>CAWUFW010000476.1:1432039-2864079 GCA_963921515.1 Calotriton arnoldi | reverse complement strand
TTAACCACAGGGAAAACTGGAGAAACACAGTAATCTAACAAACTGTGATGTTTATGATCTTGCCCCTAACATCCTACAAATACCAAATTTTGTTAACAAAAAAAACAACAATCCTCACATTTGCATACCGGTAAACACTATATGCAATTATAATTTTGAAAGTATGTTTTTCTGATTGTGATTTTTGTGAAAGCTCTAATAAATAATTGATGTCATAAGAAAAAAATGGTAGGATGTCTTTTGGGCAAACATGTTTGCTACACTTTGTATAGTTATTTCAGGCAAAGTACATAGTTATGTGCTCTTCTATGTTTCTTAGGTGAGAAACCATACCAGTGTGACTTGTGTGATAAAGGCTTTGCCCAAAAATGCCAGCTTGTTTTCCATAGTCGTATGCATCACGGTGAGGAAAAGCCATACAAGTGTGATGCATGCCAATTGCAGTTTGCAACATCAAGTAATCTAAAGATCCATGCCAGGTAAGAACACATACCAAAGTCATATTTGAAAACTGTGGCTCCGTTTTGTTTTTGCATGAAACAAACGAACTACAAGTTTATGCAGACTTGATTTAAGCTAATATTTTTCTTTTATACATATCAAGAAATTATACTCTTGTAGTATGCATTTTTTGACTGCCGATGATATTGGATATGAATACAAATTGCTGCTCATATATTGTACATATTTGTTGTGTTGCAAAAGAGCACTATAAAAGGGTTTCAAGGCCTGGAAATTACACAGATGCTCACGCTCAGGTGTAGGCACTAAGTAGTAGCAAACAAATACTTTCCAACCCCTGAACTCTTTTATTTTCACTTTCAGTCGCAGCATTTGTGCCATGCACTTGGGGCATCATTTGGAGTACACACACTAATCACAATGGAGCAGTGTCTGCATTTACCGGCCTTGTCAGAAAAAGATGTGGTGTTTCACCCAGAGATTTCAGCTTCTGAAAGCTGGCAACATTTCGGGGTGAAATACCAATGGAAAACATGCTGAAATTGGTATGGAGCAAAAGACTCACAGATGATGGACGGAATGCAGAGCAAATCAAACATTCACCCAAAGTCAAGAGATCTGGGTTAAATCCATCGTTCTTTTGCTCACCATGCCACCCCAGTTTAGACCCAGCCTTATGCAAATCAGTCTTGACCCTGTGTCTCATGGGAACAGTCCAGCCCGAACTGCCAAGCCAGGTCCTCCTTGCACCGTAATCAAGCATCCTGGGACTGGTTTCGGGGCATCACCCCTCATCAGCCAGGCTAAGCACCGATTCCCACATGTTACAAGCATGTAATGGGAGTGTTTCGCTGGATGCCAGTTCAAATTCTGCCTGACTCCGAATCACACCCTCTGTCTGCTTTTTTTCCTCCCAGTTGACTACCCTTCTTGCTTCTGTTTCTTTGCTGCCCAACTACATGTACATATTTATGTTTTCATGTATAGTTGTTATATACACTGCAGACTTAACCCACGATGGTTTCAGACCACTTTGCATGTAATGAATGAAAGTAGCTCAAATTTACGTTAGTGGAAAGACAATATATAGGATGCATTTTTATTTACAGTGCAGTTTATCGCCCATCATTTCTTTTCTGTACACATTTGCACATTTCCATCTTCATTTGCACATTTCGGATTTCAGAATACTGTGTAGTTCATAATGGGCAGACTATCTTTTTCCCGGTCTTATATCGGTACCTTGCAGAAGTAGTTTCTCATCTGTGATGTAGCTATTGACACAGTACAATTTTTACTTAAAAGGGTGAGTTTCCAGGACTGCATAGTCATCTTATGGATAGGGCCTTTGTGCCCTTGAAAAGTAAAAGACAGAGGTAGATATTTACTTTTAATGAGTATTTTCGGTATTGTTTTAAAAATTTAGATTTCTGATTTGTACTGGATATCATTCCAGATTTTTGGGGCATGTCCTTAGAAGTTCCAGGAAATGATTGTTCATTTGTTGATGCGCAGTGTGTCAAATAGTTCTTCTCTACTCTTAAGTATGCTTTATGTATCTGAGATCTTGACTTTATTTAGTTGTTTTGGGATATTGAGATGATATTTTTTTGAGTGTCTGCCTTATAAAGGTATTAAAATTAGCCTTGATAGGGCAAGAGTGATGTACTCATTTTTATTGTAGGTTACAAAGTCGACCGCTACTCGTAGGTCTTGCAGCTCAGACAGTGCAAGCAGTTTGTTGGCAAAAAGATCTACTGTGAGCTTACAGTGGCCTTATAGCAAGCCCATTGATTACCATTTGTTGGTTTTATTGTCACTCTCATTTGGTTGCTTTTTAGTCACCAACTTGTGTAGGCTTTACTTCTTCTTGCGTTTGGTCCTTCGCTAGAGCATGGACACATTACTTGTGTGCTTCCATTGCTCACTTTGAAGCACTACTTTTTGTTTCTGGCTACTGCATGAGAGTGCATGTGTCTTCCACCTGTCTCACTCGTCTACTACTCTTCTCCACCGCTGCAGTCTGTGTTGCTCTTTCTCCCCCATTTGCTTGACCCCTGCCCACCTAAGTGTTGTGTTCACCTTTGTGTGCTTCTCCCTCGGTTGCTTTCCTCCATCAGCTCCACATTCCTCTCTAGCCTGTGTGCTTTCCTTGCTCCCATACACTCTGACCCATGTTGCTTCTGTACCTCTGCCCTCCGTGTTGCGTTCCTCCACCGGTGCCTCAAAAAAGAAAACATCTTTTGCGCTGCTTATTTTTTTATGCTGATCCAACTAGGATCAGTAAGAAAAAAAAGCATGCACGTCATTTTGTAGGTGTATGCATGCGAGTTGCACGCACCTACATTTATTTATTTTATTTTTATTTTATTTGCAGAGTTTTATATAGCGCTGGCTAGACCCGGAGGTATCAGAGCGCTTTACATGAGGATCAGCGAGTTACAAGTTACAAAATTACATCCGTTACAGGAGCCAAGTATAACATAGGAGAAAAACAGTGAATACACAATAACATGGGTTATTAGCGCATAGCATAGCCAAGACACACGTCAAATGGGGCATGGAAGGTAGGGGGGGAACTACATAATATAGCTTTTTAGGTTGAGCCTAGCAGCAGCACACATGCGCTGCTCGCTCTGTGAGGCTGCTGTAGTAGAGTATGGGAGAAAAGCCGCGCCCACTCTCCTCCCATATTTTTCATTGGCTTTTGTCATTGTCTTTCGTAAATGCTGCTTTCGGATGTGTTAATAGGCTTGTTAGTCCCTCCTTAGTACGGCCTTGTCTTCATTTGTACCATCCGGTGGCGACAGGCCCTTTTACTTCGGTTGTTACACGGGACCTGTTATTTAGTCTGTGAGCACTATTTACTTTATTGAGTTTCTCTTACTGCAGGCCGGACATGCGCTGCTTCATCTGAAACCGCTTGTGTTTTTTTAAGCCGCTCCCGTAATATGGGCGCCTGCTTTCAATCACTTTAACCCGGCATTATCTCCTGTCTGTTTCAAACCCCCCCTCCCCCCCAAGTAAAATGGATTTAGAAATGATTAGTGAATTAAGTCATGTGAATTCCAGGTAGCACATAATCCTGTGCTAATGGGCTGAAGCTGACAACAGCACATCTCTGTTACATGCCATCTGTAATAAAGCCACATGACAGGTTGTTTTCAAAAGCCTGTTTTATTAACACCACCATTACCACCACCAGTACCAATATCACCACCACCATCAATGCCTATACCACCACCATCACCAATACCACCATCAATGCCACCTATACCACCACCACCACCAATAATACCAACACCAATACCACCAATACCACCACCAATACTACCACCACCAATACCACCATCAATACCACCACCACCAATACCACCACCAATATCACTAATGCCACCACCACCAATGCCACCACCAACACCACCACCACAATACCACCACCAATACCACCACCACCATCAATACCACCACCAACACCACCACCTATACCACCAGTACCACCACCACCAATACCATCACCAGTACCACCACCAATACCTCCACCACCACCAATACCACCACCTCCACCACCACCAATACCACCACCACCACCAATAATGCCACCACCAATACCACCACCACCAACAATACCACCACCACCACCAATACCACAACCACCAATACCACCACCAAAATCACCACCACCAATACCACCACCACCAATTTCACCACCAATACCACTACCAATACCACTACCACCACCACCACCAATACCACTACCACCACCACCACCAATACCACCACCAAAATCACCAATACCACCAATACCACCAATACCACTACCACCAATACCACCACCAATACCACCACCACCACTAATACCACCACCACCAATACCACCACCAATATCACCACTAATACCACCACCACCACCAATAACACTACCACCACCAATAACACCACTACCACCAATACCACTACCACCAATATCACTACCACCAATATCACTACCACCGCCAATACCACCACCAGTACCAATACCACCACCACCAGTACCAGTACCAATACCAACACCAATACCACCACCTTCACCAATACCACCACCAATACCACCACCCCCAATACCACCACCCCCAATACCACCACCCCCAATACCACCAATACCAGTACCACCACCAATACCAGTACCGCCAACACTACCAGTACCACCACCACCAATACCGCCAACACTAATACCACCACCTCCACCAATACCACCACCACCACCAATACCACCACCACCAATACCACCAATGCTACCACCACCAATACCAATACCACCACCGCCACCAATACCAGCACCACCAATAACACCACCATCTATATCACCACCACCAATACCAATACCACCACCACCTCAGCGCCTCTCTCTCACTAGTAATAGCAGGGGCACTGTACCAGGCCAGAGCTGCAGCCAAGACCATCCCTCCCTCCCTGCCTGCCATAAAGCACAGCCCGCCCTGCATCAGGAGGTGAAGCCTGGGCCCTACTACAGCTGGAGTGTTTTTTTATTAGGCCAAAGATAGCAATGACATTACGCAATGCCACACTGCACACTCAAATCATGGAGAGGGCAGGAAATAGCCCCCCCCGCTCTTCTTCCTGAGCTGCGACAGTGTAATCACAGAGCGAAAGGTGTTGGAACGCTTTGTTAGTGTTTATAGCTCGGATCATATGTAACTCTCACTTCACACTTTGTGTCTGTGTAATTTACAACACTTACACATCTTCTTCACTGCACTATTTATCACTACTTTGAAGACGTCGAAGGCCGGTCTCCTCCTCTGATATTTACAATCTAACAAGCGGTCGAGAAGGCCCTTTATTGCAATGCAATAGGCCTCGCATTTGCAGAGTTTAAGCTATTTGTATTGTAAATGACAATGCCTTTTATTTATGTTATAAAACCCAAAACATAAATAAAAGGCATTGTCATTTACAATGCCAATAGCTCAAACTCGCGTGAATGCGAGACCTAATGCATTGCAAATGCTTGTTTGTTTAGTCTTTAGGCATGCTGCCAGGCATCGGGAAAGCTGTACAGCATTGTTAAGAAATATTGACAAAACTAGTAGGCCCCAAAGGCAAGGCTTGTTGGCTTTGCCCATGCTTGGTTGAAGTTGAGAGTTTCTGCATGTAAGAAGCCTAGGGATTTTACTTTTTTGGGTGTGATGTTTGCATTGATGACTTTTGCCCATGCATGCACAGTGGCTTTATTTTAACTAGGAATGTGAGGGAGAAATTCTGTTTGCAGTGTTGAATTTGAGTTCTCTTTTTTCCGTTTATTGTTGTGGAGAAGTGCGAGCTCAAATATGTAATACATTCTGGGGAGTTTAGATTTGGACACAGTTAAGTATAGTCTGCATACTGGTGAAAGTACCTTTCAGGCACTATTTGCAGGATCAGCAGATAAATTGAGGAGTGGTGGTACTTAAATGGTGTCATAGAAAGCGGTTACAATTTTGACACATTTGGATTGGTCCAGTAGGTAGGATTTAAAGTAGAACAGTTGCGAGTATTCGGAGACTTATTCCTCCTTGCCCACTGGCAAATGTAGCACTAGTTTACTTTCAAAGTCATCCTTATATAGACATTTATGCAGGCTTAAGTGGGCCAGTTTGCATGTCTTTGCAGCAGTTGCTCTGTGGATGCATTATCTTTAGCGTTATAAAATATGGGTCTTTTGTCAACCGGTTTGAGAAGGCAAGAGGACATAATAAAAGAACAAGGAAAAATGACCTCCTTTTTCCTTGATAATCTTGCTCACCCTTCTTCAAAACACCTGCCCACCCATCCGTCAGGTATTCATCCATTGTGTATGGCCTTCCTTGTGTTTTGTGAAATGAAATGTAGCCACTATGTGGTTCCTGTATTTAAAACAAATTGATTCTCCTGTGGCCAGATGGGATAGTCTGTGGTGAAGATGATGGTATTATTAACCAACTAACAAATGAACATAAATGATGGATATTGTGATTCCATGGCTTAAAAGTGTGGTTCACAGGGTGTTAGCACTATGATAAATATATAAATGTGTAAGTACTCATATATTCAAACTTTAGATTGATTAGATGGCAAAATGAATTGTTTGTTGGCATGACTTGTGTGAAAATGATTTTCAAATACCTACCACAAGTAGGTATTGTATTACTTCTAAAGATCTTTGCATTTTTAAATTCCAGTAGATGAACCAGAACATGGCAACGATTTTACAGCTGTTGAAAGACCTTTCACCAAGTTCTTCTGTTCTGCCTTACTTGACTAACATTCCTGTTCCTCACTAGAAAACACAGTGGTGAGAAACCATACGTTTGTGATAGATGTGGACAGCGATTTGCTCAAGCTAGCACCCTGACATATCATGTTCGAAGACACACGGGGGAAAAGCCTTACATATGTGATACATGTGGGAAAGCATTTGCGGTCTCGAGCTCTCTTATTACGCATAAAAGAAAACATACAGGTAAGAACCGAAACAATGCCACCATGTTTTAGTGTGTAGTATTGTTTCTTTGATTAACTAGATCAGCCCTCTTTTGCACAATGTTTGTATGCAGGCGTGATCTAATTCTCACAGAATCCAAGTCCGGCTTATAATCAAACTCTAACTCATATGGTATACCTAAATCTGATATCAGGAACCCGTAAATAAAATAATAGAAGTATTTTATTTAATTTTCTTTATGCATAATAGCAAAAAAATATATGTCAGCTTGTAAATGTAGATGAATGGATGGATGGATTTACCAATTTGTTATTGTCGTAAAGTAAATTGATACCAGAAAAAACCTTTAATTTACTTTTGCATAAAATATGCAAGATTCACAAAAGAAAACCGAAACAGTGTGTGTGTGTGTGTGTTTGTCTATACATGGTATATGTGCTTAATTTACAAAAGTAGGTATATAATAGACGCAGAGCCATTTTCAATGGGCATTAAGCGTGGCCATGTTCGAGGGATCGTCAAAACAAGCAGTGCAGATTTGGATTTGGTTCACACTCATAAAGTTGTAACTTTGTGACGTTGGCCTAGTATTTGAAATACACAGCGTGCCCTTGTCCAAGCACCTACCCTGATCCCAAAGGAACCTGGCATAAGTTGGGAAGAAAACTGAGTGAAGTGAATCAATCAGTCTAGTAATTTGTGTAGGAAGGTTTAGCATAAGAAAGAAAAATATTTTTGTGGGAAAGCAAATTTTGCCAGGTTATACCCAACAAAATGTGCCCAATGAAAAGAGTATGGAAAGAGGGGAAATATGTGGAAATCGGGTGTGACAATTTGTATTCAGCACATCATCCCCCATTCTCACTTAGAAAAACTTGGAGATCTGGCAGTAAATTCACCCTGTGATAAACCACAAGTTAATGTATTGCATTATCCATGGAGCTTACTGTACAGTACTTTCTGCGAGGTTGTAACCAGGGCCTTATGGTATGGGATAATTGCGCAAACCGGTCTGTGAATTAAAATACATTTGCAAGTGAAGCTTATGCATCCGCTTACTTCATTATTAGTGTACCTAAGTAATTCTTCACCAAATCTTTGTCAATTCCTTCCGTAGTGTGTCTAAAGATCAGATTCTTTGTATAAATGTATGCAGTTTAGTCACGTATTTAGAAGTGAAAATAATAATTACAAAAAAGAAAGTAATAATTGTTCAAGCTAAATATTTGCAGATGTTAGCGCATGTTTTAACAAAGGTACATTTCAGAATTGCTTGGAAATCCTCGTAACAGAAAGCCCTTCATTGTACTGGAATATGCCAGCATCCCCATCTCCACTGATTAAGTTCAGTATTGCTAAAACAGCCAAAAGTCTACCACCTGCTTAAGAAATATCAATTTCCGTGGAGCACATCAGGTTTATTATTTCAGTGCTCCTTTTGGCCCAGGTGACCAACCTAAGAATCGTGTCAGTGTTAGAAAATTCTTTGCATATGTCTTGAGAATGAGAGATGATTGGAATTACTATGGTTCTTAAGTATACAGAGCACTGCCTTTTCCACTTCCAGGGATCGTAGCCAAGCAAGACTGTCCCTTCGGAGCTCTCTCTCCCACTTCTTCGTATCTTTACTGTATCTTTATTCCTATTGCCATCAGGACTCAAATTTCCTATATCTACATCAACGTAGCATTCACCCACTTCCACGAGAAAAGTTTGATTTTTCAACAATAGGTTTGGTGATAATGTTACTCATTGTCTTTGTACTCCACTGAGAGAATGGCATTTGAAGTGGTGGCCCATGCTCTGTATTATCTTCTACCCCTCCCTGTTATTCCCTGCAAGAATAACCCCCGTCTTCAGCAGAACGTTCTCTATCAGTCCTACTTACCATCAAATAGAACATTTGTAATGGTTTCTTCTCTCAGCTAACTGGTCACTCTTCCTTCTTCTGTTTTGTGCCAGATCCTTGGCAATAAGAGGGCATCCCATTTCTACTTGCTCTAGGTTCAAGGTTTTGCTACTGGGAGTCATAATGCTATGGTCAGCCTTTTCTCGGGTTTGGGAGCGGTTTGGGGCATCAAATTCTTAGTGGTTGGGTTTAGATATAGGCTATTTCTCTCCCAGGCTGCATCCCTTCTCTTCATGGAACACTCCTCTCTCCTTTTCCGGTCATATCTTTTCTCTGCCGCTATATTCTCCATGGCGATAATTGTTCATGGATACAGCAGTCAGTTAATTGTGGCGTTTAAGCGAAGGAGAGGCCTAGTTGTTGCTCCGTGTGAAATATGGAATCAAGTGGCATGTGGCGGGAAGGGGTCAAGAGTGTATTTGGGAATGGTGAGAACTTTGCACTACTAGGTCGAGGGCCAGGCCTCTGCATATTCTACACATATAATGGAGGCAAAAGTGTGAGAGGGTTCTGAACTGAAGACTGGGAAGGAGTGATCATAGGGATGGCTGCAGTAATTGAGGAAGGAGAGTAAGGTTATCTTGGTCACTTTAACACTGATGCTTTTCTGCCATCCAGCTTCCACCAACGTTCTATGTCTGACCCTTGTCTTTTGCTTCCATTGAGGATGGGTGGGAATAGTTATTGATGCCGGGATTTAGCTGGTTTGTACTCCACGTCGATTTGCAACTAGATTCTAGGCTCCCTCTGTTTTCAGGGGGTAATGGCCCTTCATTTACTTCAGTATGTGCCACACATCACAAACACATTCTCAAATTTTTTGATCTTTTGGAGTACCAAGATCTTTTTTCATTGTGTGAGCTACCTCCTGAAGATTGTTAATTCTCTTCATGGACTGCAGTGTGTTTGACTGGTGAGTTTGTACGAGTTGTGGCTATGTCCCAATGCTATTGCAGCTTTCCTCGTGCTTCTGTGTCTTTCTAAGGATTTCAAGCCACACTTCCTGAAGATTATGCCTTTGATTCACTGAGCTCATGACCAGCAGTCAGTAAGCTCTTGTGTTGCAGGAAGCGTGTGCAGGCCTAGGCAGGGATATTATTGCATGCTTCGCCTGGTGACAGAAACTGTGCCTTCCCAGTGCTGGTACTGGGTGTGTGTACTCCAGATACTATTACCAGAGATCAGACTTCAGTCTGGAGATGGCAGGTAGGGGCAACACCTCGTGAGCAAGTTCTGCAATCTAAGAAGGCACTTGATAAGTGCTAGTGAAAGGGAGTGTGAGAGAAATTGTGTGTGTAGGTGAATATTTAAGAGTTGTGAGAAGAGTACAATCGCACATGGGAATGGGAATGTGTATGTGTGAGTGATCGAGCTGCATGTGCCATATCACTTTTTAAAGTTATAGAGTGTATAATGAGTATATTTTTTATCTTTTATTCAAAAGTATACCTACTTGGAAATTATTAAAATTGTATTCTATACATGCAGTGTCTGAACTAGTCTTCTACCCCACACTATCCTCCAAGAGTAAGCCTTGATCATTCAGCTTTGGTGCCCTTTGAAATTGAATGCCTAAATAGGAGGCACTTGTCAGTTGAGTGAAGTCACAGTAGTGCCTTGTTCCTGTGTCTCCAGGGACAGAAGTTGTACTTGTTACAAGGACTGCCTAACTGCCTTTGTGTCACACATGCCCCAGAGAACTGGCATGACACTGGTAGAAACCGGTAGGAGAACCAGACCCTAGATATCAGATGGGGACCCTAGACAAATCAATAAGTTCAAGCCTTAATTATTAAGTTTTTAGTGAAGAGGGCAGAGCACCAGTATTTAGTGCAGCTGAGTGGTCACCTATGTCTGTATACGAGTCCAAAGCAGCCTCTAGTCATGCAGCACACTGCTTTGCCTGATTAGCTATCTCCCACGGGACGAGCTTTATCCTCATTCCAGAAAGCTCTGCTGAACATCACTTAGATGCAATCTATTTGAAGACTGCTGATCTCTTAATTTGAATCAGATAATTACTCCACATCCACAATGAAAGGCACACCTTGGATCTTATTTTCTGCTTCTATGGTCCCTCACACTTGAACACTTCCTGTCTTCTCTCTTGGATGGATCACATAGCTCTTTATTTTTCTTCTTAAAGCTCAACTAAACAGACCGGTAATGCCACTCTCTCCTTCTTAAATCAACACATGCCTAGCCCTAAATTAGCAAAATACCATTTTGTCTGCTGCACTCTCCGATGCAACTTCCTCTGTACCAACCGTCGCTGATGCAACTTCCACTGTTCAACCGTAAAATTGTTACAATATTTTAGTTCCAATCTTCCCAATGTCTGCAGCAGAAAGGTGGGTGATGTTATTTCAGTGGGGTTTAATTTTAGGGTGGTTGTTTTTCGTGTTTTCCTAATAGATTATGGAGCCCTGAGGTGGTTTTCAATCATCGTTGTTTGGGCAACAACCTTTTTTAAAATGTAGGAGTCTGGAGTAATATTAAACTTTTCCTTGAAAGATCTTTTACCACGGCCTTAAACCTTGTCCTACCAAATATAGATAACATTTACAAGTTGGTATTAGCATAACTCAGGACGTCATAGCAACTTCTAATAATAGCAAGATGTATTAAGTAATCTGGCCTGTGCAAACCCTGCAGATCACTGAATTTCATGTGGTCGACTGTTAAATTACTTTTTCTAATTTTCTAAACCCATTTTGTGATTTGGATGTGTCGAAGTACTCCTGTTTTTCCCCTTCATTGGTGTTTTGGGACCCAGATTGCAATTTAGATTATTGTATTTAAATGAATAGTTTATTTTAGTTGAAAAAGCACATAAACAGCAACATTCAAACGCATATATACCGCTCTGCATTCAGATAAGTTGTTAATGACATATATATTCCTAAAATTCGTAATTCATTACAGAAACTTGATTAAAATGCGTCCAAAATGTACATATTGTACTTGTGATTGTTTTGCCGCAGATACACAAATTCCACTTATAAATGGCATTTGCTTCACAAATTCGATGTGGAAAGGTAAGCTTCTTAAAATGGGGACAGGATAACAGGTTTTCTTCGAGACTCTTTGTCATGGTAGTCACAGAATTTTCATAGGCCGTCATACTGGGAATAGTCTACCCAAGCTTCAATCAACTTGTGTATTTTAACCAGACCCAAGTAAATCCGCTTGAAACTGATTCTGGTAGCAGGCATTACGTCGGTAGCCATATTGGCCGGCAGGTTACAAGCCAACGCTAGGCGAGGAGCTTCAATATTATCAGATTAGAAACTAACCTTGGCAGGAAGAAGAACACTTTCACAGCCTACGTCTCCAGCATCTTGTACAACATTCTTCCCATTGCTTTGCTTGCCCCCTTGCTTTACTGTGTTATGCTTGTCCCCTGTACAGTGCTGTAGTGCCCGTCAACAAGGTGTGTGGTTTAGGAATACCAAAGCATAGATCTATGCAATCACTGGTGAAATTAGTGTATTGAGTAAACCCACCTTTGACAACTGTCAGATCTTCATTCTTGCCCATGGCCCGCAGTTTTTGTTCAATTACATTTTTTAACCTGTAACTCTTCATACCTTGATCCTAAAACAGTACATTGAAGACAATTTGTGTGAACCAGTTTGTGCAAATGAGACAAAGTTCCAAGAATGTGAGGATTAAAAAGTGATAATTCCACTTAGGCTGCTTTGAAATACCATTTGAGAGTGGCAACATTTACAAAAGGCGCCATACTGATGTGTAATTAGGTTATATTTGTAACATTTCAGGAGGTCGAATGGAGGAAGATGAAACAATTTTGTGAGAGCTGTTGTTTCCAGTTTGTCAACTGAATGACAGCAGGAGAGTAATCATATACGTGAGGCACAGGAGAGAGAAAGGACCAGCATACTTAGTACTGAACCGTCATAGGCCCAGGCCACTAATCTTTACTTTGTCTTTTTTCAGTTACCAATTCTGTCCCCATCTCAGTCTGTCACTAAAATGTCCAACGACCTATAATTCAGAATATATAGGATCTTGAATCTGTTGAAATACCACTCTTTTTCCTTATCCACTTTGTTGTAATTAGGGCTTTCTGTTTTCCGTTTTTACTGATTTTTACAGATAAATACAGACAGAAAACACTGTCTTTTCTGTCTGTATTTATTTTTAAAAGCGGAAAAATACAGATAATTTAGCTTTTTTTGAATGATTCACCATGCTGGGATTAATGACTTTCAGGCCGGTAGCTGTACATAACGACAGCATGGGGAGCTACAAAGCTCAATGGGATGTATTTAAATTATGCATATCTCAACATGTATATGTGTTATTACACTATTTTTTTAATGTGGGTTTATTATTTTTTTTATTTTTGGCTGTGTAATGTGCTAAAACCTGACCGGCATCAAAGTATGAGTCCACGTTTATCCGTTAAATAAATACAGAAATATACGAGTTATCACCTCATCTGTTCACAAAACACAAAATAAATATGGATAAATGCCAATAAAATGGCCTAAAAATAAATATGGATAAATACAGACGGAAATGTTCAAAAAATAAATACCATAAAACCAGGAGCCCTAGTTGTAATACACCACCTGGGTACCATTTCTGTCAGTGCCCGGTAGTTAGTGTGTTCAAAAATAAGAGTTGGTGTGCTTCTTAGGCACACAAGAGTGCTATCTAGCAATGTCATTAACCTATCAAATTTTGAGATTGGGAGAAGTACTTTATTTCGGAGGGAAGAGATGAGCAGGCAGGAAGTTGTGATTTAAACCACACATATAATATTGGAGGTGCAAGATCAGAACTTTGCCTCAGGTCTCTGTAGATTTCACTAGTTATAGGCATCAATCCTAAGGAAACACACAAAAAGTAATGTGAGGAATGTTTGAAAATAGTCTAACCCATATTAATCACTGGGGTAGCATTCCAACCCATCATTTTTGTCAACTATGCCACCTCATATTAGATCCAGCTGCATGCAAATCAGCCTTGGTCTTGCTTCTCTCTGAACCGGAAAACAAGCAACCCAAGACCAGTCTTCGGTTGCTTGTGTTCCAGTTCAGAGAGGTACTGTTCGGGCTCTACTGTTATTTTTTGGAGCAGGACCAACATTTACTTGCATATGGCTAAGTCTAATCTGAGATGGCATGGTGGGCAAAAGAATGGTGGGTTGGAAGGGTACCCCGACTAATTGCCAGTAGTTAGACTTGTTGAAAACACATCACCTTTTGTGTGATTGATTAATTCTCAGGGGCACCTATAGTTATTAGTTTGCCCAACAGAATACAATTGATGGTATCAAATGCACTTGAGTAGTCAGGAAAGGACAATGCCATGGCACCACTTCCCTGGGGAAGGCTCATGCTAGCCATTGTATTTTGTGCTTTTACCCCGTGCTCTGTGGATATATACCCTTTTGAAAATAGACCTGGTTGAGTGGAAGGGAGCCTGTATCAAGCACTGTTGGTTTAATCTCCATAGCAGCATCCTTGCGAACATCTTTACTGGGGGTATTAGCACTGCCAGTATTCTATATCACCCCGGGAGATTCCGCTTAAAACTTAGTGATTTCTTCCTGCCTACGTATGTAAATAATTGCATTCTTTTAAGCTTTTTATGGATTTGTTTGTATTCCTGCAAAGTTTTGAAAGAAGACAAATAAATATCAGTGTCAGTAGCTGCACCTAAATGTGTCTAACAAAATTATAAAAGTTGCTTAAAGCACATCTCTATTGCTGCGACTGAATTAGTCGCTGCAAGGCTTAGGTTAGTTTGGCTAAGAACACTTGGAATCCCATGCTAGGTAGATGCTTCTAAAGAAGTATTTACACATACAAAAGATAAAGGTTTGCTTTGGAAATACTTCAAAGTCTAAAACTGGTTTGGTTTTTCTAAAAAAAGTTTAATGAGGAGAATAACGCGATCTGACTGTCAAACAAACTGGCATGCTGTGTGCTAAAACAAACTGTGCTTTTAAAAGTAAGCAGAATACATTGGGATTTACTACTGTACTACTGACCTAACATAAGTTACTCTGTCTCATTGCCTCTCTTCCTTTTTATAGGCGAGAAGCCATACAGCTGTGGTGTTTGTGCGAAAACTTTTATTTCTTCTGGAGAGTTCAACAAACATTTTCGATCTCACACAGGTCTGTGCAGCGCAATTACCATCATCCCGCTTTTTGATACATGTTTGCTAAATTATACGTTTGAAATAAGAATTGATGTTTTTGTAAAATGCAATCCCTGCAGCCTTATACATTTTTTAGCTTTATGTGGCATATGTTTTTCAGCGGTCCCAAAGTTAATTTCACCAGTTGCCTGTATGCCATTGTGTAAATAATCATTACATACCATTATTTTACTCCAGTGGTGGTAAAACAGTACTAAAATGCACAGATTGCAATATGTTAAATGGAAACCAATAACTGGAGAGTGAGGCTTTCATGACATGAAGCCATCTGATAACTCCACCACTAGTAGTTCCTTGGTGTCTGCTGGTCACATGTGTTAATATCACACATCCAGCATGACAAGACCGAGTCACACTATAGCCATACAGAAAATGTTTCTAGTGCAGTCCTGACTCTGTACGTGGAATCCACCCCATACATACAAAGGTTACCTCACTGCTCTGTTATATTTCCAGAGACTCAGGAAGATTATACCCCTTGTCACAGTTAATTATTAATATGTTTCGACATCGATGTCTTCCATCCTGGCTTTTCTTTCCACATGAGGAACTCTTTTCTATTCTTTTTCTTCTTCTTCTCATCTGCTCAGAATTGTACAGTTCCCAGTAATGCCTCTTTAGCCAGGGTAGAGGGCCTTAATCTTTGGCATCAGTTTTCTGTTTTCAGCCTTAGAACACATGCATCTGTTTAGGTATTTATATCAGGTATACCAGCAGTCCTAGTGGATCCTGCAGTACAACACTCTCAGCACAACAACAACCATCAGCAGAAGAGGCATTGTAGTATGGTGCACTGTGAATGCATGACAGTTTTATTGATGTGAGTATTGATAATTGATTGGGTGGACATATGTTTGCAGATTAGAAACTGCCATTGTATTTACTAGGCTATTAGGAGTCCTGGAGCCTGCTTTAAAGTGGGAGGAGCTTTCATTGTGTGGTTCTTAAGTCAAAGGTATGTAGACTCTGTATGGCTTAACCTCAGGGGTGACCTGTTGTCAGTGATACCAGAACGGTTGAGGAATTACATTTTGTAATATATATGTATGTGGATGGATATCAGTAGATTATGTCCTAATCTGGAAGACAGCGAGGAAAGGCATTTCCTGTATATTTTCAAAGCAAGATTTAAAAATATTTAGTCTTCACTGAGATTACCAAAAGCATATATTTTTTCATTGAACAATCAAGTTATAAAGTGGTATCTGTTTGCATATGTTCCCCCTGTCCTATTCATTCTAGCCTACCAACCATTTGTTGTCTGTCTTCTGGTGATCTGGGATTAAAATGCAGACTTTCTTGGATGCATGTACTTGATTTGGTAAGAGGTTTTAAGACTTTTTCCTCTGAAGTTGATAGTGACCCATCATTCCCATCCAAAGGCTATCTCACATGAACCAGAAAACAAATTTTGCATTGGTCATTCCCATGCCTTGTTCTAGTTCTGCAGAACAATAGCTTGGAATGTGGTTTGTGTATGAAGGAATCTGCTGCTGCTGTTGAGTAGAAGAATCTACTACTACTATTGTAATTTGTAGACAGCTTGCCACACGTTAGTAGTCCTCCAGACAGCAAAAGTTACTTGACTTTTAATACTTGCTACATGTAGTCGAGCACCAAAACTGTGGCAAACTCCAAGGCATTATGATTCTTTTATGACACTGGCAATTAGCATTCTACCTGAGCTTATTCAACAAATATATAATTTTTAAAATATGTGCCTGTCACATGAGCTTCTCCTGATGCACTTTCGATGGCAGTTGCAGTGCTGATTCTTAATTAGGGAAGCCTTTCCTCTGCTACTGTTTTTCTTGCGTCCTGAAATTGTTCTATTTTCTACATTGTCAACAGTTTCTGATGATCAGGCATCCGTTCCCATGATTTAAGTAAGTATATGATTAAAGAAAAATTAGACAACTAATAACTATGGCACACCAAGCCCAGAATCACCTGGATGTCACCAAATCCTTACCTTATGCTGTAGATCAATGGCCTGAGTTAGTTTGGTGGCCGGATACTCGGTCACAAACATAACAGCTATCCAGTCTGCCTTATTGCAGGTGCATTATGACCATCACGATTTGTGATGCAGTACCTGTCTGCCAAACTCTAAATCAGTCCCTGGTGTATTAACTGAAATAGTAGTAGGCACAAGATTTTGGTAAGAAGATATAAAACGGGGTTTTGGGTAAGCATTAACTACTTTTGTGAGAGTCAAAGCCTCTCTGACCCCAAAAACATAATTCCACAATATGGGTAAGCAACATATCACATTTTGTTTTCCCTCATATTATGCAGTTTTTTAAACTGTGTAAACTAAACGAGTGAAGTGATTATTACCTCTTACTGTGCCTATTAGGATCGCAACTCAAAATACTGTAAAACATAGGTGGACGAAAAATTACTATCAGTGTTTTCTTGTTCGATAACACTTTGTTTTCTAGTTTTTCAAATGGAAATCAAATAACTTCGAAATGAGTGTGACACTGAGATGTGACCAGAAGTAGTGTAAGTAGCAACGTCATAGGAGCAGGAGGGGGAGCAAGAAGCTCTGAGAAACACTAGGCCACCGCCTTAGCTCAGAGAAACGCTGGGCCTTAGACGCAACCCCCAGTTCCACGCCTGCCAGAGTACCCTTGGGCCCAGGGCAAAGATGGACCCACAGGCTTGCTCCCCCAGTGCCTCGTAAATGACCAGGATTCCTGGGCCGCAACAGCTCTTTGACTTTAGAGGGGGGACATTGTAAAGTCAGATAAATCAGGCCCCAAGGAAAGCTATCAAAAGAGCAGAGATGGTTGGGGCAGTAAAATAGGAAAGAATTCTGAGGAATCAGCACAAATAAGCTCACCTACTCATAGGGAAAGCGATTTAGGGCAACAAGAGCGGAGCTTAACGGAAGCAACGTAGTGGCAATACATTAGCCGCTAAAGAAGCAGATGCAACAGAGTAACGGTTAGTAAAGGAGAAGAAATGCTTGCCCTTAGGCTCAATGATAAATAGCGCCTCACCACTGGTCCGTAACAAGACAATAGTCTTGCTAGCAAATCGAGGAAAATTAGTGGGAGGAGGCACACATGTCATATACAACAACAGGTGACTGTGGGACCAGTGATGAGACCACTAAGCAATATGATAAGAGCAGATCAGGCCCAGACCAAAACTCAACACTCAGAAGGCAAACATCAATCGAAGGGAAAGATTCTTACAGACAGTTGGACAAACATAGACAAAAGCAGTGCCTGCGGAGTATAATCTGCTCAGACCAAAACTCAAAACTTAGAAGGCAAGCATCAATCAAAAGGAAAGATTCTTACAGACGGTTGGACAAACATGGGATAAAAACAGTGCCTGCAGAGTATAAGGAAAAGATAAGGCCACACAGTAGGATATATCTCCTCTATCGCATAGGAGAGCAACAAAGTAACTTTGTACCCAGAATAAAAATCTTGTGACAAGCAAAACGCACTGAACAAAGATAACATCATTAAACTCTGCACAGCCTTGCCGGGCCTGAGATATATCACCTCCAAGAACATTGAGTCGATAGCATTTAAGCCCCCAACGGGAAATGAACTCAACAAGCGAACAGAAATCCCATTTGCTAATAAAATTTATGCTTAAACGCCATGAGAAACAGCTGGGGAATTGCAATAGTGGTCCTGCAAAAAGTAAAATAGCCCATTATATTTGAACTATCGAGCAAACACCCACAAGCAGATAAAACATTGAACACCACTAAGAGAAACCAGGGGACAATCACTACTGCAATCCTCCAAGATGCAAAAGTGGGAGATTCACGCGAAAGGGCCCAAAGCCTATTAATCTGCAAGGATTTGAAAGAGATCAACATAAGGCAGTGCCAAACACAAAGCAAAATGGACAATAATTGGGCTTGGCAACTAAATGCTATTCAACAATATCCCTAAAACAGTGCATACCCCCCTGAATTTGCAAGTCTTAGTCTGCTTTTGTAAAATCAGTGGGTTTACCACACTAAATGCCAATCCTGATTTAGTTGTTAATCTGAAGCAATATGGCATACTGTGACTTCAAGAATAATGGTCGTCCATTTCCTGTCCATGGACAGACTATACAGAGTATTACTCTCCAGCCGAGAATTCGAATCAGTGCGGTCACTCCTCAGGTGGGGTGTCCATGTACATTCACAACTGGATGGTAGTGGGGGGCCTCCATAATCGCATTAAGAAGTGGGGACTTCATTTTTGTCAAATTGGATTCCAGTTCCTGCAAAAAATCAATCTATCCCACCACTGATAATTGGAAACTTGTATATAAATCCAAAGCATATTAAGAAAAAAGGGAGCTATAGAGGCTGTCCTCCATATACTCCCAATCTAATAGCGATTTACCAACGGACGATCTGGTTATTAAGAGGGGGCTTTAATCTGAATCTCTTACAAAAGAGCTGTGGCCCAGTGTGGCAACATTATAATGATTAACACCAGTGTAATGGATCACGCAATTCCAAGTAGTCAAATCTTGCATCAAATGGTATTCAGTTTATAGCGTGCATAAAGGGTACACTCTCTGATCCTTGAGTGGAAACATATAAATGAAAAATGGCGTTCCCCATCAGGGGTTCGTCCCCTTCAGCACAGCTAATGCCCCTTTCTTCTGAGGGAACCTTAATCAAAATAAATGCAATGGTCATCAAAACTTAAAGTTGAAATATTTTAAATTTTTCAATTGTGGTATTTCATGTTCATCATTCCACCTTATTCAGAAATGTACTCATTTCTATCACGTTTCTCAACAATGAAAATGATGTTATATATCCTCCCAGTCCCAATGCATTTCGGGCTAGGGTAGCCCTTCGTCAGGGGATAGAAATTCTAAAAGCAAATTAAATACACATGAGTAAATAACGAATCAGCTGTATTATAAACAATAAAGCAGGTATTCAGCAATTACAGCATAAAGTAACTAAACGAGATTAGGTCCAAACGATGACATGCATATTCTTGAAAACTGCCATTTGAAGATGACATCGTGCAAACTTGCTAATCACCATTAGCTTCAAATATACAGTCACACAGAATAACCCGTGCCTACGTGAAAAAGTCGATCATGCACATGCTACACCACTATGTGAAACCGAGTTAACCCGCGAAGCGTCCACCAGTGTAAATTTCATGCAATATAAACTGAACGTGTGCGAAATGAACTAAGAGAAATTCCAGTGAAGGTTAACTGAAAAAGAGTTAAACGCGACAAGCGCTAGTTCTGGTTAGGCCGTTAAATACAATGTGCACGGTGACAAAAGGAACCTCTCCGTGAAAATATAAATCATTCGAATGTGAACGCGGGAAAAGCTAAACGCGACAAACGCTAGCTCTGTTCAGGCAGTTAAATACCAAGTACACGGTGATAGGAGAAACCTCCCAGTGAAAACAAATCAATCGAAAGTGAACGCGGGAGACCCGCTAGCGGTGAAATTGCCATACTTGCATGACGGTCAGCTCGGAACTGCACAAACAAGCGCTACGAGTTCAAACGAAAACTCAGAGACTCTGGGCTTTAAAAGTGAGAAGAGCTTCCGGTTAACTAAAGCTCAACAACATACTCAGAGGGACCGAAGCGGCCATATTAGAGTGTCTAAACAGTCGCGTAAACAACGATAACTCGCAACTTTATCAAATAAATAAATGAATGCGGTGAAAAGAAGCGGACTCAGGAGGACCAGGGCGGCCATCATAGAGAGTCAATACAGACATACCAAACTAAGAAAGCTCGATCTCAATATAATCCGAGGAGTCCACATATATATATGCTACCAAAAGTACACAAAAAACTGCACACTCCACCATTCAGACCTATTGTATCTACCAAAGGAAGTTTACATGAACCAGTGGCTAAATTTTGGATAGACATCTGCAACCTTTTGTCCAAAAGATGAGTACTTATATCAAAGACACCACTGAATTTCTTGTAAAAGTCAATCAGGTCACCATCAACCTGGAAGATCAGATTCTATTATGTACTATTGATTTAAAATCTCTTTACACTTCGATCCCTCATGATCTTGGTATGGAAGCTATTGAATATTTTTTGATGAATTCTGCATTGGATAACGATTTCAAGATATTCTTGATCGAACTTTTACATTTCATCCTTTATCAGAGCTACTTCAGTTGGGAAGATCAGTTTTATTTACAATTAACTGGAACTTCAATGGGCAATTGCGCAGCACCGGCATCTGCGAATCTGTTTATGAATAAATTTTAAATGGACCACATCCTTAATAATGAAGCATGGAAAACCAATGCCGTTTTCTTTGTGAGATATATTGACGATATTTTTACCTTGTGGAAGGGCACTAAAGATGAACTGATCATGGGACTCACAGAGCTTAATCAAGTAAATGAGAGAATTCAGTTCACTTATGAGATCAGTGATACCGGGATAGCTTTCCTTGATGTTTACGTTTCAAAGATGCAAAATAAACTAGACACCAACATATTCAGAAAGGAAACAGATCGTAACAACCTGTTGCATTTTAATAGCTTTCATCAAAATTCTCTGAAAAATCATTTACCATATTCACAACTGTTAAGGGTTAAGAGAATTGTTTCCAATCCTGACTCTCTTAATGAACAAATGGGAAAGATGGTTGACAAATTTAAAAACAGAGGATATCCCAGGAAGATTTTAGATGGAGCCATGACACGTTGCGCCACAAAGACTAGACAGGAATTACTATGTCCCACAAGGGAGAAAAAGCAGAACAAGAAAATGGTTTTAATTTCAAAATTTTCCACCGTAAGCACACAGTTCAAAAAATCAGTTTTAAAACATTGGCCAATGCTCACTATGGAATCAGATTTCAAAGGAATTTTCGCAGAGCAGCCTCTATTTGATTATGAAAGAGGGAAGAATGTGAAAGAAATACTTACTCGGAAAATGACCCAAGCAAGGAACAAGACTTTTAAAGGGACGGTGCCGTGTTATAATTGTAATAACCGTAACAGCATTATCAAAGGTCCGTCGATTACACATCCTATGAAAGGCAATAAAATCGATCTCAAAGTCACAGCTGACTGTGATACCATGAATGTAGTATACTTGTTGAAATGCCCATGTGGGAAAGTATACATTGGTAAGACTGAAAGAAAAATGAAAACCAGGTTCAATGAACATAAGTGTTAGACCTGGCCTCCTTGGCGTGGGTCTCCCTTCCATTCTTTTATGATGCCTCCAATGTTATTGATCTGTTTTTGCTGGTGTTAGATGCTTTGGGCACTGTGCCACTGCTAATCAGTGCCACAGTGCAAGGGCTCCCTATGATAAATTGTGTTATGTATTAGTGACTCCCTGATTGGATGATTGGTTTACTTGTCAGTCCCTAGTACAGTGCACTGAGTGTGCCCAGGGCTTGTAAATCCAATACTGCTGGTGGGCTTGCAGCACTGGTTGTGCCACCCACAGAAGCAGCCTGTAAAATTGTGTCTAAGGCCTGCCATTGCAGAGCCTGTTTGCAGTCTGGTACTGTCATACTGACTGGGCAAGTGCACCCACTTGCCAGTCCCTAAACCTTCCCTTTTCTTCATGTCAGACACCCCT
Organism: Calotriton arnoldi; assembly: GCA_963921515.1. NCBI lineage: Eukaryota > Metazoa > Chordata > Amphibia > Caudata > Salamandridae > Calotriton > Calotriton arnoldi. The sequence goes on along the minus strand of CAWUFW010000476.1, from coordinate 2,841,466 downwards.
ATGGTAGGCCCAAGGGCAGGGTGCATTGTAGTATAAGGTAGGACATGCCCTGGTGTGTGTGGCATGTCCTAATAGTGAATTACAGTAATTTTCGTTTTCACTATTGCAAGGCTACCTGTTCTCCATAGGCCAGAATGGGCAGTTTTGATTATTACACCTTATAATCCTAACTGACCCAGGGAACATGGTAGAAAAACGAATTTAGTATGCCTGAACTCAGAATGATAAAATACATCTTTTAGTGAAGTTGGTTTTAACAGTCCGTGTTTGAAAATACCACTTTTAGAAAGTGGGTATTTTCTTGCCTAAACTTCCAAGCCTGCCTCTGCTAGGTTGTGTATTCATTGTCTGGGTTTGTGAGTGACAGGGGCTGGGGAAATTCCAGGAGACAGGGTGAGGCAGCCAGGGCTGAATAGAAAGATCTGCATCCAGAGTGGAGGGAGGAGTTGCACCTGGGTCTGAATAGGGCTGTGCCTGCCTTCCACAATGCTGGCTCCACCTCCTGCCGGGCGGCTGAGCACTCTGCCCCACATTCTGAAAGGAAGGAAGGAGTCCTGTAAACAAAGTGCTCCAGGACTGACCAGAACTGGTTTTGGACTAGGCAAAGGCCTCTCTGCCTTCAGAGAACAAAGAAAAACTGTGTATAAAAAGGGGACCCAGACCCCATGGAAATTAGATCACTTTGGGAAACAAGAAGAAACCTTTGCTGAGGAGAGGAACCAGAAGGAACTGAGGAGAGACTATCCCTAAGCTGAAGTGCTGCTTGGGGGATTGGCCTGCAGTGGTTGCCTGACTGCCAAAGAAAGGAGAAAAGGACTGTGTGCACTTTTATTCAACTTGTAAAGGATCTCCAAGGGCTTGAGAAAAGAGCTTGCCTCCTGCTGAAGTCTCAGGGACAACAGACTTCAACCCCCAGCTCCCCAAGAGTTCTTTGGAAGTGCCTGCTGCTGTTTTGGGCCTTCTGAGGGACTGCGTGTCGCAAGGAGCTGGAAGCGCGACTCAAGAGGGAGAAGCGTGTCGCCGTCGCAGCCGCTGCCGTCGCATCGTGGATGTCGCCGCTGTAGCTGTCGCATTGCACCGCATCTCAAGAAACGTCCCGCAACCCCGAAGAAGCGTGTCGCCGTCGCATCGTAGATGCTGCTGTAGCTGTCGCATTGCACCGCATCAAGAGAAGCGCCTCGCATCCTCGGAGAAGCGTGCCGCCGTCGGAGCTGCTGCCGTCGCATCACGGAACAAGGGTGTCGCCGCTGCAGCTGACGCATCGAGCCGAGACTTCTCGCAACATCGGAGAAGCGTGCCGCATCAGGAAGAACTTGACGTCTTTATTTCTTTGCACCGGATCTTTGCCGCATCTCCATCTCTGCAACACTTTCGTTGTAGAAGCGTGACGCATCGTAAGGTACATTGACTCAAAGTGTTGCATTTTAAGAACTGAAGAGAACTAAGCTAAACCTACCATTTTTAGTACAGTATTGTGGATTTTTGTCGTTTATGGTATTGTGTTAAATCTATATAAAGAATACTTATTTTTGATATAAAACTTGTGTGGTGTCCATCTGTAGTGTTGTCACTGGATTACTGTATGTGTTCACAAATGCTTAACACACTGCCTCTGAAATAAGCCTGTCTGCTCGTGCCAAGCTTCCAAGGGGGTGAGCAGGGGTTATTTTAGGAGTGTACCCCCTACCCTGACTAGAGGCGAGGGTCCCTATTTGTCACAAGTACCTACCTGTGCCAACTAGAGACCCCCAAATCTAACATTGGTGGTCAGCGGTGAGGATTCTGGACTTGCATTTGTGACTCATGTACAGTGATTGGTGAACACTACTAGTGAGTGCAGACCAAAACGCGACCACATACTTTTGGTAGATCTCTTTTTCTGGGATTTTCTATTTTTGCCAAGTTCAACCATCATGAAACGAGCATCCATAGCATCTGTTGATTTTGATTGGGAAGAGGAGAAACTAGAATGCTACAATGTGAAACAGCTGAAGCACTTCTGCAAGAAATTTAACGTTGTAATTTCCGGGCTCACCAAGAGGGATGAGTTCTACAAGGCGCTGAGGGCCTGGGTAGAAGCAAGGAAAACCCCTGAGAATGAGGAAGGGGATGAGAATGCAGGTGTGCAGCTGGAAGGGCCACCGGGTCCAGGGGAAAGGAGAGCACCTTCCCCAGCAGGTAGCAGTGTTTCTGCCAAAGGTCTGTCCACAGAAGAACTGGAGGACAGAGAGAGAAGTAGGATGCATGAGTTGGAGCTGGCCAAAATGAATGGGCAATTGGAGATTAGGAAAATGGCCCTGGAAGAAAAGAGGATGCAGCTTGAGCATGAGAAAAGTTTGAGGGAGTTGGATTTGAAAGCTAGGAGCTTAGAGATTACTCCCTCTGGTGGCAGCACACCGTCAATGCCTGTTGAATCTAGGGTGTATATTCCTAAGGATGTGGTCAGAGAGTTTTATAAGAATGATGACATTGGGCAGTGGTTCAAGGCCTATGAGGTAGCCATGTCTTCCCACCGGGTCCCTGAGAAGTATTGGGGAGCGGGGTTGTGGGGACGGTTCCTTAGTGAGGGGCGGGACACACTGCTAGATTTGCCTTCTGATGTCCATAATTCTTATAGCCACATGAAAGATGCATTAATGTCCAGGTATGGTTTAACTCCTGAATTGTATAGACAGAGGTTCAGGGGTTGCAAAAAGATAGAAAACAGTACCTGGGTTGAATATGTCACTTTTTTCTGCAGAGCATTGGATGGTTGGGTGAAGGGTAGCAAAGTTGATGATTTTCAGGGGCTTCTTGATTTGATTGCATGGGAGCACTTGTCAAGTAATTGTTTTCCTGAGCTACGCCAGCACCTGATTGATAGTAGGCTGACTAATCCTAGGAAGCTTGCTGAGGAGGCGGACCGCTGGGTCAGTACCAGGGTCCACAAGGGTCACGTGGGAGACTCAGCCAAGAGTGGGCAGGGTCCCCAGCAGAAGAGTGGGGGGAACAAGGGTAAACAGAGGGAGTTCCAAAGAAGGCCCCAAAGTAGTCCCCAAGGGAACCAAGGGAAAGGTTCCCAGCCTCCCCCCCCCAGAAACGATCAGGGGCCCCGACAGGTCCACCTGTTCAAGGGGGACCCCTGAGATGCTACAAATGTGGGGACCTGGGTCATAAGGCGAATGATCCCAGGTGCCGCCAGTTTGGAAAGACAGCACCCCCTGGTGCAGCCCCCCGACAGATGGCTAGTGTAGCCCTGGGTGAGGAGATGGGTGCCCAAGATGGGTGGGGTCCCGCAGAGATGTCCCTTGTCTCATTAGGAGACTGTGAGGTGGTCCCCAGGACCCAGCTGCCTGATAACACTAAGAAATACAGGCAGCGGGTGACCATCAATGGCCATAGGGTGGAGGCTCTTAGAGATACAGTAGCCAGTGTGACAGCTGTCAAGTGTCACCTGGTGTCTCAAGAGCAGGTTGTCCCCCATGCATTCTATCCAGTTGTTGCCGCTGACAACAAAGAGAGTCACTGTAAGGTGGCTCAGGTTCCCTTTGAGTGGGGGGTCTCTGGTACTCTTCAGGTAGCTGTGAGAGCCCGCCATGCCTGTTGACTGTTTGTTGGGGAACGACTTGGAGAGCTCACCTTGGGCGAAGGTGGAGCGAAGTGCTCATTTAGAAATGTTGGGTTTGCCTGACTGGGCGTGTGTGACCACCCGGTCCATGGCAGCAAGTAAAGGTGCTCAAGAGGACCTGGAGCCTGAGAGGGAAGCCCAGGTACCTGCCGTCACGAGAAGAAACAGGGGGTGCGGGAAACCGGCCCCCGAAGTTCCCACGGTCCAGGAGGAGGCAGACCTTGAGGGGGATGCCCTGGAGCCTACAGGGGAACAGGTAGCTGAACTGGGGGACCTGCCTGAGCTGACCCATTGGCAGCAAGAAGGAGGACCCTCCAGGGAAGAATTCTGCAAGGAGCAGAAAGAATGCCCTTCTCTTGTGGGTCTGCGGCAACAGGCTGCAAACCAGGCCGCAGGTGATCAGTCTGGGTCACATTGGATTTACTGGGAGAATGATCTCCTGTATACTGAGCCTAAGGTTGCTGAGCCTGGGTCAGCCCGTGTGCTGGTGGTACCCCAGCGCTTCAGAGCCTTCCTACTGGGGCTGGCTCATGATGTTCCATTGGCAGGACATTTGGGGCAAGACAAGACCTTTGAGAGGCTTGTCACCCACTTTTTGGCCCCAAATGCGCAGGAGTTCAGACACTCACTGCAGGACATGTCAGACTTGCCAGGCAAGTGGAAAGAGTGGGAGGAAGCAAAGGCTCCTCTCCAGCCTTTCCCTGTAGTCAGCACCCCCTTTGAACGTGTGGGGATTGACATTGTGGGGCCACTGGACCCCAAGACAGCCATGGGCAACCGGTTCATCCTGGTCTTGGTGGACCATGCCACCCGGAAGCCATACCTCTGAGGACAGTGACGGCCCCCGTGGTGGGACGAGCACTGATGGGAATTTTCTCCAGAGTGGGATTCCCTCGCGAGGTAGTGTCTGACCGGGGGACCAACTTAATTTCCAAATATATGAAGTCCCTGTGGCAGGAGTGTGGGGTAACCTACAAGTTCACCACTCCTTACCACCCCCAAGGAAATGGGTTGGTTGAAAGGTTCAACCGAACCCTCAAAGGCATGATTATGGGTCTTGAGGAACCTATGAGGCGTAAGTGGGACGTCCTCTTACCATGCCTGCTCTTTGCTTACCGTGAGGTGCCACAGAAATCTCTAGGGTTCAGTCCTGTTAGACCTGGCACCATTGGCGTGGGTCTCCCTTCCATTTTTTGCTGTTGCCTCTTATGTTTTTGCTGGTTTTAGATGCTTTTGGGCACTGTGCCACTGCTGTTCAGTGCCACAGTGCAAGTGCTCCCTATGGTAAATTGATGTATGGATTAGTGACTCCATGATTGGCTTGTTTGGCTTACTGTCAGACCCTAGTACAGTGCACTGCGTGTGCCCAGGGCTTGTAAATCAAATGCTGCTGGTGGGCTTGCAGCACTGGTTGTGCCACCCACCGGAGCAGCTTGTAAAGTGTGTCTCAGGCCTGCCATTGCAGAGCCTGTGGGCAGTCTGGTACTGCCATGTTGACTGGGCAAGTGTACCCACTTGCCAGTCCCTAAACCTTCCCTTTTATACATATTAGTCACCCCTAAGGTAGGCCCAAGTGCAGGGTGCATTGTAGGTAAAGGTAGGACATGCCCTGGTGTGTGTGGCATGTCCTAATAGTGAATTACAGCCATTTTCGTTTTTCACTATTGCAAGGCTACCTGTTCCCCATAGGCCAGAATGGGCAGTTAGATTATTACATCTTATAATCTTAACTGACTCAGGGAACCAGGTAGAAATTCGAGTTTAGTACGCCTGAACTCAGAATGATAAAATACATCTTTTAGTGAAGTTGGTTTCTGTGTTTGAAAATACCACTTTTAGAAAGTAGGTATTTTCTTGCCTAACTATCCAAGCCTGCCTCTGCTAGGTTGTGTATTCCTTGTCTGGAGTTTGAGTGACAGGGGCTGGGGGCTTCCAGGAGACAGGGTGAGTCAGCACAGGGCTGAATAGAGAGTTCTGCATGCAGATAGGAGGGAGGAGTTGCACCTGGGACCTGAATAGGGCTGTGCCTTTCCTCCACAATGCTGGCTCCACCTCCTGTGGTGTGTCTGATGTCCCTGGCCTACACTGTGAAAGGAAAGAAGGAGTCTTGTCAACAAAGTGCTCCAGGACTGACCAGAACTGGTTTTGGACTAGGCAGAGGCCTCTCTGCCTTCAGAGAACCAAGAGAAAAGTAGTATAAATATTGGGACCCAGACCCAAGAACTTTAGATCACTTCTGGGAATCAAGACAAACCTTTGCTGAGGAGAAGAACCAGGAAGCTGAAGGAGGAGACTACCCCTGTGCTGTGTGTTTGGGGGTTGGCCTGCAGTGGTTGCTTCATTGCCAAAGAAATGAGAAAAGGACTGAGTGTGCTTTCTATCAACTTGAAGAAGAATCTCCAAGGGCTTGAACTAGAGCTTGCCTCCTGCCTGAAGTCTCAGGGATACAAGACTTCACCAACCAGCTCCCCCTGAATTCCCTTGCTGGGAATTGAAGTGCCTGCTGTTGTGCTGGGCCTTCTGAGAGACTGCGTGTCGCTGGGAGCTGGAAGCGCGACGCAACGACGAGAAGCGTGTCGCCGCCGCAGCCGCTGTCATCGCATCGCCGAGGAAGCGAGACGCCGCTGCCGCTGTCATCATCGCATCGCTCGAAGCGCGGCGCATCACCGGAGAAGCGGGACGCTGCCACAGAGGACATCGTCGCATCACCGGAGAAGCGCGCCGCAGGGCCTGTCGCGGCCCCAAAGATCATCGAGTCGCCGCACGGCCGTCGGGCATGCACGCATCACACCAACGTTGTCGCATCGCAACCAAGACGCCATTTTGTCGCATCGCACCGGAGAAGAGTATCGCATCGAGGTGCCATCTTGTCGCATCACACTGGAGAGCAGTAAGAAACCGACGCATCACCTCCCCACACAGTAAGGAAGCGAGCATCAACTCCCCTGCGCAGCAGTAAGGAACTGTTAGACCTGACATCCTTGGCGTGGGTCTCCCTTCCATTTTTTCGTAATGCCTCCACTGTTGCCGATATGTTTTTGCTGGACTAGATGCTCATGGGCACTTTGCCGCTGCTAATCAGTGCCAAAGTGCAAGTGCTCCCTATCGTTAATTGATATATGTATTAGTGACTCCGTGATTGGATGATTGGTTTACTTGTCAGTCCCTAGTACAGTGCACTCAGTGTGCCCAGGGCTTGTAAATCCAATGCCGCTGGTGGGCTTGCAGCACTGGTTGTGCCACCCACAGAAGCGGCTTGTAAAATGTGTCTCAGGCCTGCCATCGCAGAGCCTGTGTGCAGCCTAGGGCTGCCATGTCGACTTGGTGAGTACACCCACTTACCAGTCCCTAAACCTTCCCTTTACTGCATGTTGGTCACCCCTAAAGTAGGCCCTAGGGCAGGGTGCATTGTAAGTATAAGGTAGGACATGCCCTGGTGTGTGTGGCATGTCCTAATAGTGAATTACAGCCATTTTCGTTTTTCACTATTGCAAGGCTACCTGCTCCCCATAGGCCAGAATGAGCAGACTGACTATTACACCTTATAGTCAGAACTGACCCAGGGAACATGGTAGAAAAACGAATTTAGTATGCCTGAACTCAGGATGATAAAATACATCTTTTAGTGAAGTTGGTTTTAACATTCTGTGTTTGAAAATACCACTTTTAGAAAGTGGGTATTTTCTTGCCTAACTATCCAAGCCTGCCTCTGCTAGGTTGTGTATTCCTTGTCTGGAGATTGAGTGACAGGGGCTGGGGTGGCTACAGGAGACAGGGTGAGTCAGCGCAGGGCTGAATAGGAAGATCTGCATCCGGAGTGGAGGGAGGAGTTGCACCTGGGTCTGAATAGGGCTGTGCCTGCCTTCCACAATGCTGGCTCCACCTCCTGCCGGGCGGCTGAGCACTCTGCCCCACATTCTGAAAGGAAAGAAGGAGTCAGAAAAACAAAGTGCTCCAGGACTGACCAGAACTGGTTTTGGACTAGGCAGAGGCCTCTCTGCCTCCAGAGAACAAAGAGAATCAGGGTATAAGAGGGGCACCCAGACCCCAGGAAGATTAGATCACTTTTGGGAACAAGAAGAAACCTTTGCTGAGGAGCGGAACCAAGAAGAAACCGAGGAGAGACTATCCCTAAGCCTGAAGTGCTGCTTGGGGGATTGGCCTGCAGTGGTTTGCCTGACTGCCAAAGAAAGGAGAAAGGAACTTTTGCTTTGCTGTGACTTTCATCAACTTGTGAAGGATCTCCAAGGGCTTGGAAGAGAGCTTGCCCCCTGACCGAAGTCCCAGGGCCATTGGACTTCACCCCCTTTGTGAATTGCTGCTGGAAACTCTGTTTCAGTGGCTACAGAGGTAGGGAGCTGTGACCGACTCTCACGACCGACTCGGTGTCCTGTAAGCACCGCATCGAAGCACCGTCTCGCCCTGCAACACACGGCCCTGGTCTCACCGACTCCGTCAACGAGCCGCTGCCTGCACCGTATCGAGGGACAACGCGTCCTGCAACGCTTCGCTACGCCGAATCGAACTGGTCTGACCGACACGGTCACTGCTGCTGAGTTCGAGTCCTGTGACTGCACCGGAGTTGGGCACCGCTCGCACGCTTTGCGACGCACCGCCCGACTCGCACCGCTGTCCGGACTGATCGACGCCAGCTCCTGAATCCGGCTCCGTCGCCGCACCGCAACCTGCCAGCACCGCATCGAAGAACCGTCTCGCCCTGCAACGCACGGCCCTGGTCTCACCGACTCCGTCTCGACGACGTCAACGAGCCGCTGCCTGCACCGCTCCCATTTTTGCATCGCGACCGCGACTAACAGCCATCCGGCTCGCATGCCCGTGCCTGCCGCTTCAAGTAAAAGGTACTGTGACCGAGTCTGTCTACGCTGTGTTGGCCCGTCTCGACGCGGTCAGCTGGATTTGTTAGACTCTGTTTGTTCTCGACATCGCCGTAGCCGGAGGAGGCTACCGACTCGCACAGAACCTTGAATTAAGCCTTTTTGATCAGAACTAAGCACTCTTAACAGTATTGTGGATTATTTTTGTCGTTTATGGTCTTGTGATAAATCTATATAAAGTATACCTATTTTTATAAATATATAACCTGTGTGGTGTCCATTTGTAGTGTTGTCACTTGATTACTGTATGTGTTCACAAATGCTTTACACACTGCCTCTGAACTAAGCCTGTCTGCTCGTGCCAAGCTACCAAGAGGGTGAGCAGGGGTTATTTCTGGAGTGAACCTACTTTCCCTGACTAGACGCAAGGGTCCCTATTTGGACAAAGGTACCTACCTCTGCCAACTAGAGACCCCCAAATCTAACAGGAACCGACACATCCACTCCCCTGAGTGTAAGGAACCGACGCATCACCTTCCCTGCGACCCTTTTGTTTTCTTTGCATTACGCATTCAAGGTACATTGAGAGTAAAGTGTTGCATCTACAACTTGAGAGAACTGAACTATTTTATAACCTTTTAAAGTCTATTTTTGAGTACAGTATTGTGGATTTTTGTCGTTTGGTCTTGTGTTAAGTCTATATAAAAATACTTATTTTTATAAATACAACCTGTGTGGTGTCCATCTGTAGTGTTGTCACTGTATTACTGTATGTATTCACAAATGCTTTACACACTGCCTCTGAGATAAGCCTGCCTGCTCGTGCCAAGCTACCAAGGGGGTGAGCAGGGGTTATTTTAGGAGTGTAGCCCCTTACCCTGACTAGACGCAAGGGTCCCCATTTGTCACATGTACCTACCTATGCCAACTAGAGACCCCCAAATCTAACAAGTCCCTTTGAGCTTCTCTATGGACACCCAGTGAGGGGACCTCTAAGTTTGGTCAAAGAAGGCTGGGAGCAATCTCCCAGGAAACCTCCCCAGGATGTATACAGTTACATGCTGGCCTTTAGGAACCAAACTAGGCGTTTCAGGCAACTCGCTGAGGCGAATCTGGAAGCCAGCCAGGAGGAGATGAAGCGGTGGTACGACCAGAATGCCACTCTGGTAAAGCTTCAGCCTGGTCAGAAAGTGTGGGTCATGGCCCCCGTGGAGCCCTGCGCGCTCCAGGATAAGTAGACCGGACCCTTTGAGGTTGTAGAGCGCAAGAGTCCGGTTACCTACTTGGTGGACTTGCGGTCTCCCAGGAACCCCTTGAGGGTCCTGCATGTCAACCGCCTGAAGCCCCACATGGAGAGGTCCCAAGTGGGCATGCTCTTAGCGACAGATGCTGGGATGGAGGAGGAGACCGAGCCTCTTCCTGACCTCCTGTCGGCGACAGAGCAAGATGGGTCAGTGGATGGTGTCAACCTCTCTTCCACCCTGACCCCTGAGCAACAGAATGACTGCCACCAGTTGCTGGGACAGTTTTCTGACCTGTTCTCCCTGGTTCCCGGTGTCACAGATTGGTGCATCCATGACGTGGACACTGGGGACAGTACACCTGTGAAGCACAAACCTTACAGGGTGACTGACAGGGTGAGAGCTTGCATCAAGGAGGAGGTCTCCAAAATGCTTGCGTTAGGGGTGATTGAGTCCTCTAACAGTCCTTGGGCCAGCCCAGTGGTCTTGGTCCCAAAGGCTGCCGCACCGGGTGCCACACCAGAACTCCGGTTCTGTGTGGACTACCGAGGGCTCAATTCAGTCACCAGGACTGACACGCACCCCATCCCCAGAGCTGATGAGCTCATAGATCGGCTAGGGGCTGCACGGTACCTCAGCACGTTTGACTTAACGTCTGGGTACTGGCAGATCGCCTTGACTGATGGGGCAAGAGAGAGGTCAGCATTCTCCACACCAGATGGGCACTACCAGTTCCGGGTGATGACCTTTGGGATGAAGAATGCCCCTGCCACCTTCCAGAGGTTGGTCAACCAGGTGTTGGCTGGACTGGACTCGTTCAGTGCCGCCTACCTGGATGACATCGCAGTGTTCAGTGCCAGTTGGGAAGAACATCTGCGCCACCTCTGGGAGGTGTTGATGGCGCTGCGGAGGGCAGGCCTCACGATCAAGGCGAGTAAGTGCCAGATCGGGCAGGGTTCCGTGGTGTACTTGGGACACCAGGTGGGGAGCGGCCAGGTGGCGCCCCTACAACCCAAAATTGAAACCATCCTGACTTGGGAAGCCCCCAAAACCCAGACAGAGGTGAGAGCCTTTTTAGGACTCACGGGTTACTACAGGAGGTTTGTCAAGGGGTATGGCAACATTGTTGCACCCTTGACGGCGTTGACTTCCAGAAAGCTTTTGAGGCCCTGAAAACTGCTATGTGCACGGCGCCCGTGCTCCTGGCACCGAACTTCTCCAAAGAGTTCGTAGTACAAACAGACGCTTCAGAGCATGGTGTGGGGGCTGTTCTGTCACAGATGAATGAGGAGGGCCTGGATCAACCCGTAGCCTTCATCAGTAGGAGGTTACTGCCACGGGAACAGAGGTGGAGTGCTATTGAGCGTGAGGCATTTGCTGTGGTCTGGGCACTGAAGAAGCTGAGACCCTACCTGTTTGGGACTCACTTCCGGGTTCAGACAGACCACAGGCCCCTCAGATGGTTGATGCAGATGAGGGGTGAGAATCCAAAGCTGTTGAGGTGGTCCATTTCCCTACAGGGGATGGATTTCACGGTGGAACACCGCCCTGGTACAGAACACGCCAATGCTGATGGTCTGTCCAGATTTTTCCGCCTTAGTGAAGAGAACTCCCATGAGGTAGGGTAGTTCTCCCCACATTTCAGCTGGAGGGGACACGTGTTAGACCTGGCCCCCTTGGCATGGGTCTCCCTTCCATTCTTTTATGATGCCTCCAATGTTATTGATCTGTTTTTGCTGGTGTTAGATGCTTTGGGCACTGTGCCACTGCTAATCAGTGCCACAGTGCAAGTGCTCCCTATGATAAATTGTGTTATGTATTAGTGACTCCCTGATTAGATGATTGGTTTACTTGTCAGTCCCTAGTACAGGTCACTGAGTGTGCCCAGGGCTTGTAAATCCAATACTGCTGGTGGGCTTGCAGCACTGGTTGTGCCACCCACAGAAGCAGCCTGTAAAAGTGTGTCTAAGGCCTGCCATTGCAGAGCCTGTATGCAGTCTGGTACTGTCATACTGACTGGGCAAGTGCACCCACTTGCCAGTCCCTAAACCTTCCCTTTTCTTCATGTCAGACACCCCTATGGTAGGCCCAAGGGCAGGGTGCATTGTAAGTATAAGGTAGGACATGCCCTGTTGTGTGTGGCATGTCCTAATAGTGAATTACAGCCATTTTCGTTTTTCACTATTGCAAGGCTACCTGTTCTCCATAGGCCAGAATGGGCAGTTTTGATTATTACACCTTATAATCCTAACTGACCCAGGGAACATGGTAGAAAACGAATTTAGTATGCCTGAACTCAGAATGATAAAATACATCTTTTAGTGAAGTTGGTTTTAACAGTCTGTGTTTGAAAATACCACTTTTAGAAAGTGGGTATTTTCTTGCCTAAACTTCCAAGCCTGCCTCTGATAATTGTCTGGGTTTGTGAGTGACAGGGGCTGGGGAAATTCCAGGAGACAGGGTGAGGCAGCCAGGGCTGAATAGAGAGATCTGCATCCAGAGTGGAGGGAGGAGTTGCACCTGGGTCTGAATAGGGCTGTGCCTGCCTTCCACAATGCTGGCTCCACCTCCTGCCGGGCGGCTGAGCACTCTGCCCCACATTCTGAAAGGAAGGAAGGAGTCCTGTACACAAAGTGCTCCAAGACTGACCAGAACTGGTTTTGGACTAGGCAAAGGCCTCTCTGCCTTCAGAGAACAAAGAAAAACTGTGTATAAAAAGGGGACCCAGACCCCTAGGAAATTAGATCACTTTGGGAAACAAGAAGAAACCTTTGCTGAGGAGAGGAACCAGAAGGAACTGAGGAGAGACTATCCCTAAGCTGAAGTGCTGCTTGTGGTTGCCTGACTGCCAAAGAAAGGAGAAAAGGACTTTGTGTGCACTTTTATTCAACTTGTGAAGGATCTCCAAGGGCTTGAGAAAAGAGCTTGCCTCCTGCTGAAGTCTCAGGGACAACAGACTTCAACCCCCAGCTCCCCAAGTGTTCTTTGGAAGTGCCTGCTGCTGTTTTGGGCCTTCTGAGGGACTGCGTGTCGCAAGGAGCTGGAAGCGCGACTCAAGAGGGAGAAGCGTGTCGCAGCCGCTGCCGTCGCATCGTGGATGTCGCCGCTGTAGCTGTCGCATTGCACCGCATCAAGAGAAGCGCCTCGCATCCACAGAGAAGCGTGCCGCCGTCGGAGCTGCTGCCGTCGCATCACGGAACAAGGGTGTCGCCGCTGCAGTTGTCGCATCGAGCGGAAGCGTCTCGCAACGTCGGAGAAGAGTGTCGCCGCCAAAGCCGCTGTCGTCGCATCACGGAACAAGGGTGTTGCCGCTGCAGCTGACGCATCGAGCCGAGACTTCTCGCAACATCGGAGAAGCGTGCCGCATCAGGAAGAACTTGACGTCTTTATTTCTTTGCACCGGATCTTTGCCGCATCTCCATCTCTGCAACACTTTCGTTGTAGAAGCGTGACGCATCGTAAGGTACATTGACTCAAAGTGACGCATTTTAAGAACTGAAGAGAACTAAGCTAAACCTACCATTTTTAGTACAGTATTGTGGATTTTTGTCGTTTATGGTCTTGTGTTAAATCTATATAAAGAATACTTATTTTTGATATAAAACTTGTGTGGTGTCCATCTGTAGTGTTGTCGCTCGATTACTGTATGTGTTCCCAAATGCTTAACACACTGCCTCTGAGATAAGCCTGTCTGCTCGTGCCAAGCTACCAAGGGGGTGAGCAGGGGTTATTTTAGGAGTGTACCCCCCTACCCTGACTAGAGGCGAGGGTCCCTATTTGTCACAAGTACCTACCTGTGCCAACTAGAGACCCCCAAATCTAACAAAGAGCAACATGCGGACCAAAAATATGAAATCTGTTATCACTACTCACTTTTTAGAGTATGGCCATAACATCTGTCAATTGAAATTCATGATTCTAGAAAAGGTTGAGGAGAGATATGCACAAATTCTTACTACAAAGAGAGAACTTTTGGATAAAAAGACTAGACACACAGAATGGAGTTTAGCTGCTATTTATAATTTGTGCTGTGTACCATTATTAGTGTTCTGTATTCTTTGCTGAGAATGCCTTCACAGTTCGGCACGTGGTTCGTATTATTATATTTAATTTTCTTTCTTTTTCACTTTAGCACGGTTGTTTTACTAGAGATCGAGCTTTCTTAGTTTGGTATGACTGTATTGACGCTCTATGATGGCCGCCCTGGTCCTCCTGAGTCCGCTTCTTTTCACCGCATTCATTCATTTATTTTATAAAGTTGCAAATTAGCGTTGTTTACGTGACTGTTTAGACACTCTAATATGGCCGCTTCGGTCCCTCTGAGTCCATTGTTGAGCTTTAGTTAACCGGAAGCTCTTCTCACTTTTAAAGCCCAGAGTCTCTGAGTTTTCGTTTGAACTTGTAGCGCTTGTTTGTGCAGTTCTGAGCTGACCGTCATGTAAGTAGGGCAATTTCACCGCTAGCGGGTCTCCCGCGTTCACTTTCGATTGATTTGTTTTCACTGGGAGGCTTCTCCTGTCACCGTGTACTTGTTTTTTAACTGCCTGAACAGAGCTAGCGTTTGTCGCGTTTAACTTTTCCCGCGTTCACATTCGAATGATTTATATTTTCACAGGGAGGTTACTTTTGTCACCATGCACATTCTATTTAACGGCCTGACCAGAACTAGCGCTTGTCGCGTTTAACTCCTTTTCAGTTAACCTTCACGGGAATTTCTCTTAGTTCATTTCGCGCACGTTCAGTTTATATTGCATGAAATTTACACTGCTTGACGCTTCGCGGGTTAACTCAGTTTCACATAGTGGTGTAGCATTTGAATGATCGACTTTTTCACGTAGGCACGGGTTATTCTGTGTGACTGTATATCTGAAGCTATTGGTGAATAGCAAGTTGGCACAATGTCATCTTCAAATGGCAGTTTTCAAGAATGTGCATGTCATCGTTTGGACCTATTCTCGTTTAGTTACTTTATGCTGTAATTGCTGAATATCTGCTTTACTGTTTATGATACAGCTGATTCGTTATTTCCTCATGTGTATTTAATTTGCTTTTAGAATTTCTATCCCCTGACGAAGGGCTACCCTAGCCCGAAATGCATTGGGACGGGAGGATATAAAACATCATTTTCATTGTTGAGAAACGTGATAGAAATGAGTACATTTCTGAATAAGGTGGAATGATGAACATGAAATACCACCATTGAAAAATTAAAAATATTTCAACTTTAAGTTTTGATGACCATTGCATTTATTTTGATTAAGGTTCCCTCAGAAGAGAGGGGCATTAGCTGTGCTGAAGGGGACGAACCCCAGATGGGGAACGCTATTTTTCAACATTATAATGATGCCTTCTGGAAAATCCCGCCAATGAAAACACCACTTCTCTTGTAGGGGTATTTCCGTGATAGTCATAATCATGTGAATAGTCCCGCCCATGTGCGTGGACCCCGGAGCACTTCATTAGATATATCTTCTTAAGGTGTCATCCTCTGCCTTTCTTCAGGAAGGCCTGCATAGACACTTAAGAGATAAAGAGACAATAATGCAGCCTAACTAACTAGGCTACACTGGCCATTACTTCATCTTGAAGTGAAAAAAGATAGCCAGTTAACTTTTACATTTAGTAATTTTACTGAGTTTCAACACATAGAAAACTCCCTTTCACAAAACTCCTTTTTTCATGATAGAGATGAAAGGGTTGGACAGAGAAGTCCCCATAGGCTGCCATTATGTGTCTGTAAATGGATACCGTGCCTTTAAGAGTCTCCAGAGACCCCGGTATCCCATGATGCACAGCCAGAGGCAGTTACTTTCAGTTCTTTTTTCCGGCTCCTACTTGCAGGACCCTGGAGCATTGAGCTCTACCTATTTTGGTATTTTCTTCAGAATTTACTAAAGTATTGGAATTTTTGCTACTTCACTCGACGTCTTTGGCCTGTATCTACCATCTGCTGTTCTTTTTTGGCAGAATTTCCACAGTTTTCTTGTCATAATGCCTTCTCTGTTCGACAAGTGTCCTGACTGTGGTAGAAAGAAGGCCAAATCGGATGCACACAGAGTCTGTATTCTGTGTCTGCCTGTCTCTCATGTGCCTGACACCTGCTCTATCTGCAAAACCTTTTCTAGACGCACCCTGCGTGACAGGGAGAAGATTCGACTCCAAGGGTTGGAGCAGCGAAGACAGAAGGCAGCATCTACAACTTCTGGGCAAGGAGAGCGTGAGTTCTCTTCCAAAACCCATGCTTCGACCTCTGGGGGTCTCCCCAGTCGAAAAACGGTGAAAAAACGGCGCCGTTCCAGGTCGAAGACGACGACGTCGGGAGCAGGTATGACAACGATATGCTCTCCGTCGACCCAGGGCTCTGGGGCGAAGCGACATCGACGCTCCACGTCGAAGAACTGGACGGCGAGATCTCGGCCGAGATCGCCGTCGAGGAGGTCTCCTCGTTCAACGTCGACTCATCAACGCAGATCGCCGTCGAGGCGCCATCGTTGTCGATCGGAGTCACGGAGGCACCGGCGGTCGCCGTCGATGCGACACCGCCGATCGCCATCGACGTCTTCGAGAAGGTCGAAGTCGACGAGAAGGTCGAAGTCGACGAGAAAGTCGACGTCGAGGAGTCACCACCGACGTTCGACGTCAAGGTACCGTTCCGGGACTCGCTCCGTAGTGAGCCTGTCGACGTCGACAGGGAGTTCACGGTCCAGACGACGTCGACGTTCGCCATCGAGCAGTAGATCGACGTCGAGGGGGAGGTCTGGCGTTGAGTCCAGGGCGCCTTCTTCGCAGCCAGCTCGAAAGCGGAGGAGGCTGGTCTCTTCTGCAGATTCGGAGTACTCCCGTACCTATTCACCATCAAGGACACCTCCTGCTCCTCGTCAATCGGTGGCCCTGCCAACAACACCTCCACCACTGCCGCCGCCTCCTCAACCTCCACTGCCGCCACCTCCGCCTCCGGTTCATACTACGCCTCCTCCTCTGCCTCAGCCTGGGCCCACCACAGCTCCTCAGCCCACGTGTCCTGCAGAGCCTCGCAGACCAAGGTCACGGTCTCGGCCGAGACATCGTTCCCGTAGACACCGCGGTCTTCCACGCGATCTCATCGCCATCACCACGAGAGATCTCGCTCCCGGCATACCAGGGACACGTCTTCCACGAGTA
Organism: Calotriton arnoldi; assembly: GCA_963921515.1. Lineage (NCBI taxonomy): Eukaryota > Metazoa > Chordata > Amphibia > Caudata > Salamandridae > Calotriton > Calotriton arnoldi. The sequence goes on along the minus strand of CAWUFW010000476.1, from coordinate 2,824,622 downwards.
CGGGGAGGTACTCTCCTACTCTAACGGACTCTCCTCCTCAAAGAGTGTCTCCCGTTGATGATATCACCACCTTTCAGGAGGTTCTGGTCAAAGGGGCGTCAAAGCTTAACATTCCCTTGTCTACTCCTGTGCCGTCGACTTCAGTTATATTTGAAACTCTCCAGCAGAGACAAACATCTCGTCCCTTGCTGCCGTTGGTGCCTGGTTTAGTGGAACCTGCTATGGAACTGTTCTTGACTCCATCTTCTATAAAATCTGCGCCTTCTAGTCTACAGAAGAAATACCGCCCACCTGATTCGGATCCTGCCTTCCTCCGACTGGACCCCACCCCGGACTCTGTCATAGTGGTGGCGGCAAGGAAACAGCATGCTACAGCTCCGACTTCAACGGTACCACCTGATAAGGAAAGCCGTAAGCTGGATTCGGTGGGGAGAAAAGTTTGCAACACCGCAGCTACATCCATGAAGGCGGCCAGCTCTACTGCCTTGCTGGGCCGGTATGACCGATCCCTGTGGGAGTCGCTTCAACAATTTGTGGACCTCCTGCCCAGGGACAAGCGGGAAGATTTTCAGGAGATATTGAACGAAGGACTGATGGTTTCGAATCAAATCATCAGTGCTGCAGCGGATACTTCACTCCTGTCAGCCCACGGGTATTGCCACGGTGTTGCTCCCTGGAGGCATTCCTGGCTTCGTCTTACCTCACTGAAGCCGGAGGCGCAACAGCGCATCTCTAATCTACCATTCTCTGGCACGACTCTCTTTGGCTCCCATGCGGATGACGAGATGGCCCGCATGAAGACGGAAATGGAGACTTTGAAGGCTGTAGGTCTAGAGAAACCTAAAGAACAGCGAAAAACCTTCCGCCCCTTCCAACTGCGTTATTCTTCCCAGAGGTCCCAACGATCGCAAGGCCGTCAGTCCAATCAACAACAGCAGTTTCAGCGGTCTTTTCAGCCGTTTCAGAAATGCCAGTCGCGAGGACGGTCCAACCAGCAGTCTGCACAAGGGAACAAGGCCTCTGCTGGTTCGAAGCCCTGAAGGGTCACTTCCCCCTCTTCTGTTACCCACTCCGGTGGGGGGAAGCATTCAAAATTACCTGGCAGAGTGGCAGAAAATAACTCAGGACAATTGGGTGCTGAATATTGTTCGCAATGGATACTCGCTACGTTTCACAAGCCCTCCTCCGTCGATTCCTCCAACTCGCTCACGCTACATGCTACGCGAGTTACAGAGGGAGGCCAACATCCTCTTACAGAAAAGGGTGATAGAACCGGTTCCTCTTGCACAGAGTGGAACAGGACTGTATTCTCGGTTCTTTCTAGTCCGCAAGAAAGACGAGAACAAGTTCAGACCCATCCTCGACTTGCGACAGGCAAACAAATGGATTCACAGAGAAAAGTTTTGGCTGTTGTCCTTGCATCAAATCTACCCTCAACTTCATCAGGGAGGTTGGCTATGCGCAATAGATCTGCAAGACGCATATTTTCACGTGCCCATAGCAAGGAAACATTGCAAGTTCCTGCGATTCACCGTAGGCAACAACCACTATCAATACTCCGTGCTTCCCTTCGGCCTGAAGTCAGCGCCTCGGACATTTTCCAAATGCATGGCCGTAGTTGCTGCACATCTAAGGAAGAACAAGGTGTTCGTCTACCCATATCTAGACGACTGGCTGATCAAGGCAGCTACGTCTCAGGAAGCGCAACTGCATTTCAATCGAACTTCCAATCTCCTTCTTCGTTTGGGCCTCCACATCAACCTCACGAAGTCTGTCTCGACTCCTGTCCAATGTCTACAGTACCTGGGAGCCACCATCGATACTCGCACGGCAAACGTGTGTCCTTCGGAGGAGAGACGCTTATCGATCCTTCGGAAGGCTCAGGCTCTCATGACCATGCCCTCCCCGACGGTGAGGAAGGTATCTTTTCTCCTGGGCTCCATGGCCTCCTGTATCTTCCTCACTCCAAATGCACGCCTCCATATGAGACTCCTGCAAGAATGTCTGGAGGATCAGTGGGACCAGAAACTGGGGGATTGGGAAGACAGGATTCAGCTGTCACAGCAGGCCCTCCAGTCCATCCGATGGTGGTGTTCTCCCCGCAATCTCCTCCGGGGGATTCCCTTCCACAAGGAGATACCGACGCAAACCATAGTGACGGATGCGTCTCTCCACGGCTGGGGTGCACATTCCGACCACCTTCAGATAAAGGGCACGTGGTCCCGGAAAGAGGCCACGTACCACATCAACTTCCTGGAACTTCGAGCAGTTCATTTGGCGCTGAAAGCCTTCCAGCCGTCATTTCACACCAGTTCCCTGCTTGTCCAGACGGACAATACGACAACAATGTTCTATCTCAACAAGCAGGGGGGCTCGAGATCTCGAGCGTTATCTCGGGAAGCCCAGACCATCTGGAAATGGCTATTGGCCAGGAACCTGACCATCTCAGCAACTCACCTCCCAGGTGTTCAAAATGTTCAGGCAGACGCTCTCAGCAGACTCATTCACGAAAATCACGAATGGGTCTTACACGACGAAGTGGTGCGAGACATCTTCGGAAGATGGGGTACTCTAGAGGTCGATCTGGTCGCTACCGCGGAAAACAGCAAATGCCGTGACTTCGCCTCCAGGTTTTACCAACCAGGGACTCTGGGGAATGCACTGTGGATCAACTGGTCAGGCCGCTTTCTCTACGCTTTTCCTCCAATTCCCCTGATCCTGACAGTACTGATCAAGCTCTCACAATCACGGGCCAAGATGATCCTCATTGCTCCGGAGTGGCCCCATCAGTGGTGGTTCACAGACCTACTCCACCGGTCTCTCCTGCCACATCTCCGTCTTCCATGCCGGCCGGACCTTCTAACGAAGTTCGGCGGACAGATGGTGCACCCCAACCTCTCGTCGTTGAATTTGGCGGCATGGCTCCTGAGTTAATACAGTACGGACATTTGAATCTCCTCGGGACTGCATGGAGATATTGAAGGAGGCCAAACGGCCATCTACACGCACTTCCTATGCATATAAATGGAAGAGATTTTGCATCTGGTGTGCGGCTAAGAATGTGGATCCTACCTCCTGCAAGGAAGATGTCATCCTTCCTTACTTGCTACACTTGGCTCAATCTGGCCTCCAGTTTCATTCGATTAACGTTCACCTGGCAGCTTTAACTGCTTATAGGAAATGTCCTTCACAAACTTCCTTTTTTTAAATCCCAGTCATCAGAGATTTTCTTGAAGGATTGAGAAAAGTGTTTCCTCCCATTAGGCATCCTTCGCTTCCTTGGGAGCTCAATGTGGTTCTTTCTCGACTGATGAGGGAACCGTTTGAACCCATTCATAAGGCTTCTCTTCAGCATCTGTCTTGGAAGACGGCTTTCCTTGTTGCCATAACTTCTGCCCGCAGGGTTAGCGAACTTCAGGCACTATGTTGTCGAGAGCCATATACAGTTTTTCATTCCTCTAAGGTAGTGATGAGGACTCAGCCTAAGTTCCTCCCTAAAGTAGTTTCAGAGTTTCATGTGAATCAAACTATTTCATTGCCTATATTTTTTCAGAATCCCTCTTCTCCTGCTGAGAGGTCGCTTCATTCCCTTGATGTCAGGAGGGTCTTGAAGTTCTATTTGGACAAGACTAAGGATATTCGTAGATCAGACCAGTTATCTGTAAACTATGGCTCGGTCCGGACTGGTCTAGCTACCTCCAAACAATCCGTTTCTAGGTGGATTGTTTCCTGTATTCAGCTGTGTTACCAGAAAGCCAACAAGACTCTTGTGAGTAAGCCTAGGGCTCACTCTACCAGAGGTAAAGCTGCTACAGCGGCTTTACTTCATAATGTACCTATTTCGGAAATCTGTAAGGCTGCCACCTGGAAGTCAGTCCATACATTTACTAAGCACTACTGCCTAGACACTGATGCTAGGGCAGATGCTCAGGTTGGGCAGGCTTCACTTCGCAATCTATTTGCACAATAGTGAGGTTATTCTCTGTTTCTTCCAACGCTGGGGAGTTGTTTTTTGGGATGGGCTTGCTAATCTATTCACATGATTATGACTATACACGGAAATCCCCTACAAGAGAAGGAATAGTTTCTTACCTGTAACTCCAGTTCTCTTGTAGGGGTATTTCCGTGATAGTCATAAGCGACCCGCCCTCCTCCCCGGTGGCAGAAACAGATGTTCACAGGACTCAACAGGCATTGCTACACTACGCCTTCAAAAAGAACTGAAAGTAACTGCCTCTGGCTGTGCATCATGGGATACCGGGGGTCTCTGGAGACTCTTAAAGGCACGGTATCCATTTACAGACACATAATGGCAGCCTATGGGGGCTTCTCTGTCCAACCCTTTCATCTCTATCATGAAAAAAGGAGTTTTTTTGAAGGGGAGTTTTCTATGTGTTGAAACTCAGTAAAATTACGAAATTTAAGAGTTAACTGGCTATCTTTTTTCACTTCAAGATGAAGTAATGGCCAGTGTAGCCTAGTTAGTTAGGCTGCATTATTGTCTCTTTATCTCTTAAGTGTCTATGCAGGCCTTCGTGAAGAAAGGCAGAGGATGACAACTTAAGAAGCTATATCTAATGAAGTGCTCCGGGGTCCACGCACATGGGCGGGACTATTCACATGATTATGACTATCACGGAAATTCCCTTACAAGAGAACTGGAGTTACAGGTAAGAAACTATTCCTTCAGAAAAAGGACCAAAATGGGAAACTTTTAGCTAATTAGTTTTAAAAAGTGTCTGTTAAAAAATTGTGCCTGCATCTTCTCAACAGTCGAATACCAACAGATCATCCTGTAGCTTATGCACATGCATACATTAAAGGATGGCAACTCTGGACTAATTGTGGGTTTCCATTGCCCAATTTCACCATATTCGAGAATTCAGACTCCCCTAATTTAGCCAGTGATCATGCCATGTTTAGCTATGTGTTGCAACTGAACGGCCGCTTCATGGACCAGCACAAGCTATTGGGCTCACAAGCAGATCTGGAACCAACTAAAAAAGTGTGGTGGCAGAATTCTGTAGCAAGTTCATGAAAGAACTGCTGGACAAGCATGCATGAAAGGGAAACATGGGGATATGCACTGCCTGCAGTTGGCTCAGTTCCTGTCCCCATTCCGGAGGCATCTAGCAGTGGCAGAGATTCTTACCCAACAGAAAGAGAGACCCTCAAGCATACAAGGTATAGGGACAAACATCAGGGCATTGAAAAGTATGTTATGTTTTGTATAGCACACTAATCACCTGAGAGGGTATACAGGTGCATGAGCAGGTGTGTAGGTTTGTGGTCCCCAAGGTGCTTATATGAAGAGCCAAGTCTTCAGCTTCTTGCAGAACTCAAGAAGTTAGGAGGAGGAGGCTCTGATGTGTTGAGGGAGGTCGTTCCATGTCTTGGGTGCAATGTAGGAGAATGAGCGACCTCCAATTTTACTTTTGCGGGTGCTGGGAATGTCTACAAGTGAGAGTGAGGCAGAGCGTAGGTGTCTGGTGGGTTGGTGAACAAGGCTCTTAGAATCCATACCATCTTTAAATTAGACATAGAAATAAAAGAGATTAGAGTACAAAAAAGCAAAATAGAAAAGGCACTGTGGGCCCAAAAAAAAGTAGCAGAAGAAAGACAATGAACTAAACTACTGGAAGTGGTAAAGTTCAAAGACTACAGGAAATTGTGGTTCACGGTAAATGAGCTGGCAACAAAAAAACCTAATTCATCTGCCACAAATATATCCCCAGTGAACTGGATATGACATTAAAAAACTATATGTGAATAACAACACATGGAAATTATAAGGAATGGTAACAGGAGTCCAGACTGCCGCTAAGTCCCCTACATGGCGTGACAAAATGATCACTCACTCCCCCAACTAGGCGGTTGAGAGCATTCTAAAATCCATGGGCACTTCCAGAGTCCCCCTGGCCCAGTGGCATTATGGGCGCTATATTCAAGTATGCACAGGCCCTGTTGCTGTCACTTTTACGAACTGCTTGGCCACTAACTGCATCCTAGGCAGCTGGAGGAGCTCACTGTTAGTCCCAATACATAATAAGGGTTCCCTTAACTCTCAAGGAGAACTTTCGATTAATCACACTTCTCTACATTGAAGGAAAGTGTTCTGCTAAAATAGTAAACCAGAAACTGGAAAAATGGTCCTTGATATATCAAACTGGTTTCAGGAGAGGAAAAAACATCGAATACACCCTGCTATTATGCCTAGGCTCTAAAGTGGAGCAAACAATGTTGTATAAGGACCAATCTTTTTCATGCCACCTTCGGTAATTTCACATCTGCTTTTGACAACGTGAATAAGGCAGACTTTAGGGAAAATTAGCCAACTGGGGTATTCCTGCTCCCTTTTTAACAGCAATTGTGTTCCTCTACACAGATACCTGGGTTCAAATAACATTTTCATCAAAATGGGTCAAGAAGGAAAGAATTCATACTAACAGAAGTTTAAAACGTCTGTGTTTTAGCCCACATTCTCTTTATTTTATATCTATTCAATTTAAATCAAGCCTTTGTGAAAGCAAGAGCCTTTCCCCCAGAGGTGGCGAGGACTGAGATCCAAGCGGTGCAATATACTGATGATATTATAATATTAGACCAGACTCCCACAAAGCTCCAAAAGATCACTGGATACACGTGCTTCCTACTGTAACATTATTACAATCAAAATTACCATTTCTATAACCAAGTTTTTAATTCTTGGCCGTAAATTAAATGAAATGGCACAATTTTGGGGGGAAAAAGCAAAGCTGGAAAGGTTAACCGCCTACAAATATCTAGGCATTTGGATTGACGAAACAAGGGCGCAAAGACGCCCACCTGAAAGTCTTGAAGAACTCAGCCCAGGTACTAAACACTACTTTCCAAAGACTGCTCAACAACATGACTGGCCCAGACACAACAATACTTTGCAAGTTCATAGGGTGCAAATTAATGGCAACCCTTGCATATGGAATGATTGCGTTCATATGCCAGTCTTGTACCTGGCTGGAGAGAGCACACTGCAGCTCCTACCACCTCATTTTCCACCTCCCAGATTCTACGAATCCGCCTGGAATTTAACTTAAAAAGGCAAGAGCTGATACTTTGTGCTAGTTTTATTTCTTACTGTGTGAAATTAAAGGAGGCAGAGCCGGACTCCTGAAATTCCTGCTGTGTCAGGTAATAAAAAATAAAGCATCCATGTGGGATAAATACCTCAGACTGGTGCTTCAAATCCTTGAAGCAGTTGAATTATGGAAAGCCAATCTCCCAAATAAACACCTGACAAAGGTTTTAGTGAAGCAAGCCAAACTCATATCAGTTATAATGGACAAAAAAGATCTCAGTAAGAAAGCAAATGTAAATGTTTAACTAAGCTTCCCCCCGCCCCGAGCTGACCTATGTATCTAAAACAATCATTATCATTGGAATTGAAAAGACAACTAATTGGATTGCGATTCAGAGTCATACCTTTTAGGGGGCACTGGTATGGGAGACTGAGTAGTAACACTGACCAGCAGTGCAGGGTTTGCAGAGTAGCCCCCAAAACATTAAGACACATCAGTAGCATTTGGAAAAAATTGCTTCCATTCAGGAAGTATTGGCTGCACCTGATCTTTGCAGTTTTAAATGTAAGATCTTGCTATGAGGCCTTAGCGATCTGATTGAATGGGGTCTCAAGCCAACTGGCAGCACGTTTCTTAAAATACATCAAACAGACCATTAAAAAATTGAATCGGGAGAAAAGCCTATCTCAGCTAAATGATGCAACGGATGATAAATGATGATCAAAGCACAGAGACCACATTTTTTTAAAAATAACTCCTAAATTTTAAGGTGCAATCCGAACTTACATTTTTTTAATGAGTTAGTTTTGTTTTATTAAAAGCAAAAGTGCTTCTCTCTTTTGCGCTTTTTATCATGTGCAACGTGTATCAGTCATGGTTACTGATAAAAAGAAACTTTTAAGGATTTTAATCAGTCAAACAATAAATCTATCTATCTTTGAATGAAATTATATGGGGAATCTATGTTAAAATGTGTAAACCAGGATGCACCACATATTGCAGCTGCTGTAAAGTTCACTCTAGGATGGAATTCACACTTCGGCACGCTTTGGTCGTGATCCTTACTCAGAATCCTGGGTTCTCTTAGTTGTATGTATTGTAACACAATTTATAGATTGGATTGCTACCAGTCTGTCTCAGGATGTTAACAACAGCTCTTTTCTTTGGCTCAAGTGGGGTGACCTTTCTGTGCTGTCGACCTTTGTTACATTAACTCAGCTGAGGGTGGAAATCCTAAGGCACATTGTATTGCTATTCATCTCTTAGGAACCTGAAAGTGGTGTACTCTACACAAGAAGAGCTGCAGTGAAGGTGAAGGAGGCAGGTAGCAAAAAAAAACAGAATTGATGACGGAAATAGTTGCAAACTGGAACCAAGAGTATCTGCAGATCTGAGTTCAGTATGAAGATTGATGCACACTCAATCCATAATGCAGATCTTCTTTGCTATAGATGGGTATGGTATACATCAATACAAACTTGCTTGTTGACACCTGAATGACAGTGGCCACCTCACCTTTATTCTCTTAGACATTTGGCATGTGCAGTGCATGACCCTTTAAGTATTACAGGTGGATCTTTGGTGGAGTCACACACTCTTCCCTAGTCAGGGTTGGATAAGCAGCTGCAGAGTGAGCCTAAACAAGAGGATGTCTTGAACTTTAAAAAGTCTAAGAACGGTAGTCCTATACCCTAATAGTCATCTACCGTGATCAACAGAGCCAGAAATCAGACAAATGGAAACGGAAGTATCGGATTTGTATTACGGCCAGCAGATGAAAGACATTAGTTTGTGCAGCAAAGGGGTGATGTATATTCAGAAATCTATTCTTCTTTGTGAAAAAGTAGAAACTGAGGGACTTGGTGTTTCACATGAAATAGGAGACATTTTGGAAGATGCATTGTCGAAGACTTTTGATAGCTATGGAGCTCATGTATCTATGAGACACAATGAAGTAGGGATGGGAGAAAGAATGTATTTATATTACCAGAGAATGATTCTGCCACAGGGGTTAAATTTAGAATGGAAGACATGTTGCAAAAGCCAAGTCGACTTCTGAATACCTCTTTTGGGGTACCTTGAATACTTCTTTCTCTGTAAAATTTGTATTGAGCATTGAGACTCTCAAATCCCTAAAGAATATTCAGTGTAGATTGGCACTGTTTTAGTTGGTACACTATTGCAACCTGCCTACTCCTAGACTGATTGCATCCATTCCACCACTGTTGGAGTTAGTATACTTTTGCTCTCTGACTTCACAAACATACATTCTAAACCTTGTTTTCCAAATGATTCATGTGACACAAAGTTATTCAGTTAAGTCAATTGAAGTAGACTGCCGTTACGACTATGTAGTTCCAGGTGACAGACTTGAGCCTAGCCTGTCTGGGATCAAAACAACAGCATCAAGACGGGTCTGGATCTACTTACTGAATCTTCTATGCCATGTAATTTTTGTCTCCTAACCATGATTTACGAAGAGGCTTGTAAGGCATCTTGTGAGCACTTGCTTGATCTGCGCAACTCTATAATGAATATTCATCCTTAGTTAACTTGACAGATTACAGCCACTCGGCAACATATTTCAGATCTTGAACATACAGCAACCTCCCAGTTTGGGATTTTGGAAGAGGCTCAAACTCAAAAAGATGTTTTTCAGAAGTGGGAGAAAGATTTAGAAGATGTTCACATAGATCTAACATGAAATTGTAAGAGAGCCAGAACTTAAAGTGTTAGTAATCATGATCCTTAAAAAAAGGTTTTCTGTCCTTGCTGATTTGGACTTATTAAAAAATAGAAAGAAAAACAGTTCTCTGTTTTCAGGCCCACATAGATGAGGCCAGTACCCTACCCCCATACATTGTGGACATTTTCTGTTGAAAGAGCAGCAGCTTAAGTTGGTACATCCAAACAAGGCCATTCATTCATGATTAAGAACTTTTCTGCTTCTTGTTGGTCCATACAAGCACATCACTATATCTAGAAGATGGTGACTTTAAAGAAGTGATTCTTTTAGTGCTGAAAGAATAACAGTTTATTTACAAGACGTTTGCAAACTTAAAATGCTTAAGATTAGGTGGGCGCATATCCTTGGGGAGATAGTGAAAGTGCCCCAAGTGTGTGTTCCCATCTTCACCCTTTGGCTCCTCTGAAATAGGAGTGAAGGAGGCCATTTCAGGACTTGATCTCTGAATCTCATTGGGAGGTATCTACAGCTGCTTAAAAAAATGTGATGAATGTCATCTAACACTTTTAAAGTAGCTGGTTCTGTACTCAACCTTGCTTGAATCTCTGACTAGTAGGCCGCCAGATTTGTGATTTTCATTGATATAAGTAGTTAGCTCACTAGAGACAGTTTGCTTTTCCAAGCCAACGTAACTCGAACACTAGTCTGAAGTTTAAGAACAGGTTTGGTTCTAGGTTGTTTTACTTTGATAATTGAGTTTTCAGGATGTTTTTTATGAGTTTGGGAATGATTCCTTGCTTTAAACTTAAATTAAACAGTTGGCCCCTGTATTGTTCAAAGAAGTAAAAATGCAACTAAATGATGTTTTGTCAGGAGGGCGTCTCAGAAGTAATTAGTAGAAAGTTGTTTGGCTATTGTGGGTAAGGACTCCGAGGCTGTTGCGAAGATAGTGTTACATGTCTTAAACGTTTCTGGTGCACGTTGTGTGAGACACAAGAAATTAAAAGGGAAGTTTTCTCTGAAAAATTCAGGAAGTCATTTCAACTGTGTGTGACTGGTGATAGGAATCTATTGCTTCTTGGTGAGATGTTAATGTATTTTAAGGAAAGCTCGCAGGGTTGTTGAGCACATGATTTATTCTTGGATGTAGGCCACTTTGACATTTTGGACTGAAAAGACAATAGTAATAGATATATTTACAAGATATATTTTTCATGGATTAGGAGGGCAAAGATACAACACATCTAGACCTTACAAACACATGAAAACAGATCTAGATAGAAGCTTTATTTAACATAGTCTTTGTGCCAGTTTGGCGCCTTAATGATTCTTTTAGGTCTTGAGGAAATATTGGACTGATTGAACTCAAATGCAGACCTTTTAGGACTATCATCATAAGAAGTGGTCCTTTGGCCGTAATAATACAGTTCATGCTCCACTGCTGATCATTTTCAAGTTCAACAACATTTCTAAATATCTTTTTTATTCTTAGGGGACAGGGGAAAACAGACTCTGTGTCTCTGTGTATATCTGATCTCTTAAAATGCAATATGTCTTCTACTTTCCATTTAAGTTCTTTCACTCCATGCCTGTGGTCGTAATAACTTTTGTATTTATTTTGATATTCTCCCACTCTGCTTAAAATCCTGTTTCTATACACGGGGAAATGACTCTTCCCCCATCAACCAGGAGAAACTAGTCTTGGTTCTTGGAGATATGCTTTTTAAAGACGCAAAAGGTAAGACTCCAGTAAACGAGTTAGGTGTGGTACGGTAGTCCCATAACACTTTTCCCAAGGCATTTTTACATGCCAAACCAGTGTAATGGGCCCTATGTAAACATTCTTTTACAGGGCTCGAAAAATCCACTCGACCGCTCGCATATGCGAGCTAAATTTAACGAGGGCGAGCTGTTTTTAGGTCCTACTCGCCCTTTCTGGCGAGTAGGAAGACAAACTAACTTTTGTCTTCTGTCTCTGAAAACAGAGCAAATGTGACAAGATAAGAAGATTTAAAGGCATTTTTATTGCTCACAAAGTTAATGAGCAATAAAGATGCCTTTAAATCTTGTTAACTTGTCACATTTGCTCCGCTTTCAGAGACGGAGGTCAAGTAGGTTGCAGTTGGGTCGAGGAGATTTTTCATGGTACTAGACCTGCAGGAGTAGTACCATTTTTTGGATTTTTCGAGCCCTGTTTTATCATGCTGTTTATTCTTTCCACCATGCCATTTGCTCATGGGCAATACAGTGCAATTTTAAGGTGATGAATGTTCCTTTCATGTAGGAATTCTTTCATGGGTTCCGAAGTGAGTTGAACCCCGTTATCAGTTACCAAGTACTCTGGGGCACCCTCATCCATGGTATCCTTAAGGAACTCAATGAGAGCTTTGGTGTGGATCTGATGTGTAATTCTAGTCACCACCTACTTAGAGTGGTAGTGCACCAGAACAAGGAAATATTTTCTCTCTAAACAAAAACCCTAAACGCGTCCCAGAATACCTAGAACCAGTTTTACTCAGGACATCCACAGGACTCAGTGGTGGCTTACGAATCACTTCAACTTTATCACCATTAGTGCAGCTGATACAATTTGTTACTTTTTTCTCAACCATGGAGTCTGGCCCCGGCCACCAGTACTGGGCATGAATTATACTCTTGGTTAGGTTTCTGTCTAAGTGGCCTTCATGACCTAGATCCACTAGTTTTTCCCAGAGGGTGCAAGGAGGAACCATATTGTCTAATCTTATCAGTCTGCCATCAGCCACACTCAGCACATTCCTCACCTCCAAGTATCTCTTAATGTCACCCTGAAGGTTAAATTGTTTGGGCCAACCCTTCAAAGTATACTCTCTGACCTGAAGTTGAGTCAAACCATTTTGTTCTCCCTCCTTATCCACTACACAATTGGATATGTTGCGGATTATATCACTTAAGGTGTCATCCCCATCACAATCCTGAGTTATTTTAAGGGGAAACCCTGAGAGGCAACCTGCAGGTTCATTCTTGGGGCCAGGAAGATATTCTAGGTTGAAATTATAATCTTCTAGTCCTAACCACCACCTGGAAATACGTGGTGAGACTCGCTCCAACCCTTTGATGGAAAAGGCTGAGATTTAGGGTTTGTGATCAGTGCGTACTATGAAAGGCATGCACCATAAGAACAAACAAAAGTGTCCTATGGCCTAGAAACAGGCCAATGCCTCCCTTTCAACAAAAGGATAGTTGCATTCGGGAACCTTTAAGGACCTGGAGGCAAAAGTGATAACATGTCCTTCTCCATTCACAATTTATGAAAAGTGGTTGCTGGACCCTTTAAACTGGTGTCGGTGGTGAGGAAAGTCTTTCTCCCGACTACAAAACAACCTAAAGTAGGTGCCTTACTAATGCTCTTTGATTTCATTGAAAGCCTTTTGGCACTCATTGGACCACAAGAAATCAACCGTCTTCTTGAGGAGGGATCTTAAGTGAAAAGCAACATTGGCAACGTTTTTTAAAAACAAATTTAGAGTACTATTCTGCAAGACCAAGGAAAGATTTTAAGTCATCTTTGTCATTGGGGAACAGGCATTTTCTTCACAGCCTTTAACTGGTCATTTGTGGGTTTAATTCCATCTTTAGAGATGGTGTTTCCAAGGTATGTCACTGAGCCCACACCAATCTGACACTTGTCCCTTTAGACAGTTAATCCACCTTCTCTTAATCTCTCAAGAACACACCTCAATGTAGTGTCATGCACACTGACCTCTTCCCCAAAGATTTAGATATCATCCTAAAAGTACACAACATCATTAATGTCCTTTGGAAAATGTTATATTATGCACTGAAATATGGAGGCAGCTGAAGCCAGCCAAAAAGGCATGCACCTGAACATATAGACACCTAAAGGAGTGATAAAGGAGGTAAGTGATCTTGAATCTGGATGGAGCTCTACTCTGTGGTAGGCTGATGAAAGGTCAAATACACTAAAGCTTGCAGGCTTGATCACACAGCTAAGTAGATCATCAATTTTGGGAAGAAGATGTCTACCCTATCATGGTATTGAGACCCCTTAAATCAAATCACAATCTAATCCCTTTGCCCTCTCCTTTGCCGGCAAGGACTAGTGGGGAAAGCCATTTTGAAAGTTCCGTTGGCTTAATGACTCAGTCATCCACTAATCTGTTCAATTCATCTTCAAGAATTTCATCATGAGAAAGGGAACGGGATGTACTTTATGTGCACAGGGAATGGCATTGCTCTTCAGTTTAATCCTGTGCTGAAATTTTTCTAACAAACCTAACTGACCAGAAAACACCCTGGGGAAATATTTACATATATAGTCACTTCCTAAACTTCTTTCTACAAGAGGACAGGATCATCAGCATTGAGATCTAACTTGATCCCTAATTCCTTTTGGTGTCTCGACCCAAGTAAGTTGGATCCCCGTTCCGTGATGTGAACTTTCCCAACCGTGAAACTGATACACATAACTAACATCCCAAAGACGGGAATGAAGGTCCCTAATAACCCCTGCCCCCCCCGGTGATGTTTCAAGGTTACAATCTTCTTTGTTGGGGAACACATCATAAACCTTTTTGTCAATGAAAGTAAAAGGTGAGCAAGAATCAGCAAACACTTCTACAGCAATTTCATCAAGGAAAATTTCACATTTAGGTGACTTCACATTTTTAGTATTGTCTGTAACCTGGAAAACAAGCTTGTTAATCCCTTTATCTAAATTATCTACATTTATTTGCTTTTTTGTTTGATCCTTGCACATACGGGCAAAGTATCCTTTTTTGCACATTTCCTTTATGAAGTGTTTTTAGCATAACAAAAATTACTATTTTCCAAATGTCCTACATCAAACTTTTTATTTTGGCACAGTCACTTAATGATTTCTGTTTACTTGAACTGGAGTCATGGGCTTTGTTGGAGTCTTCGTTTTTCTTCCACTCTTTAAGAACACAAACAAGTAGATCATTAGATAACTTAATTTCCTTGTGACAGGTAGTAGTAGTATGTTCAATGCTCTTAGCTAAATCCAGAGTATATTTAAGATTAGGATTTTTAGGCAACAACTTCTCTTGAAGTTTAGCATTGTTAATACATCTTACAATTTGGCCCGGAAGATCTCTAAATTCAGAAGTGTTAACTAGGCCTCTGAGAATAGCAACATAGCGTGTTATGCTTTAATTTTTTCCTTGAGCTCCACCAACAATGTGTAACGTTCTAGGACTACATCAGTTTTCTCACCAAATGTTTCCTCCAGTTTCTTTAAAGCAATCAGGAAACATTGCCTTGCTCCCCAACTCCTTTTTCAGCAACAGGGTCAGGTAAATTGTCACAAAAATCGTACTTAGTACCCAGATTGTGAAGCAAAACATATTGTTTACACAAAGGGGGGGCAACTTTTCACCTCCTATGGCGATTAAATAAGATTTGAATAATGTTATCCATGGCTTGTACGGTAGTGTAGGTTCTCAGCATTTAGGAAGGGAGGTGGCTGCGACATACTTGCAGCTGTCATGGTGAGGGGTTAGAATGAAAATAATGTGGACACGAGATCAGTTACAAGGGGAAGATGAAGAAAAAATCTGAAATTCTGTCGCAAACAGAATATAAATGCTTTTAAAAACGGCAGTGGCAGTATACATAGCAATGCAGAAAAGGACACGTATAACCAGTTGCCACTAGATGGCAGTAAAGACTGTACAGTTACTGTGACTGGAAAAGAGCTTTTCATACCAAGTCCTCTGTCTTTTAAAATACTGACAAAGGCATTGCGCATGAGGGGACTGGAAGCCACAATAGATATCTCTGGAACACTTGGGGAAGCCGATTAGGCATAGCTGCCAAGGTTTCACATTGCCTAGTGTGACATTTTCATAATTTCAATGTTATTAAGAGGGACATTTGAAGGAGTATGAGTGACACTTTCTCGTGAGCAAAATGAAGCAATGAAGACGAGGAAAACATATAAATATCACAAATTACAACCATTTGTGCAATGAGACACTATACTAGCTCCTCAGTGCACCCCTGCTGCCCTCTGTTGCAGGGGGTGAAATGTCTAGTAGGCATTACTGCACTGTGTGAGGTGGACATCAGTGAAGTTTGAATGGGAGCATCTGAAGGCTGTGAAAGGCCTAGCGCTAGGAAGCGCTAATGTGCACACTCCAACTGAGCGACAAAGAGGTGGAAAGGCGTGGATTGAGAGACACTGGGACACAGATACAGTAACAGACGCGTATTTACAGACACTGGGATTTAGAGAGATAGACATGGGGGCATAAAGACATGGGCAGACTGTCACTACAACTTAATGCAGACACAGGGTAGAAAGGTACAGGGAACTCACACCAAAATGTAGGGACACGTTAATGGGGCATAAAGGTATGGGTGAATTGGCACTGCCAATTACAAACACAATGCATAAAGATATAAACTGAAACTTAGAAAAACTGAAAGAGACCGAAAACGGGGTAAAAGGCTTAAAAAATGAATATCGCCTTGAGGGAGTAGTGAAAAGTGACATGATGATGCCAAAATCAACTGCATGACTATTGATTGCCCAGGCCCAGTAACACGAGCCGTTCTTTAATCATCACATGAGGCAGCACTCCCTAGGCCTAGGCTAATGTTTACCCAAAGTCACCAGTCAATTATGCTACAAAAAGTCACAAAAAATATATTGTTTACCAGCGACACAAGTTGACAACCAAACACTTCACAAAGTCACAGAATAGCAAGTCTTAAAGCATCAGATTTATTGCTTACCTGACTGGAAAGCCGAGTTCCAACTGCTGATAACACTGCAGCTGCCGGAGATGGTTTAGGGAAGGCAGTGGGCCGTGTAATCGGCAGCCCCTCTCTTACTTACACTCCCTCTGCCGTGTCTCGACCTCTCCTCGGGCCCGACTCTGTCCATGAGATTAGTACCTTCATGGTAGTTAATGTATCTTGACAGGGACTGCCACAAACTACAATTACTTACTGTAATACCTGATGAGTTTTGATGTGAATGGCACGCTTTTTCCCGTTTCAATTGCCATGCATCCGATGAACAGAAATAGGCATCACATGCAGAAATAGGCATCACATGCAGAAATAGGCATCACATGGGAGAAATAGGCATCACATGGGAGAAATAGGCATCACATGGGCAGAAATAGGCATCACATGAACAGAAATAGGCATCACACAGGCAGATACAGCCATCACACAGGCAGAAATAGGCATCACACAAGCAGAACTGGCCACTGGAGTACTTTTGAATATCTCCGGTGGGTTCCTACGTATGGTGGGGGCTTCTTCGGGCCTGAATGGAACGCCATGATCAGGTCCTAAAAGTGCTTAGTTAATATGTTTGAAACCTGACCCTTTTTTCCAAACAAAAAAAAATCTCCGAGAAAACACACACATTAGAGGGATGCCTAATATCACACGCCATCATCACGTGCCACACATAGATACATCCCACTACCATGACAGCAAAAGCAAGAACTAGGCAGCAACGAGCACCACATCATGCATACATGTATCGGACATAGGCATAGACAGTACCCCTGTCACATCCCCCCCGCGGCGCCACAGCCACTAGTACGCTGCAAGGCAACTGCTGCTGAGGGCAGCAGGCCCCGCCTGGGTGTCTCGGTATTGGGCACACAGGACTAGTGCCTCGGCGGGGGGGGCGGGGTGATTGTGTCGGACATAGGCATAGACAGTACCCCTGTCCATGAGGCCTGGTCGGCAGTACTGTCATGGTACTGGGCTGCACTCTCCACGCGCCTCCCCGCCGGCGCGCAACACGCCTCCACTAGTCCCCGCTTCCTGAATCCGACCTCACTTCCTTCCAGGACCAGCCAAGATGTGAGGTCACATCCCCCCCTCGGAGCTGCGCCGCAGCCACTAGTACGCTGCAAGGCAACCACTGCTGAGGGCAGCAGGCCCCACCTGGGTGTCTCGGTATTGAGCACACAGGACTAGTGCCTCGGCCGGTGGGGAAGGGGTGATGTCAGGCCTGGGCTGTGAGTGACTCAGTGACAGCCATGCCGCGGGCGGGAATTTCATGTAGCCAGCAGGGCTATTAAGAAACATTGTAGCAGGCAGCAGTGAGTGCACAAGTCAAGATCATTAACTGTTTACTGTCTGCCTGATTCTGTGCTGGTGGCAGCGCCCGGGCCAGGCGGCAAGTCTGCGGGGAGCAGCAGAGGCGGCGCAGATGTCACAGGCGCGCCAGCGCGCGCGGAAGCAGCCTGGCGTAGCCAAAGTTTCAGCGCTGGTACAGCAGAGTGAGACAGTGACATTAAAATGCGTGACAATGCATTTCAGTGCGGTGATGCGGAACACCACACTGAAATGTGTTAGTCACGCCTGATGCGTGATACTTGGCAGGCCTGATTAGGAGACGAGAGCTGATCCAGACACAATAAAATAAAGTATGTCATTGCCACATAAAAAGCACTAGGGCAAAAGGTTTTCAGCGTTCGTCAGAGAAAATAGAGAGAAGGCTGTGACTCTAGTATGGTTGCCCTGATAACTTGAGGGAGAAGTAAATGATAGACGGCTGACGTGTTTCCTCACATATACTGGAAAGCGTGAAAGAAATGCTCCTCTCGACAGGAAAGCGAGGAAAGACAGTACAAGCACAGCGGGAATAACGTGCTTCTAATTAAATGTGAATCAGAGGGGAGCTTAGTTCTGAGGTGCTCCTGCCCTATCTTCTTAGAGGCAGCAATTAGCAGGAACAGGGAAACATTTTCTTCAGCACAGAGCTCTCATAATACATAACAGAGCTGACAGAGAGTTTGCAAGGTGCCACAATCCACTATGCTCTCATATGCAACTCAAAGCCTCAGGAAATGACAATAAAATCACTTCTCATTCTTCAGTGATTACATGAAATGCTAGCTGGAAAGTTCAGATAGCACCAAGAGGGTTCCCAGTTCCACAGTGCAACTACTAGAGCCTCATAGCTAGGGCCATGCGAGCACTAGGGCATACAGCATTCATGGTATATGCATGGCATCTCCGGTTTACTCCCTCCATGGGGACCACAGAATTGAGTATATGGACACAGTCTGTAAAATAAACTGCAGGACACCTGAGGTAGCACATCAAGAATCCAATTCCTTGAAGCTAACACTAGGATGGTACGACGGGGGAATCGGCCTCCCAGATATCAAAAAATATTACTGGGCGACACAGCTTGCCGCGATAAATCAGTGCACGTACAGGACACAGGGAGACCCTGGATTCCAAATGGATAGATGGCTGCTCCCGGGGGGTAGCTTTGCAGGGGCATTATATTCAAACCCAGCTAAGATGAAACTGACAGGGCCCACGAGACACGCAGTCCAAGTATGGCTGGCAGCTACGAAGAGCTTGGGCTGGGAGGGCAGTATCACGCAGGCCACACCACTTTGGTACACTGTCCAGCTAGGCAAGTTGAGACAAACCCGTGGACTTGACAGTTGGGACCTAATAGGTATTTCGAGGGTGGGAGACTTATGGAAGGAGGGTGGAGTGATTCCCTTCGCCCAACTGCAGCTGGAGTATGAGCTGGCTGACACCGAATACTTCAGGTACTTGCAGATCCGGCATGCTTTGCAAGCTGTGATAAAAAGGGGGGGAGACACCACCAGAATCCTCCCCGCTAGAAGATAGGGTCTTAGATGGAGATCTCCCGGAGAAAGCCATATCGCTAATATATAAAAAGCTAATCAGCAACATGCCGGACCCGTTACTCCGACTTCGAACAAAATGGGACTATGACGTTGCTGGGCTCGATGACGAGGAGTGGCTCGAGGCTCTGGCCTCTCCTAGAGAAGTTGCCATTTACTCAAAACTCAGACTAGTGCAATTGAAGATACTTCATAGAATATACCTTGCTGGACCCATGATGGTAAGAATGGGATACCACACTGAGGCCGGGTGCTTTATGGAAATGTGAGCAGGAGGGCACTTTCATACACATACTCTGGGAGTGTATAACTATCCAGAGATACTGGTCAGCGGTAGCGGGGTGCAAGGAAAGAGTAATGGGACAAAGGATCGACTGTAACATTAAATTAAGTCTCCTGAATATCTGGGGCCCAACAGATTTGAATACCAAAGAAAGAATATGGGTGACTCTGGGGCTGATGGATGCTAAAAGAAATATAGCAAGGAAATGGAAGGCGTGGGATCCACCAACGTTGGTTGAGTGGGGGAAGGACATGGACTGGTGTATGGTGACAGAGAAGGCCATATATGAATCTAGAGGGTGCCCCGCCAAGTGGATACAAGTCTTGGAAAAATGGAATTAATATAGGGGGAGAATATGTGATCCCCCACAAGTCAGAAGAGGCGAAGATTTAATGGATCTGCCACTGGCGGGTCGAGAATAAAATGTAAGGCATGAGCAAGTGCTCGCTGGTTTGCTGTCTGCCATGTGCCAATATAATACTGTAATTGTTCATGAGTGTATGATGTCTGGATTGTCTAATCTTGTCCTCAATAAAAAGATATATAAAAAAAAGAATCCAATTCCTTGAACAGGGGAGACGGAGAACAGCTGTACCCCGCGCAGCCTGGATGCTGTTTGTTGTAGCTCGTCACCAGTGTTGTAAAGTAGGCCCTGGAATATTAACTGAAGTAAAACAATCTTCTTTATTTTACTGTGGAAGTACCTCAGAAACACATAGCTCAGAAGTGTCCCACAGGAAAGTTCTCATGTCACCAATTGTCAACATTCTCTAACATTCTACTCTAGCCAGGAGGACTGAACCATGGGGAAGAAGGAAAAGGGGGGTCAAGAAAAGGGAGAAAGGCAGAAGAGAGTCAAGGGTAAAATAGGCAAAGTTACAAGTCATAATTGGGGGTGGTTTTCATTTCATTGTCCTTAAAATGGCAGCTACACCGCCATTTAGGTTTAAATGATGTTCTTTTCAGAGATTATATTATCTTTAGAGCACTAGGGAATCAATTATTCATTGAGAATGTGTGACCGGTATTCTGTGATGCTGATTAGGTCTAGCCTAAGAGAGGCCATGTTGGCATGATGGGCATTTGCAGATCAGACGTTGTAAAGTGTGCATAATAAATTGGGTTTAGGTAGTTGGAGAGGTGTGGTGCAGCGGCCAGGGCAGCTGACTTCGGAGCACGGGGTTCACGGTTCGATCCCCGGCTCCGGCGGCAGCTCAGCACCATGTGACTCTGGGCAATAGCTCACTTAATTTCCACTACGGCCCCCAGCGCCTTGAGACCCGTAAGGGTGAGTAGCTGCGCTATATAAAAACGGACTTACTTACTTACTAGTTCTGGAACAGAAATATGCATGCTAGAACATGTTATGTGTTAATGTCTAGGCATCTGGGGCCGTATTACAGAAAGTACCCTGAACACAGCTGCCCCGCGAGGACCTTCGGTGTTATAGAAGAGGCCACTGATGCTTGTGCTTGTTGGGAGGCACACTGAGTGTTCTGCATTGGAGGTGACGTACAATCAACAGGAGGAGGGGGGGGGGGGTCCTAGACTCAGCACTCAGCGCAGGTGTGAACTGTCAGAGTTCCTGCCTGTGCTGAGGAGGGCTTGCTTTTTCTTGTAAGCCGGTGCACTTTCCTGGTCTGTGCTGAGCCCACTTAATTCAGGGTGTGCCGCAGTGCAAAACACTACAGTGTGCCAGTGTGCTTAATATTTAATTTGGGCTCTATTACTTATAGGTTTGCTCAGGTTTACTTCGTAATTTAAGAATTGGGCGAATAGTGAGTCAGATATTTTGGATTTCCTGTAGATGACATGAAGGCGAATCGTGTATTTTCTTTTTTACTATCACAGCTGCTAAAGTGAGAAGGTGAGGACGAACCCTGAGTACTGAGGCAGAATGGAGGTTGATTGAAGTAAGAGTAAACACTATTATAGTTGGGGAGGTAGAGAGGTTGACGGTAAGTAAAGGTAAACACTGTTAAGATCTATAAATCTAGTTTGTTATGGAAAGTACGTTGTGAGGGTCACTGCAGGTTGCTCGGGAAAATTAAATGTGAGCAAATATGAGCTTAACTCCTTTAACTCGTAGTTCTTTCTGCATGTAATATGTTACAAAAAAATTTAAGAGTCTGGACAGAATCACAAGAGGTGATGAAGAATAATTTATCATAACAATTTGTTATAATATGATCACAAAAGGGATTATTAAAATGAGCAGGTTTTCATATTGAAGAAAGCAGAAAAACATTATTTCATTCTATTCTTTGAAGTGTTGGCCTCTTGCGTGCTGACCCCTAGAGTTGACGGAAAAGATTATGGGAGATGTCACGGAGAACTAGAATCCACTCACCAAACACTGAGATGAAATCCAAGCAGCTTGGGTTCAATATCCAGCCACCATAACTGAAAAGGAGTGAGATGCTGTAATTAATGAATGATGCAAGGAGGCCCTTGTACTAGACAGTTAAGAAAGCTCTTCCATTCCTGCCTGTGACCTGTGATGAGTTCCATGGCCTGGGCTGGACGATATGTATTTTTCAATGCCGCCAAGTGAGTTTTCAGTATTGTTCATTATTATTGCTAACTTGATAGAAAGTTGTAGTCAGCGATTGAGTAAACCTTTAGATTGTCTGGTGGTGATAGAACTTGTGGATGGTGGTATCTACTGTGGCAGTGGGTTTATTCCAGTAGTAGTAAGGGAGTATACACAACATAAATGCAAGATAAAGTAATCTTACTTGTGGCGGGTTGGCCCAATCAAGATACCATTCTCTCCCAGGGGATACTCATCAATAGTCATAAGCACTGAATAATCCCTGCCCACGTGCGGGATCCCGGAGCATATACAAAAATACATATATATGTGTATGTTTAGAAAAAACAAGTACAGAGTACTTCCAAAACATACATGTATACATACATACATACATACATACATAAATATGCAGCCTAATGTACTTACAATAGGCTAATATCCCAAAATTACATGGATTCTTTAGAAAAAGAAAATAATCTCTAATATAACACTGCAACAGAGTACATATACTATAATAGTGTTCCAACACAGCCCTTTATTTTCAGAAAAAAGGCAAGTAATAGCAGGCAATTAGCTCATAGGCTGCATAATAGAAAAAAACGTCACAGTAATAAAAACACTGGCACCCTGCCTTTAAGTATTCCAAGAACCTGGACACCGTGCCTTTAAGACCTCCAGGAGCCCCCTGCTCCCATCATGCACCACAGGTGACAGTTAGGTCAGTTCTTTTTTCCGGCTCCTTCTGTGAGGATCCTGGAGCTTGAGCTCGTCTTTGTTTGGCTATTTCTAGTCAGAAATTGATTTTTTCTTCTTACATTCGACATGTTTGACTGCTGGTAGCTGTTTAGTGTTTTTCTGACTAATTAACAACTTTTTTCTGTCAGAAATGCCAGCTTTATTCAATAAATGTCCTTCCTGTGGGAAGAAGATGGCAAAATCGGACCCACACTCAGGGGCCGATTCCGATGTCGGACGGACTCAGGTCCGTCCGACATCGGTCAGGAGCCGTAACCGACCGACCTGCTGTCGTCGGTTACGGCCCTGCAAGTACGATGCGACCGAACCCTGTTCGGTCGCACTCGTATACTACACAATGGGAGCATGCATTCCGAGCGGAATGCATGCTTGCATCGTGAAAAGCAGGAGTGCAGTTCATCCCTGCACCCTGTGGCCGGCACCCCAAGGTGCCTGCCACCGGGTGCAGGGATCAACAGAGGGGCACCATAGGTGCCCCCAGGCCTCGCACCTATGGGGGCCCTACTGGGGGCCTCCAAAGACAGTTACCGACTGCCTTTTCGTGCCGGAAAGACCGGCTCGAAAAGGCAGTGAAATACTGCCATCGTACTCCCTCGGTCGTGAAGAGGCGGCCGGGGGAGTACTGAAGGATTTCCGAGCCCGTCGTAAGCCATCCGGAAATCCGAGTCGGATTCCTTTCCGACCGAGCCCATCGGAATGGCTCGGTCGGAAAGGAATCCGGCCGGCACGTTCCGATTCGGTCGGAAGGGCTCCGACCATCGTTCGGTGCCCTTCCGGCCGAAGTCGGAATCGGCCCCTCGGTGTGCATCGTGTGTTTACCAGCTTTACACAACCCTGAGAAATGTTATTATTGCCAGCATTTCTCCAAGAGGACTCTCCGTGACAGGGAGACTATTAAACTTCATGCCTTGCTGGAGAGAGGAAAGAGTCATCCCAAAAGTGGCCTTGGGAGTACTCCTGCTCCCAAAGAGCCCTCCTCTCATGAAGAACGCAGAAAACGGCGCCGTTCTGCCTCTCCAGCGTCAAAAAAGAAGCAGATCCCTGAATGTTCGCCGTCGGCGTTGAGATCAACGTCGAGAAAGCAGGCAAGGCATTCGTCACCGTTGAGGGACAGATCGCCGTCGAGACGGCAAGAGCCTCCGTCGCCGAGAAGTAAGTCGACGTCGAGGCATGCTACTTCGGGCTCGAAGTATGCTGGTCACGAACGACCTCGTCGACGGCAAAGCACCCGTCGACGTTGAGGCACCTGTCATCGTCTAGATCTCCGCCTCCCTCGCAAAGGTCGGCGTCGAGAGGTTCGGCGCCGAAGACTCTGCCGCGAGCCTATAGACTGACAGCATCAAAGTCACCGTCGCCGTCAAGACGCTCGCCGGTGAAGAAGTCGACGTCGAAGAAAGACGGTCGACGTCGAAGACTCATTCCCGGTCCCGAGGAAGGTCGACGTCGAATAGACCGACGTCGAGGACTCCTTCGCGGAGGCGAGAGTCCTCAAGCATCTCACCACAGGGGCGGTCGACGTCGAAAGCTGCACAATCGGTGTCGTCGGCGAGACATCGCTCGACGTCGAGAGACAAAGAGCCTGCGGTGGCTTCAGAAGAAGTGCCAGAAAGACCACGATCGACGTCGAGGATGCAATCGACGTCGAGGGAAGCCTCATCATCCCCTGGCATTCATATCATCCAGGTTACACTGGAGGGATCTCCGGTTCAAGGTAAAAAGACCCCTCCTGTCAATCTTTCTCCAAGATGGTTGGAAAGCGTACAACACTGGAAGGGTCCCGGTGCTGTAACCGGTCGCAGAAGTCCGGACTCGGATTTCTCCAGAACATACTCTCCAGAGACTCTGGTGGACCTCCTCCTACTGCATCCACAAGAAGTAGGACCCCGAGAAGGGCTAGGTCTCCATCAGTCCGTCGCTCACGTTCTCGGGAGCGATCACGTTCTCGTCACTCTCCTACCCCGAAGAGAAAGAGACGAAGGTCACCATCTTTGTCCACTTCTACAAGGTCTTCTATAAGAGACTATTCTCCAACTCTGTCTGCAACGCCACCATCCAGAGTTTCCCCGATCGATGACATAGGGACTTTTAATGAGGTCCTATGCAGAGGTGCCACCAAGCTGAACATTGGTATGTCCGCTCCGACAGTCTCTACATCTGTCATTTTTGAAACATTGCATCATAGATCATCTGCGAGACCTTTGTTACCCTTAGTCCCAGGTCTTTTGGAACCAGCAATGCAGACTTTTCTCACTCCTGCAACAGTGGGTTCAGTGCCCTCTCGTATTTCCAAGAAATACAAAGCACCAGAACAAGATCCACTTTTCCTACGATTGGACCCTCCTCCGGAGGCATTGTGGCAGCGGCCAGGAAGGCACATTCCGCTATGTCCTTTTCCTCAGTTCCCCCAGAGAAGGGCAGTAAAAACATGGATTCTCTGGGCAAGAGGATGTGTAACACTTCTGCGGCAGTGATGAAGGTGGCCAGCGCTTCCGCTCTCTTGGGAAGGTATGACGGATTGCTCTGGGATTCTCTGTCACGATTCACTGAGAAACTACCAAAGGAAGATCAACAAGACTTCCAGGAAATCCTGCAGGAAGGTGGCTTGGTAGCGAATCAGGTGATTAGCGCAGCGGCAGATTCATCCAATCTAGCTGCACATGGCTATTCCCACGGCATCTGTTTGAGGCGCTCAGCCTGGTTGCGTCTCACTGGCCTTAAACCGGATGCACAATGGAGGATTGTGAATCTCCCGTTTAATGGCTCCTCGCTGTTCGGATCTCATGCGGACGATGAAATGTCCAAAATGAAGACGGAGCTGGACACGGTTAAGGCCGTTGGGTTGGAGAAGCGGAAGGAATTCCGAAGCAGGTTCCGTCCCTACGACCGGCGTTCCTTTCAGCAGAGGGTTCAGACCCCTCAGTGGTCTACTCAGCAGCAACATCAGCCCAGGTCACACTACCATCAGAGGAGACCGGGTAGAGGAAGGGGACCTACAAGACAGCCGGCGTCCACATCAAAGCCACCAGCAAAACAATGAGCGATGGCTTCCTCCATGCCCGTTAGCCACTCCGGTGGGAGGAAGTATCTCGTTTCACCTGGCAGAGTGGAAGACAATCACAAACGACAAGTGGGTTCTGAATATTGTGCAGAATGGCTATTTGCTCAGATTCAAATCCCCACCTCCACGAGTTTCTCCACGAGGCAAATGCTTTCAAAACCACCTCTTGTTGCAGGAGGAGGAGAACAGTCATCTGCTAAAAAATGCCAATGAAACCGTTCCTGTTCAACAACAAGGGCAAGGTATATATTCCCGTTATTTTCTGGTTAAGAAAAGAGGTCCCACCAGAGAATACAGACCAATACTCGACTTGAGATTATTGAACAGATTCATCCGCAAAGAGAAATTTCGAATGCTAGCTCTGCACCAAATCTTCCCTCACCTGCATCAAGGAGATTGGATGTGTGCTATAGACTTGCAGGACGCCTACTTCCATGTTCCGGTGTCCAAGAAACATCGAATGTTTCTGCGATTTCAAGTAGCTCAACAGCATTTCCAATTCAGGGTTCTCCCGTTTGGGCTCAAATCAGCCCCCCGGACTTTTTCAAAATGCATGGCAGTGGTGGCAGCTTTTCTTCGCAAACAAAGGATTTTCATTTACCCTTATCTGGACGACTGGCTCCTGAAGAGCTTGTCACTCTCTCTGCTTCAGAGTCATCTATCATACTGTCTCCATCTACTGGACAAATTGGGCCTACAGGTCAACTTCAAAAAGTCGATCTTCAATCCGACCCAGAAAATCCACTACCTGGGTGCGTCATTGAATACCGTAAAGGCAAGCGTGTGTCCTTCGGAGGAGAGGTTATCCTCAATCAAAGAGAAATGTCGCAATCTCCTCCTCTCTCAATACCCCACAGCCAGACAAGTTTCATCGCTTCTGGGGGCAATGGCGTCATGCATCTTCATCGTACCGAACGCCAGATTGAACATGGGTCCTCTGCAGCAATCTCTGGAGGAGCAGTGGATGCAGACATCGATGGTCTCTGGGAGGACCGTGTGTCTCTCCCCCAATCGGCCAAGGATTCCATCAGATGGTGGATGAAGCGTTCCAACCTCCTGAAAGGAGTTCCATTTCACCAGGACCCTCCTGCTCAGACAATCGTCACGGATGCTTCCCTTCAGGCCTGGGGAGCTCATATGGGCCCTCTTCAAGTGCAAGGCATTTGGTCAGAGGCAGAGCGAGGATATCACATCAACCTGTTGGTGTTGAGAGCTGTTCATCTCGCTCTCAAGTCACTGTTTCCTTCTCTCCAGTCCAGCTCCCTGTTGGTTCAAACAGACAACACCACCACAATGTATTATTTGAACAAACAGGGGGGCACCAGGTCGAGACCTCTCTCTCTGGAAGCGCAGACCATCTGGAAATGGCTTCTAGCAAGAAATCTAAGCATAGTGGCCTTCACCTTCCTGGAACTCAAAACGTTCATGCAGATGCCCTAAGTCGGGATTTCGTCGAAGCTCACGACTGGGTGCTCAACGACGAGGTCACGCAGGACATCTTCCAGCAATGGGGAGTGCCAGACATCGATCTGTTTCCAGACGCGGTAAACGCCAAATGCCCCGTCTTCGCATCCAGGTTTCAACAACCAGGTTCACAGGGCAATGCCCTTTTGTTAAAATGGTCTCAGACATTACTGTACGCCTTTCCACCAATTCCGTTGATTCCTGCAGTGATCAACAAATTCTACAGGACCAACACCAGAATGATCCTGATAGCTCCGGAGTGGCCTCGTCAGTGGTGGTACCCGGACCTTCTTCAGTTGTCAGAGGTTCCACACAGGATGTTACCATGCCGCCCAGACTTGCTGTCCAAGAACAAGGGGAAGGTGTTTCATCCCAATCTCTCATCCCTGAGATTAACGGCATGGCTCCTGAAGTCCTTCAATACGGACATTTAGACTTTCCTTCGGAATGTATGAACATTCTCAAGGAAGCCAAGAAACCTTCCACCAGGAAATCCTACGCTTTCAAGTGGAAGCGTTTTTACTTATGGTGCATGAACAATGGTCATGATCCAGTCCGGGGGCAAGAGCATGTGATCTTGCCGTATTTGCTACATTTGGCTGAATCTGGTCGGCAGTTCTCCTCCATAAAGGTTCATTTAGCAGCTATTACTGCTTACAGAAAGTCTCCGACACAAGTTTCCTTTTTCCAAATCCCTGTAGTTAAAGATTTTCTTGAGGGGATAAAAAAGGTTTACCCACCGATTAGGTCTCCAGCTCCACCTCGGGAGCTTAACATAGTTCTGGCTAAATTGATGGGTGCTCCTTTTGAGCCTATTCACAAGGCTTCTCTACAGCACTTGTCATGGAAAGCTGCTTTCCTAGTCACCATCACCTCTGCACGCAGGGTCAGCGAGATCCAGGCCTTGTGTTGTAAAGAACCTTATACTGTTTTTCATGCAAACAGTGGTGTTAAGAACCCATCCGAGTTTTCTGCCTAAGGTGGTTTCGGATTTCCATATTAATCAGATCATCACACTACCCACATTTTTTCCCAATCCCTCAACTCCTCCTGAGAGGTCTCTTCATTCTCTGGACCTTAAGAGGGTTCTAAAGTTCTACCTGGACAAAACAAAGGGCTTGAGAAAATCAAACCGGCTGTTTGTAAACTATGGTTCCATAAATGCTGGTTCTGCGGCTTCCAAAAGATCTATCTCTAGGTGGATTGTCTCTTGTATATCTTTCTGCTACCAACTGGCCAACAAAGCCCTTCCGGGCAAACCTAAGGCCCATTCTACCAGAGGAAAAGCCTCTAACACGGCTCTCCTCAGGAATGTACCTGTTGCAGAAAATGTGCAAAGCAGCCACGTGGCGATCAGTACACACTTTCACTCGCCATTACTGTTTAGACTCTGACACACAGGCGGATGCTCAGTTTGGGCAAGCCGCTTTGAGAAATCTGTTTGGGTGATCTCATCCGTAAAAAGTTGTAGTTTGATGTACTTTTGCTGCTACTCGTCCGCAGGGAAGTGGGTATGGGCTTGCTATTCTATTCAGTGCTTATGACTATTGATGAGTATCCCCTGGAAGAGAAGGATAAGTTACTTACCTGTAATCCTAGTTCTCTTCCAGGGGTATACTCATCAAAGTCATAAGCAACCCTCCCTCCTCCCCGGACGAGTATTGACAGTATAGTATTGTTTCAAGTTTCCTGCCATGATTCCTCTATGTTTGTACACCGTAAAAAAGAACTGACCTAACTGTCACCTGTGGTGCATGATGGGAGCAGGGGGCTCCTGGAGGTCTTAAAGGCATGGTGTCCAGGTTCTTGGAATCCTTAAAGGCAGGGTGCCAGTGTTTTTATTACTGTGACGTTTTTTTCTGTTATGCAGCCTATGAGCTAATTGCCTACTATTACTTGCCTTTTTTCTGAAAATAAAGGGCTGTGTTGGAACACTATTACAGTATATGTACTCTGTTGCAGTGTTATATTAGAGATTATTTTCTTTTTCTAAAAAATCCATGTAATTTTGGCATATTAGCCTATTGGAAGTACATTAGGCTGCATATTTATGTATGTATGCATGTATATATGTATGTTTTGGAAGTACTCTGTACTTGTTTTTTCTAAACATACACATATATGTTTTTTTTATATATGCTCCGGGATCCCGCGCGTGGGCGGGGATTATTCAGTGCTTATGACTTTGATGAGTATACCCCTGGAAGAGAACTAGGATTACAGGTAAGTAACTTATCCTTCTCAACCTATGCATATTTTGTGCCAGAGATATTGGAGTCTGAAAGCCATACTCATTGTATTTTTTATTCCTTAATACAGCAACCTGTTTTACCATGGGTTAGTACAACGCATTGCTTGCTTCCAGTATCTGCAGCAACCTCCCAACGTTGTATACAATGTGTAGCTAATATATGCACCACAATCAGAGCATTGCTTGACATATGTGGCTCATGTTGAACACAGTAAATAGTCCCATACTTGCAGTCACAGCACACTATGATCTAGTGATCTTTTTCGTCCGCTTTAAAGTCTGCAGCATTTTTAATCCCCTTTAAACATGTTCCAAACTTCAATTCGAAGCCAATGAATTTCTTGATCTCAGTGAACCGTACTTGTATGTTGGATAAAAATGAGGACCTTCGCATTTCCCAGTTAAAGAAACCCTAAGAGTGTGTCCTGGCGGAGAAGAGGTGTTGAAACTATTTATGATGCTCTACAGACATAACGTTAATGACTAGCTCTCCAGTATTGACACTGATAACTCTTTCAAATACTTTTAGATGAGATGCTGAAAGTGTTCATGATGCCCTACAGAGATGACTTTAATGATGAGCTCTCCAATATTGACACTGACAACTCTTTCAAATACTTTTAGGTGAAAGACCATTCGTCTGTGAGTTATGTGGAAACTCCTACACAGATTTAAAGAGTTTAAAGAAGCACAAAGCAAAGATTCACAATGGTCAGTATCGGAATTGAAGCAAACACGTCAAAGATTTATGTGTAGCTTATGAGTTGGTCACAAGTTTAATTGGTCTGTTGTTTATTTATTCCATTTCTTTTACACAGTGTTATGTATTTTGCCTCTACTTTAATGTGTTTTATCACAAATAGACATTTAGATAATGAATTATATTGGATTTGTTATAGGAATAAAAGTATATAGATTGTATCAGCAATCACAATAGGTAAAGGGAGGAGAGAACAACAACAGTAGCCATTCTGTCAGGTGTGCAAGGTGCAGAGGATGGTTGACAGCCATATCTAGTGTTAATCAGTAATTGTGGTTCGCTATTCCAAGGGTTGTTAGAACAGCTCACGTTTAAAGAGTTTACTTTAGATGGTTTGGTTCTGCGATCAAAGTAGTGAGTGACAGCACTTATAAAGTGCATACCGCACAGACAGGAGTCTTGTGACACGTGTCCTACTAAATTCCTGCTTAAACAAATATGTATTTAGCTTTTCTTCGAAAGCTTAATAGAGAAGGGGTCAACCTGATGTCCCAAGGCGCTGGCTTCTTGAAAACTGTCCCTGTTCTGGGAAGCAGCAGCATCCATGAGAGGTAAAGTAGTGGGGCACACCTGTCTTTCTCGATTTTTGCTATGAAAGTTACAGGTGAATACTTGGCATTTGATTTTGTAAATTAAGTAGCTGGGAGGTTGCTGGTGTAGAGATACAGAAAGTATGCTGTTCCTAGTTACGAGAAAAGGAAAAACTAGGGGAACCGGTTTTGCGTGGTCATGAGAAGTAGGAGGACGGGGATTCCTCCTCTTGGAATTTGGGGCCCTCACACACCCGGCTGGGTGTCATGCTTCATCATAGGGCTGCTCCTCGTCAGGTCGGCGCTGCAATACTTGACAGGCTCCCTATGAGGGGCTCTTTAGCGGAGATCTTTTATTCCAAATTGCCGTTTGGTGCCATGCGGGTGAGGGGCCTAACCAGTGTAGATGAGTGAGTGGAGGTGTGTAACCTGAAGGAAGTTTAAAACAGGTTTGGAAGTACCAGCAAAAACAATTTTAATCAATAGGTCTCCCAACCTGATTAAAAGAAACAAAGGCGCATGTCTGAGGTTATGTCTCAGGTAGGGCGCTCTATTGTGTGGTCAACATGTTTCTCGCCTGGTAGTCCATCAATCTGGTGGCGATTCGTCAGGACCTTCTAAAATCAAATCTATCTAAACAACGGGTGGTTATATGGTGTAATCTACCTCTTTAAACCAGCCTAACACATACTATGTGTAGTACCTGATAGAACATGACCAACCTGGTGAAGGAATAAAAACAAATATTAAGATCTGAGACTTCAGTATAAACAAAACTCCTGTGCTCCCTGTGTGACAAGCTCACAGCACACTAAAAACATACACAACGTGAGTGCCGTGTGGGTGACTCTAACATACCTTTTATCGTGAAAATTACACCGGCACATATGGTGGAACACCACCATGGTTGCAAAAAGAAATGATGAACTCACCCCAGTCGGGTTTCTCATTTTACTTCATCAATACCCGGCAGGTATCACACAAGGAATTTCCCTATGTACTGTGTGGGTTGTAGGTTAAAAGAAAAGGAGATTAGAGCACAACACGTAAGATGTAGGTACGTGATTAGATATATGGAGCAGTGAGGGGGTTGTTAAAACTATCAACAGTTAACGAGAGGCAGCTGTTAATATATGTTAAGTAAACAGACTCGCCCAGATCATATGGTGGTCAAATAGACATGAGTTGGGTGTAAAACTTGTTTGTTAAAAGTTGCGCGAGTCCTGTCAGGACAGATATTTATGTAAATGCCACATGTCAGGTTACAATAGTCTAGAAACATTTGGTCTGTGGCGGGGGTACCAAAGATTGTTTTGGTGTGGTACAACAACTGCATAGATAATGGGTACAAAAGCTCTCGTTGTTTCGGTAAACTGTGCATAATGAAAACCAAACTAACGTTAGATGAGCTTGCGTGTTGCAGAGTAACTAAGAAAACCCCACCATTAAGGAGAATTACGAAGGCTCTGGGCAAACTGAGACAGATCTGCTGGCTAACAATTTGAGCAGACGTGAATACCCACAACGCAACATTGCACTCTCCAAAAAAAGAGCTAGGAATAATAACCGCGAGGCTCTACTCGAACCTAAGAGAGAAAGAAAAACAAACACTCTCACATGTGTAACCACCTATACACCTGATTCCAACAGAATCAGGAACGTGATCAAAAAACATTGGGGTATATTGAAAACAGGGTCCCTGGAGCTTGACATTCCCAGATTTGCATTTAAGCGCACGAAAAATCTCAAAGATATGCTAATACATACGAGACCTAAGCCACAGAAAGTGACTTCACAACGGCAATTATGGGACTTGCCGCCAGTTCAGCGCCATTTTCCTTGCGGGACCTGCACAGTATGTGCATTTACCGAAGTGACTAAAACAATAACTTTCTCAGACTCCTTCACATGGGAAGTACGCGCTCACACGAACTGCAATACATCCAATTATATCTATATGATTACCTGCCCATGTGACCTCAGGTATATAGGTATGACCACCAGACCTGTGAAAACGCGCATCACGGAACACCGCAGTAATTTCCGGTGTCATAAACTTAACACGAAAATGTGTACACATTTTAACCTACTGCAGCATTCATCTGACGCCCTACGATGGGTAATACTAGAGGCACATCCCAAGATTAGTAAGGGGGCCCTGTTTATGAAAGAACAGAGATGGGTTTACCGTCTGTCAACCAATACACAAGGGTTGAATGAGGAAATTCCTTGGAGTACACTTAATACTTGACACTCCCATAGGCCAATAAAGCAGAATCCCCATTCACTTTACAACATGCACAGTAACATCTTAGCATGTATGAACGAGGGTTAGATAACCCCTCAACCACGGAGATCACCATGACTCCATATGACATCTTGGAGGTTTATCACATACCGAGTGCACTCTATTATCATCATACAGTAACCCACAGGAATCATCTTGGGGTCCCGGTACATTTTACCTAACCTCACCATGACTACCTATGACACCTTGGAGGTTAATCACATACCGAGTGCACTCTTATTATCATTTTACCTAACCTCTTTAAATATGGCTTGGCTAATGGATTGCAACTTCCTTTTAATTTAATATAGGGCAACACGTGAGTTATCGCCACTAGACTTAGTTGGAGCATAATAGCAACTCCGCACCATGAGAGAAACCCACTCCAATATGGCAGTTCCCATGATCAGGATTTCACGTCATCCAAGATGGCCCCCACTGAATACCGGTTCCCCTCCTATGACTTTATAAAATTATCATTTTACCTAACCTCTTTAAATATGGCTTGGCTAATGGATTGCAACTTCCTTTTAATTTAATATAGGGCAACACGTGAGTTATCGCCACTAGACTTAGTTGGAGCATAATAGCAACTCCACACCATGAGAGAAGCCCTAACCCACTCCAATATGGCGGCTCCCATGATCAGGACTTCACGTCATCCAAGATGGCCCCCACTGAATACCGGTTTCCCTCCTATGACTTTAGCGGTCTAGTGCGGACTGCGAGTCAACCAGGAGTTTCCCGCCAATTCAGGCTGAGTCACTTCCAGTATTTAAACAGGTCCACAATCCTTCCCAGTACCTCCAGATCCCGGCAGAAGTGGGTAGGTCAGAGAGCCTGTTGCTGATTCAGCAAACGTGAGTACCTTGAGTCCGATAACGCTGTGCTTCTCGGGGTACACTTTGCTCAGAGCCTTCGTAATTCTCCTTAATGGTGGAGTTTTCTTAGTTACTCTGCAACACGCAAGCTCATCTAACGTTTGTTTGGTTTTCATTATGCACAGTTTACCGAAACAACGAGAGCTTTTGTACACCTAGCGGGTACCCATTATCTATGCAGTTGTTGTACCACACCAAAACAATCTTTGGTACCCCCGCCACAGACCAAATGTTTCTAGACTATTGTAACCTGACATGTGGCATTTACACAAATATCTGTCCTGATAGGACTCACGCAACTTTTAACAAACAAGTTTTACACCCAGCTCATGTCTATTTGACCACCATATGATCTGGGCGAGTCCATTTCCATAACATATATTAACGGCTGCCTCTCGTTTACTGTTGATAGTTTAACAACCCTCTCACTGCTCCATATACCTAATCTCGTACCTACAACATCTTACGTGTTGTGCTCTAATCTCCTTTTCTTTTAACCTACAACCCATACAGTACATAGGGAAATTCCTTGTGTGATACCTGCCGGGTATTGATGAAATAAAATGAGAAACCCGACTGGGGTGAGTTCATCATTTCTTTCTGCAACCATGGTGGTGTTCCACCATATGTGCCGGTGTAATTTTCACGATAAAAGGTCTGTTGGAGTCACCCACACGGCACTCACGTTGTGTATGTTTTTAGTGTGCTGTGAGCTTGTCACACAGGGAGCACAGGAGTTTTGTTTATACTGAAGTCTCAGATCTTAATATTTGTTTTTATTCCTTCACCAGGTTGGTCATGTTCTATCAGGTCCTACACATAGTATGTGTTAGGCTGGTTTAAAGAGGTAGATTACATCATTTAACCACTCGTGTGTAGATAGATTTGATTTTAGAAGGTCCTGACGAATCGCCACCAGATTGACTGACTACCAGGCGAGAAACATGTTGACCACACAATAGAGTGCCCTACCTGAGACATAACCTCAGACATGCGCCTTTGTTTCTTTTAATCAGGTTGGGAGACCTATTGATTAAAATTGTTTTCGTTGGTACTTCCAAACCTGTTTTAAACTTCCTTCAGGTTACACACCTCCACTCACTCATCTACACTGGTTAGGCCCCTCACCCACACGGCACCAAACGGCAATTTGAAATAAAAGATCTCCGCCAAAGAGTCCCTCATAGGGAGCCCGTCGGGTATTGCAGTGCTGACCTGACGAGGAGCAGCCCTATGATGAAGCATGACACCCAGCCGGGTGTGTGAGGGCCCCAAATTCCAAGAGGAGGAATCCCCGTCCTCCTACTTCTCATGACCATGCAAAACCGGTTCCCCTAGTTTTCCCTTGTCTCGTAATTAGGAACAGCATACTTTCTGTATCTTTACTAAGTTTGGGCACGTATGCTGGACCTGTCCAAAAAGCCCAGAGTCCCTCCTTTGTGATAGGTTGCTGGTGTAGACATTTGTAAACCCACTGCAAGATTAGGCGATACGATCCCTAGCTCGTAGCCACTGTAAACTTTGACGTACAAGAGAGATGTGATGCCCATGTATAATGGCATTTAGCAGTCGCAAACGCGGCGATTCGCAAAATACCTTTTTAATTGTATCTAAGTTGTATGAGTTGGTTTGACCGTGTTGTCAGAGGAGTGAGTGAGTGACAGCACTTATAAAGTACCCACCAACACAGACTGGTCTCGTGGCACTGGTCCTACGAGATCCAACTTAAAAAGGTCTTTTGCAATCCATTGCGAATCGTAAATAAGGGTGTGAAAGAGGAGGCCTCCAGCTTGGTATTCGCAAACAGCAGTTCCTGACCGCATAAGTTACTGACCCATGAGTTGGGGTGGTAACGGTAACTGATTGCCAAAAAGGGAATCTCTCCTCCTTGGAAATATTTTCCTTTGATAATAGTGTCACCAGCCTCTGGGGAAGTACCGGGGACCTCCGCCTGTTCTCCTAAGTGTGTTCCCTCCAGGATTTTTTTTAATACAAACTGCTTTTCCATTTTTAGAATATAAATGGATTGTAAGTTTCCTGTGCCTTGCAGTCCTCCATTTATGTGTCATTAGCCAGCCACAGGAGGTCGCAAATTGCGACCTACATAATTAGAATTCATTAGGTGGCCCATTTTGCAACCCACTGCAAATGCAAAGTTTGTATTGTTACCTGTTAGTACATAGGTTGCATTGCAAACTACATTCCCATTTCCAAACCAGTTAGTGCTCATATTGCATATCCCTAGTTTTTTGCACGAACTAGTAAGTCGGGTCAAGCCCAAGGTCCCTTCTGTTGTACCCAAAGCATTTTATGCTTTTTGGAGCCTGTCTGCCAAATTGCTAGGAATCCCGGCCTATAGGGTGTTGCAATAACCAAAACAGGTATTAATCCCTGTCCCAACTATTAAGGAGCGGTTCCTTTAAAAGTACCCAGGTAGCTAGGGTTTCATTTGCATGATGTTGTAAAAATAACCTTGCTATAGCTAGAATTTGTGGTTGGAGAGTGACTTCTGAATTAAACACAAATGCTAGATTTTTAACCTTTCCTGGGAGGACAAGGGTGCTTATGTTTTTTATAATTTATTTATTTAAAAAGACATTTGATTTTCCAGTTGAAGACAAGGAAGTTTATTTTTGGAACTGAAGATAATTAATTCAGTTTTACATTAAGTAGATAGTTAAAATTAATTCACCCTCGCA
The DNA here is from genome assembly GCA_963921515.1 of Calotriton arnoldi. Taxonomy (NCBI): domain Eukaryota; kingdom Metazoa; phylum Chordata; class Amphibia; order Caudata; family Salamandridae; genus Calotriton; species Calotriton arnoldi. Next base: position 2,787,711 of record CAWUFW010000476.1, on the reverse strand, counting down.
CCTTCTAAAGCAGGCATGATTGATTCTACGATGGGCTGCAGGGTTCGGGAGAATGACAATTGTCCCAAAGACATCGGGCCTGTAATATGCAGGTCCTGCAGTCTTGTTAGGTCTTGCCTAGACAGCGCTTGCGCTGTCTCTTTGAGACATGCTGTATCTAGGATTTGGGCTTTAAGCACCGCCCCTTTTTAAATTGGCTCCTTTTACTGTTCTTTCTAAATGCCTGCTTTTCATTGGTTAATATTCTTAGTAGTCCCTCCTTTTCTACTTTTGTAACCTCCCATGAGGACTGCCCCTCTTACATGTGCTCTTACTCTTTAGTTTAATTTATGATACTTGGAGAGCACTCTTCTTTTTGTTGGCCTGCCTCTGCTCGTGCGTGTTCTCTATACTTCGTGCAGGCTGAAAGGTTCCCGGCCGAATCATTTATCAGTGCTCCGCTTCACGGCACCGGATTTTTTCTAGGTTCCAGGGTGGGTGCTTTGAACGTGGCTGTAGCGAGCCGCCCGTGCAATTGAACAGTGTTTGGTGCATAAAACTGACTTCAGCAACCCAGACTGTACTCTAGCTTTGAATACGTCACCGCTCCGATGCCATCAGGGAAGTGACCCTCAACTTCAGAGGACTATCCTTTTCCTTTCAACTGGACTCCTGGTCTGAAGCGCCTACGTATAAGGTCAGAGTTCAAACCTTTACTAAACTGGTCTGCGGCTTTTATTTTTTATTCTTATGTCACATAAGCCTAAACGTACATTAAAGCCACAAACAAAATGAGAGGCATACGACTGGAATTTTTTGTAGTTGTGGCTAACACTTGTAAATGACTTGGACTCTCGGTTTAAAGCACTACAAAAAAATAATATATCATTTACAACACCAATAGCTCTAACTTTCACAAATGCAAGACCGATTGTATTGCAAATGCTTGTTTTTACTACTTGAACTTTGGTTGGTACATTGTCAGTGCATTGGATGAAGTATGATTTCTAGTTGGTTCATAGTCAGGGGGTTTACCTCTACAGTTGACCTGGGTCCTTCCACCATAATACCTTTTATCTACTGCATTGGACTGACTTTTGTCCTGTACTCCGCAGATCTCAATGGAGTACTCTTTAGGCAGGTTACAAGTCCTCTTGCTTTTTAGGTCTCGTCTAGGAAGCGCTTGCGCTGTCTCTTCGAAACATGCTGTATTCAGTATATGTATAAACAAAAACAGTGGTTCTGTCGGGCATACGTACTATTTCTTTATGGAAGAATTATTTCTTTTACGTATAGTTATACAACCTTCATTAATGATATCCGAAATATCATGGAACACATAGCAAAAAATACTGACACGAATTGATGAGTATTCTGGTGTTTTTTATAAATTAAAGCATTTATATATACTCAAGTTTGTAAACAAGGCTGTCAAGATAAGGTGAAGTTTAAAGTGATGTGTACTAAAGTGACATTTGTGCTCAGTGGTAGAACATGGTGCATATATTATGTACAAGGTGATTAAAACCACAGTATATACAAGGGAAAAGAATGATGTGGGCCAGAGTATTACGACAAAGACAATGGCTCTGATGCTTGTACAAATTATTCAATCATTTGCACCCAGAGCCTTGATAAATCTGGACCGTAAGAGATCGTCGACGCTTTCAACCCAAACAATGCTTAATTAAGAAGTCAAGGCGTGGTCTTCATCAGGACAGGTGTGGGGAGTAGGGGATGACAGCCTATGGATGAGGAAATTATAAATCAAATTGTGTTCCATATGGGAAACTAGTCATGGCACGCAAATTAGTGCTAAGATTTGGGTGACAACACTCACCCGAAGTAAATCACCGATTCAATCGTGATTTGTAGGTCATTATTGACAAGCAACCAATCCAAGTGATGCGATCTATGGGGTGAACAAATGAGTATTAGAGAATGTACCCACTCGTCCCGTCTCTGGTTGCTAGACCACACATATAAATAATGCAAAACCAGAGCTAAAAAGCCCTCAAAGGACAACTCACCAGCCGTGGTCTTGCTGCCGGCATGGGAGATCTAAAAGGAAGCAGGATAATGGATTTAAGTTACCCCCGCTGCGTGTTAACAGGACATGTTTATCCCTTCAAAACAGCCACCAAACCACTCAGGGGCTTACCTGCTGTAATTAAACGACTTTCTGAAAGTGCAGGGAAGTTTCAATCAAGGATGCGATACCGGGCGTGAGTCCTGGTAAACCGCTGCCATCTCGTAGCAAGCCCCGGCATTAATGGCAGGCTTAGATAACGGCTACACCGCGCATGCGTGCATGCACGTGTGACGCGATCGGGCTGGCAGCAGCTAGATGCGGGTGGTTTACGGCGTAACCAAGGAGCTCGGAGCACGTCACTTTTCTGGAAGTGAAATCCTAGCCAGCGTCTACAACCTGGGTGGCCGGCATAGCCTAAACCAGAGATCGTGTTGAGGAAAGTATAAATCAAATTGTGTTCCATATGGGAAACCAGTCATGGCACGCAAATTAGTGAAGGGATAAACATGTCCTGTTAACACGCAGCGGGGATAACTTAAATCCATTATCCTGCTTCCTTTTAGATCTCCCATGCCGGCAGCAAGACCACGGCTGGTGAGTTGTCCTTTGATGGCTTTTTAGCTCTGGTTTTGCATTATTTATATGTGTGGTCTAGCAACCAGAGACGGGACGAGTGGGTACATTCTCTAATACTCATTTGTTCACCCCATAGATCGCATCACTTGGATTGGTTGCTTGAGAATAATGACCTACAAATCACGATTGAATCTGTGATTTACTTAGGGTGAGTGTTGCCACCCAAATCTTAGCACTAATTTGCGTGCCATGACTGGTTTCCCATATGGAACACAATTTGATTTATACTTTTCTCATCCATAGGCTGTCATCCCCTACTCCCCTACACCTGTTCTGATGAAGACCCGCCTTGACTTCTTAATTAAGCATTGTTTGGGTTGAAACGTCGACGATCTCTTACGGTCCAGATTTATCAAGGCTCTGGGTGCAAATGATTGAATAATTTGTACAAGCATCAGAGTCATTGTCTTTGTCGTAATACTCTGGCCCACATCATTCTTTTCCCTTGTATATACTATGGTTTGTTTTAATCACCTTGTACATAATATATGCACCATGTTCTACCACTGAGCACAAATGTCACTTTAGTACACATCACTTTAAACTTCACCTTATCTTGACAGCCTTGTTTACAAACTTGTGAGTATATATAAATGCTTTAATTTATAAAAACACCAGAATACTCATCAATTCGTGTCAGTATTTTTTGCTATGTGTTCCATGATATTTCGGATATCATTAATGAAGGTTGTATAACTATACGTAAAAGAAATAATTCTTCCATAAAGAAATAGTACGTATGCCCGACAGAATCACTGTTTTTGTTTATATATCCATACCCAGGTTCTGAGGGACACAGGGTCACCCCATTGTTGTTTAACTGTATTCAGTATATGGGCATAAAGCCCTGCCCATTTTCCGCCCATCTTTTTCATTGGCTCCTGTCCCTGTCCTTTGTAAATGGTGGCTTTTCATTGGTCTTAGTAGTCCCTCCTTAGTACCACCTTGTCTCTTCTTGTAACCTCCCATGAGGACACCCCTGTTACATGTGTTGGTACTCCCTAGGTTTTAATTACAGCCTCTATTTTCTTAAAGGGCTTCAGGTAGGACACACGCTTAGTCCTAAGCAAGGCTGGCAGTGGTTACTTTACTCACTTGCACATTTCACATTTATATGAGACCTTCTATAAATTTCCCTACATCAGCTTCACACTGAGTACAACCTAATCCGGAATTAATATAATAATTTCTTTCTCACATTTCTAAGCTACTAATTGTATATATGGACATAGCTATTTGAATGTACTCATGGTACTCTCTTGCATGCAATGCATTATGGGTAGGGTGTTTACCATATCTTCTGCAGGGTGCAGTACCATATGTGACCCTGCAACATGGCTAGGTAAAAAACATTAGCATTTATAATGCCAATAACTCCAACTTTGCAGGGTGCAGTACTATATGTGGCCAAATGAGGTCCAATGGGACCTCTTTTGGCCACATATGGTACTGCACCCTGCAACATGGCTAGGTAAAAAACATTGCCATTTATAATGCCAATAACACCAACTTTGCAGGTTGCAGTACCATATGTAGCCAAAAGAGGTCCCATGATACCTCTTTTGGCCACATATGGTACTGCACCATGCAACATGGCTAGGTAAAAAACATTGGCATTTATAATGCCAATAACTCCAACTCCAGCGAATGCGAGACCGATTACATTTCCAATGCAATAGGTCTCGCATTTGTGAAAGTTAGAGCTGTTGGCGATGAAAATGACGATGTTTTTTACTTTTGCTTTTTATAGCATTTGGCAATAGTGCTATGCAAATATAATAACTCCACTGCAAATAAAAAAAAAAGTAAAAACATTGTTATTGTCAACGCCAACAGCTCTAACTTTAACAAATGCGAGACCTATTGCATTGCAAATGCTTGTTCCTGTGAAGGCTGTCTGGGTTTTTAGTTACTGGAGCATGTGAAAAACTAGGGAGGCTTATGCAGAGTTATTCTACTTTGGGCAAAAACCATTGCAACTATACATCGTGCCATGTTTTCTTCTGTTATCCATTATATTACTTATATTTCTGAGTAAAATACTCTTGATTTCATTCCATGAAAATATGCAACACAATACAATTAGGCTTGAGAAATTTTAATTGCACTGGTGAAAGTCTTGTAGTTTGCGAATTTTGGATTAAAATTCATGAAGTTCCTTAAAATTTAGCTTTAATCAATTTTGTGTCATGTTCGCACAAGAGACTCGTTTTCACACAAAAAATATTTTGTCAGGAGTCATTTTTTTAATCAAAAAAAGTCTCCTGTCGGTATTTTGTGAGACTTTTTTACCTGAAGAAGATATTGTCAAACCACTTTAGCCTTTTAAACACAATTTTGTGAAATTTTAATGGAATTTTGCAGGAAAAATATGCTATTTCGCTCACCCTGTAATATAATATTACATACTAAACCATGACGTACATGTGCTATTTTTAATGTCCATTTATTTCAAAATTATTTGCTAAATTATTTTAAACTACGCCCAGTTGAACCTTGTTTTCCCTTTTAACATGTAATCTTATTCAGTTGTCCCATTTTTACGCTTTCATTTCATTAATTTAAATAATAGGCATTGAGTTTGAATATTTAGACTAAAATAGCACAAAGTTTAACCTTCCTTGGAACAACAAATATATATGTCACACCCAGGTTTACCTGAAATGTAATTGTGCTACTAGACTCCAAATAGAATTGGTGTTTTTTTTTTGTTTTGTTTTTTGCATTCTCACAAGCTCATCAAACACACCACTTGTAATTGCATTATTCAAACTCGCACATAACTCTTTATGCCTGATGGCTAGTGTATTCACACTAGTATTCCATTGATCGATCTTGATGTTTCCAGAACAGTTTCACTGAAAACATTTTTTGTTGATTATGTGCCTTTCCTATTTTTTAATCCTTTTATTCATACTACATCTAATGAATACTTCCAGTAGCATTTTCTTCTCGGTTCTAACTCATTAATGAATATTTTCATAGTACTTTTTTTATTTTATTTTGTTTTATTCTTCAGTATACATTGCTGGTTCCAGAACATGAATTCCCACTAAGTGGCGCAAAACCATCCCAACAGCTCAATAATTTCTGTCACATCAAATACAGCGAGTATGTTCTGGCTTTTAGGTTTTTGGATGTGTTTCAACTATATACTCTACTCTACCAGAATTCAGTGGTGTGCTTTCTCAGAAAAAATACTTTACACTTTAAAAAGTGGACACATTGCAATTTTCAGGCTTTGCAATGTTAACCTATGGGAGGAAAACAATAATGCAGTTTTGCAGGTAAGTAATCGACTTTAAAAAATCAGTCACCGGGTTCTGGGGTCAACACCAGGCAAGGTTCAAATCAGCATCAAGACTGCTCCGCCAGCAGCACAGGGGCGGCCGGATGCAAAGGTAAAATTCGGGGTCAGACCACCAATTTTATTCAATAGAGACAGGGGGTAATTGAAGTCGTGCTGCTCATCGGTGTCAGGGGTCGATCTCCTGGAGTTAAGGTAAGTACAGGGGAGGTAAGTACAGGGGGGCCACAAGGCAGCACCAAACTTACACCCTCAGCGGCACAGGGGAGGCCGGGTGCAGAGTGCCAACATAGCGTTGGTCGCCCAATGCAATTCAATGGGGGAGATCAGTCTTGAAGAAAGGCTGCAGGCTCAGGCCAGGAGGCCGGATGAAGAAAACCAAGAGCTGCCTACGTGAGTAGAGATGCTAGGAGGCGTAGGAGCACTGTTGGTCTAGCTCCCCAAGGCCCAGGGGCTTCAGGTGCAGGGCTATCCTTAGGCATCGGAAAGTCTTACCTGGCAGGTTACGGTCAGGAGGAGTCTTCGAGTTGAGGCTGCAGGCGTCGAGGTGGAGTCCGGCAGGTGCCAGCGCAGGGTGGACTCTGACTCAGAAACGCTGGGGAACCTTTGCAGGACTGGTGGGCCACTTGGACTCGGGCCGTAGGCATCGAGTGCAGAGGTGGGTCTGGAGGTGGTTTTGCGGTTCTTCAGGGCTGAGTTCCTTTTCTTTAAAATTGGTTTCTTCTGAACAGGTCTGCTGTCCATGGGAGATCTTAAACTTTGTTGAAGGCCGGCGGACCTCCTAAGGCTTTGGAGGTCGCTGGGCTGCAGGACAGGTCGTCTTTTGGTGCAGGATAGTCTAGGGCTGCAGACAGGCCGGTAGGGCTGGGGCCAAGTCAGTTGGTGTCTGCAGACTTCTCTGTTGGTGCAAGGCTGTAGTGTCTGAGTCTTCTTAGATCGTTAGGATTCTCCTTTAAGGGTCTGGGGAGTAACAGGTAGGGACCAATGGGTTCTTTACCTGGGGTCTCTACACCCACTATTATGCCACCCTCCTGTGGGAGGGGGGCATAGCCGTAGCCCTGATTGGATACGTCCCACCATCTTCAAGATGGTGGACACTGAAAAATGTGCTTAACTTTGCCTCCAGCACCTGAGGGTTGGAGTTGGCGAACGGTGGCACACCTCCTATTCTAGCTAGATTTTCCTGCCGGTTCTCACGCCAAAAGTGGGGGTTTGAACCAGGGGCTGCCGTCTGCTACTAGCAGCAGAGGTTGGGGTCGCATTACAAAGGCGGCCACGCCTGTGAATCTCCCCTCTCGAGCAATGTGATCATCCTCGGGAAAGGAGAGGAGACAACTCCGCCCAGGATGTGCTTTGTTTCTGGCCTCAGAAAGCTGGGGCTCTCGACCCAGGGGTCCAGAAACATGCCTGTTGGTGGCAGACTGCCTAAAGCCAGTCGGAGACCACACCAGGGTTGGTAGGTTTTCAAAGGGGCACCTCTGAGGTGCCCTCTGGGTACATGTTCCAATAAATCCCACACTGGCATCAGTGTGGGTTTATTGAGAGGAGTTGTATGATACCAAACACTTCTTTGTTCAGTGAAGTCATCATGGTGCTGGGGAACTCGAGTTGTCGAGTTTCCAGCCCATGTACTCTCTATGGCTTCACTGGCACTTACAATATTTAATAATAGACTTAGATATTGTAGGGGCATATCTGCTCATGCAGATATGCCCACACCTGATATGTAGTGCACCATGCCTTAGAGCTTGTAAGGCCTGCTAGAGGGGTGACTTACCTATACCTTGGGCAGTGCTGCTTGGACATGGCACACAGGCAGTGTGCTATGTCGACTTTTGTTGTTTATGGCTGCAACAAAGCATGCAGGTTGCAATGGCAGTCAGCATGGCCCTGTGAGTGATCCCTAGGGGATCCTCTTCAGTCCCCATGCCCTAGGTACCAGGGTACCATTTACGGGGGACTTACAGGGAGGGTCTGAGCTGCCAATCGTGGTACAGTTTTAGGGAAAGAACACTGGTACTGGGAACCTGGATAGCAGGGACCCAATACTCTACAGTCAAAGTCGAATCAAAAGCCAGGCAAAAAGTGTGTGGGGCGGGGGAACTGCAATAGAAACCCTTTCCCACAGCTCCCTATTAAGGAAGTGCTTTCCAGATGTTTTTAGGGGTTTTAGGGAGCAGAGCAAAGGTTGATGACCCTTATGATGGATGAATGTGTAGGAATGTAGTGCAGACCTGGTGACTAAGCAACTGTCAGCCATACAAGGGTGGGGAGAGATAGGAGGGGAATAGAGGAGGTGTGGAGGTAAGAGATGCAATATGGATTAGGGGCTTTCCAACACAGGTTCACCATCAAGCATGTAACAAGTGGATTAGGTGTTGCTTGAAGATGAGGGTCTTCTTTCTTTAAGAGCAGTAGTGAGAGAGGTTTCCTGATCAGCTTGGGGCAGATTTCCATATCCTAAAATGTATCAAGAAAATGTTCACCTGCTTTGCTTCTTGCCTTCTCTTTTGTACTTTTTAAAATCCCTGACTTAGGTTACTGCTGTGAGTACTACATAGCCTGCCAGAGATCTTGAACTTGCTTGGTGGATTTGGTGAAGTTCTCGAGTGTTCTACTATGTAGGTGAGACTGTACAATTTGTAGATGATTCAGGCTGGTAAAAGAAGTCAGTGGAGTTCTTTGAAGGTGAGCGAAATTTCTTCGAACTTACATAGACCTCTATTTATCAGACAACTGCATGAAGAGCGCTCCTTAATACTGAGGGTGTCAAATGTGATTCTATGATGTTGGAAAGGACCAAGTCGAAAGGACCAGAGCTTGTCCGACTGTTCTTAAATCTCTTAAAGAGAGATAAAGATTTCACTTCACATTGCTTGATGCAAGGTGCTAGGATCTTTGTGTTCATTTTTTAGATGTGCATTCTAAGCTCATTGTGGTGTCAAATTCCCAGCACTGTCACTCATGTGTCCAGTCTCTACAAGGGTAGATAGCTTGGTGAGTCCAGGCGTATTTCATTAATAGCTTTGGAACAAAGACGTCATTTGGCTGAATAAAGGAACAGATCCCTCTTTATAAAGTGTACTGGCCTGTTTTACTCTCTAAAAGAAGGCAAAGTAAAAGAGAGTAACCGTGACATCAGTAGGTGCATGTCACTAGAAGATGCTCCTCTATTTTTGCTGCCTGCTCCCTGGAGAGGCTTTTAAGCTGAAAACACATATTTTAATTGTGAACTTCAGCTACAAAGAACGATTGGATTATAGCAAAGAAATACCTGCAGCCTAAAATTAATCCTACACAGCTATGTATATAATATATAGTCATGTAGTATTCATTAGGCCAATATGACCCATATTCTCAGTGAAAACCTTTGAAAAGTTTTCTGGCACAGGAGTGAGCAAAAGGGTTAAGATATGCTTTTCACTGTTTCTCCACATAAAAGCACTCGCAACAGAAATGATAGCCATGTCAGGTTGTGGCATTGTCTTGGGCTGTTCAGCTGAAACATTGAAAAAAATATAGACAGCATAGGTTTTAACACTATGGTCCTCATTACAAGTTCCCCAGAGCAGTATCCCAAGAGGGTATACCACCTTGGGCAACTACTAGTTTTTGGTGTTTCTCGGCTCAAAACTTCAGGTCCTCAATCTCTGGACCTGATAATTTCAGACCTTTAGACACCTTGTGGGAGAAGCGAGGGTCTGTGAGCAGCTGCTGCCGTCTGTCCCTGGCTAGTCTTGTATTTCAGCATGAAGGGAGCAGAAAAAGCTATCCCCCAGCTGAAGTTAAATAAACTCCCAGGGCCAAGAAAATAAATCCCACACAACATTTACCACCTGCTCCAGTCAGGTGGTGAATGTGAGCAGTTGGGCCCATTATTTGATTTTATTATGCTGGGTAAAAACATGCCAAATTGGACCCAGTGTTCATGGGTACTCAGGTTAGTCCACATTCGAGGGTGGGTGTGGTAGGACTTGTAATCCCCTCATGCCACAGGGAGGAAATACCAGCCGATATCATAAATTCCAGCCCTGTGTGGAGATAAGTGCAACCTTATAATCAGTGCCTATGTCTCTAATTTTCTCTGGTGTGTTAAAAACTTTATCAGCTGGCAAACAGTTTGTCTAAGCTGCTGCCATAGGTGAGTGCAAAGTCCCCTCTATAAACTGAAGATAATGATGGCAGAGGTAGACCTACGTGTACAACATTGTTCTATACACGAACCACCACAGATCTAGGCATCTAGTTGGTAGCATAAATGAATATTTGGCTGAGCCTACGTCATCTGGAGAAAAGGGCACATTGTGGATTATGAAATAACCCTTGCAGTGTAATGGAGCGTAATTGTGATGTTTCAGATCTTGATCTTTAAACACCCATGGGTGTACTCAAAGGCTCAACAATTGCAGCTTGCTTTGTAGGGTGAGACCCAGTCTCTGAAGGAGAAAAGCTCACAAAGGCATCACTGCCAATGCCAAAGATCAGACTTATCTGTTCTTATACTTCTTATTTGAATCCCGTTGGTATTTGTCGTTAGGCTTCTTATGGTACACAAAAGAACAACCACCTAAAAAAAGGCCTCGAATGTAAACCTGTACTGGAGTTTGAAAAGTTACATCCTTTGTCATTGAGTGGTGCTAGTTTTGAGTACTACAGTAGACCAAGGTAATATTGTTGATAAAGGTCCTGGACCTTGCAGTTAGTCAGACTCAATCTACGATGGAAGGGATCTACACTTGACCTGTCAACCATTCTAAAGGATTTGTCTCGGAGAGCCTGCTCAACCTCCTCAGTTCCTTTTATTCCACAACTTCAGAAGCAGATCTGGAACTCTACTCCTCTTGTCTTTGACGAGATTTTTTCACCAAATCTTATTTTTTACCGGTGTGCAGAGAAATATGCCCCCTCCTCCCACCAACTACGGTATTTAAACCTTAGAGGGACTGTTGCAAACAAATGTCTGTGACAGAGCCAAAAACGGTTTGCCTGTGGTCAGAGTACTCCTCCAGGTCTTACAACGACTGTGCCCAGATGAACCCACTGGCAATACAGGGGACTTCGAGGTGCAGCTCTGTGTGGCCAAGCCTCGGAAGACTCTTCGCTTTGACTGATAGAAATCAAAACCTACTCAGGTTCTTGTCTAAGTCTTCAGGTTAGTCCAAAAAGAAGCACAAGAAATTGAAGCGGTCAGTGTGGCTAGCTCATGTTTTCATAGTCTAGTCTTGCTTTGTGTTCAGTCAATGCTAGCTGCCTTCTGGGGCGCTCGAATCATGCTTTACGTGATATAGTTGGTCAAATTCTGTCAGCAGTTCCAGAGGACCTACTGGCGTCTTTAGCCCAAACCATACCGGACAGCTGGGATGCTGCAATATTATTTTGACACAGCTGACTGGTTGGGCTGGACATGAGTGTGGTGTATCTGATAGAGACTTCTAGCTGCAGATTCCTTCCCTTTGAATTTCCCAGGCATCAGGCTGGATCCGGAAACTTTTGCTGAGCAATACCCCTTGCGCGTGCTGTCGGGTGGCTCCATTCGGCTCCACGTGACGCCGTCTGCAGTGTCTGCTATGATGTCGCTGTACCTATATAGGCGCCACCCAGGTGTTCGGACGCCAGTTCTTTTCTTTCTGCGCCAGTTAAGCGTCGATCCGGGAAGAGCTACCCTTCTGCCGCTTTTTAACAGGCCTTTTCTCAACTTTTTGTCAAATTCAGAATTTTTTCCAACTTCGTGTGCTAGGATGTCTTTGAGGAAGTCAGGATTCAAGTCGTGCGGTGTCTGCCACCTCATGATGTCGGTTACCGATCCCCACTTCGTCCGTCTCTGCTGTCTCGAGGGTGACAACGATTCGAAATCGTGCTCGGTCTGTCGGGCTATGGCTCCGAAGCCCTTGCAGGAGCGGTCTATGAAGCTCCTTGTGTCCCGGCAGTCGACACCGTCCAGTGAGACTCGGCGGAGGTTGTGGGAATGCTCCCGGAGCCCAAAGTCCTCTTCGTCCCACTCGAGGTCCTCGGACACTTGGGGAAGAGGCACAAGAAGAAGTCCAAACGGACTTCATCTTCGCCTCGACTGTCATCTGTCGACGAAAGAGGTAAGGAGCACTGACGCTCTAGGCATTGTTGTGCGGAGCCGGAGCCAGGGTCGACTTTACGCCTCCCTCTCCGGGAGCCAGAGAGATCCCGCTCAAATTAAAGAGTTTTACGAGGCCATGCGCTGCGTATTTCAGTGGGCCGACCCCTCTGGTGAGCCCTGGGCCCCGCGGGGTCAGAAGGGGCCCCATCGGATTCAAAGCTGTCGGTCACGGCGCCGGTGGGTCCTCAGGGATCCGATCCCGGATCCGGGTTGACGCTGGTCGTACCATTGCGACCTCCTCCGGCATTGGACCCGAAGTCGGTGCCCATCGGCGGTACCAGCCCTATCCTTATCCCTGGCGACATGGAGTCAGAATGACGTCGATCGATGCCGATTGAACCCAGGGGTTCTGTGTTGTCTCCTGAACACTTTGAGGATGTGTTAGGCTCAGGAGAGGAATGGGAGGGGTCTATGGACCCTTTGGAACACCAGGATGACTCTGCAGAGCAGTTGGACTGGTATGGACACTTCTTAAGATACTGGCATGCTCTCTCCGCCTACGCAGGAGGGAGCATCCTTTGCCATGGTGGTTAAAAGGGCAGCCGAGGTCCTTGGACTAGAGCTGCCTTCCCTGCAGGAAAGGACTAATCTCCTGAATGAAGTGCTTTAATCTGGGGCTTCCACTTCTGAACCCCTGTTGCCCTTTAATGAAGCGCTAATTGATGTCCTTCTAGGCACGTTGTCCAAGCCTAGCACATGGGCTCCTGTGAATAGGACAATTGCACGCCGCCATCGCCCAGCTCCGGGCAACCCAAAGTTCCTCAACAACAACCCACCCCTGAAAGCTTGGTGGTGTAGGCTTCTACATCCCAGGGCCCATTCCCTTCCGCCCCTCCAGATAGGGAATCCAAGAGGCGGGATTCATTTGGTAAGAAGATGTTTTCTTCCTCCAGCCTGACATTGCGGTCGGTGAATACCGCATGCTTATTGGGCTGTTTCTCCCACTCCCTTTGGGAGACGGTTGAGCAAGTGCTGCCACAAGTCCCGGAGGAGGCCCGGGCAGTGCTCTCTCAAGCAGTTAAGGACGGAAGAGATGCAGCAAAATTCACCATGATCACCATGATTCACCCTGATCACCACGATTTCCATGACAGTGGCCTTGAGGCGCCACGCCTGGCTTAGGACAACTGGCTTCTCGAGTGATGTCCAGGCAAATTTGATGGACATGCCCTTTGATGGAACCCGTCTTTTTGGGGGAAAGGCAGATTCGGCCCAAGTGAGGTTAAAGTACTCTCGAGCTACGGCCAGATCCTTGGGCCTCTCTTCTACTCCTCGTGGCCAGTCTACCTTTCGTGGCAACAGAAGGGGTTTCCAGTCGCATCAGCCCTATCCCAGCCACCGTCCTGCGCAAGCTTCCCAAGCCGTGCGGACGCGGTTCATTCCTACCTAGGAATGGGAGCCAGAAGTCATCGGCCACCCTGCCCTCGACAGCCGCAGCCTCCAAACACTTCTAGTCTGACTCTGAAAGACCACACCACTCCAGTTGGTGGGATAATCCATCATCATCTCCCCCACTGGAGGTTCATAGAATCGGACAAGTGGGTCTTGCAGATCTTTCAGGAGGGCTATTCTCTTCCTTTCCTTTCCTCCTCCCATTCTGCCAAATCAGGAATAGCTGTCGGAGGATCATTTAAAATTACAGCTCTCCTGGCCAAGGGAGCTTTAGAGAGAGTCCCGGGTTCAGAAGTAGGCAGTGGCTGTTTGTAAGAAAGTGGCTCTGTATATGCTGAACCAAAGTAAGGTTTAGTGTGCACAGAGTCCACAGTCCCCAGAGGTTTGGCAGAGGCTAAAGTTAGATATAACCTTACTCTCTAAAGTGGTAGCTTGGTCGAGCAGTAAGGCAGAATCAGAGGACAGTGTAAAGCATTTGTTGTACACACTCAGTCAGCAAATGGTCTCACACACTCAAGAACTGAACTCTAGGCCAATTGTTTTGTATATAAAAATATATTGTTGTTTTATTTTAGAACCACAAGTAGGTATAAAAATACTTTCTCAGAATGAGATGCTTTAGTTATATACTTTCAATACACAATAAACTTTTAAATGTAATAGCTACAGTTGTTGCAATAGGCAACACAATTCAAACACAATTATAACATTGAGCTCAATGGTGAATTTTAAGTAAATGCAATATCAATTACTTTGCGTATGATTTTCTTACTCAGGGCTGGATCCTGGATTCAGCCCTGGTGCATTTCCTGTAAACAGTTGAAAGAAATCGTTTTTGTTACACAGGCGATTTTTAAGGAATATTAGTATGTTTCAAAAATCGACACTTAGAAGAATTTCTGGAGAAAACCAGGCAATGTTATCCTATGGAGGAAAATCAAGTTATCGGTAAGTACAGTTGTAATTGCTTTTCAGGGTCAGTGCTGGGCACCAAGATCCAGCACTGGGATCTCTCCTGATAACAGGTGAGTAATTTCGTTTTCGTTGATCGGACGATTTTTAGTAAATATTTTAAAGTTTCAAAACTCGACACTTAGAAGAAATTTCAGTGTAAACCAGTCAATGTTACCCTATGGAGAAAATGTAGGTTATCGGCTTTCAGGTAAGTACTCGACTGGCAGAGTTAAGGTTCTGGGCATAGACTCAGGGGTCTCCCAGGGTCAGGTAGGTACAGTTGGTACACCCTCAGCGGCACAGGGGCGGCCGGGTGCAGAGTGAGTTAGGCCCAATGTTAGCCTATGGCGGGCAGGGGGCCCTTGGTTGGTGGCTGCTAGCAGGCAGGCCACGCGGCTGTGGGAGCTGGGCTCCTGGTCACTTACCCAGGGCAAGTGGGGAAGAAAAATAGGATAGGTGTTGCACTCCCAGGGGCACTCGGGCGGCTGGGTGCTTTTGAGCCGTCGGGCGCTCAATGTATTTCAATGGAGAAGCTGGAAGTTGAACAAAGGCTGCAAGCTCGGGGACGGAGATTCTTCAGGTGCGACCACCACTTCGAGAAGTAAGTTGGGTAGTTGGAGGATAGGTAGGCTCCCCGGAGTTGGGCACAGGGGGCCGCAGGGCGCCGGGGTGTCTTTTCGCGTCGGGAAATCTTACCCTCTGCTGGTCGCGGTTGGAGGGGTCCCTGGTTCTGAGGCTGCCTGCGTCGTCAGGAGCGTCGAGGAGGGTCCTTGAGTGCTGGATTCTGGGTCACAGTCGCCGGGGGGACGTCCTCGTGGTCTTTGTCCACTCAGGCACAGGCCGGGCTCGGCGGGTGCAGAGTGTGCAGGAGTCACGGTTCATGGCTGGCACCAGGGGTTTGTTACTTGCTTTGAGCAGTACCACTGCTCGTGGGAGTCCCAGTTCTTTTAGAGTCACAAGGCAGTCAGGTCCTCCGGGGTTTTCGAGGTTGCTGACCACTGGAGACGCCGGGGTTTAGCAGGAGCAGGTTCGAGGGTGGACAGGCCTGTAGGGCTGGAGCCAAGTCAGTTGGTGTCTTCCTCTTGTGAGCAGCTGCACGGCAGGTCTTCTTTCTTCTTGTTCTTCTTGCTTGTTTCGGATTCGGGAACTGAGGAAGGAAGGTTCAGGGTGCCCCTAAATACTAAGTTTAGGGGCGTTACAGGTAGGTAAAGGGCAGGGACCAATGGGTCCCTTCCCTGGGGTGGGTACACCCCCTATCCTGCCACTCTCCAGTGGGAGGGGGGCAGGAGCCTAGTCCTGATTGGGCAGGGCTCCCGATCTTCAAGATGGCGAGAGCCCGGAGATGTGCTTCACCTCGCCTCCCCACCTGAGGGGTGGGGTTGGCAGAGGCTGGCACACCCCTTTCCTCACTTGGGGTTTCCCGCCAGTCTTCCCGCCAGAGTGGGGGCTAGAACTGGTGGGGACCAGTTGCTGGGTACAGCAAGTGGTCTGGGGAGGCTCACAAAGGCGGCATGCCTTTGAAGCTTCCCCCTGCCCATCCTGGGGGAGGAGACCTAGCACCTCGCCCAGGACCTGCATTGTTGCAGGCCCAGGAGAGCGGATGGCTCTCCACCCAGGGGTCCAGCAACATGTCTGCTGGGTGGCAGCCTAGGCAGCCTCTCAGGTGGGACGTGGATTGTGGGTTAGGTTCAGGGGGCAACTCTAAGTTGCCCTCTGTCGTGCATCTTACATTAAATCCCACACTGGCATCAGTGTGGGTTTAATGTGCTGAGAAGTTTGATACCAAACTTCTCAGTCTTCAGTGTAGCCATCATGGTGCTGTGGAGTTCGTGATGACGACCTCCCAGCACCATATACTCTGAATGGCAGCACTGCACTTACAGTGCCCAGGAATGGACCTGGGTACTGTAGGGGTACAGGGCTCACGCACCTGTACCCTCACCACTGGCATAGTGCACCCATCTAGAGGGGTGACTGAGGTATGCCAGGTCAGTGTGTTTGTGGGCATGGCACACAGGGATGTGTGCCATGTCGACTCTCTGTTTTGTTCTGCACCAAGACACTCAGCCTGCAAAGGCAGTGTGTGTGTGTCAGGGTACAGGGCCTCTAAGGGTGGCACAATAAGTGCTGCAGCCCTTAGAGGCCTTCTCTGGTCACAGTGCCCTGGGTACCTATGGTACCATTTACCAGGGGCTGACATGTGGCCAGAGATGCCAATTGGGTTTAGGCTTCAATGCAGTTTTAGGGAAGGAACACAGGGCCTGGGCACCTGCTTGGCAGGAGCCCAGGGCACACTCAGTCAAAGTACATCAGCAATTCAGCAAAAAGTGGGGGCATACCATGCAAGAAAGATGGCACTTTCTCACACTGTTATTCCCGCTACTTTCTGATTCCGAAGAAGAACAAAGGGTTGCAACCCATTTTAGATCTTCGGATCGTGAATCTCTTCCTCAAGAAGGAGAAGTTCAAGATGCTCACTCTAGGTCAGGTCTTGTCTGCCCTCCATCAGGAAGACTGGATGGTAGCGTTGGACCTGCAGGATGCATATTTTTACATCCCCATACCGCTGGGCCCCAGGCGTTACCTGTGGTTCAAGGTAGGCCACGAGCATTTCAGTTTACTGTGCTCCCCTTCGGCCTTACCAGTGCCCCTCGGGTGTTCACCAAGGCGATGGCGGTGGTCGCAGCTCATCTGTGCAGGTTAGGGGTGTCAGTCTTCCCCTACCTCGACGACTGGCTGTTGTAGGCGTCCTCGCCCCAGGCTGTCGTCTCCCACCTTCAGACTACGGCGGACCTCCTGAATTCGCTGGGGTTCTCTATAAATGTGCCGAAGTCACACTTGACTCCTTGTCAGAGGCTCCCTTTCATCGAAGCTGTTCTGGACACAGTGCAGTTTTGGGCCTCTCCACCCAAGCAGCAAGTCCAGGATATTCAGGTTATGATTCCGATGTTTCAGCCTCTATCCTGGATTTCGGTGAGACTGACTCTGAGGCTGTTGGGCCTCATGACCTCCTGCATCCTATTGGTAAAACATGCCAGGTGGCGTATGCGGGCTCTGCAGTGGGACTTGAAGTTCCAGTGGGCACAGCATCGGGGAAATCTCACCGACGTGGTCCAGATCTCGGAAGGAACTGCGAAAGATCTGCAGTGGTGGTTGACGAACCGCGATTGGGTCAACGACCTACCCCTCTCCCTTCCCCAACCAGATCTCTCAGTCATGATAGATGCATCACTTCTGGGAATGGGCGGCCATCTGGGAGAGGTGGAGATCAGGGGACACTGGTCTCTGGCGGAGCCGGGCTCCACATAAATTTGTTGGTACTTCGAGCAATTTGATTGGCATTAAAATCCTTTTTTCCCTCTGTCAAGTTAGTGCATGTGTTCATGGACAACACCACCGCCATGTGGTACTCCAACAAGCAGGGCGAGTTGGGGTCGTGGACCCTTTGTCGAGAGGCCCTGTGTCTCTGGACATGGCTGGAACAGCAGGGCATAACTCTGTTGGTTCAACACCTGGCAGGTTCTCTGAACGCCAGGGCAGACGAACTCAGCAGTCGATGCCTAGCGGATCACGAATGGGCGTCTCCAGTCGGAGGTGGCACAAGGTCTTTCAGCAGTGGGGAGATCCTTGGTTAGATTTGTTCGCCTCTGAAAAGAACACGCAGTGTCAGCAATACTGCGCGCTGGAGTTTCCAAGGCGGCTATCGCTCGGCGACGTCTTTAGTCGGCAGTGGAGCTCAGGCCTGCTATACGCTTTTCCGCCCATCCCACTCCTGCCCAGGATTCTGAAGAAGATCAGGAGCGACCGGGCCCAAGTCATTCTTGTGGCTCCGGACTGGGCAAGAGCTTCTGAAGATGAGCATCGATCCTCCGATCAGGCTGCCCCTTCGGGAGGATCTTATGTCGCAGCAGCAGGGGATGCTCCTCCACCCGAACCTGTCTTCTCTGCGCCTCCATGCGTGGAGATTGAGCGGCAGCAGTTGCTGGCTTTTGACCTTCCTCCTAAAGTGTGTAACGTTATTTTGGCGGCCAGGCGGCTCTCCACTAAGACAGTATACGCCTGCTGTTGGCAGAATTTTGTATTATACTTTACAAAAAGGTCTATTGACCCTCTTTCTGCTTTTCTTTCCACTGTTCTGTTATTCATTCTAACCTTTGCCCAACAGGGCTGTCTGCTTTTTTGCGCCTGCCAGAGCAGCCCTCTTGCTTTAGGTCTCCAATTGTATATCGGTTTCTAAAAGGGCTGGCTCACTTGTTTCCACCCATGCCCTTTGTTATGCCACAGTGGGACCTTAATTTGGTCCTCACTTATCTTGTGTGCTCCCTTCGAGCCTTTAAACAACTGTCCCCGTGCTTACCATCAAGACAGCCTTTTTAATGGTTATAACTTCCGACCGGAGGGTGAGTGAGTTGCAGGCGTTATCTTGCTCGCCTCCCCATCAGATGTCCTTTCCAGACAAGGTGGTGCTTCGCACCAGGGCATCCTCATTGCTGAAGGTTGTGACCCCATTCCATCTGGGTCAGTCCATCACTTTGCCTACCTTCTTTGCTCCACCGCATCCCTCTAAGGAAGAGGGGCGTCTCCACCGACTGGACCCGAAAAGAGCGTCGTTGTTCTAACTTGACCGCACAAAACAGTTCCGGGTGGATGACCAACTCTTTGTGGGGTATGTGGGAACAAAGAAGGGAAGGGCAGTGTAGAAAAGGACCATCTCTCGCTGGGTCGTTCTCTGCATCAAGATCTGTTATGCCTTGGCAAAGAAGCAGCGCCCTCAGGGATTAAGAGCCCATTCCACCAGGGGAAAGACTGCGACTACGGCTTTGGCTTGGGGTGTCCCAGTCCAAGACATCTGTCAGGCAGCGACGTGGACTTCTCTGCACACGTTCGCAAAACATTACTGCCTTGATGGACAAGACTTCTTAGTCTAGGATGTGAGTCCGCAACCCACCGCCAGGATGGTATGGCTCGGGTATCTGATTCAAAGGTAAGGAATCTGCAGCTAGAAGTCTCTTATCAGACGAACAAGTTACTTACCTTCGGTAACGCATTATCTGGTAGAGACTCTATCTAGCTGCAGATTCCTTTCAGCCCCACCCATGCCTCCCCGCTTTGCGGACTAATATTGTAGTGCTAGGTTTACTCCCCTTTTCAGGGCCCTAGTTTTGCACACGACTACGTCAGTTACTTCGTGGCTCTGCGCTTCTGGCGTGTAAAAAACAAAAAGTACTGACGTCCACGTGCCTGGGTGCCACCTATATAGATACAGAGACGTCATAACCGACGCTAGCAACGACGTCACGCAGAGCCAAATTGAGCCACTCGACGGCGTGCCCAAGGGGTATTGCTCAGCAAAAGTTTCCAGATCCAGCCTGACGCTTGGGAAATTCAAAGGTAAGCAATCTGTAGCTAGAAAGCCTCTACCAGATAATGCGTTACCGAAGGTAAGTAACTTGTTCTTCAGCGCCACACCTGGAGACATCCAGGCACTTTTAATGGACATGCCATTTGATGGCTGTCACCGCTGCTGGGAAAATGAACTCTGCCCTGGAACACTTTAAGGAGAGTCATGCCACAGCTTGTTCCTATGAACTGTCTTTCCCTACCGGGTAATTCCTTTAGCAGTTTCGCTTCTTTAGTATTTACGCTAGGAAGTTCCACTACCTCCAATGACAGATCCCGCCACCGGCACAACAACTTGGTCAGCCATTTCGTGACTGAGGCCACAGCACCGAGAGACAATGTTCAGGGCATCAGGGGCAACATGAAGCTCAGTCCCCTGCCCCTTTGGCCACCACTACTTCAAAACCACTGTTCGAGGCATGTGTGCTGTAGATACACATGCTTTGCATACTCCTGCCATCTAGTGTTGGGTCTGGATGTTTGCAAGTTGTTTCTGATGGATACATCTGCCTGTGGATTCCTCACCTTATGAATATCCCCTGCGCCAGCATTCCACTGAAACTTTTTCCTAGCTCTCCACGCCGACGAGGTCGTCATAATACCACGGCTCCGCTCGCGACTCCACGTGACGTCACTGGAGCCATAAGAGAGCCTCGTTGGCGTGATGACGTCAGTTCCCTTTTTTCCGCGCCGTCGACGCGTAACGGTTTTCTAGGACTCTCCGTATTTTGTACGAGTAACTTTGTTGTCCCTTCATCTTTAACTGTTGCAGTTGCGATGTCTTCTTCAAGGAAGTCTGGGTTTAAGCCCTGTAGGGAGTGTGGGGGTCACATGTCCATCACTGACCCCCATGAAGATTGCTTATGGTGTTTGTCGTCGGATCACAACATGGAAGACTGTTCCAGTTGTAGAAAGATGAACCCTAAAGCTCTTAAAGAACGGGAAGCCAAGCTTTATATGGCAAAGGCAAAAAAGGAAGGAAGAGGACGTAAGAGATCTAAGTCGAAGACGTCGACTTCGCATTCGTCGAAGTCGAGGAAGCACAAGAAGAAGAGGAGGCATGGTTCTCGGCGCCGTTCGTCGAAGGGTAAGGCGTCGAGGTCACCTTCGCCGGCTCCTCGACGTCGTCGGAAAGACTCTGTGTCCCCTTCGCCTTCTCCTCGTGTGACTCCGGAGAGATCTCCTTCTCCAAAAGGCACTCCGGCGCAGTCTCCGGCGCCGAGAGGTTCGCCGGATTCGGAGGGCTTGCCTGTTCAGGATGATCCTTCTCCTGCCCACGAGATTGAACCTGTGGCTCCGCCAGTGGATCCGGCTGTTCCGGCGTCGGATGCTCCTCGTCCGGATGCTGACTCGACTCCATATCCACATTTCCAACTCCAGGTTCGGATCCAACGCATTTTTTAAGTGCAATGTATGGAGTATTTGCTAAGGCAGCCTTCCCCTCCGGAGCACCTTCTGGTCCCGTGGGTCTGCTGGCCTTCAACTTGGGTGTGCCTCAGCACTATGCCCAGGCAGCCTTCGTGCCTTTCTGGTGGGCCTTCACCTCGGCCTCGTACGGCGCCGATTCCACCTTCGGATCCTCCGACGCCGGCTCCGGGGCTGTCGGCGCCGCGTGTGGCGCCGCCGACGCCGCAACCAAGGGTTCGTTCAAGGAGAGAGGCACAAAGACTGTTGGAGGAGGAACAGTATCTGAGAGAGGAGGTTGAAGAGGGTGAGATAGATGAGTCTGTGGATGAATTCGAAGGAATTCAAGAGGCAAGTGGACTGGACACTTCCCCTGAGTGGGATCTTTCTTCGTCAAGGGCTTCTCCACCTCAAGAGGTAGCTCCTTATCATACTGTCATAAGAAAGGCTGCAGAGCTTTTAGACTTACAATTACCTACTGCTGAGTATAAGCCTAATTTGCTCACTGAATTTTTGCATTCGCCTTCTTCAATAGTTGAGCCCTTGTTGCCCTTTAATGATGCTTTAACTGAGCCCATCATGGATGTGTGGCATAAACCTCTCTCTTCTCCTGCTGTGTCTAGATCTGTGGCAAGAAGATATAGAGCGGCTCCAGGGGACCCTCTTTTTCTTTCTTCTCATCCGTCTCCAGAAAGTTTGGTGGTACAGGCGTCCTGCTCTAAACAGTCTTCAGGCGCTTTTCCTCAGGCTCCTGCCGACAGGGACTCTAAGAAGCTAGAGCAGTCGGCTAAAAAGGTCTTTTCTTCATCTAGCATGGCAATTAAATCTACCAATGCTACCCGTTTGTTGGGCCGTTATATACATGCTTTGATGCATTCGGCGAAGCAATTGGCACCCAAGTTGCCTGATGAAGAGCGGGGAAATTTTATGGAGGTTCTGACAGATGCTCAGGCTGCTGCTCTGCAGGTTATTCAATCTGGCCTGGATACGGCTGATTCGGTGGCCAGAGTTATGGGTTCCTCAGTAGTTGCCAGGAGACAAGCTTGGCTTAGGTCCTCTGAATTTTCCCCGGATGTTCAGGCTACCCTTCTGGATTTACCCTTTGATGGTTCAAGGCTTTTCGGGGAGAAGGCTGATTCTGCTCTTCAAAGGTTTAAAGATAGCAGAGCCACGGCAAAGTCCTTGGGATTGCAAACCCAGTCAAGGGGGTTTGGTTATAAAAAGTATCGTGGTTTTGGAAGGTCTTCCTTTCGTGGCTTGCGACAACCTCAGCAGCAGCAGCAAAATCCGCTCTATAAGTCTTATAGAGGAAGAACCAGGGGTCGCCAACGTGGTTCTGCCCGCAATCTCTCCTCCTCCTCTTCTACCTCCCCTGCTCCCCCTGGTAACGCAGGAAAGCAGCCCTAGATCCCCCATCCTGGATCATGTGGGTCCTGTAGGGGGTCGGTTGTCTCACTTTCTACAGGGTTGGAAATTGGTCACGTCAGACCTTTGGGTTTTAAACCTTGTAGAGAATGGGTACGCCCTTCCCTTTCGGGAATTTCCTCCTCCTTACCCTCCTTGCCAAGGTTTTTGTTCGGAGGACCATTTGCTTTTTCTACAGAAGGAGGTCCTTGCTTTACTTCAAAAAGGTGCGATAGAGGTGGTCCCGGAGCAGGAAAGGGGTCAGGGATGCTACTCCCGGTATTTCCTGATCCCGAAGAAGGATGGCAGATTGCGTCCCATTCTGGACCTCAGGGTCTTGAATTTTTACCTGAAGGAGGAGAAATTCAAGATGCTAACCCTTGCTCAGGTTCTTCTGGCGCTGCAGCAGGAAGACTGGATGGTGTCGATAGATTTACAGGATGCGTATTTTCACATCCCCATCCTGAAGTCGCACAGGAAGTATCTCCGTTTCACGGTAGGGTCGCAGCACTATCAGTTTGCGGTCCTCCCGTTTGGTCTTACTACTGCACATCGAGTCTTCACAAAGGTGATGGCAGTGGTGGCAGCTCATCTCAGGAGGTCGGGGATCCCAGTTTTCCCTTACCTGGACGACTGGCTGCTCAAAGCGAAGTCGCCGGAGATGGTGCTTCATCACCTGCAGGAAACAACTCGGCTGTTGTTCAACTTGGGTTTTTCAATAAATGTGCCCAAATCTCACCTGGTGCCCTCTCAGCGCAACCTGTTCATAGGGGCAGTACTGGATACTACTGTGTGTCGAGCTTTTCCTCCTCCACAAAGAATTCTCGACATTCAGGAGATGATTCCCTTTTTTTTCACAGTGGAGCGGTTGTTCCGGTCCTGAAGGTCCTTCGCCTGCTCGGTCTGTTCGCTTCCTGCATACTGTTGGTCAGTCATGCACGCTGGCACGTGAGGGCACTCCAGTGGTGCCTCCGCAGGCAGTGGTTTCAACACAACGGGGATCTAGGGGAGTCAGTCAGAATCTCCAGAGATGCTGCAGCGGAGCTGACTTGGTGGAGTGTGCAGGGCAACCTGTCTCAAGGAAATCCCTTTCAACCACCTCCACCGGTGGCCACAGTGATCACGGATGCCTCCACTCTAGGGTGGGGTGCTCATCTGGGGGATCTGGAGGTCAAAGGTCTTTGGTCTCCAGAGGAAAGGTTGCTTCACATCAACCTTCTGGAATTGCGGGCGATACGTTTGGCACTAAAGGCTTTCCTTCCTTCCCTTTGCGGTCAGTCAGTTCAGGTCCTGACGGACAACACTACCGCGATGTGGTACATCAACAAACAGGGAGGTGTAGGGTCGTTTCGTCTCTGTTGAGAGGCTCTGCGACTCTGGTCCTGGGCTCAGGGCCATCAGATTTGTGTTTTTGCAAATCATCTAGCCGGAGTGCTGAATGTTCGTGCGGACAGTCTCAGTCTGCATTATTCGGCCGATCACGAGTGGCGGCTTCATCCGGAGGTGGTCCATCACATCTTCGAGATGTGGGGGTCCTCTCGGTTGGACTTATTTGCCACTCACGAGAACGCGCACTACCCGTTGTTCTGCAGTCTCCAGTATCCAATGCAGGGAGCGTTGGGGGACGTGTTTCAGATGAATTGGAGTTCACGGCTCCTTTACGCGTTTCCTCCCATACCCTTGATTCCTCGGGTTCTGAGGAAAATTCGCCAAGACCGGGCCCAAGTAATTTTGATCGCTCCGGATTGGCCAAGAAGGGTGTGGTACACAGATCTACTTCACCTCTCATCGCACCCTCCGCTCCGTCTCCCTCTCAGGGCAGACCTCCTCTCGCAGGGGCTGGTTCTACACCCCCACCTCCAGAGCCTGCACCTTCATGCCTGGAGATTGAACGGGGCAACCTGAGTTCCTTCTCTCTCCCGCCGGATGTGGTGGATGTTATTTTATCGTCCAGGCGACACTCCACTAAGTCTATTTACTCCTATAGATGGTCTAGGTTTGTTAAATGGTGTGGAGAGAGATCCATTGATCCTTTAAAGGCCCACTTGTCAGATGTTCTTCAGTTTGCACTTTTTCTGGCTCAGCAGGGTTGTGCTGTGGCCACTGTTAAGGGCTATTTGTCGGCTTTATCGGCATTTCTATGTTTGCCGGATCAGCCGTCTTTATTTAAGTCTCCCATTGTTTTGAGATTTATTAAGGGCCTTACCAATAGGTTCCCGCCTACTCCCTTTGTTATGCCTCAATGGGATTTAAATCTTGTTTTGACTTTCTTGATGGGTTCCCCGTTTGAACCCTTACATAGTTGTCCTTTGAGACTTCTGTCTTTTAAAAGGGTCTTTCTTGTGGCTATTACCTCTGCAAAGAGGGTGAGCGAGCTTCAGGCTCTTAGTTCAAAACCTCCATTTTTGACCATACATGCTGAAAGGATGGTCCTCAGGACCAGGGCTGCTTTTCTGCCTAAGGTGGTTACTCCCTTCCATCTAGGGCAGTCCATTACTCTTCCTGTGTTCTATCCTCCCCCTTCCAAGGAGGAGGAGAGACTTCACCGCCTGGATCCTAAAAGAGCGGTGAGCTTTTATTTGGACAGGATTAAAGACTTTTGGTTGGACGATCAGCTCTTTGTGG
Organism: Calotriton arnoldi; assembly: GCA_963921515.1. Taxonomy (NCBI): domain Eukaryota; kingdom Metazoa; phylum Chordata; class Amphibia; order Caudata; family Salamandridae; genus Calotriton; species Calotriton arnoldi. Next base: position 2,762,448 of record CAWUFW010000476.1, on the reverse strand, counting down.
GCTACGTTGGACGCATGAAGGGCAAGGCGGTGCACAAGCGCACTCTATCCTTATGGATCATCTTGTGCATCAAGATCTGCTACGCCCTTGCTGGTAAGGAACCGCCTGAAGGTATTAGGGCTCATTCTACTAGAGCCAAGTCATCGACTTCTGTTCTGGCTAGAGGTGTTCCTGTAGTGGGCATTTGTAAGGCAGCGACTTGGGCCTCCCTCCATACTTTCGCAAAGCCTTATTGCTTGGACTCTGAAATGAGGAGGGAGGGCCACTTTGCGCGCTCTGTCCTGCAGGACTTTTTGGTATAGAAGGGTGGACACCCTCCTCCGGGAGTGGGACTGCTGTGGGAATCTATTCATAAGGTGAGGAATCCACAGGCAGATGTATCCATCAGAAGAACAAGTTCCTTACCTTCGGTAACGCTTTTCTGGTGGATACAGTATCTGCCTGTGGATTCCTCACTGACCCACCCTCCTCCCCGATGTCCACCCTTGTATACCCTAAAGGTTATTTTGTTTGACATGTGTTTTACATTGTATCTTCTATCTATCTGGTACATTTATGGGAAATGCTTATATTCTTTGGCTTTCCTTTTGATTTTACACTATGTGTATTTGTTTGAATATTGTGTACTGTGTATACTTGGAATCTGTTATCGGTCCACCTGTTCGCCTCGGAGGCACGGAAAAAATGGGTGGAACTGACGTCATCACGCCGACGAGGCTCTCTTATGGCTCCAGTGACGTCACGCGGAGTCGCGAGCGGAGCCGTGGTATTATGACGACCTCAACGGTGTGGAGAGCTAGGAAAAAGTTTCTGCGGAATGCTGGCGCAGGGGATATTCATAAGGAGAGGAATCCACAGGCAGATACTGTATCCACCAGAAAAAGTGTTACCGAAGGGAAGTAACTTGTTCTTTTCTTCGAATAAGTCTTTTTCAGTCACAAGGCAAGGTGACTCCTCCTTTCGGTGATAGTATGCATGGGCATCGACTCCATTGTTAGATTGTTCTTTTCCACCTTCGGGTTTGATGTGTATTGCTGCTCTCCGATTCGAAACAGTCAATTGGGATCCCTTCGGTTCGCAATTCACTCTATCCTCGGTATTGTTTTCAATCGCGTTACTATCTTCTATGTGTTGAAGAACTTCTGAAAACTTTCATTATCTTCGGGCCTAGCTCCTCTCCTGTTTCCACTCGAAGGTCCTGCATCGAGTCTTCCGCCGATTCTAAATACCCGCACACTGATCTTCATAAGGTCTGTAACCTTTGTCTCTCCCCGGAGCATAAAGAAGAAGACTGCAACGTGTGTCAGTCGTTCCGTTCGAAAAAGACTCTCAGAGACCGTCGTGCTCGACGCAGAGACATGCAGCGACAGACTATCGAGGAAACTCCCGATATCTTCGGCGAAGATGTCGAACAAGAAGAGATGGATGTGTCGGCGGCGGAAGAGGAAGCGCCTTTTCCGTCCAGGACTCCGATTCAGAGTTGGGGATCGAGCCCGAGTCCCACGACGTTCCATCTGGACATGGTGCCGTGAGTAACAAAGCCTCTTTGCCCGCGAAACCCACTCCGACCAAGCCAAAGGCCATTGGGCCACCACTGACATCAGGCCATGGTAGGCAACGAGACTCTTATTCCAACGCCCCGTCTCCTGGCTTGGCACCGAAACAGAAAGCCAAGCCTTCCGGTTCGGTCTGGAACCAAAACGATACCCCCTCGATGCCGAAACATTCGGCATCAAAAGATAAAAAAGACAAATCCAGCTCAGCGCCGAAAATTTCGGCACCGAAAGACAAAGATGCTCCCCTGAAGCCACCAGAGCCGATTCTGGAGAAAATGCAGCACTAGCTGGATCCCAAACAGAAGACAATCCATATTAACCCTCAAACTGGACACATTACCACTACACCAGTGATACCACCTCCCAAAAGGAAAATAGACACTGATTATAGAATACCTCTGAAGAAGAAAAAGGTCTTATCTACCAGTCCTATTAACATTCCGCCAACCACTCCACCCTCTTCACCAGAACCTGTAATACCAGCATCAGACCCGTTACATATTACACCTCCAGGGTCTCCTGATATAGATCAAGATATAGCTGATAATGAGGACAATGATGATCAGATACCTGACCCATGGGAGGACTATAACATAGATCCACCGGGGGACACAGATCCTGATCTATATCCAGCCAAACCTTCCCCTCCTGATGATGATAATACATATCAAGAGTTAATTGCTAGAGCAGCCCCTTTTCATGGGGTCCCTTTACACAAAGAAGACCTAGAAGAAGATTTCCTTCTTGAAACTTTATGGAATACACACAGAACCAGAGTGTTCACCAAGTGCCTAGCAGGAGTAGCAGCACATCTGAGACCACAACAAATACATGTCTTCCCATACTTAGACGATTGGCTCATAAAAGCCAACTCACATCTCAAGTGTGTGCATCACACTCAAATGACCTTAAATCTTCTACATCAGTTGGGATTCCCATCTTCAGCCCAATCAAACACAACCATATCTAGGAGCCATCCTAAACACTCACATGGCTCTAGCATATCCCAATGCAGCCAGGATTCAGAGTTTACAGACACTGTTATGCCAGTTTCAAGTCAACCGGTATCTCTCAGCCAGAACATTCATGCAGTTACTAGGGATGATGGCATCATGCATTGCGATAGTGCCTCATGCAATTTTAAACATACGCCCTCTACAAGAATGCTTAGCACGTCAGTGAAATCAATCACAAGATCAGCTGACAGATCTAGTGTTGGTAGACAGCCGCACTCATCGCTCTCTGCAGTGGTGGAACACACAAAATTTGTCAAAAGGGTGGCCGTTCATCGACCCTATTCTACAAGTCGTGCTCACAACAGACGCATCTCTCACAGGGTGGGGGGCACACTTACAACAATTGACAGTTCAGGGTGTTTGGAACTCCACTACACACACACAGAAATGGGGCTATACTTAGTAAGTCGCTGTTATATAGAGGTAAGTTGACAAGACACACGTTGTTAAAACTGCCCTCACTCACAGAAATCTGTGGCATGCTTCATCATAGGGCTGCTAACACACCTCCGCGCAAGCCAACGACAGAGGTGGAGCAATAGGGAGGGGGAGACACAACAAACATAAAGAAAAACTATGCGGGATCAAGAAGAGAAAAAGGTGCAGAGAAAATATAATGTTAAAACTGACTCAGGGATCTCCAAAACTACCCTTTATTGATGGACTCCCTGTTCAGATTAAAAAGGTTTTTGAATAACCAGTGGATGGTGGTATGATGGGCTATAATGAACCCACTACCCCTCCAGTCTGCAAACTGTTGACATGTTTCAGCCGGCTTTTGCGTTGTCCCCGGCTTTCATCAGCACTATGAAAATAGACCCCTTCAACACTCTCCTTACCTCCTACCTTGTGGAGTAGAGCAAAGTCACAGTCTGAGTGAATGCTCAGGTCAAATGGGTTGAGTAACTTACTCCCAGTGAAATTCCTGTAAGTAATGAGAAAGTTACACACGTAAACACACCAAATACAGTGCTCTTTGTGGTGAATATAATAAAAAACATATAAGAAAAAGTGTGAAAAGGTGGTCTCGTCCCTCTTAACTAGTAGTGCGACCCAGTGAGTGCTAAAATTAAGTGTAGGCACCACCGGTATAAGGGACCAGTCGTCCCGTCTGAGCGTAGTTATGTCGCTCTGTTAATTAAAAGAACCCAGGGTCATCATTCTTCTGTAAATCATCACAACCATACTCTCGGAATCTCTTATCGAGTTTCATTGATAATCAAGCTTGAACTGGCGGGGGAGCGAGGACGGCTCCCTGTAGTCACACTCTGCATTAGTAGAGATAAAAAAGATGTAGATTAGGTCATTAAATTCACGATGTCAGGGCCCGTTGTGTTAGGCCCCTAGTATTCGGCCCAAATCCATGATTATTGAGTCGTGAGCGTGCCCGATTGGTTTGTAGCCCTGATCGATTGTTGTGTTTGAAAAAGCCCCAAGAATATGTTCGGAGCTTGAGCAGGCCAACACCGGGCTCGCCCGGTCCTTACTTGAATCACCCCGGTACCCCCTACTCACTTCGTCAAGGTGAGCTCATCTCTGACAACTCGTCCCTCCCGGCGCCGCGTAGCTACTGAGAGCTGTGCAGCGCAGTCCAGATATCACCGTCTCTCCATCCATCCGCGTCATCACACACGTGGTGCGCGTGGAGGAACGAGTGCCGGTAGTCTCTAGGAAGACTAGAACGCCAACAAGCTCCTCCATCTTCGAGTATGTTGTTAGTAGGTGGGTGCAGTTTCCTTTTTCCAGCGCTGCCTAACGTGGAAGATAGCACAAAACTTCTCGGGGTCAGAATTTGCCCTGTCTGTGAAGACTGTCCATATCCTTGACCCTTAGAAAAGGACAGCAATGATTGTTTAAACTAAAGACTGCGCAAGGGTGCTATTGCAGATAATCTATCTAATAAGGCTCCAAAAGGGTCAGGAATATAGTTGACAAGAAATAATAATAATAATACCCAGAAGAGGAAATGCCTGAGGATTTTCACGGTGGGGGTAAGAGAGAATTGGCCCATTGAGAGTATGGGACCCAGATAGCTAACTGGGTGCTCAAGATACAATCAAACCCCTCTCGGTACATGCTCTGTCGTTATTAAAGGTTATGTGCCCACCCCCCTGGGTGATTTTATAGATTAAGTGCATTCCAGGGGATATCATCGTTCAAACCAGAGATATGGCTGCGAACTCTGTAGATCCATTTCTGTTCCTTTAAGAACAGGGCATTCGCAGTCTTATGGGCAGTTGGGACGATATTAGGTTTGTCCAGAACTGTCCAGAACTAATCGTTGACCGAATGTTTATTTTCCTTGTAGTGTGTGGTCAGACATGTTGTTGTTCTTTGGCACCTGATTGTGGATCTGTGTTCCATGATTCGTACTTTGACTCTACGTGTTGTCATCCCAATATAGATCAGACCGCATGGACATCTAATCATATAAATGACATTGTTGGAATTACAATTGGTATGCCTGCGTTGTTCCCATGGGTGAGTCAATCCAATGTCAATGCTTTGCGTGCATGGCGAGGGACCCCTCACCGGGGACGAGCGGGGAGTAACTTTAGTGATGAAAAGACACACCCCTGACCGGCCCACAAGAAGCACTCCTGAACAAGGTACTCGGTTTTGTCCCTACCAATACCCTAGATGTTTTTAAGATTCGCCAGGAATTGGCAGGTTTCTTTCGTAACATTAGGCTCAGGGTCTTTTTCGAAGGGAAACCAGAGGCAGATGAGAGGGATGGCGATACCAACTTCCGCCCCCAATCTAAATTTACACCTTCAACCGCTGCTCTCCCTATTGAGGTAGAGACATTTGAACAGGCGGTCATCCATGAAGTTAAAACCCTGGCGAGACAAGGGCCCCCCCACCTTTAAGAATCTAACCAGACATGAAAAGGAAGCGCTGGAACAGCTGAGGAACAACCCGGACATCGTGATCAAACCAGCAGACAAGGGGGGAGCCAGAGTTATCCAGACGAAAGGAACCTATGAAGCAGAATGCCTGAGACTTCTCTCTGATGTGAGAAATTACAGTGTCCTCCGAAGGGACCCGACCCCAGACATCAAGAAGGAAATAGCCTCCGTCGTTGAGGAAGGAGTTGACAACAAATGGATAACAGTGAAGGAGGGTAAATTCCTGTGCCAAGAAGACCCGGTGACTCCATATTTTTATACCCTCCCTAAAGTGCATAAACCTACAAGACCCCCACCAGGGAGACCAATCGTATACGGGATAGGCTCGATCCTCGAGCCTCTATCCCAGTTCTGTGATTTCTTTTTAAAACCTTTAGTACAGAACAGGCCAGCCTACCTGAAGGACACCACTGATGTTCTCAATTTACTTAAGGACCTTACATTTGATCCCAAGAAAGAGTTCTTGGTGGGATTAGACATCGAGTCCCTCTATACAAACATACCCCAGAGGGAAACCCTACGGGTGGTGGAAGAGATCCTATTTGATCAAGAATGGCCATTCTGTACCCCGAGACCATTTATCCTACATCTCGCGGAAATTGCACTGACCAACAACTTCTTTGAATACCAAGGCACCCATTACCTCCAAACCCATGGTACTTCTATGGGGAGTAACTTTGCTCCGAGCTTGGCAGGACTCTACGTGGCGGCTTTTGAGGACCAGTTTATCTTCGCCCCCACGAGCATCTGGAGAGGGAATATCAAAGTATGGAAACGCTTCATTGACGATGTGCTCCTGATTTGGGAGGGGATGCCCAGTCTATTGTAGATTTCCTAGACTGGCTCAACAACCGGAATCCCCTCCTGCACTTTACATCGACTATAACAACGGAGTGCTTGCCTTTTCTGGATTTGGAGATTTTCGCAGGGGAGGGCAAACTACAAACACGAGTGTTCCATAAACCAACCGACAGGAACAGCCTCCTGCTGTTTGAAAGCTTCCACCCCAAATCACTAAGGGTCAACCTCCCGGTGGGACAATTCCTACGCCTCCGCAGAAATTGCTCCAACACGGGATTTCAGGGAAGAAGCTGACGCTCTAGCAGGGAAACTACTGAACAGGAAATACCCGTGAAAAACAATCAAACGGGCACAGAAGAGGGCACTTAACTGTAACTGTGAGGCCCTCCTGGAGACAGTGGAAAAACCTCAAACGAACAAGGATATCTGTGTGACCACCTTTAACACCGCATCCAACAGCATTAAACGGATTATATTACGAAACTGGAGGATCCTGAACTCCAATGGTCTCCACCTGGAGAAACCCCTTTTCTCCTTCAAAAGAAGTCAAAATATAAGGGATCTACTGGTACACACCAGACCTAGACCCTCCTCATCAAAACCAACCATACAGGAACACCAGGAGAACTTGTGAGAACTTCCCCCGGTAACCGGACATGCAAGGTGTGGGGCATGTGATGTTTGCCATCCAACCGCCAACACGCAAAGCATTGACATTGGAATGACTCACCCATGGGAACAACACAGGCATACCAATTGTAATTCCAACAATGTCATTTATATGATTAGATGTCCGTGCGGCCTGATCTATATTGGGATGACAACACGTAGAGTCAAAGTAAGAATCATGGAACACAGATCCACAATCAGGTGCTAAAGAACAGCAACACGCCTGACCACACACTACAAGGAAAATAAACATTCGGTCAACGATTTGTTCTGGACAGTTCTGGGCAAACCTAATATCGTCCCAACTGCCCATAATACTGCGAATGCCATGTTCTTAAGGGAACAGAAATGGATCCACAGAGTTCGCAGCCATATCTCTGGATTGAACGACGATATCCCCTGGAATGCACTTAACAATCTATAAAATCACCCAGGGGGGTGGGCACATAACCTTTAATAACGACAGAGCATGTACCGTGAGGGGTTTGATTGTATCTTGAGCACCCAGTTAGCTATCTGGGTCCCATACTCGCACTGGGCCAATTCTCCCTTCCCCCCCACCGTGAAAATCCTCGGGCATTTCCCCTTCTGGGTATCATTATTATTTCTTGTCAACTATATTCCTGACCCTTTTGGGGCCTTATTAGATAGATTATCTGAAATAGCACCCTTGTGCAGTCTTTAGTTTAAGCAATCATTGATGTCCTTTTCTAAGGGTCAAGGATATGGACAGTCTTCACAGACAGGGCAAATTCTGACCCCGAGAAGTTTTGTGCTATCTTCCACGTTAGGCAGCGCTGGAAAAAGGAAACCGCACCCAACTACTAACAACATACTTCAAGATGTCTTCCTAGAGACTACCGGCACTCATTCCTCCACGTGTGTGATGGCGCGGATGGACGGAGAGACGGTGATATCCGGCCCGCGCTGCACAGCTCTCAGTAGCTACGCTGCGCCGGAAAGGACGAGTTGTCAGAGACGAGCTCACCTTGACGAAGTGAGTAGGGGGTACCGGGTGATTCAAGTAAGGACTGGGCGAGCCTGGTGTTGGCCCGCTCAAGCCCCGAACATATTCTTGGGGCTTTTTCAAACACAACAATCGATCAGGGCTACAAGCCAATCGGGCACGCTCACGATTCAATAATCATGGATTTGGGCCGGATACTAGGGGCCTAACACAACATCCCCTGACGGGCCCTGACATCGTGAATTTAATTACCTAATCTACATCTTTTTTATCTCTACTAATGCAGAGTGTGACTACAGGGACCCGTTCTCGCTCCCCCGCCAGTTCAAGCTTGATTATCAATGAAACTCGGTAAGAGATTCCGAGAGCACGGTTGTGATGATTTACAGAGGAATGATGACCCTGGCTTCTTTTAATTAACAGAGCGACATTACTACGCTCAGACAGGACGACTGGTCCCTTATACCGGTGGTGCCTACACTTAATTTTAGCACTCACCGGGTCGCACTACTAGTTTAGAGGGACGAGACCACCTTTTCACACTTTTTCTTATATGTTTTTTTATTATATTCACCACAAAGAGCACTGTATTTGGTGTGTTTACGTGTGTAACTTTCTCATTGCTTACAGGAATTTCACTGGGAGTAAGTTACTCAACCCATTTGACCTGAGCATTCACTCAGACTGTGACTTTGCTCTACTCCACAAGGTAGGAGGTAAGGAGAGTGTTGAAGGGGTCTATTTTCATAGTGCTGATGAAAGCCGGGGACAACGCAAAAGCCGGCTGAAACATGTCAACAGTTTGAGGCCTGGAGGGGTAGTGGGTTCATTATAGCCCATCATACCACCATCCACTGGTTATTCAAAAACCTTTTTAATCTGAACAGGGAGTCCATCAATAAAGGGTAGTTTTGGAGATCCCTGAGTCAGTTTTAACATTATATTTTCTCTGCACCTTTTTCTCTTCTTGATCCCGCATAGTTTTGCTTTGTTTGTTGTGTCTCCCCCTCCCTATTGCTCCACCTCTGTCGTTGGCTTGCGCGGAGGTGTGTTAGCCGCCCTATGAGGAAGCATGCCACAGATTTCTGTGGGTGAGGGCAGTTTTAACAACATGTGTGTCTTGTCAACTTACCTCTATATAACAGCGACTTACTTAGTATAGCCCGATTTCTATGTGTGTGTAGAGTTGTATATTAGGAGGTCGGAGTGGGGCTTCTCCTACTACCCCTTACTTACTGTGTGTGTGTAGTGTTTGGAACTCCAAACAACAGAACTATCACATCAAGCACCTAGAGCTGCAAGCAGTTCAACTAGCGTTGAAAGCATTTCTACCTCACCTAGTAAAGAAAGTTGTCTTAATCCGGATGGAAATATGACAACAATCTACTATATACAAAAACAGGGGGGACACTCTCTCTACAATTGTCACGCCTCTTTCAGACCATTTGGCGCTGGGCAATTCATCACAAAATCCATCTACTTGCAGAGCACCTTCCAAGCACAGACAACATTTTTGCAGATCTCCTCAGCAGAAAGAAACAACAAATACACGAATGGGAACTTCACCCACAAGTTCTCCTTCCGTACTTTAAAAAATGGGGATTTCCACAACTAGACCTCTTTGCCACGGCACAGAACTCAAAATGCCCAGACTTCGCCTCCAGGTTCCCACACCCTCTATCCAAAGGCAATGCCCTATGGATGAACTGGTCAGGGATATTTGCTTACGCTTTTCCGCCTCTCTTTCTCCGTCCATTTCTGGTTCGGAAACTCAGGCAGACATCTCTCACACTGATTCTCGTAGCTCCCACATGGGCTCATCAGCCATTGTTCACAACACTGTTGGAATTGTCAGTGGTTCCACATCAGAAGCTTCACATAGCATCACATTTTCTCACACAGAACCGTGGAGGAATCAGACATCCAAATCCTAAAGACCTCAACCTTGCGATTTGGCTCCTGAAGTCATAGAGTTTGGTTATCTAAACCTACCACCAGATTGTATGACAATTCCTAAACAAGCAAGAAGACTTACCACTAGAGCATGTTATACAGCAAAGTGGAAAAAATTTGTCATATATTGTAATAATAATTCAATTGATCATCTAGATGCATCTATACAAAATATTATTTGTTATCTCTTGCTTCTACAACGCTCAGGTTTGGCCTACACATCTATTTGACTACACCATGCAGCAGTAGCTGCATATCTTCAAAACAGGCAACATTTATCTTTATTCAAAGTACCTGTGATCAAAGCCTTTATGGGAGGCCTTAAAAGAATAATACCACCCACGGTACCACCTGCACCTGTCTGGAACCTTAACATTGTTCTTACAAGACTTATGGGCCCACCTTTTGAACCATTACACAATTTTTCACTACAATTTCTTTCATGGATGGTTGCCTTTTTAACAGCTATCACTTCACTAAGACGCGTTAGTGAGTTACAGGCATCAACCTTAAAAGAACCCTTCTTTCAACTTCATAAAGATAGGATAGTTCTTCGTCCAGATCCAAAATTTCTTCCAAAGGCTGTGTTCTTTCCTCAACCTGATTCAGTAGCAGAAAGAGCTCTACACACACTTGATGTCAAAAGAGCATTATTATACTACATTGATAGGACAAAAGATTTTCGCAAAACAACTTTTTGTGGCTTTTGCTCCACCTCATAAAGGAAAACCTATCTCAAAATCCAGCATTTCGAGATGGATTGTCAAATGTATTCAAACTTGCTATGTTAAAGGTAAAAGAACGTTAACAGTACCTCCAAGAGCACATTCTACTCGCAAAATAGGAGCCTCTATGGCCTTTTTAGGCAACATTCCCATAGCTGACATATGTAAGGCAGCTACATGGACTACACCACACACATTTACAAAACATTATTGTGTGGATGTGTTAGCACGTCAACAGGCTAATGTCGGACAGGCAGTGCTAAAAACACTCTTTCAAACAATTGCAACACCCACTGGTTAGCCACCGCTTTTGGAAGGTACTGCTATTCAGTCTTTTCAAAGCGTGTGTATCTACAGCTCACATGCCTCGAACGGATTATGTTACTTACCCTGTAAGCATCTGTTCTTGGCATGTAGAGCTGTAGATTCACATACGCCCTCCTTCCTCCCCGGACACCTATGGTTGTTGCAGTCCTTATTATTCACATTATATACCCATGGACATCTCTATACTATACTTACTTACTCCATTCTCACCCTCTTGTGGGAAAACAATCTGACAATGGAGTCGATGCCCATGCGCACTATCACCAAAAGGAGGAGTCACCTTGCCTCGTGTGTGGAAAAGACTTCTTCGAAGAAAAACAACTTGCAAACATGCGCACCCAACACTAGATGCCAGGAGTATGCAAAGCATGTGAATCTACAGCTCTACATGCCAAGAACAGATGCTTACAGGGTAAGTAACATAATGCTTAGTGTGTCCTTTTCTACACACACCCCCGTAGGAGACATGATTAGAGATTTCCTCCAATGGTGGCAAGACATCACTTTGAATGCATGGGTCCTCCAACTTATTAAGCTGTGCTACCCCCTCCCATTTCTTTTTACCCGACCGCACATTCCATCCCCATCAGCGCAGATGCAGCAGGAAGGTTGACTGTTTTGGTTGCCCAAAGTCTCCCAAGCAGTTATATTTATGCCCCTAGGAGAGGCTTTGCTTCACTTTTAAATTCTCCACGAGCCTGTACTTTTGCACACAGGCTCAAGATGGCAGGGCCCTCAAGTGGCTGGTCCTAAGGCTGAATTTGCTGCCTGATAAAAGTAAAAGAAAGACTGTAGACACAATTGAAATTAATGCTTTATTGAAAATGTTGGTAATTGACAGTGCATAGCTTCACAATATAATGAATGCTATTGAATATTGAAATTACCCCATTAACTTCAACGGCGGGTTGTAATGTTTAGTGCATGTTAATACTGTCCCTATAGATTTCAGTGGTGTTACAATGTTGAGTCATAACGTGGCTGCTTTTACTGGTACGGGTGACAACCTTACAAAGCCAGTAGGCCCGCCCTATTGATAATAACAACCCCTTATGCTGTGGTGTTGCATCTACTGTAGGTGGGGGAGTATGGTTAAAGAGTTCAGGGCCCTCTTGGGGTGTAACGTGATGTATGGGTGTCACCAAAGGTATTTCCATCCACCTGATAGTATATATTTGTAGTTTATTGCATAGTATTTAGCAGTGTGTATGTGGGGGGGAAAAAAAAGCGCTTTTCCTTTTTACAAGAAAAGGCACAGACTGCTAATGATTTGGTGAGTGATGTTATTGCGTACCAGCGGGCTGGGGTGACTAGCCCACACTACCCCACTTAAGTAGGCCTTCAAATGCTGTATTTCGCTACCCTGAGAGAGTCGCGTGCTACAATGGGGTACTTGGTTCGCAGTAAAAAGATAATTGCAGACTTATTACTTGTGTGAGGACTCAACATTCTTCTCAATTAATAACCCAGTTTCATACATTGACTTGCCAGTGCTGGGATCAATAGTATCCATTTTCGGGACGCACTGACAATATTTGATAAGTTCAGTTTTGGCGCACATTACCTAGGCATTAATGCACAAATATAATGCAGGGCACTGAGAGGGATTTAAAGATCTGGCAGTGTTATCTCAAGATGTGGGAAAGGAAAGCCCTCGCAAATACATTCCACGTGAAAGCATTGGTGGTTCACATATTAATTGTGATTTATGTGATCGGCTTGCATTTTTTAAACAATGTGATGGCGAGGTTGACTTTCATACATGATTTCCATCAAAACTTTTCCCACCAAGGGCAGATTTCAGCAAATAAACATAGCTGTTCCCGTGGTGTGACTGGCAAAGCAGTAAGAGACACTGCCATCAGTGACTACTAAGAGGAACACCACACCCTCTGAGACTTTGGCATTTTTAAAATGGCGCCAACCTTATCCCTGATCAGCGTAAGTGGAGAGGGTGGTGGAAACACAAAGTGACTGATGGTGGGGCAAAATGTTGCAACACCTTCAGAGGCAGGGGATGACTTGTGCAGTGTGGAGTAGCAGTTAAATGTTAAATATTAATTATGTGACCAAGGTAAATTGAGGGTAGAGCAGTGTGCCGTTCTTTGGATGAGTATTTAATTGTCTTCCCTCAGCTGCAATGTTCTATTAGTGGCCGGGGTGGGGCATGGGAGACATAGAATTTCTAAGTTGCTGAGGAAAACTAATATTTATTTTGAACCCTCCATTGTGATTCACCCTTCCTATAACCTGAACTGCCAACTAAGGATGTTGGTTATGTTGTATGCGATGTCACCAACTATGTCATTGTTTTAATGTCAACTCTAAGTTAATTTCTATTAGGTATATTTGGGAGGATATTATGGTTGCCTTGCCTGGTGAATTTCAAGTTTAGGTTATTTGTCCAATACAATGTTACAACAACTGTGTTTTTGTTCTGGTACTTAGTCTGGCTGCTTCCAACATAACTTCAGTTTAACTGTAGATATTGTTTTCAGTGTGTGTATTTGTGTAAATATTTCCTTCGTTTTTGTGTTTCGTACCATCACCCGCATGTACAGTTATGCACAGCTCACTGTTTTCCCACATTTTGACTTTTTAGGGGCAGAGAAAAACACAGAGTCCCACACAGTTGATACCTCTATCAATATTCAAGAACCCGTATCGAAAAGTCCTTTGCCAGGTCCAATAGACCTCAAACCATGTGATCTATCTTGCCCGCTTTCTCTTCCACTGGGACCAGAGGATCATCAGATGCTGCTGCCTGTGACTGATAGCCAATCGCTTTCATCCGAAACCCTGCTTAGGCCTTCCGGGAGTGGATATACAGAACCACAGTTTATTTTTCTGCAGCAACTATATTGACAAACAATGAAGACATTTTTACATGGCTGTAGGAGTTCAATCGTGGTGGGTCATCTTGTGTTTCATTGTCAAAGTAAACCTAACCCATTACAAAAACATGCTGTATTTTCTCACCAGCTAGATGGCTTGTGCATCAAAGATGTGCAACACTGATTCTCCCATTTGTAAATTTGTTTGGTCCATCATAAGTGGTGCAAGTGCCAATAGATAACTCAAGTAATTCCTTGATTAAATTGTGTACTTTAAAAATTATTTGTTGCATTATTGAAAGAATGAAGCTGTTTCGTAGAGAACTGAAGATGGTGTAGGTCTGGTTGCATTCCATTTTAGTCTTAAGTATTGCAAGAAAGTAAAGAAAATATCCATTCTGAGGCAAAGTGAAAATGGTGCTCAGTAGTTCTTTTAACTTTCTCAGTTGTCTTTTGGAAATTGTATCATATGAACATCTAACAAATATTTGCATCTAAAAATTAGACAGCATAAGCTTTTAATGTGGAGTGCTCCAGGTCAGACATTATTCATACTGAAGCACACCTTCCACTCATTAAGTGAGTGTTGACCTTTTGTTAAACACTTACATTTAACACACATTATACAGCTAATACATTTTGTAGTAAGAAAAGATGTCAATATAAAGGGATGTCAAAAAGTATATTTTGATAACATCTGCACAGCAGCTAGGCTATTTTCCTTTTTCAGATTTGCTGTACTGCAATTGGACAATTGTGTGATCGTCCAATGAGTAAATACAATGTAATATCACGCATTTATTCCACTGTTCTACATCATTGGAGCATGAGAGTTGCACGTAACATGCGTATGTATAGTGTAAATTAGTAATATATTTTGTCAAGGATTTGTAGACTCCCTGCTTTAATGTCACAAGCTTTTACCAACTTTCAATATCTAACAACCTCGTTAGGTTTGTAAGTAACTTGGTGAAAGAAGCTATTCGGTGTGATAGAATGTTAGACTGTATCTCCTGCTTTACAACAGAAATTATAAAATAATTACATTTTGAGGCCTGTAAACTGAAGCATCTATGTTCTGCCGGACTGCTTGACGTCAGGAGCTAGTAGGCAGGATACATGGTGATTAGGAAAAGTCATTCACTAATAAAGTGATTTGTTGCCTCAGAAATACATATTTAATTACTTGAACACAATTACAAATGATTCAAAACATGCTATTTTTTGTACATTTCTTCTAGACATGCTCACACATTAGGAATACTTCCACATAAAGAACCAGATAACATGAATTTAATAAACAGGGTAATGCAAATGTTTCTCAGTGATAGTTAAGGAAAGTCCTCATTTTACTAAAGAGGTGGAGAAGAGTATTTTGCTTCTTAAGTTATTATTTAATAGAAGTCAGTTTTGACTGAAAACACCATGTGAAATGGCATCAGCCAGAAAACCTTGAAGAAAAATTACGAATCAAGTTTATCTAGCATTGCCTGCGAGAGTCCTAATTAGTATAAGCTCAGAGTCTTTTCTTCATGTAAGCAGTCACCAAAGAACAAGTTACTTACCTTCGGTAACGCATTATCTGGTAGAGACTCAATCTAGCTGCAGATTTCTTACCTTTGAATTTCCCAGCCGTCAGGCTGGATCAAGAAACTTTTGCTGAGCAATACCCCTTGTGCGCGACGTCGGGTGGCTCCATTCGGCTCCGCGTGACGTCGTCGGCATCGGTAGCGTTGGTTATGGCGTTGCCTATATAGGCGCCACCCAGGCACGCAGACGTCAGTACTTTTCGTTTTTTCCACGCCAGAAGTGCAGAGTCACGAAGTAACTGACGTAGTCATGTGCAAAACTAGGGCCCTGAACAACAAGTTACTTACCTTCGGTAACGCTTTTTCTGGTGGATACAATATCTGCCTGTGGATTCCTCACCTTTTGAATACCCCTTGCGCCAGCAATTCCGCGGAAATTCTTTTCCCAGCTCTCCCACGTCGATGAGGACGTCACAATAGCACGGCTCCACTCGTGACGCCGTATGACGTCATCGGAGCCATAAGAAGACCTCGTCGGCGTGCTGACGTCAGTTCCACCCATTTTTTTCCGTGCCACCGAGGCAAAAGGGCGGACCGACACATTTTCACACGTATACACAGTATACACAATATAACTTTTCAAATGCAGTACACATAGCATTTTATCAATAACGCATAATATGAAGAATGCAAATCAAAGATTTGAGAAACTGTTAAAGCATTTTTTTTTATTTTTTTTTTGGTAAATACAGGTAGACAACGGGGAGGCGGGTGGGTCAGTGAGGAATCCACAGGCAGATATTGTATCCACCAGAAAAAGCGTTACCGAAGGTAAGTAACTTGTTCTTCTGATGGATACTTCTGCCTGCGGATTCCTCACCTTTTGAATAGATTTCCCAAGCCGTGCCTTCCCCGGAGGTGGGTGTCCACCTGACTAAACCAAAAAATCTTGCAAAACAGAACGAGCAAAATGGCCATCCCTCCTAACCTCAGAGTCTAGGCAATAATGCTTTGCAAAGGTATGGAGGGAGGCCCAAGTTGCTGCCTTACAAATATCAAGCACTGGTACACCTCTAGCCAAAGCAGATGTAGTAGACTTTGCTCTAGTAGAATGAGCTCTGATACCTTCAGGAGCTTCCTTGTTGGCCAGGGCGTAGCAGATCTTTATACAGAGGATAATCCATCTTGACAGAGTCCGCTTGAGAACAGCTTTACCCTTCATCCGACCAACATTACCCACGAAGAGTTGGTCATCAAGTCTCAATTCTCTGGTTCTGTCCAGATAAAAACTGACCGCTCTCTTTGGGTCCAAGCGGTGAAGCCTCTCCTCCTCCTTGGAAGGGTGAGGATCAAAGGTAGGAAGGGTAATGGACTGCCCCAAATGAAAAGGAGTAACCACCTTGGGAAGGAAAGCAGCCCTGGTCCTTAGAACCAACTTATCTGCATGAATGGTTAGGAAAGGAGGCTTAGAACTAAGAGCCTGCAACTCGCTTACCCTCCTAGCCGAGGTAATGTCAATTAAGAAAACCGTTTTAAAAGTAAGAAGCCTCCCTCAAAGGGCAACTATGCAGAGGCTCAAATGGAGAACCCATGAGAAAAGTAAGTACAAGATTCAAATCCCACTGAGGCATAATGAAAGGAGTGGGAGGAAACATGTTTGTAAGACCTTTAATAAATCTCATCACCACCGGAGATTTGAATAAGGACGGCTGATCCGGCAAACAAATAAAAGCCGACAAAGCCGATAAGTAACCTTTTACAGTAGCTACAGCATTACCCTGCTGCGCTAAGGAAAGTGAAAAACTCAAAACATGAGATAAACGAGCCTTCAAAGGGTCAATAGATCTCTCTCCACACCATTTAACAAATTTAGACCAACGGGAAGAGTAAACTGACTTGGTGGAGTGTCGCCTGGACGATAAAATAACATCCACCACATCTGGTGGGAGAGAGAACGAACTCAGGTTGCCCCGTTCAATCTCCAGGCATGAAGGTGCAAGCTCTGGAGGTGGGGGTGAAGAACCTGCCCCTGCGACTGCGAGAGGAGGTCTGCCCTGAGAGGGAGACGGAGCGGAGGGTGCGAAGAGAGGTGAAGAAGATCTGTGTACCACACCCTTCTCGGCCAATCCGGAGCGATCAAGATGACTTGGGCCCGGTCTTGGTGAATCTTCCTCAGAACCCGAGGAATCAAGGGTATGGGAGGAAACGCATAAAGGAGTTGAGAGCTCCAACTCAACTGAAACGCGTCCCCCAACGCTCCCTGCAACGGAAACTGGAGACTGCAGAACAACGGGCAGTGCGCGTTCTCGCGAGTGGAAAACAGGTCCAAACGAGGAGACCCCCACATCTCGAAGATGTGATGGACCACCTCCGGATGAAGCCTCCACTCGTGATCGGCCGAGAAATGCCGACTGAGACTGTCCGCACGAACATTCAGCACTCCGGCTAGATGATTTGCAAACACACAAATCTGTTGGCCCTGAGCCCAGGACCAGAGTCGCAGAGCCTCTCGACAGAGACGAAACGATCCTACACCTCCCTGTTTGTTGATATACCACATCACGGTCGTGTTGTCCGTCAGGACCTGAACTGACTGACCGCGAAGGGAAGGAAGGAAAGCCTTTAGTGCCAAACGTATCGCCCGCAATTCCAGAAGGTTGATGTGAAGCAACCTTTCCTCTGGGGACCAAAGACCTTTGATCTCCAGATCCCCCAGATGAGCCCCCCACCCTAGAGTGGAGGCATCCGTGATCACTGTGGCCATCGGTGGAGGGAGTTGAAAGGGCTTTCCTTGAGACAGGTTGCCCTGCACACCCCACCAAGTCAGCTCCGCTGCAGCGTCTCTGGAGATTCTGACCTTCTCCCCGAGATCTCCGTTGTGCTGATACCACTGCCTGCGGAGGCACCACTGGAGTGCCCTCATGTGCCAGCGTGCATGACTGACCAACAGTATGCAGGAAGCGAACAGACCGAGCAGGTGTAGGACCTTCAGGACCGGAACAACCGCTCCGTTGTGAAACAAGGGAATAATTTCCTGAATGTCGAGAATCCTCTGTGGAGGCGGGAATGCTCGACAAACAGTAGTGTCCAGTATTGCCCCTATGAACAGGCTGCGCTGAGAAGGCACCAGGTGAGATTTGGGTACATTTATTGAAAAACCCAAGTTGAACAACAGTTGCGTTGTCACCTGCAAGTGACGCAACACCATCTCCGGAGACTTGGCTTTCAACAGCCAATCGTCCAGATAGGGGAAGACAGGAACCCCATATCTTCGGAGATGTGCTGCTACCACTGCCATCACCTTTGTAAAGACTCGCGGCGCGGAAGTCAGACCGAACGGTAGAACCGCAAACTGGTAATGTTGCGACCCTACCGTGAAACGTAGATACTTCCGATGCGACTTCAGGATGGGAAGATGAAAGTACGCATCTTGCAGATCGATGGACACCATCCAGTCTTCCTGTTGCAGCGCAAGAAGAACCTGAGCCAGAGTCAACATTTTGAATTTCTCCTGCCTGAGGTAAAAATTCAAAACCCTGAGGTCCAGGATCGGCCTCAAACGTCCGTCCTTTTTGGGAATCAGGAAATACCGGGAGTAGCACCCCTGACCCCTTTCCTGCTCCGGAACCACCTCTATCGCACCTTTCTGTAACAACACAAGAACCTCCTGTTGCAAAAGCAACAAATGTTCTTCTGAACAACCACCTTGGCGAGGAGGGTAAGGAGGTGGATACTCTAGAAAAGGAATGGCGTACCCATTCTCTACAAGATTCAAAACCCAACGATCTGTTGTAATCAGTTTCCAATCTTGTAGAAAATGGGACACCCGACCCCCAACAGGACCAACATGCTCCAAGATGGGGGATCTAGAGCTGCTTTCCTGAAGCACCAACGGTGAGGAGAGGAGGAGGAGGAGGAGGACTGCTGCCGTGTGGCTCCCCTAAAACGGCCTCTGTTCTTGCCCCTGTAGGACTTATATAAAGGGTTCTGCTGTTGCTGCTGCTGACCCTGTTGAGACTGTTGACGGCCACGAAAGGAAGAACCCCTTGCAAACTCACGAAGGCGCTTGTATCCATAACCCCTGGACTGTGTTTGAAGGCCCAGAGATCTAGCAGTCGCCCTGCTATCCTTAAATCGCTGTAAGGCAGAGTCAGCCTTGGATCCAAACAGCCTCGTGCCATCAAAAGGTAAGTCCAACAGAGTTGCCTGGACATCAGGGGAAAAACCAGAAGACCTTAACCAGGCCTGCCTTCTTGTTGCCACAGAAGAACCCATCACCCGTGCAACAGAATCAGCCGTGTCCAACCCAGACAGAATCACCTGACGAGCAGCTGCTTGCGAATCAGAGAGTACCTCCATAAAGTTTGCCCTATCATCCTCTGGAAGCTTAGGAGCCAGTTCTTTTACAGAATCCATCAAAGCATGGACGTATCTCCCCAGAAGACAAGTAGCCTTAGTCGACTTCAACGCCATGCTTGCAGATGAAAATATCTTTTAGCTGCTTGCTCCATCTTTTTCGAATCCCTATCTCCCGGAGTAGTAGGGAAAGCACCCGATGATTGCTTCGAACAAGAAGCCTGTACCACCAAGCTCTCAGGTGTCGGATGAGTTGACAGAAAGGCAGGATCCCCAGGGGCCGGCCTATATCTCCGTGCAATAGCCCTAGAGACAGCAGGAGCGGACAAGGGCTTCTGCCACACATCCAATATTGGCTCAGTCAAAGCATCAATGAATGGTAAAAGAGGCTCTGAAACTGTAGAAGAAGTATTAAGGACCTCAGTCAAGATGTTGGACTTCAGTTCAAATGATGGTAACTGAAGACCCAGCAAATCAGCCGCCTTCCTCACGACCACATGGTAGGGAACATTTTCCAGAGGTAGACCAGCCTTTGGCGATGAAAGGTCATACTCAGGAGAAGTGTCTAATCCACTGGCCTCCTGCAGACCCTCAAACTCATCAAGTGATTCCAAAATCTCTCCTTCCTCCTGCTCTTGTTCATGCCTATACACCTCCTCTTCTAGCAGCCTCTGTGCATCCCTCCTGGAGCGCTGCTTTGGCATCGTCGCCGGAATCGGCGGAGCTGGAAACTGAGTCGACGGCGCCGGATGCGGCGCCGGTGACGATGGCAACGGAACAGAAGGAGGCCCCTCCGGAACAATCTTCGGCGTCACCCGAATCCGAGACGCCGCCGACTCCACATCCGACGGAGCTCGAGGTGCCGGAGTGGACGACCTCGGCGTCGGGGAAATGCCAAGCCGGAGCCGATGGCATAAAGGGCACAAAGGGCGCCTGGGCATACTGGTGTGGAACACCCAAATTGTAGGCTAAAGGACCTGAAGGCACACCCAGCGGATAACTGGCCCTTGAAAACATCCCAAACATCGCGTTCAGGAACTGCGATGGGTCCGCACCAGGCAAAGGAAAAAGAGGATAAGGATCCGTACCTTCTCGCCCGGGGATCTCCTGAGGCCGAACTGGGTCCTGCGGAGCCGGTGGAGACTGCGCCCGCTCAGGCGAAGCCACAGGTATAGGAGACAACTCCCCCGGCGTCGGAGTCTTACAAGGCGCCGGTGATCCTCTCGACGCCGAAGAGCCCTTCGACTCCGGCGACATCGGAGCCGGAGAAT
Organism: Calotriton arnoldi; assembly: GCA_963921515.1. NCBI lineage: Eukaryota > Metazoa > Chordata > Amphibia > Caudata > Salamandridae > Calotriton > Calotriton arnoldi. The sequence goes on along the minus strand of CAWUFW010000476.1, from coordinate 2,741,535 downwards.
GAACCGACTCCGCTCTCGGAGAAGTAGACGGAGAGACAAAGTCCTTTCTCCGAAGCCGCTCAGGAGGTGAAGCCGACCTTGAAGCCCTAGACTTCGAAGAATGACGTCGGGACTTCTTCGACTTCTTGTGCTTCTTCGACTTTGATGTGCGAGACGAAGAAGACTTCCCCCGCTTTCGACCTCTCTTCTCCTTCTTGGCTCTGGCTATAAAAAGTTTAGCCTCACGCTCTTTAAGGGCCTTCGGGTTCATCTTCCTGCAGGAACGTCACTCTCCGACGTCGTGGTCAGAAGAAAGACACCAAAGACAGTCTTCATGCGGATCCGTTAGAGACATATGGCTGCCGCACTCCCTGCAAGGCTTAAACCCGGACTTCCTAGAAGTAGCCATTTCCAACAATAGGAAGAAACAAAGTAGAAAATGGAAAGTCCCTGGAAAAACCGTTACGCGTCGACGGCGCGGAAAAAAGGGAACTGACGTCAGCACGCCGATGAGGTCTTCTTATGGCTCCGATGACGTCATACATCGTCCCGAGCGGAGCCGTGCTATTGTGACGTTCTCGTCGACGTGGGAGAGCTGGGAAAAGAATTTCCGCGGAATTGCTGGCGCAAGGGGTATTCAAAAGGTGAGGAATCCACAGGCAGAAGTATCCATCAGAAAGAGAGGGAACAACCCTAGTCCTATAATATCAGTCCGCAAAGCAGGGAGGCATGGGTGGGGCTGTAAGGAATCTGCAGCTAGATAGTCTCTACCAGATAATGCGTTACCAAAGGTAAGTAACTTGTTCATCTGATAGAGACCTCTAGTTGCAGATTCCTTACCTTTGAAGTAGATACCCGAGCCATGCCATCCCGGCGGTGGGTTGCGGACTCCTATCCTAAACTAAGAAGTCTTGCAGGACTGAACGGGCAAAATATCCGTCCCTGCGTACCCGACCATCAAGGCAGTAATGTTTTGCGAACGTTTGCAAAGAAGCCCACGTCGCTGCCTGACAGATGTCTTGGAATGGGACCCCTGAGCCAAGGCCGTAGTCGCAGCCTTTCCCCTGGTGGAATGGGCCCTTAATCCCTGAGGGGCCTGCTTCTTTGCCAAGGCATAACATATTTTAATGCAGAGAACGACCAAGCGAGAGATGGTCCTTTTCTGCACTGCCCTTCCTTTCTTTGCTCCCACGTACCTCACAAAGAGTTGGTCATCCACCCGGAACTCTTTTGGGCGGTCAAGGTAGAACGACAACGCTTTTTTTGGGTCCAGTCGGTGGAGACACTCCTCTTCCTTAGTGGGATGCGGGGGAGCAAAGAAGGTGGGCAAAGTGATGGACTGACCCAGATGGAATGGGGTCACACCCTCTGGCAAAAAGGATGCTCTAGTGCGAAGCACCACCTTGTCCGGAAAGGACATAAGATAAGGGGCCGAGCAAGATAGCGCCTGCAACTCACTCACCCTCCGGGCAGATGTAATCGCCACTAAAGAACAAGTTACTTACCTTCGGTAACGCTTTTTCTGGTGGATACAATATCTGCCTGTGGATTCCTCACCTTTTGAATACCCCCTGCGCCAGCAATTCCGCGGAAAATCTTTCCCAGCTCTCCCACGACGACGAGGACGTCACAATAGCACGGCGCCGCTCGCGACTCCGTAAGACGTCATCGGAGCCATAAGAAGACCTCGTCGGCGTGCTGACGTCAGTTCCACCCATTTTTTCCGTGCCACCGAGGCAAACGGGCGGACCGACACATTTTCAAATGCAAACATGGCATTCCAAGTATATACACATATATAAATTCACAATTACATAATCAATGAAGACATAGTGAAATAGCATTTCTCACTATCAAAACTTCAACATGATCATGACTTATTAAATTCAACATATTTTGGTAGAAACAGGTGGACAACGGGGAGGCGGGTGGGTCAGTGAGGAATCCACAGGCAGATATTGTATCCACCAGAAAAGCGTTACCGAAGGTAAGTAACTTGTTCTTCTGATGGATACTTCTGCCTGTGGATTCCTCACCTTTTGAATAGAATCCCCAAGCCGTACCTCTCCAGGAGGAGGGTGTCCACCTGACTAAACCAAAAATCTTGCAAAACAGAACGAGCAAAATGGCCATCCCTCCTAACCTCAGAGTCTAGGCAATAATGCTTTGCAAAGGTATGGAGGGAGGCCCAAGTTGCTGCCTTACAAATTTCATGCACTGGTACACCTCTAGCCAAAGCAGATGTAGTAGACTTTGCTCTAGTAGAATGAGCTCTGATACCTTCAGGAGCTTCCTTGTTGGCCAGGGCGTAGCAGATCTTTATGCAGAGGATAATCCATCTTGACAGAGTCCGCTTGAGCACAGCTTTACCCTTCATCCGACCAACATAACCCACGAAGAGTTGGTCATCAAGTCTCAATTCTCTGGTCCTGTCCAGATAAAAACTGACCGCTCTCTTTGGGTCCAAGCGGTGAAGTCTCTCCTCCTCCTTGGAAGGGTGAGGGGGAGGATAAAAGGCAGGAAGGGTAATGGACTGCCCCAAATGAAAAGGGGTAACCACTTTGGGAAGGAAAGCAGCCCTGGTCCTCAGAACCAACTTATCTACATGAATGGTCAGAAAAGGAGGCTTTGAGCTAAGAGCCTGCAACTCGCTTACCCTCCTAGCCGAGGTAATGGCAATTAAGAAAACCGTTTTAAAAGTAAGAAGCCGCAAAGGGCAACTATGAAGGGGCTCAAATGGAGAACCCATAAGAAAAGTGAGTACCAGATTCAAATCCCACTGAGGCATGATGAAGGGAGTGGGAGGAAACATGTTTGTAAGTCCTTTAATAAATCTCATCACAACCGGAGATTTGAACAACGACGGCTGATCCGGCAAACAAATAAAGGCCGATAAAGCCGATAAGTAACCTTTACAGTAGCTACAGCAAAACCCTGCTGCGCTAAGGAAAGTGAAAAACTCAAAACATGAGATAAACGAGCCTTCAAAGGGTCAATAGATCTCTCTCCACACCATTTAACAAATTTAGACCAACGGGAAGAGTAAATGGACTTGGTGGAGTGTCGCCTGGACGATAAAATAACATCCACCACATCAGGTGGGAGAGAGAACGAACTCAGGTTGCCCCGTTCAATCTCCAGGCATGAAGGTGCAAGCTCTGGAGGTGGGGGTGAAGAACCTGCCCCTGCGACTGCGAGAGGAGGTCTGCCCTGAGAGGGAGACGGAGCGGAGGGTGCGAAGAGAGGTGAAGAAGATCCGTGTACCACACCCTTCTCGGCCAATCCGGAGCGATCAAGATGACTTGGGCCCGGTCTTGGCAAATCTTCCTCAGAACCCGAGGAATCAAGGGTATGGGAGGAAACGCATAAAGGAGCTGAGAGCTCCAACTCAACTGAAAGGCGTCCCCCAACGCTCCCTGCAACGGAAACTGGAGACTGCAGAACAACGGGCAGTGCGCGTTCTCGTGAGTGGCAAATAGGTCCAACCGAGGAGACCCCCACATCTGGAAGACGTGATGGACCACCTCTGGATGAAGCCGCCACTCGTGATCGGCCGAGTAATGCCGACTGAGACTGTCCGCACGAACATTTAGCACTCCGGCTAGATGATTTGCAAAAACACAAATCTGCTGGCCCTGAGCCCAGGACCAGAGCCGCAGAGCCTCTCGACAGAGACGAAATGACCCTACACCTCCCTGTTTGTTGATATACCACATCGCGGTCGTGTTGTCCGTCAGGACCTGGACTGACCGACCGCGAAGGGAAGGAAGGAAAGCCTTTAGTGCCAAACGTATCGCCCGCAATTCTAGAAGGTTGATGTGAAACAACCTTTCCTCTGGAGACCAAAGACCTTTGATCTCCAGATCCCCCAGATGAGCACCCCACCCTAGAGTGGAGGCGTCCGAGATTACTGTGGCCATCGGTGGAGGAAGTTGAAAGGGCTTCCCTTGAGACAGGTTGCCCTGCACACCCCACCAAGACAGCTCCGCCGCAGCGTCTCTGGAGATTCTGACCTTCTCCCCGAGATCCCCGTTGTGCTGAAACCACTGCTTGCGGAGGCACCACTGGAGTGCCCTCATGTGCCAGCGTGCATGACTGACCAACAGTATGCAGGAAGCAAACAGACCGAGCAGGCGTAGGACCTTCAGGACCGGAACAACCGCCCCGTTGTAAAACAAAGGAATCATTTCCTGAATGTCGAGAATCCTCTGTGGAGGCGGGAATGCTCGACAAACAGTAGTGTCCAGTATTGCCCCTATGAACAGGCTGCGCTGAGAAGGCACCAGGTGAGATTTGGGCACGTTGATCGAAAAACCCAAATTGAACAACAGCCGTGTTGTCACCTGCAAGTGACGCAACACCATCTCCGGAGATTTGGCTTTCAACAACCAATCGTCCAGGTAGGGGTAGACAGGAACCCCTGATCTTCTGAGATGAGCCGCTACCACCGCCATCACCTTTGTAAAGACTCGCGGTGCGGAAGTCAGACCAAACGGCAGAACCGCAAACTGGTAATGTTGCGACCCTACCGTGAAACGCAGATACTTCCGATGCGACTTCAGGATGGGAAGATGAAAGTACGCATCCTGGAGATCGATGGACACCATCCAGTCTTCCTGTTGCAGCGCAAGAAGAACCTGAGCCAGAGTCAACATCTTGAATTTCTCCTGCCTGAGGTAAAAATTCAAAATCCTGAGGTCCAGAATCGGCCTCAAACGTCCGTCCTTTTGGGAATCAGGAAATACCGGGAGTAGCACCCCTGACCCCTTTCCTGCTCTGGAACCACCTCTATCGCACCTTTCTGTAACAAGACAAGAACCTCCTGTTGCAAAAGCAACAAGTGGTCTTCTGAACAACCACCTTGGCGAGGAGGGTAAGGAGGTGGATACTCTAGGAAAGGAAGGGCGTACCCACTTTCCACAAGATTCAAAACCCAACGATCCGTTGTAATCAGTTTCAATCCTGTAGAAATTGGGACACCCGACCCCCAACAGGACCAACATGCTCTAAGATGGGGGATCTAGAGCTGCTTCCCAACGGTGAGGGGAGGAGAGGAGGAGGAAGAGGACTGCTGCCGTGAGGCTCCCCTGGCACGGCTTCTGTTCCTACCCCTGTAGGACTTGTATAAAGGGTTCTGCTGCTGCTGCTGCTGACCCTGTTGATACTGTTGACGGCCACGAAAGGAAGAACCTCTTCCAAATCCACGAAGGCGTTTGTAACCAAAACCCCTGGGCTGTGTTTGAAGGCCCAGAGATCTAGCAGTGGCCCTACTGTCTTTAAACCGCTGTAAAGCAGAGTCAGCCTTTGATCCAAACAGTCTTGTGCCATCAAAAGGTAAGTCCAACAGAGTCGCCTGGACATCCGGGGAAAAACCAGAAGACCTCAACCAGGCCTGCCTTCTTGTTGCCACAGAAGAGCCCATCACCCGCGCAACAGAATCAGCCGTGTCCATCCCAGACTGGATCACCTGGCGAGCAGCCGCTTGCGAGTCTGAGAGCACCTCCATAAAGCTTGCCCTATCATCCTCCGGGAGCTTAGGAGCCAGCTGTTTCACCGAATCCATCAAAGCATGGACGTATCTTCCCAGAAGACACGTAGCATTAGTCGACTTCAGCGCCATGCTTGCAGACGAAAATACCTTTTGGCTGCTTGCTCCATCTTTTCGAGTCTCTATCACCCGGAGTAGTAGGGAAAGCACTCGAAGATTGCTTCGAACAAGAAGCCTGTACCACCAAACTCTCGGGAGTCGGATGAGAAGACAGAAAGGCAGGATCCCCAGGAGCTGGCCTATATCTCCGTGCAATTGTTCTAGAGACAGCAGGAGCGGACAAGGGCTTCTGCCACACCTCCAAAATTGGCTCAGCCAAGGCATCAATGAAGGGTAACAGTGGCTCCGAGACCACCGAAGAGGTATTGAGGACCTCAGTTAAAATGTTGGCCTTCAACTCAGATGATGGTAACTGAAGACCCAGCAAATCAGCCGCCTTCCTCACGACCACATGATAAGGCAAATTTTCTAGAGGAAGGCCAGCCTTTGCTGAAGAAAGATCATATTCTGGAGATGTATCTAACCCACTGGCCTCCTGCAGGCCCTCAAAGTCATCGAGAGAGTCCAAAATCTCTCCTTCCTCTTGCTCTTGCATATACTCCTCCTCCTCCAGCAGCCTCTGTGCATCCCTCCTGGAGCGCAGCTTTGACTTCAGTGCCGGCGTCAGTGGAGCCTGAAACGGAGTCGGCGGCGCCGCCGGTGACGATGGCAACGGAACAGAAGGCCCCTCCGGAACATCCTTCGGCGTCGCACGAATCCGAGACGACGCCGACCCCACATCCGACGGAGCTCGAGGTGCCGGAGTCGACGACCTCGGCGTCGGGAAATGCCACGCCGGAGCCGATGGCATAAAGGGTACAAAGGGTGCCTGAGCATACTGGTGTGGAACACCCAAATTGTAGGCCAAAGGACCTGACGGTACACCCAACGGGATACTGGACCTTGAAAACATCCCATACATCGCGTTCAAGAACTGCGAAGGGTCAGCGCCCGGCAAGGGAAAAGCAGGATAATGATCCGTACCTTCTCGCCCGGGGACCTCCTGAGGTCGAGCTGGATCCAGCGGAGCCGGTGGAGACGGCGCCCGCTCAGGTGACCCCACAGGAATCGGAGACACCTCCTGAGGCGCCGGCGAACCTCCCGACGCCGAAGAGCCCTTCGACGCCGGCGACATTGGAGCCGGGGAATGTTCAGACTCCGCTCTCGGCGAAGGAGACGGGGAGACAAAGTCCTTCCTCCGAAGTCGCACAGGAGGAGAAGTCGGCCTCGAAGCCCTAGACTTCGACGAATGGCGCCGGGATTTCTTCGACTTCTTATGCTTCTTAGATCTTGAAGTGTGTGACGAAGAAGACTTCCCCGCTCACGACCTCTCTTCTCCTTCTTGGCTCTGGCCATAAAAAGTTTAGCCTCACGCTCTTTAAGGGCCTTAGGGTTCATTTTCCTGCAGGAACGACACTCTTCGACGTCATGGTCAGAAGAAAGACACCATAGACAGTCTTCATGCGGATCCGTAATCGACATATGCCCTCCGCACTCCCTGCAAGGCTTAAACCCGGACTTCCTAGAAGTAGCCATTTCCAACAATAAGATGAAACAAAGTAGTAAAATGGAGAGTCCCTGGAAAAAACCGTTACGCGTCGACGGCGCGGAAAAAGGGAACTGACGTCAGCACGCCGACGAGGTCTTCTTATGGCTCCGATGACGTCTTACGGAGTCGCGAGCGGAGCCGTGCTATTGTGACGTCCTCGTCGTCGTGGGAGAGCTGGGAAAGATTTTCCGCGGAATTGCTGGCGCAGGGGGTATTCAAAAGGTGAGGAATCCACAGGCAGAAGTATCCATCAGAAAAGGCTGTTTTGATGGTCAACAGCTGGAGGGGACAATTGTGCAAAGGCTCAAGGGGAGCACACATCAGATAGGTAAAGACCAAATTAAGGTCCCACTGTGGCATAACAAAGGGCGTGGGTGGAAATAAGTGAGCCAGCCCTTTTAGAAATCTATTTACAATTGGAGACTTCAAGAGATATGGCTGGTCTGGCAGCCGCAAAAAATCAGACAGAGGAGAAAGATAACCCTTGAGAGTTCCCAAAACTGAGCCCTGCTGGGCAAGGGTTAGAATGAATAATAGGACAGTAGAAAGAGAAGTAGAGAGAGTTTCAATAGACATTTCTGTACAGTATACTACAACTTTATGCCAACGGCAGTCGTATACTGTCTTAGTGTAGGGCCGCCTCACAGTATACTACAAATTTCTGCCAACGGCAGGCGCATACCGTCTTAGTGGAGGGCCGCCTGGCTGCCAGAATAATGTTACAGACTTCGGGAGGAAGGTCAAAAGCTATCAACTGCCGTCGCTCAATCTCCACGCATGGAGGCGAAGAGTTGACCGGTTCGGGTGGAGGACCCTCCCCTGCTGCTGCGACAGAACATCCTCCCAAAGGAGCAGCCTGATCGGGGGATCGATACTCATTCTCAGAAGCTCTGGATACCAGACTCTCCTTGCCCAGTCTGGAGCCGCAAGAATGACTTGCGCCCGGTCGCTCCTGATCTTCTTCAGAACCCTGGGCAGGAGTGGTATGGGCGGAAAGGCGTACAACAGGCCTGTGCTCCACTCGCGATGAAAAGCGTCGCCTGGCGATAGCGGCCTTGGAAACTCCAGCGCGCAGTACCGCTGACACTGCGCGTTCTCTTCGGAGGCGAACAAATCTAACCAGGGTTCTCCCCACTGTTGAAAGAGACCTTGCGCCACCTCTGACTGGAAATGCCACTCGTGATCCGCTAGGCATCGGCGGCTGAGTTTGCCCGCCCTGGCGTTCAGAGAACCTGCCAGGTGTTGAACCAACAGGGTTATGCCCTGCTGTTCCAGCCATGTCCAGAGACGCAGAGCCTCTCAACAAAGGGTGTACGACCCCACCCCGCCCTGCTTGTTGCAGTACCACATGGCGGTGGTGTTGTCTCTGAACACCTGCACTAACTTCTCCTTTACCTAGGGAAGAAATGCTTTCAATGCCAACCGAATCGCTCTGAACTCCCAACAAATTTATGTGGAGCCCCGTCTCCGCCAGAGACCATTGTCCCCTGATCTCCACCTCTTCCAGATGGCCGCCCCATCCCAGAAGTGACGCATCTGTCACGACTGAGATCTGGTTGGGGAAGGGAGAGAGGTCTGCTTTTGACCCAATAGCGGTTCGTTAACCACCATTGCAGATCTTTTGCAGTTCCTTCCGAGATCTAAACCACGTCGGTGAGATTTCCCCGATGCTGTGCCCATTGGAACTTCAAGTCCCACTGCAGAGCCTGCATACGCCATCTGGCGTGTTTTACCAACAGGATGCAGGAGGCATGAGGCCCAACAGCCTCAGAGTCAGTCACACCGGAATCCAAGATAGAGGCTGAAATATCGGAATCATAGCCTGAATATCCTGGACTCGCTGCTCGGGAGGATAAGCCCGAAACCGCACTGTGTTCAGAACAGCTCAGATGAAAGGAAGCGTCTGAGAAGCAGTCACGTGTGACTTTGGCACGTTTATAGAGAACCCCAGCGAATGCAGAAGGTTCGCTGCAGTCTGAAGGTGGGAGACGACTGCCTGGGGTGAGGACGCCTTCAACAGCCAGTTGTCGAGGTAGGGGAAAACCGACACCCCTAACCTGTGCAGATCCGCTGCGACCACCTCCATCACCTTGGTGAACACCCGAGGGGCACTGGTAAGGCCAAAGGGGAGCACGGTAAACTGAAAGTGCTCGTGGCCTACCTTGAACCGCAGGTAACGCCTGTGGCCCGCCAGGATGGGGATGGGAATGTGAAAATACGCTTCCTGCAGGTCCAACGCTACCTTCCAGTCTTCCTGGTCTAGGGCAGACAACACCTGAGCCAGAGTGAGCATTTTGAATTTATCCTTTTTGAGGAAGAGATTGACGGTCCGAAGGTCTAAAATGGGCCGTAGCCCCTTGTTCTTCTTTGGAATGAGAAAGTAGTGGGAATAACAACCACTGCCTACTTCTGAAATTGGGACCCTTTCTATAGCTCCCTTGGCCAAGAGAGCCGTAACTTCCTCTTGGAGCAACTTTAAATGATCCTCCGTCAGCCGTTCCTAATTTGGCAGAATAGGAGGAGAAAAAGAAAGAAAAGGCAGAGAATAGCCCTCCTGAACTATCTGCAAGACCCACTTGTCCGATGTTATGGCTCTCCAGTTGGGGAGATGTTGACGATTTCTCCCCCCAACTGGAGTAGTGTGGTCCTGCAGAATCAGCCTAGGAGTGCTTGGTGGCTGCAGCTGCTGGGGGCAGTGTAGTCGGCGACTTCTGGCCTCCATTCCGAGCTCGGAATACACTGCGTCCACGTCCACGCTCGGCTTGGGCAGTCTGTGCGGGACGGTGGCTTGGATAGGGTTGACACAGCTGGAAACCCCTTCCTTTGCCACGAAAGAGGCGAAAGGAAGACTATCCACGGGGTGGGGGAGAAGCCCAAGGATCTGGCCGTACCTCGAGAGTCCTTGAACCTGACCAGGGCCGAGTCTGCCTTTTCCCCCTAAAGGCGGGTTCAATCAAAGGGCATGTCCATCAAATTGGCTTGGACATCGCCCGAGAAGCCAGTTGTTCGAAGACAGGGATGGCGCCTCAAGGCCACGGTCGTTGACATCTATCTACCCAGCGAGTCCTTCGTACCTAGACCACACCGTATAGTGAATTTTGCTGCCTCTCTCCCATCCTTGACAGCTTGGGAGAGCACAGCCTGGGCCTCCTCCAGGACTTGTGGCAGCACTTGCGCAACCGTCTCCCAAAGGGAATGGGAGAAACGGCCTAATAAGCATGCGGTATTCACCGACCGCAATGCCAGACTGGAGGAAGAAAACAACTTCTTTCCAAATGAACCCAGCCTCTTGGATTCCCTATCCGGAGGGGCAGAAGGGAATGCGCCTTGGGAAGTAGAGGCCTGCACCATCAGACTCTCTGGGGTGGGGTGTTGGCTGAGGAACTTTGGATCGCCCAGTGCTGGGCGATGGTGGCGTGCAATCGTCCTATTCACAGGAGCCCCTGTGCTAAGTTTGGACCATGTTCCTAGAAGGACGTCCGTAAGTGCCTCATTAAAGGGCAACAAGGGTTTGGAAGTGGAAGCCCCAGGTTGAAGCACCTCAGTCAGGAGATTAGTCCTGACTTGCACCGAGGACAGCTCCAGTCCAAGGACCTTGACTGCACTTTTTATTTTTTTATTTTTTTTTAAAACATTTTATTGGCATTTCACAGTAACGAACAATTGATACAGCAGTAAGATATTTGGTATCATATACATGGTATGGCATATCCTGTTAAACTGATTTAGTGCACATTTTACATTAATCAGTAAGTATCATCTCTTATCAATTTACTACACATCTGCAGAGAGTCACACCACACCCCACAGCGTTCCTGCCCCAGCTATTCAGTCACTATCTTCCGATATAGATTCTTCCTGAGGGGGTTCGCAGATGTTGCCTCGGATTGTGTTCCATCTCCCCCACACCCGGGTCCATTTTTTTGGGCATCCCCGGTGGATAAAAACTGATTTCTCAGTGATCATTGCACCATCCATATCACGACACCACTGTTGATAATTAGGGGTCATTCTTGAGCCCCATTTCTGCGCTATATTGCGCTTCGCCAATGTCATGCCCAGTGCTACCCAGTCTTGAGCCGCATGGTTGAGGTCTGTAGGTTCCCAGATGTTGAGCAAACATCTCTTTGGTTCCGGTGGGACCGTAATTCCTGTAACCTGAGAGATTGTGTGCATGATAGCCTCCCAGTAGGGAGGGATTGCCGGGCATTCCCAAATTGTGTGCCAAAAAGTGCCTGGTGCGCCACACTGCCGTAGGCAGAGCGGGGTGTCTGACCTACCTAATCTATGTAGGAGCGGCCGCGTGTAGTAGGTGCGATGTAGTATTTTCAATTGAACTAGTTTTAGTCTAGAGGGTATCGCTACGTCTCTTGGGGATGCCAGTGCCTCCTGCCAGTCTGCTTCATCCAATTCTCCCACGTCTGCCTCCCATCGCTCCTTAAGGGTTGTCGTGGGGTCCGGCTGGTTATTGACTATTTTGCGGTATGTTTGAGAGATGGCTTTTTTGTGTAATCGGTCCGTTAGTAGTCTGTCCTCTAATGGTGAGGCCTCCGGCAGTTGTGTGTCTGGTGGGATTACTGCCATGAGAGCATGTCTGATCTGCATATATCTGAAGGTTTCCGTCCGTGCCAAATCATAGGTGACTTGCAGCTGGGCAAACCGGACCACCGCACCTTTTTTCCACAGATCTCCCACCCTTGAGATACCTATCAAGTCCCATTGTCTGAATCCCTTGGTGTTTCGCAGTTTCCCTAGTTTCCGGGTGTCCCATAATGGTGTAGCTTGCGTTAATGTTCCATCCCAACCCAGTGCTCGCTGTGCCGCGTGCCAGACATGGACTGTGTGCGCAGTTGGACCTGTGAGGGCCGTTTTTCTGGATCTATTGTATAGTGCCCCCAAGATCCCCTCTGCTTCCAGGAGGTGCCTATCCATGCGGAAGGCTGGATCTTCCTGCGGTGCATGAAGCCATTGATTGATCACTATGAGCTGTGACGCCCAGTAATACGTTTTTATATTGGGAAGGGCGATACTGCCATCATACCAGCTCTTCACTAGTTTCTGATTGGCTATACGGGCAGATCTCCCATCCCATAACAAATTGGTTACCTCGGTATTTATCATTGTAAAGTATGCGGGGGAGACCGGGAACGGGGTGTTTTGTAAGGCTTATAGGAATCTGGGCAGTGCCATCATCTTAAATAGGGCTGCTCTGCCCAGCAGCGTAAGCGGTAATGATCGCCAGTGTTTGACATCCCGGCGGAACCGTGCTAGGGGCTTCTCAAGGTTTTCTTCAGTGAAGTGCGAGGCCTGATGTGTTACATATATGCCTAGGTATTTAAATCCCTTGTCAGCAATCTGGATGTCACAGTTGCGCGGAAGCCGTGGCGGGGGGCCGTGGAGTATATAAAGAAGTGATTTCGCCCAGTTTATAGTATAACCCGAGGCCCGTCCATATGCGGCACAGATATCCAGAAGGCGGTTAATGGAGCGTGAAGGGGATGCCAGATAGAGTAACACGTCATCTGTATATAGCGAGATGCGGTCTTCCCAGCCCACAGTCCATTTTAGCCCACGGACGACCGGGTCCTGCCGTATCCATGCTGCCAATGGTTCCAGCACGATAGCAAATAGGAGTGGTGAAAGGGGGCAGCCCTGTCTCGTCCCTTTTCCTAGAGGGAAATCTTCTGAGATGTGGCCGTTAGCCACAACCTGCGCCAGGGGTTTTCTATATAACAAGTGCACCCAGTTGCAGAATTTGGGGCGAAACCCATATGGCGGAGGACCGCAAAGAGAAAGGGCCATTCGACCATATCGAATGCCATACGCGCGTCTAGGGAGAGAATAACTGCGTCTTCTTCAATAGTAGACCTACGTGCCATAACACCATGGAGTCTCCTGAGATTTAGTGCTGTATTACGGTTTGGCATAAAACCGTACTGGTCCGGGTGGATAACTGTTGTAAGGTATGGCTGCAGTCTCATGGCTAGTGTTTTAGCCAGTATTTTAGCTTCTGCATTTATTAAGGAGATCGGCCTGTAGGACATGCATTCCTCCGGCGGTTTGCCCGGCTTATGGATTGTAACTATTGTCGCTAGGTGCTGATCCCCAGGCAGCTCTCCCCTTTGTAGACTTTCCTTGTACATGTTAAGTAGATGTGGTGTAAGCTGGGCTGCTGCTTTTTTGTAAAGTTCTACTGGGATGCCATTAGGCCCTAGGGCCTTTCCCGTATGTAGTGCCCCTATCGCTAAGGTGAGCTCATCCGTGGTCAGGTCTGCTTCCAGCGCTTGAGTCCGTCACTAGATAGTGTAGGCATGTGAATGTCTTTTAGGAAGGCTAAATTGTCCTCTACTGTATTTGTGGCTGTGGGCGTATAGATTTTCCTGTAATGGGCGGCTAGTGTGTCCACTATTTTCTGAGGTCAGAGTCCCATTCTCTAATTTGAGTTGGGCTATCCAGCGGCTAGCCCTTTCCTTCCTGTCTAGCCAGGCTAGGAGCTTGCCTGCTTTATCCCCGAGTTCATAGATAGTATGTTGCGTGTTGATGAGTTTGGATTTAGCTTCCTCCCATGCAAAGGCCCTGTATTCCTGTTGTGCCAGATGTAGCCTGTGCGCCGTGTCATCATCAGTGTCTATGGTGTGGTCTGCTTCTGCCTGTGCGACCCCTTGTTCTAGAATCTCAATCTGCTGTCTTTGCAGTTTTTTATGTCTTGCAAATAGTGAGATTGCCTGGCCACGTAATACAGTCTTATAAGCCTCCCACAGCGTTGTCGGAGAGGATACCGAATGTTCGTTGTCGGCAAAATATTGCTTCGTGGACGCCAACAGATCCTTCCCTATCGTTCGATTTTTAAGATATCCGGGGTGCAGTGGGAACAGCCGGCGTCTTATCGTGGTGTGAGATGTGTACGTGAGGTGCACTGGTGAGTGGTCAGAGATGCCCCTGGGTAAGTGTGTAATCTCTGATATCCTCTCCAGGCCCGCAGCCAGAGCAAATATATAGTCTAGTCTAGGAAGACTATTATGGACTCCCAAGTGAAAGGTGTACTGTCGGTCCTGAGGGTGCTTGGCTCGCCAGACGTCAATGAGACCAATAGCTTCTACAAAGTCCACTAATTTGAGATTTGCACTACTTGGGCCTCTAGGGGGTTTTCTGTCCAGGGATGCGTCTATCGTAGCGTTAAAGTCCCCTCCTACAATGAGCTCACCCTGCGGGAGCGACAATAAGAATCTCCCCAATGCCGGGAAGGCTGCTTGATGGAGCGTCGGTGGGATATAGACTGATACTAGATTATATGATCGCCCCTCCCATTGACAAGATATCGCTGCAAATCGTCCTTGATCATCTGTCCAGGAACCAGTGAGTATCAGTGGGAAGCGTTTGTTAACCAGTATCCCCACCCCCCGAGAACCAGAGGTAAAGTCGGAGTGCACTGCCATTTTATAGCCCCATCTATCCAGGGCCCTGCAGGCCGAACCTGCCAAGTGTGATTCTTGTAGTAGTGCCACGGCCGGACCCTTGCGCTTAATATATTGGACGACCAGTCCTCTCTTTATCTTGTCGCCCAATCCGTTTACATTCCAGGACAACACCGTAAAAGGAGGCGGCACCCCTGTAACTTTCGGGGGGTGGGTGGTTGGACCGTCAGTAAGTGTGGTTGTGTGTGCCATATGTAATATCCTCTATGTAAGGGTGTAGAGGGCTCTGTATTAACCAGTTCGTGTTGCCACCATGTATGCCATCTATTATAGGTCTGTGCATCAATAATAAACCAAACAATAATCCCCGTAACTGTTCCGTGCCCCCCTCCCACCTCCCTGCAAGGCGGACTTAAAACTACCCGCCACCCCAACATAGCAGAGCGCTTGGTTCCCCGAACTTTGTACTTGCGTGAGGCGGGAGAGCCGTGTAGCGACCTTCCCAGGCTCCCCCTTAAGTCATGTGCATTATAACGGCCTTGTACCCACAATAAAATGGCACAGCTGCAATTATGAATGTCTTCATTGACAGCAATTCGGTGTTCAGTAAAACCTGGGCACTGGACCTCTCACGGCAAAGTATGGCGTTGACCGGACCATGTGTCCACTTCGCTGGGGGTTGTCATCACTGAGTCCCGGGGTCCCGGGAATCCTATCTCAGTCTGAGTTCTCGTCCGCAGTCTGCTGTGTGTCCCCGGAGACCTCCGATGCCTTTGCTCCCAACGGCGCCGTCGTTCCGGTCGGAGATCTCTGTCTTTGTCCCTGTCTTCTGGGCCCTGTGGCCGGGCGCCATCCCTCCAGCCAGTCGTGAGCCTCCCCAGGCGTGGTAAAGAACCAGGTTTTTCCTTCTGTCTCTACCCTCAGCTTTGCAGGGAAGAGCATTGCGTATTTGAGTTCCCGCTTGCGCAGTTCTTTCTTGACTTCCAAAAAATTACGGCGTTGCTTGGTCACCGCTGCCGTGTAGTCCGGATAGAGGGTCACCGTGCAATTATCAACGTGTATTGGGGGAGCGACGCGTGCTGCCTGTAGAATCGCATCCCGGTATCGGAAATTGAATATGCGAGCCAGTATGGGCCGAGGTGGGGCCCCCGGTCGAGGTCTTCCTCCGGGGACCCGGTGGGCTCTTTCCACCGAGAAGAAGCTAGACAGCCCCCGCGGCTGTAGTTGAGACTTAATGAGATCTTCCACGAATAGATCCAAGGCCGGCCCCCGCACAGTTTCTGGTACTCCGACCAGGCGCACATTATTCCGTCTTGAGCGGCCTTCCTGATCGTCGAGCTTGTCAGCCATTTGTTTGTGTGCCAGTTCCAATTTTCGGACTTGTTGTTGTAGAACCGCTGTGTCTGTGGTGAGTGCTGCTGTGGCAGTTTCAACCTCCGCCATTCTCGTACTCATCTTGGAAACATCAGCACGCAGCAGTGTAATGTCCGTGGAAATGGTGCCAATAGACGTTTGAACCTGGAGTAGGGCGGCCATGACGTCCTGCAGGGTGACCCCCCCTGGTTGTGTGGTCTGTGAGCTGTCTCCGCGCTCTGTGGGCATCTCTTGTGTGGCCAACTGATCTTTTTGGTAGGTATATTTGTCCAGCTTGTTACTATGCACCACGCGTTGTCCACGCCCCCCCATGATGCCCAGCACACCGGTCAGCGCCGCCAGCCACCCAGGGGGGGAAGGGGGAAACAGTAGTCACCGCTGCCTGCCTGCGGGGACAATGTCCACGTGCGGCCTTTCGGTTTTCCTGCCTCCGCCCGTGCATGTCCAGAGCAGGCCGCGCCACAGGAAGCCAGCCCAATGCTGCGCAGCTGCCCACCTCGGTGTCTCCACCCGGAGTTTCCTGCCGGTTATGTCGCCTCTTGCCAGTCTATTAGGCTCTGTCCGCGTTACCTTGACCCCCTGACCTGAGGGGCCCCTCGCCGCGGTGGTATGTCTTCCTGTAGGGTAGCTCCCACAGTTCAGTAAAGCATGTGTACTGTGCACTGCTACGTGCTTGGTGCCACTTTTGTGTTGCGGTGCGTAAGGCAGGACCGCCCGGTGATGGCCCTCTGACGCAGGCGGGTCGATGTCCCAGAGGGCACAGAGCCGTAGTTTGGTCCCCTTCAGTGGGGGTTATGTTTCGCCGGTTCAAGTAGGCTCTGTCCCACCCCCGCACCGCCGCCGAGAGCGCACCTCCGCTGCGCGTGAAAGGCTGGTACGGATAGCGGGACGGCAGCCTTTCGTCCTCTTCGGGCTTGCCAGCAGGGGGCCGCACCGGGGAGCCTGCATCGGTCCGGGCGGATGTGTCATTGTTGTTTCACACGCCGCGTTGTGGAGTCCGGTCCGCGGCAATCGTTAGGGCCGTATGTGACGCCCAAGTCCTTTTGCACAGCTTCGCCCACATTCAAGGTCGCGCTCGATCAGCGCGAGTCCCCGGCTTTTCTTCGGCGCACGGGCCGCAATCACTTCTCCTCGGCGCAGGTCAGTGCCAGTGGATTCTGCAGCGCTCAAACTTACACCAGCTGCGCAGGTGATAATCTGAAAGAGACACGTTAGTGATAGATTCCTTACCTTAGAATATCCCCAGGCGTCAGACTGGATCCGGAAAGTTTTTTCGTCAGCAGTACCCCTGCGCGTCGGTAGGTGGCGTCGTGCGGCTCCGCGTTCGTCGCTGGCGTCGTAAGCGCTGAGATGACGTCACGGAGACTACTTAGGCGCCACCCATGCGCGCTGACGTCAGTTCTTTCTTTTTCCGCGCCAGTAAGCGCAGATCCGGTTAGAGCACGTACCGTAGTCACTTTTTGACTCTCTTTTTGAGACTTTTTGTCTCCTGTGGTCCTCTGGTGCACGTAGGGATGCCTGGTTTTAAGTCTTGTGGGGCCTGCCGTCGCAATATGTCGGTGGCGGACCCCCACGGCGTCTGTCTCTACTGCCTGGAGAGCGACCACGACTCCCGGTCCTGCAGGGACTGTCTGGCCATGGCCCGAAGGCCTTGAGGGAGCGTCGCCGGAAGCTGCTGGAGGTTCGGCACTCGTCCCAGCACCGTTCTCGGTCTAGGGGCCGCTCCAGAGAACGCTCGCGGGGCCACCATCATCACTCCTCGGGCTCCAAGTCTTTACCCTCGGATTCTGGTAAGAGACGCCACAAAAAGAAGTCGAAGAAGCGTTGTCGCTCTCCGACGTCCCCCCGTCGGTCCCCGGATGCGGATGAGGGGGACAGGGGTTCTGCCCCTGAGGCTCCTTTGGAGCCCGGGAGTCCCGCGGCCTACCCGCCTTACCCGGGTCCGTCGGCTACTCCCGCACAGGTGCAAGAATTTCTTGCTACCATGGACCGCCTGTTTAGGCCTCGGGCTCCCGCCGGCGCGCCCTTGGGCCCCGTGTCTGGATCCTTTTGGGCCGTTGGCGCCGCCGGCGGCTTTGGCCCCGGCGCTGCCGGTGGCTCCGGTGCCGCAGGATCCTGCGCTGCTGGCTCCGGCCACCGCGCCAAGAGGTCCCACGCTGCCGGCTCCGGCCCCAGCGCCACCCTCGGCTCCGCCTCTGGCGCCGCTGTGGATGCCATTTGTCCCGCCCCTGCCCAGGTTCCAGGACAATTTTGTCCCTACCTGGGACCCGCATTGGGACACGGCGCCGGTTCGGCCCCATCCGGTGCCGTTCCCGGGGCCGTTTGTTCCTTCACCGGTCCCTGCCCTGCCGCCGCAGTCTGTTCCGCATGCGGAGGAGGTGGCGGACGACTGGGAGGGGTCCGAGGACCCTCTTGCTCGTCAGTGTGACTCCGAGCACGACTGGGCGGACGAGTTAGGGGAGGCTGGCGGCCGTGATGTCTCCTTTGACCCGGGGTTTGCCTCTCCTCCGCCTACCATGGAGGAGGGCGCTTCTTACACGATGGTGCTCCGTCGGGCTGCTGAGGTCCTCAACCTGGATCTCCCTACGGTGGCCCTGAAGACTAATCTCCTCACTGAGGTGCTCCAGACGGCGTCCACTTCGTCGGAGCCCCTGCTGCTGTTTAATGACGCCCTCAGTGACGTCTTACTGGGCTCTTGGTCGCGGCCAGCCACAGGGGCCCCTGTGGATAAGAACGTCGCCAGGCGTCATCGCTCGGCGCCGGGTGACCCTGCCTTTCTGACCACTCATCCTACGCCCGAGAGCCTGGTCATCCAAGCTTCGACGTCCCAGAGTGCCTTTCCCACGGCTCCGCCAGAGAAGGACTCTAAGAAGCTGGAGCAGTTTGGCAAGCGGTTGTTCTCTTCGACCAGCTTGGGGCTGCGGTCGGTGAACACCGCATGCCTATTGGGCCGCTATTCCCACGCGGTGTGGGATACAGTTGCACAGGTGTTGCCTCAGTGTCCTGAGGAGACCCAAGCTGTGCTGTCCCAAGCTGTTGCCGAGGGTAAAGATGCGGCTAATTTCGCCATTCGGTGTGGTTTGGAGACCGCGGACTCACTAGGTAGAGCAATTTCTACGACTGTGGCGCTTCGTCGCCACACCTGGTTGAGGTCTACCGGGTTCTCGCCAGATGTCCAGAGCTCACTCATGGACATGCCCTTTGAAGGCACTCGCCTGTTTGGCGACAAAGCCGACAGTGCGCTGGAGCGCTTTAAGGACTCGCGGGCCACGGCCAAGTCCTTAGGTCTTTCCACGAAAAGCCCAACCACTCCTGGTTTTCGTTCCTTTCGTGGCCCCGGAAGGGGCGCTCAGGCACGTTCCTTCAGCAAGCCTGTGCAGAACCAGCCTCAGCGCGACCGTGGACGCGGTTTCCGCAGGGGCGGGTCTGGGAATCAGCGTGGGGGTCAGTCCACCTCCGCCCCCGCTGCTTCCACCTCTAAACCTTCCTAATCCGAGCTTTGTGGGGCACCCCACGCCAGTGGGTGGCAGGGTCCGCCATCATCTCCCCCACTGGCACGCTATCACATCGGACGAGTGGGTGTTGCAGATCATCCGCAAGGGTTACTCCCTTCCCTTTCAGTCTGCCCCTCCAGCCATGCCACCTCGGTACCACCGCATGTCGGGGGACCACTTGGCGCTTCTCCAGCAGGAAGTCACGGCCCTCTTGGCCAAGGGGGCCATCGAGTGTGTTCCTGGGCCAGCAGAAGGGAGTGGTTGTTATTCCCACTACTTTCTGGTCCCCAAGAAGGACAAGGGGGGCTTGCGCCCCATATTGGACCTCCGGAACGTCAATCGCTTCCTCCGGAAGGAGAAGTTCAAGATGTTGACTCTGGCTCAGGTCTTGGCTGCCCTCGACCCCGGAGACTGGATGGTGGCGCTGGACTTGCAGGACGCATATTTTCACATCTCCGTCCTGCCGGCCCACCGGCGTTACCTGCGGTTCACGGTAGGCCAGGAGCATTTTCAGTTTGCGGTGCTCCCCTTCGGCCTTACCAGTGCCCCTCGGGTGTTCACAAAAGTGATGGCGGTGGTCGCAGCTCATCTGCGCAGGTCAGGGGTGTCAGTCTTCCCCTACCTCGACGACTGGTTGTTGAAGGCGGGCTCGCCCCAGGCAGTCGTCACCCACCTTCAGACTACGGCCGACCTCCTGCAGTTGCTGGGGTTCTCCGTCAACGTGCCGAAGTCGCACCTGAGTCCTTCTCAGAAGCTCCCCTTCATCGGAGCGGTTCTGGATTCGATGCAGTTTCGGGTTTATCCTCCCGAGCAGCGAGTCCGGGATATTCAGGCTATGATTCCCATCTTTCAGCCTCTATCCCGGGTTTCAGTCAGGATGACCCTCCGGCTCCTGGGCCTGATGGCCTCCTGCATTCTGCTGGTGCAACATGCCAGGTAGCATATGCGGGCCCTGCAGTGGGACCTGAAGTTCCAGTGGGCACAGCATCAGGGCAACCTGTCCGATCTTGTCCAGATCTCGGAGGGCACTGCACGACAATTGCAGTGGTGGCTCACGAATCGCGATTGGGTCAATGGCAGATCCCTCTCCCTTCCCAACCGGAGCACACAGTGGTGACGGATGCGTCCCTCCTGCGTTGGGGCGGCCATTTGGGAGAGGCGGAGATCAGAGACCTCTGGTCTCCGGCGGAGTCCCGGCTCCATATCAATCTTTTGGAGGTTCGGGCGATCCGACTTGCACTGAAGGCTTTCCTTCCTTCTGTCCGGGGAAGTGTAGTGCAGGTGTTCACGGACAACACCACCGCCATGTGGTATTGCAACTAACAGGGCGGGGTGGGGTCGTGGACCCTATGTCAGGAGGCTCTGCGCCTCTGGACATGGCTGGAACATCAAGGCATTACCTTGGTGGTTCAACACCTGGAAGGTTCTCTGAACGCCAGGGCGGACGAACTCAGCCGCCGGTGCTTGATGGATCACGAATGGTGTCTGAACTCGGACGTGGCGCAAGGTCTTTTTCTGCAGTGGGGAGAGCCTTGGTTAGATCTATTCGCCACCGAAGAGAACGCGCAATGTCAACAGTTCTGCGCGCTGGAATTTCCAAGGCGGCACTCGCTCGGTGACGCTTTTCGTCGCGAGTGGAGCTGCGGTCTGTTGTACGCCTTTCTGCCTATACCACTTCTGCCCAGAGTGCTGAAGAAGATTCGGCGCGACCGTGCCCAAGTCATTCTTGTGGCTCCGGATTGGGCACGAAGATACTGGTATCCCGAGCTACTCAACATGGCGATCGATTCCCCGATCCGACTGCCTCTTCGGGAGGATCTTCTGTCGCAGCAACAGGGGACGGTCCTCCACCCGAACCTGTCAAGCCTCCACCTCCTTGCGTGGAGATTGAGCGGCGACAGCTGATTCCATTTGACTTGCCTCCGGCAGTCTGTGATGTCATTCTGGCCGCCAGGCGTCCCTCCACTAAATCGGCATACGCCTGCCGGTGGAACAGATTTGTGGCATGGTGCACAGCTAAGTCTGTGGATCCCCTTTCTGCCCCTCTTTCTGAGGTCCTTCTGTTCCTACTATCCTTGGCCCAGCAGGGCTCTGCTCTGGGCACTGTCAAAGGTTATCTTTCGGCCAACTCCGCCTTTCTCAGGCTTCCAGATCAGCTCTTCTCTCTTTAAGTCCCCAGTTGTTAATCGTTTCTGAAAGGCATTACACACACGTTTCCTCCAGTGCCTTTCATAATGCCTCAATGGGACTTAAATCTTGTCTTGACCTATCTGATGTGCGCTCCCTTCGAGCCCCTTCATAGCTGTCCTTTACGTCTTCTTACTCTAAAGACGGCTTTCCTGGTGGCTATCACCTCTGCCATGAGAGTGAGTGAGCTCCAGGCTCTTTCTTCTAAATCTCCTTTCCTTTCTGTTCATCCGGACAAGGTGGTTTTAAGGACCCGTCCTTCTTTCTTGCCAAAGGTTGTCACGCCCTTCCACATCGGGCAGACCATCACTTTGCCCACTTTCTCTCCGCATCCTTCAAAAGAGGAAGAGAGGCTCCATCGTCTGGACCCAAAACGTGCGCTCTCGTTCTATCTAAAGCGCACACAACAGTTCCGGGTG
This sequence comes from Calotriton arnoldi, assembly GCA_963921515.1. Classification (NCBI taxonomy): domain Eukaryota; kingdom Metazoa; phylum Chordata; class Amphibia; order Caudata; family Salamandridae; genus Calotriton; species Calotriton arnoldi. Next base: position 2,719,531 of record CAWUFW010000476.1, on the reverse strand, counting down.
GATGACCAGCTCTTTGTTGGCTTCGTGGGCGCCAAAAAAGGTCGGGCCGTGCACAAACGCACCATCTCTCGGTGGGTTGTTTTGTGCATCAAAGCGTGTTACTCCTTGGCTAAAAGAGCCTCCTGTGGGACTGCGTGCCCATTCTACCAGGGCGGCGGCAGCCACTACTGGCTTGGGACGCGGCGTTCCCTTGCAGGATATTTGTCAGGCAGCCACGTGGGCCTCGCTGCACACGTTTACCAAGCATTACTGCCTTGACAGTCAAGTCCGGAGAGACGGCTTCTTTGGCCGTTCTGTTCTCCGTGACTTTCTGGTGTAATCTATTCGCAGACCCACCACCGGGGTTGGTATTGCTGGGGTATCTATTCTAAGGTAAGGAATCTATCACTAACGTGTCTCTTTCAGATGCACAAGTTACTACTTGTGTAACGATATATCTGTAAGAGACATTAGTTAGTGATAGATTCCTTACCGCCCCACCCATCCTCCCCGTTCTGCGAACTGATTCTAGGGTTAAGGTCATCCCTTTCAGGGCCCTAGTTTCATGGCACCAGTGGTCGGTTTCTTGCATGGCTCTGCGTTCCTGGTGCGGAAAGTCGTGTACAGAACTGACGTCAGCACTCATGGGTGGCGCCTAAGTAGTCTTCGTGACGTCATCTCGGCGCTTACGACGCCAGCGACGAACGCGGAGCCGCACGACGCCACCTACCGACGCGCAGGGGTACTGCTGACGAAAAAACTTTCCGGATCCAGTCTGACGCCTGGGGATATTCTAAGGTAAGGAATCTATCACTAACTAATGTCTCTTACAGATATATCGTTACACAAGTAGTAACTTGTGCTTCCGGTGCCGTCTTCGGCCATCGGATCGCAATAGGCCATCGGATAAGTGTCAGGATTAACGGGGAGAACCTCCGGCGATCGCTGAGCTCTCCTAGGCTGCAGCCATCTTCGTTGGCTGCTAGCCACGCCCCCCCCTTGACTTTACTCTTAACCACCATGGCATAGGAAGCCCCCTCCTCCGTAGCCACTGTTGGCGGAGAGAGCATGCCAGTATCTGGAGAAGTATCCAGTCCACTGGCCTCCCCAAGATCCCCATACCAGTCTAAATTCTCCTCAGAGACTTCCTGGGTTTCAAGAGAGTCCCCAGACCCTCTCCCAATTCTCTCCTGAGCCTAGCACATCCTCAAAGTGCTCAGGCGACAACATAGAACATCTGGGTTCTGTCGGCGTCGATCGCCGTCGTTCCGATGGGGACGGCATTGGTGACGTCGCAGGCACCGACTTCGAGTCCGACACCGGGGTAGGTTGCGGTGGCACGACCGGCGTCGAACCGGATCCGGGATCTGATCCCTGAGGTCCCACCGGCGTCATGGCCCGCGGGGTCCAAAGGCTCACCAGTGGGTCGTTCTGCTCAAATATGCGGCGCATGGCCTCATAAAACTCTTTTATCTGAGCGGGAGTCGCTCCGGCTCCCGGAAAGGGGGGAGGCACGAAGTCGACTCTGGCTCCGGGGAACTGTGCCTAGAGCGCCGGTGCTCCTTACCTCTCTCGACGATGGACGTCAGTTGAGGTGAAGACAAAGTCCGCTTGGACTTCTTCTTATGCCTCTTCCCCGAGTTTCCCGAGGACCTCGAATGGGAGGAAGAGGACTTAGGGCTCGGGGAGCGGTCCCGCAACCTCCTCTTCTTCGATCTGGACCGTGACCTCCTCGGAATCTCACTGGATGGTGTCGACTGCTGGGCCACGAGCAACTTCATCACCCGCTCCCTCAAGGTCTTCGGAGCCATCGCCCGACAGTCCGAACACGACTTCGTATCCTGGTCGCTCTCAAGACACCAAAGACATACACGGTGGAGATCAGTGACCGACATCATGCGAGAACAAGTCCTGCACGGCTTGAAACCTGTCTTCCTTGGAGACATCCCTCGCACACAAAGTCGGAAAAAGTAAAAAAAAATTGACAAAAGTCGAGAAAAAGCCAGGGCAGGTTTGAAAAGTGTAATACCTCCCATGACATTCTAATTCTTATTCACCTACAGGCCTACCATTTATATTGCTATGCTGTAAAGAAATAGCTGCCCTATGTGACTGAACAGTGTTGTATGCTTTGCCTGACACAAGATGAATTAGAAAATTAACAATGATTGTTACATCTGCAAAAATTTGCATCCATCCACCTAGTGACACCATGACGCCCAAGCTGATTTATATGCCATAGTGGCATTTGAAGTCAATGTGTTTTTATTAAAGGAGACAGACTCCAAAAAAAGTCCTAGAGTACGAGGCTGAGCAGAAATATCCCAAACCATGAGTTCTAGTGTTTCTTAAAGAACTAGATCCTGAAGGTTTATCAGTAGTTCTGGGAAAATTGATAGAAGTATTGGTAGATCTACAGATAAGTCCCTCCAATCTGGTAACCATACTAGAGACATATATAACAAAATTATTATTATTACAGAAGTCCTTTGAAGTCTGAGATGCGCAAAACATCTCAAGACAAAAATTACAAATAAGACCCACTGATTAGTTCTGCAGGAATGTGTCTCTCACCGTTACAGCAGGGTCTGACTTCCAGATGAAACATCTTATTGATTGAGTTGAGATTAGGGGGAAAGAGATCCACATATAAAGAGTATCAGAATTGGGGAAAAAGTTACAAAATCAACTGGTAGCGGTTCCAATCACTGTACAAGATTCCTGGAGTGCAAATCTGCTATGGTGTTGTGTATGCCTAAGCTGTATTTCACCCGGACTGATACGTTTTAATCTGACAATACCCCAGAAACTTTGGTTAAGTCGGCTAAATTGATGAACTGGTACCTCTGAGGTGGTTGATGTAGCATACCTCTGTGAGATTGTCCATGCGAAGGAGTACTGAACAATTGGCTTTGTCTTTTGTGAAAGTCTGAATGCTGAAGCAACTGATACAGTTATAAACCATGGAAGTTCCTTTTGGACTCCCTCTGAGACGATAAACCACACGCGATTCCCAACCTAACCATCTTGCATCAGACTCTAGTAGGTTTTGGAATTAAGTATGTATTGCTGTTCTGCTAAAATGTTTGACGTGGTCTAACCAGCATTGCATGTCTTCGGTTCTTTCTTTATCTGAAGACATTATGTTCGTACTCCTATCATGGTGTTGGTATTTAGTGGAGAGTGCCTGGGAACAATACTTGAATGGAGGTAGCTAAAAGCACCTTTACCCTTGAAATACCCGTGACATCTGAGTGTGAAGTTACTGCAGTATCAGAGCTATTTTTGTTTGTTACAATTGGAAAGTACATGTTGGACAGTTTACTGTGAAACTGAGGAATTCCATCTGAGTGGGAGCAAGGAGGCAGGTTTTATCTTTATTTATAATGAAAACTAGGTGATAAGAAGAGATATGACAGTCTGGACACCGGTAGTCAGTAGATTTTTGTCTTGTGCCATACAAGCATCTTGTCTAAATGAATTAGCATGTGTATTGCCTGGGTTCAGGAATGGGTCGTGGATGCCTTTCAAAATTTTGTATAACGCCTCAAGCACTGATAAAAAGCCTAAAGGAAGGGGGTGAACTGGAATATTTGTCCTTCCCAGATGAACTCTAGATAAGTTTTGTTATCTTTCTGAAAGGGAACAAAAAAATACACATTTTATAAAACTTAATCTGACCTTCTAATCCCCAAACTGAAAAGCATCCCTGTGATCGAAAATGTTTCCATTTTGAAATGACTGTAAAGAGCTAATCTGTTGAATTTGAGGAAATGGCCAACCCAAATGTGTGTTTTTATTTTATAAGAAACACTTTGCTCAAGAAGACTGCAAAGCAGTGTCCCCTCTAATTATTTCTGTTGGTGTGCTGCACTGCAGCATCTATGTGCACAACTCTTTGAGTTGTGTGCGCAACTAATACGTAAAAAGAGTTTCTACAACAACAAGCGTGCTGACTTTTATGAAGTTGCGTGTAAAGCAAAGCTTTTAGACTAAATGTGGTAAGTAAATGTTAAATATCATTATTACAACTATATTGGCTAAGAAGGCAATGGGTTTCAGAGAAAGTCCTGTGGAGGGTGGAGCGCTCACGAAATAATACAGGAGTTCAAGATGTGCCACTGCACAGATAAATAATATTGCTCTGAGGCAGAAAATCGCTTCCGAAGCTCTTTCACATTTTTATGCAACCACCCTTGACATCTGTCTCCCTGGCAGAGTATATTAGAAACAACCCTGACTGTTTGGAGTACGCATTCACAATGGTAAGAAATGTCAGTCTTGTGGGAGGAACAGCCTTTAATCTGTGCTTTATGGTTGCTTGGTGAAAGGGGCTCCTGGGTGGGAGCTTATGGTAAACAAGCATTGCCAAAGCCAATAGGTCTTGCCTATGTGAGAGCTACTGGCTTTGCCAATGTGCTTTAGCCATGTTGTACACCAGCGTGGCTGCTGCACAGCATGGCTAAAAGTTAGTCGCAAAGAGGAGAGTGGCGTAGAGAGGCACAGAGTGGAGTGGTGTACAGTGTCTTGGTATGTTGTAGAGTGGAGTAAAATGGCGTGGAGTGGAATAGGGTGGCGTACAGTGGAGTAGAGTATGCCAAGGAGTACAAACAATACGACTGTGCCAGTAATTTGCCATGGAGACATCCGCCATAGTCATTGGTACCTTTAAAAATTCCCTCCTGTATACAAGGATCAGCATTTTGCCATTGACACCCCCTATAAAACGAGTAAAAGAACTCCTGTGACAAGAATTACCTTAAATATCAGTTCCAGCATTTTGCTATGGATCTGTCCTATCATGCTAAGACTTGTGTGCATCGTGTCAGGGCCTTCGGACAAGTTCTGGTGGCTCGTATTCTTTGTCCCTGACGCTGGGTATGGCTGGGGTAGTGGCTTTCTCAATTAGGCTGTTCGAGTCCCCACAGCCAATGATGGTGTCTTAATAAAAGCATTTCAGGGCCAGCAGTTTGCCATAGGTAACACCTCCCACTCATATGCCATTAGTGCCCTTATCTATAAGGCAAGAATAACCTCCAGTATGCCAGACCAGTCCAGCAGCACACTTGCAAGCATAAGACACATACACTCACACAAAAACATTCCCTCACACATACATTCTCTCACACTCCTATTCGCTCACACACTCAGTTTCACACACTCATTCTCACTCTCTTGCACTTTCGTTCATTTGTACTCTGTCTCACACACACAATGCCACTCCCATTAGTCAATCTGCTTTTATTGTGTTAGAAAGGTTTGCCTTGCTGCTTCTGCTGTACCTGTTTAATCTTTTAGTGAAGATTAATAAAAACATTCTCTATACACTATTAAAAAATAACATATTGCCTTGTCAATGTTTGTTACAAGTATGATTGTGAATGAAAAATGCACTTCCTTAAAATAGCTGTACTAGGCTTATATTTGGTTTCACATGTGGATCAAGCAGTTACAGTACTGGAAATGAACTAATCCACTTTTTAACATGTAATATCACAGCATGCAGTTGATCTTAGAAAATGCTTAAAGTCTTCAGCAACCATGGATTTTATCCAGTAACACTTTGCATTTGGGGTATTTCAGACCCAACTAGCAATGTAAAAAAAAAACTACAGGTCACCTAATGAAGCAAAGGGGTGAATGGAAAGCCATGACTGGCTGAAGGTGTCACACGATTTTCAATCCAGCACCATACCCCCAAAGCCTCCGCCTAGTCTGCCTCCTCACGCCATCCCACATCCTCAGTCCACTCTCCCCTCTTGCACTAGCCCCGTTGTTTCAGATGGAATTAAGGAGGCATCTAGTACTACGGAAAGAGCAGGTATAGTGTGGGTGCCTTTGTAGAAATATGTGTTTATTCATGAGAGTTGTGAAATATTTATATGTGCAGCATAAGAGGAGTGCTCATGTAAGTGCTGGGTGATGGTGAATGGTGTGCGTGAGTGGTGTGAGTATTGGGTGAAAAATGTGCCGATGTGAGTGTAGTGTGAGCTGCATGAATGTAATGAGAGAGCAGGGCCCATGTGAGTGCTGGGCGAAAGGAGTGCGTACAGAGTGAATCCAGCTTTTCTGGCAGAAAGTGGGTAAGATCATCTCGGATATTATGGGCCAAGAGATTAAGATGAGCTTAGCTCTTGTGATCTTTGGAGTGGTCCCGGGTGGGGTAGATATTCGGGTCTCCTCAGAACCCATAAAGCTCTCATCTTTGTTTTGATCCTCCTTGCACGAAGGGAGCTGTGTGTTAAGTGGATCCTCCCTTGTCCCCCTAATGAGGACGAATGGATTCGTTCCATTCAAAAAGTCTCGCATCTTGACCGGGCTAATAAACTTGTCAAGAAAATGAAATTTTGGGAACTTTGGGACGACTGGTTTAAGTTTTATGTCTCCAGTCTATCTCACTGAGCATGGAATCCTTCTAATTCCCCCCCTGTATCAGGTTTTCTTGGTTGTTTCTCTCTTCACTTTTTTTCCTGTTTATTTCTACCTACTTGTTTCTGCATGACGTATGTTTAAGCTTTTCTTTAAACCTTATGGTCCAATGATTAACTGTATGCTATACAGGTTGCTCTAGTGTCCGGGTCACCTACTCTTAGCACCTGTATTTAGAGGAGTCAGTGCCATTGTCCATCCAGGAGGTATAATCTTCTCTGGCCCCGGGATATTTCTATCCCTCCTCCCTTGTGGAGAGACCGGGTGCTCCACTGCCTCTCTTTGGTTTAGTCTGGCTTTGGCTTTCTGAACCCAGAGCATTTTGACAAATGAGGACAAGGAATAAAAAAATAAAAAAAAGAGGAGTGCTCATGTAAGTGCAAGGTGATGGTGAATGGTGTGCGTGAGTGGTGTGAGTATTGGGTGAAAAATGTGCCGATGTGAGTGTAGTGTGAGCTGCATGAATGTAATGAGAGAGCAGGGCCCATGTGAGTGTTGGGCGAAAGGAGTGCGTACAGAGTGAGTGCAGGGTGGTGTGAGCAGTGTAAATGCAGGGTGAGTGGTGTGCCTGTGTGTGAGTGCAAGGTTAGCTGTGAGAATGACTGGTGAGTGCATAGTGACAGGAGTTAGTGCTGGGTGAGTGGTGTATCCCTGTGAGTTCCAGCAGGCTTTTGTGCCTGTGTGCAGGCAGGGTGAACAGAGTGCAGGCTGAGAGGTGTGTCCGTGTGAGTGCAGGGTGAGAGGAGGGAGTGCAGGGTGAGTGGTGACTCCAAGGGGAGAGATGCACCTGTTTGCATGCTGTAAGCGCAGGATGAGTAGTGTGCCCATGTGAGTGAAGGGTGAGCTGTGTGAGTGACGCAAGTGCCTATGTGAGTGCACAGTAAGAACAAGTTACTTACCTTCGGTAACGCTTTTTCTGGTGGATACAATATCTGCCTGTGGATTCCTCACCTTTTGAATACCCCTTGCGCCAGCAATTCCGCGGAAATTCTTTTCCCAGCTCTCCCACGTCGACGAGGGCGTCACAATAGCACGGCTCCGCTCGTGACGCTGTATGACGTCATCGGAGCCATAAGAAGACCTCGTCGGCGTTCTGACGTCAGTTCCACCCATTTTTTTCCGTGCCACCGAGGCAAACGGGCGGACCGACACATTTTCACACGTATACACAATATAACTTTTCAAATGCAGTACACATAGCATTTTATCAATAACACGTAATATGAAGACTGCAAATCAAACATTTGAGAAACTGTTAAAGCACTTTTTTTTTTTTGGTAAACACAGGTAGACAATGGGGAGGCGGGTGGGTCAGTGAGGAATCCACAGGCAGATATTGTATCCACCAGAAAAAGCGTTACCGAAGGTAAGTAACTTGTTCGTCTGATGGATACTTCTGCCTGTGGATTCCTCACCTTTTGAATAGATTTCCCAAGCCGTGCCTTCCCCGGAGGAGGGTGTCCACCTGACTAAACCAAAAACTCTTGCAAAACAGAACGAGCAAAATGGCCATCCCTCCTAACCTCAGAATCTTGGCAATAATGTTTTGCAAAGGTATGGAGGGAGGCCCAAGTTGCTGCCTTACAAATATCAAGCACTGGTACACCTCTAGCCAAAGCAGATGTAGTAGACTTTGCTCTAGTAGAATGAGCTCTGATACCTTCAGGAGCTTCCTTGTTGGCCAGGGCGTAGCAGATCTTTATACAGAGGATAATCCATCTTGACAGAGTCCGCTTGAGAACAGCTTTACCCTTCATCCGACCAACATAACCCACGAAGAGTTGGTCATCAAGTCTCAATTCTCTGGTCCTGTCCAGATAAAAACTGACCGCTCTCTTTGGGTCCAAGCGGTGAAGCCTCTCCTCCTCCTTGGAAGGGTGAGGGGAGGATAAAAGGTAGGAAGGGTAATGGACTGCCCCAAATGAAAAGGAGTAACCACCTTGGGAAGGAAAGCAGCCCTGGTCCTTAGAACCAACTTATCTGCATGAATGGTCAGGAAAGGAGGCTTAGAACTAAGAGCCTGCAACTCGCTTACCCTCCTAGCCGAGGTAATGGCAATTAAGAAAACCGGTTTAAAAGTAAGAAGCCTCAAAGGGCAACTATGCAGAGGCTCAAATGGAGAACCCATGAGAAAAGTAAGTACAAGATTCAAATCCCACTGAGGCATAATGAAAGGAGTGGGAGGAAACATGTTTGTAAGACCTTTAATAATTCTCATCATCACCGGAGATTTGAATAAGGACGGCTGATCCGGCAAACAAATAAAAGCAGACAAAGCCGATAAGTAACCTTTTACAGTAGCTACAGCATAACCCTGCTGCGCTAAGGAAAGTGAAAAACTCAAAACATGAGATAAACGAGCCTTCAAAGGGTCAATAGATCTCTCTCCACACCATTTAACAAATTTAGACCAACGGGAAGAGTAAACGGACTTGGTGGAGTGTCGCCTGGACGATAAAATAACATCCACCACATCTGGTGGGAGAGAGAACGAACTCAGGTTGCCCCGTTCAATCTCCAGGCATGAAGGTGCAAGCTCTGGAGGTGGGGGTGAAGAACCTGCCCCAGCGACTGCGAGAGGAGGTCTGCCCTGAGAGGGAGACGGAGCGGAGGGTGCGAAGAGAGGTGAAGAAGATCTGTGTACCACACCCTTCTCGGCCAATCCGGAGCGATCAAGATGACTAGGGCCCGGTCTTGGCGAATCTTCCTCAGAACCCGAGGAATCAAGGGTATGGGAGGAAACGCATAAAGGAGTTGAGAGCTCCAACTCAACTGAAACGCGTCCCCCAACGCTCCCTGCATCGGAAACTGGAGACTGCAGAACAACGGGCAGTGCGCGTTCTCGCGAGTGGAAAACAGGTCCAAACGAGGAGACCCCACATCTCGAAGATGTGATGGACCACCTCCGGATGAAGCCTCCACTCGTGATCGGCCGAGAAATGCCGACTGAGACTGTCCGCACGAACATTCAGCACTCCGGCTAGATGATTTGCAAGCGCACAAATCTGTTGGCCCTGAGCCCAGGACCAGAGTCGCAGAGCCTCTCGACAGAGACGAAACGATCCTACACCTCCCTGTTTGTTGATATACCACATCGCGGTCGTGTTGTCCGTCAGGACCTGAACTGACTGACCGCGAAGGGAAGGAAGGAAAGCCTTTAGTGCCAAACGTATCACCCGCAATTCCAGAAGGTTGATGTGAAGCAACCTTTCTTCTGGGGACCAAAGACCTTTGATCTCCAGATCCCCCAGATGAGCCCCTCACCCTAGAGTGGAGGCATCCGTGATCACTGTGGCCATCGGTGGAGGGAGTTGAAAGGGCTTTCCTTGAGACAGGTCCCTGCACACCCCACCAAGTCAGCTCCGCTGCAGCGTCTCTGGAGATTCTGACCTTCTCCCCGAGATCTCCGTTGTGCTGATACCACTGCCTGCGGAGGCACCACTGGAGTGCCCTCATGTGCCAGTGTGCATGACTGACCAACAGTATGCAGGAAGCGAACAGACCGAGCAGGCGTAGGACCTTCAGGACCGGAACAACCGCTCCGTTGTGAAACAAGGGAATCATTTCCTGAATGTCGAGAATCCTCTGTGAAGGCGGGAATGCTCGACAAACAGTAGTTTCCAGTATTGCCCCTATGAACAGGCTGCGCTGAGAAGGCACCAGGTGAGATTTGGGTACATTTATTGAAAAACCCAAGTTGAACAACAGTTGCGTTGTCACCTGCAAGTGACGCAACACCATCTCCGGAGACTTGGCTTTCAACAGCCAATCGTCCAGATAGGGGAAGACAGGAACCCCTGATCTTCTGAGATGTGCTGCTACCACTGCCATCACCTTTGTAAAGACTCGCGGCGCGGAAGTCAGACCGAACGGTAGAACCGCAAACTGGTAATGTTGCGACCCTACCGTGAAACGTAGATACTTCCGAAGCGACTTCAGGATGGGAAGATGAAAGTACGCATCCTGCAGATCGATGGATACCATCCAGCCTTCCTGTTGCAGCGCAAGAAGAACCTGAGCCAGAGTCAACATTTTGAATTTCTCCTGCCTGAGGTAAAAATTCAAAACCCTGAGGTCCAGGATCGGCCTCAAACGTCCGTCCTTTTTGGGAATCAGGAAATACCGGGAGTAGCACCCCTGACCCCTTTCCTGCTCCGGAACCACCTCTATTGCACCTTTCTGTAACAAGACAGGAACCTCCTGTTGCAAAAGCAACAAATGGTCTTCTGAACAACCACCTTGGCGAGGAGGGTAAGGAGGTGGATACTCTAGAAAAGGAAGGGCGTACCCATTCTCTACAAGATTCAAAACCCAACGATCTGTTGTAATCAGTTTCCAAACTTGTAGAAAATGGGACACCCGACCCCCAACAGGACCAACATGCTCTAAGATGGGGGATCTAGAGCTGCTTTCCTGAAGCACCAACGGTGAGGGGAGGAGAGGAGGAGGAGGAGGACTGCTGCCGTGTGGCTCCCTAAAACGGCCTCTGTTCTTGCCCCTGTAGGACTCATATACAGGGTCCTGCTGTTGCTGCTGGACCCTGTTGAGACTGTTGACGGCCACGAAAGGAAGAACCCTTCCAAACTCCACGAAGGCGCTTGTATCCATAACCCCTGGACTGTGTTTGAAAGCCCAGAGATCTAGCAGTCGCCCTGCTATCCTTGAATCGCTGTAAGGCAGAGTCAGCCTTGGATCCAAACAGCCTCGTGCCATCAAAAGGTAAGTCCAACAGAGTTGCCTGGACATCAGGGGAAAACCAGAAGACCTTAACCAGGCCTGCCTTCTTGTTGCCACAGAAGAACCCATCACCCGTGCAACAGAATCAGCCGTGTCCAACCCAGACTGAATCACCTGACGAGCAGCTGCTTGCGAATCAGAGAGTACCTCCATAAAGTTTGCCCTATCATCCTCTGGAAGCTTAGGAGCCAGTTCTTTTACAGAATCCATCAAAGCATGGACGTATCTCCCCAGAAGACAAGTAGCATTAGTCGACTTCAACGCCATGCTTGCAGATGAAAATATCTTTTTAGCTGCTTGCTCCATCTTTTTCGAATCCCTATCTCCCAGAGTAGTAGGGAAAGCACCCGATGATTGCTTCGAACAAGAAGCCTGTACCACCAAGCTCTCAGGTGTCGGATGAGTTGACAGAAAGGCAGGATCCCCAGGGGCCGGCCTATATCTCCGTGCAATAGCCCTAGAGACAGCAGGAGCAGACAAGGGCTTCTGCCACACTTCCAATATTGGCTCAGTCAAAGCATCAATGAATGGTAAAAGAGGCTCTGAAACTGTAGAAGAAGTATTAAGGACCTCAGACAAGATGTTGGACTTTAGTTCAGATGATGGTAACTGAAGACCCAGCAAATCAGCCGCCTTCCTCAAGACCACATGGTAGGGAAAATGTTCCAGAGGTAGACCAGCCTTTGGCGATGAAAGGTCATACTCAGGAGAAGTGTCTAATCCACTGGCCTCCTGCAGACCCTCAAACTCATCAAGTGATTCCAAAATCTCTCCTTCCTCCTGCTCTTGTTCATGCCTATACACCTCCTCTTCTAGCAGCCTCTGTGCATCCCTCCTGGAGCGCTGCTTTGGCATCGTCGCCGGAATCGGCGTAGCTGGAAACTGAGTCGACGGCGCCGGACGCGGCGCCGGTGACGATGGCAACGGAACAGAAGGAGGCCCCTCCGGAACAATCTTCGGCGTCGCCCGAATCCAAGACGACGCCGACTCCACATCCGACGGAGCTCGAGGTGCCGGAGTGGACGACCTCGGCGTCGGGAAATGCCAAGCCGGAGCCGATGGCATAAAGGGCGCCTGGGCATACTGGTGTGGAACACCCAAATTGTAGGCTAAAGGACCTGAAGGCACACCCAGCGGATAACTGGCCCTTGAAAACATCCCAAACATCGCGTTCAGGAACTGCGATGGGTCCGCACCAGGCAAAGGAAAAGGAGGATAAGGATCCGTACCTTCTCGCCCGGGGATCTCCTGAGGCCGAACTGGGTCCTGCGGAGCCGGTGGAGACGGCGCCCGCTCAGGCGAAGCCACAGGTATAGGAAACAACTCCCCCGGCGTCGGAGTCTTACAAGGCGCCAGTGATCCTCTCGACGCCGAAGAGCCCTTCGACGCCGGCGACATCGGAGCCGGAGAATGAACCGACTCCGCTCTCGGAGACGGAGAGACAAAGTCCTTTCTCCGAAGCCGCTCAGGAGGTGAAGCCGACCTCGAAGCCTCTAGACTTCGACGAATGACGTCGGGACTTCTTCGACTTCTTGTGCTTCTTCGACTTTGATGTGCGAGACGAAGAAGACTTCCTCCGCTTTCGACCTCTCTTCTCCTTCTTGGCTCTGGCTATAAAAGTTTAGCCTCACGCTCTTTAAGGGCCTTCGGGTTCATCTTCCTGCAGGAACGACACTCTCCGACGTCGTGGTCAGAAGAAAGACACCAAAGACAGTCTTCATGCGGATCCGTTAGAGACATATGGCCTCCGCACTCCCTGCAAGGCTTAAACCCGGACTTCCTAGAAGTAGCCATTTCCAACAATACGAAGAAACAAAGTAGAAAATGGAGAGTCCCTGGAAAAACCGTTACGCGTCGACGGCGCGGAAAAAAGGGAACTGATGTCAGCACGCCGACGAGGTCTTCTTATGGCTCCGATGACGTCATACGGCGTCACGAGCGGAGCCGTGCTATTGTGACGTCCTCGTCGACGTGGGAGAGCTGAGAAAAGAATTTCCGCGGAATTGCTGGCGCAAGGGGTATTCAAAAGGTGAGGAATCCACAGGCAGAAGTATCCATCAGAAACAATGTGCCTGTGTGAGAGTAGAGTAAGAGGAGTGACTGCAGGTTGAGTGATGTGACTATATGAGTTTGAGTAAAAGTGCAGAGTGGGAAGAATGAATGCATGGTGAGTTATGTGCTTGTTTGAGTAGGCGTACAGGGTGAGCAGTGAGAGTGACAGGTTAATGAAGTATCACATAAGTGCAGGGTGAGCAGTGTGCTCATGTGACTGCAGGGTGAACAGCTTGAGTGCAGGGCGAATGTGAAAGTGAAGGGTGAGCTGTGAGAATGAGGAGTGAGTAAACTTAATGCAGGATGCATTCCCAAACACTTGGAGTGACTCAGCATGTTATTGACAGTTGGCGAGTAGGGTTTCAGATATAAGTTAAACTATTGCTATTATGGCATCAATCAGGGCTGGAGGGTGGGGAAAATAAATCATTTCTTTATCCTGCAACAAACTTTCAGTCTTGTGATTGAGTTGCTATCTGACCGGATTTCTATCGCCACCACCGTTTTTCCCAATGTCCCAGCCGGTACAAAAATTAGCAAATCACATACAGCCAGTATTTTTAAGCCTTTATCTGTATGTACTTTGACAGCAAATATAAATAGAAAGCACTTTTAAATGTGTTGTACAGCTGCATTAATGATCCATGATTAATAATTTAAGTAAACAATGACAGAAAATGTTACAAAATGAATGCAAACGATTTTGTTTGCAGCCCTATTTAGTCTCACGGCCAGGCCTTTGCAGGCTCTTTAAACAACAACAACTTGCCGGCATTTTACTCTTGGAAAGGTGGCAACCCTACTCATGATATGCATTTTCGCAAAATGCATTATCCCACTATGGCAGTATCAGTAAAATACAAATGTAAGGAACAGACAGAGTGCGGGCCCAGGGGGTACTGGAACCAGTGGAAAACAAAACCAAAACCTCATTAACCAGTTCACAAAGGCACGTAAATGTTCTTTTAAAGACCTGTGAAATACCAGGGTGAGGATGAGATAAGATGCCAGACACTGCTAAGCCGAGTCCACAGCAGCTCAGGAACTGTGCGTGTGTCCTGGAAGCTGCAGCAGCCTGGGCTGAGACACACTGGGGAGGACTCTTTTCCAAAATCCCAAAGTGTATCTCTCTCTGGCAATACATCTCTTCTCATTACGTTCCCCTAATATAAAAACCTTTCTCGGGCACAACTTAGATTTAGTTATTTAATGTATGTGCAGAAAATAGTTGATGCAGAAGGGTGTTTTTTTGTTTAAAGAAGAGTGCTATATGAAATCGGGTCGAAATGCGAAAATAAGCTGCTGGGAGAGAAAAGGGGAATGGGAGTAGGACGGACAGGGAGTGTGCAACAGGCAGAATGTCTGGAAGCTGCAGGGAGAGAGCTCTGCAATGGGTGGGACAGAGCTTTTAAAAACACGAGCACTCGTGTGAAGTGCTCGAACAGAAAGAAAAAAGCTCCTAAAACAGGAGCTGTGGATGGACGCAAGTACTCGGTCCATGCTCTGGGGGAAGACTAAACACAAGAAGAGGCATGATGCATGCATGCCATGGACAAATGGGGACAAAGGATATGCAAGCGACAATGGAGCAAGCAAATGGGAAGCTTTAGGGAGGGCTAAGCCCACAGATTGAAAAAACATGTCTCTTCGAGACCGCGCATGCGCTGTCTAGCCAAGACCTAAAAAGGGATGTATGACCAACACTGTTGATGGAGCAATTACGTTGGAATTTTCAAGCCAACTTCCAAGAGCAATTTCCTGCCTCAGGGCAACAGGATTTGTAATGGCCTTGGTGCAGGCCTGAAATGTCTGAACTTGTGTGCTGCTGATAATACAAGAGTTGCTGGTTGTCTAGTGTTGGCATTGGTTGCATAAACCTTTTATTTCTGGGAAGTGGGTGACTTGTTCTCATCACAAGGGCTTGTGCCCTGCAACCAGATTCTATTTTGGACCCCCATAATTCTGCTGCTGAAACTGACTTCCTGAAACGTGCTACTGGATCATGTTTGCCTACTGATATGGCGGCTTGGTGTACATCTGCAATTGTAAGAGCTGTGACTGGTGGCTCCTACCTACACCCTCTGAAGGTGGAGTTAAGCTTGTTGGTCATTACCCTACCTTCTGTGTGGTATCGGCACTGTGCTCCGGCTTACTTCAACAATATTATAGCATTAAAACCTGCTGCCGAGGGCTATAACTTTTATAAAGACTCCCTTCCTAAGTTATAGGCCCAAATCGCAGCTATAGCCCTCAGAAGTTGCTTGTTGCCCACGTGGAAGCCTGAAATAACGTTGGCCGACACATTATGCTGCACAATACAATAGTGTAGATGATTATATGCTAATGTCAACCTAATCTCAGCTGTCAACTTTCGACCTTCACCACACACAAGTCTCCACCCTGATTCTGGTAACACCCTAGTTTACCCACCCAAAAGGAAATCTGCCTACCCTTGCAAGTATCCTGTTAACTATACAAACTGAATGCAGAATATTTAACGGATTGATTGCAAGTTAAGTCTTGTTACTTCATAGTGCCATAACACAGAAGGGTTTCTCATATCTAGTATAAATGATAATCATATTGTTGATTTTGGACTGATAAGAGGCTGTCCAGGCCGGCAACAGATCCTACATATTTTAGCGTGAAGAATTTGCCATAGGGTTTTCCACCTGGGCTGTAGTCGCCATGTCAAGGCTGGTAAGATTGTGGAAAATAAGCAAAGGAGAATATTCTTTGATGTACAAGCTTATGCGGCAAATAAAACAATGAATTGCTTTAAAAGTAATGTAGAGTGGTCTAAACGATTTCTCTTGAATAATTAAGGAAAACAAGGCAGAACTGTAAAAAAATACTCCGGTTTTCTGCAAAAATTCTTATTCTTGTACCAGTTCGTGGCCTTGTCAGAATCTGAAATCATGAATACACGGTAGAAAGGTGGACACGTTATATGAAGGTTCACCTGTGATGAATCAGCATGTTCAGTTGATTTCCATTCAAACTTGCCTAGCTGATATAAACAACAATGCTTGGGTGTATATAGCCCAGTACTTCCGAATGGGCATGTAAAACTTTGAGATGATGAACAGTTTTTGGCCCTTTTAGTTTATAGGGTAAGAAAGAAAATTAAGACTATATAAGGATAATGCATACAAGACATGTCTAGCTAAATTGGAACACTGACTTAGACATGGTTGTATATGTCTGCAACCACATACATTTCTTTTAAATACAACCGTAATCTGTTTTTGATAAGGATAATGCATACAAGACATGTCTAGCTAAATTGGAACACTGACTTAGACATGGTTGTATATGTCTGCAACCACATATATTTCTTTTAAATACAACCTTAATCTGTTTTTGGTAATGTGAAACAAAAACAGGTCACATGGCGAATAGGCCTGACTCAGTTGGTGCTTAATTTGGGCCTGTGATTTCCGGTGTGCGGAACACCCGACTTATGACAGTCTGCCATATGGTGGCACTGTTTATGTAATTTAGAGATAGCACAACAACAGTTGATTATTGATTCAATATACATTAAAACACCTGATACCTGCCACCCAAGCCATTCTTATAGCTTTGGGTTCCTGCAATAGTCTGAAATGTCACACTTGTAGGAGTGTGATGGTTAGTGGTTATGTAGGTACTGTCGTTGGCAGCACTGGCAGGGGCAATGGGTAGTTCAAGCTGCAGTGGCTTCCTGACAAGGGCCCTGGCACTTATTATTTTACAGATTAAGGACTGGACACATTTGAATTCCCTTTAAAACATTAGCCACCTGAATCCTGCTCGGCTATAAATGCAAGCATACAGATGACTATTAATAAATAAATGAATGTTGCATTCATTTGCAACAAACTGCACAATAAGGATTCCCTAGAGCAAGCTCGTTTGGTACCCTTGAAAAGATTAACATCATCGGCCAAAAGTTGTTGCAAAAAACTGTGCACAGATGTGTTCGTTAAAGTAAACACCTTGCAGTGCTGTAATAGCTGAAGTGTGTTACAGGTTACAAGATGACTCTATTTCCCCCATCAATGAACTTGTTTAAAATCTTTGTTTTCAGGGGTGTTGGTCCAGAAAGCCAAACTGACATACCCCACTATAACAACTCTCAGACAGCACAGAGCTGGTAAGTGGAAATCCAACTTTCAGCTTATCAAGGTAAGCCCCAGTAGTTTAAACTAGTAGACACTCAAGCCAGAGAGCTAAAAAAAAGAGCAAAATCTTTGGTATATATACCCATTTTCACTGAGATTATTGTAAAAAGGAAAATTCAGATTAGCAAAAAGAGACATTCATCCTGCTTCATTTACTCCCAAAAATGTTCCAGGCCTTTTATTAACAGTTTGCACGTTACTGACCACATCTGGACGTGTCTGATATTTCTATTTTCTTTTAGGAGGCGTTCAGATTCACATGTCGAGGGCTAAAAAGAAACTGATTTTTGCAAAACCCAAAAAGGGCATGCATTGACCGTATTTTATTTACCAGACAGAAAAATGTTTATAATAAAAGCTTTTGTCCCTCAAGCAGATGTCATCTATTTATTTTCGCAGAATTCAGCTTCATCAGTAGTCAGATCTGTAGCACACGTGGACATCAGTAAAATATGCACACGTGATTAAATGCAATATTCATGGCACGCATTTTTAATTAGGAATCAGTTCCTTCTTTTCCCACTGTGTATGGCTGGTGTCCGTCTTTTCTTTTCAGGTCGGATTTGCAACATACTCGGCACTTAATGAGATTTCCGTGTGCAGGAAGAACCCTTGTAATGCGCGCTCCTGGGCCTGTATTATACAGAGTGCGCTGTGCCAGTTTGTGCCATGACGCATCTCTAAAGAGGTGTGCCTGGCACAGACTGGTATAGTCCGCAATATTATCATCATCAAAAAGCTTTATTCGATTATTTAAAAAAATCAGAAAAGCATCAGTCATTAAATACATTATTTTTCGAATAAAACAATATGAATGTTACATATGCTAAAAATAAAAAAATCATAAGAACATAGATCTTCGTTTAGAAACCGCTAATTTAAAAAAACTACCAACATTAAAACAAACCTGAATATTAGCCAACATTCATAAAAAATAGAGCAGGTTTCCATTGTTGAAGACCATACATTTTAAGAATTGGTTTTAAGAACTTTCGTGTAAAAGGCGCATAATATTTACAAAACAAAGTGCTCAGGGGATTGCACAGCAGTCTCGTCGCATGGGCAAACTAGCACTGCATCATTGTCAAATTGGTCCAAGGGAAGACAAAGTAAAGATCTTATAGTCCCCAACTGGAACTTGGATAAAAGTGCTCTTTCCCAGGGGCTCACAACCCAACTCAGATATTGGTCAAGATTAGATGAGGTTTGTATATTTACATAGACCCCGCAGGAGTGATTTTCGCAACTGTTCCTGTTCCCTGGAAGCCCCGCTACGGGGTATAAAAAGGCATTCGATATTGGAAATATCGGCACAGTGAGGGAGAACGGAGATAAAACCATATCCTCCCATGCAGTTTCTTTGGCCATAGAGCTCACCTAACTCAGCCAGGGACTAGCAGGACCCTTCTCACATTTCATGCAATCTACAGTAATCTCCCTAATAAGAGAGGTGGCCTCATTTGCCCAAAGAGAGACACAAAGAACCAGGGGAGCTACCCTGATCAGATGGGACACGAAAAGGAATGCCCTTTCCTTATGAAGGAAATAATGCTGGTCTGAAGGTGGTAATCCCAGGAGCAGATGGCGAAAACGATTCTCCACCTGCATTGAAGCAATATCCAGGTGGCCCCAGGCCCCTGCACCATACGTTAGGACCGGTAAACATTTTCTCTGAAAGACCTCCAAAAGGGGTTGTACTGGCTTGTTACCCACTCTCTTAGAAAAGTTAAACAGTGCACCCACAGAACGACTATAATGCAAACACCAGATAGCTAAACAAGGCGACCAAGTTGGTTTCTGATCAAACACAACTCCCAGATAAGGAAATTCTGAGACCTGTTCAATACGCCTGTCTTTTATCCAGAATGATCCTTCCGCATACCATGTATTTAGTTTTAGCTGTGTTGATGTCCTAATCCAATCCATCCATAAAAATAACAAAAACTACTAATCAGGGCCCTCGGGCCGTTGGGGTAGGAGACATTAACACTGCATCATCTACGTTATCATGAAAGCCCTGCTTCCAGGGCAGCTGCAAACCTGTGCCTGACCTGAGGGGGCAGCACATTCAGTAAAAAACTGAGCGGCTGCTTACAAGCCACTCATTGTTTCACAGTGCAGGCGCCAGCTACCTACACCGCCTGCAGGGAGATGCCTGGGTGGTCCATGGGACCCCCTTTCACCTCTCCAGTGGCCTGCCCTAATGGGCGCGCCTCCTATGGGCGTGTTTGCCTCTTCATCCATAATACAGCGCAGGCACAGAGGCAAAGTGGTTCCCTCATTTGCATGGGCCTATGCCCCGATGGGGAATGCCCTCTCAAGATAGCACTGGCGCTACATGTGCACCAGCGCTATAAGGTATTACAGAAGGGGCCGCCCAACTGTCTGCGACCCCTTGTAATACTACAGTGCCCCAAAGGTGCAGAAACAGGTGCACACGCCTACTTCGCCCCAGGGGCACTGTATGTAATTCAGCCCCTTGTGGTCCTCTGTGCGGACATAAATAACAATGTGCTCAAATGCCCAGGCGTACAGGGAACAGTGCTGCAGAGTCGTTTTCTCTATTATTCCTTTGGGCAAAAGACCTTGAAGTTCTAGTTGTTCCAGCTGCATATATATATATTTGGGGAAAACTAAATGAAGTAGGATGTGTGGTTTGAAAAGAAATTTGATAGAGCTCTATGTGAAAGGCCTATATAGTCTGGCAAATGCAATGTCTGGTGAGGTTTGAAGACAATTATGACTGAAAAGAGCAATTTGGTTTCCTATTTATGAAGCACACTAAGGCAGAATACTCCCTGTGATGTTGTATTGCTCTAGTTTGGCCTTTCCTATAGCAGTACCATGAACATTTCCTCCTTTGAGGAAGAGATATCTCTTTGGTTAGAATAGTTATTCAATTGCCCTCCAGGGGTATTTGGGTGCTGACTGTGATAGAAATATCAGCTCCAAGGTCCACCCGCAGCTGAACATGCCTTAGCGGAAGGAAGGCTTGATTCACGGGCCTTCCTTTCTTTTTTGCAACATTTCCAAATTGGAATGACCCAAAAAATGCGTGGCCCTTTGGGTCGAGTTAGATGGTCCCCCCCTAGATTAATCTGTGAACTGGATTCTTTAGTTATCTTCAGCTATATCAAGCATCTTCAAAATCTTAGTCATGGGACCTATTGGGAGACTATTCCTGAACAATTTGTCAAGTGGAGATTTCAAATGTGTTTGGCTATATTGAACAATATGGTCCATGGGGATCCCTATTGAAGATGAGGGTGCCAAGACAAAGAAGGATCAAAACGGAGCACCTGTCACCTTAAAAATGTTGGAAGATATGATACAGGCATCTTATCGTACATCAAATGTAGACATTTGCTTGGCTTTTTTTCTTTTGGACGGTATAAATCAAAGCTTGCGCTTATCAGCATCTTTATCTGTATGACAGGGGTGTAAAGGATGTTATCTGTATAAGTAATTGTCAATAATTGCCTTGATGTCATTCTTAGTAGCCCGTTTATCCGCCTCCTGGTTGAAACATCTGTTGCATGGTTGAGAACCACAATAACCTTGTGTATTGGAACTGGTGCTGATTCATCCAACAGAGCCGCAAATTATGTTTGATGTTCTATATTGGAGCGTATTGTCAATAGACTTTTTTCACGTTTGTCTAGGCACTTCTTTCTCGACAGAAACTAAAGAAATATTATTGCATGTTTTAGATATTTGTTTCACCTTTGGGGAAACGCCCTGCTACTGCCAGAAGACGTGGGCTTCGAAAAAACAACTGCTTGCATCTTTAATTTTTTTTTATATATGCATCATGGACTCACTGAGCGGAATTGGCTGGAGAATAATTAATGAAGGTATGCAAATGGGACTTAAATATTTGTCCTTCTTTGTGCATAACTTTGTCATCTTGAGCACCAACCTGTAAAGCATTGTTCATCTCCCCGTGACATGCTATCAGTACTCGAAAAACCTCAGTATACTTGAATTGCAGGAAAAATACTTCTTGCCCCTTTAAGAGCCAGAGGTTAGACTTCTATATTGTTTCTTCACTCTTATGAAGCAAAATGTCTGTGTCAGAACATACACAGGACCCCTTACAGACTCCGAAAGCACACTTATTTACTTTCAAGGGCACCCAACCACTCGTTTTCTGCTGTAATTTTAATAACCGAAATGGAGACACCACTCCACTAAAAGAACGGGAGAGATCAATGCTGCGCCCTTCATGCTTCATCTGGAAATGTTGGATGATGGGGTTTCCCCTGCTGCCCCAGTACATTTGCACGTACATTACACAGTTGTGCCACGACGAGCAACACCTGTATGGAGGCAACAAGCAGGATCATAAGCGAGAGAAGAACCCTCCCTTTGTATAATGTTGATAATCGTGGGTAACCGATAATGGTGGGGTATTAAATAGAGAAGAACAAGTTACTTATCTTCGGTAACGATGTATCTGTAAGAGACATACTTTAGTTATAGATTCCTTACCTTAGAGTTACCCCCAGGCATCAGACTGGATCCGGAGAATTTTTTCTCTAGCAGTACCCCTGCGCGTCGGTAGGTGGCGTCAGTCGACTCCGCGTCCGTCGTCGGCGTCGTGGTCACCGGGATAACGTTGCGGTGTCTACTTAGATGCCGCCCTGCGCGCTGACGTCAGTTCTGACACAACTTTCTATACCAGAAGCACAGAGCCAATGCGAGACACTGACCACTGGTGCACAAAACTAGGGCCATGGAAGGGAGTCCCTATCCCTAGAAGTCAGTTCGCAGAACGGGGAGGATGGGTGGGGCGGTAAGGAATCTATAACTAAAGTATGTCTCTTACAGATGCATTGTTACAGAAGGTAAGTAACTTGTTCATCTGAAAGAGACCATTAGTTATAGATTCCTTACCTTAAAATAGATACCCCAGCAATGCCAACCCCGGAGGTGAGTCTGCGAACTAAGTTCACACCAGGAAGTCCTGGAGAACAGAACGGCCAAAAAAGCCGTCTCTCCGGACTTGGCTATCCAGGCACTAATGTTTTATGAACGTGTGCAGGGATGACCACGTGGCTGCCTGGCAGATGTCAATCAGCGGAACTCCACGTCCCAAAGCAGTAGAGGCTGCCATCGCCCTGGTAGAGTTGGCGTGCAGTCCTACTGGAGGTTCCTTTTTCGCCAATGAATAGCAGATTTTAATGCATAGGACAACCCATCGAGAGATGGTACGTTTCTGCACGGCCCAACCTTTCTTGGAGCCCACATAACCCACGAAGAGTTGATCTTCCACCCGGAAATCTTTAGTGCGGTCAAGGTAGAAGGCCGGCGCACGTTTAAGGTCCAGACGGGTGGAGTCTCTCCTCCTCTTTGGAAGGGTGCGGAGGCGGGAAGAAGGTGGGCAATGTGATGGTCTGACCTATGAGGAAAGAGGTAACCACTTTGGGCAGAAAAGAGGGCCTAGTTCAAAGGAAAACTTTGTCCGGATGAACTGCAAGAAAAGGAGGCTTGAAGGAAAGAGCCTGAAGCTCACTCACCCTGCGAACAGAGGCAATGGCAAGCAGGAAAGCGTCTTCAAGGTAAGAAGACGAAGAGGACAATTATGTAGTGGCTCGAAGGGAGCACACATAAGGTAAGTAAGAACAAGGTTCAATTCCCACTGGGGCATTACGAAAGGAGAAGGAGGAAAGAGATTAGTAATGCCCTTTAGAAATCTATTTACAATTGGAGACTTGAAAAGAGAAGGCTGATCAGGAAGGCGCAGGAGGCAGATATGGCCGAAAGGTAGCCTTTAAGATTGCCCAGAGCAGAGCCCTGCTGAGCCTAGGACAGAATGAAGAGGAGAGCCTCCGAAAGGGGGGCAGAAAGGGGATCCACAGCCTTTGCTGTGCACCATGCCACAAATGTGTCCCATCTAGAAGCATATATCGTTTTAGTGGAGGGATGCCTGGCTGCCAAGATGACGTTACAGACTTCTGGAGGAAGGTCGAAAGCTGTCAACTGTTGCCGCTCAATCTCCACGCAAGGAGGTGGAGGCTGGAGAGGTTCGGTGGAGGACCGTCCCCTGCTGCTGCGACAGAAGATCCTCCTGAAGAGGCAGTCTGATCGGAGAATCAATGGCCATGCTCAAGAGCTCGGGGTACCAGACTCTTCGTGCCCAGTCCGGAGCCACAAGAATGACTTGGGCCCTGTCGCGCTTGATCTTTTTCAGCACTCTGGGTAGAAGTGGTACAAGTGGAAAGGCGTACAGGAGGCGCAATTCTACTTGCAACGAAAAGCGTTGCCGAGCGAGTGCCGCCTTGGAAACTCCAACGCACAGAACTGCTGACATTGCGCGTTCTCTTCAGTGGCGAACAGATCTAACCAAGGCTCTCCCCACTGCCGAAAGAGACCTTGCACCACCTCCGAGTGAAGACGCCATTCGTGATCCATTGTGCACCGGTGGCTGAGTTCGTCCGCCCTGGCGTTCAGGGAACCTGCCAGGTGTTGAACCACCAGGGATATGCCCTGATGTCCCAGCATTGTCCAAAGGCGAAGAACCTCTTGACATAGGGTCCACGACCCCACCCTGCCCTGTTTGTTGCAGTACCACATGGCAGGGGTGTTGTCCGTGAACACCTGCACTACTCTTCCTTGGACAGAAGGAAGGAATGCATTCAGTGCAAGACGGATCGCCCGGAGCTCCAAAAGGTTGATGTGGAGACCGAACTCCGCCGGAGACCAGAGACCCCTGATCTCCGCCTCTCCCAGACGGCGGCCCCATCCCATACGTGATACAAAAGGGGATGATGGACAGAACGTTTGAGCCAATCAAACACTCACCCCCAGTCAACTGATCTGGGTTTAATCCATCATCATTCTTTAGCTCACTCCACCACCCCAGTTCAGACATGGCCATATGCAAATCAGTCTGACCCTGTGCCTCATGGGAACAGTCCAGCCCGAACTGCCAAGCCATGTCTTCCCTGGACCGGAAACAAGCATCCTAGGACCGGTTTCTGGCATTCCAGCCGTCATCAGCCAGGCTTGCTTGAATCCAGTGGCAAAGTGAGCAAGGGACCCACGTCTGGGCATACCCCCGCCAAACCCAGATCTGTGACTGGGGGTGAATGTTTGCCAATGTGCAGCATTCCGTCCATCATCTTGTGTGTTTTGCATTTCGCCCTAAGTGGGAAGGGTATGCCCAGGCGTGGGTCCCGTGCTCACTACGCCACTGGAGTCAAGCTATCCTGGCTGATGAAGGCTGATAGCCTGAAACTGGTCCTAGGATGCTTGATTCCGGTCCAGGGAAGACATGGCTTGGCAGTTCGGTCTGGACTGTTCCCATGAGGCACAGGGTCAAGACTGATTTGCATATTGCTATGTCTGAACTGGGGTGGCGTGGTGAAAGCAAAATAACGATGGATTAAACCCAGATCTGTGACTGGGGGTGAATGTTTGCCAATGTGCAGCATTCCGTCCATCATCTTGTGTGTTTTGCATTTCGCCCTAAGTGGGAAGGGGTATGCCCAGACGTGGGTCCCGTGCTCACTACGCCACTGGAGTCAAGCTATCCTGGCTGATGAAGGCTGATAGCCTGAAACCGGTCCTAGGATGCTTGATTCCGGTCCAGGGAAGACATGGCTTGGCAGTTCGGTCTGGACTGTTCCCATGAGGCACAGGGTCAAGACTGATTTGCATATTGCTATGTCTGAACTGGGGTGGCGTGGTGAAGCAAAATAACGATGGATTAAACCCAGATCTGTGACTGGGGGTGAATGTTTGCCAATGTGCAGCATTCCGTCCATCATCTTGTGTGTTTCCCATCCCATAAGTGACACATCCGTCACTACTGTGAATTCTGGTTGGGGAAGGGAGAGGGATCTGCCGCTGACCCAATCCTGGTTCGTGAGCCAACACTGCAATTGACGTGCAGTCCCCTCCGAGATCTGGACGACATTGGAAAGATTCCCCTGATGCTGCGCACACTGGAATTTCAGGTCCAACTGAAGAGCCCACATATGCCACCTGGCATGATCCACCAGCAGGATGCAGGAGGCCATTAGGCCCAGCAGCCTCAGGGTCATTCTCACCGAAATCCTGGATAGAGGCTGAAACATCCCTATCAGAGCCCGAAAATCCCGGACTCGCTGCTCAGGAGGATAAGCCCGAAACTGCGCTGTATGCAGAACTGCCCCGATGAAAAGGAGCTTCTGAGAGGAAATCAGGTGTGACTTCGGCACATTGATAGTGAACCCCAGCGAGTGCAGGAGGTCCGCCGTAGTCTGGAGGTGGGAGACGACAGCCTGGGGCGAGCCCGCCTTCAACAGTCAGTCGTCGAGCTAGGGGAAGACTGGAACCCCTGATCTGCGCAGATGAGCTGCGACCACCGCCATCACTTTCGTGAACACCCGAGGGGCGCTGGTATGGCCAAAGGGGAGCACGGTAAACTAAAAATGCTCATGGCCTACCGTGAACTGTAGGTAGCGCCTCTGGGCTGGCAGGACGGGGATGTGGAAATAGGCATCCTGCAAGTCCATCTCTACCAGCCAGTCTCCGGGATCGAGGGCAGATAAGACCTGTGCCAACGTGAGCATTTTGAACTTCTCCTTCCGGAGGAAGCGGTTGAGGGCCCTGAGGTCTAAGATAGGATGCAGGCCTTTGTCCTTCTTGGGTACCAGAAAGTAGTGGGAGTAACAACCACGACCTACTTCTGGCACAGGGACCCTTTCGATAGCTCCCTTGGCTAAGAGAGCTGCAACTTCTTGGCGGAGAAGAGCCAAGTGATCCTCCGACATGCGATGGAGTGCTGGTGGCATGGAGGGAGGGGTAGTCTCGAAGGGGAGGGAGTAGCCCCTTCAGACTATGTGCAAAACCTAACTGTCCGACGTGATGTTTTGCCAGTGGGGGAGGTGTTGGCGAATCCTGCCACCCACTGACCTCTGGTGGCCATGAAAGGTCGGTCTAGGAGGGTTTGGAGGCTGCTGCCAGTAGGGTATGGGTGGACTGGCCCACCCGCTGGCCCCCAAACCCGTGTCGCTGGGTCCCATGTCCGCGGCCAAGCAGAGGCTGGGTAGCGTGCGTGGCCATGTGGCAATATTGGGTGGAACGTGGTGGGGCGAGAAGTTGCTGAGAGGCCCAAGGATCTAGCTGTAGCCCTAGAATCCTTGAATGGCTCGAGCGCCGAGTCCGCCTTGTCACCGAACAGGCAACGGCCATCAAAGGGCATGTCCAGAAGGGTGGATTGGACGTCCCCAGAGAAACCAGACGTCCTCAACCAGGCGTAGCGCCTCAAGGCTACTGATGTGGAAACTGTTCTGCCCAGAGGGTCAGCGGTATCCAGCCCACATAGAATGGTGAACTTAGCTGCGTCTCAACCCTCTGCCACTGCGCGGGTGAGAACGGCCCGGGCCTCCTCCGGGCACTGTGGCAGCACTTGCGCAACCGTATCCCACACTGTATAGGTATAGCGGCCCAAGAGGCATGCAGTGTTCACCGACTGTATCGGTAAGCTGGCGGAAGAAAACATCTTAGAAGACGAGGCTTAGACCACCAAGCTCTCGGGGGTAGGGTGTTGGGATAGGAAAAGTAGGTCACCCAGGGCCAGGCGGTGGCATCGGGCAATCATCCTGTCCACAGGAGCCCCTGTGCTGGGCTTGGACCAAGTGCCCAGGAGGATGTCGGTGAGGGCTTCATTAAGAGGCCGCTTCCGGTTGAAGTACCTCTGTCAGGAGGTTAGTCCTGACTGCCACCGTAGGAAGCTCCAGGCCCAAGGCCTCAGCCGCCCTACGCAACACCACTGCGTAAGAAGCTCCCTCCTTCGTAGCCACGGTAGGGGGGGAAGCATGCCAAGGTCTGGGGAGGTATCCAAACCACTGGCATCACCCCATTCCTCTTGCCAGTCCGGTTCCTCGAGCTGGTCAGCTTAAGGGTCCACATATCCCTCCCAGTCCTCCTCACCCTCCTCTGGCTGCCACTCAGGGCGGTAGGGAATACCAGGGATGAACAGCGGTACAAAAGTACCCTCCGGCGCCGATACCGACATTGAGCGACGTCGGTCCGGAGCCGTGTCCAAGTCGGGGGTGAGGCTGGGGTCGATTCAGGCTGGGGGCACAACCGGCGTCGGGGGCTTCCTCACTAGAATCGGCGCCGGGGAAGGTACCTTAAGGTCGACCGGTGCCGATCCGGATCTAGGCCTGGGTCCTCGGGGGCCCTCCGGAGCCGAAGCCACCGGCATCGAAAGGCCCAGGGACCCCAGCTGAGTCCGCGGGGCCCAAAGGCGCGCCAGCTATGGAGCGCTTCATAAAAAGCTTGAAGCTGGGCAGGGGACGCTCAGTCTCCGGGAAAGGGAGGGAAGCATGGAGCCGTCCAAGAAGCAGGCCCTGAAGACGGAGCTGGAGAACGATGACGCTCCGGGTCCCGCGTTGCGTCGGCTGACGGACGGGGAGAAGGTGAAGAGCGACGATGCTTCTTCGCCTTCTTCTTGTGCTTTGACTTCGATGATGAGTGGTGCTGGCTCAGCGACTGGTCCCGGGACCTCGAACGACGTGGAGCGGACTGCCGGGCCTTCAAGAGCTTTCAGGACCGCTCCTGCAAAGATTTCGGATTCATGGCCCGGCAGTCATGACTTCGGGTAGTGTTTGCGCTCCAGGCACCAGAGGCACACGAGGTGCGGTTCCGTGACGGACATCAATTTGTGACAAGACTCACAAGGCTTGAAGCCGGTCCGACGATGGGACATCCCTCCTGCAACCAGGAGTCAGAAGACTCAAAAAAAGATGTTGAAAAAGCTTTAGCCAAAAAATGACTAAGAGGCAAGCTCTCTCTGGATCTGCGCTGTCGGCACGGAAAAAGAAAGAACTGACGTCAGCGCACAGGGGCGGTGTCTAAGTAGACACCGCAACGTCATCCCGGCCACCGCGACGCCGACGGCGGACGCGGAGTCAACTGACGCCCATCTACCGACGTGCAGGGGTACTGCTAGAGAATAAATTCTCCGGATCCAGTCTGACGCCTGGGGGTAATTCTAAGGTAAGGAATCTCTAACTAATGGTCTCTTTCAGATAAACAGCTCAACAAATGACATTGGTGTTCATAATGCCCTAAGCATAACAAATAAAGCAATCAACATGAATGTGAGAAACAAGAATAAAGAGACATCACTTAACTGTCCGAAAAGCAAGAGAGGAGGCTCAGCCTATACTAACTAGGAATCTTACAGGAGATATAACAATGTGATTGGTTGTTACAGAAACCCTGTTAATAGTAGTACTCCTAGGTTATGGGTAATCTAGATCAAAACTGTATTTTCAACGCTATCTTCTAATAATTAAGCAGCAAGTTAAGAAGTATAATAGATTAAAGGATCTGTGGAATGGGACTCCCTACTATTAGCTGTCACCCTAAAATCATATGACAAACCCCCTATGAAGATATGCGTCTATGAACTACAGTTGCTTAACTAGAAGCGGTACACGGAGTCACGCATCAGCAAATATGAACTTACACCTGACAGGAGTGAAAGGTTGCAACCAACATTATGCTGTCAGTATGTTTGCTACGTCTGCCTTTGTAATTTCTCCAAATCTCCCTAACCC
Source organism: Calotriton arnoldi (assembly GCA_963921515.1). Classification (NCBI taxonomy): domain Eukaryota; kingdom Metazoa; phylum Chordata; class Amphibia; order Caudata; family Salamandridae; genus Calotriton; species Calotriton arnoldi. The sequence goes on along the minus strand of CAWUFW010000476.1, from coordinate 2,690,610 downwards.
TTTTTGTTGCTACTTATTGTTTTTTAATCATATTTCCTTTCCTTATTAAAAGTATAGTCCAGTTGATTATACATTTTCTTCTTATCAAAGAGATGTATGTTATATGTGTATCGTATAGCTTTTAAAACCAATTAAATTATTTAAGAATTACAATAGGTTCCCCCGTTTTTGCCGTGAAATATTAGCAGTCCTTCTCCATGACCCACTTCCCCAGACATTTTATCAGACCCTATGCCCCTTTTTATTCCATGCCACTTTTCCTCCTTTTCTCCTGTTTAACAAATACTTTGAATACAAACTTCTCTATAACGTGAAGGGATTTCCTTTGTTTTTAAGTCGAGCCTGGGCAGCGCAAGCACTGCTCTGCGAGGCATGCTGTATTCAGGTAGGGACGTGAAGCTCCGCCAACTTTCTGCCAATATTTTTCATTGGCCTGTGTCATTGTCCACTGTAAACTGTGGCTGTTCGTTGGTCAATAGGCTTAGTAGTCCCTCCTTAGTACCGCCTTGTCTCATTTTGTAACCTCCCATGGTGACACCCCATGTTACGTGTGTTGTTACTCAGTAAGCTTTAATTACATCCTCCGAGCACTATTTTCTCAAATAGCTTTGTTCTGCCTGCTGTTGCAGGCAGGACACGCTCTCTCCTAATGCTTTTTTTATTATTTTGATAGCACGTACATATTTGCAATGCAATAGGTCTCGCATTTGTGAGAGTTTAAGCTATTGGCATTCTAAATGACAATGCTTTTTATTTATCTGTTTTAAAAACAACACATAAATAAGACATTGCAATTTACAATGCCAATAGCTCAAACTCTCGTAAATGTGAGACCTATTACATTGCAAATGCTTGTTTTACATACTTTCTTTCGTGATTACTGGTCATATCGATTACATGTTATTTTACGGGAAAGAACCTGACTTAAGTTCCTCGGTTGCACCCTGCCACTTGCATGCTTTGTGGCTCCTGGCTAGAGGAGGATATTGATTGGGCTCAGTTGTCCTTTGTTTGTGCCAGATCAACCTTTTATGGGCCTAATCTGACAGCCATAAGCCAGCCTTCCACCTGCAGGCAGCCAATGTTCTATCATAGGTGTTGACCTGGAGCTTTTACTTCATGCTTCTGTTTGTGGGTTGTTGAATATACTCCTGTTAGACTCTTTGTCTTTCTGTTTGCTTCCTTGGAATCTACCTTATCCATGTCTTTCTCTATAGAAGCCTACACATACCCCCTTGTTTCCAGCAACTTTGACTTTCTCTTTGATTCCTTTGCCATCTTTGTACCCAGTCTCCACGTATTCCTTGTTCGCTTACTATTTGCCCTTTCCTTCTTTTGTTTTCTTTCCTTTTTCTCTTGCATCCACAGCCGTTGTGTCTAGTCTCCAGCTTTTCCAGCTGATCAACCTACTTTCCCTCTCACTCTCTTCTCCTTTATTTCTCTAACTTTCTAATATCTTACTCTGTTGTCTCCATGCACTTTAATGTGAATGGATCTCAACATTTCTGTGTATACGGATTTGGAAATGTCTACTTCTGTGCATGTTTATCCTGCAGTGTCCCTTGGGTTACTAAACTAGCTGTACTTGGCCATGTTCCAGATTGCCTTTACCACTGCTTGTGGAGATCAGTTGCCTATAGCTTGATTTGCTCCCAAGTTCTTACAGGGGTGGGGAATATGTATTGCGGATATCAGCCACGCAGATATCCGGTAGGTACAAGAATTATTAAATATTTAATTATTTAATTATTAATTATTTAATATCTATCTTGTCTGATTAACAACTAGACATTAAATTCAAGGATTCAAGATGGCCGCAGAGTAGGAGCTCTTGCAGGAGCTCCCGGGTTGGGGATCACCGCATCGGACAGTGGATCGCCTGAATCTAAATTGGCTCACCTGTGGGGACGATCTCCTCGATTCCGATCGTGCCTTCGCCGCCTCTGCCTTGCCGCTCCCCTCCTGGATCGAGCACCTCGAAGTCGTAGAGCGTTCGGCACCCCTTTCGCCCTGACCACCCGGGGCTGAGGTCCGGGGCTGAGGTCCGCCTGCTGGGAAGGCCACTGGGAGTCCGACGAGCCTCTCGTTCTTTTCATTTGCTGATCGCCTCCAGGATTGTGCTCTTTGAGGGGACGGAGAGTGCAGCACCTCGTCAGCTGAATCGGTACGGTGTGCACCTCCTATCCGCGCTGCTCTCCTGATGGACCGAGCCTCCTCCTAATAAGCGTGCCTCACCTCATCTCCCCTCGGAGTGGATCGATGAGTGGGCCTGTGGTTGTCGAGCCTCCTCCTCCCACCGTTGGTCGTTGATGGACCTGGTCCGGGGCGTTTCGTGACCCCGCCTCCTCGGAGTTTCTGCCGGGCCGCTTTTGGAGGGGTCTGCACCTCTGTGCCAGCACGGCCTGCTGCCTGTTCCTTTCCCCCAGTCTGCCGCACTGCTGCCGCTAGCGGACCTCCCGCATGATCGCCTCAAAATGGTGATGCCCCGGATTGCCCCTGAGGGGCTCTAAATCGATGTGTTTCCTTGCCGCTCGGGCTCTCGAGGGTTTACCGACCTCAAGCACTGGCCGTCCTCTCCCCGCTTCGCACCTCAACGCAGCATGCCGCATTCTCTGCGGAGTGACGCGGAGTGAGCCAAATCAGTGCTGACGATCAGGGCTCCACAAGATGGTGGTGTCCCAAGACTTGCCGCTAACCACCGTGCGCACGGCCATCTGAGGTCCCCCGCTGTTTTGCAGCCGCACGATCCGGGGATCCTCGCTTCTACTCAGCCTGCTGCCAAATCTGCGGAGCGACGCGGAGTGGGCCTATATGTTGCTCAGCCACTGCCTTCGATAAGTGCACATTAAAATGGCGGTCACCAGATCTCCCCAGCCATTGATAAGTGCTCATCAAAATGGCAGTGACCAGTTCTCAGTCATGCCTTCAACCTTTGTGCGCCCGCCTAATTAATCGCACCGTGCCTTAACGCAGCCTTCAGCCCATCTCTGATCTCTGACCTCTGCTTCTGCCCTGCCGACGATCCTTCCCGCTAAGGGCACTTTCAATTGAGCCCGCCGCATGACTTTTACTCACCTTATCTGGCCTCAACGCAGCCCTCAGCACATCTCTTGACCTATGACCTCCGCTGTGCCTTGCTGACCACGACCCTTCCCACTGAGGACTCCTTGAATTGTGCCTGAGGGCTGTGCTTGCTCCTGAGCCTCTCGGCACCCCTACACGAGAAAGCCACCGTTGAGAAGGACGTCGTCGCACAACCCTTCGGCTCGGTTACCACTGTGCCTGCTGCCGTCTCCCACTCATGATCTCCGAACTTATCTGATTTCCGGATTGGCCTGATCCCTGCCTACCTGTTTACCCTGTTCTCACCCTCCCCAGGCCCGTTGGACTTCCACTCCCCATGGCAAACAGGGTAAGTGCCTACATCCTGATATCCATCCTTGGGATTTCATGGACGTCTGTTTTTTTATTACTCCCGAAAAACGAAGACACAACTAAAATGGCCGCCACGTGAAACCCTTTACATTCTCAGGTCACTGTGCCCGCTGCCGCTCCTGATCTTGATTTCATGATTAACTTGATCTCCTGATAGGCCTGATTCCTGACTGTTGTCTTCGCGCCTACGTCTTAATACCCATCCTTGGGGATCTCACAGACGTGTGTTTTTGCATAACTCTTGAAAAATGCAGACACAACTAAAATGTACACCACGTTAAACCCTGTTCATTCCCAGGCCACTGTGCCCGCTGCCGCTCCCGATCCTGACTTCCTGATTAACTGGATCTCCTGATTGGCCTGACTCCTGACTGCTGTCTTCGTACCTACGTCCTGCTATCCATCTTTGGGATTCCTTGGGCGATTGCATGAAAACTCATATCAAATGAAGACACTTCTAAAATGGTAGCTACATGTAATCCAGTTAATCCGTAGGCCCATAGACTTTGTTGTTGAACTTACTAGCCCGTTGAGCCCCCGCTAAGCTTTATCTCCCGCCAGACATATATGACAATGACTTAGCCCTGCTCTTTCCATTCTTGATCTGTAAGTGCAATGTTATTTCCCAGATCGTCTAGACTATTATATCGTACACTCTTGTGGAGGCCATATTACTACCATTACTTACTTATTATCATGTTGATGCTCAAAATTGCCGCTGAGTAGGAACACTTGGCAGTAGCGCACGGGCTGGGGAACACTGTATCGGTAAACAAAACAATTGTACCTCGGCACTCTCAAATTTCACATCTCTATTCATGAATAGTAAAACATATTGATTTATCAAAAACCCAATGTGGCAGCTCACAGGAAATCCAGACTAGAAAATCAATTCTGCAAAATTCTATTTATTTCTCAATGACAATGTTTCACTCTGTTTGGTACAAGACAATCCAAAAACATATATTGCTTCACATCAGATAATAATGTTACAGATTGGCACGTGGAGGTCCCATTCTTGAATCCTCCTTGTTGGCAAACGAAGATGGCAGCCGACACGTGTTTCGTTACTAATGTAACTTCTTCAAGGCTTAAATTTTCATGATTGTCGACTCTCAAAATTTAGATTGTCAACCCAACGCACAAAGTTAAAATATTGCTCAAAGACAAAGTCTGGAGACCCTTATGTTAGGTAATGCCGATATCGAACCAGTCGTTGAGAACATCCACATCAAGAAGAATGGATCCTGGAAAGGATGTATCCAGCCTCCAGTAATAGGCATGTGTTCTTTGTCGTAATATGGTGCGTCCCCCACTCAGGTCGGATGACGAAAAGCGTATTTAGGAACAATTTAATGACATAACATTCTTCAAACCTAGTACGCAGAAGTTGCGGGCTCAAGTGTGCCCGTAGTAAAATGAAGGCGCGAGGGCTATGTTATGCCCATGCTCTCGGCGATCCCGCCGTATGTCAGTATTTCACCTCAAGTCGGCGGACTTGAGGTGAAATACTGTATACATTATTGTCTGTAACATTATTGTCTGTAACACAATTGTTTTGTTTAGCCAAGCACGGGAGTTCGGTTGAACTTCCGTGCAGTGACATCCGTGGTAGTGGGGTGTCTTCTTTCTGTTACCTTGAGGGGCACCAACACTGGTAATCTTCTACAGATAACTATAAATACATATGTTGCTTGGAATTGATGTGCGACCGTATATGCCACCACTACCTCCTGTATATATTGTAACACTGTATCGGTATCCCTCCCATTCTCCTCCCCCTGATTCATCCCCCCCTTACCGTTCCCCTAATTGCCCTCACGGCCTTCTTCCAACTCTCTACATCTCATCCCTGACCCAACATGCCCCCCCCCTCAACCACACACACATCCCCCATGACTATACTCTCTCCAAACATGGCCCCAACTCCTGGACCATCCTGTACCCCCCCAATCTATCTAAAAACGCTAAGAAAAACTTTAAACATAAACTACTCATCCGTAACCCTGAAACACTTATTGTTGATAACTACCTCAGCCTCTCTTCCCCCATAAAAACCAACTACATCTTCTATTCCAAACGCCCCTCCAAATGGAAAATCATTTTCCTACGACATCTCCCAGTCACGAACTCAACTAAAATTCCTTATGGATTTAAATTATCCACTACTCCCTCCCCAATTTTTCCAGGCGAAATCGACATCTCCATCTTCAAAACGGGTAACATCCTCATACAAGCCGCCGAATCACAACTTGCCATCTTTGAGCACCACTTCAACTCCTTGTCTCTCCACCTAGACAAAATTATCCCTAACCCTCCGTCTACCCAACCGCTCAACACCCCCGCTCTCTCCCTTACCCCCTACCCCACTCTCCCCCTCCCCAGTCATCCCCCCAACACCATACTCCAAGCACCTACTTCCCCCTCCCTCTCCCCTGTCATCTCTTCAGCCAATGCCATCTCCCAACCACTTTCACCCAAATATTCTCTCCCTCCAATGATCCCCCCTCTTCCTGACATCCCCACTGCACACCCCCTCTCCCAACCACTTACATTCTCTAATGACCTGTCCCCCTCAACCCCTTCTAAAATAATTAACCCCTACCCTCCATCCTGGACCCCACACCCTGAATTCCTACCCCTCCACCCTGGCTCCCCTATCGTACCACCTCCGTCCCCACCTTCACCCTCTCCTAATCCTCCACCACAACCACTGAATTTCTCGCCACCGTCAATCCCCGACGCTGTCCTTCTTCACACTCTTTACGCCCTTATAATATCTCTATCCGCATCCCCTGAGCTCTCTAATCTCTTGTCCTCCATCACGCCACCCCTCACGCCTAATAGCCTTAACTCTACTCATTCCACCACCACTGACCTCACACACCCTCACACAATTGCCCCCTGTCTGCATCAAACACTGACCATTCCCTATCACCCCCCTCCTCCCCAACAGAGATCTCCCTCACCCCTATAACCCAGACCCTACACAACATCGAACACAATCTCTCTTTACTGACTAACAAACTCTCTCGACTTAGAGAAGATGTTAAATCCCTGAGCTCCGGAACCCGACTCACCCATGCAAATTCCCCCCACCCCAACCGTAAAAACCCCGCTAACTACAATCATCATCATTGGAATACCTCCCCCCTCCACTACAGTATGCATAGGCCTCGCCGCACCTCGAACCACCTCTCCCCATCCGACCTATGCAACTCTTACCAGCCTAGTACTTCAATCAACAATCCGCCTCTCCCCTACTCCAACATCCCTGTCATTCTAGGGACCAACAGAATTCCCGCCTCCCCCAGACCCCCTCCACAACTCACCACCATCCACTCCTGCCCTCCCCTCCAAAGCAACCCCAAACCACTCGCCTGCAAGCTTGTTAACTGTCGATCTGCCGTCCGACACGCCACTGAAATCTCTGAATCTATCCTTAGCGAATCCATTGACATCGCGTTCCTCACGGAAACCTGGCTCAATGACCACTCAATGAGCATGCTTGATCTACTCTCCCCCCCCGGATACTCTATCCTCAGAAAAGACAGACCTGACAGAATAGGGGGTGGCTTGGCCATAATCTTCAAAAACGAACTTCAGCTCTCCCTTGTTAACAAACTCTGGCCACTCCACCTTCGAATACCTTGAAGCTGAACTAAAAGTTCAAGGTTCCCACCCTATTCGTCTACATAATATCTACCACCCTCCTGGTGATCCACACCCCTTTATTGACAAACTTTCTGACACAATCCTCAATATCCAACTCAAAAAATCTCTTCCTTGGAGACCTCAACCTCCACTTGAATGACCCCAATGATCCCACAACCACTCTCTCTTCACCAACCTTCTCGAGATTAATGACCTCAAACAACTATGTCAGTCCCCCACCCACACCAAAGGAGCCATCTTGGACGCCATCATTACCAACAATGACTTGGCCTTCCTGACCAACATCATCCCCATTGACTGGTCCGACCACCACCTCATACTGTTCACCATTGCTATCACGCCCCCTCCCCCCAAACAAATTAAACCTATGAAATGGACCCGAAATCTTAAACTTATCCCTCCTGATGAACTTGAGTCCAAACTCCAAGCTCAACTGCTCCTCACTCACAAAACGCAAATGAGCTTACTGATCACTTTAATAAAGCTGTCACGGATGTCCTTGACCAATTGGCCCCTCTTAAACTTAAAACTCTAAGAAACATCCCTTCCAAATCATGGTTTAACTTAGAACTTAACAACGAAAGACGCTCATTAAGACTGATGGAAAGAACTTGGAGACAGCATCCCTCCCCCTCAAACCTGACACTCCTCAGATTAGCTAGATCTACATACAAAAACACATTTTTAACGAAAAGGCATCCTTCTTCCGTGCACAACTCGATCGGGCCAAAAACAGACCTAGAGAACTGTTCAACATTATCCGTAACCAAACCTTCTCAGCTCCGCCTAACCCGACGGCCTCAACCGCTAGATGTGAAGAAATTGCCCTCTTCTTCTCTGAAAAAAATCGCCAAAATAGATCAATCGTTCCCAGGGCCGGACTGGCAACAGAAACCGGCCCTGGCAAACTGCTCAGCCGGGCCCCCCCTGGGGTGAGGGGGAGTGCAGCGGAGCAGTTTGCGAGGGCCGGTTTCGGCCAATTTTGTTACAGGGGGCCGATATTGCCGACCCCCGGTAACAAAAACGGCCCCCCAGGGGCCCAAAACCGGCCCCCACCCTAGCGGCCTACCGGGGAAACGCCCGGTGCCCGCTATGGCCCTGATCCTTCCTCTCAACTCAGATCCCAACCAACCCCCTACTTACTCCTGTCATCACCTCTAAATCACACACCACATTCCCCACACCCCCTGGTCCCCCTCATACTTACCCGCTACTTCACCTCACCCTAACCCCTCCTCACACATTCCTACTCCTACTCCCTCCCTAAACTACCCCCCACTCCTTCCCACAACTACTCCTCTCGTACCCAACCACCCAAACTCACAACCAAAAAACAATGCCTCCTGGCATCATTTCCTCCCTGTAACTGAGCACGAAGTCCACAGCATCATTGCTAAACTAAAACCGTCCTCCCATACCAAAGACCTCCTCCCTTCAAACCTTGTCCAAGACCTAAAGCGCATCATTGCCCCATCCTGGACCACAATCATCAACACCTCCCTTGCTACTGGAAGTGTCCCTATCTCCCTTCAACTTGGTCAAATCTCCCCCATTATTAAAAACGCTAATGCCGATCCTAATGACCTAAACAATCTCCACCCCATCTCTAACCTCCCCCTTCTTTCTAAAGCCCTCGAAAAATGTGTCTTGCTCCAATTAGACAAACACATCGAAAAATTCAACCTTCTGGACCCCTTACAATCAGGCTTCAGAAAAGGCTGCAGCACTGAAACTGCCATACTAAACATTGTTGATGACATCCACCACTCACTTGATAACAGTGAGACCTGTCTACTTATCCTACTTGATCTCTCCGCAGCTTTTGACACTGTTAACCACTCTGCCCTACTTAATGAGCTCAAAGATCGTTTCGGCCTCAATGGTACTACCGACAAATGGTTCGTCTCCTATCTACAACATCGAACCCAGCAAATCAAAATTCAAAACTGTCTATCTAACCCCACTCCGGTCTCCCTAGGAGTCCCACAGGGATCTATTCTCTCACCCTCTCTCTTTAACCTCTTTATGGAACCCCTCACCCTCATTCTAAAACAAGCTGGTATCAACTACCACCTTTTTGCCGATGACACCCAACTCTACTAGAAGATCAAAAATCACGCCGACATCATACACCTTAATAACACCCTCACTAAGATCCAATCCTGGTTCCACTTAAATCATCTCAAACTCAACCCTAAAAAAACTGAAATCATTCTCTTTTCCCCTAAGAATAACCCTCTCCCCATTCAAACCTGGATCTCTGACCTCAATGCCCTCAACTGCTCGCTCTCCTTGTCCAACTCAGTAAAATCTCTTGGTATCTCCATCGATAATAGCCTAAACCTCAATGTTCACATCAAAAATTCGGCTAAAGGAGCCCTCTTCACTCTCCGTCATCTCAAGAAAATCAAACCCTTCATCCCTACTGAAGATTTTAAATTAGTAGTTCAATCCCTGGTCCTTTCGCGAATTGATTACGGCAACGCCATCCTCACTGGTATCCCTAAGGCCCACCTTGCTACACTCAAATCTGTACTCAACCTTGCAGCCAGGCTCATCACTGACTGCAAACGTGTCGACCACATTTCCCCAGCCCTCAAAACTCTTAAATGGCTCCCCATCGAAGGCAGATCCGCCTACAAAAACGCATGCATCACACACAAAGTCCTCCATCAAAATGCACCACCATACCTCGCCAACAAACTCTGCAAAGCGGGCAGCACACGACCTCTGAGAAGCACTAACGCTCTCCTCCTTGTCCCACCCCTGCTAAGAAAGAAATCCACACAATCCCGCTCCTTCTCCGGAAATGCCCCATACATCTGGAATGCCCTCCCCAAAGACCTACGATGCAACCCCTCCTACACCAGCTTTAAAAAAGACCTCAAAATGCACCTCCTCAATAAATATTGGGGGTCTTTACCTGCGCCTTAAATTCGATCTTCCATGTCTTATATGTATTTAACTCTATGCTCTGACTATCTGTTTACGTGATATGTATAATCTCAAGCCGTTTTCTCTTTGTTTTACCCGCTGTTATTCCATGATGTTGTAATTTTGCTTCTTACCGTAACTATCCTAGTCATGTAAAGCGCTCTGATGTTCTGTTATTCCATGTTGTTGTAATTTTGTTTCTTACCGTAACTATCTCAATCATGTAAAGCGCTCTGTTACCTCTGGGTCCAGCCAGCGCTATATAAAACCTCTAAATAAATAAAATAAATAAATTAGCTTAAAAAGAGATGGAGCTGTAGCATGCTGCCAATCAGAATGTCCAGCAAGCTTTACCTTCTAACTGTTTAGGGCTGACATGGTAACCTTCCACATGGCTCACTGTGTTTGCCTGCCTTAGTTCCCTTCTGGCCTAGCTGAGACAGGATGCTATGTTTATGCATGTGTGTTTTTGTCCATCCGTAGTGTGAGTATCTGCTGGTCTCTGGCACCGAGAAACCCAAGACCGTCAGAATTGGTCTGGCTGTCTTGAACTAGCGCTAGGCCAGCACTTGTCTGAAGGTCTCCATTGCAGCCTCTGTGGGATGCCTCCATCCTCGCCAGTTATCCAGACGTGTTCCCTGTTTGACAGTCCATCCACTCTAGAGATTGCCTTCCCCCTACGCCTCATGAAATGAGAGCTACTCTCCCTCTGCCAGACTACCCCAGATCTCCAATGCATCCACACATCTCAACCATCAGTATCTTTGCTCTGCCTCTCATCCTGCCCCATCTATTGCATGCAGGAAGTCTGAACACCCCATTCTCCATTCAATCCTAGGCCTCCTCTCTACTTCACTCTCATCCCCCAATTTAGGCAGCAGTCTTTCCCTAGGAGGCAATGGGTTTGCTTGAGAGTAGGTCTGCTGGGGGCATGCCTCTTCTGCAGTGTGGGTCTGCCTTTCTGTGGGTTGTGTGACTCCTGTGGCAGGGCTGGGTCTGCTGTTTGAGCTCTATTTGTAGTTGTGCACAGAGGATGAACATGTCTCCATCGTGTTTGCGTGTGTGTGTGAACGTGTATTGTATTTGCATTTATATAGCGAGTATTACCCCTGACGAGGCGTTGAAGTGCTTTATGGCTGACAGCACACTACTCCATAACCCAAAGTTAGTAGTTAATCCAGGGGTTCTACATTTTTTGGTTATTGAGTTCATCTTGTACTGTGAAGAAACTGACACATTTCCTCCAGTTTCTAGTGGTGGATTAAGTTAATCGGAGTTAGGTGACTATAATAGTGGCGTTATGCAAGTGGAAAAAATAGTAAAAGTAAGCAGAGTGGGGGATGTTAGATATTGTGAGATTGCAAGGAGAGGTGATACAGAAGGATTAAATGTGATTGATGGGAGATGGGTGAATAGATGTGTAAGAAAAGGGTAGGTACTGAATGAATGGTTACTCAAAAGGAGAATTTATGATTTGTAAGGAGGAGTATGGTTCGTTTACTGAAACATAGTAGAGAGAAAGCTGGCAGACATGTTTTACACTCGGATGTACTAAGGAGGCAGGCAGGGGAGAGGTTGTAAGGAGAGTGTCTTTCAAATAGAAAGTTAGGAGAGAATAATACCCAACTATAAATCAGGTTAATTTGCAATCAGGTTTTTTTTTTTTTAATATTGAGAGTGGGTGCAATATGGAGAGTTATAAATAGTAGAACGGAAAGGCTGAAAGTTGATCACCTGAGGCCTGGTTAAATAAGTTGTTGTGTTTGTTCTGTTTGGCTGTTGGTGGTGTTGATACAGTCTGTCTTTTTTTTTTAACTTGGATATTTAACATTTCTTAAGTTGACATTGTACTTGTTTGTTTTTTAAACATGGGATACTAAGTTATATGGTATGTCTAGATAGCGGGTTGTTTAGGTTTGTCTGATGTGATTTTGAGTTGTGGACAATCACTGTGGTTTGCATTGATTAGTCTGTTATGTGGTTGTTTCAGACAGACTTGAGGGTGGCAAGTTTCTAGAAGGATGTGGGTTCTCCGTGATATTAGGGATTGTTTGTGTAGGGATTCTGCTGATTTAGCACTTCCTAGATCTTATATGGTCATGGAGGATACCTGTCTGTAGGCAGAAAATGAGAATGTGTGGATTCTTTGTTATATCACATTGGGACTACCCAGGTCTTAACCATCCTTCTGAATTCTAAGTGATTTTTAGTGGCTCTGATCTTTGCAGGTATGGAATTCCATCATTTTGCATCTTGAACAGAGAAAGTAGTGCCACCCATGTGTTTTTTTACTGTAAGCAAAAATTATTAAGTTTGGCGGCAGTCTGGAATGTAGTTCCTGGGTTGTGAGTATTTTGTGATTTTTTTTTTGCTGGATTTAATTTTGGTCCTTTGCCTTGATAGCTCTGTGTAATGCACTGTAGTTTGAAAGAGGGGCTTCTTGCTATTGGGAGCTAGTGTAGAGCCTTCAGGAACAGAGAGATGTGGGTTCTTACATTGACATGTAGAAGTAGTCTTGCTGCTGAATTTTGGATTCTTTCTTTCTTGCCTTCTGATAGTTGAATGTGTGTATTTGCAGTATGTGTGCATGTTCGCCGCGTGTGATTGACCTTTGTGTTTGCCTTCTGGGAGAGCATCTTTACAGATGGGTGTGTGTCTGTGCCAGATATGTATTTGTGTCTCTGCAGGTTGTGTGTTTTTACAGGGTGTCTGCAGGACTGTATCATGTGTCACAAAGGATAAATATGTCTGTAGTGGGTATGTTTGTCTTTGCGGAATGTGTGTGTTTGCATGAGATATACCTGAAGTGTATGAAAGTGTTTGTTTCTGCTTTGACTGACTTTGCAGGGGTCTGTGAGCTCTCGGTGCTCTTTCTGGCCTCTGCACTGTATGGGGAGCTTTACGATTTCGAGTGGTGCACATAACTAGGGCCCTGTAAGGGAGTCCCTAACCCTAGAAGTCAGTTCGCAGAAGGGGGAGGATGGGTGGGGCGGTAAGGAATCTATAACTACTAATGTCTCTTACAGATACATAGTTACCAAAGGTAAGTAACTTGTTCGTCTGAAAGAGACTGTAGTTATGGATTCCTTACCTTAGAATAGATCCCCAGCAATGCAAACCCTGGTGGTGGGTCTGCGAACTAAGTTCACACCAGGAAGTCCTGGAGAACAGAACGGCCGAAAAAGCCGTCTCTCCGGACGTGGCTGTCCAGGCAGGAATGTTTTGTGAACGTGTGCACTGTTGCCCATGTGGCTGCCTGGCAGATGTCAACCCGCGGAACTCCACGTCCCAAAGCAGTAGTGGCTGCCATCGCCCTGGTAGAGTGGGCGAGCAGTCCTACTGGAGGATCCTTTTTCACCAAAGAATAACAGATCTTAATGCATAAGACAACCCATCGAGAGATGGTATGTTTGTGCACTGCCCGACCTTTCTTGGCGCCCACATAACCCACGAAGAGTTGATCGTCCACCCGGAAGTCTTTAGTGCGGTCAAGGTAGAAGGACAGCGCACGTTTTGGGTCCAGACGAACAAGTTACTTACCTTCGGTAACGATATATCTGTAAGAAACATAGGTTAGTTATAGATTCCTTACCTTAGAATTACCCCCAGGTGTCAGACTGGATCCGGAGAATTTTTCGTCCGCAGTACCCCTGCGCGTCGAAAGGTGGTGTCGTGGTCGCCGGGATGACGTCGCGGTAGCTACTTAGACGCCGCAATTGCGCGCTGACGTCAGTTCTTTTACACGACATTCCACGCCAGAAGTGCAGAGCCATGCAAGACACTGACCACTGGTGCACAAAACTAGGGCCCTGGAAGGGATTCCCTGACCCTAGTAATCAGTTTGCAGAATGGGGAGGATGGCTGGGGCAGTAAGGAATCTATAACTAACCTATGTTTCTTACAGATATATTGTTACCGAAGGTAAGTAACTTGTTCATCTGAAAGAAACAGTTAGTTATAGATTCCTTACCTTAGAATAGATACCCCAGCAATACCAACCCCGGAGGTGGGTCTGCGAACCATGTTCACATCAGAAAGTCCTGGAGAACAGAATGGCCAAAGAAGCCGTCTCTCCGGACTTGGCTGTCCAGGCAGTAGTGTCTAGTGAACGTGTGCAGAGATGCCCACGTAGCTGCCTGACAGATGTCATTAAGGGTGACTCCTCGTCCCAAAGCAGTAGTAGCTGGCGTCGCCCAGGTGGAATGGGCGCGCAGCCCCACTGGAGGCTCCTTCTTTGCCAAGGAATAACATGCCTTAATGCACAAAACGACCGACCTAGAGATGGTCAGTTTGTGAACGGCCCGACCTTTCTTAGCGCCCACATAGCCCACAAAGAGCTGATCATCCACCCGGAATTGTTTGGTGCGATCCGAATAAAAGGAAAGCGCCTGTTTTGGATCCAGACGGTGGAGCCTCTCTTCTTCTTTTGAAGGATGCGGAGGCGGAAAAAAGGTGGGCAAAGTGATGGTTTGGCTATTGTGGAAAGAAGTAACCACCTTGGGAAGAAAGGAAGGTCTGGTTCTTAGTACAACCTTGTCCGGATGAACAGCCAGGAAAGGAGGTTTTGAAGAAAGGGCCTGGAGCTCACTCACCCTGCAGGCAGAGGTGATGGCAACCAGAAAAGCAGTCTTTAAGGTGAGAAGACGAAGAGGACAGTTATGAAGTGGCTCAAAGGGAGCGCACATAAGGTAAGTCAGAACCAAGTTCAAGTTCCACTGAGGCATTACGAAGGGAATAGGAGGAAAAAGATGAGTAATACCCTTTAGGAAGCGATTTACAACAGGGGACTTGAAAAGAGAAGGCTGATCTGGAAGCCTAAGAAAGGCTGAAATGGCCGAGATGTAGCCCTTAAGAGTGCCCAGAGCAGAGCCCTGCTGGGCCAAAGAAAGAATAAAAAGGAGAACCTCTGAAAGAGGGGCAGAAAGGGGATCCACAGCCTTTGCTGTGCACCATGCCACAAATTTGTTTAATCTACAGCCGTATACCGTTTTAGTGGAGGGACGCTTGGCTGCCAAGATGACATTACAGACTTCGGGAGGCAGGTCAAACGATGTCAACTGCCGCCGCTCAATCTACACGCAAGGAGGTGGAGGCTGGACAGGTTCGGGTGGAGGAAAGTCCCCTGCTGCTGCAACAGAAGATCCTCCTGAAGAGGCAGTCTGATCGGAGGATCGATGGCCATGCTCAAGAGCTCGGGATACCAGACTTTTCGTGCCCAGTCCGGTGCCACAAGAATTACTTGGGCCTGGTCTTCTTCAGCACTCTGGGTAGAAGTGGTACAGGCGGAAAGGCGTACAGGAGGCCGCAACTCCACTCACGACGAAAAGCATCGACGAGCGAGTGCCGCCTTGGAAACTCCAACGCGCAGAACTGCTGACATTGCGTGTTCTCTTTGGTGGTGAACAGATCTAACCAAGGCTCTCCCCACAGCTGAAAGAGTCCTTGCACCACCTCCGAGTGAAGACGCCATCCGTGATCCATCATGCACCAGCGGCTGAGTTCGTCTTTCCTGGCGTTCAGGGAACCTGCCAGGTGTTGAACCACCAGGGATATGCCTTGATGTTCCAGCCATGTCCAAAGGCGATGAGCCTCTTGACATAGAGTCCACAACCCCACCCCGCCCCGCCCTGTTTGTTGCAGTACCACATGGCGGTGGTGATGTCCATGAACACCTGCACTACTCTTCCTCTGACAGAAGGAAGGAATGCCTTCAGTGCAAGACGGATTGCCCAAAGCTTTAGAAGGTTGATGTGGAGCCCGGACTCTGCCGGAGACCAGAGACCCCTGATTTCCGCCTCGCCCATGTGGCTGCCCCATCCCAGGAGTGACGCATCTGTCACCACTGTGAACTCTGGTTGGGGAAGGGAGAGGGATCTGCCGTTGACCCAGTCCTGGTTCGTGAGCCACCACTGCAACTGGTGTGTAGTCCCCTCCGAGAACTGAACGACATCTGAAAGATTCCCCTGAATGCTGCGCCCACTGGAACTTCAGGTCCCACTGCAGAGCCCGCATGTGCCATCTGGCATGATCCACCAGCAGGATGCAGGAGGCCATGAGGCCCAGCAGCCTCAGGGTCATTCTCACGGAAATCCGGGATAGAGGCTGAAACATAGGTATCATAGCCCGAATATCCAGGACTCCCTGCTCGGGAGGATAGACCCGAAACTGCGCTCTGTCCAGAACCGCTCCGATGAAAAGGAGCTTCTGAGAGGGAATAAGGTGCGACTTCCGCACGTTGATAGTGAACCCCAACTAATGCAGGAGGTCTGCCGTAGGCTGGAGGTGGGAGACGACAGCCTGGGGCGAGCCCACCTTCAACAGCTAGTCGTCGAGATAGGGGAAGACTGGAACCCCTGATCTGCGCAGATGAGCTGCAACCACCGCCATCACTTTCGTGAACACCCGAGGGGCGCTGGTAAGGCCAAAGGGTAGCACGGTAAACTGAAAATGCTCGTGGCCTACCGTGAACCGTAGGTAACGCCGGTGGGCAGGCAGGACGGGGATGTGAAAGTAAGCATCCTGCAAGTCCAATGCTACCATCCAGTCTCCAGGGTCGAGGGCAGACAAGACCTGAGCCAAGGTTAACATCTTGAACTTCTCCTTCCAGAGGAAGCGGTTGACGTCCCTGAGATCTAAGATAGGAAGGAGGCCTTTGTCCTTCTTGGGTCCCAGAAAGTAGTGGGAGTAGCAACCACGACCTTCTTCTGACACAGGGACGCGTTCGATAGCTCCCTTGGCCAAGAGAGCAGTAACTTCCTGACGGAGAAGGGCCGAATGATACTCCGACATGCAATGGAATGTTGGTGGCATGGAGGGCGGGGTAGTCTCGAAGGGGAGGGAGTAGCCCCTTCGCACTATTTGCAAAACCCACCAGTCCGACATGATGATGCGCAAGTGGGGGAGGTGATGGCGGATCCTGCCGCCAACTGGCGGCCCTGAAAGGTCGGACTAGGAAGGCTTGGAGGCTGCTGCAGGGGCGACATTGGTGGACTGGCCCGCCCACTGGCCCCCAGATCCACAACGCTGGGTCCCACGTCCCCGGCCGCGCAGTGTCTGGGTAGGATGCGCAGGCCTGTGGCTCTGGGCAGAACGTGGTGGGGTACCCCTTCTGTAGCCACGAAAGGGGCGAAAGGCAGACTGCATGGGGCGAGAGGTGGCAGCGAGGCCCAAGGATCTGGCCGTAGCCCTAGAGACCTTGAAACGCTCAAGCGCGTGGCCCGCTTTTTTGCCAAACAGACGACGCCCATCAAAAGTCATGTCTAAAAGAGTTGATTGGACATCCCCAGAGAAGCCAGTGGACCTCAGCCAGGCGTAGCGCCTCAGGCCTACTGACGTTGAGATTGTTCTACCCAGCGAGTCGGCGGTATCCAGCCCACATCGGATGGTGAACTTCACTGCGTCTCGACCCTCTGCAACAGCGCGGGGAGCACGGCCCGGGCCTCCTCCTGGCACTGTGGCAGCACTTGCGCAACCGTGTCCCACACGGTGTGTGTGTAAAGGCCCAAGAGACATGCGGTGTTCACCGACTGCAGTCCTAAGCTGGCGGAAGAAAACATCTCCTTCCCAAGATGGTCCAGCTTCTTGGATTCCTTATCTGGGGGAGGAGTAGGGAATGCGCCTTTTGAGGTTGAGGCTTGGACCACCAACCTCTCGGGGGTAGGGTGTTGGGAGAGGAAAAGTGGGTCGCCCAGGGCCAGGCGGTGGCATCCGGCAATCATCCTGTCCACAGGAGCCCCTGTGCTGGTGTTGGACCAAGTGCCCAGAAGGAAGTCAGTGAGGGCCTCATTAAAAGGCAGCAGGGGCTCCGAAGCAGCTGCTGCCGGCTGAAGCACTTGAGTCAGGAGGTTAGTCCTGACAGCCACTGTAGGAAGCTTGAGTCCCAGGACCACAGCCGCCCTACGCAACACCACAGTGTAGGAGGCTCCCTCCTCCGTAGCCATGGTAGGGGAGAAAGCATACCAAGGTCTGGGGAGGTATCCAGACCACTGGCATCACCCAACTCCTCTCTCCAGTCCAGCTCTTCAAGTTGGAAAAATCACACGGAAGGGGGCCCCTGAACAAATGCCTAGGCAGGGGAAACAGGGGAAATTACACGCATTCAAAAAGGAGAAACCCACTGCCTAAAAAGGATATTTTGAGGAAAAGCTATACGTCAAAGATAGGGCACAGAAACAGCGATGTCACATCCCCCCGAGGTGGGAGTACAGTGTGCTAAAGGCCAAAAGGGCAAAACATGCTAAAGGCGCTGATGACTTGAGAATATAATTATTGAAACAAATATATCAAATTTATTGTAACAGTCCTCAGGGTACAACAAGTATAATTAATATACATTTAATAAATTTTCTACAATGTACAAAATACGATCAAAGAAACCCAGGCGCAACACACATACTCAAACCCACTCATACTCTCAGCCAGATTCATACTCATTCGTTCACGCATACACAAAAATCATACGTGGTCCACTGCATCAAAATCCATTGAACTCCCCCAGCGAGTCTTTAGCAATGTAGTACATACACTAGACCACAGTTTGCTGTATAATTCATATGTGGTAACATGCAATCACCCTTTCACAGTTTCCCCCCATTGGGTGAACAAGAGTTTTTTTGCGAGGTTTCATGTGAGCCTCAACAGAGGCCGCAACTAGGTAGTGTTGGAGGAAACATGAAGACCAGAGGGCCCCAGCGCCGACACGCATTTCGGTGACTGACCCAGCGTGTGGGTCACACCTTCATCAGGGCGCAGAAGAGATGGATTGCAGGGTGAAAAAAGGGAGGTGCGGGGCACCTGGGAGACCTAAGAAAGAAAGATAATGAAGCTAAAAGCGTTGTAATAAATACAATGGGTGGAGCAACACTGCCATCAAAAAAAAGGGAGGGGGGTAGACGTGCAAAAGATGTAATGGCATGGATAAAAAAGGGGAGCGGAGGCGTGCATGGAATACGGAAAGAAAACCTTATATCCCATAACTTCTAAGGCGAGTCATTATTAACCAACGTGCTGCCCAGTGTGAATGAAATTGAAAAGTGTTTGAGAAACCCACACCAACACGCAAGCACCCGAGGCTAATAAAGACCTATAGAGCAAAACACAATACCTGAATTAAGATCAGTTCAGTCAAAAATGATAGAATATCCAGGGACGTCCAGATGAGATATAAGGTAAATGATGTCCCTTATGAGAAAGCATAAACAAAAAATTAGAAAATAATTCTAACAAGAGAAGGAACCTCTAGTCTGGAGGTGTCTATGCATGAGAACCCCATCTGGTCCTGCCAGACACTTACCGAGGTACGATAGAGGCAGGGAACCAGCCGGACTTTCGCTATGATGAGGAAATCTAAAGATGGAGGCCACCAGGGCATGTGATATCCAGGGGGGATAAAGATGACCAACCAAGTAAGGCCCGAATGGGGAGTTCCCTGTATAGTGAGAGAAAACAGGTAAATGACGCCATGAAGGAATGGTCAAAATGGACTCAACAAAACCTGAGATCAAATGATCCCAACCCCAAGATGCGATAGTTAAAAAGAGGGGGCGGGATTAATATTCCCATGCGGGGGTCAAGGTATAACACCCCTGGGTACTAGGTATCCCCGCACACTAGGGATTGAATTCTCAACAGGGCTACTTAGGCCCCGATAGGGGGATTGCCCAGGCGGTAACAAACGAAACCCCCGTCATCCCTCCCTGGCTAAATCAAGCCCACATTGGACCGGAAAGAAATTAAGAAAATATATGGCCCATCAGCGAATAAACAAGCGGAGTCATAAAAAATATACGGGGTCATAAAAAATAGCGGAGTACACAGCGGCTGGAGCGTGGCCATGAAGGCCAAAAATGCTGTGAGAGCTACCGGACCTATTTGGAAAGTAGTTGGACTACAGTGAGGGAAAGTCCAGAGTGGCCCAGGGATCAGGGCGGAATAAACCTCCCGATAGTAAGACAGGGGGGGGGGTAGTAGACTAAGAAAAACGGGAAAACCCTCCGGGACCAATCTCAATGGGCCAAAAAAATGCAAGCTTACAACAACTGAAGCTCACTTCAGGTGGAGCCGGTTCCGGGTTTCCAAAGGTTCCCGTCTGAATCACAGGATGCTTAGAAAGGGAGCGCGAGAGTTCCTCCCATGTTGGTAAAGAGGCCAAGCCAGGAGAACTCGGCCCTAAATAACGCCAAGCATGTCGGGATGGGAGGGCGCAGGGGGATTCCCAAATGTAAAATACGCCGCCATCTTGGAACGATCAAAGAGGACTGGCGGAAAATTATCGGGGGGGACTACCTGCAGAAGGGGACAGGGTCCAGATAGGGAAGGACCAAGGGGGGCCCAGATACTTAAAACCCGCTGCCATGCCGCCCTGTTCTACGGAGCTGACCCTGCCAAGTTTCCGGGCAATAACTGATACCATGTAAGCAAAAGAGGCGGCCATCTTGGAAAGATAAAAAAGTATGGACAGTAGAGGACCATCCGGGATCAAAGTCCAGCCCGGGAGTAGAAATTCTCCAGTTGGGCATAAATGTCAAAGAAGTCGAAGAAAGCGGGGGGGCTGGGGCGGCCATCTTCCCATGAGGACACCTCCTGACTCAGGAATGCAGGAGGAAACATGTATAATGGTCAACACGGAAGTGGCTACTGCTGGGAGCCTTACAAGTAATCCACAGAGAATAAAAAATTAAAATTAAAAATGAAGTTAGGAGAATTTTTTTTAATATGGATGAGTGGAGGGAAGTAAAAATGAACCTGCAAACTAATAAAAGGCAAAAAAAAAAAAAAAAAAAGGAAAAGAATTGGCGAACATAAACCCAACATACGTACCATCAAACATCCTGCCCCATTGGTCCAGCATTGGCAGGATTCAAACCACACTGATGGTGAGTTGAGGTGGATTATTTTGGAGAAGATAGTACCCCAGCAGGGGAAGGATACCACCACCATTCGAAAGAAAAGGGAGGTCTTTTGGATCTTCACGCTTAAGACCAAAGAAAAGGGTCTTAATGAACAGGTCCCATGGGAATACGCCATTTAATAGCTTTTCTTTTCTTTCTTTTGGGGGATAGTTCTTCTCCTGTTTGTAAGGCTGTTGCCTCCATTGTGACTGCCCTGCAGGTACCGTGGGCTCTGGACCCCCCTTTTCTTTTCTTTTACCATTCCTCTCTTGTAGGGATCTCTGTAACTAATTCTCGGGAGCCTGTTTTCATCTTTGGCCTCCGGTCTCCCCGCTCGTCCCCCTGGCGGGACATCACATGTCTAGTATTGAGGCTTATCTTGTTCCATTAATCCTGTTGGTGTAGTGAGGGCCCTTGATCCCTTTTTTTTTTTTGCCTTTTATTAGTTTGCAGGTTCATTTTTACTTCCCTCCACTCATCCATATTATAGTTTTTTCTCCCGACTTCATTTTTATTTCAAAATATTTTTATTGGTTTCAGTTTTGCAAAACACATACAAAACAAACAGCGGTGGGAGGCATCAGCATATCTTACAGATCAAGAGATATATGAAGCTCAAATGACATGTTCATCTTGTGTACTAGGACTCGACCTGAGATACCTACATACATTATGTTCCTCATCTGGATGCAGGAGAAATTGACCAGAAAGATCTTGTTTTTTAATTCCCAGCGTGGGACTTATTGTCTAATTGGCACTTGTGACTCCCACTCAGAACCATTCTTCCCATATAACTAAAAAAACAAGACAAAACAAACAATAGTATCACGGTATCACAAAGTCATGGTTGGTCAGTGGTGTGGACGGGGCATTGTGGGCAGGGTCCGAGACACATCGTCCAAGCTTCTCCTCTCAAGAGTCACGGTCGTCCCAAGTGTTAGATATGAAAGAGATGAAGAGCCCTCAACCTGGGGCCACAAGCGAAGAGGGGCAGACCTTCAGACAGATACTCAACTAGGGGGGCCCAAGTATAGTCGAACCCTGTTCTCTTGTCATCTACTATGTCTGCCATTCTTTCCATTGCCAGAGCTCGCCATAGCCTAGCATGCCATTGTGTTAGGGAGGGTGCCTCCATTTTCTTCCACGCCGCAGCTATTGCCATTTTGGCGGCCCCTAAGCGCAACCACATCACAGAGCGGTCCCCGTGTGTTTGGCGTTTCAGTCTCGGGTCCCGAATCCCCAAGAGAGTGTGTTCCATTGTAGCGGGAATTAGGTAGCCCAGTATCATCTTAATTTGGGATAAAATTTCTTTCCAGAAGGGCTGGATTGAGGGGCAGTCCCACCATATGTGCTTAAAATCTCCCAGGAGACCACAATCTCTCCAACATCTATCGGAGGTGTTAGGGAATATTTTGCTCAACTTCTGGGGGTGCAAGTACCACTCGTACATAATTTTATAGTGAGCCTCTCTTAGAAACATGGAGCGATTGTATTTAGAGATGTCTTTATACAAGGAGCCCCACTGTTTTTCCCCCAACGGAGTAGTGAGAAGAGAATCCCAGAATCTTTGGTGTCTAGGGGTGGAGCGGGGACCCAGCGTTCGTATGAGAGAGTAAAGGAATGAGATGGTCCCCCTCGAGGAAGCCCCCGACTGCTTGAATTTTTCAATTGGGAGTAAATCTCTGGTTGCGGCTAACCGGACCTGAGGTTGTTGTACCCAGTGTTTAAGTTGTATGTAGTGGAATTTTTCAGAGGGCTGAAGCTTAAAAGTTTTGGTGCATTCCTCAAAGGCCAACAACTTCCCCCCCTTAAATACAACCCCCCTCCCGCCAAGCCTCGAACGGACCCTCTCGATGAGCCAGTGGGAAGTCGAGGTTAAAGTGAATGGGGGTGTATGGAGAAGGGAAAGTGGTCAGGGGAATTGATCTGTTAAGGTCATCCCATACCCGCAGAGTGGTGGCCGTGGGGGTGCTAATGTATGCATTTAATGGCCGACTTTGTTTTGACTTCCAGAGGAGGTCCCAGATCGTCCTACCCACTATTTGCCGGTCTATATGGAGCCAGAGTTTTTCCGATTCGCGAAGAGACCAGTCTGTGAACACCCAGAGTTGTACCGCCCTATAGTAGCCCAAGAAGTCTGGAAGTGCCAATCCCCCATCCACTCTAGCCTTGGTGAACAATCGGTAGGATAACCGAGCCCTTTGCCCTTGCCAAATGAATTTAGTGATCATCTTGTTCAAGTCACCAAATAGAGTCCTTTCCACCGGTATCGAAAGGCCCTGAAAGAGGTAAAGTAACCTAGGAAGCAAATTCATTTTAACGGCATTGATGCGTCCTATCCAGGAAGTATAAGAGGTTCTCCACCTGGTCAGGTCCGCCTTAAGCTGCTGAAGCAAGGGAGGATAGTTAGCCCCGTGGAGGTTTGATATCTTAGGGGTAAGTTTGACACTCAAGTACGTGATGTCTTTATGCGTGTTTTGAAAAGGGGACAGTTCCTCCACAGCTCTCATGGATTCCCTGGGCAGTGTCAGATTAAGGAGATAGGACTTTGATAAATTAACTTTAAACCCTGAGGCATTTTTGAAGGAAGTGAGCTCATTCTGGATGGCCGGGAGAGAGGACATCGGCCTTGTGATTAGGAGTAACACGTCGTCCGCGAAGAGGGAGATTTTGTGTTCGTCTGTCCCAAAAGGCACCCCCCCCTATGTCTGGGTTGTCCCTGATTCGTTCCGCGAAGGGTTCAATACTAAGGGCAAAGAGTAGGGGGGAGAGCGGGCAACCTTGCCTGGTACCCCGCGAGAGACCAAAGGGTTCCGAAGCCACCCCATTTACCAGAACCCGCGATCGGAAAGCGGAGTAATTAGCCCGCACCATACCTATAAAGGTATTGTTGAAGCCAAATTTCCTCATTGTTCGCGACAAGAAGGCCCAATCGACCCGATCAAAGGCCTTCTCCGCGTCCAGCGAGAGAAGGGCTGCGGGGATGTCTTTTTTCTGCACTTTTTCGATAATGTGTACCACTCTCCTCAGGTTGTCATGCGTTTGCCTCCCCTTAATGAACCCTGCTTGATCCGCTTTAATGAGATATGGCATGACATTCTCTAAGCGCGTGGCCAGAATTTTAGAGTATAATTTGGCATCTAGGTTCAGAAGCGCAATAGGCCTGTAAGAGGCACAATTTGTACGGTCCTTTCCTGGTTTGGGGATGACTGAGATTAACGCCTCCCCCATGGATGGGGTCACCTGCTGTGTGGCTGCAATATCATTAAATAAGGACACCAAACGTGGAACCAGCTCGGGGCAAAGGTACTATAGAAGTGGGCATTTAAGCCATCAGGGCCAGGAGCTTTTTGCAATTTAAAAGTGTCTTTTGCCCTTTGTACCTCCTCACCGGAAATGGGTCTGCTTAAGTCCTCAT
Source organism: Calotriton arnoldi (assembly GCA_963921515.1). Lineage (NCBI taxonomy): Eukaryota > Metazoa > Chordata > Amphibia > Caudata > Salamandridae > Calotriton > Calotriton arnoldi. The sequence goes on along the minus strand of CAWUFW010000476.1, from coordinate 2,666,259 downwards.
TCGTGGAGACTTGAATCTGTGGTAGCACGAGTGCTTCTAAGTATTTCTCTTGGTCATCAACCGCCAGGGGGTCCGCAGTGTATAGGGTCCGGTAGAAATCCCCAAAGGCTCTAGCCTTCCCCTCCTCACTTTTCTGAACAGACCCATTTTTATCCACAATTTGCGATAAATACTCTTTTTCCTGCCTCGCTCTTAGTTGTCTAGCCAGGAGGGATCCCACTTTATTTCCCCCTTCGTAATTTCGGGCTTGGAGTCGCAAGATGGTTTTTCCGCCCCATTGGTGTAGATAGCCTGTAATTTTCCTTTTAGCTGTGTGACTTTTCTTAGGTTCTTCACCGAGGGGTTGACCTTGTGGGCCCGTTCTGCGGTTTGTAACTCCCCTTCTAGGAGTATCCTCTCCCCCTTACGTTGGTTTTTTAATGTGGTTGCCAATTCAATGCACTTACCCCTAATGACCGCCTTGAAGGCATCCCAATTGTTGGCAAGAGAAGTCTTTGATTGCTTTTCTTAATTCGTCTCTAAGGAGACGATCTCTGCTAAGAAAGTTAGGGAAATACCATCTGGTGTGTTTAGCACGCTGGGGTGGCCAATCTAGTACCAGCTCTAAAGGGGCGTGATCTGAGAGGCAAATCGGATGGAACTGGCATCCTGAGAGCGTGTGACGTAGGGATAGACTAATGAATGCATGATCTATTCTGGAGTAGGTCCTGTGAGAGTGAGAGAAAAAGGAGAAGTCCCTTGTTAATGGGTATAGATCCCTCCAGGCGTCCACAAAGCCCAAGCCCTGTAATGCCGATTTAAGTGTCTTGTTAAACACCACCCCTATTGCCCTATGTGGATGGGTAGTGTCCAGTGACGGATCCTAGATAGAGTTAAAATCTCCCAACAGCAGGATGTCCCCCGTAGCGAATCCCTCCAATGTGACCAGAAATGCGTTCAGGAATTCTTGTTGCCCAACATTGGACGCATAGACTGTTGTGATAGTGCATGGTCTACCCCTTAGCTCACCCCTGACCATCCAGAATCTCCCTGCTTTGTCAGATTTGGAATCCTGAAGGAGGAACGGAACAGAGGAGTGGAAGAGGTTAGCCACCCCATTGTGTTTCGTGTGTGCGGATGAACGAAAAATCTGTGGGAAGGCCCTGTGTTTCAGCCGCTGTTCATCTTTTTTTGGTAGGTGGGTTTCTTGCAGGGCCACAATTTTTACATTATAGTCTAGTAGAAACTTCCACATGCTCTGCCTCTTATTAGGGGAGTTAAGTTCCCTCACATTCCAAGATAAACAGTTAACCGACATTATTCATGTAGAGATACTCCCTTCTGCCCCTCAGAGAGTGCCCATGAGAACCCAAAACTCCTCCCCCCCAGTAGCACCCCCACCCCGACTCTGACCATATAGTCCGATCGAAGAGTTCCGTGATACTAATAACATACTCGATAACAACATGTGTGAACTAGAACTTGAGCATCACCTGAGGCGGACCCATTTCCGCCGCCTAGGCCCTCCCCACAGCTAGTTGAAATAAATTTAGAATTAGCCATTGATCATTGTCAGTCTGAAGACTAAAAGCTATAACTTAACACTCTTTTACAAGCACATCCCCCTAAGCTTCCTTGTCTGCGCCCGCGGTGGCTGGGGTGAAGTAGTTGGAAACTTTAGTGTTCTGCGCTTTCTTTGGCGGCATGTGGCCCGGGGCGCGGTGTCAGCCAGAGGCCCCCTTGCAGTGAGGTGGTGAAAGAGCAGTGCGGGAACGCAGTGGGAAGGCGCGGAGATCCCGCTGTGCAGCGCCGATGCTTAGGATCTCCGTTTCACAGCATTTGGGCGCCCCAAGACTCCTCCGCTCCCCCCGGTTTCGCTTTGGACGCCACTCGGGGCTGTGGGTGGCACCCCTAGGTAAGTACCAGCGCTGAGTTGCAGGAGGCCTGCTCTGAGGCCCAGACACAAGTCTGTAGGTTTAAGTCTGGAGCCGCCTGACACCCCTATGTCAGGACCAGGCAGCTCAGCTCCAAGGCTCTTCTGTAGATGCCGGAGTATCAGGGGACCCCTCAGCTCTTCTGGGTGTAATACTTTAAATGTTGACTCTCCTGGGGCCCTCCACCCTAATTTGTAGACCCCCGCTCCTCATCTCGGGGAACATGTGGGAGACTTGATGTGCTTGGATGGCCTGCGGCGGTGAGAAAAAAAACAAAAGAAGGTCTCTCGTGTCCAAGGGCGGGGCAGCGCGTCGGGGCCCGATCTTGGGGCGTAGGATGGTTCCCCCAGGACAAAACTGATGCACCCGATCAAGGCACCCAGTCCGTGGCCAAGTCACAAGGCCGCTTTTCTATGCTGGAGGTGGCCTCACCCCCGCCATTTTAGGGTCAGGCAACCCGGTTCCAGGATTCTGCTGCAGAGGTAGGCAGGTCAGGGGCCCCCGTTCGCCCCCGGGTGCAATGCGGTGGGCAGCGCTATGCCTGGGGATCCTCTCCGCACTTTGTGGGCCCCCGCTCCTCACCTCAGGGGCCCCGCGGGGGCTTTGCTATATCCGGCTGGGTCGCGGCGGTGAGAACTCACAGGTAACTCCTAGGGCGGGCCGCCCATCAGGCCTCGTCCGTAGTAATCATACTTCTTGGGCACCGCCGCCGCCTCCCGCCGGTGGACGCACTGCCTAATTGGAGCTTCAATTAGCAGAAACGCCACCACGAACTTCGCCCAAGTCCGAGCTGCCATCTTGGATTCAGCCCCGCGGCTTCGGTCCCCACCGCCGCGACCCGCAGACGGCTTTTAAAGTAATTTCATTGCCTCCGAGGGGGTCCCCTGACGTCCAGCAACCTGGGGGATCCGGTTATGGGCATTTGCAGGAGGTAGGGTGCCTCCGATCAGGCTAATTTCATCAGGCCTGGCGCGGAGCCGAGCAGTTACGGACGTTCGGCCATGATGGTTGGCCACGTCCCCCAGAGTCCCTACTTCATTTTTAATTATTAATTTTTTTATTCTCTGTCGATTACTTGTAAGGCTCCCAGCAGGAGCCACTTCCGTGTTGACCATTATACATGTTTCCTCCTGCATTCCTGAGTCACCCCCCCCCCCATTTTTCTCCGACTTCTTTGACATTTATGCCCAACTGGACAATTTCTACTCCCGGGCTTGACTTTGATCCCGGATGGTCCTCTCCTGTCCACACTTTTTTACCTTTCCAAGATGGTCGCCTCTTTTGCTTACGTGGTATCAGTTATTGCCCGGAAACTTGGCAGGGTCAGCTCCATAGAGCAGGGCGGCATGGCAGAGGGTTTTAAGTATCTGGGCCCCCCTTGGTCCCTCCCTATCTCGACCCTGTCCCCTTCTGGAGGTAGTCCCCCCGATAATTTTCCATCAGTCCTCTTTGATCGTTCCAAGATGCCGGAGTATTTTACATTTGGGAATCCCCCTGCGCCCTCCCATCCCGACATGCTTGGCGTCATTTAGGGCCGCGTTCTCCTGGCTCGGCCTCTTTACCAACATGGGAGGAGCTCTCGCACTCCCTTTCTAAGCATCCTGTGATTCAGACGGGAACCTTTGGAAACCCGGAACCGGCTCCACCCGAGGTGAGCGTCAGTTTGTTGTAAGCTTGCATTTTTTTGGCCCATTGAGATTGGTCCCGGAGGGTTTTCCCGTTTTTCTTAGTCTACTACCCTCCCTTGTCTTACTATCAGGAGGTTTATTCCGCCCTGATCCCCGGGCCACTCTGGACTTTCCCTCACTGTAGTCCAACTACTTTCCGGATAGTTCTGATAGCTCTCACGGCATTTCTGGTCTTCATATCTGCGCTCCATCCGGCTTTCAGCCGCTGTGTACTTCGCTATTTTTTATGACCCCGTATATTTTTTATGACTCCGCTTGTTTATTCGCTGATGGGCCATATATTTTCTTAATTTCTTTCCGGTCCAATGTGGGCTTGATTTAGCCAGGGAGGGATGACGGGGGTTTCGTTTGTTACCGCCTGGGCAATCCCCTATCGGAGTTTAAGTAGCCCTGTTGAGAATGTAATCCCTAGTGTGCGGGGATACCTAGTACCCAGGGGTATTATACCTTGACCCCCGCGTGGGAATATTAATCCCGCCCCCTCTTTTTAACTAACGCATCTTGGGGTTGGGATCATTTGATCTTTTGATCTCAGGTTTTGTTGTGTCCATTTTGACCATTTCTTCATGGCGTCATTTACCTGTTTTCTCTCACTATACAGGGGACTCCCCATTTGGGCCTTACTTGGTTGGTCATCTTTAGCCCCCCTGGATATCACATGCCCTGGTGGCCTCCATCTTTAGATTTCCTCATCATAGCGAAAGTCTGGCTGGGTCCCTGCCTCTATCGTACCTCAGTAAGTGTCTGGCAGGACCAGATGGGGTTCTCATGCATAGACACCTCCAGACTAGGGGTTCCTTCTCTTGTTAGAATTATTTTCTAATTTTTTGTTTATGCTTTCTCATAAGGGACATCATTTACCTTATATCTCATCTGGACGTCCCTGGACATTCTATCATTTTTGACTAAACTGATCTTAATTCAGGTATTGTGTTTTGCTCTATAGGTCTTTATTAGCCTTGGGTGCTTGCGTGTTGGTGTGGGTTTCTCAAACACTTTTCAATTTCATTCACACTGGGCCGCAAGTTGGTTAATAATGACTCGCCTTAGAAGTTATGGGATATAAGGTTTTCTTTCCGTATTCCATGCACGCCTCCGCTCACCCTTTTTTATCCATGCCATTACATCTTTTGCATGTCTACCCCACTCCCTTTTTTTTTATGGCAGTGTTGCTCCACCCATTGTATTTATTACGACGCTTTTAGCTTCATTATCTTTCTTTCTTAGGTCTCCCAGGCGCGCCCCCCCCCTTTTTTCGCCCTGCAATCCATCTCTTCTGCGCCCTGAAGAAGGTGTGACCCACACGCTGGGTCAGTCACCAAAACGTGCGTCAGCGCTGGGGTCCTCTGGTCTTCATGTCTCCTCCAACACTACCTAGTTGCGGCCTTTGTTGAGGCTCACATGAAACCTCGCAAAAAACTCGTTCACCCAATGGGGGGGAAAAAACAGTAAAAGGGTGATGGCATGTTACCACATATGAATTATACAGCAAACTGTGGTCTAGTGTATGTACTACATTGCTAAAGACTCACTGGGGGAGTTCAATGGATTTTGATGCAGTGGACCATGTATGATTTTGTGTATGCGTGAACGAATGAGTATGAATTTGGCTGCGAGTACGAGTGGTTTTGAGTATGTGTGTTGCGCCTGGGTTTCTTTGATCGTATTTTGTACATTGTAAAATATTTATTAAATGTATATTAATTATACTTTTTGTACCCTGACAACTGTTACAATACATTTGATATATTTGTTTCAATAAATATGGTCTCAAGTCATCAGCGCCTTTAGCATGTTTTGCCCTCTTGGCCTTTAGCACACTGAACTCCCACCACGCGGGGGGATGTGACCTCGCTGTTTCTGTGCCCTATCCTTGACGTATAGCTTTTCCTCAAAATATCCTTTTCAGGCAGTGGGTTTCTCCTTTTTGATTGTGGCTCTTCAAGTTGGTCTGCAAGAGGGTCAACAGACCCCTCCCAGTCCTCCTCACCCTCCACTGGCTGGCACTAGGGGCGGTAGGGAACACCAGGAATGAACAGTGGGACAAAGGTACCCTCCGGCGCTGGTACAGACGCCGGTCGACGTCGGTCCGGCGCCGTGTCCAAGTCGGGGGTGAGCCTGGGGTCGAAGCCGGCTGGGGGCGCAGCCGGCGTCGGGGGTGTGGCCACTGGAATCGGCGCCGGGGAAGGTACAGTGAGGTCGACCGGCACCGATCTGGATCCAGGCCTAGATCGATGGGGGCCCTGCGGCACCGAGGCCGGAGCTGCCGGCATTGAAGGCCTAGAGCCCCCAGCCGAGTCTGGGGGGCCCGGAGGCGCGCCGGCGGTGTCGGGCTGCCCAAAGATGGAGTGGAAGGCTTCGTAAAATGCACAAAGCTGGGCAGGGGACGCTCCGGCTCCCGGAAAGGGAGGGAAGCACGGAGTCGTCCTAGCGGGCTCCAAGAACGGAGCCGGGGAGCGGCGACGCTCAGGGTCCCGCGTTGCGTCGGCCAATGGATGGGGAGAAGGCGAAGAGCGACAATGCTTCTTCGCCTTTTTCTTGTGCTTCAACTTACCCGATGAGTGCGAAGACTTTGATGACAAATGGTGATGGCTCCGCGACTGGTCCTGCGACCTTCCCCTCGACTGAGACCTCGAACGGCACGGAGTGGACTGCCGGGCCTCCAAAAGCTTTCGGGACCGCTCCCGCAAAGGCTTCGGGTTGAGGGCCAGGCAGTCGGAGCACGACTTCCGGTCGCGCTCCAGGCACCAAAGGCACACGAGGTGCGGATTGGTGACCGACATCAGCTTGTGACAGGAGTCACAAGGCTTGAAACCGGGCCGACGACTGGACATCCCTCGTACACCAGGAGTCGCAAGACTCAAAAAAGATGTTGACAAAAGTCGAAAAAGAGTTAGTCAAAAAGTGACTAGGGGCACATTCTCTCCGGATCTGCGCTGGCTGGCGCGGAAAAGGAAGAACTGACGTCAGAGCGCAGGGGCGGTGTCTAAGTAGACACCGCAACATCATCCCGGCGGCCACGATGCTGACGACGAACGCGGAGTCGACCGACGCCACCTACCGACAAGGGGCACTGCTACGAAAAAATGTCTCCGGATCCAGTCTGACGCCTGGGGGTAATTCTAAGGTAAGGGATCTATAACTACGGTCTCTTTCATATGTATTGTACATATTTGTAATTTTGTGCAAAGTATTTAGTTGTATCTGTAGCAAAGTATTTCTCCTTTTTAAACAACACGTACTGACTGACATTGAATGTTATTCGTTACATTACTGAGTTCTGAATTATTTAACCATACCACATTCCTAAGTATGTTCTGGACCACACTGTCCCAGAATGATGGGTTGAAATGCTACCCTGAGCAATTGCCACTGGTGAGACAACTTGCAAGCATTCCTCCCATGACCTTTTGAGTTTGAACTTCTGTCACTCCTAGGTGGATGTCATATGGATCTGAAAGAAACACGTTAGTTATAGATTCCTTACCTTAGAATTACCCCCAGGCGTCAGACTGGATCCGGAAAGTTTTTTCGTCAGCAGTACCTCTGTGCGTCGGAAGGTGGCGTCGGTCGGCTCCGCGTCGGTCGTTGGCGTCGTGGTCGCCGAGATGACGTTGCGGCAGCTACTTAGACACCGCCCTCGGGCACTGACGTCAGTTCTTTTTCCGCGCCAGCCAGCGCAGATCTGGAGAGAGCGGTACCTCCAGTCACTTTTTGACTGACTTTTTTGAGCGACTTTTGTCGGCGTCTTTTTTGAGTCTACAACTCCTGGTGCACGAGGGATGCCCTGCTTCAAGGCATGCAGTTCTGGAACCAGCTGATGTCCGTTACGGATCCGCATCGCGTGTGCCTCTTTTGCCTGGAGCGCGACCACAACCCCAAGTCGTGCTCCGACTGTCGGTCGATGGCGCCGAAGGCTTTGCGGGAGCGGTCCCGAAAGCTGCTTGAGCGCCGACAGTCGGCTCCGCGCCGTTCGAGGTCCTGGTCGCGAGGGAGGTCGAGGGACCGGTCGCGGAGCCATCACCACTCGTCCAAGTCATCGCAGTCTTCGCACTCTGGGTCGGGTAAGTCGAAGCACAAAAAGAAGTCAAAGAAGCATCGTTGCTCTTCGACTTCTCCCCTTCGGTCGAGCTGACGCGACGAGAGATGCGGGCGGTGCCCCTCCTGCGTCTCCGCGCGCGGAGCCCGAGGAGTCGACTCCGAGTTTCCTCCCCTTCCCGGGACCCGGAGCGACTCCCGCCCAACTTCGTAAATTTTACAAGGCGATGCATGTCGTCTTCGGGCGACCCGAACCCGCCTTCGGGCCCTGCGGACTCGGTTGGGGGGGTCTAGGCCTTCTCCGCCTTCGGCCACGGCGCCGCAGGCCCCCAGTGGATCCGGGCCTGGATCCGGATCGGCGCCGGTTGACCTTATTACACCTCCACCGGCGCCGCTTCCTCCGGCACCGCAACTGACGCCGGTCGTGTCCCCGGCCGGCGTCGACCCCGGCCTCCATCCCGAGGTGGACTCGGAGCCGGACCGGCGTCGCCCGACGCTGGATCCGGCGCCGAGTGGGGTTTTTGTGCCCCTGTTCACTCCTGGGGTCCCTTTTCAGCCAGATTGGCAACCTGAGGATGAGGAGGAGGACTGGGAGGGGTCAAGTGACCCTTTAACTGATCAGCTAGGATCTGACCAGGACTGGAGAGTGGAACTGGGGGATGCCAGTGGTCTTGATACTTCCCCTGACATTGGCATGTTGTCTCCTCCTACAGTGGCTACGGAGGAGGGAGCGTCATACGCAGTGGTGTTGCGTAGGGCGGCCGAGGCCCTCAACCTCGAGCTTCCTACGTTGGCGGTCAGAACTAACCTCCTGACAGAGGTGCTTCAACCGGCTGCGAGCTCTTCGGAGCCCCTGCTGCCATTTAATGAGGCCCTTACCGACGTCCTTTTGGGCACGTGGTCCAGGCCCAACACGGGGGCTCCCGTGGATAGGATGATTGCCCGATGCCACCGCCCGGCTCCGGGCGACCCCACTTTCCTCTCCCAACACCCCACCCCGGAAAGCTTGGTGGTCCAAGCATCCACTTCCAAGAGCGCATTCCCTACCGCTCCCCCGGAAAGGGAATCCAAGAAGCTGGACCATCTTGGGAAGAACATTTTCTCTTCCGCCAGCTTAGGACTGCGGTCGGTAAACACTGCATGTCTCTTGAGCCGTTATTCCCACTCTGTGTGGGACTCGGTTGCGCAAATGCTGCCTCAGTGTACGGAGGAGGCCCGGACAGTGCTCTCCCAGGCTATTGCCGCCGGGAGTGATGCGGCGAAGTTTACCATCCGTTGTGAGCTGGATACCATCGACTCTCTGGGCAGGACAATTTCAACGTCGGTAGCCCTTAGTCGCTACGCCTAGATGAGATCGACTGGCTTTTCGGGGGATGTCCAGAACACCTTGATGGACATGCCTTTTGATGGCGTCGTTTTTTTGGCGAAAAAGCGGACAACGCTCTAGAGCGTTTCAAGGACTCACGGGCTACGGCCAAGTCCTTGGGCCTCTCCAGCCGCCCAGCAGTCTGCTTTTCGCCCCTTTCGTGGCTACGGAAGGGGTGCCCTGCTACATCCCGGCCAGAGCTACAGGCCGCAGCAAGTTACCCAACCTTCGCGCGGCCGGGGTTGTGGGAACCAACGCCATGGTTCAGGGGGACAACAGGCGGGCCAGTCCACCAACCCCCCTCTGCAGCAGCCTCCAAACCTTCCTAGTCCGACTTTTCAGGCCCATCAAACGCCAGTGGGCGGCAGGATAAGCCATCACCTCCCCCACTGGCGCACCATCACGTCGGACAGGTGGGTTTTGCAAATAGTCTGAAGGGGCTACTCCCTCCCCTTCGAGGCTACCCCTCCAGCCATGCCACCTCTATACCACCGCATGTCGGAGGATCACCTGGCACTTCTCCAACGGGAAGTTTTGGCACTCTTGGCCAAGGGAGCCATCGAGCGCGTTCCTGTCCCAGAAGTAGGTCGTGGTTGCTATTCCCACTACTTTCTGGTACCCAAGAAGGACAAGGGCCTGTGTCCTATCTTGGATCTCAGGGACGTCAACCGCTTCCTCCGGAAGGAGAAGTTCAAAATGTTGGCACTCGCTCAGGTCTTGTCAGCCCTCGACCCTGGAGACTGGATGGTAGTGTTGGACTTGCAGGACGCTTACTTTCACATCCCCGTCCTGCCGGCCCACCGGCGTGACCTGCGGTTCACGGTAGGCCACGAATATTTTCAGTTTACCGTGCTCCCCTTTGACCTTACCAGCGCCCCTCAGGTGTTCACGAAAGTGATGGCGGTGGTCGCAGCTCATCTGCGCAGATCAGGGGTTCCAGTCTTCCCCTATCTCGACGACTGGCTGTTGAAGGTGGGCTCGTCCCAGGCAGTCGTCTCCCACCTCCAGACTACAGCCGACCTCCTGCATTCGCTGGGGTTCTCCATCAATGTGCCGTAGTCACACCTGATTCCCTCTCAGAAGCTCCGCTTCATCGGAGCGGTTCTGGACACGACGCGGTTTCGGGTTTATCCTCCCGAACAGCGAGTCCGGGATATTCGGGCTATGATTCCGATCTTTCAGCCTCTATCCCAGGTTTCGGTCCGGATGACCCTGAGGCTGCTGGGCCTCATGGCCTCCTGCATCCTGCTGGTCGATCAGGCTAGGTGGCATATGTGGGCTTTGCAGTGGGACCTGAAGTTCCAGTGGGCGCAGCATCAGGGGAATCTGTCCGATTGCGTCCAGATCTCGGAGGGCACTGCCCGACAGTTGCAGTGGTGGCTCACGATCCAGGATTGGGTCAACGGCAGATCCCTCTCCCTTCCCCAACCAGAGCACACAGTGGTGTGGGACGCATCTCCTCTGGGATGGGGCTGCCACATGGGAGAGGCGGAGATCAGAGGACTCTGGTCTCCGGCGGAGTCCGGGCTCCACATCAACCTTCTGGAGCTCCGGGTGATTCGCCTTGCACTCAAGGCATTCCTTCCCTCTGTCCGGGGAAGAGTAGTGCAGGTGTTCACGGACAACACCACCGCCATGTGGTACTGCAACAAACAGGGCGGGGTGGGGTCGTGGACCCTATGTCAGGAGGCCCTCCGCCTCTGGACATGGCTGGAACATCAGGGCATATCCCTGGTGGTTGAACACCTGGCAGGTTCCCTGAACGCCAGGGCGGACGAACTCAGCCGCAGGTGCATGATGGATCACGAATGGCGTCTTCACTCTGAGGTGGTGCAAGGTCTCTTTCGAAAGAGGGGAGAGCCTTGTTTAGATCTATTCGCCACCGAAGAGAACGCGCAATGTCAGCAATTCTGTGCGTTGGAATTTCCAAGGCGGCATTCGCTAGGCAACGCTTTTCCTCGCAAGTGGAGTTGCAGTCTGTTGTACGCCTTTCCGCCTATACCACTTCTGCCCAGAGTACTGAAGAAGATCAGGCGCGACCGGGCCCAAGTCATTCTTGTGGCTCCGGACTGGGCACGAAGAGTCTGGTATCCCGAGCTGCTCAACATGGCCATCGATCCTCCGACCCGTCTGCCTCTTCGGGAGGATCTTCTGTTGCAGCAACAGGGGACGGTCATCCACCCGAACCTGTCCAGCCTCCACCTACTTGCATGGAGATTGAGCTGCGGCAGCTGACGTCTTTTGACCTGCCTTCCGAAGTTTGTGACGTAATCTTGGCAGCCAGGCGCCCCTCCACTAAGTTGGTATACGTCTGCAGGTGGAACAAGTTTGTGGCATGGTGCACAGCAAAGGCTGTGGATCCCCTCTCTGCCCCTCTTTCTGAGGTTCTCTTGTTTCTCCTTTCTTTGGCCCAGCAGGGCTCTGCTCTGGGCACTATCAAGTGCTATCTCTCGGCCATCTCTGCCTTCCTTCGGCTTCCAGATCAGCCTTCTCTTTTTAAGTCCCCAGTTGTTAATCGTTTCTTGAAAGGCATAACTCATCTCTTTCCTCCTATTCCCTTCGTTATGCCTCAGTGGGACTTGAATCTGGTTTTAACCTATTTAATGTGCGCTCCCTTTAAGCCGCTACACAGCTGTCCTTTGAGGCTTCTGACGCTTAAAACTGCATTCCTGGTAGCCATCACATCTGCCAGAAGAGTGAGTGAGCTCCAGGCCCTTTCATCCAAGCCTCCTTTCCTGTCTGTCCATCCGGACAAGGTAGTTCTCAGGACTCGTCCATCCTTCCTGCCCAAGGTTGTCACTGCCTTTCACATCGGGCAGACCATCACTTTGCCCACCTTCTTTTCGCCTCCGCATCCTTCGAAAGAGGAAGAGAGGCTCCACCATCTGGACCCAAAACATGCGCTTTCCTTTGATCTGGATCGCACCAAACAGTTCCGGGTGTATGACCAGCTCTTTGTTGGCTACGTGGGCGCCAAGAAAGGTCGGGCTGTACACAAGCGGACTATCTCCCGATGGGTCGTTTTGTGTATCAAAGCCTGTTATTCTCTGGCAAAGAAGGAGCCTCCAGTAGGGCTGCGCACCCATTCCACCAGGGCGACGACAGCAACTACTGCTTTGGGACGTGGAGTTCCTCTGAATGACATTTTTCAGGCAGCTACGTGGGCTTCGTTGCACACCTTTACCAAACACTACTGCCTTGACAATCAAGTCCGGAGAGACGGCTTCTTTGGCCGTTCTGTTCTCCAGGACTTTCTGGTGTGATTTGGTTCGCAGACCCACCTTGGTTGGTATTGCTGGGGTATCTATTCTAAGGTAAGGAATCTATAACTAACGTGTTTCTTTCAGATGAACAAGTTACTTACCTTCGGTAACGATATATCTGTAAGAAACATTAGTTAGTTATAGATTCCTTACCACCCCAACCATCCTCCCCATTCTGCAAACTGATTTCTAGGGTTAAGGTTATCCTTTCTGGGCCATAGTTTTGTGCACCAGTGGTCAGTGTCTTGCATGGCTCTGCGTTTCTGGCGCGGAAAGTCGTGTTCAGAACTGACGTTAGCGCGCGAGGGCGGCGTCTAAGTAGCTGCCGTGACGTCATCTCGGCGACCACGACGCCAACGGCTCACGCGGAGCCGACCAACGCCACGTTCTGACACGCAGAGGTACTGCTGACGAAAAAACTTTCCGGATTCAGTCTGACGCCTGGGGGTAATTCTAAGGTAAGGAATCTATAACTAACTAATGTTTCTTACAGATATATCGTTACCGAAGGTAAGTAACTTGTTCTTTTCTCTCATTGCTTAACCTTATTGTCAGACCTCCAGCTTATGTCACTTAAAGGTATAACCATAAAGTATACACAAATAGACCCTATAGTAGCTTCCATTTTGTAAGGCAAATAATCTCAATGAAGGGAAGAAACAATTTTTGTGATTGAGTCTTTTCTCAGACTCTTCACAACACTTCTTACCTGAGCACAGAAACACTGCTGCACCATGTTTAGGGTATATCTCCTATCCTATGCACCAAACCCAATACCTCCTTTTTAGGAGAAACTACAAGCAACATAATTTTCAACCATGTATTCTGAAATTGCAGGCAACCAAAGCAAACTTTGCAACCCGGATGGGATATGTCAACGTACAATACAATATCGCATCATCATGGAACTTTAAAGGCCTTTGTGAAAGTGCATTTTATTTCCTTTTCGACATTTGCCATTATTGAAAACATATTTCCAGATTTCTACAGAGAAGAAAACACATATTCATTATAAACAGTTTTATATTTAAAATCGTTTTTCAGTTGCCTGTCCCTTGCAGCGGTCAATAACGCATAAAATATCCTTAAATTGATAGTTTCTGCAGTTCATTAAAGTAAGAGAACTTATAATTTCTAAAAATATGTCTGACATATTTAAGATATATGATTCCCCATGGGCTATTTCATAGGCTACACTGACTGAAAAAAATTATTACGTAAAAATACAAAAAATAGATACATCACTGAGAACCTTGTATTATGGCTAGGCTGGAATTACATATAGGGTTGTCCACTTCTCCATAACTTGGTGTCCAGTAATAATGCTTCCGAAGTCCATGGAAGAGCTCTGCCAGGTACACACGTCCATCCACAATGTATGGCCGAACATCTGTGCATTCTGCTGTCAAGCGGCCTGTTTTAAGTAAATCTGAAAATGCCTGCAAAGTACAAGATGCAAAAGACTTCAGTGCAATTATCTTTTCACACCTTATGTAAAACTTTTACATGTCTCTTTCCCTGTTCTTTACTACAAATATATTATAGCTTACTTCTTATGTTTCAGTAAAAGCCACATCACACATTGATGCATTTATTTATTTCTTTTTTTACATAATATAGCTCAAATATTTCCCTGAAACATTTACAAAAATGCATCCCTGCACTATCCGTATTTCTTTCTTTCTTTCTCTCTATGTATACACACACACGCACATATATATATATATATATTATCTACTGGCGGTCGCCAGTAGATAGTTATAGTTAGGACCTATTTTCCATAGGAAATCCGCAACATTCTATTTGAAAAAACTCTTGCGTCGGTTGACGAATCTTCGCGAAATTTTCAAACTTTATGGCCCGCTCCGGTCCGCTCCTATCCTGAAAGTCTCGGGGTGATTCGTCAAGCAGGGGCCGAGAAAAAAGGGGGGTCCCAAAACGTGTTTTCCCCATTCATTTTCCCATAGGAAACTTTAGCCACGGCTACAGCCCGAACTGCTGAACGGAATTACACCAAATTTGGCAAAGAGGTAGTTCTTGGTTCAGAAAGAACCCTTTTTGTTAAATGGTGTAAATCCGTTCAGTAGTTGCTGAGAAAATCAAAAGTAAATTCACATATATATCTATGGCCGCGTAGGGTCCGCGCACCCTCCCGATCACGAGCTGTATTCTAATTGGCTGTCAACACTCCAAATCAGGAAGTGTTGGCAGCCATCTTGTTCCTCGAGGAACAAGAAAGCAGTAAAAAAAGTGCTCAAAACGCAAAAAGGGGGCAGGGTAGAAACACCCTGACCCCCTAGGCCTGCTCAGGGGGTCCTACAAGGACCCCCAGCCCCGGGGACCGCCAGCCCCGGGGCTTCTTTTTTTTTTTAATACTATTACCTGTGTGGGGGGGGGCTCCAGCCCCCCCACACGCCCCGGGGACCGCCAGCTCCCCGGGTCACTAAATATTTAAATATGGGGGTCCGTTACGGACCCCCAGAGCCCCGGGGACCACCACCTCCCCGGGGCTGTGCACACGATGGGGGGGGGGCCGCGCGGCCCCCCTCCTGGAGCCCTTGATGGCCCTGGGGACCACCACCCCCCAGGGCCGGCTCCAGCAGTGTCCCGGGGTGCCCACCCCCGGGACACTGTAGTTTGTTATGACAGGACGGGAGCCTTGCGGCTCCCGTCCTGTCATAGCAAACTGCTTTGGTTTTTGGAAGAGAGAGCAGGGAAACCTGCTCTCTCTTCCAAAAACCAAAGACGATTGCTTTTCCACACGGGGAGCTGCATCTTAGCAGCTCCCCATGTGGAAAAGCAATGCCGGATCCCGCAGGACGCGGGGAGCCGGCGGGACCGTGGGGGGATTGGGGACCCCCCCACGGTCCCCAACGGAGAGGGCCAGCCCTGGGGGATGGGGTGCCAGGGGCTACAAGTGGCCCAGGAGGGGGGCCACGCGGCCCCCCTCCCCAAAATGAAATTTAAAAAAAGGCCGGCCCGGGGGATGGGGTCACCGGGGCCATAAGTGGCCTGAGGAGGGGGGCGACGCAGCCCCCCTCCATAAGTATTTTTGGAGAAAAAAAAAGGCCAAGCCCCGGGGGATGGGGTCCCCGGGGCCGATTAAGGCCTGGGGAGGGGGGCCACGCGGCCCCCTTCCAAATTTTTCGTTTTCAAAAAAAAATATTAGGGGGCAGGCCCTGGGGGATGGGGTCCCCAGGGCCCAAAAATTAGAAAAAGAAGGGGGGCCACACAGCCCCCCTTCTTAAAAAACAAATTAAAAAAAATACCGGCATCGCGCTGGAGGCCACGCCCCCTCCTTGGAGCACTCTGCAAACGCGCCCCCTGGCGCGTTTGCAGAAGGGGAACGAATTCCCCTTGAATACTGGGGGTCCCTGGGGGCCAACTAGCCCACCAGGAACCTCCAGTATGCGCCAGGGGGCTGCATTGCAGAGAGGTGTTCTGAGGCCACGCCCCTTTTTACACCTCTCTGCAACGCAGCTCTGTGGCGCTTAATGGAGGTAGCTGGTGGGCTAGTTGCACCCCAGGGACCCTCAGGATTCAAGGGGAGTTAATCCCCCGACTTAAAACGCGCCACAGGGCGCGTTTGCACAGTGGTGAAGGGAGGGGGCGGGGCTTCAGGTGACATGTGTGCAAACAGGCCCCTGGCGCGTTTTAAGATGGGGAATTAAATCCCCTTCAATCCTGAGGGTCCCTGGGGGCCAACTACCCCACCAGGTACGTCCAGAAAGCGCCACAGAGCTGCGTTGCAGAGAGGTTCAAAAAGGGGCGTGGCCTCTGAACACCTCTCTGCAACGCAGCTCCCTGGCGCATATTGGAGGTTCCTGGTGGGCTCCTGGTGGGATTGAGGAGGAATTAATTCTCCAACTTAAAACGCGCCACAGGGCGTGTTTGCAGACATGTCACCTCAGGCCCCACCCCCTTCCTTCACCATTGTGCAAAAATTCCTCTAAAATCAGCCGAACTACGAATTCCGATTTACTCACCTGTTATCAGGAGAGACCTCAGTGCTGCATCTTTGAGCCCAGTACTGATCCTGAAAAGTAATTTTAACCGTACTTACCAGTAACTTGAATTTCCTTCCATAGGCTAACATTGACTGGTTTCACTTGGAAATTCTTCTAAGTGTGGAGTTTTGGAACTTTATAATATTCCTCTAAAATCAGCCGAACTAAGAATTCCAATTTACTCACCTGTTATCAGGAGAGACCTCAGTGCTGCATCTTTGAGCCCAGTACTGATCCTGAAAAGTAATTCTAACCGTACTTACCAGTAACTTGAATTTCCTTCCATAGGCTAACATTGACTGGTTTCACTTGGAAATTCTTCTAAGTGTGGAGTTTTGGAACTTTATAATATTCCTCTAAAATCAGCCGAACTACGAATTCCGATTTACTCACCTGTTATCAGGAGAGACCTCAGTGCTGCATCTTTGAGCCCAGTACTGATCCTGAAAAGTAATTTTAACCGTACTTACCAGTAACTTGAATTTCCTTCCATAGGATATCACTGCCTGCTTTTTGCTGAAAAAGTTTGTGTCGATTTTTGAAACATACAAATATTCCTCTAAAATCAGCAGAACTACGAATTCCGATTTACTCACCTGTTATCAGGAGAGACCTCAGTGCTGCATCTTTGAGCCCAGTACTGATCCTGAAAAGTAATTCTAACCGTACTTACCAGTAACTTGAATTTCCTTCCATAGGCTAACATTGACTGGTTTCACTTGGAAATTCTTCTAAGTGTGGAGTTTTGGAACTTTATAATATTCCTCTAAAATCAGCCGAACTACGAATTCCAATTTACTCACCTGTTATCAGGAGAGACCTCAGTGCTGCATCTTTCAGCCCAGTACAGATCCTGAAAAGTAATTCTAACCGTACTTACCAGTAACTTGAATTTCCTTCCATAGGAATCCATTGTCTGGTTTTCAGCAGAAAAGTTTGTGTCAATTTTCACAAACTACAAATATTCCTTAAAAATCGCCTGTATGACTTAAACGCATTCTTTCAACTGTTTACAGGAGATGCACCAGTGCTGGATCCAGGATCCACCACTGAGTAAGAAAAAGTAACGATAACACTACTTACCTGCTAAGTGAATTTCCTCCCATAGGATAACATTGGTGATTCTATGTGAAAAAGTTTCTAAGTGTCAACTTTTAAAATACAATAATATTCCTTAAAAATCACTACTGTAACCAAAACGCTTTTACTCAACTGTTTACAGGAGATGTCCCAGGACTGAATCTAGGATCCAATCCTGTGGTTAGAAAAGTAATCCATAAAGTAACTAATTGCATTTAACTAGAAATTCACATTGAGCTCAATGTTGCATTGTGTTTGAAATTGTTGCCCATTGCAACAACTGTAACTACTGTACTTAAAAGTCTATTGCCTATTTGCAAAGTATTTAAACTAAAGTAATTCATTCTGAGAAAGTATATTTTGTAATGTAATGTATAATGTAATTATAATGTAATTTAAAAAATAAAATATCTAAAAATAAATAGTTTAAAAAAATGTAGTAAATCAGTATCAAAAAATAAATATAACAATTAATACATTTAAAAATTGTCATTTACAAAACCTTTGAAATTCACTGAAAAAAACCATAGGTTTGAGGCACGTTACAGTTAGGAATTAGCATTTAAAAAACCTTTGAAATTCACTGAAAAAACCATAGGTTTCAGGCACGTTATAGTTAGAAATTAGCATTTAAAAAACCTTAGAAATTCACTGAAAAAACCATAGGTTTTAGGGACAGTTATAGTTAGTTGGACATTGCACTCGTACAAAACCCGTGAAATTCCCCCGTTATAGTTAGTTCAGCTAACTATAACTCGCGCCCAGCAATGCACTGCTGATGACGTCACATATTACATCACTCATGACATGGTCAGTGACATCACTGATGACATCACTGATGACATCTCAAATGACATCTCAAATGACATCACTGATGACATCATCCATGTGATAATTTCATGCATCTTCTCACACCCTAATATAACTTTTGATACACCCACTCTAAATTACAGACTGCCATTCTCAAAACCATAGACACTCCAACACCAATAACTACATACCCACTCACTGATTCTTAGGTCTACACACACATCCACTCACTCACCTGTACAGTCACTCAGTACAGGACTATCATATGCACTCATACACCTACATAGACACTCACACACCGCCACTCATCCATAGAGGTACTCACACACCTAGTCAGTCATGCAAATAATTAATCACATTGCCATTTACTCACCTATACAGTTAAACACACACCAGCTCACTTACTCATACAAGTACTAGCACATTCTTACACTCTTATACAATCACTAATACAAGTACACACTCATCCATACAGTCACTCTCACAATCACACACTCTCACTTATACCCATTTATATACTCCAACACACATATATACTGCCTTTCACACATGTAGTTACTCACGCATGTACCACTGAGATATACATTCACTCACTAACACACCCATACACACACTCACCCACCCATACAGTCCATCACAGATGCACTCTTGAAACCATGCACCCAGTGAATCACCCACTGATACATCTATGTGCAGTCCCACACACCCCACCCACACAAACACTCAGGCACCCATACAGATACTCAGACAACCAATCAATAAGTCATATAGACACTCATGTAGCTATTTACAAACCCATGCAGCCACTTACACACCAACAGAAAGACGGATAAAGACATTCACACAGTTTAGTTACTAACCCATGCATTTAGTAAGATACGTTTAATCACTCACTTATAGAGTCAGTCACGCACCTACTAAATCATCCATCCAGACACTTATACACCCAATCATTATTCAATACACCTTGGCATATATATTAAACATATTTAAACTTTATAGAAACACACAGTCACTGCATGATGTCATTTGAGATGTCATCAGTGATGTCATCAGTGATGTCACTGACCATGTCATGAGTGATGTAATATGTGACGTCATCAGCAGTGCATTGCGGGGGCGCGAGTTATAGTTAGCTGAACTAACTATAACTATATCACGGGTTTTGTACGAGTGCAATGTCCAACTAACTATAACTGTCCCTAAAACCTATGGTTTTTTCAGTGAATATATATATATATATTTTTTTTTTGTGTGAAAAAAACAAAGGTTAAAGTGGCATTATAGTTAGGTGTAATAATAAAATCAGACTTTGTTTTTTTTAAAACCTTAGAAATTCACTGAAAAAAACAACGTTTAAAGTGACGTTACAGTTAGGTGAAAATTTCACTGCCCACATAACGTTTTGAACTAAAAAAAAAAAACAGAAATTCACCAGTAGATAACAGAGCTAACTATAATTTGCTCCACCGCCATGCACTGTTTATGACCTCACATATTGCATAACTCATGACATGTTCTATGATATCCTTTATTACATCACAAATGAGATCACTGATGACACCACTAATGAAATTATCCGTTGAGTGTGGTGGTTTGTTTTATACTTTGCATAGTGGCAGGTAAGTATCATCCTAGTTCTCTACCTAATTTTGTGCGACCTCTTTGCTGCTAATGGGTGTAGGTGTTTACAATATGTTTTTGCACCTAATAAGTAATTGGTGTTTAGGGGTATTAAGCACGTTATCAAAATCAAAAACTTGTATGCAATAGTGCAATGATTGTAAGTAGTAAATACTAAGTATTGTAAGCACCATTGAGTATTTTAAGGGAATCATCTCAGCATGATCATTTCGATATAGGACAAATACTTGCCCATGTACAAGTGCTTGATAAGCCACCAAAGCTGATCAATCTATAACGTTTACAGCAGAGTATAAAGAGGGCATTACTTATGTAACAGGGCTCAGGTGTCTGGAGGAAGTTGGCTTTCTCAGAAAAGTTGTATACTGATTTAATCGCTTCGACGCTCATGACGGCTCCACGCCGTCATGAGCCACGGTAGCTGTGTGCTCATGACGGCGTGGAGCTGTCATAGCCACGCCCGCTCCCTGCCGCTCCGCCCACGCGGCACTAATTCCCCGCCTGTGCGGGAGAATTAATGAGCGGGCGGGGCTATGACGGCTCCACGCCGCCATGAGCACACTCCTACCGTGGCTCATGACGGCGTGGAGCCGTCATGAGCGTCGAAGCGCCACGCCCACCCCCTAGCCCCGCCCGCGCCGCGGCCGAATTCGCGGCGCAGGGAAGGGGTTAACACCGTATATAGTAGGGGTCACCCATCTATGTGTGGTTGATTGTCACCATGAGCTCCGTTACCCATGAAGTGCCTGGTATATGCACAGTGTTGCACATAACAGCTTGCTTTACCTAAGAGGGTTGTAAGTATAATAGCATAAATGATGCTTCATATTATTCTGAGCTATCTTCTTCTTACTTTCATATCTCTAATGCCATTCTCCTTTATAGAGTAGTGGGTACAAAAGTAGCTTGGATGGTGTCATCAGTGATGGCATTTGAGATGTCGTAAGTGATGTCATTAATGAGGTCACAGAACATGTGATGAGTGATGTAATATGTGAGGCCATAAGCAGTGCATGGCAAGGGTGCAAGTTATAGTTAGCTTGCTAACTATAAATCGTCAATTTCTGTGGTTTTGTGAGTTCAAAATGTTCAATTGGCACTGACATTTTCACCTAACTATAACGTCACTTTAACCTTTGTTTTTTCTGTGAATTCCTAGGTTTTTTTTTAACATAAAGTAAAATCATAATACCATACATAAAGCCAACTCCTCGCCGCACACAGCCAAAGGGGTTGGCCGCAGGGCGGCTAGCTCCCTGAAGCGCCCCCCCAAGCCACTTTTGGTTCTGGGGACCCCATCACCTGGGGCCAAAAACATTTAATTTAGGGGAGGGGGCGCCTTGCCCCCCACCCTGAGCCCAAATGGGCCTTGGGACGCCAACCCTGGGGCTACAAAGTAAATATAAGGGAGGAGTGTGTGGTCCCCTACTCAAGCCTTAAGATGTCCCGGAGATCCCATCCCATGGGGCCAAACATATTTGTGTTAGGGGAGGAGGGGCATGTGGCGCCTCTTCTTGACCCTTAAAAGGCCCCAGGGACCCCATGCCCTGGGGCTACCCACTAATCATAGGGGATGGAGCCGCAATAGGCCCCCGGGACTTCATCCCCTGGGGCTGGATGCCGGAAAATTGGGGAGGGGGACACGTGGTCCCTCCCCCGAAGCCTTAATAGGGCTTGGGGATCCCATCACCCAGCCCCAATTCTATTATTAAAGGCAGTGGGGCGTGTGGCCCCCCCTCCCCAAGCCTTATTAGGCCCTGGGAACCCCATCCCCTAGGGTCAAAGCCAATAAAAAAGGGGAGGGGCACACAGACCCTCTTTAAGCCTTATTATGCCATGGGTACACTGTCACCTGGGGCCAAATGCAATAAAAAAGGGAGGGGGCAGCGCGGTCCCCCTCCCCGAGCCGTATTAGGCCCTGGTGACCCCATCCCCTGGGGCCAGAGGTGGGTGCCCGGTGCTCACCTGGAGCACCCACAAACCTCTAGTTGGAGGCTGCAGGAGGAGTCCCAGGGCCCATGCTGGCCCTGCCAGCTCCCGGCATACTGCGGGAGACAGCCTTGCTTCTGCCCAGAGGAAGGAGCTGTTTATGCTTGCTCCCTCTGGGCGGGAGCAATATATGTTTCCCTTCCCACAGGAGTGAGGGCAGAGAAAAAGAAGTCTGTTCCCACCCAGCAGGAACATTTTTAAATCTCCTGCCGACTGGGAAACATGCCTTTCCTGCACATGCTGCGGCAGGCAGGGAAGGCATGTTTGCTCCCGCCCAGCCAGAGATTTAAAAAACGCTCCTGCTGGACGGGAGCAAACATATGTTTCCCTGCTCGCACTGACGTGGGCAGGGAAATTACTGTGCCCTGTGGGCTGGGCTACCTGGGATATAGTAATTGAGCTAGCCCCAGGGGATGAATGGCTTGGGGAGGGAAGCTGCCTGGCCCACTTCCCTTTTTCATGAAATTCAGCCCCAGGGGATGGGGTCCCCGGGGCAGCACGCTCCCCTCCCCTGAAATTAAGAACCCAGCACAGGGGGATGGGGTCCCTGGGGCCTTAAAAGACCTCGGGGAAGGAGGCCATGTTCCCTCCACCCCCTTTTTAAAAGTTGGCACCAGGGAATGGGCTCCCCGGGCCCAATTCGGTTCGGGAGGAGGGCCCTAATCATGCCCCCCCCCCCCCAAATACTTGAAAACAAATGGGGGACAGCCATTTTCTTTCAGTTTTTTTGTTAGCCATGATCCCGTTGGAGTCCTGCGGGGTTGCGGCCAAAACAGATGGGGCTTTTTTTTACCCCAGGGTGGGGGGGGGGGTCCCTCTGGGTTTCCCCCACAGTGCCTAGGAGAGCTGAGTATCCTACCCTACCTCAGTTCAATTACAAGATCTAGGGGAGAGATGTGGCGCCACGGCCAGGGCGACTGACGTTGGACGCTGGGGATCACGGTTCGATCCCTGGCTCCGGCGGCAGGGGTCTGCCCAGCACCATGCGACTCTGGGCAATAGCTCGCTTAATCTTCCCAACGGCCCCCAGCGCCGAGATACCCCTTCGGGGGTGATTTGTGCGCTATACAAGTACTGGATTTACATTTACATTTACATTTAGTCATGCTGACATAACAATCAGAAAATATTTAGCATCTTATTCGTAAACCGGACTTCTAGCATTGTCCAGGGCAGGTCAAAGTCCCATTTGTCAAAGAATTGACATGCACAGCTTCTGAAAGTGTATTATCAATGACACATTGTCATAAACAGGCAAAATGAGTTTACAGGTGGGGATAGAAACTCGTAGTCACAGACTGTATCTTAAGGACGTTAATACCCCAAAAAGCTAGGGTATGGAAAATGAGATCGTACACACTGTGATCCACCTCCAATGTCGTGATAGGGTTGCCCCACTATGATGTCCCATCTTAAGTCCCTAACCACAGCCTCCTATTTGCTGCTGAGGGTCATGGAGAGTGGCAAGGGGTAGACACTGCAAACTGTAAACAGGGCTTTTATAACCAGGCTTACATTCTTTCTGCCACTGTCTTCATGATCTCTGAAAGGGCAGCCCCTAAATGACATTCACGGTCCTCCCTGATTATATAGGATTAAGCATTAAGAATAAAATCCGAAAAGAAAAACTTACCACACAACTGGTCTCATCAAGTATGTTGCCCCAAATGTAGACATAGGCGAGGGTACTGTTTGTTTTAATTGCTTCGGCTAGAGGTACTAGTCCTTTTCCAGTTATGTTGTTTCTCACAACTGCTAAGCTAGTAAATAAAAAAAAATACCAATGCTAGTGTCAAAATGGAAAAAAAAAACACTGGCACATCTGTTTATTAAAAAGTCAATATGCATCAATTTTACAATTGTCTTTGTACATTACGTCCTTGTAAGTGTCCATGTTAGACAATAAACATGCTAACACAACAAAAAACACAATACACCAGAATTCAAACAAGAAAGTTGAAGCACACTTATCAGTCAGTGGGGTCTAATTGAGGACAACACGACCCAGAAAATCACTGGGACACGTGAGCTCCAGTTAACTTAAATTTACCCAGTGTACGGACACTTTGCACTAACATTTTCCCTAACCAACCAGTACAACATTTTTTGTCAACCAACTAGTCAAAATTCATTTTTTGCACTGATTGGTAGTATACATGTTGCTAATACATGTTAAATGCAGTCCTTTTTTGCTTGCCACAACAAAGAGGGGTGAGCATAGTGAGCTATTTAAACATTGGAATACTAATGATCGGTTTCATCATATAGCATTTGATAAAGGCCTGGCGGCTGAAACGCGTCATGCAGATGAAATAAATGTTTTAAGTGAAAGCCTGTGAGTGCTCCTATTGCGTTCCTGGAAGTAGGGACATTTGTTGAATAATTTATTGCGTGCAGGCCAAATGCACGAAGGAGGCACCCGTCACGTAAGGAGTTCGACAGTTTGTTTGGCATTTGTTGGAACATGGAATGGAAACTGCCAGAACCGCCCCAGCCAAATGAATAATGTACCTGCTGACGATTGAGTTGGGACATGACGACATGGAAAAGCAGTGATTACTAAAATCAGCGCTTTCAGGTACAGAAATTCTGATGTGCACAGAGTGGCTGACGAAAGGCATGTTACAACCATAGCATCATAAAACAACCGCACCCTGAATGAAACGAACAGTGGCATAATTAGAGGATAATGTGTGAGGCATGAACAGTTAACCCATTACGAAAATGGAAGCTTACTTTAAAGGACAGAATATGAAGTAAACAACACCACTATGGGACTGTAATGTATTTAACTCACACTTAATGATGGCGGCGTGAAAAAACATCAAAGGGACTATGGTGAAAATGCAGTCCTTTTTTGCTTGCCACGACAAAGAGGGGGAGCATAGTGAGCTATTTAAACATTGGAATACTAATGATCGGTTTCATCATATAGCATTTGATAAAGGCCTGGCGGCTGAAACGCGTCATGCAGATGAAATAAATGTTTTAAGTGAAAGCCTGTGAGTGCTCCTATTGCGTTCCTGGAAGTAGGGACATTTGTTGAATAATTCTCACAAGCATATAGCTAAAAACCTGACTAGATGACGTCCCTTAACCCAGCGCCAAGAAACATGTTGGTGAATGTGCACTTTATAAATTGGATATAACATAACATTATGCCCCAGTTCGCCAGACAACACTGCTTTGTATCCCATGCTGCTGGAACCCCTGTGGCTGTTTCTTGGCCAAAATAACTCTAAGAACAAGTGCTACAGACAAGTCAGACCAGCAGGCAACAAACTAGTATGGTGTAAGACAACCCATTGGTGGAGTCCTCTTCAGATTTCACATTTCCTCCAGAAAAAAGAATTTACCACTGTCACCCACCTCTAAATCAGACCTTGTAGTGTCTATGATGTGCAGTGACAGAAGAAAATCTCAAGTACTGAGTGTAATACTTGCTTTTTTTATAGCTTTGGTGACAGAATACAGTTTGTATGCAAGCATAGGAATCTACACAATGGAGAAACATGGCACTTGAAATGTTAGGAATTTTTTGTATACTAACGCTTTCAGGTTGTTGTTGTACATAGACAGGGCTTCGGCGAGATGCATTGCTCCATCGTCTTCCATTCTGTTTGATGAAAGATCCAAGATTTCCAGACCTGTGTTCTGTTTCAAAAGTTTTGCCAAACATTTCACACCATCCCGAGTGATCCTGTTACTGAACAACAAGAAATCAACAAACATTTATAATGGAAGATTTCAGTATAATGCTGACTGGGGTAGAAATACATTTTTTAATGTAAATCTAAATGCTGGACTAACTTGTAATGTTTAACTTGAAGGTACATTCTACAATGGCAATTGATTTGTTTCACCTCCTCTTTGGTTACAAAAATAAAATTGAGTAATAAGATGTGGCTTATTGCTGAGGTCTGGTCATTATTAATGTAACAAAGCGATAGACAACCATGCAGTTATATTAATCTTTTGGCCTTATTTATGTGTTAATTTGATTTTACCATATTTATTGCTTTGTTACAAAAAGGACCGAAGTTGTTTTCCAACATGTGCTCACTTCATGCAAAACTTCGATTCAAGTCACAAAAATGATACAATATTTTGAAAACGGCAGGTGAATGAACATTTGGCAGCATCTACCCTAAGCAGGTTTGATGCACACTGTTGAGCATGTGACGACCTCATTCTGTTATTATTCATGTAAGGTATGCATCTTATGACCATATCTCCTTACTTTACCTAATGATAAATCCTCTTGTAGCCTCACAAGGACAATCATTACCTGCTATTTCACTCATATTTAGTTCTGCATAAAGAGAGATGCAGTATTTTTTAAGAACTTTGGTATGGGCGATATCCTACATCTAACGGAAATCTCACATCAACATTATTTGTAACTTAATTTCCTTGATATTATTCTTCTATTGGTATCCCTCTACTCTTGATGTCTAGGTGCTAACTAAAATGAGCCTGGCATCAGAATGAAAGTACTTTCATCCAAAGAGCCTAGTAAGTGTAGCTTGAAAGAATAAGACCCAAATTGTTGTACCAACAGCATTGTGAGAAGTTGGCTTGGTATATGATGCACACTTATGTAGGTGGGCACCATGCACCAATACAGACAACCCTTATGGTGATTTTAGTAGTCTTAGACAACATTAGAAAGCTCTCTAAGTGGTAGCTGTGGAGAGCAGCCATCAGGCTTAGTCCAGAAGGAGTGTAAAGAAGCTTGTATTACCAGAACATAATCTTATTGGTATAGATTAAGGGAAAAAGAATTTATAAAAATATGTATTCATTATAAGATGCTAACTAACACATACAGATATCTCCTAGCCAAAGATATACACAATGCACACAATACTTTTCAATAGAAACAGGTAAGTAGCACGAATACACCATGGTCACCAGGGGGAGACCAAACCATATACTAAAATAGTGGTATGCGAACCACGACTCGAGTCAAGACTATACCCAGAAGACGTAAAAGTGCTGGGGACCCAAGCAACCACCCGAGGTAAGTAACTAGGAACCCCACAGAGGCCGTGTGCAGAGTGGGAACACGACCATGGGCTCAATACAAGTCAATGGGTAAGTCGCGGTTGCAATTTTTAAGAAGAAGGACCCTTCCCAGTGGACCCTGAAGAAACCCTGGGGAAGACAGAAGGCTGGAGAGCCACCCACCCGTGGATACCCTAGGAACCAGGATACCTACACCAGGGAAGCCGGGTGCATAGGTGTGAAGTGGCGTCGGAAACCGCCGTCAAACTCAATGGGAGACTTCAGGAAGATGCCACTGCTGGAGAAGGTGAAAGTGTCTGGTGGAACCCAAAGGTGGATTCAGGATGAGAAGTACCTGAAAGTAGAGGGGACAGAGTTCATGCCACTCAGGAGTGACCAGGAGGCACGGAAGACGAATGCCCATCGATGTCAAGTGTTGAAGGAGAGATGAAGGTGGCCTTGGAGCTGCAGCTGTGAGGACCATGCAATGCTGTGGAAGACCAGGAGCCGTTCACGAGCTGTCCCAAGTCAGATGCCGAGAGTTGAGGGGTCAGTGTCTGTTGAGAACACCAACAAGCCTTGGCAACTGCAAACAATGTGGAAAGCGAAGAAGGTGCGGTGTCGGGACCAGCAAAGTCCAAGTGACTCATCACAACCAGGTAAGTCAGAGCAGGCCCCGAGCAAGCAGGGGAGCCAACTGGAGCCAAAGAAGACCCTCAAGAGGACCCCCGGGCCGAATGCACAGGAGTCGCACAAGGACCTCGAGCAGCTCACCAATGAAGAAGGCCCACGGTGCAGCGGGAGTGGTGAAGGCGAAGATCTTGGCTGCAGGATTTGCTTGAGGTTGGAGCTTCTTGGAGCCCGAAGATCTCTGGAGACGAGAGTGAATAAGCCTTGGCAATGGCAAGTCGACACGGTGTACAGAGGTTCTGTCCCAGCGGTTCCGACGAGGGATACTGGCTTCAAACTCGGTATGAAGACAGTGCAGGCCTCGAGGGAGTAGCAGAACCACCACCTGTATGGCTGAGCCTTTCGGAATCCGTGGGAGCCCAGGATCAGCAGGCCGGTCAGCTGCGTTTTGCAGTGCCTGCAGATGCAGGTTAGTGACTCCACTCCAAGAGAGATTCCTTTGGGTTTCTTGGATGTCCACAGGCCTGGTGAAGAACCTGTAAGGAGCACGGGCACAGATGTTGCAGAAGACCAGCAGGACGACGAGACCAGGAGCAGCAGGAATCTTCCCCGGTGCAGTCTCGATTCCCAAAGCGAAGTCCAGATTGTCCAGACGTTCGAAGTGGTATGTGATCTGAATCTTGTCCCACGACGAATCTAAGGACCCACCCACAAGTAAGCCCTTAAGTACCCTTAGGAAAGGGTTGGGATGATTCAAGGGTCCCTCCCAGAGGAAGGGCTGGACAGTGGGGAGGATACTCCCATGTCCTTTGTCCAGTTTCGCGCCAGAGCGGGAGCCAACGGCTCCCTGAACTGGTTTGAATTGGAATATGCAAGGAGGGCACCAAATGTGCCCTTCAAGCAGTCTCATTGGCGCTGGCAAGCACCCCCACCCTGACCCAATACACTAAATCCCTATGACAGGATACCTATTATTCTGCTTTCCCCTGCTCGAGCTTGGCTCAGCAGCAGAGGGCAGAAACGTGTCTCTGGTAGGCAGCAGCCCTAGCTTGCTGTCCGGTTCTGGAAGACTGGTACCGGGGGCACTGAGTGCCTTCTAGAGGAGCTTTACAGTGCATGGAATCATACCTCGGTGAGGGACTTTGATTCCAACATGTTTGATACCAAACATGACAGGGCTCGTTACAGCCAGTTTAGAGATAGTCATCGCGTAATGACGCATGGCCACTCTATATGTCGTAATGGCTGATGCACTTACAACCCAGGAGCATGGACTCCAAAGGTTGCAGGGGTGCCCTGCTCATGCAGGGGCACCCTCACACGTAGGACCCAGCACCCTGCCTTCAGGATTGAAAGGCCTGCCTTAGGTGTGACTTATAGGTTTTAAGTGTAGGGACCTCAGATATAGGGAAACCTATATCTGTCGTAAGTGGTGCTAGCACCAGCTTACACAGGCTGCCATGGTAGGCCCGTAGTCACAATTTAATTGGTCTCTCATGGGTGGCATAATACATGCTACAGCCCATGGGAGACCCGTGGTGTACCTATGCCCTGGGTACCTTAGTACCATATACTAGGGACTTACAAGGGTACACCAGTAGCCAATCTGGAGTGTACCTAAGTACTCACCATGTCCAATTTAGGGGAGAAGCACAGAGATGGGGGTCCTGATTAGGAGGATCCCAGTCAGACTAGTCAGAAAACATGACACCAGCAAAAAGTGGGGGTGACCATGAAAGCAGATCCTACTTTCCTACAACCCTGCATTAAGACAATTTGGGATCATCCTTCAACAACTTTAGTGCACACCTGACAAAATCTGATACCCTGACAACAGAATCTTTTTATTTGACAAAGATTTAGGGTTGCTGCTGGTTTTTTCTGAGTCTTTTGAGAAAGGAATCGTGAGCTCTTTTATGGTTTTGATTGTAGCACGCTTGTGCTGTCTTATCGTGTCTAGCACCCCTCAGCCATGGTTTGTACGACTTAGTTTTATTGTTATTAACTGTTTTAGGTATCCCAATGAGATTGAGAATGTCAGCTGTGATCAACGACTAAACGGACAATTTGCGTTTTTGCACACTTGGTTGCCATGTAGCTAATGAACAAGTTACTTACCTTCGGTAAAGTTTTTTGGTGGATACAGTATCTGCCTGTGGATTCCTCACCTTTCGAAATATCCCTGTGCCAGCATTCCACGGAAACTTTTCCCAAGCTCTCCCACGTCGACGAGGACGTCACAATGACACGGCTCCGCTCGCGACTCCGTCTGACGTCATCGGAGCCACAAATAGACCTCGTCGGCGTGCTGACGTCAGTTCCACCCATTTTTTCCGAGGCGAACGGGTGAACCAACATCATAATTGAAGTATACACAGTATACAATACAAATATAATACACAAAGCATAAAATATCAAAGGAAAAGCGAAAGAAACTAAGCATTTCCTTTAAACAAAACAAGGCATTTAAAAAACAACCAATAAAACCCTTTGGTATACAAAGGTAGACAACGGGGAGGAGGGTGGGTCAGTGAGGAATCCACAGGCAGATACTGTATCCACCAGAAAAAGCGTTACCGAAGGTAAGTAACTTGTTCTTCTGATGGATACATCTGCCTGTGGATTCCTCACCTTTCGAATTGAATCCCACAGCAGTCCCACTCCCGGAGGAAGGTGTCCACTGACCTATACCAAAAATTCTTGAAGCACAGAGCGTGCAAAATGGCCGTCCCTCCTAACCTCAGAATCAAGCAATAATGCTTCGCAAAGGTATGGAGGGAGGCCCAAGTTGCTGCCTTACAAATATCAACAACAGGAACAGCTCTAGAAAAAGCAGAAGTAGTAGACTTAGCTCTGGTGGAATGAGCTCTGATACCTTCAGGTGGTTCCTTCTTGGCCAATGCGTAGCAGATCTTGATACACAAGATGATCCACCTGGAAAGAGTCCGCTTGTGCACAGCCTTGCCCTTCATTCGCCCAACATAGCCCACAAAGAGCTGATCGTCCAGTCTCAAATCTTTCGTTCTGTCCAGATAGAAACTGACAGCCCTCTTAGGATCCAGGCGATAAAGTCTCTCCTCCTCCTTGGAAGGATGAGGGGGGAGGATAAAAGGTGGGAAGGGTAATGGATTGCCCAAGATGGAAAGGGGTAACCACCTTAGGCAGGAAAGCAGCCCTGGTCCTGAGAACCAACTTTTCTGCATGCATGGTCAAAAACGGAGGTTTGGAGCCAAGAGCCTGAAGCTCACTTACCCTCCTAGCCGAGGTAATGGCGATCAGAAAGACTGTTTTAAAAGAGAGAAGCCTCAACGGACAACTATGAAGAGGCTCAAAAGGAGAACCCATAAGAAAAGTGAGTACAAGATTTAAATCCCACTGAGGCATAATGAAGGGAGTGGGAGGAAACGTATTAATGAGGCCCTTATTAAACCTCATAACGATGGGTGACTTAAATAAAGACGGCTGGTCTGGCAAACATAGAAAAGCCGACAAATATCCTTTTACAGTAGCCACAGCGCAACCCTGCTGAGCCAAAAAAAGAGAAAACTCAAGAATATTAGATAAACGGGCTTTTAAAGGATCAATGGATCTCTCTCCACACCACTTAACGAACCTTGACCACCTAGAAGAATAAATAGACTTGGTGGAATGTCTCCTGGATGATAAAATAACATCCACCACATCCGGAGGAAGAGAGAAAGAATTCAGGTTGCCCCGTTCAATCTCCAGGCATGAAGGTGTAAGCTCTGGAGGTGGGGGTGTAGAACCTGCCCCTGCGACTGCGAGAGGAGGTCTGCCCTGAGAGGGAGACGAAGCGGAGGGTGCGATGAGAGGTGAAGGAGGTCTGTGTACCACACCCTTCTTGGCCAATCCAGGGCGATCAAGGTGACTTGGGCCCGGTCTTGGCGAATCTTCCTCAGAACTCGAGGAATCAAGGGTATGGGAGGAAACGCGTAAAGGAGTTGCGCACTCCACTCCAACTGAAACGCGTCCCCCAATGCCCCCTGCATCGGAAACTGGAGACTGCAAAATGACGGACAGTGCGCGTTCTCTCGAGTGGCAAAAGGGTCCACCAGAGGTACCCCCACATCTCGAAGATGCGCTGGACCACCTCTGGATGAAGACGCCACTTGTGATCGGCTGAATAACGCCGACTGAGACTGTCCGCACGTACGTTCAGCACCCCGGCCAGATGATTTGCGAAAACACAAATCTGATGGACCTGAACCCAGGACCAGAGTCGCAGAGCCTCTCTGCAGAGACGATACAACCCCACCCCTCCCTGCTTGTTTATATACCACATCGCTGTAGTGTTGTCCGTCAGGACTTGAATCGACTGACCGCGAAGGGAGGGAAGGCCTTGAGAGCCAAACGTATTGCCCGCAATTCCAAAAGGTTTATGTGAAGCAACCTTTCCTCTGGAGACCAAAGACCTTTGATCTCCAGATCCCTCAGATGAGCACCCCACCCTAGAGTGGAGGCATCCGTTATCACTGTGGCCACCGGTGGAGGGAGCTGGAAGGGCTTCCCTTGAGACAAGTTGCCCTGTACACTCCACCAAGACAGATCCGCTGCAGCTTCTCTGGAGATCCTGACAGACTCCCTGAGATCTCCATTGTGCTGATACCACTGCCTGTGAAGGCACCACTGGAGCGCCCTCATGTGCCAGCGTGCATGGTTGACCAACAGAATGCAGGAAGCGAACAGACCGAGCAGACGTAGGACCTTCAGGACTGGAACAACCGCTCCATTGTGAAACATAGGAATCATTTCCTGAATGTCGAGGATCCTCTGTGGAGGTGGAAAAGCTCGACACACTGTAGTGTCCAGTATCGCCCCTATGAACAGGCTGCGCTGTGAGGGCACCAGGTGAGACTTGGGTACATTTATCGAAAAACCCTAAATGTACAACAGCCGCGCTGTTACCTGCAGATGATGAAGCACCATCTCTGGCGACCTTGCTTTGAGCAGCCAGTCGTCTAAGTAAGGGAAAACAGGAATCCCCGACTTTCTGAGATGTGCTGCCACCACCGCCATCACCTTTGTGAAGACTCGAGGTGCTGAAGTAAGACCGAATGGGAGGACCGCAAACTGGTAGTGTTGAGAACCCACTGTGAAACGGAGATACTTCCGATGCGACTTCAGGATGGGAATGTGAAAATACGCATCCTGCAAATCGATCGACACCATCCAGTCTTCTTGCTGCAACGCCAGAAGAACCTGAGCTAGGGTCAACATCTTGAATTTGTCCTGCTTGAGATAAAAATTCAAGATCCTGAGATCCAGGATAGGCCCTAATCTGCCGTCCTTTTTTGGAATCAGAAAATACCGGGAGTAGCATCCCTGACCCCGTTCCTGCTCCGGGACCACCTCTATCTCACCTTTCTGAAATAACACAAGAACTTCCTGCTGCAGAAGCAGCAGATGGTCCTCTGAACACCAACCTTGGCGAGGAGGATAAGGAGGGGGGAAACTCCCGAAAGGGAAGGGCGTACCCATTTTCCACAAGATCTAAAACCCAAAGGTCTGATGTTATAGATTTCCAATCTTGTAGAAAATGGGACACCCGACCCCCTACAGGACCAGCATGTTCCAAAATGGGGGATCTAGGACTGCTTTCCGGAGACACCAGTGGCAGGGGCAGAAGAGGAGGAGGAGGAGAGCTGATGGGCTACTGCACCACGCAAACGTCCTCTATTCTTTCCTCTGTAGGATCTGTATTGAAGATTTTGCAGCTGCGACTGAGGCTGTTGACGGCCTCGAAAGGAAGACATCCTGCCAAAACCACGGTACCTCTTGAAACCAAAACCTCTTGATTGAGTTTGGAGACCCAAGGATTTAGCCGTGGCCCTACTATCCTTAAATCTCTGCAGTGCAGAATCAGCTTTATCCCCAAAGAGTCTTGACCCATCAAAGGGAAGATCCAAAAGAGTATTTTGAACGTCAGGAGAAAACCCTGACGACCAAAGCCAAGCATGCCTTCTTGTAACCACAGAAGATCCCATTACTCTTGCCACTGAATCAGCAGTGTCCAAACCAGACTGTATGACCTGCCGTGCCGCTGCCTGAGTATCCGAAACAACCTCCTGAAGAGATATCCGATCACTTTCAGGCAACTTTGGAATCAACTGCTTTGCTGAATCCATCAAAGCATGGATATATCTCCCCAACAAACAAGTTGCATTGGTGGATTTCAGAGCCATACTCGAAGAGGAGAAAACCTTTTTAGCTGATTGTTCTAACTTTTTAGAATCTCTGTTACCAGGAGTCTGGGGAAACGAACCCGTAGATTGTTTCGAACAAGAAGCTTGCACCACCAAGCTTTCTGGAGAAGGATGACTAGAAAGAAAGGCTGGATCATTTGGAGCAGGCCTGTACCTTCTCGCTATGGACCTAGAAACTGCAGGAGCTGAAAGAGGCTTCCTCCAAACCTCCAAAATAGGCTCAGTTAAAGCATCATTGATCGGTAACAGAGGCTCAACCGCAGAGGAAGGAGATTGCAACACCTCTGTTAAAATATTAGGCGTAAAATCAGCCGTGGGAAGCTGAAGATCTAAAAGTTCAGCAGCTTTTTTAATGACAGTATGGTAAGATGCAACATCCTGTGAAGGTAAATCCTTTGGAGAAGAAAGATCCCATTCCGGGGAAGTATCTAATCCACTTGCCTCTTGAAGGCCTTCAAACACATCTTCCTCAATCTCGCCTTCCTCAGTCTCCTCCTGCTGATATTCTTCTTCTTCAAGAAGCCTTTGCACTTCCCTCCTAGCCCTTATCTTCAGGCCGGGAATCGGCGCCGATCGGAGTCGAGACGAAGACTGAACTCCCGATTGAGCCGGAGACTGAGATACCGGCATTGAGAACCTCCGCGTCGGGAAATGCCACGACGGCGTCGCTGGCATAAAAGGCATGAATGGTGCCTGGGCATAATGCTGAGGCACGCCCAAATTAAAAGCAAGCGGACCCACGGGGCCCGAAGGCGCGCCGGTAGGGTAGGCTGCCCTTGCAAACACTCCATACATCGCATTAAGGAACTGCGATGGATCCGTACCAGGCCCAGGAAAGTTTGGTAATGGAGCCGTATCCTGATCATCACGAGGCCGTACAGGCGCCGGTGAAGCCGGGACCAAGACTGGGGAAGTCGCTGGTACAGGCACAACAGGATCCTTCGGAGCCGGAGAGGAGCCCAGCTGAGGAACACCTTTCGGCGTCGATGACCTCACAGGAGAACCAGCCGGCGTCGGAGAACCAGCCGGCGTCGGAGAATCAGCTGCCGTCACTGGAGAAGGAGAAGGCGATGGAGAAATTACATCTCTAGAGCGATGTCTCAGAGCCGGAGAGGGAGATCTCGAAGCCCTACCCTTCAACGACCGACGTCGAGAACCATGCCTCCTCTTCTTCTTATGCTTCTTCGACTTCGAAGCATGCGAAGACGACGACTTCGATCTTTTCCGACCTCTTTTTTCTTTTCTTGCCTTTGCCATGAACAACTTGGCCTCACGCTCCTTTAAGGCCTTAGGATTCATTTTCCGGCAGCTAGTACAACCATCGACATCATGGTCCGACGAAAGGCACCATAAACAGTCCTCGTGGGGGTCCGTGATTGACATATGACCCGCGCATTCTCTACAAGGTTTAAACCCTGACTTCTTCGACGCCATCACATCCGCAAAAGGATAACTCGCAGAAATACAAAGTTACAAACAAATGAAAGGAGAGTCCCAGAAAACCGTTACGCGTCGCCGGCGCGGAAAAAGGGAACTGACGTCAGCACGCCGACGAGGTCTATTTGTGGCTCCGATGACGTCAGACGGAGTCGCGAGCGGAGCCGTGTCATTCAATCAATCAATCAATCACAGAATTTGTAAAGCGCGCTACTTACCCGCGAGGGTCTCAAGGCGCTGGGGAGAAAAAAAGGGGGGGGGGTGCTGCTACTGGTCGAACAACCAGGTCTTGAGTAGCCTCCTGAAGGTCAGCAGGTCTTGGGTCTGTCGAAGGCTTAGTGGAAGGGTGTTCCAGGTCTTGGCGGCGAGGTGGGAGAAGGATCTTCCGCCGGTGGTAGTTCTTCGAATGCGAGGTACGGTGGCGAGGGAGAGGTCGGCGGAGCGGAGTTGGCGGTTGGGGACTTAGAAGAGGAGTCGGCTGTTGAGGTAGGCTGGGCCAGTCTTGTGGAGTGCCTTGTGTGCGTGGATGAGGAGTTTGAAGGAGATTCTCCTGTCGACGGGGAGCCAGTGCAGGTTCCTCAGGTGGGGGTGATGTGGCTGTGGCGTGGTACATCGAGGATCAGGCGTGCGGAGGCGTTTTGTATGCGTTGCAGTCGCTTGATGAGCTTGGCCGGGGCTCCTGCGTAGAGGGCGTTCCCATAGTCAAGTCTGCTACTGACGAGGGCCTGGGTGACTGTTCTTCTTGTGTCTGTCGGGATCCACCTGTAGATCTTGCGAAGCATGCGGAGGGTGTTGAAGCAGGAGGATGAGACTGCGTTGACTTGCCTGGCCATGGAGAGCGTTGAGTCGAGGATGACTCCCAGGTTGCGTGCGTGGTCGGTGGGTGTCGGGGCTGCTCCCAGCGTCGTTGGCCACCAGGAGTCGTCCCAGGCTGAGGGGTTGGAGCCGAGGATGAGGACCTCTGTCTTCTCCGTGTTCAGTTTTAGTCGGCTGATCTTCATCCAATCGGCGACGGCCTTCATTCCTTCATGGAGGTTGGATTTGGCGGCGAGGGGGTCCTTGGTGAGGGAGAGGATCAGTTGAGTGTCGTCGGCGTAGGAGATTATGTTGAGGTCGTGCTGTCTGGCGATGCGTGCGAGCGGGGCCATGTAGATGTTGAACAGTGTTGGGCTGAGGGACGATCCCTGGGGTACGCCGCAGATGATCTCGGAGGCTTCGGATCGGAATGGTGGGAGGCGGACTCTCTGGGTTCTGCCGGTGAGGAAGGAGGTGGCCCATTCCAGGGCCTTGTCTCGGATCCCTGCGTCGTGGAGGCGTGCGCGTAGAGTGCGGTGGCAGACAGTGTCGAAGGCGGCGGAGAGGTCCAGCAGGATGAGGGCTGCGGTCTCACCGTTGTCCAGCAGGATCCTGATGTCGTCGGTGGCGGCGATGAGGGCAGTCTCAGTGCTGTGGTTGCTGCGGAACCCCGATTGGGATGGGTCCAGGATGCTGTTTTCTTCGAGGTATCGGGTTAGCTGTTTGTTGACGATCTTCTCGATGACCTTGGCTGGGAACGGAAGCAGGGAGATGGGCCAGAAGTTCTTGAGGTCTCTCGGGTCCGCCTTGGGTTTTTTGAGTAGTGAGTAGTGAGTAGTCATTGTGACGTCCTCGTCGACGTGGGATAGCTTGGGAAAAGTTTCCGTGGAATGCTGGCGCAGGGATAATTCGAAAGGAGAGGAATCCACAGGCAGATGTATCCATCAGAATAATGAATTTTGATGTTGTTTTTAAACAGTTTCTTTTTATGGCTGTATTTACTGCCAAATACAGATTATGTTATGTTTAAATGCATAAATAAGTAATACATTAGAAAAGATAATTCTTACCAGCTCAAGTCAAGAAATCGCAAGGTAAAGTTTTTTTCTAATCCTTCACACAGTCGTTCTATTGCCGTATCTGTCAGTTCGTGTTTACTAAGATGCAGTTCTTGAAGACAGTAATTTACTACCAGCATAGTTGCAAAATGTATCGCTATTTCTTCCTAAAAAACAAATCGGTGATAGACTGTAAATTATTTAGAAAACACTGAACTAAGATTTCATTTCCTAATGTACTGTAAGAGAAAAATTTTTTTGACCAAACATAACAAAATAATTCCTGTAAAATCATATAGTAGAACTTCTTTTGTCAGGACTTGACAGCAAGTAATGAAACAGGACGGTTTCAGATGGCAAAAAACAACAACTTTTCCTATCTGAGAAGGACCAAGGCTGATTTGCATATGGCTTGTCCTTGTCTGATGTGGTATAGAAGGTGAAAAATGATGGACTGAAATGCAGCCCAAATGATAGCCAAGGCCCGAAACTATATCCAAAGGATCAATAGGAAAGCTCTTTAAATCAAAGAGTCTGGCGGCTTGATATTGGAACAAGTCATAGGCCACATTGGGGAAAGGATGGAAAAAGACCAGGAAATGACTATCTGTGAAAAAATGCGCTGTATAACACAAAATGCTACAGAACACAGTCTGCAAGCAACATCAGTACTCTGCATGAGAACCAACATGGCTGCCTCCACCCTGTCCAAGTGCAATTCCTAAAATGGTGACACAGTAGCTAGACAACAGCCAGAACAAAAATAAGTGGAATCTAGCAAAACGTCAAGTGCCTTGTCATGGTAGCATGTGTTTTGTGTGTGTGTGTGTGTATGAAAGAAAAAAAAAAATATATATATATACATATATATGTGTGTAATCTCCCACCTTAGCTATTCTTCCTGCAGTGCTTAATTTGTAAAAAGATTTAAAGTGCCGGGGCCCAAAGATTTACTCAGAAGCCCATGACCGGTGCTTCTGGATGATAACATGCTGAATACTATGGCTGTGTAGTCTTGATTCGACTTTAAACCACCATGACACACTCCCCGCCTCTTCATCTCACTGCTGCAGGTTCCTGCTTTCTACCCTTGTCACATTTTTTTAAATCTTTTTTTTCTCTTTTTACCCCCTTTTGCATTTTTCCCTCTCTTGCTCTGGGTCAAAGTCAAAAAGTGCTGGTACCAAAAAATGAGAGCCTGTGGTCCCTCCCTAGTTACTACCGGCTCAAATTAAGCACTGCCTCCAGGCAACAGACTAAACAGTACAAGTAGCGGGTTGCGTTCCTTAGAAAGATGGATACTTCCATCCGGTGTTTCCCATGGGTGTTTATGTGCTTTGCATGTAGCACAGGTAATATCTACAGGATTGTACATCATCTCCCTTTCTCCACTCCCCTCAGATATGCTTTCTCTCTGTATCATTGGCTAGACCTCATCTGCAAAAACTCCCAGTGGTTTTCTTGCCTCACTATCTCTACCCTCCTAGCTGCTTTAAGTACTCTCTCCATCCCTCCCAGCTGTAACTTTACTCCCTCTCTTTCTCTCCAGCTATTCTCCATGCACTGATTGTATTATCACCCCATATCTTAACTCCTCCATAGCTGTTCCCCCTACATCTCTCTCTATATGTCTTCGTATAACAGACTTAACAGTGGTTATGTGAGTTCCATGAGAAGGTGTCTGCTTCCATTAGGTGTTTCCCAGACATGCTTCATCTATAGGAAGGTGCTTTCTGCAGGATTCTGGTGTGTGTTCTGCATGGGGAGCTAGATGCTCTTGTTTGTCTTTGGGATACATCCTGTCGGTTTTCAGTATTCTCAAGACATGCTTGGCCTTTCTAAAAGGCAGGAGTTGATCAGTGTTCCCAAGTGTGTCTAGGTCTGGTTTTTACATGCAAGTGCAGGCAAACAGCCTTAGTGCATGTCTAGGTTTGAGAGTGTTAGCACTAAAGTCAGACCTGTTGGCTCTAACAATGCTTTTTTAAAGTGTACTTTCTACTGCTTTTGGAATGGAGTTGTGAATAGGAATGGATTGTCAGAACAGGCAAGCAGGCTTTCCCCATTGAATTATACTGAATAGGAAAGTGGTTTACAAGCCAGCAAGCCTAGTGTTCCACTGATTGTGGGTATTTAGATACTCGGAAGACAAATATATAAAAGGTACATACTTACCTGTAAGCTGTACAAAATAGGCCGGTTTACATTTAGAGATTTGATTGTTCTGTTTTGATTTAGGACTGTTGCCAATGCTATCAAACTTTGTGTATGCTGAAAATAAAAACAAAACGTATGTAAGTAACATTTAGCAAAACAGACTCCTCTTTCTTACAAAGTGGCCACAAGTATTTATAATCTCAGAAGGTACTCTTTATGTGCCGATAGGACCCCATCCTTGCAACACCCTTGCCAGCCTTGGGATGGCGGTCTGTTGGAAATCCTGTTCAAGCCTAAAGGAAGCTACTGTGACAGACAGACCTTAGTAATTGCCTCTTCACACCAGGACCAAACCAGGTGCAAAGCTCCTGGATATCGTCTGCCTACTCACTCAAGGCACTCACCCACCCTAAGGTGGAGAAGAGCGCCAAGTTGGAGGTGTCCAACGTTCAAGACATTGCCACATGATAGCACTGTGGAACACAAGACCTAACCTATGTAAAGACTTTGACCAGAAGCTTACTTGTGTCGGTGCCTGCTCTGAGGTCCTAGGTGTAAGAAACTGGCTCTATATATACTACACCAAAATGAGGTATAGTGTGTATAGGGTCCAGGTGACTCCAGAGGTAGGCAGAGGTTAAAGTTAGATAGAACCTTACTCTCTAATAGTGGTAGCTTGGTCGAGCAGTAAGGCAGTATCAGAGGACAGTGTTAAGCATTTGATGTACACACTCAGTCAGCAAATGAATTCACACACTCAAGAACTGAACTCTAGGCCAATTGTTTTTGTATAAAAAATATATTGTTGTTTATTTTAGAACCAAGCAAGCCTGGCACAGGTAAGCATAAAATACTTTGTAGTAATAAGTTACTAAATGTCGAACAGTTTGAAAATGCAATGGAAATTGTACATTGTTTGATTTACAGGGGAGCAGTAGTATGCAACACTTAGCAAATGCAGTACATTGGAATGAATAGGCTTTTTCAGTAAATTGCAGGTAAGTTACTTTTACGTTACTTTTTCTAACTCAGTGCTGGATGCCTGGATTCAGCACTGGGACATTTCCTGGAAACAGGTGAGTAAATGCGTTTTTGTTATTCATGCGATTTTTAAAGAATATTTTCACATTTCAAAACTCCACACTTAGAAACTTTTTGGAGCAGTACATTGAAATGAATGGGCTGGATTCGCGGTGTCCGGCCGGAGCCAGAAGCTGCAGTTTAAACACGACCGGTGTTCACGGGAGAAGCATTCTTGGAAGTGAAGGCAGGCAGGTCCTCCGGGGTTTGTGAGGTTGCTGGCTGCTGGACATGCCGGGATTTCGCAGAAGCAGGTTCGAGGGAAGACAGGCTTGTAGGGCTGGGGCCAAGTCAGTGGGCGTCATCCTCTTGTTAGCTCTGCACGGCTCTTCGTCCTTCTTTTCTTCTTGTTGGTAGGCTGGATCTGAGTTCTTGGTTCAGGGCTGCCCCCTAAATACTGTATTTAGGGGGCGTTTTAGGGGTCTTGAGGTCAGTAGCCAATGGGCTACAGACCTTAGGGTGACTACACCCTTGGTGTGCTCACCCCACGTGGGGGAGTGAGCACAATCCCTAGTCCTGATTGGGGAGTGCCTGCCATCTGCAAGATGGCGAGCACTGGAGAGTGGGCTTCACCTCGCCTCCCACACCTGAGGGGTGGAGTTGGCAGAGGTGGGCACACCTCCTGGGCTGGCTAGTTTTCCCGCCTGTCTTCCCGCCGAAAGGGAGGGGAGACAGGAAGGAGGCCTGCTCCTGATAGCAGGAGAGGCTGGGGGTCGCATTACAAAGGCTGCCAGGCCTTTGAAGCTTCCCTGCCACAGATGGCTCTTCCTGGCCTGGGGGAGGTGTGAACACCTCCGCCCAGGAAAGGCTTTGTTTCTGGGCTCAGGGAGCGTAGGCTCCCACCCTAGGGGTCCAGAAACATGTCTTGTGGTGGCAGGCTGGTGTGTACCAGTCAGGGAACACACCAGAGGCTGGTCGTTTTTCAGGGGGCATCTCAAAGATGCCCTCTGTGTGCATTTTTCATTAAATCCCACACTGGCATCAGTGTGGGTTTAATGTGCTGAGAAGTTTGATACCAAACTTCTCAGTTTTCAGGAGTAGCCATTATGGTGCTGTGGAGTTCGTAATGACAAGCTCCCAGCACCATATACTCTTAATGGCAGCACTGCACTTACAATGTCTAAGAATGGACTTAGACACTGTAGGGGTACAGGGCTCATGCACCTGTACCCTCACCACTGGCATAGGGCACCCAGCTAGAGGGGTGACTGATCTATGCCAGGGCAGTGGGTTGTAGGCATGGCACACAGAGATGTGTGCCATGTCGACTCTTCACTTTGTTCTGCACCAAAACACGCAGCCTGCAAAGGCAGTGTGTGTGTGAAAAGGTACAGGGCCTCTAAGGGTGGCACAATAAGTGCTGCAGCCCTTAGAGGTCTTCCCTGGTCACAGTGCCCTGGGTACCTGTGGTACCATTTACCAGGGGCTGACCTGTGGCTAGAGATGCCAATTGGGTTAGTTTTGGGGAAAGAACACAGGCCCTGGGAACCTGATTGGCAGGGACCCAGGGCACATCAAGTCAAAGAGCATCAGTGGTCTGGCAAAAAGTGGGGGGTTACTGCAACACAAACCCACTTCCTTACACAACCCCCCCCCCCCCCCCCAGCCCAAAGGCCAGGAGACTCAGCCAAAGCTGGGAGAGTCTTCCTAGTCTTTCAGGCGAGGAAGAGCAGAGGAAGTGGTGTTGGAGTTGCAGGGCCTACTCTGCCTTACATCCTTCTGTCCAGGTCAGCCCCTTTAGGGAGCTGGCCTACCTCAACAGTTTCAGGACCTAATTCCCAATGCTCCTTTCCTATCTCTTTAGTGCCTTCACCCCATCTTTTTAGTTTGGGTTCAGAGGTGCCTACCTCTGCAATTTCTAACTTAGCTAGGGCAAAGCCCAGCTTACCCACAGAGGTTACCCACAGCTTGAGCAACCCCACCATGACCAATAAGGGCAGGGGCCTAACTTGCTATTTGGCAGGGGCTAGGCCACCATGCCAAGAACAGTGCTGCCATGAAGGCTAACACCCAGCAGAGGCTACTGACAGCTGTCAGTGCCCAGAACCACACCTTTAGCTCCTCACTGGTAGGTGAAGGGGCTACCTTACAGGCTTCTTTGGGTTCTGGTTGCCTGTCTGCTGTTTTTAGGGTGGGGGTCACTACACTTGGTAGGGAACACCCTTCTTCCACCCTCTGTTCTGCCAGCTGAGGAGCCACCAACTCAGGCTGGACAGTTGTTTGACTAGTCAGTGCTTTTTGTTGGCTAGGGGGACTTCACCAGTGCCAAGTTTGGAGTTCTCCCTTACTGGGATAGAATCTCTCTGGCCCACTGGAACTGTGGCTAACAGTTGCCCACCTTTCCTACACTGTTTCTTCTTTTTCTTTTGGGGCTTAGCTGCACTAACTGCAGGTTGAGCCCCCTCAGGTTTTCGGGGTGAGGTCTGGCATTGGACCAGTACCTCTCTTTGGCTCAGACCAACCTCTGGGTGGTCGTTCCCAAGGAGACAATCAAGGGGGAGGTCTTTACTGACTACCACCTTTCTCCATCTAAGTGACCCAGCTACTTCTAGGGGCACTATGGCAGCAGGCCTAACAGTGACACCCCCCTGGGACAGTCCTTACTCTTTTTGTTTCCCCTGGGACATACTGGTTTGAGAGAACCAACCTGTCATGCACCACAGTGTGACTGGCACAGGTATCTCGCAGGGCAAGGGCTGGGATTCCATTCACCAGTACTTGGTGGAAGTGTCTACTCCCCTCTGGAATCTCCAGCTTACCTTGTGGCCCCATTTTCCAGATGAAGGCTATGAGGGCTTCCTCATCTGAGGACCCTTCCTCCAAAGCTACACTGGCAACCCCTGGAGCTACACTAGTCACCCCTGGAGCTGGGCTAGGGACTTTGTTTTTAGGACAGCTAGGGTCCTTGGTGTGGTGTCCTGCCTTTTGGCAGGTGTGACACCATACTCTGTTGGGATCCCAATTCTTACCTTACTCTGTCTTAGTTTGTGAGGTGTCTTTGGGCCCACCCTCCTGGACAGGTTTTTGGGGGGCTACCTGGGACTCCTTACTTTTATCTTTAAGGGGTTCACTGTCTTTCTTCTGGGGAGGCTTTGTAACCCCTTTCTTTTGGTCACCCCCAGTGGACGTCCTAGTGACCCTTGTTTTGACCCAGTGGTCTGCCTTCTTTCCCAATTCTTGGGGAGAAAGTGGACCTAGGTCTACCAGGTACTGATGCAACTTTTCATCAATGCAATTACTTAATATGTGTTCCTTCATAAACAGGTTGTAAATTCCATTAAAGTCATGCACATTGTTTCCAGTTAACCAGCCACCTAGTGTTTTTACTGAGTAGTCTACAAAATCAATCCAGGACTGGTTTTGGGTTTTGTGAGCCCCCCTGAATCTAATTCTGTACTCCTCAGTTGTGAGTCCAAATCCCTCAATCAGAGTTCTCTTCATGAGGTCATAAGACCCAGCATCTGCCCCAGAAAGGGTCAGTAGTCTGTCTCTGCAGTTACCAGAGAACAGTTCCCAAAGGAGTGCCCCCCAGAAAGTCTTCTTCACCCTTCTGGCTTCACAAGCCCTCTCAAAGGCTGTGAACCACTAGGTGATATCATCACCCTCCTCATATTTAGGGACAATCCCTTTGGGGATTTTAGGATCATAAGATTGCTCTTCATCCTTATTATTTTGATTGCTGCCACCATTGGAGGGTGCTAAACCCATCTCCTTTCTTTCTTTCTCTAGAGCCAGGAGTCTGGACTCTAGATCCAGTCTTTTGGACTGCCTTGCTAAAAGGCTGTCCTCCTCATTGAGGCTGTCCTCAATGTCCTCACCAGAACCTGAGCCACTTGTGTGGCCTCTAGGTCCCCAGAGGTTAACTCTTGGAAATAAGGGTGCAGAGACCCTTTCTTCCCTAGGAAGTGGTGGAGGTGGGCACCTATCTCCATCCTCCTCACTCCTTTCCTCCTCTGACT
Source organism: Calotriton arnoldi (assembly GCA_963921515.1). NCBI lineage: Eukaryota > Metazoa > Chordata > Amphibia > Caudata > Salamandridae > Calotriton > Calotriton arnoldi. Next base: position 2,622,117 of record CAWUFW010000476.1, on the reverse strand, counting down.
GGTCATCACCATTTTCAGAGGGGTGGGCCTTTGAATACTCAGCCAATAGCTCCTGGAGCTTTTGTTTGGTTGGATGAGGGCCCATTGCTATGCTTTTGAGTTTACATAAGGACCTTACTTCCTTGAAAGACAAGTGAAGGTAAGGGGTGAGGTCGAGCTCCTCAACCATGTCCTGCATGTCATTATTATCTTCACTAATAGTTGGGTTCTTTTCTTGAGACATTCTAACAAAAAGTTCTAACCCCTCTACCCTTGACTATAGTGACTTTTTATTTTCTAAAATTCTAAAGGGACTTAAGCAAGGCCCTAACAAGACTTTTAGTAGTTTGGCAAAAAATGCCAATTTGAAAAAAATCAGAATTCTAAAGGCAATTTAAGAGTTCTGTCGTGTGATCAGGTGGTAACCAAGTAGTCCAACAAATGCAAGTTGTATATCCCACCGCTGATCCACCAATGTAAGAAACTGGCTCTATATATACTACACCAAAATGAGGTATAGTGTGTATAGGGTCCAGGTGACTCCAGAGGTAGGCAGAGGTTAAAGTTAGATAGAACCTTACTCTCTAATAGTGGTAGCTTGGTCGAGCAGTAAGGCAGTATCAGAGGACAGTGTTAAGCATTTGATGTACACACTCAGTCAGCAAATGAATTCACACACTCAAGAACTGAACTCTAGGCCAATTGTTTTTGTATAAAAAATATACTGTTGTTTATTTTAGAACCAAGCAAGCCTGGCACAGGTAAGCATAAAATACTTTGTAATATTAAGTTACTGAATGTCGAACAGTTTGAAAATGCAATGGAAATTGTACTTTGTTTGATTTACAGGGGAGCAGTAGTATGCAACACTTAGCAAATGCAGTACATTGGAATGAATAGGCTTTTTCAGTAAATTGCAGGTAAGTTACTTTTACGTTACTTTTTCTAACTCAGTGCTGGATGCCTGGATTCAGCACTGGGACATTTCCTGGAAACAGGTGAGTAAATGCGTTTTTGTTATTCGTGCGATTTTTAAAGAATATTTTCACATTTCAAAACTCCACACTTAGAAACTTTTTGGAGCAGTACATTGAAATGAATGGGCTGGATTCGCGGTGTCCGGCCGGAGCCAGAAGCTGCAGTTTAAACACGACCGGTGTTCACGGGAGAAACATTCTTGGAAGTGAAGGCAGGCAGGTCCTCCGGGGTTTGTGAGGTTGCTGGCTGCTGGACACGCAGGGATTTCGCAGAAGCAGGTTCGAGGGGAGATAGGGCTGAGGCCAAGTCAGTGGGCGTCGTCCTCTTGTTAGCTCTGCACGGCTCTTCGTCCTTCTTCTTTTCTTCTTGTTGGTAGGCTGGATCTGAGTTTTTGGTTCAGGGCTGCCCCCTAAATACTGTATTTAGGGGGCGTTTTAGGGGTCTTGAGGTCAGTAGCCAATGGGCTACAGACCTTAGGGTGACTACACCCTTGGTGTGCTCACCCCACGTGGGGGAGTGAGCACAATCCCTAGTCCTGATTGGGGAGTGCCTGCCATCTGCAAGATGGCGAGCACTCGAGAGTGGGCTTCACCTCGCCTCCCCCACCTGAGGGGTGGAGTTGGCAGAGGTAGGCACACCTCCTGGGCTGGCTAGTTTTTCCCGCCTGCCTTCCCGCCGAAAGGGAGGGGAGACAGGAAGGGGGCCTGCTCCTGATAGCAGGAGAGGCTGGGGGTCGCATTACAAAGGCTGCCAGGCCTTTGAAGCTCCCCTGCCACAGATGGCTCTTCCTGGCCTGGGGGAGGTGTGAACACCTCCGCCCAGGAAAGGCTTTGTTTCTGGGCTCAGGGAGCGTAGGCTCCCACCCTAGGGGCCCAGAAACATGTCTCGTGGTGGCAGGCTGGTGTGTACCGTCAGGGAACCCACCAGAGGCTGGTCGTTTTTTAGGGGGCATCTCAAAGATGCCCTCTGTGTGCATTTTTCATTAAATCCCACACTGGCATCAGTGTGGGTTTAATGTGCTGAGAAGTTTGATACCAAACTTCTCAGTTTTCAGGGTAGCCATTATGGTGCTGTGGAGTTCGTAATGACAAGCTCCCAGCACCATATACTCTTAATGGCAGCACTGCACTTACAATGTCTAAGAATCAGGCCCCCCAGGATATTGCGGCATGGATTAGCAAATTTAGCGGCACAAATATGGAAATTTAGCGGCACAAATATGGAAATTTAGCGGCATTTTTGCGGCACTTTATTTTACTCATAATCATTCATTTTCAGCCTTAAATCAATAGAAAATGTTTTAGCAGAGTATTCCACTTTAAAATAGGCATGTTTAAAGTTCTGCCGCTCTACGGAAGCTATAGCTCCAATCCTAACCTCGTTTGAGGGGGTCCTATTTCTCCCTGGGATGTTCTAGCACCCATGTACAGACCCCTGCTGGGGCACCGCTGCCTCCTGGACCCACGAGGCACGACACCTCTTCCTCAGGTGCCCTAGGGCACAGGATCGTAGTGGGTGGAGGTGCATTGCCACGGCTAATGTAAGGATGTTAAATATTGCTCTACGCCATGGCAGACATACTGAGGCCTATAGATGGGAAAACGTGCAATGTTTTGTTCACTGTTAGTTAAAATCGCATTATTGTAATATGCTACAGGATGGATCTGTTCTAACCTTAAAAAGAGATGGGAGATGCAATGTACGTGCTTTTTGTAAGTTCAGTAATCTTACGCACCAATAAAAAGATTATCAAAATAAAATAAAAAAAATATTGCTCTACGCAGATCAGTGGCATGGGGGTGGGTGTGAGCCCTTATACAATGCAGCCCCCACCTCAATGTGACTTACAGGTGATGTGTGTGCAGTCTACATCCCAAATATGAGACTCTTCCCACCTCCTCTGCGAGCAACCCCCCTCCCCAGGCTTTTGGCACAGAGATCTTTTTGTTACTTGCAGCTCGTACCTTGCAATCTTTCTAATACAGCCTAATGCTTTCCAGTATGGATGATAGGGGACTCTTACACCTTGTAACCCTTTTTTCATATGCAACTTGATATACATTTGAGTCACATGTGTTTGATTTTTTGTCTCTGTTAATATGTGGGTGTGATGTAAAGCACTCTAACATCCTGCATTAGAAAGAATAGCGGCATTAAAGAATTAAATAAAAATATAATAATTTGTAAGTGCTTTTTAAATTGTTGTGTAATAAATCATACAGATCCCCCTCATTTCGTGTATGGAGGTAACTAGTCCACTTCTACACATGATGGTACCCAACTTTCTCTTTCAAAAAATATACCTGAAGTGGTTGTTAACAACACAGTAGAAACTGTTCTCCATCACTTGATAGTCTTATAATAAGTGAACATGCCTGGCTTGATAGCTTACTGTTTGAAGGTTTTTCTTGGAAAACGCCCCCAGGAGGCGAAGGAGAATGGACGGCTCTGAGTAAGCCTTACATATCCTGCACAACTTCATTACGTTGCCGACATGCAATTTAATACAGTACTTAGATACTTTCAGGCTCACTGTGTATATTAACTTCAAAAGATGACCGAGGTAGCGCGTCCATTTTATGCAAGGGCACTGGAATTATTCGGATGGTAGGCACAAATTAAGCAGGTGCATTGTCTAAATTATTCATCAACAAAAGCAAAATATGTGGCGTAATGTGTGACATTTTGTGACAGTAGTTTTGTAATTTTTATATTTTTACACTCTCTGGGCAAAGGTGTCATCTTAATACTATCAGTAAGACACCTAAATACTGCAGTCAGCGACTAAAAAGTCCTAGAGTGACTATATCTGAAGGGCAGGCTGTGCCTCTCACGCCCAGCAGTAGTAAGCCTCTCCTGGTAACCTTTCCCTTTACTAGCCTCATCCACCTGCCAGACCTTCTCCCTGCCCCGTCTCCTCCGTCACCCTGGGCACTACCTTCACTTCCTCCTCTGCCATCACCTTTGCATCACCTCAGCTCCCCAGCTGTCCCCCCTCACTACCTCACCCCTCCTGTAGAAGCAGCATCTCTCTCTCCTCCACAGACCTTTTTATTGCATCTCTCCTCCTCACTCGCCTCCCTATCTACTGGCCCCCCTCTCACACCAGGCCCCGTCTTCACAGCTCCCCTCTCCTCTCCAGCTCTCCTCTCCTCTCCAGCACCTCCCTTCACAGCTCCCCTTTACTCTCCAGCTCTCCTCTCCTCTCCTCTCCTCTCCAGCACCTCCCTTCACAGCTCCCCTCTCCTCTCCAGCTCAGCTCTCCTCTCCAGCACCTCCCTCCACAGATCCCCTCTCCTCTCCAGCACCTCTCCTCACTGGCCCCTCTACCTACAGAAAGGGAGCAGAGGATGAGAGGGGGCCTGGGATTTCAAAGGTCACTTAAGCTAAAGCCAAAGTGGCATGCCTAAAAAATATGACCTGCCTGCTAATTGATGAGCAGGCTTGCCACACGCACAGCCAGAGACTGGTTGCGTTGACTATGCTTGTGGCAGAGTGAATGGAGGAAGGAGAGATATGATGACGAACTTGCGTTAATTTCACTGTATTTCTATTTCTAGCAACTTTCCAGCAGGTGGCGCTACCTGATGACATTGCATCACAACAACAGCATTATCAAGAGGGCAAAAGAAAAGATAATTAAAAACAGCAATAGACGCTACCTTTCATTCTCGCAGCTCCCCACTACTCTTCCCCTCCTTTCTTCACTGATGTTTGTGGATCCCATGTGCCTTTTCGCCTGCTTCTCTCGTGTACCTTTCACTCTGCCCCATATCTCTAATGCTGTACGGAAACACGTAGTGACGTGTTTGCGTACATCCAATAAGAAGCCACCATTTTTTTTTTAAATTGCAGCTGGGACACCTTTTTCGCGGCCGAAATGGTAAATATCGCGGCCATAGCGCTTCTCAGCTGATTTCGCGATTTTTTCGTGAATCGCAAAATCGCGAAAAGCTGGAGGGTCTGAAGAATGGACTTAGACACTGTAGGGGTACAGGGCTCATGCACCTGTACCCTCACCACTGGCATAGGGCACCCAGCTAGAGGGGTGACTGATCTATGCCAGGGCAGTGGGTTGTAGGCATGGCACACAGGGATGTGTGCCATGTCGACTCTTCACTTTGTTCTGCACCAAAACACGCAGCCTGCAAAGGCAGTGTGTGTGTGAAAAGGTACAGGGCCTCTAAGGGTGGCACAATAAGTACTGCAGCCCTTAGAGGTCTTCCCTGGTCACAGTGCACTGGGTACCTGTGGTACCATTTACCAGGGGCTGACCTGTGGCTAGAGATGCCAATTGGGTTAGTTTTGGGGAAAGAACACAGGCCCTGGGAACCTGATTGGCAGGGACCCAGGGCACATCAAGTCAAAGAGCATCAGTGGTCTGGCAAAAAGTGGGGGGTTACTGCAACAGAAACCCACTTCCTTACACAAGCCCCCCCCAGCGCAAAGGCCAAGAGACTTAGCCAAAGCTGGGAGAGTCTTCCTAGTCTTTCAGGCGAGGAAGAGCAGAGGAAGTGGTGTGGGAGTTGCAGGGCCTACTCTGCCTTACATCCTTCTGTCCAGGTCAGCTCCTACCTCAACAGTTTCAGGACCTAATTCCCAATGCTCCTTTCCTATCTCTTTAGTGCCTTCACCCCATCTTTTTAGTTTGGGTTCAGAGGTGCCTACCTCTGCAATTTCTAACTTAGCTAGGGCAAAGCCCAGCTTACCCACAGAGGTTACCCACAGCTTGAGCAACCCCACCATGACCAATAAGGTCAGGGGGCCTAACTTGCTATTTGGCAGGGGCTAGGCCACCATGCCAAGGACAGTGCTGCCATGAAGGCTAACACCCAGCAGAGGCTACTGACAGCTGTCAGTGCCCAGAACCACACCTTTAGCCCCTCACTGGTAGGTGAAGGGGCTACCTTACAGGCTTCTTTGGGTTCTGGTTGCCTGTCTGCTGTTTTAGGGTGGGGGGGTCACTACACTTGGTAGGGAACACCCTTCTTCCACCCTCTGTTCTGCCAGCTGAGGAGCCACCAACTCAGGCTGGACAGTTGTTTGACTAGTCAGTGCTTTTTGTTGGCTAGGGGGGACTTCACCAGTGCCAAGTTTGGAGTTCTCCCTTACTGGGATAGAATCTCTCTGGCCCACTGGAACTGTGGCTAACAGTTGGCCACCTTTCCTACACTGTTTCTTCTTTTTCTTTTGGGGCTTAGCTGCACTAACTGCAGGTTGAGCCCCCTCAGGGTTCTGGGGTGAGGTCTGACATTGGACCAGTACCTCTCTTTGGCTCAGACCAACCTCTGGGTGGTCGTTCCCAAGGAGACAATCAAGGGGGAGGTCTTTACTGACTACCACCTTTCTCCATCTAAGTGACCCAGCTACTTCTAGGGGCACTATAGCCACAGGCCTAACAGTGACACCCCCTGGGACAGTCCTTACTCTTTTTGTTTCCCCTGGGACATACTGTTTTGAGAGAACCAACCTGTCATGCACCACAGTGTGACTGGCACAGGTATCTCTCAGGGCAAGGGCTGGGATTCCATTCACCAGTAGGTGGTGGAAGTGTCTACTCCCCTCTGGAATCTCCAGCTTACCTTGTGGCCCCATTTTCCAGTTGAAGGCTATGAGGGCTTCCTCATCTGAGGACCCTTCCTCCAAAGCTACACTGGCAACCCCTGGAGCTACACTAGTCACCCCTGGAGCTGGGCTAGGGACTTTGTTTTTAGGACAGCTAGGGTCCTTGGTGTGGTGTCCTGCCTTTAGGCAGGTGTGACACCATACTCTGTTGGGATCCCAATTCTTACCTTGCTACCCTGTCTTAGTTTGTGAGGTGCCTTTGGGCCCATCCTCCTGGACAGGTTTTTGGGGGGCTACCTGGGACTCCTTACTTTTATCTTTAAGGGGTTCACTGTCTTTCTTCTGGGGAGGCTTTGTAACCCCTTTCTTTTGGTCACCCCCCAGTGGACGTCCTAGTGACCCTTGTTTTGACCCAGTGGTCTGCCTTCTTTCCCAATTCTTGGAGAGAAAGTGGACCTAGGTCTACCAGGTACTGATGCAACTTTTCATCAATGCAATTACTTAATATGTGTTCCTTCATAAACAGGTTGTAAATTCCATTAAAGTCATGCACATTGGTTCCAGTTAACCAGCCACCTAGTGTTTTTACTGAGTAGTCTACAAAATCAATCCAGGACTGGTTTTGGGTTTTGTGAGCCCCCCTGAATCTAATTCTGTACTCCTCAGTTGTGAGTCCAAATCCCTCAATCAGAGTTCTCTTCATGAGGTCATAAGACCCAGCATCTGCCCCAGAAAGGGTCAGGAGTCTGTCTCTGCAGTTACCAGAGAACAGTTCCCAAAGGAGTGCCCCCCAGAAAGTCTTCTTCACCCTTCTGGCTTCACAAGCCCTCTGAAAGGCTGTGAACCACTAGGTGATATCATCACCCTCCTCATATTTAGGGACAATCCCTTTGGGGATTTTAGGATCATAAGATTGCTCTTCATCCTTATTATTTTGATTGCTGCCACCATTGATGGGTGCTAAACCCATCTCCTTTCTTTCCAGGAGTCTGGACTCTAGATCCAGTCTTTTGGCCAACCTTGCTAAAAGGCTGTCCTCCTCATTGAGGCTGTCCTCAATGTCCTCACCAGAACCTGAACCACCTGTGTGGCCTCTAGGTCTCCAGCGGTTAACTCTTGGAAATAAGGGTGCAGTGACCCTTTCTTCCCTAGGAAGTGGTGGAGGTGGGCACCTATCTCCATCCTCCTCACTCCTTTCCTCCTCTGACTGGTCATCACCATTTTCAGAGGGGTGGGCCTTTGAATACTCAGCCAATAGCTCCTGGAGCTTTTGTTTGGTTGGATGAGGGCCCATTGCTATGTTTTTGAGTTTACATAAGGACCTTACTTCCTTGAAAGACAAGTGAAGGTAAGGGGTGAGGTCGAGCTCCTCAACCATGTCCTGCATGTCATTATTATCTTCACTAATAGTTGGGTTCTTTTCTTGAGACATTCTAACAAAAAGTTCTAACCCCTCTACCATTAACTATAGTGACTTTTTATTTTCGAAAATTCTAAAGGGACTTAAGCAAGGCCCTAACAAGACTTTTAGTAGTTCGGTAAAAAATGCCAATTTGAAAAAAATCAGAATTCTAAAGGCAATTTAAGAGTTCTGTCATGTGATCAGGTGGTAACCAAGTAGTCCAACAAATGCAAGTTGTATATCCCACCGCTGATCCACCAATGTAAGAAACTGGCTCTATATATACTACACCAAAATGAGGTATAGTGTGTATAGGGTCCAGGTGACTCCAGAGGTAGGCAGAGGTTAAAGTTAGATAGAACCTTACTCTCTAATAGTGGTAGCTTGGTCGAGCAGTAAGGCAGTATCAGAGGACAGTGTTAAGCATTTGATGTACACAGTCACTAAATGAATTCACACACTCAAGAACTGAACTCTAGGCCAATTGTTTTTGTATAAAAAATATACTGTTGTTTATTTTAGAACCAAGCAAGCCTGGCACAGGTAAGCATAAAATACTTTGTAGTAATAAGTTACTGAATGTCGAACAGTTTGAAAATGCAATGGAAATTGTACTTTGTTTGATTTACAGGGGAGCAGTAGTATGCAACACTTAGCAAATGCAGTACATTGGAATGAATAGGCTTTTTCAATAAATTGCAGGTAAGTTACTTTTACGTTACTTTTCTAACTCAGTGCTGGATGCCTGGATTCAGCACTGGGACATTTCCTGGAAACAGGTGAGTAAATGCGTTTTTGTTATTCGTGCGATTTTTAAAGAATATTTTCACATTTCAAAACTCCACACTTAGAAACTTTTTGGAGCAGTAGATTGAAATGAATGGGCTGGATTCGCGGTGTCCGGCCGGAGCCAGAAGCTGCAGTTTAAACACGACCGGTGTTCACACGAGAAACAGTCTTGGAAGTGAAGGCAGGCAGGTCCTCCGGGGTTTGTGAGGTTGCTGGCTGCTGGACACGCCGGGATTTCGCAGAAGCAGGTTCGAGGGGAGACAGGCCTGTAGGGCTGGGGCCAAGTCAGTGGGCGTCGTCCTCTTGTTAGCTCTACACGGCTCTTCGTCCTTCTTCTTTTCTTCTTGTTGGTAGGCTGGATCTGAGTTCTTGGTTCAGGGCTGCCCCTAAATACTGTATTTAGGGGCGTTTAGGGGTCTTGAGGTCAGTAGCCAATGGGCTACAGACCTTAGGGTGACTACACCCTTGGTGTGCTCACCCCACGTGGGGGAGTGAGCACAATCCCTAGTCCTGATTGGGGAGTGCCTGCCATCTGCAAGATGGCGAGCACTCGAGAGTGGGCTTCACCTTGCCTCCCCCACCTATGGGGTGGAGTTGGCAGAGGTGGGCACACCTCCTGGGCTGGCTAGTTTTTCCCGCCTGTCTTCCCGCCGAAAGGGAGGGGAGACAGGAAGGGGGCCTGCTCCTGATAGCAGGAGAGGCTGGGGGTCGCATTACAAAGGCTGCCAGGCCTTTGAAGCTCCCCTGCCACAGATGGCTCTTCCTGGCCTGGGGGAGGTGTGAACACCTCCGCCCAGGAAAGGCTTTGTTTCTGGGCTCAGGGAGCGTAGGCTCCCACCCTAGGGGTCCAGAAACATGTCTGTTGGTGGCAGGCTGGTGTGTACCAGTCAGGGAACCCACCAGAGGCTGGTCGTTTTTTAGGGGGCATCTCAAAGATGCCCTCTGTGTGCATTTTTCATTAAATCCCACACTGGCATCAGTGTGGGTTTAATGTGCTGAGAAGTTTGATACCAAACTTCTCAGTTTTCAGGGTAGCCATTATGGTGCTGTGGAGTTCGTAATGACAAGCTCCCAGCACCATATACTCTTAATGGCAGCACTGCACTTACAATGTCTAAGAATGGACTTAGACACTGTAGGGGTACAGGGCTCATGCGCCTGTACCCTCACCACTGGCATAGGGCACCCAGCTAGAGGGGTGACTGATCTATGCCAGGGCAGTGGGTTGTAGGCATGGCACACAGGGATGTGTGCCATTTCGACTCTTCACTTTGTTCTGCACCAAAACACGCAGCCTGCAAAGGCAGTGTGTGTGTGAAAAGGTACAGGGCCTCTAAGGGTGGCACAATAAGTGCTGCAGCCCTTAGAGGTCTTCCCTGGTCACAGTGCCCTGGGTACCTGTGGTACCATTTACCAGGGTAGAGATGCCAATTGGGTTCGTTTTGGGGAAAGAACACAGGCCCTGGGAACCTGATTGGCAGGGACCCAGGGCACATTAAGTCAAAGTGCATCAGTGGTCTGGCAAAAAGTGGGGGGGTTACTGCAACAAAAACCCACTTCCTTACACTAGGCATCCCAGATTCTGTAGACCCGCCGAGAACTTTTCCCAGGAAGCCTAACCTGTGACATGCGTTAGGTAGGAAACCTCAAAGTCTGGCTTAGCCCTTCCATTTACACTTAGAACCTGATTTAGGTATTTGCAGTAATAGAAAATCTGTGATTTTTGGCAGATGTGAAAAAACTTCGCTCAATACAATTTCAGTTAGAATAATCCACGATTTAGTACCACTGGCATACTACAAAATGGTGGTTATAATTATGTTGTGGTATTTCCTCCACTGGGGATTTACTGCATCCACCAAAATCGATATTTTACATCATCGCCCACCGCAGGGGCTTTTTCTCCTTATGTCCTTACCACCATGGATTTCAGCAGACTCTTTGCATAAACACCTCCAACTTAAATTCCCAAGTGACAGTTAAGAAAATGGTTTATTTTGGTACAGACAGTGTTCTTTCTACTTAAGCTATAGTGGTGTCTAATTAATACATGTGGGGCTTTTAAACTGGGCCCTGGGGCAGTCGTTGGTTACTCGACTGTATCTATGTTGGATATTGTAGTATATCACTGATGTCAAATGGCGTCAACTACTTGTGTAGATATTTAGGCCCTCGCTACTACTGACCCTGTAAATTAAGATTGGAGTATGGACAGGGATCACAATTTTAAGTTTTGCAATGCTTATCGTACCCAGAAGACCCAGAGGTCTGTGCACCCCAGTACAGTCTGAAGACTTAGGGCCATATTCTCAAGAACGGCGATAACATTATCGCCACTTTAGCGGCAGGAAACTGCCGCTAAAGCGGCGATGAACAAGTTACTTACCTTCGGTAACGCTTTTTCTGGTGGATACAGTATCTGCCTGTGGATTCCTCACCTTTTGAATATCCCCCTGCGCTAGCATTCCACGGAATTTTTTCGTAGCTCCTTCGCGCCGACGAGGTCGTCACGAAGCCATGGCTCCGCGCGGGGCTCCGCATGACGTCACTGGAGCCATAAGAAGACCACGTCGGCGTGATGACGTCAGTTCCACCCATTTTTTCCGTGCCACCGAGGCAAAACGGGCGAACCGACCACATAGACAATACATATCAAGTATATAGGTTTCATACAGATACACACAGTGTATAATAAAATAAGAAAGTTTGAATTTCAAACAAGGTAACAATGAAACAAATGAGGCAACCAAATCTTGAGTACATATAAATACATCAACAGTTAATACCTCAGCTTTTATGGTATAAAAGGGTGGACAACGGGGAGGCGGGTGGGTCAGTGAGGAATCCACAGGCAGATACTGTATCCACCAGAAAAAGCGTTACCGAAGGTAAGTAACTTGTTCTTCTGATGGATACATCTGCCTGTGGATTCCTCACCTTTTGAATAGAATCCCACAGCAGTACCTCACCCGGAGGAGGGTGTCCACCCTTCTATACCAAAAAGTCCTGCAAAACAGAGCGAGCAAAATGGCCATCCCTCCTCACATCGGAATCTAGGCAGTAGTGCTTCGCGAAAGTGTGGAGGGAGGCCCAAGTTGCCGCCTTACATATATCCAGTACAGGAACACCTCTAGACAAGGCAGAAGTAGAGGACTTAGCCCTGGTAGAATGAGCTCTAATACCAACAGGAGGCTCCTTACCAGCGAGTGAGTAGCAAATCTTGATGCACAAGATGATCCATCTGGATAAAGTGCGCTTGTGCACCGCCTTGCCCTTCATGCGACCAGCATATCCAACAAAGAGCTGGTCATCTTGGCGAAAGTCCTTCGTTCTGTCCAAATAAAAGCTAATCGCCCTCTTTGGATCCAAACAATGAAGCCTCTCCTCCTCCTTGGATGGGTGAGGGGGAGGATAGAAAGTAGGAAGGGTAACAGACTGACCAAGGTGGAAAGGAGTCACCACCTTAGGCAGAAAAGCAGCCCTGGTCCTAAGTACCAACCTTTCAGCATGTATGGTCAGAAAAGGAGGTTTACAGGAAAGAGCCTGAAGCTCACTCACCCTCCTAGCCGAAGTGATAGCCACCAGGAAGATCGTTTTAAAAGATAGAAGCCTCAACGGACAACTATGCATAGGTTCGAAAGTTGAACCCATTAAAAAAGAAAGAACCAGATTCAAATCCCACTGGGGCATAATAAAAGGAGTGGGAGGAAACATGTTTGTCAGCCCCTTAATAAACCTTAAGACTATAGGAGACTTAAATAAAGAAGGCTGATCAGGCAAACACAAAAATGCCGACAAAGCCAACAAATATCCCTTAACAGTGGCCACAGCACAACCCTGCCGGGCCAAATGAAGGGAAAAACAAAGAACATCAGAAAGACGGGCTTTTAAGGGATCAATAGATTTCTCTCCGCACCACTTGACAAATTTTGACCACCTATAAGAATAGACAGATTTGGTGGAGTGTCGCCTGGCCGATAGTATAACATCCACCACGTTAGGCGGGAGAGAAAAAGAATTCAGGTTGCCCCGTTCAATCTCCAGGCATGAAGGTGCAGGCTCTGGAGGTGGGGGTGAAGAACCTGCCCCTCCGACTGCGAGAGGAGGTCTACCCTGAGAGGGAGACGGAGCGGAGGGTGCGACGAGAGGTGAAGAAGGTCTGTGTACCACACCCTTCTTGGCCAATCCGGGGCGATCAAAATGACTTGGGCCCGGTCTTGGCGAATCTTCCTCAGGACCCGAGGAATCAAGGGTATGGGAGGAAACGCATAAAGGAGTTGCGAGCTCCAACTCAACTGAAACGCGTCCCCCAACGCTCCCTGCCTCGGAAACTGGAGACTGCAGAATGACGGGCAATGCGCGTTCTCTAGAGTGGCAAACAGGTCCACCCGAGGAGTCCCCCACGTCTGGAAGAGGTGTCGAACTTCCTCTGGATGAAGCCTCCACTCGTGGTCGGCGGAAAACTGCCGACTGAGACTGTCCGCACGAACGTTCAGCACCCCGGCCAGATGATTCGCCATTAAGCAAATCTGATGATCCTGTGCCCAGGACCAGAGCCGTAAGGCCTCTCTGCAGAGACGGTACGACCCTACTCCTCCCTGCTTGTTGACATACCACATCGCGGCCGTGTTGTCCGTCAGGACCTGAACTGACCGACCGCGAAGGGAAGGGAGAAATGCCTTGAGCGCCAAACGTATCGCCCGCAATTCCAGAAGGTTGATGTGAAACAACCTTTCCTCCGGAGACTAAAGACCCTTGATCTCCAGATCCCCCAGATGTGCACCCCACCCTAGGGTAGAGGCATCTGTTACCACTGTGGCCACAGATGGAGGAAGATGAAAGGGCTTTCCTTGAGACAGATTGCCCTCCACACTCCACCAAGACAGACCCGCTGCAGCTTCTCTGGAGATCCTCACAGACTCCCTGAGATCTCCATTGTGTTGATACCACTGCCTGCGGAGACACCACTGGAGTGCCCTCATGTGCCAGCGTGCATTTGTGACCAGCAGGATGCAGGAAGCGAACAGACCAAGCAGGCGAAGGACCTTCAGAACTGGAACGACCGCTCCATTGTGAAACAAAGGGATCAATTCCTGAATGTCGAGAATCCTCTGTGGTGGTGGAAAAGCTCGACACACAGTGGTGTCCAGTACTGCCCCTATAAACAGGTTGCGCTGAGAGGGCACCAGGTGAGACTTGGGTACATTTATTGAAAAACCCAATTTGTACAACAGCTGGGCTGTAACCTGCAAATGGTGAGTCACCATCTCCGGAGACTCTGCCTTCAACAGCCAGTCGTCCAGGTAGGGGAAAACTGGAATCCCCGACCTCCTGAGATGAGCTGCCACCACCGCCATCACCTTGGTGAAGACTCGAGGTGCGGTAGTAAGACCAAACGGAAGGACCGCAAACTGGTAGTGTTGCGACCCAACCGTGAAACGGAGATACTTCCTGTGCGACTTCAGGATGGGAATGTGGAAATACGCATCCTGTAAGTCGATGGACACCATCCAGTCCTCTTGTTGCAGCGCCTGAAGAACCTGCGCTAGAGTTAGCATCTTGAACCTCTCCTGCCTGAGAAACAGATTCAAGATTCTGAGGTCCAGGATGGGACGTAACCTGCCATCCTTTTTGGGAATCAGGAAATACCGGGAGTAGCATCCCCGACCCCTCTCCTGCTCCGGAACCACCTCTATTGCACCCTTTTGTAACAGAGCAAGAACCTCCTTCTGAAGGAGAAGTAAATGATCTTCCGTGCAAAACCCCTGACAAGGAGGGTAAGGTGGGGGAAATTCCTTGAAGGGAAGAGCGTACCCATTTTCTACAAGATCTAGAACCCAAAGGTCCGAAGTTATTAATTTCCAATCTTGTAGAAAATGGGTAAGACGGCCTCCCACAGGACCTACATGATCCAGGATGGCGGATCTAGGGCTGCCTTGCTGCATTACCAGGAGGGGTCGGGGAGGTAGAGGAGGAAGAGGAAGAGGGATGTCGTCCAGATCCACGAAAGCGACCTCTGCTTTTACCTCTGTAGGCCCTATACAGAGGGTTTTGCTGCTGCTGTTGCTGCTGAGGCTGACGGGAACGAAAGGAAGATTTCCCAAACCCACGGTACCTCTTGAATCCAGAGCCTCTTGACTGTGCTTGAAGGCCCAAGGACTTTGCTGTGGCCTTGCTGTCCTTAAATCTCTGCAACGCAGAGTCCGCTTTTCTCCAAAAAGCTTAGAGCCATCAAAAGGGAGATCCAGCAGCGCAGCTTGAACATCCGGTGAAAACCCTGAAGACCTCAACCATGCGTGCCTTCTAGTGGCAACAGAGGAGCCCATTACCCTTGCCACCGAATCTGCCGTGTCCAGACCCGACTGGATTACCTGGCGAGCAGCCGCCTGAGAGTCCGCCAAAACCTCACTTAAATTGTCCCTGTCCGTGTCAGACAACTTCGGGAGAATCTTCTTGGCAGAGTCCATAAGGGCATGAATGTATCTGCCCAACAAACAGGTGGCGTTGGTGGACTTTAAAGCCATGCTGGCTGAAGAAAAGACTTTCTTCGCAGACTGCTCAAGCTTTTTAGAATCTCGGTCCGACGGGGCCTGAGGAAAAGAACCCACAGACTGCTTTGAGCACGATGCCTGGACCACCAAACTCTGAGGCGATGGATGAGAGGAAAGAAACTCAGGGTCCCCAGGTGCTGGTCTATATCGCCTAGAGACTGATCTAGAGACTGCAGGAGCTGAAAGAGGGTTACTCCAAACCTCCAGAATTGGTTCCATCAGGGCATCATTGAAGGGCAAGAGAGGCTCCACCACCAAGGTAGGAGAATGAAGAACCTCCGTCAGAAGATTCGGCTTGTACTCCGCTGAGGGAAGCTGCAGGCCTAACAGTTCAGCCGCCTTCCTGATGACTACATGGTAAGGAGCCAACTCCCTTGAAGGAGAAACTTTCTGCGAGTCAAAAACTGGCTCAGGTGAGAAATCCAATCCACTTGCTTCACACAAGTCTTCAAACAAGTCCTCAGACTCATTAATCTCACCCTCTTCCATCTCACCAGCTTGATATTGCTCCTCTTCAATAAGCTGTTGCGCCTCCCTTCTGGAACGCATCCTTGGCTGCGGCGTCGACGGCGCCATCAGCGACGTCGATGGCTCCGGCAGCGGCGTCGAAGACGGATCCGCGACAGCAACCCGCGCCGCACGGACCCGAGAAGAAGGGACGCCAGATGGAGCCGGAGACTGATCATACGGCGTCGACATCTTCGGCGCCGGAAAGTGCCAAGACGGCGTCACAGGCATATAAGGCATAAAGGGTGCCGGGGGGTAATGTTGCGGCACACCCAAATTAAATGCCAATGGGCCCATGGGACCCGAAGGTGCTCCAGAGGGGCAAGTGGCTCTGGCAAAGACCCCATACATCGCGTTCAAAAACTGCGATGGATCCGAGCCTGGCGCCGGGAAAGAAGGAAACTGCGCCGGTTCGACTTCCGAGAGCGGAACCTCCTGAGCCGGGGTCACAGGAACCACAGGCGACGCCACAGGAACAGCAGGAGCCGCATCATCCATCGGAGCCGGAGAACCCACCGACGCCGGAGACTGTGCCGGTGAACCCACATAATGAGACCGGGCCGGAGACCTTTGTGGAGAGACGGAAGGAGAAGGAGAGACAAAGTCCTTGGCACGACGTCGAGGAGCCGGAGAAGGCGACTTCGAGGTTCGAGGCTTCGACGACCGACGTCGAGATCCATGCCTCTTCTTCTTCTTATGCCTTCTCTTCGACCCATGCGAAGTCGACGACTCCGACTTCGATCTTTTCCGACCCCTTTTCTCCTTTCTCACCTTCGACAAGTAGAGCTTAGCCTCCCTTTCCCTCAAAGCCTTCGGGTTCATCTTTCTACACGACGAACAGCCTTCGACATCGTGGTCGCTCGAAAGGCACCAAAGGCAGTCCTCATGCGGGTCCGTGATCGACATATGACCTCCGCATTCCTTGCAGGGCTTGAAACCCGACTTCCTTTGAACAGACATCTCGAAAAGGATACAAACAAATCCAAGAAACAAAGTAACAAGACAGGAGAGTCCCAGAAAATCCGTTAGCGTCGACAGCGCGGAAAAAAGGGAACTGACGTCATCACGCCGACGTGGTCTTCTTATGGCTCCAGTGACGTCATGCGGAGCCCCGCGCGGAGCCATGGCTTCGTGATGACCTCGTCGGCGCGAAGGAGCTACGAAAAAATTCCGTGGAATGCTAGCGCAGGGGGATATTCAAAAGGTGAGGAATCCACAGGCAGATGTATCCATCAGAAAAGGGGCTTTATTGCCGCTTTAGCGGCAGTTTCCTACCGCTAAAGCGGCGATAATGTTATCGCCGTTCTTGAGAATATGGCCCTTAGTGTTGAAAACAATTTTTTAAACAATATAGGGACAGTATATGTCCCTTTGGCACGTTTCTGTAGTCCCTATGGTCTCCTAGGATACATTCTCCGCTGCCTTATCCCCCATCTAAAGCGTTTTCGTCCCAAGCAGGCTCAGAGCCTTCCATCAAGTAAATGTGATCAGACCTCAAATTAACGGATTAGATGTTAATCATTCCACGCTTCAAAGGACACTACACACATTTTTGTAATGCAAATGTCTCAAACATTACTGAACAAATTTACTCCAAACCACAAAAATCTCTACTGTAAGGAAAATCCTAGTTTCATAACAACATTTATGTAATTCTGTTCAGCAGCTTTTGCTTAAAAGTAATAATAGATACATATAGTACTTTGGATGAAAATGCTACCTTTTTGCCTACACCCTTACTTTTACCCCCATGGATGGATATGTATGAAACCTGCCATATCCAACTTTGACATAATTGGAGATAAAAAAGAAAGACACATTTTTGTGACATCACCCAGAATTTACTATTTTTACAGGCTTGGCCTTATGGGAAAATTCGGAGAATAGCAAAGATTCCAAGCTGCTATGATTCCAAGCGACTGGTTGCTTGCTTGAACTGCAGGGTTATGGGAAGCTTACACTATCTGCCATGGTTACCCGTCTCCCGCTTCAGATCTCCATCTGTAGTTCTCTCCACCCTCCATCTCTGCTCCAGTGGAATGCAACAGCCTGACATCTGCTTCTCTATAAGTAGTTCCTTCACCAATGAAGCGCTCTACAAGGTTACATGCGTGAAAGGAAAAGGGCAAGGCCTCTATACATGCTTGGGAGTGTCCAACATGTCAAGCCTAAGGCACAAACCCTTGAGATTCCACACAGAGGTATAGTAGGCAGATATCGAGCACTTCTAAGGCATGTACAGGCTGGGAAGAAGTTACTGTGCATGCCTGCCAACAGACCTCCAGTGTCCTGACTTATGGTGGAGATCCACGTCCCTCTTGACTATCTCCACTGTGTCGGAGAGGTCGTAACTCTACAAGGTCTTAGGCAACTCATTCAGTTTCCTGCTGCTCAGAGCCTCAATTTGGCCATCACTTCCAGGATCTACTCCAGACACATGTCCATGGATGGGGAGCACTAAAGCTGGCCCCACCACAGCCTTGGGCCACCAATGCATCAGCTGCACTTGTGGGCTGCAGGTCCAGGGGCAGGGCAGAAATTATATCAGCCTTACTGCATGATTGGGTCGTGTCTCATCCTCAGGCATGCTAATTTGGCTTTCCCCAGGAGACTGTGTCATTGGGTCTGTGTTGAGCTTTATGGATCTGGTAAGGGCAGATGAGTTGGTTGTGCTGTTTGGCAGACGCCGCAAAGCCTACTGCCAAGGAGCGATTGCAGATCAAGCCACAGACACACAAAGAAAGACAAGACGAACAAGTTACTTACCTTCGGTAACAATATATCTGTAAGAGACATAGATTAGTTATGGATTCCTCACCTTAGAATTACCCCCAGGCGTTAGACTGGATCAGGAGAATTTTTCTTCAGCAGTACTCCTGCGTGTTGGTAGGTGGCGTTGGTCTACTTAGACTCCGCCCCTGCGCGCTGACGTCAGTTCTTTACACGACATTCCATGCCAGAAGCGCAGAGCCATGCAAGACACTGACCACTGGTGCACAAAACTAGGGCCCTGCAGGGAAGTCCCTTACCCTAGAAGTCAGTTCGCAGAACGGGGAGGATGGGTAGGGCAGTGAGGAATCCATTACTAATCTATGTCTCTTACAGATATATTGTTACCGAAGGTAAGTAACTTGTTCATCTGAAAGAGACAATCAGTTATGGATTCCTCACCTTAGAATAGATACCCCAGCAATAACAACCCTGAGGTGGGTCTGCGAACCAAGTTCACACCAGAAAGTCCTAAAGAACTGAACGGCCAAAGAAGCCGTCACTCCGGACTTGGCTGTCCAGGCAGTAGCGTTTGGTAAACGTGTGCAATGAAGCCCACGTAGCTGCCTGGCAGATGTCATGAAGAGGGACTCCACGTCCCAAAGCCGTAGTGGCTGCCGTCGCCCTGGTGGAATGGGCACGCAACCCCACTGGAGGTTCCTTTTTCGCTAAGGAGTAGCAGATTTTGATGCAAAGAACGACCCATCGAGAGATGGTTCGTTTCTGCAAGGCCCGCCCTTTCTTGGCGCCCACATAGCCAACAAAGAGCTGGTCATCCACCCGGAATTGTTTTGTGCGATCCAGATAGAATGAAAGCGCACGTTTTAGATCTAGACGGTGGAGCCTCTCCTCCTCTTTAGAAGGATGCGGGGGCAGGAAGAAGGTGGGCAAAGTGATGGTCTGTCCTATGTGGAAAGAGGTACCCACTTTGGGAAGGAAAGAAGGCCTAGTGCGAAGGACAACTTTGTCCGGAGGAACAGCCAGGAAAGGAGGTTTTGAAGAAAGAGCCTGCAGCTCACTCACCCTGCGATTAGAGGTGATGGCGAACAGAAAGACAGGTTTAAGTGTCAAAAGTCTGAGAGGACAGCTATGTAGCGGCTCGAAGGGAGCACACATAAGATAGGTTAGAACCAGGTTCAATTCCCACTGAGGCATTACGAAGGGAATTGGAGGAAACAAGTGAGTATTGCCCTTAAGGAAGCGATTTACAATAGGGGACTTGAAAAGAGAAGGCCGGTCAGGAAGCCGAAGAAAGGCCAAAATGGCCGAAAGATAGCCTTTTAGAGTGCCCAGAGCAGAGCCCTGCTGGGCCAAAGAAAGAATGAAGAGGAGAACCTCCGAAAGGGGAGCAGAAAGGGGATCCACAGCCTTTGCTGCGCACCATGCAACAAACTTGTTCCATCTACAGGCGTATACCGTTTTTGTGGAGGGACGCCTGGCTGCCACGATAACGTTACAGACTTCGGGAGGAAGGTCAAAAGCTGTCAACTGTCGTTGCTCAATCTCCGCGAAAGGAACTGGAGGCTGGACAGGTTCGGGTGGAGTACCGTCCCCTGCTGCTGCGACAGAAGATCCTCCCGAAGGGGCAGTCTGATCGGAGGATCGATGGCTATGTGCAAGAGCTCGGGATACCAGACTCTTCGTGCCCAGTCCGGGGCCACAAGAATGATTTGGGCCCGGTCGCGCTTGATCTTCTTCAGCACTCTGGGTAGAAGTGGTATAGGCGGAAAGGCGTATAGAAGACCGCAACTCCACTCGCGACGAAAAGCGTCGCCAAGCGAGTGCCGCCTTGGAAATTCCAACGCACAGAACTGCTGACATTGCGCGTTCTCTTCTGTGGTGGATAGATCTAACCAAGGCTCTCCCCACCGCTGATAGAGACCTTGCACCACCCCTGAGTGAAGACGCCATTCGTGATCCATCATGCACTGGCGGCTGAGTTCGTCCGCCTTGGCGTTCAGAGAACCTGCCAGGTGTTGAACCACAAGGGACATGCCCTGATGTTCCAGCCACTTCCAGAGACAAAGTGCCTCCTGACATAGGGTCCACGACCCACT
Source organism: Calotriton arnoldi (assembly GCA_963921515.1). NCBI lineage: Eukaryota > Metazoa > Chordata > Amphibia > Caudata > Salamandridae > Calotriton > Calotriton arnoldi. Next base: position 2,601,520 of record CAWUFW010000476.1, on the reverse strand, counting down.
CCGCCCTGTTTGTTGCAGTACCACATGGCGGTGGTGTTGTCCGTGAACACCTGCACTACCCTCTGTGACAGAAGGAAGGAATGCCTTCAGTGCAAGAAGGATCACCCGAAGCTCCAGAAGGTTGATGTGGAGCCCGGACTCCGCAAGAGACCAGAGGCCTCTGATCTCCGCCTCTCCCATGTGGCCGCCCCACCCTAGAAGTGATGCATCTGTCACCACTGTGAACTCCGGTTGGGGAAGAGAGAGGGATCTGCCGTTGACCCAATCCTGGTTCGTCAGCCACCACTGCAATTGGTGTGCAGTGCCCTCCGAGATGAAATGAAAGTGGCTTTTATAGAGCGCATGGCTACCCGGAGGCATCCCAGCGCTGCGCAGGTGGCTAGGGAAGAGGAGGGATTATGGGAATAGCCAAGTTTTCAAACGTTTCCGGACAGTCAAATGGTTAGCCTCCTTGCGGATACGAGGAGGAAGTGTGTTCCAAAGCTTAGAAGCGTTATAGGAGAAACGGCGACCGCCTGTTCTAGCCTTCTTAATTCTGGGGACCTCGGCCAGGTAAAGTTCGTCCGAGCGCAGACATCGTGTAGCCTTGTAAGGTTTGACCAGATTTTTAGTGATAGGAGGACCTCTGCCCTGCAGACCTTTGTGCGCAATGCAGAGGGCCTTAAAATGTATTCTCTCCTGTACCGGGAGCCAGTGGAGAGAGCGAAGGGCAGGCTTTGCTGAGCAACGGTTATTTGTGCCCGTAAGAAGTCTTGCTGCCGAGTTTTGAACCACTTGCAGTTTGGCGATGACTGATTTGGGAGCACCTAAATAAAGAGCATTGCCGTAGTCCAGCCTGGAGAGAATGAGTGCCTGGACCAGCAGCTTTCTTGAGTGGCTAGGTAGGAGAGGAAGTATTTTCCGGGTGGTTCTGAGCAGACCATAGCATGCGGTGGCCGTTTTCCTTGCTTGGACTCTAAAAGTAAGATCATGGTCGAGCCAGATACCCAAGCTTTTTATCTCCTTTTTTGGCAAAGGGGCTGGGCCCATGCAAATCGGCCACATGATGTTTGAATTAAAATTTGCTTGGTTGCCCAGCAGCATGAGCTCCGTTTTATCGCCGTTGAGCTTCAGATGAGATGAGCTCATCCAGCTAGCGACTGCCTTGAGGCAGGAGCGCAGATCCGTGGGGGATTGTTCCGCCTGATTCAATGCCACGATTAGTTGGGTATCATCAGCATATGTGACTATGTGGATTCCGAAAGGGGCTACGATCTCTGCCAAGGGGGCCATGTATACATTAAAAAGTGTGGGGCTCAGAGACGAGCCCAGGAACACCACACTGCAGCGGACGCAATCAGAAAGATTCCCCTGATGCTGTGCCCACTGGAACTTCAGGTCCCACTGCAGAGCCCGCATATGCCACCTGGCATAGTCCACCAGCAGGATGCAAGAGGCCATGAGGCCCAGTAGCCTCAGGGTCATTCTGACCGAAACCCGGGATAGAGGCTGAAAGATCGGAATCATAGCCCGAATATCCCGGACTCGCTGCTCGGGAGGATAAGCCCGAAACTGCGCTGTGTCCAGAACCGCTCCGATGAAAAGGAGCTTATGAGAGGGAATCAGGTGTGACTTCGGCACGTTGATGGTGAACTCCAGCGTATGCAGGAAGTCGGCCCTAGTCTGGAGGTGGGAGACGACAGCCTGGGGCGAGCCCGCCTTTAACAGCCAGTCGTCTAGATAGGGGAATGTTGGGATTTAGGACGTTATGTGGTCTGGTGCCACGTCTTTGGGTTCCCCCCTCCCTCCTTTCTTGGGTCTGTGTTCCTTTAAAATCTCCTTCTTTTCTTACCTGCTGCATGCGTAATTGGGTGCACATGTGGGAGCAGGTTCTCTTCCTGGCAGCAGGTATTTAAACTCCTGTCTGCAGGATACCGGCGCTTGGTTTCTCTTCCGGTTCCTTGCCTTTGGATGTGGTGTTCGTCCGCTCCTGTTTCCGCCTGTACCTGTTGCTGGACCTTGGTTCCTCAGATGCTTCGTTTCTGCCTTGGATCGGGACTTGCCTGGTTGGGCCCTTACTGGAACTGTTTTTTGTCATTGGGCCCTCCTTTTGCTTCACAGGAGTTTAGCGGGGACCGTACGTGTGGATAAGGGACGAAGGGAGTCACGCGGCTGCGTTCCCGTCTTCCTTTCACAAGTACTTCCAATATTTTTGGTATCTATCCACCTCGTTATGGGTATTTCGGGTGGAATCACAGAGCAGCTTTCCTATGGTATTTAACTTTGGCTCTCCGTTTATTGTTGCTTTGTTTTGGGGGGTTTTTGGGCTCACGTTGTGTCCTTTTTCCCCTCTCCACTTCTTTTGTCCTTATTACATTTTTCTGCAAAGGATATCATTTTCTGGGATCGTTACTCTGGACTTGAAAACACTATAGATCGGAAAATAACTGCTGCATGTTTGAAATTGACTTTGATAAGTTTTGGAATCAGGCGGTATCCAGTTCCTTCCTCATTGAAGTCACTAGACCTGATGAAGGGGTAAGAAGTGTTATCTGCTGATCTGTGCACCTAATTACGTATGCTTGCTATGACAATTGAGTACTCTGCTGTTTGGTAATTCTTCCTTCTTTTCTTGTCTCTAAAGGAGCTACTGTGCCCTCCTGCCTTTTATAGATGGTAGAGAAGATCAGAGGGAGGTTCTGCCTGACTACAGTATTTTGATCCCTATATTTACCCACCTTCTCCCTTACTGGGGTTCCCTGTTACCCTTATTGCTATATTGGGTGCAGGGTGACGGCAGTGGAGGTAGAGGATTGGGATGGTCTTCGCTCCTGCAGTGTTGGGCAATCGGTAGAGAGGCACGGAACAGGGAAGACTGGAACCCCTGATCTGCGCAGATAAGCTGCTACCACCGCCATCACTTTCGTGAACACCCGAGGGGCGCTGGTAAGGCCAAATGGGAGCACGGCGAACTGAAAGTGCTCATGACCTACCATGAACCGCAGGTAATGCCGATGGGCCGGCAGGACGGGGATGGGAAAATAAGCGTCCTGCAAGTCCAGCGCTACCATCCAGTCTCCAGGGTCGAGGGCAGACAGGACCTGAGCCAGTGTCAACATTTTTGTCATAAATCTGTTTTATTAAGACAGAGAAAAATAAGCCACAGCTACACAGCATGTCGCCTACAACCCCGTGACGGGCCGGCCGCAAAGTAAGATAAGCAAAAACAAAAGGGGGATGCAATGGCATATCGATAAAGATAGCAGACATACATACTTAGTTACACAGCAAGTTGCCTACAACCCGCTTAGGGCCGGCCGCGTGATGTAGTGATCAAAAGTGGCAGGCGTTTGTTTTACAACAGCTCCAAGAGCATTGAACCAGAACCAGAGAACAAACGCACACATTGTGCAAGAAACAAACAAGATAATAGAAGAAGAGAAAGAAAGACAAACAGAAAAGACCAGCTAGAGAAAAGAAAGGAAGAAGGAACGGCGAGATAGAAAGATAGAGGAGGGGGGGGGCAGGAAAGAAGGAAGAATAGAAGAAAGGGGACAAAAGGAAGAGAGGTGTTGGAAGTGATCCTTGCAAAGAACGACAACCTGGTGGAACAGGGGCAGCTGGATGGCGCGGGGCTCCGGAGGGCACAGTGAAGGCAAAGGGAAGCAGCGCATCTTCAAAGAGGCGTAACGCCCGGAGTTTCGGGGGCATAAAGCGAGCGTGCTCCATTCTACAAAAGTAATCGATTATTGGTTGCCAAAGCCTGGTAAAGCGAGTGTCTCGATCCTGCAAGCGCGCTGTAAGGAGCGCCATGGTATGCCATAGACGGGTGAACCAAGCCATGATCGGGGGGGGTCTCTGCTTTCTTCCAGTACAGGGCTATGAGTTGGTTCGCCGCACCCAGCATATGGAGACAGACCTGCCAATCGCCACGCGTCAGTGCGCGCAAATTAGTAGGCTTAATACCCAAAATGAGCGTAGCTGGAGCTTCAGGCAGGGGGAAGCCAAGAACCAGTTTGATGTGGCTGAGGATCTCCTTCCAGTAAGTGGCCAGGAGTGGACAGGACCACCAGATGTGAAGAAAGTCTCCGGGCGACGTCAAGCATCGCCAGCAAAGCGGGGAAGTCATAGGGTACATTTTATGTAATCGTCGAGGGTGTAATACCACTGAGACATCAGTTTGTAGCGGTTTCTCGCTGCGAGATACAGCGATAGACCCTTGGAATGTCCTGCCAAAGGCGCTCCCACTGCGCGGGCGCAATGTCCGTGGCCAGGTCCGACTGCCACCGAGTTTGATAGAGATGCGGAGTTAGCCGCGGGGGGTGTTGGAGAATACGATAAGTGCGTGCAATAAGACCCCTGGAATTATCGAACGAACGGACCAGCCGCTCGAAGGGAGTGAGAGCACGTGTGGCCGCCGACGCCAAAGATGCATCGTGAACCCAATGCCGAAGTTGCAAGTACTGAAGCCGAGCCCCTTCAGGAAGTTGAAATTCCTGCTTGCATTGTTCAAAAGTCTTGAAGGTGGTACCGACAAAGAGGTCCCGTATCGTACGGCACCCGCCATCCAACCAGTCAATGAAAACGGTAGGGTTCAGAGCAGGAGGAAAGAGAGAGTTGCCTGCGATGGGGGTGTGAGGGGAGGGGAAGGTGGTGAGACCCTTGGGTACAGCAATCCGGTCCCAGATGTCAAGGACAGTTTTGGTAGGAACGGCTATATAAGCACTGCGGGAGCGGGAGACCCGGGAGTGCCAGGGCAAATCCCATATGGAGCGCCCGGTCACTGCCCTATCCATGTGAAACCACACCTTTTCACTCTCCCATGTCATCCATTCAGAGATAAAGCGAAGGTGCGCCGCCCAATAATAGTCCAACAGGTTCGGACAAGCCAAGCCCCCTCTATCCCGGGGTGACATGAGAATTTTGTTAGAAAAGCGCGGGCGACGACCTCCCCAGATAAATCTGGTGAAATCACGCTGTAAGCTTAGACTCTGGTGACGCGGGATAGGAGTAGGAAGTGATTGGAAGACGTATAAGACTTTGGGCAAAATGGACATTTTGAGGGGCATGAATACGGCCCAGCCAGGAGAGAGTGAGAGGTCTCCAGACCCGCAAGTCCTCCAGCACAGACCGACGACACTCCTGGCAGTTAGCTTGCGACCAGGTAGCAAGGGTAGGAGTCAAGTTAAGCCCAAGATAGCGAATGGAACTTTGGGCCCATTTGTAGGGGACCAACGCTTGCAACGTCGAGAGCTCCGTTGCCGGGATGGTAAAGTTCAGGGCCCAGGATTTGTCATGATTAATCTTAAGGCCAGACGCCCGCTCGAATTGACACAAAAGATGGTGTAGGGCAGGAAGAGACGTGTGTGGGTGCGACAGTGTGAGAAGGAGGTCGTCTGCAAACAAAGCTACCTTGTGCTGTTGGCCTCCGAGAGGGATGCCATGTATGTCTGGCGCCTGGCGAATCAAGATGGCAAGCGGCTCGACCACAAGGGCAAACAAAAGAGGAGAGAGGGGGCAGCCCTGCCTCGTACCTCTATATATAGAAATGGGGTGTGTGAGTTGGCCATTGACCCGGACTTGGGTCGTAGGGGAGAGATAAGGAGCCATGATGCGGGACACCATCAAGGGGCCAAGCCTGATTTTACAGAGCACCGCGCGGAGAAAGGTCCAGTCCACACGATCGAATGCTTTCTCCGTGTCGAGAGACAGCAGGCAGGCAGGGATATTCCAGTGTTGGGCTTTCCCAACAAGATGGGCGATTCGACGCACATTGTCAGCCCCCTGTTGCTGCCGAATAAAACCGACCTGGTCGGGGTCGATCAGGCCCGGGAGGTGCGGATCCAGCCGTTTAGCTAAGATTTTGGTGTAGAGTTTAAGATCCGTATTGAGTAGGGCAATGGGGCGAAAGGAGGAACATAATGCGGGGTCCTTGCCTGGCTTTGGAAGTAGCGCTATTTCGGCTAATCCCACGGAAGCAGAGGGGCCCGTCGTGTCCGTGAAAGAATTGAAGAGACGGAGAAGATAGGGCTGAAGCTGTGGGAAGAAGACCCGGTAAAAGGAAAGCGGCAGATCATCCGGGCCCGGCGATTTCCCAAGAGGGAGGTCCTTCAGAGAGCCCGCAAGTTCGCTCTGTGAAAGAGGGGCTTCCAGTAGTTGTGCATGATAAGGGGTGATCGGAGCCCAAGGGCAGCTATCAAGGACAGCCCGGACCTGTTCCGGAGGGGGCGTCTCCTGAGCGTACAAAGACGAATAGTATGCATGAAACGCGTCGAGCTTAGCTTTTCCAGTAATGGCCCGGGTGCCATCAGGGCTCTTAATATTAGCTATATGTGCTTTGGCTGCACGTGTCCGCAATCGCCGGGCTAAAACCGTACCTACCTTATCTCCTCCCTCATAATATCGCTGCTTGAGAGCCAATAAGGCCCGTTCAGCCTTGTTGGTACGATGTACTCGGAGCTGGCCGCGCAGCATGGCCAGTCGCCGCTTGTGAGCAGCCCGTGGCTGAGTCTGATCGAGGCGCTCCAGCGCCTTAATGTCACTGGAGAGTTTAACTTCAAGCAGGCGCGACTCTCTGGCCCGGCACACGCTATAGAAGTAATATGGCCTCGTATAGTGGCCTTAAATGCGTCCCAGACCACAGGAAAAGGGGTTTCTGGCAAGTCATTCGTCTCGAAGTAAGCGACAATAGCAGCCCGAAGTTCCTCAATATCAACCGGGTCACGAAGTATGTGGGCCGGAAGCCGCCACCGCGGTGGGCAGTTAGAGTGAGAAAGCAGATCCCTAAAGAGGAGCTCAAGGTGCGCGTGATCTGAAATTGAAATGTCTGACATGGAGGCCGAGAGCGTGTCCCCGATGAGGGAATGCGAGACAAAGAGATAATCGATGCGCGAATATGAGCGATGTACAGGAGAGTAATACGAGTAGTCGCGCGAATCGGGCGAGTGGTGGCGCCAGGCATCTATTAGGCCAAGCTCGGTCAATTGATTCTTGAGGGCAGAGGACATAGCCCCGGTTCCGTGGAAGGAACCGTCACTACGATCGTCAGTGGCATTCCACACCAGATTGAAGTCACCCCCGAGGATAAGGAGGGGATCCGAGTTAGACACGTGTTCCCGCAGGGTCTCCTGGAGGAATGAGTCTTGCGCCTGGTTGGGGGCATAAATGTTACACAGAGTTAAGGTCCTGTGGCCAAACCGAACCACCACCCGGAGGAACCTGCCATCCGGAGTGCGAACCGCCTTGGAGGCCCCTGCTGAATGCCTGTTCGACAAAGTATTGCTACTCCAGCTACCTTGGAAGAGGTATAAGCCCAAAATTGGAGCGGCAAGCGAGGATGGGCCATGCGGGCGATATCCTCCTTAAGCAGGGGGTCTCCTGAAGGAAGACAATATCAGGATTCAATTGGAGAAGGTATCTCCAAATCTGTCGCCGCTTGTTGGGGGAGTTGAGTCCCTTCACATTGAGGGATACGAGTTTCAAACCAGGTGTGGCAGCCATAACTGGAAGAAAGAGAGACCAAGCGCGCGCAGCATTTGATGGAGCAGCAGGTAGCGGCTAGGAGGGGAAGAGAAGAGGGGAGAAGGAGAAAGGAGACATCGCTTAGCAAACACCACAGGACGGACTAGGAACCCCAACGAGGGGAAGGTCAGCTGAGGCCCCACATAGGAGAGAGTGAGACACCCCACCAAGAGCGCCAACAGGGGAAGCATGCCAAGCACAGAGGGACAGGTCCCACCAGCCCCAAGCAGGGTGCCCCAACACCCCAAAGTCCCCCCAGAGCCAAGCCTCCCCGCAGGATCAAGCAAGGACGTTGCCGAAAGGGGCCCAAGGCAGGGCAAGAAAGGAGAAAGCCAGAAATAGAAAAGGAAAGAAGAAAATAAACTGGCCAACTGGGCCAAAGTAGTGCAGAGTCGGTGCGGAATAGCCCAGATCCCCGAAGGTAGGACATTCCGGAGAAGTCACTCTCCCTCAAGACTCGGCAAGAAGAAGTAGGGGGAAGTGGTGGGCACACTAAGGACGGGAGGCCTCCGCTACCAGTCCTCCGCCCAGCGACGGTAAGCATGCAACACATTTCAGCCTCCAGGCTCAGACAGAGGGCCCCCAGGAGCGAGGCCTCATCGGGAGCATTAACAAGCGCCATGCCGCAAGGGGAAGAGCAGTCAAGGCCCCAGGGATGGGGAGGCACTCAGGGAGCGGACATGATTGACGGCGTCCCGTTTGGCCTGCGTGGAGTCGATATCCCTCGAGGAGCGTCCAGAGCGAGGCGGGGGAACAGTGGACCACTCCGGCCGGAGCGAATCCGCGGGGCGAACACCAGAGGAGGGGGGTATCTTCAGAGTCTGAGTCCACAGGCAACCGAAGAAGGCGCAGCGCCTCTTGCAGGGACCGGATAACCCGTCGTCGACCCTCCCAGGAGAACATCAGGGCAAAGGGGTGGCCCCACTGGTATTTGATGTCCATGGCCCGCAATTTATCGGTGACAGGTTTAAAAGCTTTCCTCCGACGAAGCGTGGACGGTGCAAGGTTCTGGAAGATTTGAATGGACAGTCCATTGTAGGAGACTGACCGGATCCCCTGCACTTGACGCATGATGGCTTCTTTGTCCGCAAAGAAATGGACTCGGGTGATAATGTCCGGCACAAAATTTGGGCGGTTGCGGGGACCCGGGACGCGATGGGCTCTGTCCAGCATAGGAGGCGTGGTACCTTCCCCCTCACGGATTGCATGTAGGAGGTCTGCGGTGTACGCCAAGGCATCAGACCCCTCTGTGCCCAATGGCACACCCCTAATACGGAGGTTGTTCCGCCGTCCGCGGTTCTCCAGATCCTCCTGCTTCAATTGTAAGGAGATATTCTGGTCCTCCAGTTCTGACATCTTCCTCCAGAGGCACTCGATGTCCTCCGTCCTGGCGTCCATCGTCCTCTCGAGACCGTCGACCCTAACACCAATTTCCACAACATCCCTGCGGACATCCTGCAGCCCAGTTTTGAAGTCCTGCCGCAGGGAGCTGATCTCCGACTTGATTTCCTGCAGAAAGGTCGTCATGTAGGCCTGAGTGATAGGGATGGCTTGAGCTGGCGTGTCCGAGAGCCCTGAAGAGACAGGGGGGCCCTCTTGCGTAGAGGGGGGCACCTTGGCCCACATGAAAGTCACCGGGTTATCGCGGGAGGCGGCTGCCTCTGCATCCTTGTGAGCCCTGTGTTTAGGTGGCATGGCGGCGGGACCCCAAGAGGACAGTAGCTGCCGAAGTCTGGGCCAAGGGTGAGAATCGACGGGACAGCCGAGATGTGGGCCAGTCGAATCAGCCACAGGCAGGATCCAGGGGGGCCTCCCCTAGGCAGCAAGTGCGGCCGGCAGCGTGGCGGCAGGGCAGCTCAATTCTGTGGCCCCTCCAGAGGCAAGAGCGCCCCAAGCAAAGGGCTATCTTAGCAGGAGCGGTGGGGGGGACACTCAAGGCAAAGGGTAGGGGCAAGCAGCGTACACCAAGCACCCAGCGGAGTCCAAGGGAGGCCCAAGTCGTGAAGCAGAATCCAAGGAGCCGAAGACAAGCGCCAATGAAGAGGCCCCTAGGGATGCGAGCGCCCCTCCGCCCCTTCTCACAGGCACCACACTTCAATTAGGGGACCAGATCCAGGGCAAGGCCAGCGCCGAGATGCCCCCCAAGGCAGGCAGGGTCGCAGCAGCGAGCTGGGAGTCAGGGGGCCCACATTTGGGCGAAAAAGACCCCCCGACCCGGTACCTGCACCACTCCAACCGCAGCTCGGTGGCCCTCTCCGGGCGGCGCGCCGTCCAGGGTCTGCCAGGCAGGAAGAAGCCGTCGCCAGGCCCCGTATGCTCCAGGGGCCCCACACCAGGATCAGCGATGTCACGGGGCCAGAGAGGCAGAGCGATCCACTGGCCAGAAGCGACCGCCTTCACCCCTTCACAGGGAGGCGCCGTAGGCACCAACGGGCGCGCGTCCGCAGCCGGGGCCCGAAATGGCGGCCGGCGGGCAGCAGACCCGGTCCAGCGAAAGAGAGAAGGCCGCAGGGGTCCAGGCAGCGGCGCCCAGCCACCAGGCTGCAGCAGGTGTCCGGCCCCCGCGTGCCCCTGCCGACGGTAACGCTCCCAGCTGGCGCAGCGCTCCCAGCACCGTCCGGAGCTCCACTGCGGCCAGGAGACAAGATGGCGGTCGCCAGGGCCGGCCAGAGAGAACCAGGAACACCGAGCCCCCAAAAGACCCCCAAGCCTCCAAACACTGCCCGGGAGGTCCCGCCCGGGATCGGAGCAAGCCCCAGGTGAGAGCGGAGCCCGGAGACCAAGCTGATGATACGGGCGAGAGGCGCTGGAGCGGAGACTCGATGATGCACGTCTCACTCCATGCGCGCCCAAGCCACGCCCCGTGTCAACATTTTTAACTTCTCCTTCCGGAGGAAGCGGTTGACGTTCCTGAGATCCAAGATAGGACGCAGGCCCTTGCCCTTCTTGGGCACCAGAAAGTAGTGGGAATAACAACCACGAGCTACTTCTGGGGCAGGAACTCGCTCAATGGCTCCCTTGGCCAAGAGAGCCGTAACTTCCTGTTGAAGAAGGGTCAGTGATCCTCCGACATGCAATGAAGTTGCGGTGGCATGGATGGAGGGGCAGTCTCAAAGGGGAGGGAGTAGCCCCTTCGGACTATCTGCAGAACCCACCTGTCCGACGTGATGGTGAGCCAGTGGGGGAGGCGATGGCGAATCCTGCCGCCCACTGGCGACTGTTGGCCCTGAAAGGTCGGACTAGGAGGCGGCTGCAGAGGGGGCGCTGGTGGACTGGCCTGCCCGCTACCCCCATACCCACGACGGTGGGTCCCACATCCCCGGCCGCGCAGAGGTTGGACAGCTTGCGCAGGCCTGTGGCTCTGGACGGAACGTGGCGGGGAACCCCTTCCGTAGTCACGAAAGGGGCAAAAAACAGACTGCGCGGGGCGAGAGGTGGAAGCGAGGCCCAAGGACCTGGCCGTAGCCCTGGAGTCCTTAAGACACTCGAGCGCGTCGTCTGCTTTGTCGCCAAACAAGCGACGGCCATCAAAGGGCATGTCCAAAAGCATAGCCTGGACATCACCCGAAAAGCCAGTGGACCTCAGCCAGGTGTAGCATTGTAGGGCTACTGACGTTGAAATCGTCCTGTCTAGCGAGCTGGTGGTGTCCAGCCCACACCGTATGGCAAACTTCGCTGCATCTCGCCCTTTGGCCACTGCACGGGAGAGCACGGCCCGGGCCTCCTCCAGGCACTGAGGCAGCACCTGGGCGACCGTGTCCCACACAGAATTGGAGTAACGGCTGAAAAGACATGCGGTGTTCACCGACCGCAGTCCTAAGCTAGAGAAAGAAAACATTTTCTTCCCAAGATGGTCCAGCTTCTTGGATTCCCTATCAGGTGGTGCAGTAGGGAATGCACCCTTGGAAGTGGAGGCTTGGACCACCAAGCTCTCAGGGGTGGGGTGTTGGGAGAGGAAAATGGGGTCGCCCGGGGCCGGGCAGTGGCGTTGGGCAATCATCCTACCCACAGGAGCCCCTGTGTTGGGTTTGGACCAAGTGCCCAAAAGGATGTCCGTGAGGGCCTCATTGAACGGCAGCAGGGGCTCCGAGGAGGCCGCTGCCGGTTGAAGCACCTCGGTCAGGAGGTTAGTCCTAACCGCCACCGTAAGAAACTCGAGGTTTAGGGCCTCAGCCGCCCTACGCAACACCACTGCGTATGATGCACCCTCCTCCGTAGCCACAGTAGGGGGAGAAAGCATGCCAAGGTCTGGAGAAGTGTCCAGACCACTGGCCTCATCCAACTCCTCTCTCCAGTCCGGTTCTTCCAGCTGGTCTGCTTGAGGGTCCACAGACCCCTCCCAGTCCTCCTCACCCTCCTCTGGTAGCCACTCAGGGCGATAGGGAACACCAGGGGAGAACAGGGGTAAAAAGTACCGGTCTGCGCCGGTCACGACGTCGGTCCAGCTCCGTGTCCACGTTGAGGGGGAGGCCGGGGGTTGGGGACACAACCGGCATCGAAGGGGGCGGAGGTGTCGCCAATGGAGTTGACGCCGGAGGTGTCACAAGGTCAAAGCCGCCAGCATCGAAGGCCTGGAGCCCCCAGCAGAGTCCGCGGGGCCCGAAGGTGGGCCGGCGGAGTTGGGCTGCCCAAAAATAGAATGGAGGGCTCCGTAAAAACTACAAAGTTGGGCTGGGGTCGCCCTGGCTCCCGGAAAGGGAGGGAGGCTCGGAGTCGACCCAACAGGCTCCGCGGGCGCAGCCGGACGACTACCTTCCGCATCCCGCATCGCGTCGGCCGACGGACGGGGAGAACGCGAAGAGCGACGGTGCTTCTTCGCCTTCTTTTTGTGCTTCGACTTACCCGAAGACTTCGACGAGGAATGGTGGTGATGGGTCCGCAACCGGTCCCATCTGGGACGTCGAGCAGCGCGGAGCCGACTGCCGGGCCTCCAGAAGCTTTCGGGACCGTACCTGCAAAGACTTCGGGGCCATGGCCCGGCAGTCGGAGCACGACTTCAGGTTGTGGTCGCGCTCCAGGCAACAGAGGCACACAAGATGGGGCTCCGTCACCAACATCAGCTTGTGGCAGGAGCCACAAGGCTTGAAGCCATTCTGCCGAGATGACATCCCTGTGCACCAAGAGTCGTAACGACTCAAAAAGACGTTGACAAAAAGTTAGAAAAATGGACTCATAAAGTGACTTGAGGTACCGCTCTCTCCGGATCTGCGCTGGCTGGCGCAGAAAAAGAAAGAACTGACATCCGCGCGCAGGGGCGGTGTCTAAGTACATACCGCGACGTCATTCCGGCAACCACGACGCCAACGACGAACGCGGAGTCGTCCGACGCCACCTACCGACGCGCAGGAGTACTGCTGAAGAAAAATTCTCCAGATCCAGTCTGACGCCTGGGGGTAATTCTAAGGTGAGGAATCCATAACTAATTGTCTCTTTCAGATTGACACTGTTTTTCCGCTATGCATCGTGGTAATCAACAGCATACCACTTATTGTTAAAAAGGACTTACCATAGTACATTTGCATTTTTTACTCACCAGATCACAATCACCAAGGTCCAGTTCCTCAAGTGATGTATTAATCTGTAGCATTGCTGCAAAATGCATTCCACCCTTATTTCCAATTTTGTTCCCAGTCAGCTTAAGAGATTTCAAAGTCTCATTTCTCTGCATACAAAAAAATAAAATTGTCATTTTTCAGAGGACCTTCTAGATGTTGAGGAAAAAGAATAATGGTGGATCATGTCAGAAGGCATGTAACAGAATCTAACTAGTGGAGATTATTACCAACTCCAGAGTACAAGAAATCAGGAGAGAAATCCATAAAGTTTTAGATGCTGTTTTAGAATTCAAAAATAAAGTGTTTAAACCAGCAGTTGCTATATTTTAGCAAATTAAAATAATATGGCTTAGCTAATGAGAAACAAACAATAATATCAACTTTGTGTGCATTTGTTTCTTCTTCACTTTATGCATTTTAGTGGCAAGTGACATTGTTGCCACAATCTCTTTTTAAAGATAAGAGTGGTGGGCAAACTTCCTGCATGAAACAGGCGATTCCTTGATAAAGGACCTCAAAAGTTGCATGATGACACATCTCAAACAATTCATGGCAGATTATTACATTTTTGATTCATCCCAGTCTGTTTTTAGGTCAGATTGGAGCCTGTACATCGCCTTAGTACAAAAAGTGCATTGTAGACAAAGATGACGGATGCCTACTCTCTGGACCTGTCCGCAGCACTTAGCACAGTAAATCAGTCTCCTGCAATGTCTGCAAAATTCTTAAGGAAAAAATGGTGTGGCAGTACCTGGAGAGTCAAAATCAGGCAATACATATGTCCCAAATTCTCTGCAACCCCCACATCGCTTCAGGCAGAGGTAGATATACGCCTTTGCTCAGATTCTCACGAGCATTCAAGTCATGGATGTCTTACCATCTGTTGGAAATGGCCCTTTTTGCAGGGTTATCCCCAAACTTTTTGCTTTTTCCTCCTATTTTTCCCTGACCTGTTTGTGTTGGTTTTAGGACTCTGGGCACTCTACCACTGCTAATCAGTGCTAAAGTGCATATGCTCTCTGTGTAAACTGTGTTACGGATTGGTATTTCCACGATTGGATATTTGATTTACTTGTTAGTCCCCAGTAAAGTGCACTGAGTGTGCCAGGGCTGGTAAATCGAATGCTACTAGTGGGCCTGCAGCACTGATTGTGCCACCCACGTGAGTAGCCCTGAAAAGGTACCTCAGACCTGCCATTGCAGAGTCTGCGCGCAGTTTGTAACTGCCATGTCGACTTGGCCAGTGCACACACTGGCCGGTCCCTAACCTTCCCTTTTCTTACATGTCAGACACCCCTCAGGTAGGCCCAAGGTACCCCTGTGGGCAGGGTGCAGTGTATGTGAAAGGTGGGACATGCCCTGGTGTGTGTGGCATGTCCTGATAGTGAATTACAGCCAATTTCGTTTTTCACTATTGCAAGGCTACCAGTTCCCCATAGGATAGAATGGGAGGTTTGTTTATAACATCTTATAAACATAACTGGCCCAGGGAATTCAGTAAGAAAATAGAATTTAGTATGCCTGAACTCAGAATCTAAAGATGCATCTTTTAGTGAAGGTGATTTTTACATTCTGTGTTTGAAAATACCACTTTTAGAAAGTAGGTATTTTCTTGCTCAGTCATCCCGTGTGCCTCTGCTGGAATGTGGATTGCCTGTCTGGGTTTTGGATGACAGAAGGCTGGGGAGCAGGAGGGCTCCATATAGTCTAGGTGGGTCAGGAAAGGGCTGAATAGACCTGGGCTACAATGGGGGAAGGGGGAGGAGATTTCCTTGCACCTCAAAGGGCCTGGTCTGCCTCTGAAAATGCCGTCTCCACCTCCTGCCAGGAAATCACACCAGAGAAGGCAGAACTGGTTCTGGCTGGGCACAGACACCTTCTGCCTAGAGGATCAAAGGATTTTTGGATACAAATACTGGGGCCCAGACCCCTGAACTTTAGAACTCTTTTGGATCAAGAAGACTGCCAAGAAGAAGAGCCGGAGAAGCTGTGAGGAGGAACTACCACTCTGCTGTGTGCTTTGCTGTGTTGGCCTGCAGTGGCTGCTTCTGTCTTGGGCAGTGAAAGGCCTGGACTGGACTTTCTGCAATCTACTTTTGTGAGTTTCTCCAAGGGCTTGAGGTAGAGCTTGCCCCCTGTTCAAGAAGTCTCAGGAACAGCAAAGACTTCAAGTTCTTCTGCCCTCAGCACTGGGGACTGTGTGTTTTGTGCTGCAACAGAAGAAAAGCAACTCCACGACATTGACGACGCCGCTGCCGACTCCGTGTCCCGAAGGCACCACAGAGGGCACCGCCGCAACGCAACCCTGGTCTCACCGACGACGCCTGTTGACGCCGCCACCGAGCCGCTGCTTGCACCGCGACCTGTGGGCACCGCACCCCGCACCGCCTTGCTTCACACCGAAGCTTTGGCACCGCAGAGGGCACCGCCGCAACGACGTACCGCAACCCTGGTCTCACCGACGACGCCTGTTGATGCCGCCACCGAGCCGCTGCTTGCACCGCGACCTGTGGGCACCGCACTCCGCACCGCCTCGCTTCACGCCGATGCTTTGGCACCGCAGAGAGCACCGCTGCACCGCGACCCTGGTCTCACCGACGACGCCTGTTGACGCCGCCACCGAGCCGCTGCTCGCACCGCGACCTGTGGGCACCGCATTCCGCACCGCCTTGCTTCACGAGGACGCCTTGGCCTGCCTGACGCCGCCACTTCCTGCCGAAATCGCCGCCGCTGCTTGCACCGTGGTTCGAGGGCACCGCTCCTAAGTCACACGACGCACCGCCCTCATCCCGCACCGCAGCCTTGGCCTACCGACGCCGGCGCCATTGACTCCAGTTCGTCAGCCGATGACAGCGCTTCAGCAACGACGACGCCGCTGCTTGCACCGTGACCTGCCAGCACCGTGACGAGCACCGCCTTCATCTCGCACCGCGACCCTGGTCTCACCGACGACGCTATCCGATGCCGCCACCGAGCCGCTGCTCGCACCGCGACCTGAGGGCACTGCACGCCGCACCGCTGCACTTCGCACCGCAGCACCCGACGCCTGCCGACGCCAGCGCTCCTGACTCCATCAGAGAGGAGATCTACTTGCAACGCGTGTGACTTCGAGGGCCCCGACGACTCCTGCACCGACCTCCGGAACCGACGCCTGTGGACGCCGTGTTTTTGGAAGCTCAACGAGAGGTCATCGACGCCCTGCATTTCTAAAAGGTACTGTTTGCGGGTCTTCCCGACACCGTAGCTGGCCCGTGACGCCGCGGTCAGCCAGAACTGTTTGGATTTGTTTGCTCACGACGCCGTGATAGCCCCGGATGGAGCTATTGACATCAAGGAACTGTTTTTTAAAGCATATTTTGATAACTGAAGATTTTTAAGTACTGTATTGTGGATTTTTATCGTTTTTGGTCTTGTCTTAAGTATATAAAAATATTGGATATTTTTCTAAACTGGTGTGGTGTCCTGTAGTGCTTACACTGTATTACTGTTGGTTATGTGCAAATGCTTTACACACTGCCTCTAAGATAAGCCGGACTGCTCGTGCCAAGCTACCAAGGGGGTGAGTAGGGGTTATTGTAGGAGTGTAACTCCCTTATCCTGACTAGGGTGGTGGTTTTTGCCTGGCTTTGGCACATGCCCTAGCCTGCCAAAAATCCCATTTCTAACATTGGTTGTCAGCGGTGAGGATAGGACTTGCGTTTGCACCGGACTTACAGTGATTGGTGTGCACTACTACCATATCGCAGACCATTACGTGCCACATACTGGTTCTTTTTCTTTTTGGCCTATTTGTTTGATCTTGCCAGTTTGAACTTGCTACTTCATCATGCCTGAATCAATTGCATCATCTGTTGCATCCTTGGAAGTGGCCTTTGAGGAGGGGAGGTTAGAAACCTACAATGGGAAGGAATTGAAGACGAGCTGCAAAAACCTCAAAATCTAAATCAGGGGCCTCACCAGAAAAGAGGAGCTACAAAAGGCGCTGAGGGCCTGGGTAGCAGCCAGACATGCTAGTGAGCTGTCTGGAGATCTTGGCATGGAGGCAGAGGAGCCTATTCCAAGGGTGGATGTGCTTTTGGGAGGGGGGGGCACCCTCTAAACCAGGCAGCAGCAGTCTGTCCCCAGAGAAACTGGAGGACAGGCGGGAAGCGAGGAAGTTCGAGTTGGAGAAACTCAGGATGGAAAGTGAGAGGGAAGACAAAAGAATAGCCATGGAGGAAAGGAGGATGATGTTAGACCATGACTTTAAAATGAGAGAGCTGGACTGGGAAGCCAGTGGGGCTAGGCCCAGCCCAGATGGTGGCAGCAAAAGTGTTAGGTCCAGTACTGAGGATGAGGTACACACACACACACACACACACACACACACAGGTTTGGGGCCCTGCTTCAAGGAGGGGGTTGACCTACACCAGGGGGTTCAGGATTGTGAGGTTACTCCAGTGGTGCGCAGTGTCCCTGAGGTGGATTGGGGAACTGGCACAGGGGATCATTTTCCTGGTAGTGGGAGGGACACTCTACTGACTCTAGATGAGAGGTGCAGGGAGAGGGGTTCCCCCATGATAGAAGCCCTGGTAAGTGAGTATGGAGACCAGCCAGACGAGTATGGGTTAAGAGACAGCAACAGTCAGACACTGTCTCACCAGTCTTGTGGGAATGATGTGGGGTACTTTTCTGAGGCACTGGATGATTGGGTGAAGGGTAGTTTGGTTAACACCTGTGTGGGGCTGTGTGATTCAATTGTTGGAGAGCATATTTTAAGTCCCTGTTTTCCAGAGCTATGCCAACACCCACTGGAGTGGGAGTTCTCTGACCCCAGGGAGCTTGCACGGGAGGCAGACCTTTTGGTGGATTCCAGAGGGTCTGGAGAAGCATCTGGGGGTGACCCGGAAGGAAGCGGCTTAGGTATTTCCCAACCGAGGGTGGTGGGAAAGGTTTGTGGTAGCCCAGATAGGTCCCGGTGTCGTGGGAAGGGTATAGGGACTCACGTCCTGTCTCCGCGGAGAAGGAGTGGGAATGGGCGGCGGCCCAAGGTGCCCGAAACTTGGTCCCAGAGCCTGGGTGGTTCCAGGAGGGAACACCAGGTGGGGAGCCTAGGCTGTACTGGTAGGCCTTCTGTTGAGGGGATCTCCTACTGTCAGGAGAACGTGGAGTGTCTGTAAACAGAGCTCCAGCGGTTCTGGTGTCTGGCGGTGCCGCTCCTAAGTGGAGGGTGCAGAAGTCCAGATTGAGGGGTGAGAGGGGTATGTGTTCCCCAGTGGGAGAACCAGTGGGTCAGGGGCCAGCCAGAAGGGCTGAGCCTCCTAGGAGTGACCATGGTGACACCACTTCTGTCCTGGGGGATCTTCGCGCACTGTCAGATGGACAGGGGGCGGGAGATCTGCGCCAGACAGACTGTCACACAACACATGAGTCATGTGTTACCCTCAGGGGGGGCATGCGTGCTCCCAAGGAAGTCCTGGTGCGCCGGGCAGGTGCTCAGCCACAGGGTTTAGTCCCTGGGTTGGGAGGCCAGGCTCAGGTCCTGCCTGACCTGGAGGGAAGGACTACTGTAAGCAGTGTCCTGACCGGTTTGTCTTCTAGGGTTACCAGTCCAGGTGGGAGGGTGCAGAACTCTGGAAGGGGGTGCAAAGGGAGGGAGTCCTCGCCTCTGACCCCGGTTCAACCCGAGGGTTTAGATCCTAAGGTGCTGGATCAGTTGCAGGGTCAAGGCCCTGAACTGGTGGAAGAATTGCGTAGGTCTGGTCCCAGCGTCCTGCCCGTTTTTGGTTCTGAGGGTGCTTCTCCCGGGAGGGGAGTGCGGAACCCCGGAAGGAGAGGTAAGGGGAGGAGAGCCTCGCCCGAGACCTCTGGTTAACCTGAGGGTACAGACCCTGGGTTGGAGTACCAGGTTCAGGGTGTCCCCCCTGACCTGGGGGAAGGGGCGACTGCTAACAGTACCCGTACCAGTTTGTCTTCTGGGGGTGCCACTCCAGCTGGGAGGGTACAGAGCCCCAGGGAAGAGGACCAGGTGTGGGGGAGCCCACCCCAGTCCCTTGTTCAGCCTCAGGGTACAGACCCCGGGCTGGTGTACCAGTTGCAGGATAGCACCCCTGAACTGGTGGGCGAATTGAGCAGGACACCTGCCGCAGGTGCCCTGACAATTCTGGAGGGGGGTACCCGCTCCAGGTGGGAGGGTACAGAGCCCCAGGGAGAAGGAGAGGATGTGGGAGAGCCCACCCCTGTCTCCTGTCCAGCCGTAGGGTAGAGGCCCTGGGCTAGTGTGCCAGTGTCAGGATGCCATACCTGACTTGGCAGAGGGGGGAGTGGAGAAAGGGTGCCAGGCACCTGGGGCTACCGCCCCCCACTCTCTGACGCCACAGCGGTTGGAGGGGCCTGAAAGGCCTAAGGCCTGGCTCTCATCACTGACATTTGTCAGTGGCCACTGTGGCTGGCTGTCCTGGTGGACAGAGTTGCCCCTGGGAGGGGACAGGAGTCACACCCCGGGGTGGACTGGGCC
This sequence comes from Calotriton arnoldi, assembly GCA_963921515.1. Lineage (NCBI taxonomy): Eukaryota > Metazoa > Chordata > Amphibia > Caudata > Salamandridae > Calotriton > Calotriton arnoldi. The sequence continues at coordinate 2,581,969 of CAWUFW010000476.1, read as the reverse complement.
ACACCATTGTGTTGGCCATGTGGGTACTGACTGCCTGTTGGGACACATCTGTGAGCCAAGTAAGTTTAGGTGCTGCACAGATGGGGTCCACAGGTGAGGAGAAGGGTTCCCCATGGGTCAGCTTAGTGGGCCCTGAGAGTATGGATAGAGGGATCCAACTAGGTTCAGGAAGGCGTAGAACGGGAAGAAAACCCTGCTGTTGCGGGCCAAGTCCCATGTTCTATCGCCCCAAGCAGGGAAGTCCATCGAGGTATGGATTAGTCTACCCTGGCTTTAGGCTGGAAGGGGGTTGTGTTGGAAATGGCCCTTTTTGCAGGGTTATCCCCAAACTTTTTGCTTTTTCCTCCTATTTTTCCCTGACCTGTTTGTGTTTTTAGGACTCTGGGCACTCTACCACTGCTAATCAGTGCTAAAGTGCATATGCTCTCTGTGTAAACTGTGTTATGGATTGGTATTTCCACGATTGGATATTTGATTTAGTTGTTAGTCCCCAGTAAAGTGCACTGAGTGTGCCAGGGTTGGTAAATCGAATGCTACTAGTGGGCCTGCAGCACTGATTGTGCCACCCACGTGAGTAGCCCTGAAAAGGTACCTCAGACCTGCCATTGCAGAGTCTGCGCGCAGTTTGTAACTGCCATGTCGACTTGGCCAGTGCACACACTGGCCTTCCCTTTTCTTACATGTCAGACACCCCTCAGGTAGGCCCAAGGTACCCCTGTGGGCAGGGTGCAGTGTATGTGAAAGGTGGGACATGCCCTGGTGTGTGTGGCATGTCCTGATAATGAATTACAGCCAATTTCGTTTTTCACTATTGCAAGGCTACCAGTTCCCCATAGGATAGAATGGGAGGTTTGTTTATAACATCTTATAAACATAACTGGCCCAGGGAATTCGGTAAGAAAATAGAATTTAGTATGGCTGAACTCAGAATCTAAAGATGCATCTTTTAGTGAAGGTGATTTTTACATTCTGTGTTTGAAAATACCACTTTTAGAAAGTAGGTATTTTCTTGCTCAGTCATCCCGTGTGCCTCTGCTGGAATGTGGATTGCCTGTCTGGGTTTTGGATGACAAAAGGCTGGGGAGCAGGAGGGCTCCAGATAGTCTAGGTGGGTCAGGAAGGGGCTGAATAGACCTGGGCTACAATGGGGGAAGGGGGAGGAGATTTCCTTGCACCTCAAAGGGCCTGGTCTGCCTCTGACAATGCCGTCTCCACCTCCTGCCAGGAAATCACACCAGAGAAGGCAGAACTGGTTCTGGCTGGGCACAGACACCCTCTGCTTAGAGGATCAAAGGATTTTGGATACAAATACTGGGGCCCAGACCCCTGAACTTTAGAACTCTTTTGGATCAAGAAGACTGCCAAGAAGAAGAGCCGGAGAAGCTGTGAGGAGGAACTACCACTTTGCTGTGTGCTTTGCTGTGTTGGCCTGCAGTGGCTGCTTCTGTCTTGGGCAGTGAAAGGCCTGGACTGGACTTTCTGCAATCTACTTTTGTGAGTTTCTCCAAGGGCTTGAGGTAGAGCTTGCCCCCTGTTCAAGAAGTCTCAGGAACAGCAAAGACTTCAAGTTCTTCTGCCCTCAGCACTGGGGACTGTGTGTTTTGTGCTGCAACAGAAGAAAAGCAACTCCACGACGCTGCTGCCGACTCCGTGTCCCGAAGGCACCGCAGAGGGCACAGCCGCAACGCCGCACCGCAACCCTGGTCTCACCGACGCCGCCTGTTGACGCCGCCACTGAGCCGCTGCTTGCACCGCGACCTGTGGGCACCACACCCCGCACCGCCTCGCTTCACGCCAAAGCTTTGGCACCGCAGAGGGCACTGCCGCAACGCCGCACCGCAACCCTGGTCTCACCGATGACGCCTGTTGACGCCGCCACCGAGCCGCTGCTTGCACCGCGACCTGTGGGCACCGCACTCCGCACTGCCTCGCTTCACGCCGAAGCTTTGGCACCGCAGAGAGCACCGCCGCAACGCGACCCTGGTCTCACCGACGCCGCCTGTTGACGCCACCACCGAGCCGCTGCTCGCACCGCAACCTGTGGGCACCGCATTCCGCACCGCCTTGCTTCACGAGGACGCCTTGGCCGCTCGTAAGTCACACGACGCACCACCCTCATCCCGCACCGCAGCCTTGGCCTACCGACGCCGGCGCCATCGACTCCAGTTCGTCAGCCGACGACAGCGCTTCAGCAGCAACGACGCCGCTGCTTGCACCGTGACCTGCAAGCACCGTGACGAGCACCATCTTCATCTCGCACCGCGACCCTGGTCTCACCGACGACGCCATCCGATGCCGCCACCGAGCCGCTGCTCGCACCGCGACCTGAGGGCACCGCACGCTGCACCGCAGCACCCGACGCCTGCCGACGCCAGCGCTCCTGACTCCATCAGAGAGGAGTTCGACTTGCAACGCGTGTGACTTCGAGGGCCCCGACGACTCCTGCACCGACCTCCGGAACCGACGCCTGCGGATGCCGTGTTTTCGGAAGCTCAATGAGAGGTCATCGATGCCCTGCATTTCTAAAAGGTACTGTTTGCGGGTCTTCCCGACACCGTAGCTGGCCCGCGATGCCGCGGTCAGCCAGAACTGTTTGGATTTGTTTGCTCACGACGCCGTGATAGCCCCGGACGGAGCTATTGACATCAAGGAACTGTTTTTTAAAGCATATTTTGATAACTGAAGATTTTTAAGTACTGTATTGTGGATTTTTATCGTTTTTGGTCTTGTCTTAAGTATATAAAAATATTGGATATTTTTCTAAACTGTTGTGGTGTCCTTTTGTAGTGCTTACACTGTATTACTGTTGGTTATGTACAAATGCTTTACACACTGCCTCTAAGATAAGCCTGACTGCTCGTGCCAAGCTACCAAGGGGGTGAGCAGGGGTTATTGTAGGAGTGTAACTCCCTTATCCTGACTAGGGTGGTGGTTTTTGCCTGGCTTTGGCACATGCCCTAGCCTGCCAAAAATCCCATTTCTAACACGATCTTAAACTGAACTCACTCAAATTGGAGTTCCTTTTGATATTCCCTTCCTCACACCCACCACTGTTCCATTCTGGCACAGTTTTGGTCTGATTCACATAACATGTTTGCTTGCAAGCCGTCCATTATTAAAAGCTCTAATATAACTGACTTTACGCTTGACAAAAATCTGAACCTAAATGCACACATTAACTCCTTTGATCAGAATACTTCAAACTCTGGATCGTCCCTCCAAGAGAGTGCAAAGTTCCCTAGCATCTTGAGCCATAAGGTCAGTGAAGGGGCTGGAGAAGCAGTAGTAGACCTTTGCTTGTGAATAAAAACGCACAATCTTGTTTTTCACATTTCCAGGTTGTCTTTGTATGCACCTGGATGTGTTAGAGGTGAGTAGTGGATTTGGGAGGAGCAGGCATATGCTATCCATGAGAGCTATGCAAAGGACTGGAGTCATGAAGTGAGTGCGATAACTAAGAATATGCCTACCACACTCCAGGTGGTGAGGAAGACTGGAGGTAGGGTTAAGGCAGGAAGGCTGAGAGAAGCAGTCACTGCTAGTCAAGCAGGGAAGCAGCTTCAGAATTTTGTTTTCAGATCAAGATCATGTCATATCCTCCAGCCTCCCACCACACACATGTGGGGAAATCATTTCTTAAAAGCTAAGGGGCCAATTTACAAAAGTAAATTTAGTTGTAATCCTACGTAAAGAACAAGTTACTTACCTTTGGTAATGCATTATCTGGTAGAGACTCTATCTAGCTGCAGATTCCTTACCTTTGAATTTCTCATGCGTCAGGCTGGATCTGGAAACCTTTGCTGATTAGTACCCCTTGCGAGCGCCGTCAGGTGGCTCCATTCGGCTCCGCGGGACGTCGTTGGCATCGTTAGCATTGGTTATGACGTTGCAGTACCTATATAAGCGCCACCCAGGTGCGCGGACACCAGTACTTTCCGGTTTTTCCACGACAGAAGCGCAGTGCCACGAAGTAACTGACGTAGACGGGTGCAAAAATAGGGCCCTGAAATGGGGGAGTAACCCTAGCCCTACAACTTTAGTCCACAAGGCGGGGAGGCATGGGTGGGGCTGTAAGGAATCTGCAGCTAAATAGAGTCTCTACCAGATAATGCTTTACCGAAGGTAAGTAACTTGTTCATCTTATAGAGACTTCTTGCTGCAGATTCCTTACCTTTGAATTAAATACCCAAGCCATACCAACCCGGAGGTGGGTTGGGGACCAACACCTCAAACTAGGAAGTCCTGAAGGACAGAATGGGCAAAATGTCCGTCCCTGCAGACCTGACTGTCCAGGCAGTAGTGTTTGGCAAACATGTGCAAAGATGCCCATGTTGCTGCCTGACAGATGTCCAGTACTGGGACACCCTGAGCCAAGGCCGTAGTGGCAGCCTTTCCCCTGGTGGAATGGGCCATTAATCACTCAGGGGGCTGCTTCTTTGCCAAGGTATAGCAGATCATAATGCAGAGAACGACCCAGCGAGAGATGGTCCTTTTCTGCACTGCCCTTCCCTTCTTAGCTCCCACGTACCCCACAAAGAGTTGGTCATCTACCCGGAACTCTTTTGTGCGGTCAAGGTAGAACAACAACGCTCCTTTTGGTTCCAGTCCGTGGAGACGCTCCTCCTCCTTAAAGGGATGCAGAAGAGCAAAGAAGGTGGGCAACGTGATGGGTTGACCCAGATGGAATGGGGTCACGACTTTTGGTAAAAAGGAAGCCCGGGTGCGCAGCACCACTTTGTCTGGAAAAGACATCAGATAGGGAGGCGTGCAAGATAACGTCTGCAACTCACTCACCCTCCTGGCAGATGTAATCGCCACTAAAGACTGTTTTGATGGTCAACAGCCGGAGGGCACAGTTTTGTAAAGGCTCGAAGGGAGCACACATTAGGTTGGTGAGGATCAAGATTTTCTAAGATCCACTAAGCCACGGATACCCTATTTCTATTCCCTACCAAAGACCCACAAGAACAGGAACCCACCTCCAGGGAGGCCGATAGTATCAGGGATAGGCTCCGTGTTAGAACCCCTGTCACAATTTGCAGACTACTACCTGAGACCTCTAGTACAACGACAATCCACTTACTTTAAGCTACACACGGGATCTTCTGAATCTCTTGAAAGATGTATCATACCAACAAGGCAGTTCCTGTCTAGTTGGCCTAGACCTAGAGGCTTATATACGAGCCTTCCCCAAGAAGCCACGTTACAAACTATCGAAGAGATATTATTCAGAGAAAACTGGCCACATAAGACACTGAGACATTTCATCCTGGAATGCTGCCCCTTAGCCTTAATGGAGAAGTATTTTGAATATGAGGGAACCCTATACCTCCAAACGCACTGGACCTCTATGGGCAGTACATTCGCCCCCAGTCTGGCGGGCCTCTTTGTGAGCACATTTGAAGAAAAATACATTCAGAATGAAAATAATACCTTCAAGACCAAGATCCTTTTCTGGAAAAGGTATATAGACGATGTTCTTATGATCTAGGGAGATAAACCAGAAACCTTACCAGAATTCCATACATGGATCAATACCAGAGATGACTTTCTCAATTTCACTTACACCACAGATGAGAATACACTGGATTTCCTAGATATTACCATCTACAGGGAAAACACAAAATTATCCATCAAGACCTACTATAAACCCATTGTCAAAAACAATCTCCTCCCATTTAATAGCTTCCATCCAAGATCACTGAGAGAAAACCTACCATACAGTCAATTCCTGAGGATAAAGATGAACTGTAGCAACATACAGGTATACAAACAACAGGCAGGCGAGTTAAGCATAAAACTCAAGGTTAGACAACATCCCAAGACCATCATTAACAAATGCCAGAAAAGAGCGAGACACCAAAGCGGCGAGAACCTTCTTGAGGTGACGCCCAAAACACCGGATAAAGATATCCTCACATGTGTAACTACGTACAACATAGCTTCAAACCAGGTAAAGAAATTAATTAACAAAAACTGGAACATCCTCACCTCAGGAAACCTACAATGGCCCAAACCCAGATTTGCCAATAGTAGAACAAAGAACATTCGGGACATCCTAGTCCACAGAAGACCAATACTAAATCAGAGGGAGTCTAACCTGATACCGTGGATGTCTCAAGCTATAAAAGGACACCTCCCTTATGGCCACTGTTCCGTGTGTCACTTGACCAAGAAAACCAACACTTTACAGTTGACTGATGATATTGTTTAGTCACTCAGACTACACACAAATTGCAATACGACGCATGTGATATACATGATCACATTCCCTTGCCAACTGAAATATATAGGCATGACATGTCGTAAAGTGAAACAACGAATTTGTGAGCACCGTAGTAACATAAAGTGTAAAAAATCAACCACACGCATGAGCACCCATTTTCTGAACATGAACCACACCATGAAGGACATGGAATGGGTCGTCATTATAACTCTAGATCACAAAGGACACCCAAATGCAGGAAGAATTCTCTTCGAGAAGGAACAACGTCGGGTATACCGTTTACGGACATATAACAAAGGATTAAATGACAATATTCCTTGGTTGTCATTAACACACTGAACAACTAATGCTAAAACAGCAGAGTGACCCGTGTGTACACGAAACAAAATATCACCACTAAACACGTTTCTTAACCCGTATATTATGGGCGACTAGACACAGAAACAATGACAACTTCATTATAATGGGCACTCAAGATAATGCCATAGCATTTAGATAATACTGCACATTGCCGTGGTAAACCTCTCTTAATCCTTCATAGAGGATTGCATTGACCACATGAAGCGCAACATCAAGACTCGCCTTTTGTCCCTAACACCGCCCTCTTAACAGTAATTTTATAACAGCACTTAATATAGGGGGCACATGAAACCACATAGGAACAATTACACCTTCACGACCCCTAGAGAATTTTCAAGTCTGTCTTCATCTCGAAATTGGCATTAGAATAGTCTTTTTTCAGTTTCTATACCGCATCATCACTATAAAGGTGCACTTCCTCCCGGACCGCAGGTGATAACTTCCGGGTCGCGGTAAGAAGTTACAACAAGGACATGCAAGTAGCGTTCTAGAGGTAACTGAGAAAGAAATCACACCAACAACCCAAGGTAATGTGAGAAAAGAAATTATCACCGTCATGCCTGTTTCCATTTCTTATTGTAGAGCTCCTGCAGCACCCAATGGAGTTTAATTAAACTCCCTTAAAGGTACCATTAAGTTTATTAACGTTTGCATGTTTTCCTTTTGAATTACAAAGCCCCAAATATAAAACGATACGAACGTTAAGGCTAAAGTAATACTTATTGTACAGCATGCTTTTCTTTCCTTCTCTCCGCGCAAAAATATTTAGAAGGATGAGAATTTTTCAAAAACCATTTCAACACGGTGAAAATCTTTCTAGACACGTTTATTGGACATGTTCTTGAGCGCACGTTTGATTACATCCTCAACGCAGGCTCTTGTGGTGTAGAGTAGAAGTAAAATTATTGATATGCTTTACACTAACTTAATGATGACTTAACAGCCATAGACTTTTTTCTTACCAACGAGCACAAATCACTGTATTATTACATCCTTTTGTAAGCCTTTGATGCCAACAAATATAACTGTATGCCTTCCTGATATCGATCCCTGATTGATTATTAACGCTTCACTGTCATATGTAACGAGAAATTACATAAGTACAGCATACAAATTGTGTCACATATGCAAGTAGCATTACACATCCAAGCAACTAACTGGGCAACACTATATGAAATCTATATAAAGCAACAATATGCATGTTTTTCCTTTTCCCCTTTTTCTTTCCCAAGCTATAGGTAGAACCATAACCTATAAACCCGTTCATTACATGAAATAATGACGAAGACGGGTAAGTGACATTATCTTACCCAATGTGTCAAAGCGATCAATCACGTTATCGCTATTACTAAGGTCCTGATGAAAGTCCACCGATCTTTAGAGACACCCATGGACTGAAACATGTCGACCACTGAAATCATCATTATATAGGTGCGGTGGACCATTCACACATCCACCAGAGCACCACACACTGTTTTTAATCTTACTCCATCCTGACGAATAAAACAAGAGTACAGGATAGAAGGTATTTTTAATTTATCACTTTTTTCCGCTAACACTATCGAAATCACAATCGTCAAAGAACCAGATGGTCTCCCTCCAGGTGGAGGAAGGTTGACTGCCTGGAGAACGGGAAACTCAGGCGGAAAAGGACCCAATGATAAAACCAATCACCTAACCTTCTCAAGCGGAGAACCAAGATATACAGCTGCCCACGGGTTAGAGTGTATGAGGGCCTTTGTACAACACTTATAGACCCTGGCCTTTTCAAGATACGTGGTTTATTCTCTTTTGATTATAGACCAAATTAAGGACCCACTGTTACATAACAAAGGGCTTGGATGGAAACAAATGAGCCAGCCCTTTTAGAAACCTATATACAATTGGAGCCCTAAAGAGAGAAGGTTGGTCTGGCAGCCGCAAAAAAGCAGACAGAGCAGAAAGGTAACCCTTGAGAGTTCCCAAAGCAGAGCCCTGCTGGGCAAGGGTCAGAATGAATAAAAGAACAGTGGAAAGCAAAGCAGAAAGAGGGTCAATAGACCTTTCTGTACAGTATAATACAAATTTCTGCCAATGGCAGGCGTATACCGTTTTTTTAACGTTTATTAGTCTTTATTTCGACCGCACTGATCATAAAAGACAATAAATAATTAACATCACCAAAGAGTACAAGTGTAAAATCCAGTTCACAACAAGGACTATACATAAAAATGTGATAAAACATGTTAAAAAGACAAGCATTTTATGTATCAATTAAAAAAGCTTATACATGCTTTTTTTACGATAAAAAAATAAAATCGATGCAGGCAAATAACAGTTCATATAGTATTCTATACCAGCGGATCCCAATACTGATTAAAAAATATGATAAATAACCGGGCTGGAGAGCTAAGCAGAAGACAGTGTCTGACTAAGCACTGTCGCAGTCTGCTTGCTTTCACTTTTACATCTAATTCTCCACACCCAGCCTAAAAACTTCGCTATAGCAATCACAATTGCCTCGTGTGCTGGTCTTCAGTATTCGCAAAGCAGTAGCACTCGATCTAGTACCCATATTCAAACAAATTGGTTTGAGCCAATTGAGCTGGGCATACAAATAATATGTGAGGGATTGTTTCATCCATACTCTGACAAAGTGGGCATTTGCTATCTTGAGAATGGTGCCAAGTTTTGGTAAAGTCTTTGGTCGGTAACGTTCCTATCCGGAACTGGAAAAAACGTTTCCTGTCAATGGGCTTGGTTATAAAGTCCCAAAAATCTTCATACAGGGGTTCCGGCTTGTGGTCCAGAAAGGTACTGGTCAAAGGTGATGAATTAGAATGACACAGATTACCAGTTCTAGTCATAGCCCAGTAAGCTTCTTTAAATGCTTTTTTGGGAGGAAAAGTATTATGCACCGGGTCTTCCCATAAATGCCTCATGCCCATATTCACCAGGGAACTTTTCACCTGTTGTAACCATCTGATCTTATGAGAGGTATCGGCATCTCTGATGTCTTTGAGAGCTAGGGCCTTGAGACCCTCGCGGGTATGTAGTGCGCTTTATAAGTGACATGATTGATTGATTGATTGATTGATTGATTGATAGTGGGCTAATTCCGGGGTAGACCAAAGTCTTCTCCAGTAGGCCAATGGTCTAAACCTAGCAACCTCTGCCAGGGAATAGCACCCCAAATCAGAATATAAGGGTATAAGAGGTGTACTTTGGGGGAGGCCTACCAAACCTCTCAAAAATCTTTTTTGGGCCTGTGCTAGTGAGGACAGGTTTTCAAAACCCCAAAGTTCCGCCCCATACAGAATAGAAGCCATAACCTTGGTATTATATATCTTAAGTGCAGGACCGACCGGGTTAGTCTGGGAGAGCATGTGTTCTTTCAAAATCACTCCTGCTAGCTGGGAACGCTTAAGCACCATAATTTCTATCTGGGGTTTCCAGTCTAGTTTACGGCCAATGTTTACTCCAAGGTAAGTAAATAAATCTGTTTGTTCCAATGGCTCATTATTCATAACAACCCTTGACTTGATTACTTTGTGTTTGTGCAACACCATAAATTTAGTTTTATCCACATTTACCAATAACTCATGTTCCTTACAAAATAACTCAGAACGGGTCAGTGCTCTCTGCAACCCAACTTGAGTTTTTGATAAAATTAGGGGATCATCCGCAAACATGAGTATTGGGACTTTTATGCCAGCAACGGAGGGTGCATCGGTAGGGTACTCTGAAAAATAATTGACCACGCCATTTATAAACAGTGAAAACAGGGTTGGGGCCAGTACATACCCTTGACGTACCCCTTTAAGGATTGGAAATTTGGGGGTAATGTTCCCTTGAGCACCCCAACGAACCTGCGCATAGTTGGATTCATGCAGTTTAACTACAAGCTGCAAAAGCTCGGAGGGTAATCCTAGGTCACTCAGTACAGCCCAGAGTTTGTTTCTCGGGACTGTGTCGAATGCTGCTTTGAGATCTACAAAGGTGGCATAAATAGTTCCACCAGCTAATAGTACAACACGCCAGTAAATTGAGACAAAATAAAAAACTTGATCAATTGTACTTACGAGGGCCCTAAAACCTGCTTGGAAAGGGGATAATATGTTATTCTCTGCTATCCAGATCTGAATTCTGTTCAGAACCAATCTAGCCATAATCTTTTGAGTGGAATCGATCAAGCTGATTGGCCTGTAATTACTGGGGCTAGAACGGTCCCCCTTCTTATAAATAGGTATGATTTCGGCTCCTCGCCAGGAGTCGGGGATGGGAGCTCCTCTGGCAATGGCGTTTGCGAGGATCAGAATATACTTGAGCCAATTGTCTTTATCAGATAAGAATAAGTCTACCGGAATACAATCAGGACCGGGAGCCCTTCCCTTTGGTGCTGAATTCACAGCAGTTTCAACTTCCCTTAAGGAAAATGTTACTGGTGAGTCTACACTTGGAACTAGGAAGGGGGGTATATTCTCAGCAACTGCAAATTGATTCTCAAAGAAGGATACCCACTGGTCCGGGGCAATGTTGTTTGAGGGGGCACTACCTTGGCCTCCTCTACCCCATTTAACGAGCTGCCAAAATGATTGCATATTTTTCAATTTGCTAGCTTGCAAAAGTTCCTTCCACTGTTGTTCATCCCAATCCTTTTTAGCTAAAGTTTGCGTAGAATTATACTGTTTGCGTGCTGTTCTTATCCTGGTTATGTCATTGGTTTTTATTGCCCGAAACAACTGCTTGTACGCTACCTTACAAGCCTTGTTATACCAGTGATCATGCTTTAATGAAGATCTCTTAGGAGTTTTAAAGGGTTTAACAAAGAAACGCCTGATGTTTTCAAACATGGTCGCGTGGATTTGGGTGATATTAAGGTTGATTTCACCCTGACTGGTAGTTTTTTGAAGAAGGTCTAGAGAGTTCATCACCTCTGCTTTCATGTTATCAAGGGAGCTTTCATTCTCGACAATCCGGGACCATTTGACCCGCCTCTTGTCATTACTGATTATAGCATCAGCAGTCTCAATTACACCAGCTGGGGGCAAGAATGGTGCGTAGACTGAGCCTTTGAGTTTTAGCAGCAATGGGTTGTAGTCGCTTTCATTCCTTACACAAACCTCCATGTCCACTAGTGATGACCAGTTCTCTATATTAATAAAGATGTAGTCTATACGACTATTTCTCAGACCGTTATTGTATGTATGTGATCCTAAGCGGTCAGAGGGTGTACGGCCATTTGCTGCCCTAACTCCCCTTTCTAAGCTAAAAGCTTTCAGCTGGAGCGCTGCCGCGGTCCACTTTTTAATTGGTGGTAACTCCAGTTGGGGTATACCCCACTGGGCATCTTCGTCAGCACTAAGGTTGCTATCCTCGGAATCCAAACGCTCAAATGTAGTATTAAAATCTCCTGCTATGATTATGTTGTTCCCTTCACCCATTCTGACTAAAAAACTGTTAAGGTCAATGATTGTCTTAGATGACCTGCCACCCACCAAGCCCCTGGCATATACGTTAACTATAAGTAGGTTGGGGGGGGGTGATTAGGGCAGATGAGAATTGCCATGATGTCAATGTTATCGGTCTCCATTTCCACTATCTTATATGCAGGACTCTGCCTTACCCATATTGTTAGCCCACCTGAGGGTCTGCCTTTTTGACCACCTACTGCTAGTTTATAAAAAATTAAATAGCCAAAATGGTGAACTGGAGCTAATGCCCAAGTCTCTTGGAACAATATAATATCCTGTGTTTCTATAAAATCTGACCAGTCCAGTGATGGGATCTTATGGATCAACCCTGCTATGTTCCAGGAAGCTATTGTCATTAAAGATGTATCTTGGAAGCCTGTGGTATTACCTGGGCTGGCCTCCACAGTATTGCTCTTGTTGGAGATGACTGGAACTAGGACATGATTACCTACTTGGCTAGGAGAAACAGTAGATAATGGTGTTGGGGACCTAGGCGGTTCTTCTACACAATCTGTCCCAGCAAAGCCAGTGCTAGGGGGACATCTTATGCAGTGACTTTCAGCCCCTCCTAGTTGAGTGGCTACTAGGGATCTGTCTTGGGGGCATAAGTCTGTTAAAAGTCAATCTATATTTTGGAGGGACGAGTCCCCGATACAGCTTAGCTCTAGGGCGTTAAAAGCTAGGTTAGAGGCAAAGGCAGGAGGGTTCAGTTTCAGCCTGTTTGTATGTATCATATGAGATGTTCTTAAATCAAAAGCCACCAAATTTTCTACCAGCAATGGAGAAACAAGGGTAAGACACACATAATCAGAGTTGTTTTCCTTGGAAGAGTATCTTACAGCGGAGGATATGTCCTCCCTGATTATGGATCTGCACTTACGCACATGTCTCAGCCACTGGGTACACTTATTGGTCAGGGACTGCTCATCCTCCTTAATTAAACTAGGCGAAATTTTTGGGACATTAGTCAAGAAAATTTGTGATTTGGAGGATCGAAGAAAAGATTTATCGTGATTGCTTTCGCTTGTAGGTAAGGTTGCCCTAGGCTGAATATTGGGGCGAAAAGAAGTGTGCGTTTCTCTTCTAGCGTGTACATTAGGCAAACTATAGGATCTATTCACTGGCTCTACGAAGGTGGCAGGATTCTGCATGATATTTGGGCCATAAGTTGGTTGTTTAATGAACTTTGCTAGTTGTTCGTTAGCTTTGTTTTTAATAATTGGACTGCATGAATTCCCTTTAGTGATGTTAGATGTTCTGCAAACTTGAGTCTGGGGCAGGGCTTCTGCGGCTGGATAGTCTTTACTGGGGCGTATTTTTAATGCTATGGTGAGTGTATCAATCGTACCCTTTAATTAATTAACTTCCTCCATAAGTTGCTTGGTCTGAGCCTTTAAATCGGTTATCTGATTGCTAAACATATCTGTACAAGAACACAAAACCCTATTGGTTGTGTCATCACAACTGATACATTCACCTTCTGGCCCCTTGGAACTCTGCTGGTCATCGAGTTCCTCTGGGATTTCCAGTAAGGGTGAAAATCTATTTGAACATATAATGGCAGACTCAGTGGCGCATGTTATGGGAGGGTAAAAACTTGGCAGAGAGGAGTTATTACTCTCTTCAAGGAAAGTACATTCATGAATAGAGGCTTGTTGGCCCTTTGAAGAGGATTTTTTAAACATATCCGGAATTGCCAGAATAGCTTTTTTGGAGGTTGTGGCTGAAGTGAGGGGGGGTGCACTGGCCACGTTGGAAGAACTGCACGAGGCAGATGGGGCAAGTAAAATCTCCTCACAATCACCAACAAGGTTAACAATGCGATCCATGACAGCATGGGTTTTACACAACGATTGTTTAGATGTTTTTTTTGTTTTTTTACCTTTCTTCAAAAGCTCCCCCTCCCCACTATCCAGAGCTTTCTTCTTCCCCATTAGGTTATTCCAGAATTGATTAGTTAGACACAGGCAACAATGTAATGATAAGTAAAAGATAAAGCACAAGTTACTAACTTGTGTAACGATATATCTGTAAGAGACAGTAGTTAGTGATAGATTCCTTACCTTAGAATATCCCCAGGCGTCAGGCTGGATCCGGAAAGTTTTGCGTAGCAGTACCCTTGCGCGTCGGTAGGCGGCGTCGTGCGGCTCCGCGTCCGTCGTCGGCGTCGTGATCGCCGGGATGACGTCGCGGGCAGTACTTAGGCGCCGCCCCTGCGCGCTGACGTCCGTTCTGTACACGACTTTCCGCGCCAGGAACGCAGAGCCATGCAAGAAGCTGACACAGGTGTCTGAAAAATACTAGGGCCCTGAAAGGGATGTCCTTAACCCTAGAAATCAGTTCGCAGAACGGGGAGGATGGGTGGGGCGGTAGGAATCTATCACTAACTACTGTCTCTTACAGATATATCGTTACACAAGTTAGTAACTTGTGCATCTGAAAGAGACACGTTAGTGATAGATTCCTTACCTTAGAATAGATACCCCAGCAATACCAACCCCGGTGGTGGGTCTGCGAACAAAGATCAGACAAGGAAGTCCTGGAGGACAGAACGGCCAAAGAAGCCGTCCCTCCGGACCTGACTGTCAAGGCAGTAATGCTTAGTAAACGTGTGCAGCGAGGCCCACGTAGCTGCCTGACAGATAACCGGCAGCGGAACACCGCGGCCCAAGGCCGTGGTAGCAGCCGTTGCCCTGGTGGAATGGGCACGCAGCCCAACAGGAGGCTCCTTCTTAGCCAAAGAATAGCAGGTCTTGATGCACAAGGTAACCCAGCGGGAGATGGTCCTCTTGTGCACCGCCCGACCTTTTGGCGCCCACGTAGCCAACAAAGAGCTGGTCATCCACCCGGAAGTGTTGTGTGCGGTCGATATAGAAGGAGAGCGCACGTTTTGGGTCCAGACGGTGGAGCCTCTCTTCCTCTCTGGAAGGATGCGGAGGCGGAAAGAAGGTGGGCAAAGTGATGGTCTGCCCAATGTGGAAAGCAGTAACCACCTTTGGCAAGAAGGACGGACGCGTCCGAAGAACAACCTTGTCTGGATGAACAGACAGAAAGGGAGGTTTGCAAGAAAGAGCCTGGAGCTCACTCACCCGCCGAGCGGAGGTGATGGCCACCAGAAAGGCTGCCTTTAGAGTCAGAAGACGAAGAGGACAGTTATGCAGAGGCTCAAAGGAGCGCACATTAAAAGGTAAGAACCAAGTTCAAGTCCCACTGAGGCATTACAAACGGAACAGGAGGGAAGAGGTGAGTAATGCCTTTTAAGAACCTGTTAACAACAGGGGACTTGAAAAGGGAGGGCTGATCAGGGAGCCTGAGGAAGGCCGAGATAGCACAAAGATAACCCTTGATGGTACCCAGGGCAGAACCCTGTTGGGCCAGAGAGAGAAGGAACAGAAGGACCTCAGAAAGAGGGGCAGAAAGGGGATCCACAGCCTTTGCTGTGCACCATGCCACAAATTTGTTCCACCTGCAGGCGTATACCACCTTAGTGGAGGGACGCCTGGCTGCCAGAATCACATCACAAACTTCGGGAGGCAAGTCGAAAGGAATCAACTGCCGCCGCTCAATCTCCACGCAAGCAGGTGTAGACTGGACAGGTTCGGGTGGAGGACCGTCCCCTGCTGCTGCGACAGAAAATCCTCCCGAAGAGGCAGACGGATCGGGGGATCTATGCTCATATTGAGTAGCTCGGGATACCAAACTCTTCGAGCCCAGTCCGGAGCCACAAGAATGACTTGGGCCCGGTCGTGCCGAATCTTCTTCAACACTCTGGGTAGAAGTGGTATAGGCGGAAAGGCGTACAACAGACCGCAACTCCACTCGCGACGAAAAGCGTCGCCGAGCGAGTGCCGCCTTGGAAATTCCAACGCGCAGAACTGATGACATTGCGCGTTCTCTTCGGTGGCGAATAGATCTAACCAAGGCTCTCCCCACTGTAGAAAGAGTCCTTGCGCCACTTCCGAGTGAAGACGCCATTCGTGATCCATCATGCACCTGCGGCTGAGTTCGTCCGCCCTGGCGTTCAGAGAACCTGCCAGGTGTTGAACCATCAGGAACATGCCCTGATGTTCCAGCCATGTCCAGAGGCGCAGAGCCTCCTGACAAAGGGTCCAAGACCCCACCCCGCCCTGTTTGTTGCAGTACCACATGGCGGTGGTGTTGTCTGTGAACACCTGCACTACCTTCCCTTTGACAGAGGGAAGGAATGCCTTGAGTGCAAGCCGGATCGCCCGGAGCTCCAGAAGGTTGATATGGAGCCGGGACTCCGCCGGAGACCAGAGGCCTCTGATCTCCGCCTCTCCCATGTGACCGCCCCATCCCAGAAGGGACGCGTCCGTCACAACTGTATGCTCTGGCTGGGGAAGGGAGAGGGATCTGCCCATGACCCATTGCCGGTTCGAGAGCCACCACTGCAACTGTTTTGCAGTCCCCTCCGAGATCTGGACGTGATCGGACAGGTTGCCCTGGTGCTGCGCCCACTGGAACTTCAGGTCCCACTGCAGAGCCCGCATATGCCATCTGGCATGATTGACCAGCAGGATGCAGGAGGCCATGAGGCCCAGCAGCCTCAGGGTCATCCGTACCGAAACCCAGGATAAAGGCCGAAAGATCGGAATCATAGCCTGAATATCCCGGACTCGCCGTTCGGGAGGATAGGCCCGAAACTGCGTCGTGTCCAGAACTGCTCCGATGAAAAGGAGCTGTGGAGAAGGAATCAGATGCGACTTCGGCACATTGATGGAGAACCCCAGCGAGTGCAGGAGTTCGGCCGTAGTCTGGAGGTGGGAGACGACTGCCTGGGACGAGCCCGCCTTCAGCAGCCAGTCGTCGAGGTAGGGGAAGACTGAAACCCCCGCCCGGCGCAGATGAGCTGCGACCACCGCCATCACTTTCGTGAACACCCGAGGGGCACTGGTAAGGCCAAAGGGGAGCACGGTGAACTGAAAATGCTCGGGGCCTACCGTGAACCGAAGGTAACGCCGGTGGGCCGGCAGGACGGGGATGTGGAAATACGCGTCCTGCAAGTCCAACGCTACCAACCAGTCTCCTGGGTCGAGGGCAGTCAAGACCTGAGCTAGGGTGAGCATCTTGAACTTCTCCTTCCGGAGGAAGCGATTGACGTTCCGGAGGTCCAAGATAGGACGCATGTCCTCCTTGTCCTTTTGGGCACCAGAAAGTAGTGGGAGTAGCAACCACGCCCTACTTCTGGGGTCGGAACATGCTCGATGGCCCTCTTGGTCAAGAGGGCCGTGACTTCCTTCTGTAGAAGCACCAAGTGATCCCCTGACATGCGGTGGAATTGAGGTGGCATGGCTGGGGGGAGGTCTCGAAGGGAGGGAGTAGCCCCTTCGGACAATGTCCAAGACCCACCTGTCCGAGGTGATGGTGCGCCAGTGGGGAAGGTGATGGCGGACCCTGCCCCTACTGGCGTGCCGTGCACCTGAAAGGAGGGACTAGGAGGGCTTGGAGGCCGCGGACGGGTTGGAGGTGGTGGCCTGACCCGCACGCTGGTTGCCCGATCCGCCACGGCGGAATCCACGTCCTCGGCCACGCGAAGACGCCTGCTGCGCGGGCCGGTGGCTGGGCTGCTGACGTGAAGGGGCGCCCCTACCGTGGCCACGATAGGGGCGAAAAGCAGAAGGCAGCGGAGGGCGTGTAGCAGAAAGGCCCAGGGACTTGGCAGTAGCCCGTGAGTCCTCAAAGCGCTCCAACGCATGGTCTGCTTTGGACCCAAAAAGACCGACTCCATCAAAGGGCATGTCCATGAGAGTATTCTGGACATCCCCTGAAAAACCAGTGGTTCTCAGCCAGGCGTGGCGTCGGAGCGCCACCGTCGTTGCAATCGACCTGCCCAGCGAGTCGGCGGTGTCAAGGCCACAACGGATAGTGTATTTGGCCGCATCCCTTCCTTCCGCAATGGCGCGGGAAAGCAGTGCCTGGACCTCCTCAGGGCACTGGGGCAAAACATCCGCCACCGAATCCCACAGGGAGTGGGTATATCGGCCCAAAAGACAAGCGGTGTTAACGGACCGCAAGCCAGCACTGGAGGAAGAAAAACCTTTCTTCCCAAACTGATCCAGGCGTTTGGATTCCCTATCCGGAGGAACGGTAGGGAAGGCGGTTTGGGAAGCGGAGGCTTGGACAACCAAGCTCTCAGGAGTGGGGTGGACAGAAAGAAACAGGGGGTCGCCCGGAGCGGGGCGATGGCGTCGTGACACGTTCCGATCCACAGGAGCCCCTGTGTTGGGCTTGGACCAGGCGCCCAAAAGAACGTCCGTGAGGGCGTCGTTAAACGGCAGCACAGTCTCCGCAGAGGAGGCTGCCGGCTGAAAGCACCTCTGTCAAGATGTTAGGCTTGACCGTCAAAGTAGGGAGCTGGAGACGTAAGGCCCCAGCAGCCCTACGCAACACCGTACCAAAATTGGCCCCCTCCTCCGTAGCCACGGGAGGAGACAGCATGCCAGTGTCAGGAGAAGTATCCAGACCACTGGCCTCCCCTAGACTCTCTGTCCAGTCCTCATCATACTGACAGTTGCGTGTCAGAGGGTCATCAGACCCCTCCCAGTCCTCCTGGTCCTCCTCTGGTTCAAAATAAGGAGGAGGAGGGACATTTGGGACCCAAGGTCCCATCGGCGCCGGAGCCGGCGTCGAGCGACGTCGCTCCGGGTCCATGTCCGGAGCCGGAAGGAACTGGGGACGACGCCGCCCGGAGCCCAGGGCGGCGTCGAGAACGGCACCGGAGACATCGGCGCCGGCGGAGGTGTCGTGAGGTCGACCGGCGTCGATGGGGGTTGTGGAGCCGGGATCGAGGCCGGGGCCGAAGCCGGAGCCGGGATCGAGGCTGGAGGCCCGGGCGACGCCGGGGCCGGAGCCGCCGGCGACGCCGGAGCAACCCCATCAGGGCCCGCGGGGCCCGAAGGCGCACCGGAGGGGCCTGAAGGCCCGAAGAGGCGGGCCATGGCCGACAGGAACTCCTGTACCTTGGCCGGATCCGCCCCGAACCCGGGAAGGGCGGGTATGACGGGGGCGACTCCACAGGCAAGTCCGGGGCCGCGGGGGCGGGGACGGTGCCGGGAGGGGCCTCAGCCGAGTCGCGAGACCGGCGAGGCGAAGTCCGAGAGCGACGATGCTTCTTGGACTTCTTGTGCCTGGACTTACCGGACGAAGAAGACTTCGACGCCGACGACCGGTGTGCACTCCGCGAGCGACCCCTGGACCTCTCACGCGACCGGGGCTTCCGCGGAGCCGAATGCCGGGCCTCGAGGAGCTTTCGAGACCGCTCTCGCAAAGCTTTCGGGTTGAGGGCCTGGCATTCGGGACAAGACTCGGTGTCGTGGCCTCGGCCGAGGCAGAAGAGACACTCCCAATGCGGGTCGGTGACGGACATCATCCGCGCACAGGCGCCGCATCGCTTGAAGCCGGGCATCCCTACGACACCTTAAAGATGGAAAAAACAGTGAAAAAATCACCAAAAAGTATGGTCAAAAATTGACCAGGGCACTGCTCTTCCCGGATCTGCGCTTACTGGCGCGGAAAAAGAAGAACTGACGTCAGCGCGCAGGGGCGGCGCCTAAGTACTGCCCGCGACGTCATCCCGGCGATCACGACGCCGACGACGGACGCGGAGCCGCACGACGCCGCCTACCGACGCGCAAGGGTACTGCTACGCAAAACTTTCCGGATCCAGCCTGACGCCTGGGGATATTCTAAGGTAAGGAATCTATCACTAACGTGTCTCTTTCAGATATATAGGTTTATGCAGTGGCACAAACCAAAACAGTAAATTATAAACCAGAACTTGCCTCGCAGTAGGGCCAAGACTACTTAAAGCTTTAGC
Source organism: Calotriton arnoldi (assembly GCA_963921515.1). NCBI lineage: Eukaryota > Metazoa > Chordata > Amphibia > Caudata > Salamandridae > Calotriton > Calotriton arnoldi. The sequence goes on along the minus strand of CAWUFW010000476.1, from coordinate 2,562,093 downwards.
CACCAGCCAATAAAGGAATGCATAAGCAAAAATATAAAATGAATGAGGATCTGAGTCAGTTGCCCATGGCAAGGAAAAAAAGTCCATCCTGGCTTCAGCACGAAGGGGTAGGTGAGCTGCGCGGCTTCCAACAGAAGCGGACATCCTAATATAGATGTCATAAGTTGTGCTGAAGCAGATGGGGCGCAATCTTCACCAATTATAGGTTTGCCCCAGTGCCTGCGGGTAATACCCCGCACTACCTTGTGGTGGCAGGTAAACCTTTACCAGACCACCTTATTGTATTAATCTTTATTTAGTGGCACATATTACACCCCACTTGTTGTAGATAGTCATATTTCACGGTCCTGAAGAAACACCGCCTGATCCTTAGGACTGATAGGCGTGAAACATGTCGACCATCCAGGAGTAGAGCGCCTCTTGACTCTTGATAGCTTGATAGTCGCCTCTCCTTACTATTTTTAATCAGGCAGGGATCCTCCCAGATTAAAATTGCTCTAAGGATTCCCTACTTTTTTTAATTTCACTATTCAACACATCTACACATACACTAGGCCCCTCACACCCACGGCACCCATACGGCAGGAACAAAAGATCTCCGGCAAAGAGCCCCTTTTATGGGTGCCCGTCGGGTATTGCAGCGCCGACCCGACGAGGAGCAGGCCCATATGATGAAGCATGACACCTAGCTTGCTGGGTGTGTGAGGGCCCTAGTTCCGAAAGGAGGATATCCCCCCCTCTTGGGTGCCTGGGGCACTACCTGCACGCCGACCTGCACTCAGTAGGTCTTACATGTACACGTTGAGGAACTGCGTACCTCTTTTTGTTCAATACAAGGAAAAAAAGTACCTTTGGGGTCATAGACCGGAACTGCAAGTGAGAAGCGAATCACAGAGGGGTGGCCCTGCCCTGTCTCGTCCTGGCGCAGACGGGCCTGCCCTTGGCCCGGGCTTCGCACACGCGCGTCCCGCGCTGCGGGAGCCCCAGAAAGTTTTTAACGGCGCCTCCTGGCGCACAGGCAACGCTGGCGGCTGCGCGACGGCGCTGAAGCCGCAAAGGCCCCCGGGGAGTGTAGTTCTCGCTCCCGGTCCGCTCCTTCTGTCTCCCGGTCTGTGGCCCCAGCAGGGGGTGATCAGGCTGCAATTGGGCGTCCCGCGCTGCGGGAGCCCCAGGAAGTTTTTAACGGCGCCTCCTGGCGCACAGGCAACGCTGGCGGCTGCGTGACGGCGCTGAAGCAGCAAAGGACCCTGGGGAGTGTAGTTCTTGCACCCGGTCCGCTCCTTCTGTCTCCCAGTCTGTGGCCCCAGCAGGGGGTGATCAGGCTGCAATTGGGCGTCCCGCGCTGCGGGAGCCCCAGGAAGTTTTTAACGGCGCCTCCTGGCGCACAGGCAACGCTGGCGGCTGCGCGACAGCGCTGAAGCCGCAAAGGACCCTGGGGAGTGTAGTTCTCGCTCCCGGTCCGCTCCTTCTGTCTCCCGGTCTGTGGTCCCAGCAGGGGGTGATCAGGCTGCAATTGGGCGTATACCGACTTAGTGGAGACTATTCTGGCCGTCAGAATAACATTACAGACTTCGGGAGGAAGGTCAAAAGCCATCAACTGCAGTCTCTCAATCTCCACGCATGGAGGCGCAGAGTTGACAGGTTCGGGTGAAGAACCCTCCCCTGCTGCTGCGACAGAAGATCCTCCCGAAGGGGCAGCCTGATCGGAGGATCGACACTCATGCTCAGAAGCTCTGGATACCAGACTCTCCTTGCCCAGTCGGGCGCCACAAGGATGACTTGGGCCCGGTCGCTCCTGATCTTCAGAACCCTGGGCAGGAGTGGTATGGGTGGAAAGGCGTACAACAGGCTTGAGCTCCACTCGTGACGAAACGCATCGCCGAGCGATAGCCGCCTTGGAAACTCCAGCGCGCAGTACCTCTGACATTGCGCGTTCTCTTCGGAGGCGAACAAATCTAACCAAGGTTCTCCCCACTGCTGAAAGAGACCTTGCGCCATCTCCGACTGGAGACGCCATTCGTGATCCGCTAGGCATCGACGGCTGAGATCGTCTGCCCTGGCGTTCAGAGAACCTGCAAGGTGTTGAACCACCAGGGTTATGCCCTGCTGTTCCAGCCATGCCCAGAGATGCAGGGCCTCTCGACAAAGGGTCCACGACCCCATCCCGCCCTGCTTGTTGCAGTACCACATGGCAGTGGTGTTGTTGTGAGAGCTCACCTGGGTTTACTGCAGGGACGGCATGGATGAACACGAGCCTAGGCCCCAACTTCCCTCACCCACCTCCTTCGCCCAACTTAGTCAAAGCAAACGAGGGAAGGTGGGGAAGAAGGGAAACAAAACAAGGGAAGGAAGAAGGGGTAGGCGTCCGCTGTATCTTCTGAGAGAGAGAGAGAGAGTCTCCTAGAATCCTAAAAGAGAAAGCACAAGGTGAGTTCTAAGTGTTCACACCAGCAAGCTAGCTAAATACCCCACTTATTTTTAAGGGATACCTTGAATGGAAGAAACTATCACGCACGAAGAGACAGCTCCTAGGGACGCCAGAATGCCCCGCTACCTAGAAGGACGGACAAGGTTCAATTAGGTAATAGGACTGTAGCAGTCAGCATATGACACTGAGAAGACAAAACAGCGAGTACTAACCTAGGTTAAAATTACCATAGGTATGGAAGACCCCAAGTAAGACAAAAACACATGCGTACTCCTATACGCAGGGAAAAACCAAAAAACGAATTTCCCTTCGCAGGAGGAGGTACAGGAACATAGGATAAAAAATAAAAATAAACAGGGGTCTAATTATGCGAACAACAATAATGAAGAGATGGACTCCTGAATAATGCCAATATCTCTTCCTTTCTTTTATAGAGACTGGAAAACACAAGAATCGCCAGAAAAGCTGCAGAGGGACGCAAGACCATCAGATAAGTACTATTCCAAAATATAAAGTTATTTGAAATACATAAAAATAAAAAAAATCACAGATAGTGATGCTTTAAAGCCCTATGCTGTTTCCTATATCTTACAGGACCAGACTACCAAGGGTTAACACCAGTAACTCTGGGACAACATCAAGGAAGAGCAGAAAGCTCCGGAAGAAGATCCAAGGACCCAGGAAGCGGAAGAGCCCTTCCGGAGACCGAAAGCAGGCAGACGACCAACACAGAGATCAAAGGTCCAGGACAGCAGCAGGTAAGTGTAGACAGGAAATGCGGCGGGAGGCCAGGCGGGATCCGAACTGGAACGCGAAGCGCGTTTCCAGCGTGGATCCCGTCATTAAATACCCCTTAGGCGCCACCCCCGGCCGCCGACAGGGAATGGCGGGCGGGGCTCTCTGCTCCGTGTGCGAGCGCGGGTGCCTTTAAAGGCCCCGCACGTCACGGAGCCTGACAGTACACCCCCCCAAGTCCCCCCCCCAACAGGCTTGGGTTTGTACGGATACCGGCGATGGAACAAGCGAACTAAACGGGGTGCATGCACATTAGAAGCTGGCTCCCACGACCGCTCATCAGACCCATAGCCCTTCCAGTGAATCAGGTACTGCAAACGACGACACACTCTATGGGAGTCCACGATATAAGCAACCTCATACTCGGGACCATCATCAAGCAAAACAGGGAGAGGCTGCACAGGAACAACAGTACCAGGGGTGACAGGTTTCAATAAAGACACATGAAAGACAGGATGTAACCGCAAGGAGGCAGGCAACTCAAGCTTCAGAGCCACAGGGTTCACTACTTTGGTAACAACATAGGGACCAATAAAGCGAGGCTGGAATTTGGTTGTACCCTTAAGCTGGATGTTCCGAGTGGACAACCATACCCTGTCTCCTACAGCATAAACAGGCGATTGACGACGATGCCGATCAGCTCCCTCTTTATACTTGTTCTTTGCCTCATCTAATGATTTCTTAGCAGAAGTATGAATGTTCTGGAGGTGAAATACCATCTCCTGAGCTGCCGGGGAAGTAGCAGGCAGTAAAGGTGAGATCAGACCACAACGAGGGTGAAACCCATAGGTACAAAAAAAAGGTGAAACCCCGATAGACACATGCTCACTGTTATTATATGCAAACTCTGCAGTCCATAAGACTGAGTCCCAATCCTTCTCCCCCTGCAGGAGGTGACACCGCAAATATTGCTCTAGACACTGGTTGACCCTTTCTGTCTGACCATCGGTTTGAGGATGGTGAGCCGTAGAGAGACGTACATCTATCCCCAGCATGCTATTCAGCCCTTTCCAGAAACGGGACATAAATTGAGGGCCCCTGTCTGAGACAATGATGGAGGGTAAGCCATGAAGACGCACTATCTGTTGGAGAAACACACAAGCTAGTTCTTTGGAGGAAGGTAGTTTCTTCAAGGGTATAAAATGTGACATTTTGGATAGCATATCGACAACGACAAAAATGACAGTGTGCCCTTGTAGGAGGCAGTTCCACAATAAAGTCCATAGTAATAGAGTGCCATGGTGTAGGAGGTGTAGGCATAGGAGTTAAGAGACCGGCTGGTACTTGATGAGTGCTTTTGCTCTGAGCGCATACATAACAATCTTGTACGTACAAACTGGCATCTTGATTCATGGATGGCCACCAAAAATACCTTTTGAGTATGGCAAGGGTCTTCTTGTAACCAGGGTGGCCTGCTAGAGCATGTGTATGACACCAATCCAGTGCTTGTGCCTGAAGAGACTGAGTAGGGAGGACTAAACCACCTTGAACAAAGACCAAGTCCTTACTCCTGACTCAGTTGTGTTTAGTTTCAATGTTCCTAACTTCCTCTGATTCGTGCGCAAGGGCCACTTCTTTCATAAAAGATTCTTCTGAGAAGGTACCCCCTAATACACGATCAGGATTCAAGATGAAAGGTGGTTCTTGTTCACACAATTCGTCAGGAAGGTCATAGCCAAAACGGGATAGGGCGTCTGCCTTGCTATGTTTAGCGCCAGCCTGGTACTGGATGACATAATCAAAATCACTAAAAAAATGGGCCCATCTCAACTGTTTCATAGATAAGGCCTTGGCTGCCTTCAAGAATTGCAGGTTTCTGTGATCAGTAATGATAGTTACTGTGTGCAAAGCCCCAAGCAGATACTGTCGCCATTCCTCGAAGGCCCTTTTTATAGCCAACAACTACCTATCCCCTACCGAGTAGTTTACTTCAGCAGGAGTTAGCTTATGGGAATAATATGCTATGGGATGTAGATATCCTGTCTGTCCCTTTGAGACAACACTCCTCCTATGGGAACTTGGGATGCGTCTGTTTCCAATAGAAACGGCTGTGAAGTGTCAGGATGCGCCAGAACAGGGGCGGTAACAAAGGCCTCTTTTAAACAGGAAAAAACCTTTTCAGCCTCAGGCGTCCAACAGAATGGCATCCCTTTCTTCAGAAGTCTGGTGATGGGAGTTGTGAGTGCAGCAAAACCTTGTATGAATAGCCTATAGAAATTGGCGAAGCCCAGAAAGCTCTGCACTTCCTTTACGGAACGAGGAGATGGCCATTTAGTGATAGCAGCAACCTTTTGGGGGTCCAGAGTCACCCCTTGTGCTGATAAGACAAAACCCAAGAAGGTGACCTCAGGGACGTGGAACTCACATTTGTCTAGCTTGACGTACAGGTGGTTATCTCTGAGACGGGTTAGAACACTCTTGACATGTCTGACATTATCCTCCACAGAGGAAGAGTAGATCAGGATGTCATCGATGTACGCAATACTGTTTAGGTTCAAGGTCTCTCAACACATCATCGATAAAGAATTGAAAGGCCGCAGGGGCGTTGCAAAGCCCAAAAGGCATTACCAAGTATTCATATAACCCAAACTTGGTTCGAAAAGCCGTCTTCCACTCATCTCCTGCTCTTACTCGAACCAAGTGATACGCACCCCTCAAATCCAATTTAGTGAATATAGAGGATGTTTTAACTTGGTCGAGCAGAGATTGTATCAGAGGCAATGGATATCGGTTTTTTGTAGTCACGTTATTAAGGGCTCTATAGTCGATGCAACATCTAAGGCCCCCTTCCCGTTTGGGTATAAAAAAAGAGGGGAGGACGCGGCAGATCGAGAAGGGCGAATGAAGCCTTTTTGCAGCATGTCGTCCAAGTACTCCCTCAAATAGATGTTCTCTTTTTCAGTTAGGGCATAGATGCGACTGCACAGAATTTTGGCACCGGGTACCAGATCTACACGACAGTCATACGACCGATGGGGTGGCAGAGCAGAGGCTTTCTCTTGGTCGAACACATCTTTGAACTCGTTATAACAGTCCGGTAATACCGGTACCGAACAGTCGGTACTGCTAGCTACCTGTTGCGCTATTTCAGAAGGCTCCAGACAATGGTTTGTACAGTACTCTGATGCAAAGTCTATGGTATGTTTTCCCCAGTCGATATTGGGGTTATGTTTCATCAACCAAGGGAGACCAATGATGGCTTGGAACTGAGGTGAGGAGATGAGATCAAAATGAATGATTTCATGATGTTGGTTTAAAAGTAACACATGTAACGGTGTGGTAGTATGTGTTATAGGCCCAGACTTCATAGAACTGCCGTCAATTGTCTTAACAATATCTACAGTGCTTTTCGGTTCTGTAGGGATACACATTCTCTCTACCCAGGCTGAATCTATAAAGTTCCCCGTGGCACCCGAATCTAGCATAAGTTGAATGTTAATTCTGTGATCACCCCAACTGAGTTGAGCAGAGAGGAAAAAGTGTTGTAGGGGATATGATGCGGGTCCTAACCCTACCACATGGGAGACCGGTAAGCCTGTTCCACCAGAGCGATTCGTCTCCACCATGCTCAGGTGAATCAGTTTCCCGACTCCATACGTTTCTGGGGTTTAACTCGGCAATCCCTCAAAAAGTGCCCTGATTTGCCACGGTAAAGACACAAGTTGTTGGCTCGTCGTCTCTGTCTCTCTTCTTGACTCAGGGGCCCTTTGATACTGCCTATTTGCATGGGTTCTGACTCCTCACCAGGTTTTTCCATTTCGGGTCTCCTTTCTCTCACAGCAAAATACTTGGAGTCAGTGCGTCCTTTCTCCCTTTTTCTCTCATGGAGGCGGTGGTCTAACTTTACGACCAGATCAATTAATGCATCACAACATTCGGGGGGGGGTCAACCACCTGTGCCAACGTGTCTTTTAAGTCGTCCCTTAAGCCTTTGTAAAAGAGAGCGCTGCGTTTGGCTTCCGGCCACCCAGCTTCGGCCACCAGCCTGTTAAAACAGGAAACGTAAGTCATAAGATCTTTGGATCCTTGTTTAAAGTTTAACAGCTCAGTATCCACAGACTGCATGAAAGAGTGTCTGTCGAATAAACGCCGTAACTCCTCTTTAAAGGCTCGGTAATCGTATAACAGGGGATCGTTTCTGTCCACTAAGGGAATTGACCAAGTGGCAGCTGACCCACCCAAGTATGACAAAACAAAAGCCACCTTGGATTGTTCAGTGGGGAAGCAGGAAGCTTTGCACATAAAGTGCAGCTGGCACTGATTAATAAAAGTGGCAAACTTAGCTGGGTCACCCATAAACCTTTCTGGGGGAGCTAAAGGGATAGAAGATGGTGTTGTGATGTGATACACTGGAGGAGTAGTGCTTGAAGATGGAGGAGAGGAGGTAAACGGCGAAGCATAGGGGCCTGTAGGTGGATCAGAAGAGGGTACAGTCCGAGAGGCTTGCTGTAGGGAGTCGACTCTAATAGACAGGGCCTGGGTTTCCTTCTGCAGGTACCCTATCATGCTTGCCACATCTGCTAACGTTATCGGATGTTCCTCCATGACGTCCGGGCAGCAAGGTATACGTGGGCTTCGCGTTCTGTGAGAGCTCACCTGGGTTTACTGAAGGGACGGCATGGATGAACACGAGGCTAGGCCCCAACTTCCCTCACCCACCTCCTTCGCCCAACTTAGACAAAGCAAACGAGGGAAGGTGGGGAAGAAGGGAAACAAAACAAGGGAAGGAAGAAGGGGTAGGCGCCGGCTGGATCTTCTGAGAGAGAGAGAGAGTCTCCTAGAATCCTAAAAGAGAAAGCACAAGGTGAGTTCTAAGTGTTCACACCAGCAAGCTAGCTAAATACCCCACTTATTTTTAAGGGATACCTTGAATGGAAGAAACTATCACGCACGAAGAGACAGCTCCTAGGGACGCCAGAATGCCCCGCTACCTAGAAGGACGGACAAGGTTCAATTAGGTAATTGTACTGCAGCAGTCAGCATATGACACTAAGAAGACAAAACAGCGAGTACTAACCTAGGTTAAAATTACCATAGGTATGGAAGACCCCAAGTAAGACAAAAACAGATGCGTACTCCTATACGCAGGGAAAAACCAAAAACCTAATTTCCCTTCGCAGGAGGAGGTACGGGAACATATGATAAAAAATAAAAATAAACAGGGGTCTAATTATGCGAACAACAATAATGAAGAGATGGACTCCTGTATAATGCCAATATCTCTTCCTTTCTTTTATAGAGACTGGAAAACACAAGGATCACCAGAAATGCTGCAGAGGGACACAAGACCATCAGATAAGTACTATTCCAAAATATAAAGTTATTTGAAATACAAAAAAAAAGTAAAATCACAGATATTGATGCGTTAAAGCCCTATGCTGTTTCCTATATCTTACAGGACCAGACTGCCAAGGGTTAACACCAGTAACTCTGGGACAACATCAAGGAAGAGCAGAAAGCTCCGGAAGAAGACCCAAGGACCCAGGAAGCGGAAGAGCCCTTCCGGAGACCGAAAGCAGGCAGACGACCAACACAGAGATCAAAGGTCCAGGACAGCAGCAGGTAAGTGTAGACAGGAAATGCGGCAGGCGGCCAGGCGGGATCCAAACTGGAACGCGAAGCGCGTTTCCAGCGTGGATCCCGTCGTTAAATACCCTTTAGGCGCCACCCCCGGCCGCCGACAGGGAATGGCGGGCGGGGCTCTCTGCTCCGTGTGCGAGCGCGGGTGCCGTTAAAGGCCCCGCACGCCACGGAGCCTGACAGTTGTCCGTGAACACTTGCACTAACTTCCCCTTGACGGAGGGAAGAAATGCTTTCAATGCCAAGCTAATCGCTCAGAGCTCTAACAAGTTTATGTGGAGCCCCGTCTCCGCCGGAGACCAGTGACCCCTGATCTCCATCTCTCCCAAGTGGCCTCCCCATCCCAGAAGTGGCGCATCCGTCACGATTGTGAAATCCGGTTGGGGAAAGGAGAGAGGTCTGCCGTTGACCCAATCTCGGTTCGTTAACCACCACTGCAGATCCTTCGCAGTTCCTTCCGAGATCTGAACCACGTCGGTGAGATTTCCCTGATGCTGTGCCCATTGGAACTTCAAGTCCCACTGCAGAGCCCGCATACGCCATCTCGCATGTCTTACCAACAGGATGCAGGAGGCCATGAGGCCCAACAGCCTCAGAGTCCACCTCACTGAAATCCAGGATAGAGGCTGAAATATCGGAATCATAACCTGAATATCCTGGATTCGCTGCTCGGGAGGATAAGCCCGAAACTGCACTGTGTCCAGAACAGCTCCGATGAAAGGGAGCGTCTGAGAAGGAGTCAGGTGTGACTTCGGCACGTTTATAGAGAACCCCAGAGAATGCAGGAGGTCCGCCGTAGTCTGAAGGTGGGAGATGACTGCCTGGGGCGAGGACGCCTTCAACCGCCAGTCGTCTAGGTAGGGGAAGACTGAATCCCCTAACCTGAGCAGATGAGCTGCAACCACCGCAATCACCTTGGTGAACACCCGAGGGGCACTGGTAAGACCGAAGGGAAGCACGGTAAACTGAAAGTGCTCATGGCCTACCTTGAACCGCAGGTAACGCCTGTGGCCTGGCAGGATGGGAATGTGAAAATATGCATCCTGCAGGTCCAACGCCACCATCCAGTCTCCTTGGACTAGGGCAGACAAAACCTGAGCCAATGTGAGCATTTTGAAATTCTCCTTTTTGAGGAAAAGATTGACAGTCTGAAGATCTAAAATGGGCCGAAGCCCCTTGTTCTTCTTCGGAATCAGAAAGTAGCGGGAATAACAGCCACCACCTACTTCTGAAGATTGGACCCTTTCTATAGCTCCCTTACCCAAAACAGCTGTAACTTCCTCTTGGAGCAACTTCAAATGATCCTCCATCAGCCGTTCCTGAGTTGGGGGAATAGGAGGAGGAAAAGAAAGGAAAGGAAGAGAGTAGCCCTCCTGGACGATTTGCAAGACCCACTTGTCTGTTGTTATAGATCTCCAGCGGAGTTGATGATGACAAATTCTCCCACCCACTGGAGTAGTGTGGTCCTGCAGAATCATCCTAGGAGTGCTTGGAGGCTGCTGGGGGCAGTGTGGCGGACGACTTCTGGCCTCCATTCCGAGGACGGAATGTACTGCGTCCACGCACAGCTTGAGTAGCCTGAGCGGGACGGTAGCTAGGATACGGCTGACGCGGCTGGAAACCCCTTCCATTGCCACGAAAGGGGCGAAAGGAAGACTAGCCACGAGGAGTGGAGGAGAGGCCCAAGGATCTGGCCGGAGCTCGAGAGTCCTTGAACCTGACCAGGGCAGAGTCTGCCTTTTCCCCAAAAAGACGGGTTCCATCAAAGGGCATGTCCATCAAATTGGCTTGGACATCCCCCGAGAAGTAGTTGTACGAAGCCAGGCGTGGCGCCTCAAGGCCACCGTCGTTGAAATTGACCTGCCCAGCGAATCGGTTGTATCCAAACTACACCGTATGGCGAATTTTGCTGCATCTCTCCCGTCCTTGACAGCTTGGGAGAGCACAGCCCCGGCCTCCTCCGGGACTTGTGGCAGCACCTGCGCAACCGTCTCCCAAAGAGAGTGGGAGAAACGGCCCAATGAGCATGCGGTATTCACCGACAGCAATGCCAGGCTGGAGGAAGAAAACATCTTCTTCCCAAATGAGTCCAGTCTCTTGGATTCCCTAGCCGGAGGGGCGGAAGGGAATGCGCCCTGAGAAGTAGAGGCCTGCACCACCAAACTTTATGGGGTGGGGTGTTGGCTGAGGAACTTTGGGTCGCCCGGAGCTGGGCGATGGCACCGTGCAATTGTCCTATTCACAGGAGCCCCTGTGCTACGCTTGGACCATGTTCCTAGAAGGACGTCCGTAAGTGCCTCATTAAAGGACAATAGTGGTTCAGAGGTGGAAGCTCCAGGTTGAAGCACTTCGGTCAGGAGAATAGTCCTGACCTGCACTGAGGGCAGCTCCAGTCCAAGGACCTCAGCTGCCCTCTTAACTACCATGGCATAGGACGCCCCCTCCTCCGTAGCCACTGTAGGCGGAGAGAGCATGCCAGTGTCTGGGGAAGTGTCCAGACCAGTGGCTTCCCCAAGTTCCCCATACCAGTCCATAGTCTCCTCAGATACATCCTGGTTCTTTAATGGGTCTCCAGACTCCTCCCATTCCTCTCCTGAGCCCAGCACGTCCACAAAGTGCTCAGGCGACAACATAGAACCCCTGGGTTCTGTCGGATTCGGCGTCGCTCAATGCCGTTCCGGCTCCGTGTAGTCGGGAATGAGGATGGGGCTTGCGCCACCGTTGGGCATCGGTGACATCGCAGGCACCGACTTCGGGTTCGACGCCGGGGGAGGTCGTGTTGGCACGACCGGCGCCAACCCGGATCCGGATCCCTGAGGCCCCACTGGCGCCGTGGCCGAAGCCGACGGCGTGAACCTGATGGGGCCCCATCCGACCCCGCTGGGCCCAAGGGCTCACCAACGGGGTCGTTCCGCTCAAATACGCGGCGTAAAAATCTTTAATTTGAGCGTGAGTCGCTCCGGCTCCTAGAAAGGATGGGAGGCGCGAAGTCGACTCAGGCTCCGGCTCCACAGAACCGTGCCTAGAGCGTCGGTGCTCCTTACCTCTCTCGACGACGGACACCAGTTCAGGTGAAGTCGAAGTCCGCTTGGACTTCTTCTTCTTGTGCCTCTTCCCCGAGTGTACAGAGGACCTCGAATGGGAGGAAGAGGACTTAGGGATCCGTGAGCGGTACCGCGACCTCCTCTTCTTCGAACAGGACCATGACTTCCTCGGAGTCTCGCTTAACAGTGTCGACTGCCGGGCCGCGAGCAACTTCATCGCCCGCTCCCTCAAGGTCTTCGGGGCCATCGCCCAACAGTCTGAACACGACTTCGAATCGTGGTCGCGTTCAAGACACCACAGACATACGTGGTGGGGATCGGTAACCGACATCATGCGGGAACAAGTCCCGCATAGTTTAAAACCTGTCTTTCTACCAGACATCCCTCACACACGAAGTCGTACAAAAATATCGACAAAAGTCGAGAAAAAAGCCTGCCAAAAAGCGGCAGAGGGGTAGCTCTTCCCGGATTGGCGCTTAACTGACGCGGAAAGAAAAGAACTGACGTCCGCGCACCTGGGTGGCGCCTATATAGGCACCGCGACGTCATAACCGACGCCAACAACTTCACGTGGAGCCGAATGGAGCCACCCGACGTCGCGCGCAAGGGGTATTGCTCAGCAAAAGTTTCTGGATCCAGCCTGATGCCTTGGAAATTCAAAGGTAAGGAATCTGCAGCTAGAAGTCTCTATCAGATATTTACAATATATGTGCTTATTCTAATAGTGTTAATATTTATGTTGTTTTACTGATATCCGCACCAAGAAAGTTGCTTCTTGCAAAGTCACTCAAAAACAGACAATTGATGGCACTTCCTATGATGTCATTTTCTGTGATTTCACGCTGTATGCAAATTAGGGGGGCCTCACACATTTCCTTTCTGCCCGGGGCCCCAAAAGTCCTAGGACCGGCCCTGACCTATGAGCTGAAGATCTGCAATGGAAAAATGAACTGGGCAATTTCTCCAGTACCAGGGTCTATAAAACAGGTTCTATAAGGATCCTGCTTATACCTACAGGACCTCCCACCCCTGGAACACCTAAGAAAGACTTTAGGGGTTCTGAATATATCAAAATATTGCAGAGCTTTATTTCACAGTACTCCTAGCACAAAAGTAGATATTGGGAAGCACTTTACTACGATGTGGGGAGTGAAATGTGTAATTTCAATAACCCCAGGGCATATACGAACAGTTTACTTACCTTCGGTAATGATGTATCTGTAAGAAACATACATTAGTTATAGATTCCTTACCTTAGAATTATCCCCAGGCGTCAGACTGGATCCAGAGAATTTTTTCTGTAGCAGTACCCCTGCTGCTCCGATGAAAAGGAGCTTCTGAGAGGGAATCAGGTGTGACTTCGGCACGTTGATAGTGAACCCCAGCGAGTGCAGGAGGTCCGCCGTATTCTGGACGTGGGAGACGACAGCCTGGACGAGCTCGCCTCAACAGCCAGTCGTCGAGATAGGGGAAGACTGGAACCCCTGATCTGCGCAGTTGAGCTGCGACCACCGCCATCACTTTCATGAGCACCCGAGGGGCACTGGTAAGGCCAAAGGGGAGCACGGTAAACTGAAATTGCTTGTGGCCTACCGTGAACCGTAGGTAACGCCTGTGGGCTGGCAGGACGGGGATGAGGAAATAGACGTCCTGCAAGTCCAACGCTACCATCCAGTCTCCGAGATCGAGGGCAGACAGGACCTGAGCCAACGTAAGCATTTTGAACTTCTACTTCCTGAGGAAGCGGTTGAGGACCCTAAGGTCTAAGATAGGACGCAGGCCTTTGTCCTTCTTGGGTACCAGAAAGTAGTGGGAGTAACAACCACAACCTACTTCTGGCACAGGGACCAAGAGAGCTGCAACTTCCTGGCGGAGAAGGGCCAAGTGATCCTCCGACATGCGATGGAGTGCTAGTGGCAAGGAAGGAGGGGTAGTCTCGAAGGGGAGGGAGTAGCCCCATCGGACTATCTGCAAAACCCACTTGTCCGAAGTGATGTTTTGCTAGTGGGGGGGTGATGGTGAATCCTGCCACCCACTGGCCTCTGGTGGCCCTGAAAGTTCAGAATAGGGGAGTTTGGAGGCTGCTGCAAGGAGGGCATGGGTGGACTGGCGCGCCCGCTGGCCCCCAGACCTACGATGCTGGGTCCCACGTCCGCGGCCACGCAGAGGCTGGTTAGCTTGCGCGGCCCTGTGGCCAGATTGGGTGGAACGTGGTGGGGCACCCCTTCCATAGCTACGAAAGGGGCGAAAGGCGGACTGCATGAGGCGAGAGGTTGCCGCGAGGACCAAGGATCTGGCCATAGCTCTATAATCCTTGAAGCGCTCGAGCGCTGAGTCCGCCTTGTCACCGAACAGGCGACGGCCATGTTATGTTATGTTAATTTAATTTTATTAGGCGCACAGCTACCCAAGGGTTTCCCGGCGCCGCCTGTGGGATGCAGAGGGAAAGAGAGAAAATAAAATCTACATATTGAACAACCAGGTTTTTAGGCACTTACGATAATTCTCATAACTAGTTTCAGTTCGAAGTGCTATCGGAAGGGAGTTCCACATCGATGGGCCAAGGTAAGAGAAGGACCGACCGCCCATGCGGGACAACCTGATCCTAGGCACCTTGAAATTAGCCTGTGTGGCAGAACGTAAGGAACGTGAAGGAAGGTAGAAGTGAACTAGAGCATTCAAATATTGAGGAGCTTTACCATTTTTGATTTTGAACATGTAGCTCAGGGCTTTGAACTTTATGCGGCTCTCAACCCTGAGCCAATGAAGATCACGGAGGGCGCCTGAAATAGAAATAGTTTTGGGGACCTTGAAGAGCAGCCTGGCTGCCGCATTTTGAACCAGTTGCAACTTTCGTACCACATCTTTGTTGGCTCCAAGATACAGAATGTTGCCATAGTCCAGCCTAGATGTAATAAGAGCATGGACCACTGTGCGTTGTGTGGACAAAGGCATCATCCAGAGGATTTTCCTGAACCATTTAAGAATAGTAAAACAAATGGACGACACTTTCACTGCTTGCTGCCTCATTGAAAGTTGGTCGTCAATTATGACGCCTAAATTCCGAACCTGCTGATTAGGTTGGGGCAAAATACCCATTTCAGGTGGCCAATGTTGAAGGCCCCAAAGATCCTTATTCTTGCCCAATATCATCACCTCTGTCTTATCACCATTTAATTTGAGCAGGTTGGCTTGCATCCATCCTGCAATATTCCTCAATCCAGATTGAAGAGAGGAAATCAAAGGGCATGTCCAAAAGGGTGGATTGGACATCCCCAGAGAAACCAGACATCCTCAACCAGGCATTGCGCCTCAAGGCTACTGACGTGGAAACTGTTCTGCCCAGAGAGTCGGCGGTATCCAGCACACACAGAATTGTGAACTTAGCTGCGTCTCGACCCTCCGCCAGTGTGCGGGTGAGAACGGCCCGGGCCTCCTCCGGGCACTGTGGCAGCACTCGCACAACCGTATCCCACACAGTATGGGTATAACGGCCCAAGAGGCATGCGGTGTTCACCGACCGCAGCGCTAAGCTGGCGGAAGAAAACATCTTTTTCCCAAGGTGGTCCAGCTTCTTGGATTCCCTATCCGGGGGAGCAGTAGGGAATGCGCCCTTAGAAGACGAGGCTTGGACCACCAATCTCTCTGGGGTAGGTTGTTGGGAGAGGAAAAGTGGGTCGCCCAAGGCCGGACGTTGGCGTTGGGCAATCATCCTGTCCACAGGAGCCGCTGTGCTGGGCTTGGACCAAGTGCCCAGAAGGACGTCGGTGAGGGCTTCATTAAAAGGCAGCAGGGGCTCCGAAGAGGCCGCTGCCGGTTGAAGTACCTCTGTCAGGAGGTTAGTCCTGACTGCCACCATAGGAAGCTCCAGGCCCAAGGCCTTAGCCGCCCTGCGCAACACCACTGCGTATGAAGCTCCCTCCTCCATAGCCACGGTAGGGGAGGAGAGCATGCCAAGGTCTGGGGAGGTATCCAAACCACTGTCATCACCCAGTTCCTCTCGCCAGTCCGGCACTTCAAGCTGGTCAGCTAAAGGGTTTACAGACACCTCCCAGTCCTCCTCACCCTCCTCTGGCTGCCACTCAGGGCGATACGGAATGCCAGGGATGAACAGTGGTACGAAAGTACCCTCTGGCGCCGGTACCGACGTCAAGCAACGGCGGTCCGGCGCTGTGTCCAAGTCGGGGGTGAGGCTGGTGTTGACGCCGGTTGGGGACACAACCGACGTGGGGGCGTCGTCACTGGAATCAGCGCTGGGGAAGGTACCGTGAGGTCGACCGGCGTCGATCTGGATCCAGGCCTGAATACTCGGGGGCCCTCTGGCGCCGGAGCCGCCAGCATCGAAGGCCCAAGGCCCCCAGCCGAGTCTGCGGGGCCTGAAGGCGCATGGGCAGAGTCGGGCTGCCCAAAAATGCTATGAAGCGCTTCGTAAAAAGCTCGAAGCTGGGCAGGGGGTGCTCCAGCTCCGGGAAAGGGAGGGAGGCGCGGAGCCGTCCCAGAAGCAGGCTCCGAGAGCGACGATGCTTCATGTCCCGCATTGCGTCAGCCGATGGACGGGGAGAAGGTGAAGAGCGAATATGCTTCTTCGCCTTCTTCTTGTGCTTCAACTTACCCGAGGAGTGCGAAGACTTCGATGATGAGTGCTGGTGGCTCTGCGACCGGTCCCAAGACCTTCCTCTCGACCGGGACCTCGAACGACGGGGAGCGGTCTGCCGGGCCTCCAAGAGCTTTCGGGACCGCTCCCGCAAAGACTTCAGATTTATGGCCCGGCAGTCGGAGCACGACTTGTGGTCGTGCTCCAGGCACCAAAGGCACACGAGGTGTGGATCAGTGACGGACATCAGCTTGTGACAGGAGTCACAAGGCTTGAAGCCGGTCCGAACATGGGACATCCCTCGTGCTACCAGAAGTCGAAGACTCAAAAAGACGTCGACAAAAGTCGAAAAAAGTTTCGTCAAAAAATGACTAAGGGGCAAGCTTTTCTCCGGATCTGTGCTGGCTGGCGCGGAAAAAGAAAGAACTGACGTCAGCGTGCAGGGGCGGCGTCTAAGTAGACACTGCGACATCATCCCGGCGACCACGATGCTGACGACGGACGCAGAGTCGACCCACGCCACCTACCGACGCGCATGGGTACTGCTACAGAAAAAAGTCTCCGGATCCAGTCTCACGCCAGGGGGTAAATCTAAGGTAAGGAATCTATAACTAATGGTCTCTTTCAGATAAATCTTTTTATAAGGTTTCTCCTTATAAGTAACTGACCCCCCCCCCCTCCACCCCTGGGACACCTAGGGGAGAACCTGGGGGTACCTACCATGCCCAAACATTGTAGTTTATCCACTTTTAAGTGTCCCAAACACCAAATTCGAGTGTGGGCACAATTTGCATTTTAAAAGCATCCCTGCAACACAGGGCTGCTTTTAAACTGACCTCAGGCTCCAGCAGTGCACACATGCAAGTGCAGAAAAAACTTCTGGCCTCTAAACTGCCCTGCCCTATTCTAAACTAGGGACTTAAACGTAGTTTCAATCCCCCTGCCCTATTATGTACTAGGGCCTTAAAGGGGAGGTCATGCCAATCACAGGGGTACCCTAACCCATAGTGTACCCTAGTGTATGTAGGTGTTTTCACTGTATTCTAAGTGTGTCTTTAGCATAGCACTGGCTCTGGCCTGGTAAGGCAGAGCCCAGGGTCAGTCAGAGTCAGTTACCACCAGTACCAGTCAGCAGAAAGTTGGTGGGGGGGGGGAGGGGGCAGGGCACAGGATGACTTTGCAACATCATGCCATCTGTGAGGGGATCTATGAAGTATTCACATGTTTATGTATAACCTCTGAATTTGACTCTTACTTTGCACTACTTTGGACTAAGTGCTTTTCACTTTACAGCACCTCGACACAGTCTGCTCCTCTTTAATCCAACCTTTATATAAAAACAGTGGAACAAAAATGTCTTTTGCGAGAGTGGTAAAGAAAAATTCAAAGTAGTTGATTGGTAATTCTAAGACTGACCAGTCAATATTTGATTTCTCCACACCTCAAGATACTAATTGCTTTCAGAAAACACTGTATGTAAAATAATGTACATAGAAGTGAAACACTGATGGGCAAGAATCCTTACGTGCAGTGCTCGTGCGATGAATTCGGCACCATCAGGACCAATGTCATTACACATAAGATTCAGGTAGCTCAGTGCTGGCGTTGCCTGAATAACAAAACCACAAATTACTTACTAAATTAGAATCCAATGTCAAAAAACAGAAGGCAGTTTTATACCAAACTCACAACGTTTTACTCAGGACAAACACCGGAGATACCCAGAGCATCTGCCAGCTGCAACAGAGCATCTGAGAAATTGATCGAGGCACCCCCAGTTTTTCCCGTGGAAATCTTTGTAAATGCTGTATTAGCAAGTGGGGTAGCTATGGTCACCTCCAAACTTGCTCAAGAGTACATTTTTGTGACTTATCTCCTGTATTAATTCACTGGCAGATGCTCTGGACCACTAAAAAATATAACGGATATTTCCAGAAAAAATGGTTGAAACCATTTTTAAATATTAAAACTGCTGGTAAAAGGAACCCCCAATAATCGAAGGTAGTTAAAGAGAACAAGACACCAGTTACAGCATTTTGTGAAAGATACAAGCGTATTTTATTTTAAAAGCACACTTTAAAAAAAGGAGCACTGAAGTCTTCTCAAATCATGTGGCAGTTTTTCTTATGGAATTAGGAGCACGGTGTTTAACTCTTCACGTGAAGGAGAAAAGGAGGAAAATCACAAACATGTGTTCATGCAGGATCATTACAATCTATAGGGCAGGTTTTCAACCCTGCATTTAGTTACTATGACTGCCCTAGATTTCCAGGAGTGCTCACCCTTGAGAAGAGTACATTTGAAATATATCCAAGATACTAAAATACCCGCAAAGGGTGAGTGAATAACTTAAACCTAGGCATTTGTGGGTGTTTGCCTGCTTTTGCAGGGAGATACTCTGGTACACAAGAAAACCCGCCCCAAACCCGACATTTGTAACTGTGGTAATTCCCCCATTCTGACAGAAATTCCAAAAGCACCAGTCCCATCTGCAGAGGTAAAATCCAGCCAGTCAGTTCCAACATCACAAATTCAGCTGCAAATGTGTTATTGGCTTGGAAAGTCAAAACATTATTATAAAACACACATTGATAATTAGCTATGTTTAAGGATGGCTCATATTACGTGGTAGTATACATACTGGAAGGCTCGAATGAGGGAAAAAAGCCAAATATTTTCTCACAGAGGATTACAGCAATTATGGTAAATTTCCCACTTAATGGCCTTCTTGAAGAATACCTGGAATGCTCCTGGAAATCAATGGCAGTCGTAGTTTTTGAAGACTACTTACATACATAAAATGTATGCATGAGGAATTTACACCGCTGCATTTGTAAATCAAGAAATCTGGCCATTTGTAAATATACATATTTGTTTGTCCAAGAGAAAAGTATTTTATCCTTGTAGAGAAACCCCTTCCCCTCCACCCTTTTAATTGGGATGTGCTCCCTACGTAATCCCAGATACACACATTTTCTGGAAAATACCAATAAATTAAATATATACTGATAACAGCTAAATCACGGAAAAAATGTGCTTTTCAGCAACTACTAATTTAAGTAAAATCATAACACAGTACTTTAATATAAATGCGAAAAAAAACTGTTTACCAAACCATTTTGTATAAGTTAGATAAGAGCTTAAAGGAAATAAGAAGCGGAGTGGTGGGTACAATCAGAATATTGAGATTTGAGTATAGACATACAAAACATTTACTTCAGAATATCAACTATCAAAATAGTGTTAAGTTAAGCATATATAGTTGAGGGTAGATTTACTATTATTTTTTTAAAGAGAATTATTATATTTTTATTGTTTTCAAACACAACACAAATTGAATGCAGACACAGTACATCAAGACTTCGACAGATCATAAATCCAGCAATACATTCTGATAGTATATTCATCCCATCCCTTCCCCCTTCCCGCCTGCCCTCCTAAAACCCTCCCTGCTCGGCATAATCTAGGTGTGTAATACCGTCTTATGCAGGACCTAATGAATTAACTCTTCACCTATCTCTACGCCCTCTACCCATATACCTCTATCAGGGGTGCGATTAAGTGGTCCTTTTCTATGTCTCCTCTTCTTCCATTAGATTTACTATTCTTAACGCCATAGCTATGTACCTTTACTGTATATAAGTATCAATATGTTTAACTTCGATATTCTGACATATAGCCAGAGTGTAATGGGCAAATGAGAATTTGTGCCATTTTGGATTTATCTTACTCTGATAAGTTTCCTCACATGGAGCAATAGAGTGACGATGATGGGAGCAACCACAAACAATTGTGTAAAGGGTTCACAAGCTCTAAATCGAGGGTTTTCAACCTTTACTGTAAGGAGAGCTGCTTATATTTAATACAAATTATCCAGAGCTACTAATATTGTTAGTGTTATAAAAGTGACCACATCAAACAAGGTTATATTAGTGGCAGTCCTATGCAAGATTACCAGCAGTGATCACATCAGTGTGTCAGACAGGGTTACCAGCAGTAATGTAAGCTGTTCATTTAGAATGCCTTTACATAGGTAATACATAACAGCCATAGCTACAATGTCCATGGCACAATGGTAATATAAGTTTCCTTAACACCACACGATTTATTAATCAAGTATCAGCTTTCAAAGTATTTTCGAAATTCAACCATTTTTCTCTGGACATCATCTTATGAGTTCTGAATATACACACATTTTCGTCTCGAATACAAACTTTGCAATTTTGGTATAAATATATTAATTCTGCCAAGCAAAAGCTTCTAATTTAATAGGCTGGGCAGCACACAGGACAGCTAATCAAAGCAGCCGGAGAGCTACCAGTAGCTCATAAGCTACTTGTTGGAGAAGCCTGCTCAAAATGTATTAATTCAGAAATCCACAATAAAACTCTTCGGTAAAAAAGAAAGCAGACTGTTTATGAGCTAAATCTAACCAGTGATATGCACACTGCTTGCAGAGTCCTGTCAAAATATCTAAGAGTCAGATATACTATTTGTCATTATGCAAAGTAATAGTTTGTCACATTAAGAACGTGGCAAATTTACTAAATTAAACTGTGCAAGCAGACTACAGAAATGGTCTGGCCTTTAAGGTTGCTGCTACTCCAGTACTAACCTTTTTCCTCATAGCTTCCAGTTAGTTAATGGTGATCCCTACCCGGAGCGAGGGAGCACAGAGAGGCCAGGTTTTAATCTTCTTTCTGCTACAACGTTAATTACTGGATCTGGTTTAGGATGGCCTTTGACATGTTCTATGACTCAATGCACAAGTTACTTACCTTCGGTAACGATATATCTGTAAGAAACATTAGTTAGTGATAGATTCCTTACCTTAGAATATCCCCAGGCGTCAGACTGGATCCGGAAAGTTTTCTTCAGCAGTACCCCTGCGCGTCGGAAGGTGGCATTGTGCGGCTCCGCGTCCGTCGTTGGCGTCGTGGTCGCCGAGATGACGTCGCGGCAGCTACTTAGACGCCGCCCTCGCGCGCTGACGTCAGTTCTGTACACGACTTTCCGCGCCAGGAACGCAGAGCCATGCAAGATACTGACCACTGGTGCATTGAAACTAGGGCCCTGATAGGGATGACCTTAACCCTAGAAATCAGTTCGCAGAACGGGGAGGATGGGTGGGGCGGTAAGGAATCTATCACTAACTAATGTTTCTTACAGATATATCGTTACTGAAGGTAAGTAACTTGTGCATCTGAAAGAAACACGTTAGTGATAGATTCCTTACCTTAGAATAGATACCCCAGCAATACCAACCCCGGTGGTGGGTCTGCGAACCAAGATCACACCAGGAAGTCCCGGAGAACAGAACGGCCAAAGAAGCCATCTCTCCGGACTTGGCTGTCCAGGCAATAGTGCTTAGTAAAAGTGTGCAGCGAGGCCCACGTAGCTGCCTGACAGATGTCTTGTAAGGGGACACCACGTCCCAACGCTGTAGTGGCAGCCGTCGCCCTGGTAGAATGGGCGCGCAGCTCCAACGGAGGCTCCTTCTTTGCCAGAGAATAACAGGCTTTAATACACAAGACGACCCATCTGGATATAGTCCGCTTGTGTACGGCCCGACCTTTTTTGGCGCCAACGTAGCCAACAAAGAACTGGTCATCCACCCGGAACTGTTGGGTGCGACTCAGGTAAAATGAGAGTGCACGTTTTGGGTCCAGACGGTGGAGCCTCTCTTCCTCTCTGGAAGGATGCGGAGAAGGAAAGAAGGTGGGCAAAGTGATGGTCTGCTCGATGTGAAAGGCAGTAACAACCTTCGGCAGAAAGGATGGACGTGTCCTGAGGACAACCTTGTCCGGATGCACAGACAGAAAAGGAGGTTTACAAGAAAGAGCCTGGAGCTCCCTCACTCTCCTAGCAGAGGTGATGGCAACCAGGAAAGCAGTCTTTAGAGTTAACAAGCGAAGAGGACAGTTATGAAGTGGCTCAAAGGGAGCGCACATTAAGTATGTGAGAACCAGGTTCAAGTCCCACTGTGGCATTACAAAGGAAACAGGAGGAAAAAGGTGAGTAATGCCTTTGAGGAATCTGTTAACGACAGGGGACTTGAAAAGAGAGGGCTGATCAGGGAGCCTGAGAAAGGCCGAAATAGCAGAAAGGTAGCCCTTGATAGTGCCCAGGGCAGAGCCCTGCTGGGCCAAAGAAAGAAGGAACAGTAGGACCTCAGAAAGAGGGGCAGAAAGGGGATCCACAGCCTTTGCTGTGCACCATGCCACAAACTTGTTCCACCTGCAGACGTATACCAACTTAGTGGAGGGACGCCTGGCTGCCAGAATGACATCACAGACTTTAGGAGGCAAGTCGAAGGGAATCAACTGCTGCCGCTCAATCTCCACGCAAAGAGGTGGAGACTGGACAGGTTCGGGTGGAGGACCGTCCCCTGCTGCTGCGACAGAAGATCCTCCCAAAGAGGCAGTTGGATCGGGGGATCGATGGTCTTACTGAGTAGCTCGGGATACCAAACTCTTCGAGCCCAATCCGGAGCCACAAGAATGACTTGGGCACGGTTGCGCATGATCTTCTTCAGCACTCTGGGCAGAAGTGGTATAGGCGGAAAGGCGTACAACAGACCGAAACTCCACTCGCGACGAAAAGCGTCGCCGAGCGAGTGCCGCCTTGGAAATTCCAACGCGCAGAATTGCTGACATTGCGCGTTCTCTTCGGTGGCGAATAGATCTAACCAAGGCTCTCCCCACTGTTGAAAGAGACCTTGCGCCACGTCAGAGTGAAGACGCCATTCGTGATCCATCATGCACCTGGGGCTGAGTTCGTCCGCCCTGGCGTTCAGTGAACCTGCCAGGTGTTGAACCACCAGGGAAATGCCCTGAT
Organism: Calotriton arnoldi; assembly: GCA_963921515.1. Classification (NCBI taxonomy): domain Eukaryota; kingdom Metazoa; phylum Chordata; class Amphibia; order Caudata; family Salamandridae; genus Calotriton; species Calotriton arnoldi. Next base: position 2,538,815 of record CAWUFW010000476.1, on the reverse strand, counting down.
GTTCCAGCCATGTCCAGAGGCGCAGAGCCTCCTGACATAGGGTCCACGACCCCACCCCGCCCTGTTTGTTGCAGTACCACATGGCGGTGGTGTTGTCTGTGAACACCTGCACTACTCTCCCCTTGACAGAGGGAAGGAATGCCTTCAGTGCAAGTCGGATCGCCCGAAGCTCCAGAAGGGTGATATGGAGCCTGGACTCCGCCGGAGACCAGAGGCCTCTGATCTCCGCCTCTCCCATGTGGCCGCCCCATCCCAAGAGGGACGCGTCCGTCACCACTGTGTGCTCTGGTTGGGGAAGGGAGAGGGATCTGCCATTGACCCAATGCCGGTTTGTGAGCCATCACTGCAATTGTTGTGCAGTGCCCTCCAAGATCTGGACGTAATCGGACAGGTTCCCCATATGCTGCGCCCACTGGAACTTCAGGTCCCACTGCAAAGCCCGCATATGCCATCTGGCATGATCGACCAGCAGAATGCAGGAGGCCATGAGGCCCAGCAGCCTCAGGGTCATCCTGACCGAAACCCAGGATAGAGGCTGAAAGATTGGAATCATAGCCTGAATATCCTGGACTCGCCGTTCGGGAGGATAGACCCGAAAGTGCGTCGTATGCAGAACCGCTCCGATGAAGAGGAGCTTCTGAGAGGGAATCAGGTGCGACTTCGGCACGTTGATGGAGAACCCCAGCGAATGCAGGAGGTCGGCCGCAGTCTGGAGGTGGGAGACGACAGCCTGGGGCGAGCCCGCCTTCAACAGCCAGTCGTCGAGATAGGGGAACACTGGGACCCCTGATCTGCGCAGATGAGCTGCGACCACCGCCATCACTTTCGTGAACACCCGAGAGGCGCTGGTAAGGCCAAAGGGGAGCACGGTAAACTGAAAGTGCTCGTGGCCTACCGTAAACCGCAGGTAACGCCGGTGGGCCGGCAGGACGGGAATGTGGAAATATGCGTCCTGCAGGTCCAACGCTACCATCCAGTCTCCAGGGTCGAGGGCAGACAAGACCTGAGCCAGAGTTAACATCTTGAACTTCTCCTTCCGGAGGAAGCGATTGACGTCCCTGAGGTCCAAGATAGGACGCAGGCCCTTGTCCTTCTTGGGCACCAGAAAGTAGTGGGAATAACAACCACGTCCTACTTCTGGCGCAGGAACGCGCTCGATGGCCCCCTTGGCCAAGAGGGCCGCGACTTCCTGTTGAAGAAGTGCCAAGTGATCCCCCGACATGCGGTGGTACTGGGGTGGCATGGCTGGAGGGGTAGTCTCGAAGGGGAGGGAGTAGCCCCTTCGAACTATTTGTAAAACCCACCTGTCCGAAGTGATGGTACGCCAGTGGATGAGGTGATGGCGAATCCTGCTGCCCACTGGCGTTTGATGGGCCTGAAAGACCGGACTAGGAAGGTTTGGAGGCAGTGGTGGCCAGGGTGGAGGTGGACTGACCCGCCCACTGGCCCCCTGACCCACCTCGGCGGGTCCCACGTCCGCGGCCGCGCTGAGACTGTTGCTGCCCAGGCATGTGGCCCTAAAGCGAACGTGTCGGGGCGCCCCTTCCGTGGCCACGAAAGGAGCGAAAAGCAGAAGGCGGAGGAGGGCGCGTGGCGGAAAGGCCCAGGGACTTGGCCGTAGCCCGTGAGTCCTTAAAGCGCTCCAATGCACTATCTGCCTTGTTGCCAAAAAGGCGAATGCCATCAAAGGGCATGTCCATCAGGGTGTTCTGGATATCCCCCGAGAAACCAGTAGTCCTCAGCCAGGCGTGGCGACGGAGCGCCACTGTTGTGGAAATCGCCCTGCCCAGCGATTCGGCGGTGTCAAGGCCACATCGAATTGTGAACTTTGCTGCATCTCTCCCTTCAGCAATAGCCTGAGAGAGCACTGTCCGAGCCTCCTCCGGACACTGAGGCAGCACTTGCGCCACCGTATCCCACAGAGAGTGGGCATAACGGCCCAAGAGGCATGCAGTGTTCACAGACCGCAGCCCTGAACTGGTGGAAGAGAAAATCTTCTTCCCAAATTGTTCCAGTTTCTTGGATTCCCTATCCGGAGGTGCGGTATGGAATGCGCTCGGGGACGCAGAGGCTTGGACAACCAAGCTCTCAGGGGTAGGGTGTTGGGAGAGGAAAAGGGGGTCGCCCGGGGCAGGGCGATGGCTTCGGGCCACGTTCCTATCCACAGGAGCCCCTGTGGTGGGCTTGGACCAGGTGCCCAAAAGAACGTCAGAAAGTGCATCATTAAAAGGCAGCAGTGGCTCCGCAGAGGCAGCTGCCGGCTGAAACACTTCTGTCAGGAGGTTAGTCCTGACGGCCACTGTAGGGAGCTCGAGGTGGAGGGCCTTGGCCGCCCTACGCAACACCACGGCATAACTTGCACCCTCCTCCATAGCCACAGTAGGAGTGAGCATGCCAAGGTCAGGAGAGGTGTCAAGACCACTGGCATCCCCCAGTTCCTCTGCCCAGTCCGGGTCTAACTCACACCGTGCGGTGAGAGGGTCCTCAGACCCTCCCAGTCCTCCCCTTCCTCCGAAGGCTGATGAACAGGCCGAAAATAAGGAGGATGGACATAGGGATAGAAGGGTCCCATCGGCGTCGGAATCGTCGTCGAGCGACGCCGTTCCGGCGCCGTGTCCACTTCGGGGCTGAAACCGGGGATGACGTCGTCCGGCTGGACGGGCGACGTCGAAAGTGGTGCCGGAGGGGTCGACGTCGGTGGAGGTGTTACGAGGTCAACCGGCGTCGACCGGGAATCAGGCCTGGATCCATGGGGGCCCTGCGGCGCCGGGGCCGGAGCCGACAGCGATGCCGGAGCCGTCGGTAGTGGAAGGCAAGGACCCCCAGTCGGGCCCGCAGGGCCCGAAGGCGCACCGGCGGGACCCGACGGCCCAAAGAGGCGAGCCATGGCTGACAGAAAGTCCTGCAGCTGGGCCGGAGTCGCCTACGGACCCGGGAAGGGCGGGTAGGCCGACGGCGACAGCGTAGGCTTCGCCGGAGCCGCGGGGGTGGCACCACCCGCACCCTCAGCCGCGTCACGCGATGGGAAGTCGGAGAGCGACGGCGCTTCTTCGACTTCTTAGAGTGCTTCGTCTTACCTGACCCCGAGTGCGAAGACTTCGATCCCGACGAACGATGGTGGTGGCTCCGCGACCGGACCCTCGACCTCCCACGGGACCGGGACCTTGAGCGGCGCGGAGCCAACTGCCGGACTTCAAGCAACTTTCGGGACTGCTCCCGCAAAGTCTTCGGCGCCATGGCCCGGCAGTTGGGGCACGACTTGGGGTCGTGGTCGCGCCCCAGGCAGTAGAGACACACGCGGTGCGGGTCCGTCACCGACATCATGCGATGACATTCCTCGCAGGACTTGAAGCCGGGCATCCCTACGGCACCAGGAGTCGATCGACTCAAAAAATACAGAGACAAAAAGCCTCAAAAACTCAGTCAAAAAATGACTGGGGGTACCGCTCTCTCCGGATCTGCGCTTGCTGGCGCGGAAAAAGAAAGAACTGACGTCAGCGCGCGAGGGCGGCATCTAAGTAGCTGCCGCGACGTCATCTCGGCGACCACGACGCCAATGACGGAGGCGGAGCCGCACAACGCCACCTTCCGACGCGCAGGGGTACTGCTGACGAAAACTTTCCGGATCCAGTCTGATGCCTGGGGATATTCTAAGGTAAGGAATCTATCACTAACGTGTTTCTTTCAGATAAAGCATTTTTTGCCAACCTGGGAGATAAAGCAGTTGAAGAAGCAGGACTTTTCATAAGGGCGGAGCCTTTCAAATGTGTATGGTCCACCTAAGTAAAGACCCTCACATAATTTCCCACCTTCTCTTTCAATTCAGAGAGAACACCATTTCTCTCTGATGGGAATACATAGTTTAAATTTTGACACAGCTTTTTCAGTCCAAGAGGAAGCTTGCCAATCTCATTAGAGGAGAGTATACTGGCTGATCAACTGGTGACTCTTCTTCTGGGAATGTAATAATGCCAATCATTATTCTGTGCATTAGGTTCAGCTTAGCAAATAATTGACTTGCTTCAAATTCTTCTTCCTCAACTCCTCATTTATACCCTTTCTCTACAATATGTTTTACGTATTCTCCTTCTTGCAATTGCAATGTTCTCAAAATAAAAGAAGAATTTGAGGTCCTTGTTAGAGATACAGATACATGGGCAGCTGAAAAAAGGAGACAGCAAAGTCGCCATATATGTAACCTAAGTAGGCTGCATAAGTCCAATGTATGTATGTATGTGGTATTTATATAGTGCGAACCTAGCCAAAGGCAGCAGAGCGCTTTCCAGGGTCAAAAGCAGGTATACAGTCAGAGTGATGAGAGATAGCTGGTGTGTGGATTGTTACTGCATTGTGATGTGGTGTTCTTTAAAAAGGTGCATCTTCATCTATTTTCTAAATTGGAGAAGCATTAGAGTGATCGTAATGAATACAGCAATTGTTTTTCCTGATCCTGGGTGCAGAGATGGTAAAGGCCTGCAGCCTTGTTTTTTTTTTTTTTTTTTTTTTTTTACAGTTCTTAGTGTCTTATCTAATGGTGTTCTGGCAGCAGGAGAGCTGAAAGTCACCAGACATGGTGAGCTTATCTGCAAGATAAACAAGGGTGCTGGTTGTGATGGCTTTGTAATGATACAGTTGGTTTTGAAGATGATGCAGGAGGGTAGCCAGCCGAGTTACCACTATCCAGATGTGAGAGTACGAGGGCTTTAACAGCAGTTCTGAAGTCACCTGCTGCACAAAATGGTTTCATTTTCTTTAGAAGAGAGAGCTGGTGCCAGGCAGTCATTGTTTTTTGCCAATGTGTTCCTTGAGGGTTCGGTTTGTGTCCATGGTGTATTCAATTGACTTGGCATTTGGTGAAAGTTGGTTCTTGTAACTGAACCTTGTTTGAACTATCTTTTGCTTGTTGTTCTTGATAAATAACAGGAATTCTGTCTTGGTTGGGTTGAGCTTCAGGTAGGCGCTTATGCCTGCAGTCTTTATTTGAGAAGTTGGATGTCTGCAGCAGGGAGACTTTTAGGTACAGTTGTGTATAATCAACATATTGGTGAATCTTCATGCTGTTATTTCTGAGTAGCCACCTAAGGCTCCCAATCTAGGGGTTGAGGATAACGGGACAGTATGGAACAACGGGGGACTACACAAGTAATAGGGATTAGGGTTCTTTTTAGTACCTGGATGTACTCATGTGAACATACTACATGGTGTAGATGAGGGTAAGAGGGTCGACTGTGTCAAAGGGAGTAAATAGGTCCAGCATTATTAGGAGCCAGTGGTCATCTTGATCTGTGGTCAGGATGACATCGTCTACAATGTGTAATATAGTGGTCTCCAAGCAGCAACGTTATCGGAAGCCAGATTAGTTGTTGTGCAGCAGATGGTTAATTGTTCTTCGATCCTGGAGTTCAGCATAGACTGTTTATTCAATGATCTTGACGATAAAGGGTAGGTGAGTGATGGATGGTGCAGCAGTTGGCAAGGTCATTGGCATCTAGTGTAAGTTTCTTTAGGAGTGGGAGGATCTGGCCTGCCTTGAGAGTTTCTGGGAAGATGACTTGAGTGAAAGAGGAACTGGCAATAGTGAGTAGGGGGTCAGTGAACTTTCACGGCGAGAGATTTGATGAAGGATGAGGGCAAGACAACATCTTCATAGGAAGTGGCTTAGAGGAAGTTGAGTATGTCGGTGAGATCTGATAGAGATAGGACTTTGCAAAGTTTCTGCATGGTATTGTGAAAGCAAGAAAGGCAGCAGTTACTTCTACTGTAGGCAACCAAGACCAGGAGTCAAATGATTATGTCATAATATGAACACCAGTGACAGATTATTTTAATATTTAAAGGTGTAGCAGTCCTCCAGAAATAACTACCGGCATTTTGATGAGGAATCCAGCCTATGCTTTCTTGTAGCTGTAACTCATTACTGCACACAAACCAATACCACAGGACAAAGTGACATGCATAATAAGGAAACGTAAACAGCACTGTAATAGATGCAGTGTACTTTAGATGCAATAAGGTAGTGTCTCATGCTCTTTGTCTATAGGGTTTAATATGTAGAGGAGTTGTTTTTGTGCAGCACTGGGGCATGGTTTTTACCATTCCTATAACGAGTTATTTTTCTCCAAACTAACAAAGCAACATGGACAATTACCCATCATAAATTGCTTTTCTTGAAAATACCCTGTAATGTAGTTAATTTTGCAGGAAGTCAGTCAGAAGGCTCCCTTTTCATTGATTTTTGAAACAATAAATTCAGATACGCAGGGGAAGAAACGTATTGTTCCTGAAACTAGTATTAATTGGATGAATGGTAGTTCACATTGCCTTCAAGAACAGGCAACACAGGTATCTGGCACCTGCTGGAGCACCATCAAAAGGTTGGTGTGTAAAGCTTTAAAAAGAAACACTTAACCAAGACGTAAGGGCTTTGTTCTTTCAGGGATGAAATGAGCCTCAGAAGTAAATTACCAGTGTCTCCATAGACTTGTCCATTTAGGTGACTAAAATTAATGCTTTAGAATTCTGATCAAGCTTTTGAGAGAAGAAAAGAAACAGTCACCTGGGATTGTTCTTCACTGGATTCCTCATTTTGTTTGAAAATGTGTTACTAGAGGTTGTCTAAACAGCAGCTCATTGGAGGAAGGGGTGTTTATGATAATGAAATCAGGAGACAACTAAGTGATGTTCACTGTTACAGAAAAATGCAGGTGAACCCCATTAGTGAGGCCAAATGTCAAATTTCTGAGAAATTATATTCTTGGAAAGAAATTGGACTATTGCATGAAAGTGAATTCAGATACCACAGAGTTGCTAATCCACGATACCCCTTTATTTATGTTCTACCTAAAATCCACAAATCTAGGAACTCTCCTCCTGGTATGCTGATTATTTCTGGCCTAGACAGTCTCACTGAGCACTTATCTGAGTATGTTGATCTATTCTTAAAAGCCTTGGTGGTATATCTGTCCTCTTATATAAGAGATACTATGGACGTGTTGAATAAATTGAATGATGTGACTTGGATTCCAGCATGATGCTTGTATCCTTGGATGTAGTGGGACTCCGTACTTGTATACATAATGAGTTTGGTCTTCAGGCTCTCAATCATTTCTTCTCAAGTAGAAGTGCCAGTTTGGTGGAATATTCCTAGATGTTGATTGAAATGGCAGAACTGATTTTGATGATTAATTGGTATCACCAGGTCCAGGGGACAGCTATGGGGTCCAGGTTTGCGCCCTCTTACACTAACCTTTTCATGGGTTGTTTTGAGAGGGTGCATGCCTGGCCTTCATCTGTTGGAAAATGGACAGAGTACATCTATTTCTGGGGACCTTTCATCGATTATGTGCTGACCATTTGGACTGGTACGAGTGAGCATTTGAATGAATATGTGGGGAACCTCAATAAAAACGTATATTATGCACGATTCACGATGTGCCATAACCCAGAAAATATAAACTTTCTGGATGTACAATTGTTTGTAAGGGGTGACACCATACAGAGTAGACTGTACCACAAGGAGACAACTACTAACAGTATCTTGAGGGCAGAGAGTGCGCATTCTTTTTCAATAAATTGTGGAATCCCTTATGGTGAGATGACCAGATAGCGCAGAAACTGTAGTCAGGTTCAAGATTTGATGAGTGCATGAGAGATTTAGGAAACACATTGAATGTACGGGGTATGATCACAATTTACTGAATGGAACAGAGAAGAGGATTCGAAACATTGTTAGAAGCCTCACTCTTGTGCAGAAACCGAAGAAAGAGATGTGATGACAGACTAGCACTAGTCACGACTTACAACCGGGACCACAAAAAATTGGTCTCTCCTAATGGGTGTAACTGGCTTGACTTGTCATCTCAGCAAAACCTACTATTACCTATAGAAGGGGTCAAACAGTAAGGGACAAAGTGATGAGAAGCCACTTAGAACCGATTGAATGAAACAGTGGGAACTGGTTGCCGGATCCACCTAAGGATTTTATACTTGAGGTGGGTGCAGTGTCTGCCAATATAGTCTCAATAAACTAAAATACTTTAGGTACAATACTGGCAAAATGTATCATGTACAACAGTTCACAAATTTCAATAGTGTGTTTGTGATCTATGCCATCATTTGTAACTGTTTAAAGGTCTATATAGGAAGTACTAAGAGGTCTCTGAAACTAAAGATACGAGAACATCGTAGGGCAGTTACTAGCCAGGATGTATGGTCACCCTTCGCACAACACATCAAAAATTGTCAACCAGGCAGTGTGGATTTTAAATTCCATGACATACAGAAAATTGAGGACTCAAGGGGGGATGACATGGAATTAAAGTTTCGCCATGAAGGTTCTGCTTACTAGATACAGTTTCCCATAGACTGGCACTGTCTCTTTCACCAGTTACAGAGCCTAAATGTGTTTGGATGCCTCAGGATGGCATACATGTCAGCCATTGGAATGTCTTTAAGGTTGGTAGTGGGATGGGCAGCTTATACCTCCACAGGTTGGGTTAATGCACTGGGTATGGTGGAGCTCACTACAGAAAATGTAAAGGTGATGATCGGTTTGTTGTTTTACAATATTAAGATACCCTGATGCAGATCGGACATCATATTGTCTAGATATACTAACATAGTTGATCACAGGTTTTTTTTAAAAATAAGACTGGCAGCTGGTTATGGAACCTCTGATAACATGACTGTATTGAGAGATTGGATCTGGGTATTCTTTTCGCATTTACAAATTGGGCTGTAACATGCAACAGTGCTGCCTGTTTGGAGATTATATACATGTTTTCCTATGGAAGCAATGGAGGTGGTCATTACTAGTGTCTTAGGCGCTGATGGCTCAGGTACTATGCTCATTGCTCTTAATCGTCATTGAAGTATGTCTCTTAATTGGACAGGCGGGGCAAAAGTAGCTTCCCCAGTCCCATAATATCTCCTGTTGGTCTTATAACAGTGGATTTGTGATTGGGTAATATGAAATTAACTGCCTTGATGTTGACAACAGAAGGTTGACCCTACTAAAGTATAAGATGTAGTGAGTGTACACAATACTTTGGACGCACAGAGTACCTGACAGCGATATGGCGGTCAGTTAGAGTGCAATGAACATCTATGAAGATAGGACACTTCTGGAATGCACTGTCTGAGTGTGATAAATTGTGATGAACTAAGTCGGCACAGCTCCCGAACAAGAAAGTTCTCGTATCAGCGCCGGAGTGTGCGCCTACTGCACAAAGCTCGGATTTGTGGCTTCGAATTTTGGGACAGGACAGTGATCGTGATGTTTGAAGTGAATCAGGTTAATGATTGGACAATATGAAAAGACCTGCTTGGATAACGGTACAAAAGGTCTGGCACATCTTAGTTTCAGGATGTGCTGTTCTGGCATAATGCTTGTGCTTCATTGAGCTACGATTAGAGCTGGACCATTGTGGAACTTACTGTTGGTATTAAGATGGCACTAATGACTGGGTAATGACAAAGGGTCTGCTTTGATAACGGCATCCAATGATTGAGAAGTATTGACTGGAGACAGTGCTCGTGGCTCTTTAAGCCGTGATTAGGGCCAAAACACAGTAAAACCTTAAGTTGGAGCCAATATGTTGATAATGATACTAGACACTGATTGCGAGATAGCGATGTGTTGATGAGTCAATGGATATTTACTGACTATAATGATGGTAATAATGTGGTGTTATCTGTGAGATTTACGATGTACGGATTAAGCAAGTCTTTTTTTTTTTTTTTTAAAGTAAATACGTTTCGGCTTCCGACTATGAGAATCCTCATGTCGGTGCTGTAGCGTGCTTAAATTGCTTGTGCCGAAGGATTGGTCGGTTTCAATTTTTAAGTGTCCTGATAGGATATATTGCTTGGGGGGTTTTAAGTATGAGAAACATTAGTGTAGGATTACCATGTTTTGGAGTTAATATGTTTCGAATGTTACAATTCGCCATGTATAAGAAAGGGATGCGGTGATTGGCAAATGATGCATGAAAGGCCACGAGAATATGGACATGGGATTGCGCAATTTTTATTTTAAGATGCTTTGACAGGGCGAGACACTCTGCAAGCAGAGAGCTTGATACGGAACTTAATTCTAATGTTCCTTTTCGCTAGACATGAAAAAGGGTTGTGGTGATTGACTGAGGTCGTATGTAAAGCTAGGATGACAATGAGAAATGATTGGGTGATTCTAATTTTATGAAACACTGATTGGACGAGACACCCTTAAATTAGAGAGCTCCACACACAGTCTCTTTACGAAGAACATCCATATCGGTGCCATGCTGTCCTTATTAATCTTTGCAGGTCAGTGATTGATGGAATAATGCCAGGAGAAATAATGGGAAATGAGAGGGTTTGTGAGTCTGTACCATCATGGCTGTTTATAAATTCATAATGTATAGGTATATGTAATGGAGTAAAACGTACTTTGTTGAAGACATAGGATTGGGGTTTGCTTTTTTTTTTAAAACATACTCTATTGATTTTACAGAGTGCCACATCTAGTGTGGGCGTAAAAATAGTGGATGCATAGGCAGAGCAACAAGTAATGAATAAGCAGAAAATTATAAGTTCAGATCAGATACAATCCAGAAATAGGCAGTAACCTATGCGAGACAACAGTAATATAGCATCTACGTGCAATTGAGGATTTATAGGAGGTTAATCGTCATTCAATGACCGTATGTTAACATTAAAATTCGAAAGAACATTTCTGAGGAACCCACCCCCCTCCCTTTCGTCTGGCTCACCCCATTATCCTTTAGAATATTCCGAGCTCGGCTTGGCTCCAAAATTCTCCACACCGGAGGATTCAATCATTCAGCAAGGCGCATTCAACACTGCCAGGTCCTACGGCCGACCGTGGTGGGCGGCCTGGCATGGCTGTATGTCAGGGGGAGGGAGACTCGTGTTTTATTTGCGTTGTGGAATAGGTAGTTCAATTGCCTTAAGTGCCTTGAGCATTAGATCTCATTCCATGGAGATTGGTGTTTTACTTAGGCCCCTATATTCTTCTCTCCTGATGGCTGCACTTTCTGCAGTGCACCATCGGACTGCCTCCCCGTGCCATGAGTGTAATGTTGGGGGAAGGGCCGACTTCCACCTCATAGTGATGGAGCGCTTCGCTATAAGTAGGGCCAAATCTGCAAACCGGAGCTGAACTTTCTGTGATTTGGGGCATTGGTAAAGGCCCAATAGAGACCGCTCTGCTGTGTCCTAGCCAGGGATATATATGATGTCTTCCAAAGTATGGGCGACCTCGGACCAGAATCCCCCAAGACGTGGGCACATCCACAACATGTGAATTATGTCTGCATCCTCCGTCTGGCATCTTGGGCAAGAAACATGGGTGGTGGGGTACATGCGGTTAAGACGCTGTGTAGTGAGGTAGGCTCTTTGAAGGATCATATATTGTATTAGCTTGAATTTGGCGTTACGGGATACTCTTTTAGGGGATCTAGAAGAGAGGTCCAATCCTGGTCCGTCAGGTTCCTACCCAGATCATTGTCCCATTTTTCTGAGTGTGGTGAGGGGGATCCGAGCATGTGCCCTGGTGCCCCTATAAAGCCATCTAATCAGGTGGCGCCCATTACCCATAAGGTATACCGCGTGTGTCAGGTCATGTGTCGGAGGTTCTTCCCCATTCGGTGTCCAGTGTTTCTTCACATAACTGACCAGAGCTGCATGTAAGAGAAAGAGAGAGCATGAGGTCCCTTGCGCTCGGAAGAAGTTCTCATGGTCCACCAGTATCCCGTCTGTAAACAGTGCCCCTACTGTGGAAGCACCCTCACGTGTCCATTTAAGTATACTACGTGAAGTGACCAAGCCAGTGGGTGTAGGGATTCCTAATAGTGGAGTGTTAGGTGCGTAGGGGAGTGTTTGGCGCATGTATTGTTGCGCCCGCTTCCAATAGGTAAGTGCTACGCGCAGCAGTAGAGGGGTTTCTGAGGGGATTCTACTATGCGACAACAGTAAGGTGTGGAGGGTGCCGCGAGATAGCAGCAGCGGTGTGTGGTCTAGTTTGTGTAGGTTGTGTCCTGCTAGCCAATATGATAGCCATTGTAACTGGCTTGCATAGCAATAGGCACGGAAGTCTAGGCCCCCCTTGTCCGTCCCCAGCTGTAGTTTGGCCAGCCCCACTCTTCTGCGGCCCCTTCCCCATATGAGGTCTGTGAACAACGTGTCCAGTGTTTTAAAAAGGGGGGTGGGGATCAGCACTGGTAGGTTTGTGAAGAAATATAGTAGGCGTGGGAGCATGACCATTTTGGAGATGGCTATTCTGCCCATTACTGAAAGGGGCAGTGAAGTCCAGAAGGATGTCTGTGCGTGGAGCGATTTAATCGCCTTCAACAGGTTGCCCTCTAAAAGGTCCTAAGTGGATCTATATATTTGAATACCTAAATATTTAAAGGTGTCTGGCTCTACTTTGAGAGATAGTCGCCCGAAGGTAATGACATCCGGGTGCCCAACTGGTCGGAAAAAAAAGCATGAGATTTCTTCTCATTAATAGCTAGGCCTGATATATGTTCGAAGTGATCGAAAATGCGTGGTAGGGGTTCCAGATAATCTGCCAAATTATTAATGTATAGTATGAGGTCATCGGCATAGGCTGACATTATATGTGTTGTATTGCCCACTCGGATCCCAGTTTCTATCGCCTACGTTCGGAGTCTAATGGCCAGGGGCTCCAGTGCTAGCACGAAGAGCAATGGCGATAGGGGGCAGCCCTGTCAAGTGCCTCTGGTCACCAAATATGGTCACGATATGTGAGCGCCGGTTTGGGCTCGTGCCGTCGGGGCAGTGTAGAGCAGCCTGACCCATTTTATATATTCGGGAGGGATGCCAAACCTATCCTTTACTTTAAATATATATTCCCAGTTGAGAGTATCAAAGGCTTGTCGCAGGTCGAGAGCGATGCATCCTGCACTCTCAACGTTATTGGAGGTGGCCTCCATTACGTGGTAGAGGCGTCTGATATTTAATGAGGTGCTGCGGGTTGGGACAAAACCGTTCTGGTCGGTGTGGATAAGTTGTGGCATGAGGTGGAGCAGGCAGCGAGGTAGTTTTTTCCCCAGGATCTTATATTCTGTTGGTAGGAATGATAAAGGGCTCACGGATGGCTTCTCTGATTCCCTGTTTAGTGATATGGCCAGTCAGTTCATCTTGGTCTGACTGCGAAATTTGGGGGTAATGGAGGTCATTGAAAAAGGTTTCTATGAGCTCCTCCATTGTCTCCTCAGGGGCCTTGTATACAGATTCGTAGTATTCACAGAATGCTAAGTTTATGTCGTGTTGTGTGTTCAACTTAGTGCCATCTGGTAAGGCTATCTCGTGTATAGGGGAGGGAGTATCCCGCAGCAGTCGTGCAAGAAGCGGTCCCGACTTGTCGGCGTCTGTATGCTTTATTTGAGTATATGACTGGTGATCGATTGTTCGAAGGCGCTCCAGCAGCTCCGCATGTTGTATGCGTGCTTCTTGAAGTTCCTCCTGTTTGGTGGGACTACTAATTGCCTCTTGTTCTACCTTATTCAGAGTGTCTTCCACCGACTTAAGGCGTTTATGGATCTCCTGACTGGCCCTACTGTGGCGCCAATAGCGGCACCCCTTATGACAGTCTTGAACCCGTCCCACTCTATTAGACGTGTGGACGCCGTATTGTCATTTTCGTTAAAGTAATTGATAATGGTTGATGCCATAGTGGATCGAAAGACCGTGTCTTCTAGCATCTGTGGCCACAACTTCCAAGTGGGAACTGGTGTAGGAATTTTCCCCCACGCCAGCGTAATCTCTAAGGGATTATGATCAGAGAAGGTTTTCCTAGGTAAGTGGCGTCAACCACCTGGGTGGTGTTGGTGAGGGAGCAGAATATTCTGTCCAGTGTGGTATGGAGCTGGTGTGGCGGTGAATAAAATGAGTATTCCCGGCTATTTGTGTTCTTGAGATGCCAGACGTCCCCCAGCGACCAACCCGCCGCCCAGCCCCGGAGTGCGTCCGCCTGTTTTACTGAGACTGCGCATTGGAGGGGGGCGGGGGGTGAGAGCGGTCCAATTGGATGTCCAGGACCGCATTATAGTCTCCTCCCAGCAACCATGGGTATCCCACCCAGTCTGCCAGCACTGTATTGAGGGTCGTTAAGAATTTGTCTTGGTCTAATTGGGGGCATATTTACTACCTATTACTATATGTGCGCCATCAAGAGTGCCGTGCATAATAACATATCTACCCATTGCGTCTATACGCAGCTCTAAGGCCACAAACGGGACCCCACCTCGAACCCAGACAGTGGCCCCCTTCGCAAAGTCGGAATATGATGTGGTGAAAGCTTGTCCCCTCCATTTCTTGCGTAACTTGATGGCCTCTGAATCAGTGAGGTGTGTCTCTTGCATCAGGGCAAACTGCGCTTTGCACCTATTTAGTTGAGCGTGTATTCGATGGCGCTTATGTACTGCTCCCATCTCCCTGACATTTCAAGTGACTACAGTATATTTACCCTGCGCGGCCATTTGTGTGTGTGTTCAGTTCTGAGATCAGCCCGAGCTCGGGCCGGGGAGCAACATCTTGCGCATTAAGGGGTGAGCCAGAATCCCAATAAACCGTATCAACACCCAATACAGGGTCCAACCTTAAAACTATGTTGGACCAAACATAATACTTAACATTTGGAACAATTCAAAGAGTTTGTTTTGCAATTGCCAAGGGGAAGGCGGCTACATCGCCTTGATTAATACTGTTGCGGACAGTAGTGTAGATGACCGGACTGTGGACAGGCAGGAAGGAAAGAGCAGACCCGGGGGAGTAGGTAGGGGGCAGTGAGAGACTGCAGACCACATATTATCCTAATTGCTATTGCTTCAGCAAAGTGTTCGTGCATTAAGGGCACAAGCTCTAAAGGTCATTTGCGGTCTGCGGTGTGACAGTGGGGTACAATGCAAGACTGTTCTCTGAGTCTGAATGAATGGTGGTGTCTTCAGACGATTCCGGCGAGGAGTGGGGATCACAGTCTCTGAAGGCTGCCGCTGCGGCTAGCGCCGCCTCTCTGCTTCGCTTGGCCTGCTCTTGGGATGGGCTCTTTGATCCGAGTTTAGGAGACAGCCTGTGTGCCTCTTCCTGCCGTCGGTCATGGATTCCGATCTGTGCTCTGCAATGATTTTCCTGACGCGTAGGAGGGGAATGTGACATCTATCCAGTCTCCAACAGCCTCCGGGCTGTCAAATGTGTGACTTCTGCTCGTGCATAATCTTTAGTCGGGCTGGGAATAATAAGGCGTATTGCACATTCAGGGCTCGGAGTTTCTGTTTGACCAATTGGTAGTAGGCTCTCTGTCGTTGCACCAGCATCGTGAAGTCGGGGTATAGTGAGATCCGTTGATTTTCGTACTGGATATTGGACTTCTCCCTGACAAGACGGAGGAGGGTGTCATGGTCCCTATAGTTAAGTATGCAGGCGATCATTGGGCGTGGAGGCGTGCCCGTAATTGGTTTCCTGGTAGGGATCCGGTGGACTCTCTCCACACAGAAAAAGTCTGACAAACCCTCTGGGGGCCACATGTTCACGCAACCATTGTTCCACAAAGCGGGTAGGGTTAGGACCTTCACATCATTCTGGCAGCCCAACTATGCGGACATTGTTCCTCCTTACCCTTCCCTCTGCATCTTCGGCTCTTTCTTGTAGGGTGGATACTTGACTCTGTAGTTGTGCGATCTGCTCTGTGTGTTCCTTGTGCTGCGGGAGTAGCTCAGTTAGAAGGTGCTGGTTGCTGTTTACTGTGGGGGCCAGTTTGTCATGATCTGCCTTGAGCAGGACGAGTCTGGTCGTCAGGGAGCCGATTTGCTGTTCTATTGCCTTGCGGGAGTCTCTCACTTCTTGTAATATTATGTCAATCTTGTCCGGGGTGGCTTCAATGTTGGGCAGCGGGATGCAGCTCATTTGGGGCATCTGGTTTGAGCTATCTGAGTCCTCTTGCTGCGATGGGCGCGCGGCGGCCAGCCCCATCATCTTCCCCTTTGTGCGCCCTATGGTGCTCGGGCCAGTGGGATCGGTCCCCCTCGGGACGCGGCAGCAGCCGGGGCCCGCGGGCCCTCCTCTCTGGGGGCGCCCTAATTGCTATGTGGTCTTCAATCCAGGGGGGGTCCATGGTTGCTTCCCGGCCCTCGTCTCTGGCAGGCAGTGTGGATCCAGGTGTAGGGGAGTGGGAGTTCAGTCTAAGGCCTGTGGGCCAGGGACAGACCCACGGGGCCCCACCAGCTACGGCCAGCAGGAGAAAATGGACGTTCCGCCACAGACGCTTGTGTTATTTGCACAGATTAGGTGTCTTTGGTGCAGTCAGGCTGTGTAGTATTGTCGGCTGAGGGAGCTCCTCAAAGTCCTGGCCCAAGCTCAGTGGTGGGCCACGACAGTTAGGGCAGGAGGGCCCCTCAGTTATTCCTCTCCAGGGTGCTGAATGAGTATGGACACCTCCAGACTACAGTGAGTCCCCTCGCAGTGACCTGGTTATCAGGGGAGGGCCGCTTCTGTTTTGATGGGGAGCAGCCCGTTCACCTCATCACAAGGCATCAAAAGGCACCAGGAGCAGGCGAGCTCCCCCCGGCAGCGATGCGCCCCCACACAGCGGCTAGGTAGCCCCGGTCCTCTCTGGCAGTCAGTTGGGGGGGGGGCACAAGCAGGCGGGGGGAGTGGTACTCACAGTTAGTTGTTTCGGCTAGTCCGCTCAAGCAGGGGAGAAACGGGCCTCGGATGGACCCCCGGGTCGTAAGGGTGTGACAGATTATTGGGTCTGGTCACGGAGCTTCACTACTTTGCGTCCGCCATGTTAGGCGGTTAGCCACGCCCCCCAGGATTGGGGTTTGCTAACGAGTATGAAGTACTGTGTGTTTGTTTGCTGCTGCTGGGAAATTTTAAAATGGTAGTTGATATATGGTTGCATGAAAAATCAATGTAGACATTAAGTTCCAAACTTGAGTGCAGGATGATGATGTTTGGGAGGGATATCAGTGGGTTAAAATATTTTGTAGTGTGTGCAATGACACAGCTTAATAAAGTTTCAATTTGGGAAAGATATAAGATTGAAGTTGATATATGGATGCATGGAACATGAATGTATATATCAAGGGCCTGATTACGAGTTTGGCGGTGTGGGAGCGGACCACCAAGCCAGCACCCCACTGCCACACTGCCAAACTCAACCGCTGGCCACCCGCCAGATTACGAGTTTTCTCGTTGTCTGGCGGGAGGTCCTTTGGTGGCCCCACAGCGGTGCCTATTAGAAAGGCATTGCAATGGGAGTGCCAAAGCCCGTTCCTGCATAGCATGGACTGTAAGTCCATGCCGTGCAGGAAAGGGGGGCATGCATACAGGGGGGCACACCATGTGCGCCCCTGCATATATCCCTAGGCCCAGAGGCAACAGGGGGCCCTGTGGGGCCCCATTAGTTTCCTCACTGCCAGCATTGTCATGGTGTGAGCACTGCCATGAGACCGCTGGCGGTGAGAAAACTTGTAATATGCTTTGCGGTGCCACAGCGGCACCACCAAGCATATTGCGGCCTCAGACCACCACGCCACTTCCAGGGATCGTTGATCCCCGGTGGTTGCTGCAGTCCTATGGCGGTCTGACTGCTGTAGTCGTAATACGGCAGTCGGACTGCCAGTGCAGCGGTCCCGGACCGTCACCGCACCTCCACCACAGGTTTGGCGGTCCACTTGTAATTAGGCCCTAAATTTTTGAGTGCATGAGGATGATGTTTGAGAAAGATATCAGTGGGTTTAAATATTTTGAAGTGTGTGTAATGGTAGAGCGCAATATATGTAGATGGTCCATAATAAATGAATGTGAGTTGGGTAGGAAGCTTGTAGTTGAATATTTACCCCTGGTTAGTGCTAAACGAATAGAGCCATACCTTTTGTTCTCTTTTGGGCACTCTAAAAGATTTTATCTTATTAGATTTAGATTTAGTATTGCTCATCTACTGGTCTCTTACCCCAGTAAAGTATATTGCGACTCTCACTTGGACATGTGATTCTAACTCATCCCAGAATATGCTGCACTTCCTTTTTTTCTGCCAGTTATACTCTAAACCCCAAAGAGATCTTATCATTCCACTATTAAGGGTGTTGAATATTAGGAAATGTAGGCCTGCGTTATTTTACCTTCAGCTTCTCCAAAACAGAATATATATGTCAAATGATTTATAAATGTATCTCTGCTGCAGTACGATCAAGAAGCTTAGTAGGGAAATGATTCATTTTCATATGCTGTATTGCACTTTATGCTAAAGTTCTCCTTATAGAATAACATTTTTAAAGGTCATTCATTTTTGTACTATCAGGTGGCACTTTGCACTTTAAATGTTTTGTATGGCTATAGCCTTTATTGTAACCATTAAGATCATATTTAAGGTATTGAGCATTAGGAAAAGTACTGCGTTCTACGCAAAAAAAAATTCCCTTACAAGACAAACATTCTATATATAGGTTACTAATTTTTGAACTTTCAGGTGGCACCTGCACTTTAATTTTTTTGCCCAAATGTTTTAGGGCCACAGTTTTTAATGTAACCTGAATGAACATAAAGTTCGTATACATTGACTGGGTATTGGAGGATATAAATTGGAAATTTTAATGATTGTTTTTAATGTAAGTTGTCTGATGTACATATGATGAACTGAATAAGGACATCAATTTTTAGACTGTTTGATATGGTCAGTGCATAATGTGTTTAATGATTATTTAATATGATTATGTCTTTTTATGCATTTTATGTATTCTTGTGCTACTTTTATGGTTGTCAAAACCGAATAAAGTTTACTGACTGATTGACTGACAAATGAATGTGAATAGGATATAACAGTAATGGTGCTTTTTTATCTTTTTTTTAGAATCCACTTGGGAGTGTGTATTCTACAATCACATTAGTATTCTGGTCTACCGTAAATCCTGAATGTTAACACAAGGATTTATCAAGTGAGTTAACTGTGATGTATTCACTCTATGAATTAGGAGTCCATGTTCTCAGAGGCCTCACAGCTTCTCCTTAAATGTATGATTTAATAGAAGTATCTCTCAGAACATGAGGTTGTACAACACTTAGGACATCCAGTTAGCTTGGGCTATTGGTCATGAGGGATTGATTTGAAATGTCATAAAGAAACATTCATGTATAGGATGTCTTTTGTAATTACACATTGCTGGTTACAAGTAGAATATGTACGTATTTTTGTATAGAAAGTTTTTTTACAACTGTATATTAGTTGAGGGTTTGGGGAGTCATAAGGTTTCTGTTATGTGCTTTAATATGTGTTTAGATTGTATAGTGATTGCATATTTGTAACTATGGGCCCGATTCACAGAACTAATCTGAGACAAAATCCTAAACTTACTACTTTTGGTATTCACAGAAGGCATTTAGTAGTAGTAAAGTTAGGATTTTGTCTTAAGTCTGTCTTAAGTCAAACTTAAGACAAAATCCTAACTTTACTACTACTAAATGCCTTCTGTGAATACCAAAAGTAGTAAGTTTAGGATTTTGTCTCAGATTAGTTCTGTGAATCGGGCCCTATGTATTTTTAAGAATGTCCAGGTATGTTTAAATTATAGCCCTGATGAAGTCCTCCTCAGGACAAAATGTGTTGGCTGGACTGGATTGTGATGTCTAAAGAATAACAATAAAACTATTTTGGATACTACATTATGGCTCCCGCTTCATGATGGACTGAAAAGAAGAAAACTGTTTGTTCAACGAGGATGAACATTTGATCAATTGAACTTTCAGTAAACTCCTTGAGTTGATATAACGTTCCCTTTTCTATATAGATTTCAATACAGGAATATTTAATTTGTGGATTTTACCTATTAGGAACGTAATTTGCATACTAAGATAACACTTCCTTAACAGCTGTTATCCCAGTTTCTCTTTTTAATCTTAGAAAATAATTGTTAATCTCATGAATGTGAATTCATAATAACTCAAATGATTATGCTTAAATTTATCAAGAAACAATTGTCACCTTTGACCAACTTGTAACTCTAAAGGAAAAGTCATATTAGCTCACAAGAAAATATCATTCACAGTATACATGATGTATTCATTATAGTACACAAAACATTAGTTGCTTCACTGCTTTTTCATTTAGACATTGCAGAAAAATACAGTCACTTTGGAGTCTTTTTGATTTTCTCCTATCGGAGGAATCCACGCAAAACACTTGGGTAAACTGCATACCCAACATCCATCACTAAGTTAATGTTGTTGAGTTTCAAAGGAATCCTGGAATTGGAGCCATCCAAGATGCCAATACCGAACACATTAAATGCCCTCCTCTAATATGGCATCTTCTTGTGGGATTTTGTTGCCCACTAGACTTGAGATCGTCACTCTAGCTCTCTTCTCAGGAGTTGCTCCAGAAATCCACTCCCCACAACTAATTCCAATTAACAAATTTTCATCTCAGTGGAGGGTGACCCTGCAATAATATTCTATAACTATGTGGCACACTAAGGGCCTGATTTAGATCTTGGCTGAGCCCCTAAGGCTATTAAGAGTTCTCATGACACTGAGGTAGTGCAGTAATTTCCAAGTAATTTCTTTTGGAGCATTTGACGCATAGGCTGTGGAATTGCAGTGAGCTATGAATGGCATAGGAGACAAGACTACCCATAACAGAAAGTAACAGAAAAACTGCCAGCACTCAGGAGCGGGTGTGAGTTTTTGATTCACAAATCCTTATCCTTTTCCCTGAACGACAAAGTTACAAAGAATGTACTTCCCCTTTTACTTTGCCCATTAGCACTTGCTAGCCCTAGGAATAGAACTGCAACTCTTGTCTTAAGACTGTTGCTCTTTCTGATTAAAGGAAAACAAGTGAAAAAAGTGATTAATGTAATACTAATACAATGAATGCTGTAGCAGCTTTCTTAATGTAATCATGCATGTGTGCCTATCATACCTAAAGTCATACCTGCAGTAGATTTCCAATGTGTTCTGCTCCAACATCAGTTAAAATATTATATCTCAGATCCAGACCTACAAGACAAAAAGAAAAATCACATGATGCACAAATGCCTCCTTCCAAGGCAAACAATTAAAGTGGTTAAGAACCCAACATATCTATTGGTATGCAGTAGGTCCCCATGAAATATATCACGCAATCTGGGCAATTTAAAGAGAGCATAGGACTCATTACGGTTGACTTTTTTCTAGTGCTTGATCAAGAGAAATGTGAACAACACATTTCTGAAACTTGATCCCTTTTTTTTTGTCCTATGTATAGACGTACAAGTACAGAACTGTAAGAATATCCCCAGCCACAAAATAAGTAATATTGAATTCACTGGAAATAGATATTTTATTTTATTTCCCCTGCTAGTTAAAGCCATTTTCCTTGGGCCCTTACGTGTATTGAAGGTCTATACAAGGATTTGTAACTATTTAGCAGTTTACTACTAGAAGTTGGTCCAGGACAAGACAAGACAAATAGACGAGGTTGGCAACATGGAATCTACAGCTAAGAAGAAACTATAAGATTAGGCATGGGTTTCAAATATCTGTAGAATTGTCTTTCCTGTCAGGTTTTATTACAGTATTTTAGTACTGCATGCAATGTTCTTTTAGATACAATGAAAATTAGTGCAAGCTTCTAATATGCACAGCCATGAAGTTTTACATGTCCCAATGATACGTACATGTTAATAGTTCATTTTCCTGACAGAGTTTAAAAAGAATAACTTTTTTTCCAGGGAATTCTAGCACTACAGAATTGTCTTATGGCATCATAACAACCTTCATGACTCTGATAAACAAATCAGAAAATGCTTGGCGCAGATACTCCTTTTGTTGGCTCAAGATCAAGATTCTTTTGTATGCGGATGACGCAGTTTTATTATCCCTAATCCCAATAAGCCTACAGAGACTTATTAATACTTTTACTGAGTTTATGGAAAGGATAGATTTAAGGATTAATCAGGGAAAAACGTTTATTTTGTGTTGCGGCAAAAGTAAAAGTAAGACCTGCCCATTTTATATAAATGGGAGTAAGATTTTAAATACTAAATTTTAAGTTCACAAGAGGCTCATTAGGGATGAAGAAAAGTAGTTTATTTGTATCGTACAACCCCTGGGCAAGGAGGTCCTTCCTCCCTCAGTAACTGCTGGTCTGCTCACTCTGTGTCCCCTGGATTCTACAGTCCAGAATCCAGTGAACATGTCACATAGCAATAGGGTAACTAAGATACAGTTACTAGGATACAACATATCTTCCTTCCTAACAAAATAAAAATAAAAATAAAAAATAAAAACACAAAGATAACAAAGATAAGAAAAACTAGACATTAAACATATAGGCAAAATTTTGCATCAAGTGCAAAAGTAATCCTTCATCCAAGCAGGATTGGATCTAACACGTTTCAAAATATTGCTTTTTTGTGCATTGGATGAAATGGTGTGAAAAGGTACGGAACCTTGGTCCCCTGACCAAACCTCACGCTCCAACTCATTACATTTGGTCACACTCCTCATATTCCACCGCTTTCCATCGCTCAGCCATACACTGTTACCTTCAACCTTAGTGATCTGCTTAGGTTTGGACCATCTTGATAAACTTGTTCTTTGATTACCATATAGGTGTGTTCTTACCCAACACCCAATGGTAAATTTTTCCGTAGGTTCTTTGATTCTGACATTGTGTCTACCTACATATTTGCTTTGATAATCCTGAACTCTGCACAATAAGTTTTCTCTAGTTATTTTCTTAGAGTTAGAACTGCACATCCACGCTGGCTTAACTTTGGTACATGCTACACGACCTTTAAGAAGACTGAAAGGGGTTTCACCAGTAGCCGTATGAGGTGTATTCCGATAACACCATAACATTTCCTTTACGGCATTTTTGCAATCATCACCACACGTATTAGCTAACTGTACACACTCCTTTAACACTCGGTTAAACCTTTCCACAAGACCGTTTTCTCTAGGATTATAAACCGCTGTGGTGAGATGTTTAACTCCCGCCTCCTCTAAGTATTTTGCAAATTCACCAGCTACAAATTGTGGTCCATTGTCAGTTAGAATGGACTTCGGATATCCTTCTCTGCGAAACACTTCCTCGCAAAATTCAATCACATTGAAGGCCTTGATATCCTTAACAAAAGAAACTTCTGGCCATTTGGTAAAATAATCCATTAAAACTATGGCGTATTTGTTGTCAATTCCTGTGACATAAAAAGGACCACATATATCGATTGCGACCTTTTCCCATGGTCTAGAAGGCAAAGTAGTGGGCAATATAGCAGTTTCATGAGACTTGTGTGATTTATCACTGCACATGCATGCTATACAATTACGTACACATCTATCTATGTCTTTGTCCATGCCCGGCCACCAAAAATCGTATCTGGCTCTTCTCTTCATACTTGTCATACCACTGTGACCATCATGTAATAGTGTCAAAAGTCTGGCACGCAACTCTAGAGGTACCACTAATCTGTCCCCTCTTCTAACAATACCATCAGCACAGGATAATTCAGGCCATATCATCCTATAATCAGTGAGTTCTCCTTTTTCAAAAGTTAATGGATTTGTATTAGCAGATAAATTAGCCACAATTTGTTGTAAATTACTATCGTCAAGTACTGCTCGTTTCCACTCTTGTTCACTAACAGCACCTTTGCACAATTCTCCTACACTTGCCACCAGCCATTCCTCCTTATCCTCTTGAAAATCATCACAACTATGAGATAGGGGTAGGCGAGATAGATAATCAGCATTAATATTTTTGTGGCCAGGCACATATTTCAATTGAAAATTGTACTCTTGTAAACGATACAACCATTTTGCAATCCTTGGAGTCGCTCTGGTCGCACCCTTGGTAGTAAAAATGTCAATAAGAGGTCTGTGATCAGTTCTAAGTTCAAACGTTGTCCCCCAGATGAATGTTTTAAAATGATTGACACCCCACCAGCATGCTAGCGCCTCTTTTTCGATTACCGAATAAGTTGCTTCAGCTCCCTTAAGAGTGCGTGAGGCAAAAGCTATGATGCGTTCAACTCCTTCCTTTCTTTGCATAAGTACAGCACCTAACCCATAACCGCTAGCATCTACTACAACTATGGATGCATTATATGGATCATATGGCTTTAGAGCTACAGCTTTCACGATGTCAGCTTTGATTTTATCGTACGCTTGTTGGCATACGTCTGACCATGCAAATGGTGTACCCTTTTTCATTAAAAGTCTTAAATCATGCACTTTGCTAGCAAAATTCTGAACAAATTTAGAGTAATATTCAGCGAGTCCTAGAAAAGAACGCAATTCTTCTTTGTTGGAAGGTGCTGGAGCTTTTTCAATAGCTTGTAGCAAGTTCATTTTAGGTTTGATTCCATCATTGGATATCGTGTGACCTAAGTAATCTATCTGTTTGACCCCAAATTTACATTTTTCTGCACACACAGTCAAACCAGCCTCTTGCAATCTGTTTAAAACTTCATTCAAAATGTCATTATGGTTGTGTAAAGTATCACCCCACACTAGAACATCATCTTGAAACACCCTCATGTTGTCCACCCCTTAAGAATGCTGCTCATAAGTCTTTGAAAAACCGCAGAAGCGGATGCTAATCCAAAAGGCATTCGTAAGTATTGAAATGCACCTTCGGTTGTTATAAATGAAGTTAGGTGCTTGGAATCAGAATGCAACTTAACTTGATGATAAGCGTTGGACAGATCTATGGAAGAAAAATACATTGCGTTTTTAATACTGGCTACCATCTCATTGATGCGTGGTAATGGATGGCGATCTACCCAGATGTTGCTATTTAAATCTCTTAAGTCCACACACATGCGCAACTTGCCATTAGGTTTTCGTGCCAAAACGATGGGACTAAGCCACTCTGAAGCCTCAATAGGTTCAATAACTTTGGCTTCACATAGCCTATGTAATTCTTCTTTCAGTTGTGTGCGCAAAATGAATGGAACATTCCTGACTTTGTGGACGACAGGAATACTACCTGCTTTCAGTATAATTCAATGTTCAAATTTGATTAAACATCCCAATTTGTCGTTGAATAACTTGGGAAATTTCGCTTGCCATTTAGATACTGCACTCTCATTAGTCAGTAACACTTGGTCAGGGTGATTCGGATCTAATATGATGCCTAAGTTCTTTTGCTCTCTCCAACCCAATAAAGCTCTCCCATGTTCTACAACATAAACCTTGCCTTGGGTGGATCTGCTCTTGTAGGATAAATGACATGTGAAAAATCCTAGTAAAGGTAATTTAGTACCACAATAACCTTGGGGTTCTACATCGGGTGGTGATAATGCAGCTTTACCAGTGGTTTCCCACATTCGCTTATTAATTATAGTGTACGGCGAACATGAATCTGCCCATAATGATGTGGTGACTTGGTGGATTGATACATCACATCTGGGCGGTTGATAACCTTCAGATATTTCATTCACATTGTCATCACATATTACCATGACTTCAACGTCATCCTCATCCAATTCATCATCATAATATTCATCATTATCATGTGTTCTTACAACATTTATGGAACGTTTCCAACTTTCATTGTTCCCTGTTTTGCACCATCTGGAAAAATGACCTAGTTTTTTACATTTAAAACACGTAACGTTATGAGCAGGACATCTTTCAAAATCAGCAGTGTGTTTGGGACTACCACACCTGTAACATATGCGTCTGTTCCTATTTGGTTGACTTCTCTCTACAAAAGGTTTAAAACGATTAGTGTTTTTTTGTTGATTTTTTTGTTCAACTTTTTTCCCTTATTTACAACACTAACATTATGAGTATCAACTACATCTTTATGTTGCTCAATATTAAGCTCCTTAACGTAACGGGATGTGTTTTCTATTCTTCTAGCAGTGTCTATGGTTTTTTGTAAAGAAGGATCTTTGAGTTCCAGCAATCGTTCTTGAATTTTCATATTACTTGTGCGATTGATAAATTGATCTCTAATAATCTCTTCATGCAAGTCTCTAAATTTGCATGTGGAAGCTAGTGTTCTTAAAATTGCGACATACTGTTCGACACTTTCACCTGTTAGTTGAGCTCTTGAAAAAAAACTTGTGTCTCTCTACCACAATACTAGTTTTTTTACCGTAATTTTCTTCTAAAGCTCTTAAAGCTTCAATATATTCATCAACAGATGTATCAGTAGAGTTTGTTTCACTTCCCTCACTATCAGCTGCTTCTAATACAGTGGAAACAGCACGTAAAGGTTTAGGCAGGGTTTTTAAAACTTTTCTACCTTCTACACCTAAATTATGTTTTAGCAATGCAAATTTTCGAGATGGTAAGAAGGTTTCTCCACCTATAGCCTCAAGGTAGGTTTCGAAAGATTCGCACCAGTCTTCCCATATCATGACAGGAACTCCAGGACCTTGTAAAAATTTAGGTGGAGGCAATACAGACGATGTAGAATCCATTGTCAGTTATTACTTACTTACTGTAACTTACTGTACTTACTGTAACTTAATGCACATATGAAATATAATGGCAGTAAAATGTCTGCATTATTTGTAATCTCCTAAGTGTCAGTATTGAATAACATAAATAACTAAAATAAAAGAAGTGGTCACCGTTGTCAAATCGAGTATTTTCAAAAGTGTCAATTTTTTTTTTTTTTTTTTTTTTAAACAAAGCACGAAGAAAATAAAAGAAGTGGTCACCGTTGTCAACGCCGACAGAGAAGTACCGGAGGTTTCTGTAAAGTTGAGTAGTTTGGTTGGTTTTAATCAAGGTGTGCTCCGGTAGTAACAGCAACGAAGACGGAAGGATTTCCCGTGCGCTACTTCAGTGCATCATGGTATCTATGGTGACTACGTTGCACGTTGCTTCAGCAAGGTCACAACGCGGCATGACGCGTACACGCAAACGGAATGATGTAGGCAGTGCACGTAGTTTCCAGCGCCACCAACGTGATGGAGAACGGAGCAAAGGAAGATTCGGATCTGACGCCACAAAGCTCAGTGGAGATGCCGGTGGGAATTCAAGAATCAATGTCTTTCAAAAGACAACACAGGTAGGAAACGGTTTTTCCTCTTCTTTTCTGATTACCTGTTTAACTTTAATTACGGACTTCAGGATCGTCCACAAAAGCTTGACTGCAGAGACTTCAAACGCTCAGCCGCTCTTTCTTAAACTGAAATGATATGAGCATGTCAAATGCCAGCCAAAACACAGCGTAACACGCAAACGGACTTCAGGATCGTCCACAAGAGCTTGACACGCAGAGACTTCAAACGCTCAGCCGGTCTTTCTTAAACTGAAATGTTATGAGCATGTAAAATACCAGCCAAAACACAGCGTAACACGCAAACACATCCACATGAGTAGTTTAAATGGTCGCACTAAACTTCAAGTCCAAATCACGGTAGAAATGGCCAAACTTTACCTCCAGCAAATCGCGAAGGTGGAAAGAGAGGTGAAAGTTGCGACTCGCCTCAGGGGTTGTTGATTTCCACAGAAACGAGAAAAAAAAAAATTCTTCTTGCCAGAGATGACAGCCTCATCAATGGGATCCCACGCTCGTCGCCATTTTTAAGTTCACAAGAGGCTCATTAGAGATGAAGAAAAGTAGTTTATTTGTATCGTACAACCCCTGGGCAAGGAGGTCCTTCCTCCCTCAGTAACTGCTGGTCTGCTCACTCTGTGTCCCCTGGATTCTACAGTCCAGAATCCAGTGAACATGTCACATAGCAATAGGGTAACTAAGATACAGTTACTAGGATACAACACTAAACATTTTAGTTATCTAGAGTTTCAGTTTTCAGCAGACGGGGGCTGGAACCATCATAAAGAAACTAGCTCCATCAATATGCTAAGAAATAACGAAGGAATTTGTAGGTTCGGCGACCAAATTAGGGACCAAGTTGATTAAAGAAATGTTGACCCATTATAGTGCTAAAACAATTTCTGCAGCCACGTATGGCGCAGGAATATGGGGGGGGGAGAGAGGCAATACGTTATTACAAAGACAGGAGAATACGTTTCTGAGAAGACTCCTGGCGGTACAACATTCAACTCAAGAGACCATTATACACATGGAAATAGAGCTCCATTTACTAATGGATATTATAGAGGCTAAACCACTGCTTTTATGGCACTCAGTCTGGTCTAACACAGAGACTCAGTTTACTCAACTAATACTTAGAGACTGGCTAGCTATGGACCAGGCACAAAAAAATCCCCTGGATAGCCTATCTTAGGAACAAAATAAAGGATCTTGATAACTCAGATAGGGAATTGGGGAAAATCCCTGAAAATATAGCACAGCTCTGGCAAAAGGATTTAAAAGAATATGCCCTTTGAGCAAGTGCTCAGAAAAGGTTGTCGCGAGACGAGGCAAAAACTACTGTGATAGGATCTTTGCCAGGTTTTAAAATCAGACTAATAGTTGCTTCGTTCCAAGATTTTGGAAGCGGTAAGCCATCTAAAAAGATTGAGTTGAAAAGGTCCACTAAACTCGGGGCCAAGGAGTCTTTTAGCGCTAAATAAAACTCATTTGGAATGGCATCTGGGCCGGCTGCCTTTCCTTTTTGAGTCCATTTATCACCTTCAAGACCTCCTCGATAGTGATTGCTGCGTTTAGTGATTCGCTGCAAGTTACTTCCAACTTGTAAATTTGAGAATCTTTTAAGTATGATTCTATCGCAGAAGCAAGAGGAGTTAAATCCTCCTCATACAACAACTGAAAGAAGTCAACAAATGCTTCCTCTATACCTGCCCTATCATCTACCTTTACCCCATCCAACTCTCTATACACAGCCATAATCTTATCTCTGTTGGACTCAGTTTTAAGCTTCCATGCCAAAAGCTTCCCGCTATTCTCCCCATACTCAGTTTGATAGTGTACTGGCCTCCCACCTTTTTCTTACCCTGTCTTCCAGAAAAAGTGATAAATCATACTTTTTTTTGGAGATTTCTTCTATCGCATTTTCTTTTTCTTCTACCGAGATCAACTCTTCACACCGCTTTAGCCTGTCTAGTATATCCGCTTCTAGCTGGCTAATTTTAGATCTAGTCTCCTTATTCTTTCTTGCCGCTAGACCAATTAGGTTTCCTCTGATCACTGCTTTGTAGGCGTCCCACAACACACGGCTAGATATTTCTCCATTTGTATTAACTTGGAAGTAACTTATTGTTTCAGCCCTCAGTATTCCAATAAATTGTTGATCAAGCAAAAGTGTTCGGTCTAATGTCCACCTTATCGCACCCTGAAGGGAATTTTGATTTATTGCCATCTGGACTAAGGAGTGGTCGGATAGATGTGCAGGTACATGGGCCACACTTTTCACATTTTTGCTTAAAACTTTATCTATCAAGAAGAAGTCAATTCTGGAAGCATGCCCATACTTGTAGTTCCTGTTAGTATATTTATTTTTTTGATCGCCTTTAGTTTTTCAAATATCGACTGGTCCTAAATCTTCTTTGAATCTGATCAACCATTCCCTCATTTTTGGTAGATTTAATGCCTTTCCAGGCGGGTACCTATCATTTTTGGGATCTAGCAGTATATTAAAATCTCCGCCAAGGATAATTGGTGTGGATAAATTAATTAGTTGGGCATATAAAGATTGAAGTGGTGTAGGGTCGTCTATGTTAGGGCCGTAATACCCGACTACGGACACTAAGCTGTTTCCTAGTTTCAATTTTACAAATGCCCATCTACCTTTTGAGTCCGCACCATCCTCCAGGATTACAATTCCTGATGATTTTTTAATGATTATTGCCACTCCCTTAATAGGACTGGTTTGATTTGTGCAGACACTATATTCCACCCATTTTTCCATTTTTATAATTTCAAACCACTCTAATCTTTGCAAGTGGGTTTCTTGTAATATAATGACGTCACTCTTTACCAGTTTAAGATATTCAAAGATTTTTTGTCGTCTCCTCCTTACTCTAAGCCCATTCACGGTCCAAGTTGTAATAATTATCTCCCTATCTTAGTATGAATAGTTTGTTCTGTATTTTACCATAAAAATGACCGTGAATACCATAAATCTTACAAATTGGACAATTATTTTTTGGTTTTTTCCCAAATGCTCCCCACCCAAAAGAAAAAATTGTGCTCATAAAAGAAAAAACCCACTCCTCTTATCCCACCCTGGAGAACCCTCCCTACTATCATTGAGCAAACCAAGTTGCCCTATTCGAGTTCCGTTGTCGTGAAGTGGTAAGTTTTCTTAATTCTGGCTCTTACTTATTTGTTTTTATTCGTTCCAGCAAAGTCTCCACTTCTTTTGGCTCTCTGATGTTAAATGTCTGATTATTCCACATGATTTTCAAGAGGGCTGGAAACTTCAATTGGACCGTTGCTCCTACTGCTCTTAGATCCGGCATAAAGTTACCTAGGGCCCACTGTCTGTCTGCCGTGGTCTTTGATATATCTGAACGAATTTTAAAATTGTAGCCGTCTTTAGAGAAGGTACCTGCCTTTAAAGCCTTACTCAGAATACTTTCTTTTAGTGTGTAAGTTCTAAAATTGACAAGTATTCTCAGCGGATTCTTCCTTGTGTTATTCAATCTAAAAGGGTCTCTATGTACCCTTTGAATGTCATTGTCTAAGATTTTTTCCTCTAGCTCAGGGGAAATTTCTTTTAGCAGTTTAACTATAAAAGTCTTAACATTCTGCCCTTCTGCACCTTCTGGAATATTTAATAGTCGGAGATTATTCCGTCTTGAGTTATTTTCTAAAATCTCAAGTTTATCACTGAGCTCTTTTTCGCTTGATCTTATTTTGCTGATGTCACTTTGGCAGGATTTTACCTCTTCTCTAGTATGCTCCAATGCACCTTCAATAGTGTTTACCCTGTCAACTAAGGCATTAACCTTCGACTCCAGCGCCTCACATGTCGCTTGTATTTTCTCCTGATTTTTTTCCGACTTCGCGAAGCTCAATTTCATTTCTTTAAAGAGAGATCCCATCAAGTTCCCAAGTTCCACCCGTGTAAGTGTTTCAGAATCCGGATCCCTATTTAACGTTTTTTGGAGTGAGTTATCTTCACTCTGAGACCCCTCATCCACTACTGGATCATTTTGTTCCGTGGGATCTGATAACATGAGGACTTGGAACGGATTGGGAGTTTCCATTGTTTTTATGTTTGGAGAGGATATCAGTTTTTGCATAGAAGTTATTCCTTTATTATCACACCTTTCTTTTAATGCTGTACTTTTTAGTACAGGTTTCTCCTGGACTCTAAAGAAGGTGCGAAGTGAGGGTGTTACTTTTAAGTTAGCACCCTTTTTAAGTTGCTCTTTTTTCGCCGCTTTAGCCGCTCTAGTTGAGGTCACTGCCACAGCACCACTCTTTAACCTCTGTTTCCTTTGCTTTTTTTTCCCCACATTATCCTCGCCCTTCGTAGGTGTTGCTGGCTGTTGTTCTACTTCCACTGGAGGCTGTTTAATAGCTTCGTCAACCCCAGAGGTTAGAGCTAAACCCCTGTTCCTTAACGCGTACCTTATATCTTGGATACTATTCTTTGTGATTTCTTTCTTATCAAACCCCCTTAGTTCTACCTTATCTTCTTTGGGGAGATCCTGTATCCGTGAAATTAAGTCAGTAGGAGCCACCAAACTCCCCTGTTGGGGTTTCAAACCAAAATCAGAAGCCGACTGTTCCCTTCTTTTGCCCCTTCCTTTCTTCCTTGTTGAATTCATACACACTACAAACTTGGGAGCTTGATTTTCCTTAAAATCCTCGTTATTTTCGTTGTTACTATAAATTTGATTTAGAATTAATCTGCAGTCCTGTTCTGAATTCTTTAGCAACCTGCCAACGTTTGTACGGGGACTACTTGGGGGGCCTCTGTAACTTACTTTTGTTAAAGCTCTCCTCCGTAGCTGTAATCCTTTCGCAGCAGCAGCCCAAACGCCTCCCCACCACGTCCGTCAGGTAGGGACGCGGCTTTCCACCTAGACCCGCCTCTGCCTCCACTTCGGCGTTCACCTCCGATCCGCTGCCTCCTCCTCTTCCCAGCCGCAAGAACACCAAACGCCGCTTTCCCGATGTTTTCAACATTCAGGTTCGAGATCAGTAAGAATTCCGGTGACAGAATCTTCCATTAAAGTCCGTGCCGAGCCATTTATATTTCAATTATGCACCTCACTTGACGGAGCTCGCGACCTGAGCTCTAGCCGGCCGCCATGTTCTCCATTAAAAAAAAACTCTCTTAAGTGTGAATCGTATAGGCCTATATCCCTTCTAAATAACGATTATAAAATTTTCGCACAGGTTTTAGCAGCAAGACTCAGTAATATTATGGATAGACTTATTCATACGGATCAAAAGGGATTTATTAAAGGGAGACAGTTACATGAGCTCACTCACCAACTAATTGGAGCCATAGATATTGCCACTCAGGAACAAACTCCCCTCGCGGTTCTTACATTCGATGCTGCCAAGGCGTTTGACCGTGTGAACTGGTCTTTTCTGCAGGCTGCTATTTCCCATTATGGTCTAGGGGCAAACTTTTCAAGAGCAGTAGGGAATATATACAAGGCTCCGACTGCAAAAATCCTTATAAACGGAAGCTTAACGAAAGAATTCCAGATTACAAGAGGCACGAGACAGGGTTGCCCGCTCTCTCCCCTTCTTTTTAATTTATATATAGAACCCCTAGCAAATATGATTAGAAAGTCTCAGGAAATTATTCCATTTAAATTTAAAGGATGGGTAATAAAAGTGGCATTATATGCCGATGATCTTATGATTTACACTAGTGACCTAGAAAAGTCTCTATATACTATAACAAAAATGTTAACAGACTTTGGGAACATATCTGGCTACCAAGTAAATCACCAAAAGACCGAGACTATGTGTTGGAACATGAACCTACCAATGACTGGACCTAAGAACAAAATTAAATATTTAGGGATAGAAATTTTAAAAATATTGAAGAAATCGCCCAAGTAAATCTGGACTTAAAGGTAAAGGAAATGAGAGAACTATTAAAATCATGGAGAAGTCTATCGCTCACTTTTATGGGGAGAGCAAATGTCATTAAAATGACGATCCTGCCCAAGTTCACGTTTTTATTCAATTCCATCCCTTTGGAATTTAAGGCTCAATGGTTAAAAAAGATCCAAAGCGAAATTAACACTTTTATATGGGCCTCTAAAGGCGTAAGGATAGCATGGAGGAAGTTATCCCAGAGGAAAAATCGAGGTGGTATAGCCAGCTCAGACCTTCTGGCTTATTACAGAGCCTTCCAATTTAAGAATATTAGAATTCTTTTTAGACAACATGAGCTTTATTCATCCTACTGGAGAGCTGTTACTGTTGATGACTACTGTCTCTATAAGTTTGGCCATCCGAAGTACTTCAAAAAGGTTAAACTAAAAGTGCTGGGAGCAGCGTACAAGCTATGGTTCGAGCTAAGAAGAACATGGAAAATTCCTTACTATAATTGTTTAGCACCAATATGGAACTCGCCTGGAACTCCTGAATGCTTAAAGGATTCTCTAGCAGACCCGTTGAAGAAATCAGGAATTTCAAAATGGGGAGAACTTTTTGAGTGTGGAAATTTACTTAGCTGGGAACTTTTGTTGGAAAGAACCAATGGAGAAATATCAAGGTTCAAGTATTACCAGTTGGCGAGTTGGTCAAAGGAACAAGAGAAGATTCTGGATTCCACTAGGAAACTGGAGGACGAAATTCAAAAAGATCCAGCTCGAAAAGAGGTATCGAAATGGTATTGGCATCAGATGCAAAAAGAAGAAGACGAATTTACTACTCCAGGCGAGACCTGGAAGAAGATCTTCTCGGCTCAAGACTTGCAACAGCAATGGCAAGTATCTTGTTCTTTTTTATGGCATATTATTGTTTCTGCACCTCTTAGGAAAAACCATCTTTTTACTTTACATAGGTCTTATTGGACGCCTGAGAAACTATCCAAAATGAATAATCAGGTGATGAAAATGTGTCCAAAATGCGGTGAGCCTAAAGCGAATGATATCCATATGTTCCACCTATGTCCTCACCTTGATGTATTTTGGGAGGAAATTGGCAAGATTATTAATAAGGCCTTAGTAACGAATATTAAGGTAAGCACCTTTACTGTTATTTTTGGTACTATGGAAACTAAAGAGTCTATCAGTATATTGAGTAAAAACCAAAAATATTTATTATTTGTACTAATTTTATTAGCCAGACGTGAGGTATGCATAAATTGGATTCTTCCAGCTCCCCCTAAAGTAGTAGGTTGGCTTCGCTCAGTAGAAAAGGTCAGGAATTTGGATAAATCCAGAGGGAAGAGTAAACGAACTAAATATTGGGAACTATGGGATAAAAATGTTGTGGTAGGAAGGAAGTCCAATGATTTTACTTAATGCGACCTAACAAATGTGGGTGAACTGTCATGGCGGATCCATGACGGATAAACCTTAAATGAATTTGTTGGTTTTTATTGATATGGTCTCTCCTCGCTGTCCAAGGGCGGTTCAGATTACTCAGCATATTACTTAGTACAAAATGACCTGGTCTACCATAACCACTTAAGTCGCATAAATGAGGACAAAAAAAAAAAAAACTACTGTGATGAGTTATAGGTTTTATTTTAAATATCTGAGACTCCAGCCCTAAATTTGTTTGGTCCTTAATGTATATCATAGATATCTTTTAACTCAATTTCGTTTCTCTATAATTCACCATCTTGTTGCATTTCCAAATAGGGGTGGTTGGGCTAGTAATAATTTGAAATGTCCATGTGATAACAGCTCCATTTAGTCCACACTGCACAGGGCACTTTTCTGTAAATTTTATTGGGTATACTGGAAAAAATACTTGAAACTATTATTTTTAGGACAGCAGTTGTTTTACTACCAGGAGGCATATCAATAGTTGATGGATTTGAAAGATGTCACTGCAAGTTATGTTATAGCAAACTTTTTCACTAATGTTTTAAGTGCATGGAAAACGCTGACATGCCTGGAAACGGTAGGTGCACAGCCACTGTAAAGCTATATTTATATGTGATGTGGGGCATCTGTAGTGTGGTTTCGCTTTAGCACACCTTATATTCTCTCTGAGGCTGTGGGATCTTATAAATTGCTGAAAATGCCCATGTGTTATTCTATATTGCATATAGCACTTTACTATCAAATCCTATTGGTTTTTAGAAAAAGTTTAAAATGCCATCATATTAGAGATGTTTTTTTCATTTGATTATTGGAGGTATTTTAAATAATTGCCTGTTTAAAAGGGGTTAACAGTGCATCATTTTTAGAATGAACTTTTTACGATGGAATGTAGATTTTTAATGACTGTCGATGAACAACTTACTTACCTTCGGTAACACATTATCTGGTAGAGACTCTGTCTAACTGCAGATTCCTTACCTTTGAATTTCCCAGGCATCAGGATGGATCCGGAAACTTTTGCTGAGCAATACCCCTTGCATGGGCTGTTGAGTGGCTCCATTCGGCTCCGCGTGACGCCGACGGCGTAGCATCGGTTATGACGTTGCGGTACCTATATAGGCACCTCCCAGGCGTGCGAACGTCAGTATTTTTAGTTTTTTACACACCAGAAGCGCGGAGCCACAAAGTGACTGATGTAGTCATGTGCAAAACTAGGGCCCTGAAAAGGGGAGTAACCCTAGCCCTACAACATTAGTCTGCAAAGCGGGGAGGCATGGGTGGGGCTGTAACGAATCTGCAGCTAGGTGGAGTCTCTACCAGATATTGCGTTATCGAAGGTAAGCAACTTGTTTATCTGATAGAGACTTCTAGCTGCAGAATCCTTACCTTTGAATAGGATACCCAAGCCATACAATTTCGGCGGTGGATTGCGAACCAATACCTTATACTAGGAAGTCCTTCTGGACCGAACTGGCAAAATGCCCATCTCTGCGGACCTGACTGTCCAGGCAGTAGTGCTTGGCAAACGTGTGTAAGGATGCCCACGTTGCCACCTGGCAGATGTCAAGGACTGGGACACCTCAAGCCAGGACCGTAGTCACAGCCTTCCCCCTGGTGGTATGGACCATTACTCCCTCAGGGGGCTTCTTCTTAGCCAGGGCATTGCAGATCTCAATCCAGAGAAGGAGTCAGGTGTGACTTCGGCACGTTTATAGTGAACCCCAGCGAATGCAGGAGTTCGCCATAGTCTGAAGGAGGGAGACGACAGCCTGGGGTGAGGACGCCTTCAACAGCCAGTCGTCAAGGTAGGGGAAGACTGACACCCCTAACCTGTGCAGATGAGTTGCGACCACTGCCATCACCTTGGTGAACACCCGAGAGGCACTGGTAAGGCCGAAGGGGAGCACAGTAAACTGAAAGTGCTCGTGGCCTACCTTGAACCAACGGTAATGCCTGGCAGGATGGGGATGTGAAAATACGCTTCCTGCAGGTCCAACGCTACCATCCAGTCTTCTTGGTTTAGGGCAGACAAGACCTGAGCTAGAGTAAGCATCTTGAACTTCTCCTTCTTGAGGAAGAGATTGACAGTTCCAAGATTTAAAATGGGTCACAACCCTTTGTTCTTCTTCAGAATCAGAAAGTAGCAGGAATAACAGCCACTGCCTACTTCTGAACCCGGGACCCTCTCTATAGCTCCCTTGGCCAAGAGAGCTGTAACTTACTCCTGGAGAAATTTTTTAATGTTACTCCGTCAGCCTCTTCCTGATTTGGCAGAATGGGAGGAGGAAAAGAAAGGAAAGGCAGAGAATAACCCTCCTGAATGATCTGCAGGACTCACTTGTCCGATGTTATGGACCTCCAGTGGGGGAGATGATGATGAATTCTCCCGTCAACTGTAGTGGTATGGTCTTGCACAGTCAGACTACGAGTGCTTGGAGGCTGCGGCTGCCAAGGGCAGGGTGGCGGACGACTTCCGGCTCCCATTCCTAGGTCGGAATGAACCACGTCCACGCACGGCTAGGAAAGCTTGCGTAGGACGGTGGATGGGATAGGGCTGACGCAGCAGGAAACCCCTTCCATTGCCACAAGCAAGGCAAAAGGATGACAGGCCACGAGGAGAAGAAGAGAGGCCCAAGGATCTGGCCGTAGCTCGAGAGTCCTTGAACCTCTCTAGAGCTGAATCTGCCTTTTCCCCAAAAAGACGGGTTCCATCAAAGGGCATGTCCATCAAATTTGCCTGGACATCGCCCGAGAAACCAGTTGTCCTAAGCCAGGCCTCAAGGCCACTGTCGTGGAAATCGATCTGCCCAGCGAATCCGTCGTATCGAGGCCACACCTTATGGTGAATTTTGCTGCATCTCTCCCGTCCTTAACTGCTTGAGAGAGCACAGCCCAGGCCTCCTCAAGGACTTGTGGCAGCACTTGCGCAACCGTCTCTCAAAGGGAGTGGGAGAAACGGCCCAATAAGCATGCAGTATTCACCGACCGCAATGCCAGGCTGGAGGAAGAAAACATCTTACCAAATGAATCCAGCCTCTTGGATTCCCTATCCGGAGGGGCGGAGGGGGAATGCACACTGGGATGTAGAAACCTGCACCACCAAGCTTTTCAGGGGTGGGGTGTTGGCTGAGGAACTTTAAGTCACCCAAAGCTGGGCGATGGCAGCGTGCAATTGTCCTTTGTCCAGGAGCTAGGCTTGGACCACGTACCTAGAAGTACACCAGTTAGTGCTTCATTAAAGGGCCTGCACGGAAGGCAGCTCTAGTCCAAGGTCCTCGGCTGCCCTTTTAACCACCATGGCAAAGGATGACCCCTCCTCCGTAGCCACAGTTGGCGGAGAGAGCATGCCAGTCTCTGGAGAAGTGTCCAGTCCACTGGCTTCCCCAAGTTTCCCATACCCGTCCAACTTCTATGCAGAGTCATCCTGGTGTTCCAAATGGTCCATAGACCCCTCCCATTCCTCTTCTGAGCCTAACACATCCTCAAAGTTTTCAGGCAACAATATAGAACCCCTGGGTTCAATCGGCGTCGAGCAACATCGTTCCGACTCCATGTCATCAGGGATAAGGATGGGGCTGGTACCGCCGATGGGCACCGGCAGTACCGAATGCCTCGACTTCGAGTCCGACGCCAGAGGAGGTTGCGATGGCACGACAGGCATCGACCTGCATCTGGGATCCCTGAGAAACCCACTGATGCCGTGACCAGAGTCGACGGCGTCAAATCCGATGAGGCCCCTTCCGACCCCACGGGGCCCGGGGGCTCACCAGAAGGGTCGGCCCGCTCAAATATGCGGCGCATGGCCTTTTAAAAATCTTTAATTTGAGTGGGGGTCACTCCGGCTCCCGGAAAGGGAGGGAGGCACAAAGTCGACCCTGGCTTTGCAGAACTGTGTCTAGAGCGTTGATGCTCCTTACCTCTTTCGTCGACAGACGACAGTCGAGGCGAAGATGAAGTCCGCTTGGACTTCTTCCTGTGCCTCTTCCCCAGTGTCCCAAGGACCTCGAGTGGGACGAAGAGGGCTTTGGGCTCCGGGAGCGGTCCTGTGACCTCCTCTTCTTTGATCGGGACCGGTTCCTCCGCGGAGTCTCGCTGAACGGTGTCGACTGCCGGGCCACAAGGGGCTTTAAAGCCCACTCTCGCAAGGTCTTCAGAGCCATAGCCCGACAGTCCGATCACGACTACAAGTTGTGGTCGCGCTCGAGGCACCAGAGACAGACGAGGTGGGGATCGGTAACCAACATCATGCAGTGGCAGTCACAGCACGGCTTGAATCCTGTCTTCCTCGAAGACATCCTCGCACACAAAGTTGGAAATAATTCCGAATTCGACAAAAAGTCGAGAAATGCCTGTCAAAATGTGACAGAGGGGTAGCTCTTCCCGGATCAGCGCTTAACTGGCACAGAAAGAAAAGAACTGACGTCCGCGTGCCAGGGTGGCGCCTATATAGGTACTGTGACGTCATTAACAGACGCTGCCGATGACGTCACGCGAAGCCGAATGGAGCAACCCAACGGCGTGCGCAAGGGGTATTGCCCAACAAAAGTTTCCGGATCCAGCCTGACGCCTGGGAAATTCAAAGGTAAGGAATCTGCAGCTGGAAGTCTCTATCAGAATAATGTTGTTCTATGATTGCATGCTTATGCGATATTGTGTTTTTATGATCTATTTCTTGCTATAAACCGAATTAAATACCTTGATATGAACTTTTATGATCAAATTTAGATGTCACTGAATGTTGATTAATGTTGTTTTATGATTAAATGATCTCCTGCTTTTATGGTTAATTTTATTATAAACCAAATAAAGATTTAAGTGATTGATTGATTGAAATCAAAGAAATGCCAGCTGCAGGATGAGCAAGAAGCAAACGGTTCACAAGTAGAGTTTGTAGACACACAATCTGATGCCGCTGATATTTTTATTGCATGAACGATCTGTTATGAATTACAAAGTTTGGCAAAATGTTGTAAAAGGTGATGCAAATAAAAATATATAATAAAATTATGCTATGTTAAAGAATTCTTAAGGTTAACTGACTAACAAAATGATATTTTATCATTTAAATCTAAAGTTTATTTTGGAACTCTTTGATGGTGTAAACTTTATTTTCATCATGTATGTTTGGCTTGATACTTTTACAGTGATTTGCATAATGTAGCTTTTTTTTTTTGCTTTAAGGCTTTTTGTGTGTACTTTATCACTTTAGTAATGTTTAACAATAAACACAAAGAAAGCCACTGAACACCAATTTCAAATCTGGATTCACTTATTTTGGTAAATAATAAGTAGGGCTAATAAGGGGATTGGTCCATGACCAAATTTTGGTAAATAATAAGTAGGGCTAATAAGGGGATTGGTCCATGACCAAACATAAAAAATACTCCAAGAATGTTCCTACTTGTCTCTTCGCATAAGGATGCAGTCAGATGATTTTTATTTTTTTTAACCCAAATGAACAGGAAGTAACATGAAAAACCCACACTGGCAACCATGTTTAATATACAACCACAGTAAACTTGCTGTGTGAAAACACAGACGTAACATATTGCATATATAATCATTTCACTGTAGCTAATACTACAGTATTTAGACCACACAACTCCTTCAAAGGGAGGATAGAGGTAAGAAAGGGAAAGCAGATAGAGAATAATAAAATAAGAAGCACCTGCCACATCAAAAAGAGGAGCTGCAAACAATTATTCACACAAACCTTCTCCTAGAGGGCTCCCCAGGCTTATCATAATCCAGCCTCTGCTTTATTCCTCAAACCAAACACCACTGAACATATTGTGTAATCCACATTTCGCCCCCTCAACTTATTGAACACAGGTCCATAATTAACAAAACACCCTTATATGTATTCTTATGACTGTTTGATGGGTGTTTTTTTTTATTCAAAGTATCCCTAACCATGGGGATTACTAGCAGTGTTTTTAAGATCACTAAAGTAATGTGGTAGCACCCCAGTCATATGAGCATGTTGTCCCAGTTGCAGATTTCAATTGTCTCTCATTGTTTTAATAATCTGTATCTTCACATTTGGCAGCTGTCTTTTTGTTTTAACCATGTATACACTGCTGCTTTGCATCATTTCTGTATCCAGACATTTTTATGGTATGTTTGAGTGCGCTGGCCACCAACAGTGGCTGGGGGTGGTGTTCATAAGCTCTCTTTTCTCCGGAGTGAGTATTACAATGGAGTCCAAAGTGAATACAGCTAACCCTGATCTGACAAGCTTGTTTGAACCACTGATTTCGCTCAAGGCCATTAGAACCCAGGTTATGTTTATGAGTTGGAATGCTGGTAACAAGGTTTGGATTTCTAGAACACTCAATGAGTGCCTAAGGCAAAGGCTCCAAGATGGATCTGAAAACAGCCTGAATTTTCTCTAGCTTAAATTCAGAAATGTTAAGCTCAGACTACACTTTTATTTCTCAGCTCTGCATAGACTTATTTCCTCTCACCTCCATCTTGGTTCTTGGTAAACCTTCCACTAGTGCTTACGGTTCCCTGCAGCCAAGAGTTTTGTACATTACTTTTCTGCTTCCTGACAGAGGCAAGATTGAGGGGGCACTGTACTCTAGTGCATAGATACCTATCCCAAATGTCTCCAGGTACATCTTCCCTTGGGTGACCCCAGCACACCCGTCGCCTATTGTTGACAAAGTATTAATCTCTGAGAGCTGATGGAGTACTGGCAACCCATCACATGTCCATTTTCTGTTTTTAACTGCTTTATATTATAACCATGTGTACTTAGAACTATTTGCGTTGAACTACTGAACAAAATGTATGTGTACAAAAATAACATAAAGCAGTGTGTGGCTGTATGCCACATACATTTCCCCAACAGCTACTACTACAGTGTGCAAGTCAGATCAGGGAACTAATTATGCTCCATAAGAATGAGGGAGACATTCTGTGAATAACAAATAAGGACTTACCCATTACAAATACGTTATTATATAGGACGTTGGAAAGAACCATAAAGTCGTCATCTGAAACTCTCTGTACTCGCACTAAGCGGTTATTTCCAGCTATCTTGATTGTAGTGGACAACCTAAAATACAAAAACAAACTGTTTTAAACATGGACAATGGTAATGATGCTCAATTCTGGATATGAAGGTGGCTTCCAAATGTATTTAATAATGAAATGACTATAATAAAGTATAAATGTATTTTGCCTTTCCCATTCGAAGAGGAAGACTATAAAAATTCATGCAAACAAGTTTTCTAGTCTTTAAATAATTTATTGACGTACATGTCTTTTTAATGAATGTTTCACGAGAGGACGTTTAAAATATTTACAAGGTGTGGGAATTACAAGTCATTCTCCGAGTGTGTAAAAGGGGAGATTGTCATCTAGGCATTAGGTGAAATAGTCCTGTGCGGGTAAAGGGACCCAGTGGCATTGAAATGGTAACTGATGCTTTTCCCCAAGGAACTGTACTTTTAACAGGTGACTCAACACAAAATTATTTGCCCTAGGCAGCAGACCTACTGAATTGCATGCTAGAGATTGAGGGCCTGATTTAAATCTTGGCGGGACTCCCGTCGTCCCTCCGTGGCGGTGTTTACAAGTACTCCGTCAAGCTGACGGATTCCCGTCTGCTCTATTTAGGTGTGGGCTGGCTGATCCTCCAGCCGCGTTGAAAGATTGTTATCCGTTGCATGTCGACGCAGTGGACTCCTCTGCTGGCTAACATTACTACGTGGCAATCAGGGTAGCGGGATTGCACCGAGCCTATTTAGATTTCTCAGTTATGCTGGTATGTCCTAGCAGCGGGTTCCTGACAGAGGGATTGTGTCGCTGGACAGGTTCAACATTATACTATTCTGTGGCTTTTGGATGAATGCTAGCATCACACACCTGATGTGTTTTGACTCCATTTCAGACCATGACCCTTTGCCATTCCACTGCAGCAGAACATTGTTCATGACACCTTTTTTCAGTGAAGTCAGGTTTTTTTTTGCTTTCTGTTTCTTCCTCATTTTTTCTTTTCTTTTTTTTCTTGTGGGTTATTACATCTATTTAAGTTTATTATTTGATAATGCAGGGAGGAGAAATCCCCGTTTTACTGAGGGAGAATTGTCAGTCATGGTGGATGAAATTATTAGAATAGAGCCACAGTTGTCTGGAGCCCAAGTACAAAATACAACTATAGCTCAGATAAGGCAAATGTGGGCCAGAACAGTTGGCAGAGGGAATGCTGTAGCAAGCAACCAGCACACACAGGAGGAAATTAGGAAGAGGTGGAACAACCTGCGGGGGAAGAGTGTGTTCCCTGGCCTCCAAGCATCACCTGGAGGCCCAGAGGACTGGTGGTGGTTTTCCCAGCCCCTCCTTACAACTAGATCCCTGGGAGGAGAAGGTCTTGCAGATCCTACATCCCGAAGGCTTGACAGGAATTCCTGGTGGAGTGGACTGATAAGTTACACTTTTGAATGTGTCACTAAACCTAAATGTTGTTTTTGCTTTTAATTTAGCTGTTGCTAATGTGTTTTGCACCTTTTTTAAACATATAAACTTATATATAATTGTTTTTTTTTGGGGGGGATTTTTAGCATTATTGTTGTTTCTCTTGTTTTACTATTTGTTAATGTTTTGTCAATGTTTCTTTTTTTCTTCATTTTTATTTTGCCTTGTTTGTTTGAATTCATTTTGTTGTATTTAAGATTACAGGTTTCAATCTCCATTAAATTTCACATGATGTTATGGTGCTTGTAAGTGTATTTTCACCCAATAACATATTTCATATATGTGTTTTATATTGCAGATGTTTATTTATTTTACTGCATATTTTTACTAGTTATGTTTTACTTACAGATTTGCAAGTGTTGTTAATGTTTAATTGAAATGATCACAACTACAATGATGCCTTTTTTAGTTTTGTTAAAATAATATTACAATGTTACTTTTGTCATTCTCTCTTTTCTTTCATATTTTCACATAAGTTAAAGTGTTATACATTTACCAGTCTCTATTTTAAGCTATGTTTTGAAATGCTTATGTGTTTAATTTTGTATGCTGTCATTTTTCTTTTTCTTTTCTTGAATTGATGTTATTTTTTCACAAATTAAAGTTTGTTGACTTCTCCTCCCTACTGTGTCCTGCTGAATGTTTCTTGTATTTATGTATACTTTCCCATTTTTTTCTCATTTTAGTTTACCTGCTTTATTGAAGTAGTTTGGTTTGTAATTTAAACTGTTTTTGTAGTTTATTATAATACTACTGAAAGGTATAATAATTATATTCATTTTCTTTTTCCTTTTAGGTTGCTTCATTTTTTGCTTCAAACTCATTTGATGTATAATCCAGACTTTAAAAAAGAAAATGTTGGGTAATTTATTATAAGTCCAACACCCAGAGTACGTGGACAACCATCTGCCACTGCTACTGATGATACCTCCACTCCAGACCGGGAACAAGCCTAGTGAGAAGTCTGGATGATGAGGAACAGGCTGGTCCATCTGGTCTGGATGGGCAGACAGCTCCAGTGAGTCTCATTCGGCCCACACCTACACCTCCCACCACAGATGTTACATCACACCAATCTTGTGCCACCCCAGTCCTGGCTGCTATTGATCCAACACCACCATCACCTCCAGTTCAGCCAGTACCCAGTGGGATGGGGCACATTGGGTCAAGGGTACAGGGTAGTGGGGGTAGGGTTTGTGGGAGGGAGTCTGTGGACCAGCAAGGTGAGGCCACTGGGTTCATTGTCACCCAGGCCACCATCAACCAAGTCTTGGGATCCCTCAATCAGTCCCAAGACATGATGGTTCAGGTCCTTACAGAGCTCTGGG
This sequence comes from Calotriton arnoldi, assembly GCA_963921515.1. Classification (NCBI taxonomy): domain Eukaryota; kingdom Metazoa; phylum Chordata; class Amphibia; order Caudata; family Salamandridae; genus Calotriton; species Calotriton arnoldi. Next base: position 2,494,629 of record CAWUFW010000476.1, on the reverse strand, counting down.
AGATGAAGCAGTTGCAGAGGGAGCACAATGTTCAGATGGAAAATCTCAAATCGAATTTGGCCACCCTGACTGGGGTGCTGAAGGATTGTTTGACCCATACGTGCAGGGCTTTTCCAGCAAATCTTCCCCTTTCTGTGGTCCAACTACATCTGGGCCTACTACATCTGCCTCAGCCAAACAAAAGGGAGGAAACTCCTGCACCCATCTCAGTCCCAAACCTGTGGATCCACCCGTCCCCCTCAGAAGGGGACATTAATCCAGACCAGCAGGAGAGGATGGCAAGTCCTTCACCACCACCAGCAAGAGACACAGAGTCTAATGTTCTCCAGTGTGTGTCTAGCATTCACTCTGTGGACTATTTTCTGGACACATTTACCTTTTTGATGCCAGTTGTATTTTGTACATTGGATTTTAAACAATTTTGGCTCTTCAATGAAAGTTTCATTCACCATGATTGACTTTTTTTTCACATTCTTTTTTATTTTGTTTTATTAACTCGAACATTTACAAATTCAAAGACTGGTGGTGTTCTTCTTTTCTCAATTTGTTAATTTGTTTTTGTTTCATCATACATTTGAAAAAGTCCAAATTTGAAACATTGTTTATTCATAAATAAATTACATGTTGGCAATGCTTTTCACATGTTTTTAAAATGACAAAAAATAACATTCTTAAAAACTTAAATTCAATCACTGTGCAAGTTTTCTCCGTACAAGATATGCACATCCAAAGTGTGTGTGTGTCTTTCACAGGATCAACCCATGTTCCCTTTGTACTTTGCAATAGCAGCATATAAATGCAAATGTCACAACTTTGAAATGTCCAAATGAAGATGACAGTGTAGAAAATCAAAACAGATTAAAACAAAAAGATTTTTTTTATTACATTACAAAATAGACACATTACAAATGACTAATTTTGAGAAAACATTTTCTAAAAACTAACAAAGACAAACAATGTAAATAAACACAGTAGTCAATGTGTCAAAACTTAGATCAGCAAACATCTTTACACTGGCTTTTCCTTAACTTGCCCTTTGTAAAAAATGTAATAATATGTAAATATATACTTGCACTCATGTAAAGAAGTTGGCAATAACATCTTGACATAGTCTATTCAATGCTCTTCACCACTAGCATCTTCATTTGGCATTTCAACATCCACACCCGGTGGCCCATCATGGTTTCCTACCTCAGCAATGTACGGGATGTACTGTTGCAGGTCTATGTTGGTAAAATGCAGCATGCCACGGTGATTTTGCACACCTTATCGGGTGAGTAGAGGAGGGCTCCACCAGTGTAGGAAGGTAGGATCCTTCTGCATGGTTACCCCCACTTTTTGCCTGGTATTGCTATGTTTTTCAGACTAGCCTGACAGGGATCCTGCTAATCAGGACCCCAGTATCTGTGCTCTTCCCTAAATTGGACATGGTGAATACTTAGGTACACTCCACATTGGCTGCTGGTGTACCCTGGTAAGTCCCTAGTATATGGTACTAAGGAACCCAGGGCATAGGTACACCAGGGGTCTCCCCTGGGCTGAAGCATGCATTATGCCACCTATGAGAGACTAGTCGAATTGTGACTACAGGCCTGCCAATCCAGCCTGTGTAAGCTGGTGCCAGTACCACTTACGACAGATATAAGTTTCCTTGTATCTGAGGTCACTGCACTTAAAACCTATAAGTCACCCCTAAGGCAGGCCTTTCAATCCTGAAGGCAGGGTGCTCAGTTCTAAGTGTGAGGGTGCCCCTGCATGAGCAGAACACCCCTACAAACTTCGGAGTCCATTCTCCCGGGTTGCAAGTGCAACAGCCATTAACGTACATAAAGTGGCCATGCGTCATTATGCGATGACCTTCTCTAAACTGGCTGTAACGAACCCTGTCGTGTTTGGTATCAAACATGTTGGAATCATACCCCCACAACCGGGGGTAAACGGTGTGGGAGGTATAAAATGGTGTGGGATGTTTGATTCGACACACTGTAAAGCTCTTCCGGGAGGCCCTCAGTGCTCCCGGTACCGGTCTTCTAGACCTGGACAGCAAACTATTGCTGCTGCCAACCAGAGACATGATTCTGACTTCCTGCTGTTGAGCCAAGCTCGAGCAGAGGAAGGCAGGACAATAGGTATCTGTCACAGGGAGGAGTGACCACCTCCCAGACAGGACTTAGTGTATTGGGACAGGGTGGGGGCGCTTGCCAGCGCCACTCAGACTGCTTGAAGGGCACATTTGGTGCCCTCCTTGCATACTCCAGTCCAAACCAGTTCAGGGAGCCGTTGGCTCCCGCTTTGGCACGAAACTGGGAAAAGGACATGGGACTATCCTCCCCACTGTCCAGCCCCTCCTCTGGGAGGGACCCCAAAATCGTCCCAACCCTTTCCTTAGGGTACTTTAGAGCTTACCTGTGGGTGGGTCCCTAGATTCGTCATGGGACAAGATTCAGATCACATACCACTTCAACTTCGACCGTCTGGACACTCTGGATTTCGCTTTGGGAACCGAGACTGCAACGGGGAAGATTCCTGCTGCTCCTGGTCCCGTCATCCTGCAAACCTGCTGCAACGTCTGTGCCTGTACTCCATACAGGTTCTTCACAAGGCCTGTGGACATCCAAGACACCCGAACGAATCTCCCTTGGAGTGAAGGAGTCACTCCCCTGCATCTGCAGGCACCGCAACGCAGCTGGATGGTCTGCTGATCCTGGGCTCCCACAGACTCTGAAAGGCTCAGCAACACAGGTGGTTCTGCAACTCCCTCAAGGCCTGCACTGTCTTCACACCAAGTTTGAGGCCAGTATCCCTCGTCGGAACCTCTGGAACAGAACCCCTGTGCACCTCGCCGACTTGCCACTGCAAAGGCTTGTTGACTCTCTCCTCCAGAGATCTTCGGGCTCCAAGAAGCTCCAACCTCAAGCCTCTCCTGCAGTCTAGATCTTCGCATGCATCGAATCCTTTGCACCGTGAGCCTGCATCCTTTGGTGAGCTGCTCGAGGCCCTCTTGCGACTCCTGTGCCTTTGGCCCGTGGGTCCTCTAGAGGGTCTTCTTTGGCTTCTGTGGGCTCTCCTGCTTGCTCGGGCCTACTCCGACTTACCTGCTTGTGACCTTGCTGGCCCCGACATTGCACCTTCTTCTTCGACTACGTTGTTTGCCGCTGCCAAGGCTTGTTGGTGCCCCTGACGGACACTGGCCCCCTGGCTCTCGACATCTGACATGGGACAGCCTGTGAACGGTTCCTGGTCCTCCTCTGCATCGCCTGGTTCGTATAGCTGCAACTTCAAGGGCACTGTCAACTCTCCTGCATCTCCTACATCGGTGGCATTCGTCTTCCGTGCCTCCTGGTCACTTCTGATTGGCACAGACTCTGTCTCCTCTGTTTGCAGGTTCTTCTCAACTTGAATCCACCTTTGGGTTCCACCGGACTCCTTCGTCTTCTTCTCCAGCAGCATCTTTCTTAAAGTCCTCCATGTGGTCTACGCCGGTTTCCGACGTCACTTGACATCTATGCACCCGGTTTCCCTGGTGCACGTATCCTGGTTCCTGGGGTATCCACGGGTGGGGTGACTCTCCAACCTTCCATCTTCCACAGGGTTTCTTCAGGGTCCGCTGGGAAAGGTCCTTTTTCTTTAAAACTGCAACTGCGACTTACCCATTGACTTGTGTTGATCACACAGTCATCTTCACGCTCTGCACATGGTCTCCGTTGGGTTCCTGGGTACTTACATTGGGTGGTTCCTTGGGTCCCCAGCACTTCTACCTCTTCTGGGACCAGTCTCGACTTAGGTCGTGGTTCGCATCCCACTATTTTAGTATATGGTTTGGTCTCCCCCCTAGAGACCACAGTGTATTTGTGCTACTTACGTGCTCTATTTCCTAAGTATTGTGTGTATTGTGTTTATATCTCAGGGTAAGAGATAATACAATGTGTTAGTGAGTGTTTGTAATAAAATACATATTTTTATAACTGCACACTATGTGATTCTTTTTCAGTTAACCTATACCATAAGATTAAGTACTGGTAAAACAAGCTGCTTTACAATCCTTCGGGACTAAGCCTGAAGGCTGCTCTCCACAGCTACCACTTAGAGAGCTTTCTAAGGTTGTCTAAGACCACTAAAATCACAATAAGGGTTGTCTGGATTAGTGCAGGGTGCTACACTTACATAAGTGAGCACCATATACTAAGCCAGCCTCTCACATTGGCGTGCAGCGGTTGGGATTCAAGCCTGCATTGTTTTACCACCTAATCTAGGTGTCGATTAATTGAAAAATCATCACTAGCATTAAGCATATATAAATATTTAGATAGACTACGTAAGTTCTACTGAACTTATAGATTGGTTGATAAGGGTCTAGCACAGCCATGCTCCATTCTTAGAAAGTTTAGTTTCCACTAGGGTAGGTAGGTGCAACACCACACTACACCTAGACATGTCTTTAATAGTTGACCCCAATAGGGCCCAGTCATCTAGATACAGTGGTCTTAAGTTCCATGAACTAAGGAGCCTGTGTACTTCTAGGAAGTTAAAGACAGGTAGCAATCCAACCACTAAGCATCTCTTAGAGCTGCTTATCCTAGAGGATCTCCAGAACCCTGTCAGGTCAGGGGATCAGGACAAAGTGGGTGGGGATGCTCCAGAAGATGGGGCAGGAGGGGTAACCCCCAATGGCCCTAATTCTGAGCATGGTCAAGAGGAGTCTGAGGGCTCCACCTTGATGAACTCTGATCCAGGGAATAGTGCTGATGGCACAGAGGGTGTCCCTAGAAGTCGGTCCCCCTTTATTCCTCCTGGGAGGGTTCAGAGCACGCAGAGGAGAACGAGATCTCCTTCTGTCGAGTCCAATGCTTCAGGAAATTCCATAGGGACCTCAATCTCTAGCCAGAGAAAGGACTCCTTGGAGAGGGAATACCATGTGATCAAACTTGAGAGAGTTAGACTCAAGCTCAGGCAAGATCAGTGGGCCCTTGACAAGGAGGCCCTGGAAGTCCGAAACGCTAGGAAAAATCTGGGATTAGATTCATATGGTGGCAGCCCAAGTGTACCTAGAATCAGGGACCCATCCTTTGACACTAGGAACCTGAGCAGGATAGCCCCTCCTTACCAGGAAGGGAATGACATTCAGAAATGGATGTCTGCCTTAGAGGGGGGCTGTAAAGTTCAAAAGGTTCCTCAAGGGCAACGGGTAGCTATCCTGTGGCTCTCCTTTGCTAACCAAGGTAGAGATAAGCTCCTCACTGTTAGAGAAGCGGATGCTGACAATTATTTAGTACTAAAGAGTGCACTAATAAACGGGTTTGGCTTAACCAGTGAACACAGGATTAAGTTCAGAGACACCCAGAAGGTACACAACCAGGACACGGTAGACTTCATTGATAGTGCTATTAAGGCTCTGGAAGGCTGGCTTCACGGAAGCAAGGTACAAGACTATGAGGGATTGTACAATTTGATAATGAGGAAGCACATCCTTAATAACTGTCGGAACCAACGTTTGCACCAGTACTTGGTGGGCACTGATCTGACCTCTCCCCAAGAATTAAGAAAGAAGGCAGACAAATGGGTCCGCACCAGGGTTAAGGAGAAGAACCATGGAAGTGGAGGTGACCAGAAGAAGCAAAAGTCTTCTAAAACCCAGGAGAAGGGTGGGGAAAAGGGCAAAGACAAAAAGGAGTCTTCTCAAGGTCCCCAAAACCCTGCATCTGGGCGTGAGTCCCAAAACTCCAAGAAAGGCAAAAAGAAACCTTGGTGTTATTTATGTAAAGTAAAGACCCATTGGACAAGAGATGCTGATTGTCCAAAGGCCAATGAACCTACTACCACTGCCCCTAAGGCAACTGTGCCCCCTAGCACAAGTACAAGTGGTAGTACAGCAACCAGAGGATTAGTTGGGTTAACCTTGGGTTCTGAGGTGGGTTCTGGCCTGATCAGAACTCCAGCTCAGGTTGTTCTAGTCTGTGATGGTGGCATTGATCCTGCCACTTAGGCAAGTACAGGCAACAGCCTTTGATCAATGGAACGTAAGCAATAGCTTTCAGAGACACAGGGGCCAGTGTCACCATGGTGACAGAGAAACTTGTGTCCCCTAAACAAATCATACTTGGACAAATGCACCAAGCAACCAACGCTAGCAATGTCAGGACTGATCATTCCTTGGCAGTTGTGAATCTCAGCTGGGGAGGGATAACTGGACCTAAGAAAGTTGGGGTATCTCCAGACCTACTTGTAGATTGTCTGTTGGGCAATGATTTAGAAACTTCAGCCTGGTCTGAAGTAGAAATGAACTATAATGGGGTTTCCCTGTGTCCCTCAGAACCTGGGCGTTTACACAATGAACTACAAGCGGTTCTGTCGGATGAGCAATTTCTTAGCATTTCATAATTACTACGTATCAAGAAACACACCGAGCATATTATTGTATGACAGTTAGTGTATTATTCTGTTTTTCTTTTTTTATGCAAGGCTGTCACATAAACAATTTTATCAATTGAAAATAAGTATGTGACTTTTAGGTGAATAAGTGGAAGCAAGTGATAAGGTGATAATGTGCATACAATATATACAGTGAGGAGATATTATAAAATGTATGAATCAATTGACATCCGTCCCTATACAAGGTAATCTCAAAGTCTCTGATCTGAGTCATTTTCAGTTTTGGGGTGAGGAGACTGTAAGACATGGATTGTTGCGAGGCGTCGACATTTCAACCCAGGAGCATGCGTTAATAAGCCAATGTCACAACGGGTCTTCTTCAGGATAGTGAGGTGGATACGGACAGCCAGATATGGTGGTGTTGAATTCCACGTGAAAGACTTGGAAACAAGGGGAAAATCCACCAACTGGTAGGATTCTTCGCTGAGAAGGCGCTGGTGTAAATGAGGGATCTTTGGAGTGACCATGCGTCTGCACGTAGGTGATTAGAAGCTGGACTCCTTTCACCAGAAGGAGATCTTCATGCTGAGGTAGACAGGAGTGTGCTACCGCCAGATATCTGCATTTGCTATGAACGAGATCTCCTAATTCAATCACGGCTGACTCCTTCAGCTCGAGGTTCATGTAAGTAGATAGGTATTTATTGGATCCTTGAATCGAAAAAACAGTAATTTCCCGACTTATGCGGATGCAGTAATTGGCAGAATACTATTGACTAATCGCAATCTCCAGCTGAATGAGTCAGCTGTTTTTCCGATTCAAGGAACCACCTTGCGACCACTGTGTAGTTGTGCTACTTATCTGTTTTATTGCAAAGTATTAAGTGCATTGTGTTACATCTCTGGGTAGGAGATATCCTTGTGTGTTAGTGAGTGTCTTATAATAAATATCTATTTTTATAAATACACTTTGTGTTTTTTTTTCACTTAACCTATACCTATAAGATTAAGATCTGGTAAAACAGGCTGCTTTACACTCTTTTTGGACTAAGCCTGAAGGCTGCCCTCCACAGCTACCACTTAGAGAGCTTTCTAAGGTTGTCTAAGACCACTAAAATCACAATAAGGGTTGTCTGGATTAGTGCAGGGTGCTACACTTACATAAGTGAGCACAATATACTAAGCCAGCCTCCTACACTCAGCAAAAGTTTCCGGATCCAGCCTGATGCCCGGGAAATTCAAAGGTAAGGAATCTGCAGCTAGAAGTCTCTATCAGATAGGCTTCTGACAGCAGAGCCTCAGCAAGCTCTACCGTGGGAAACCTTTGACTGACAGCCCATCTGCCACAGAGCTACCAGCATTTGAATACTAGAATGCCCTACGTAAATAATGTATTCACTATGCCATGCAAGGTATTCCTGCGTACAAAAAATCATAAATGTCCGCAATATACAAGGAGAAGACTTACTACCTATTAGAGAAATTTGTATTTTGTTTCTTATAGTCAACCTCACACGTTTTTTGTTTTTTTTCTGAGCAACAAAAATATTGCTGAGTAGGTTGTGTGTAGTAGTAATTTTTGTTTTTCTCAAATGTGTTCCTGCTTGTCAGTGGAGTGACGTTTTGCAAAAATTCACAGATCAGCGTAGCACTTTAAATATGGAGGATGGACTTCTGCTAGGCTGTATAGGCCTATGGCCTCACAGAGGTTTGGCCATCCGACAGGAGCAAGATGTACCCCACATTCATTTAGCTAAAATCTTACTCATTTCAATTTGTTATGTTTTCAGAGAGATTGGTAGGAATCTTTTAGTCCATGTAAGCCTCGAAGATATTTTTATCTAAACACTAGTGTAAAAATGATTTTCACCTTTTACCTTATGCACAATCTGATTCTAGAATTTAGTGGTTCATGATAATATTTGAAAAAGCAGATTGTTTGGTCTGCACATAGAAACAACTACTCTGATTTTGTGCTTGTGACCATGATTGCTTTTAAACAGAAGCAACACCTGAGACCATTATATTACTACAGAGGAAACACACTATCAATGGTGTGATCTATCTGTGTGCTGGGGTGAAACGAACTCAGCCTATGCAACTGTAGGAATCCCCAAACACAGGGAGCTTTTATGGCTCTTTGCCGTGATGTTCTTTGTAAAGAGGGACGCTCAGAGGTGGCATCAACTTAGGGGGAGCATGGCTGGTGTGAGCCTACAGAAGGATCAAGTATTTGTCATTCTACAGATGTCATGATTCCACGATATAACAGTGTTAATAATTGTTGAGTTATAGGAAATAAAAAGTCTGAATGGTATTTGTTAAATGCTTACCGCTGTTGGAGAGCTAGTTATGAGCATGCTCTAGACTGGAGCAAAGCTGGCATGTGCAGCAGTGAAAGCCGCCACAAAAACGGAATTAACCTGAATCTCGCGGGTAGTGGGATTTTATTCAGCAGCCATCTTGAATTGTGATGGTATATAAGGAGAATGAATTCAGAGTCTTTTTGCTTCCCATAGCAGTTTGTGTTTGGCAGTCGTCAGAGGATCATCGTGAAGCCACTGTTTAGCGGTAAGAGTGTCAGTTTGGAACTATGAATCCATAAATTTGAATTGTTTTGTTTTTTTGGCACATTCATATTTGGCACTTTGTGTCTCTCCTGTTCTCATCGCCATTGTACATTTCGCACTTTTCCCTGGACTGGAACTTGCTTTGAACTTATGTGTATTGAACTCTCCAGTAAGTTCATAAGAGTCATACACAAAAACTTCACCAAAAGGATTTTCAAGAGGAAAAACCATAATAATTGTTTTCTTATATTTCCAGTAAGAGACTGAGTTACGTTTTAGAGAAGAAAGGACTTGTTACTTGAGGTTACTAGGCAAAGGATTGTACATGATATGAATGTTACAAGGTTCTTTTCTAATCTGGCATTGTTTAATTGCAGACTTCCATAGCAGTTCCGAAGGAAGTGTGACAAGCCTTGCATCAGTGTTTTCTCTCTCTCTTCCCCTTACCATTTTCCCCTCTGTGTGGGCTGCTGTGATTTCTCTTACAATCAGAAGTCATGGTCTCTCTGTGGAGGTGAATGAGAAAAGCTTCATGGCACTCCTGAAGACTGGTAATGAAAATCTGTGCACTACTGCACTGGAGTCCCACCTAAACACTTGTCATGGAGGCAGTATGTGTAACTTCTGAGTACAGCAATTTATGTTATAGCGCAGAGTGGAATGGGTTTTGTCTGCTTCACCCCAGCAAGAGGGAGCACTAAGGCATCACAGTCCCCTGAGAGGCAGTGATGCAAATCTATATTCATGGATAACTGTATTAGTAGTAGAGAGGTGCAGATTAGGGGTAAGTAGTGGCTTCCCATCTACAGTTTTTTGTGGGGTGTAACATTATTTATACTAAGAGTAGTGGGTGTTCAAGCTAATGAACTGGGAGTTCCATGCTAACTCTCCCATAAACGTATGGGAGAACTGAGACTTTTTCCCACACCAGAGGAGACAGTAAGAGTCAAAAAACAGTTTTGAGTGATTTATAATTCATGCAGTAGTGGCTTATTATTTTAAATTTTATTGGAGTAGCTTTGAAGGTGTCGTCAAAAGTAGTAACAGTTTCTACCTACTCAATTAATGTCGATTGTGGTTTGTAGCATATGGTGAAAGTCGAATGGCGCACTGAATGGATTATTGTCTATCATTCTTCTTACACAAATAAATTAAGATTTCATGGCCTCCTAAAACTCTGAATGAAACTACTGGTTATCTGTTTGGTGGAGGATTAACCTCCAGAGTCAGCGTTTCCTTCAGAAATCGAAGGGATTTTCATTACTACCCAACTTAAATAAGCGAGTGACGCTACACACACCACACCAAGATGAAGGATTTGTATAGAGTTGGGTGGTAACACAAACTGCTCTGTTTTTAGAAAAATGTTACAGCTAGAGGATGATGCACAAAAGGAATTTCTTCTAACATACTGGGCCAGACGGCCAAAATAGCGCCTCGCAAATTGCGAGTCTTTTGCGACTCGCAATTTGCGAGGCGATATTTTGGATGTACAACAGTGTGTTACATACTGTTAGCGATTCCCAATGGGGTCGCAAATAGAGAGGCTCATGAATATTAATGAGCTTCTCGCAATTTGCGACCCCACTGGGAATGGCAGGCCCTCCCAGGTATGGTGGCCTGCTGGGCTCAGCAGACCACCATGTCTGGGACTGCTTTCAAATAAAGCAGTTTTTTTTTTTTTAAATGCAGCCCGTTTTCTTTAAAGGAAAACGGGTTGCATTTAAAAAAGAAAATGAAACGTTTTCGTTTCATTTTTTAAGGGCAGGCAGTGGTCCCTGGGACCACTGTCTGCCCTTATAAATATTTTCCCCTGCGTTTGCAAAGGAGAAGGGGTCCCCTGGGGACCCCTTCCCTTTTGCGACCCCATTACCACCCTTGGAAATTTGCGTGAGTTTTGCGACCGCAATTGCGGTCACAAAACATTTGTACATAGAGTTGCGCTCGCTATTAGGAAGGGAACGCCCCTTCATAATAGCGAGTCGCAAAACCCTATTTTGCGAGTCGCAAAAAATTGCAACTCGCAAAATAGGGTTTGTACATACCCCATGCCATTTTTGCATGCGCAAACAGGTTCGCAAACCCGTTTGCGCATGCAAAAATGGTCGTACATCTGGCCCACTGTCCCTATGATGAAGGAAATACCACTGCTAGAAATTCGTGGATTTTCTGTTTCCACCCATCTTTAAATTAAGCCATCCTATCTGAAACACTGACTGGAAATCAGATGGGCTTCCACCTATCTTTACCGTCTCTCTACTTCTGCTCAATATGTGACCACTTAATGCCTACATTAAGTACATGATACATGGTTCTAGGTCAATTAAGTGCAGAAAGTTCACTGTAGCAACATCTATTCCTGTGATTGCTCTGAGTCAAATGTTCGTCTGCCTCTGTGCATTAGGGCATGCAGTGCTGACTATGATTCAGTTGCTGCCTTTTATTTTTAGGCGTAAGCCACCACTCCTACCGCTGGTGCTGTTGGAGGGTGAGGCAGTACTTTTCAGGCAATTACATCGTTTCTGGGCCATATCTGCATTTCTATGTGTCCCTGTTAACAAATGCTGGCATCAGAAATAGTTCATCCTGCCAAGATGGCAAAGGAGACACTCGCTGTCAACTGTTTCCGGTACTTCGCCACATACGGTTTTACTAGTGAAATGTAATTCTTCCTTCGATAGAGCACTGACCAATTTTGATTTTAAACATAATTTATTAATGAGATTTTTTTTCTCAATAAAATATATTGAAACGTACCAAGCAGTTTATGGAGTACCTTTAAACTGATATTTGATTAATCTGAGAGGTGATATAGCGCATGTCCTTCATGACTCACATGCAACTCATTCTTATAATATTCCTATGAGCGTTTTTTCCATTTAACATGAACCGGTAAGAGTATGTTCTGTAGGCAATCATGCTTTATTTACAGTATCTAAGATATTTTACTCTAATCATTCTACAATGTTTTATAAAATGTATTTGGATGGATGTGATAACACAACAGTCGAAAGTGTCAAGTTTGAAGTTTTTTTTGTCATTATCTCAACGGAGAGCAGGTCAATTATAGACAATACCATTTTGTTGAATACTCCAACTTTAAATATTGAGGAAAAATATCCACACTTTTTCATTTTGTCTTTTTCAGGCAAAGCAGAATTGCAAAACCTAATTTTAAAAGAAAGGTTCCTGTAAGACATTACTATCAGAGGTATTTAAAATCCTTACGGATCAGTTTCTGGATCCACTTGCAGCATTTCAGCCAAAAAAGGATTCACTGGTTGGTTTAGATCTGCACATACCTCCAAATAGCGCTGCTTCAAAGCACTAGGCGGGGCGCCCCTCCAAAAAAAGAAAGAAATACAGTGTATTATAATCAAGTAATATATCTTTAAAAAAAATTAGGAGCAGCAGATATTGCAGTTGAAAGTTAAAACAGAAACTACTGGCCCAAAGAACGCAAAGTTGGCAGTCAGCAAATGGAGTTTCTAAAGATAATTTGTGGGAGTAACAGCATGCTTTAATCAAAGATAAGGAGCAATCTACAGCTTAGAATATAGGGGTGATATTACTAGAGCCCTAACTTCCCTTCTTCAGAACCTCCTCTCCATCTTTGACAGCATCATTGTAACTGAAGACTCTACAAACCCACAACTACACATTAAATCACTGGATACACCAAAGTTCAATAGCAGTTAAAAACTGTGATGCTCAACACACATCTCTGACACATCCAAATAGGCAACACCTACTGGGATGCACTATCGATCATTAAGAGCCACGCCGACTGAATAGATTCGAACTGAACCGTGCTTGCATGACATCTTCGAACCACAAACTCTCTGACCCCACCAGATAGAGGTTATTGTTCCCGTTATGAAATGGGCCTCGTCTCCAGCCAAAATCTTCTCTGGAGGCAGGAGGCACAAACCTGAGATGATCTCTAAGAGCAGTCCAAATGATATTTAAACTCTGAGAAGGTATGAAGGTGGACCTTGGCTGGTTTAGGCATATTCACAGTCTGAACAGTGTTGCACACTAAATTGTGACTGGAGAGAGTATGTGTGATGAGGAAACCAAATTAAACAGTCTTCCATGTATGAGTAACAACAAAGCACCTGCAGACTCAGTTGAGTGGCACCACCTGAAGCATCTAAGTGGACACTCTGGGAGACACCTATGGAACAATGGTAAAAACTTCTACGGTGCTCTTGTGATTTTTCTTTATACGATTGTGGAATTAAGCGTCCTGTTGACACTCAAAACACATCCAGTGTCCTGAATGTATTGCAGGCAATAGGTGTGAGCACATTACTACGTGAAAAGAAAACCATTCGGATCACAAAGATCCTCCTGTCAGACCTCCATATTGCTTCTACACTTTAATATCGGACTAAGTCCCTGGCACTTTTGAGTCAGGGAAACCCACAACATTTGTGAACGAAAGAGGAGATTTAGAACCTTCATCAAAAGATCGAGTCATTCTCTCAGACCAGTAGTACCAGTCAAGTTCTTTCCTGCTTGGGGGTGGGGGTGGGTTCTCCTTAAATCATAGGAGAGTTCAACACAACTTTTTTTTAGAAGCTCTCAGATAAGAAATGGGAAAGTCTGCCTTTTAAATCTTGAAATAATTATCATTATTTTGAAGACTGTCATGTACAGTGTTTACATACTTGGCCACACTGAAGACCTGAACGTGTACCCTACCCACCACGAAAATTAGGAATCTGCTTTGAACTACTGTGCCCTGTTCCAGCTACACTATGCCAAGTAAGCCCAGATGCTTTTGAGCTTGGTTAGTCGGTTACAGTTAGTTTGAAAGCATGGCAAGCCAGGTGTCCATGTCTGGATATGCTGACTGTACATAGGGCCTGTCTTATGATTTTAACTGCCATATGCAAAAAATGCAAGTATATATTGCACCTTAGGACAATTAGCAACAATATATTAGGCAAGTCTCATGTAGACGTCATATTCCGTGTACTGTAAGTGAATTTATGCAGCGCAAATCCTGCAAAATAAAGCACTGAATTGATATGTTACACTTTCTAGTCTATGTAATTGCCTGTCGTGTCACTACAAAGCTGTGAATATAAGGCCTCACAAGTGTTTATATTCAAAGAATAATGCATCATTTTAAATGGGCGATAAAGTGTTATCTTTGGACATGAGGGTATTGCAAGTCACTGAGGTGTTCTGTGCCCATATAAAGGAATGAGGAAGAAAGCCAAGTTTCTTTATAGGGTCATAAATGCCGAGATGACTTGCAATATCCTTTTTACCCCTTCACTGCCAGGCCTCCCCCCCTTGCAAGCCATTTTTTGGCTATTTGAGATAGTTTGTGCTTATACCCCCATAACTTTTGTCCACATCAGGTATCTGTGACAAATTTGCATCCTTTTTATCCAACACCCTGCGGATTCTAAAGGTACCCAAGGTTTGTGGATTTCACTGGAGGGGCCCAAGAAATTAGCCAAAATACACCTAAATTGTTTTTTGGGGGGGAAAATGGGAAAAACGTGCTGCAGAAGAAAGCATCTGTTTTTTTCTCTGCAAATGGTATCAACAAATGGTTTGTGGTACTAAAATCACCATCTTCCAATCTTTCAGGAACAGGCAGACTTTTGTCAGAAAACCAAACTTTTCTACACAGTTTTGGCATTTTACTGGGACATAGCCTATTTTTCCTATTTTTTGTGCTTTCAACCTCCTTCCAGTTAGTGGTAGAAATGGTATGAAACCAATAATGGATCCCGGAATGCTATACATTTCTGTAAAAGTAGACAACATTTTGAATTCAGCAAGGGGTCATTTGTGTAGATCCTTCAAGGTTTTCCTACAGAAAGTAACAGATAAAATTTAAAAAAAATGAAACTGGGTTGAAAAAACAGCCTTTTGTGCCTACATTTTCACCTGTAACTATGGCAGATTTTTTAAAGCAATATACCGTTACGTACACTGGACCCTTCTAGTTGCAGGGACATATAGGGCTTGTAGGTTCACCAAGAACCTGAGGCACCCATAGCCAATAATTGAGCTGCACCTTGCAATGGTTTTTCATTGTGTACCAGGTATACAGCAATTCATTTGGTAAAATATAAAGAGTGAAAAATAAGTATCACAGAAACCTATGTATTTCTGAAATGGGAACAAGATCTGGATTTTAGAAGCAGTGGTTATTTGTACATCTCTAAATTTGTGGGTACCCATACTAGCATGTGAATTAGAGGGCATTTTTCAAAATGACTTCTTTTTTACACACTATCTTACATCTGGAAGGCAGAAATGCATAGAAAGACAAATTGCAATAACACTTGTTCTGATATTCTGTGTTCCTCTAATGTCTCCCGATAGAAATGGTACCTCAATTGTGTGGGTAGGCCCAGTGCCGGCGACAGGAAACGGCCCAAAACACAACATGGACACATCACATTTTTCCACTGAAAACGGAACCTCTTTTTGCAATGTGCTTAGGTGTGGGTTTTGGGCCCTAGCTCAGACAGCAGCTAAAGAAACATAGCAAACCTGTACATTTTTTTAAAACAAAACACACAGGAGAATCCAGGATGGGGTGACTTGTGTGGCTCTCACCCAGAATCCCTTCAAACCTCACAATTTGTCTAAAAAACACATTTTCCTTTTATTTCTGTGATGGAAAGCTCTGGAATCTGAGGGGAGCCACACACTTCAACCCACCCAACATTCTCCCAAGTCTCCTGATACAAATGGTACCTCATTTGTGTGGGTAGGCCTAGTGCCCGCAACAGGAGACGGCCCAAAACGCAACGTGGACACATCACATTTTTCACTGGAAACGGACCTTTTTTGTGCAATATGCCTAGCTGTGGATTTTGGGCCCTAGCTCAGCCTACACCTAAATAAACCTAGCAAACATGTATATGTTTAAAAACTAGACACCCAGGGGAATCCAGGATGGGGTGACTTGTGTGGCTCTCACTAGGGTCTGTTACCCAGAATCCCTTGCAAACCTCAAACTTTGTAAAGAAAAACACATTTTCCTCACATTTCAGTGTTGGAAAGTTCTGGAATCTGTGGTGAGCCACAAAACTCCACCCATACAGCATTCCCCCAAGTCTCTCGATAAAAACATTACCTCACTTGTGTGGGTAGGCCTAGTGCCCGCGACAGGAACCAACCCAAAATGTAAAGTGAACACATCACATTTTTCCACTGAAAACTGACCCTTTTTTGACAAAGTGCCTAGCTGTGGATATTGGGCCCTAGCTCAGCCGGCACCTAGTGAAACCTAGCAAACCTGTACATGTTTGAAAACTAGACCCTAGGGAAATCCAGGATGGGGTGACTTGTGTGGCTCTCACCAGGGTCTATTACCCAGAATCCCTTGCAAACCTCAATCTTTGTTAAACAAAACACATTTTCCCCACATTTCTGTAATGGAAAGTTCTGGAATCTGTGGGGATCAAAACTCCACGCACCCAGCATTCCTCCAAGTCTCCCGATAACAATGGTACCTCACTTGTGTGGGTAGGCCTAGTGCCTGCGGCCGGAACTGACCCAAAATGTAGTGGGACACATCACATCTTTCCACTGAAAATTGACTCTTTTTTTGCAACGTGCTTAGCTGTGGATTTTGGACCCTAGCTCAGTCTGCACCGAGGGAAACCTAGCCAACCTGTACATTTTTTAAAACTAGACACCAAGGAAAATCCAGGATTGGGTGACTTGTGTGGCTCTCACCACAGTCTGTTACCCAGAATCCCTTGCAAACCTCAAACTTTGTTAGTCAAAACACATTTTCCTCACATTTCTGCGATGGAAAGTTTTGGAATCTGCAGGGAGCCACAAAACGCCACCCACCTAGCATTCCCCCAAGTCTACCTATAAAAATGTACCTCACTTGTGTGAGTAGGCCTAGTGCCTACAACAGGAAACGGCCCAAAACGCAACGTGGACACATCACATTTTTCACTGGAAACTGACCCTTTTTTTGCAATGTGCCTAGCTGTGGATTTTGAGCCCTAGCTCAGTCGACACCTAAGAAATCCTAGCAAACATGTATATTTTTGAAAACTAGACACCCAGGGGAATCCAGGATCGGGTGATGTGTGCGGCTCTCACTAGGGTCTGTTACCCTGAATCCCTTGCAAACATCAAACTTTGTTAAACAAAACACATTTTCCTCACATTTCCGCGATGGAAAGTTCTGGAATTGCAGGGAGCCACAAACTTCCACCCACCCATCATTCCCCCAAGTCTACCGATTAAAATGGTACCTCACTTGTGTGGGTAGGCCTAGTGCCCGCGACAAGAACCAACCCAAAATGTAACGTGGACACATCACATTTTTCCACTGAAAACTGACCCTTTTCTTACAACGTGCCTTGCTGTGGATTTTGGGCCCTAGTTCAGCCGGCACCACGGGAAACCTAGCAAACCCGTCCATTTTTTAAAACTAGACACCCAGGAGAATCCAGGATGGGGTGACTTTGGTGGCTCTCACCACGGACTGTTACCTAGAATCCCTTGCAAACCTCAAACTTTGTAAAGAAAAACAAATTTTCCTCACATTTCAGTGATGAAACATTGTGGAATCTGCAGGGAGCCATAAACCCCCACCTACCCAGCATCCCCCAAGTCTTCCGATTAAAATGTTACCTCACTTGTGTGGGTAGGCCTAGAGCCCGTGACAGGTAACGTCCCAAAATGTAACATGGACACATCACATTTTTCCACTGAAAACTGACCCGTTCCTAGCAACCTGCCTAGCTGTGGATGTTGGGCCCTAGCTCAGCCGGCACCTAGGGAAACCAAGCAAACCTATACATTTTTGAAAACTAGACACCGAGGAGGATCCAGGATGGGGTGCCTTGTGTGGCTCTCACCAGGGTCTGTTAACCAGAATCCCTTGTAAACCTCATAAACCTCAAACTTTGTTAAATAAAAAACATTTTCCTCACATTTCTGTGATGGAAAGTTCTGGAATCTGCGGGGAGCCAGAAACTTCTACCCACCCAGCATTCCCCCAAGTCCTCCGATAAAAATGGTTTCTCACTTGTGTGGGTAGGCCTATTGCCAGTGACAGAAAACGGCTCAAAACGTATTGTGGAGACATCAAAATTAGCTATCACAACACTACCCTCTTTTACAAATGGTAAACCAGTGATTTTGGTCCTGGGCTCAGCGGCTATGTAGGGAAACCTACAAAACCCAGATATTTCTGAAAACTAGACAACCGGAGGAGTCCAGGGAGGTATGGCTTGTTTGGATCCCTCAACGTTTCCTTACCCAGAATCCACTGCTAACCTCCAATTTAGCTAAAAAGAAATCCCATTTTCCTCGCATTTCTGTGTGGGAAAGTTGTGGGATCACCGGCACAAATTTCATACCACCTAGCATTCCCCCAGGTCTCCCGATAAAAAGGCTACCTCACTTGTGTGGGTGGGCCAAGTGCTCGCAACATTTAAGGGCCCAAAACCTATTGTGGAGGCATCAAAATGATCGATCACAAAACAACCTGGTTTTGCAAGGGGGTCACCTGTGTTTTTGGTCCTGGACTCAGCAGTCATCTAGGGAAACCTACCAAACCCAGACATTTCTGTAAACTAGATACCCTTGGGAGTCCAGGGCGGTATGGCTTGCGTGGATCCTCCAACGTTTTCTTACCCAGGGAGGCATGCCTGGGCCTAGGGTGGGCCTGCCTGCGCCCGTCAGAGCCAGGAGACGGCTGGGCTACCACTCTTGGCTCAGGGACTAGGATATTGGATCATATGTGCTACCCCGGTTTTTACCCCAGCTAACAGCCCTTTACATCGTTCACTGATTCAAGATGGAGTCACGAACACTCGTCACCGGGGAAAGCTACCAATTGAACCCAGCCAAAGTAGAGGTATTTGATTTTTCTTCATCATAGTACCTTTTGCTCGACGGTTTTTATTGTAGCACCCCCTTCTCGCTGAACGTTTAGACCCCCTTTTTTAGGTCTCGCAGACCTGCATTGCAGCGCGCATGCGCTGCTCGCTCTGCGAGGTTTTTTTGTAATCGAGGAGATTTCAGAAGTGGGGTTGAAGCCACGCCCATCATTTTCATTGGCTGGAGTCATTGTTTATGCTAAAGGCTGGCCTCCGATTGAAAATGAGGCTTCTTTGTTACCGCCCTGTCTCCTTCTCGGCCGGCCCATCCGGACTGGATTGTTTACTTGCGGCGTTACACTGTCTCCTTAATTAGTCGGTAGGCACTATTTTTTTTCACAATGGCGACAGCTTGTTTACGGACCCCAGGCGGCGCCGCGTCCTCCTGTCGCCATCTCCCTCAGGTGCCGCCGGGGCCGTCCAGCGTGTCGACAGTTTGTTTACTACGCCACTACAGTAGCATCTCGATCCGTTTATTTATTTATTTTTACTTTATTTCGGAGCGCGGCGCCCACTTTAGGGACACCGCGCTCTGTTTATTTATTTATTTTTACTTTATTTCGGAGCGCGAACACATTTGTGATCGTCTCCTCAAACAGGCGAGTGAAAGCAGGGCGTGCTTATGAAGAGGCGAACTGATATCTTCATGACACCTCTGCACATGAAACTGCCGTTCGGTAGAGCTTTTCATGGTAAGTTAACATTTTAAACACCAAATACTGTATTTTCTCTGTTTTTCTGTTTAACAAGGTCCGGGCAAACATTGTACTGTTCATAACTATTTCAAGCACTTTTACGCAGATGCAATGTTTTTAAGAAACGGTATACATTTGACTCTGAAGATTACTGAATATTAGAGTGTTTTTTAAAATCTACTTCTTTGGTCTTGAACGGACAAAATTGTACTTTCAAGTTTAGGGATGTAGTGGGGTATTCAGCCTTTACCAACTAAGATAGACCCCTTGAACATGGAGAGAACACGTGAGAAGGATAGGAAATGTTGATCTGGCTGACATCCGCCTCTCGGTCTATACCCTCTTTGTGTACACATGTCCAGGTGAACCCCTAGGTGCATATCCCATGGTGTTGCCGCCCTCAGATCCGATGCTGAACATAATTTGCGGTTTGATTTTGCCTTGTTTTTGAGAACGAGAGAGCAGTGGCCGCACTACACTTTTCCAATCTGTTTCCGGTTCTAGTGTTGTCTTTCCCGGACCCTGTGGCTTATGTGAGCCCATGCATGTGGTATGTTCTGTGTTCAGCAGTGGCCTTGTGTGGGACTGTGCACAATATTACTCGCTCTTACAATTGCTTTCAGTAGGGCTTCTAGTGCAGGGAGGGGCTGCAGCTCTACTGGCCTGGGTCAGACAGGCAGGCATGACCTCTGTAAGTGCCCCCCCGCTCAATCCCTGGGATGTGTCTGTTCTAAAACTGTACAGGGGTGTTTGTTTGCCCTGTATCTAGGCCTTCAGAGGGGCCTGCCCGATGGCACATTTTTTTTTATTCCTCAAGTGGCAGCCTGCAGTTTGTCAGCCACGGGATTCCTACATGCAGGAAATCGTAACGCCACCGTACATTTCCTGAAACTAGTTAGTGAGTTCTATACCGAGGTCGTGAAAATTACACCTGTTGTTGCCTGAAATATCACATCTTGCGATGTCAATCAATGTAATTTTATGCTGTTGTAGATTTAGATAGTTGAAGCGCTGCAAGCATGCGTGGTCTAACAGCCAACCAGCCCACCTTTAAATAGTGCACCCTTTTCCTCAGCTCCTCGAGCGGCACTGTAGCATATCCGTTCACTCCTTGACGGGTGAGGAGCACAAGCTAAACGGCATTTGTTTTTTTAGATGAGCACGCTGCAGCAGAACTCTGCCCTCGTGCCGTCCCAAACAAGCATTTGCAATGCAATAGGTCTCGCATTTACGCGAGTTTAAGCTATTGGCATTGTAAATGACAATGCCTTTTATGTATGTTTTAAAAAGCAAAACTTTAAAAAAGGCATTGTCATTTACAATGCCAATAGCTCAAACTCGCGTAAATGCGAGACCTAATGCATTGCAAATGCTTATTTTCATTACATCAACAACTAAAACCTGTATTTGTTATTATGCTCTAAATCACAATGGGGAAACGCAAAACTCAAGCATGCGCTCCAACAGTCACCACCACAACAACCATGGATGCATTCCTGACATGTGCAGTAGACATCATCAGTAAAGAAATAGTGTTGGCAGAACGCCGCCTCTCACTCTCCTCTCAAACCTCACCCCACCCATTCTCACCAGGAGGGCATCCGTTCAGTCTCACAAATTTAGACATGGGACCAGGAGCTCTAACTGAAATGAATGAAGGGAGGGAGAATCGTGAACAAGGCCAATTTACCTCTGAGATTTCTAAACTGCCCCGGCCCCACCTGCAAGTGATTCCCCTGGAGCCAGAATTTATGGTGGATACTATCGAACAGGGTGTGGCGGATAAAAGAAAGAGACAGGAAGCTGCAACTAAATCCAAACGCCCATGGGTCACTAACAGTCAGTCACCTAAAAAGAAAGACTCCCCAGGGAGGGGAAAGGAAAAGATGGGCCTCTTGCTGGATCTTTTCACAAAACAGTAACTGTTGCTCTGGACACAAGGCTGAAACCTATTTTGGAGCGCCTCACTACTATAGAGCTGGAGCTTAAGAAGCGAACTCAAGTGGGGCTCCATAAGGGTGATAGTACTGTCTTCCATACCCCGACTGTTTCCCCTGCTGCACCCATATCAACATCGGGAGCAGTATCAGGGGAGATGTTGCGCGCTCAAGATGGACTTCCATCTATTCCATCCTGCACCCCTTCGCAGAATCTCTTGCAGGGCCACTCTGCTGGAGGAGACGTTGGAGCTAACAAACCTCCCATGAATCCTGGTGGCTGCAACACCTTTAATCTCTCGATGCCTGGACCTCTGAAGCCAAGAGGGCCACGTGCATCCCTGAGAGGCCCACATGGTAGGGAGGCAAGGACCTTGAATGAGGGACCCAGGAACGAGCCAAATGATATCCGGCCTCATATTCCACCGAAGTGTACCCCGTACATCTTTGTGCTGGAAAATGTCCCCAAAGCTGAACATTCACAGCCCCAATCACATGCCTTCGTAACAAATAAGGCATCACATTGGATGCGAAAATATTCTGGATGGTCCTCTGATCTTTCAAAAGATATTATTACCACGTGGAGGGTCTCCTGGGTTGGCCCACTGCCCAAAACTTCACAAGGTGACTGTGTGATAATCTATTACACTCTCTCTGCCACACTGCTACCTCCTTGGAGGGCATTAGAGCCCTCCCACTGGGCTTCTTTTAGCCTCTCAGGGCCCAGAGGCTACTGTACAATGGCTGTAACAATCATCAGTCAGGTATTGCAAGGAGCAAATTGTCATGCCATCGCCCCCACTCCAATTCACCCTTTCCTCTCTCTAACAGGTTTGACATTTTGTTCCCACTGGAGCAATTGGACTGACTACCCTATATGGTAATCCCAGCTGAGGAAACATCTAACCGCTTAAAATCCACAGTATCCAATCAACGAGTTACTAATGATTCCTCTGTGCAGGTTGGGTCTCTGGGACTAATTTCATGGAATGTGGGAGGCTTGGGCACGAAGCAGGGGGCCCCATAGTGGTTGAATGTAGCGTGCCCCATGCAAATGAGGGGATCCCTTTGCCTCTGCGCCTGCTCCGTATTACTGACATGAGAGCAGAGGCAAAGAAGCCTTCAGGAGGCGCGCTGACCTAAAAGGTGGTGCACTGTCAGTGCGCACCCTGATGGCAGCCCTCTGGCGGGGGGAAAAAGGGTCCCGAGGACCTCCCAGACATCCCCTTGCAGGCGGGTGCAGTCCCTGACAGCACCTACCTGCAAGGTGATCTCTAATCCCCTTCAAAAGTGCAGGCGGGTTGCCGCCTGCACTGTGAAAACACAGAGCGGCTGTAAAGCAGCCGCTCCGTTTTTCACCATAATGTGAGTTCGCGGCTGCCCTGGTGGCAGCATATTCATCGTAATATGGCACATTTTCATTGTTTACGCCTGGCGCAAACAAAAAATATGGGCGTAATGTGTAATGTGGCCCCAGATGTGATGGGATGGAAAATATTTCCTGGGAACTACTTGTACGTCCGGCACTTTATTTACAGATAATTCCAAATGAGAGACAGAAGTTTCTGCTGACAAGGTTTTGTCTCAAAACCATACATTTTCTGTTAGCTTTCCCTGTAAAAGGCACATGGTTTTCAACCCTGCCCCCTTGTCATTGTGAAGCCCCAGCAGAACAAAGCACCAGGCACTTTTTACTATTTTGCACATTTTATATTGCACATTGAAGGCTGTTCACTCACTCAGTATTAAGAGCATAAGAAACTAGGGGGCATATGTATGAAAGTTTGGTTTTGCGATTCTCAAATAGCGAATTTTAGAGAATCGCTATTTGAGAATCGCAAAACGAGATGTATGTAGGATTTGCAAAAAAATTTGCGAATCCTATATATTCCTTAATTGCGAATCGCAAACTGCGATTCGCAATTAAGGAAACCCTCCCCATTCATTCCTATGGGCCTAGAGGCCCATAGGACTGAATGGGAAGACAGTCTCAATTTGCGATTAGCAATTAGAGAATCGCAAATTGAGAATGCAATTTCAAGGTTGCAAGGGTGTCAAAAGGACACCCTGTTGCACCCTGAAATAAGCATGGGTGCACATGTGGCGCACATACATGCCCTAAGGGCATGTATGTGCGCCACAGTGCACTCTGAAAAATGCAAAAATTTGCATTTTTCAAAAAAATCGCAAATTACCACCAACTTGAAGTTGGTGGTAATTTGCGATTCCTTATGGCCAAATTGCACTTTTTTTGTGCTTCTTACATTGCATTTAAGGAATCGCAATTTGCGATTCCTTAATGCAATCGCAAAATAGGGAATCGCAAATTTTGCGATTCCTTATTTTGCAAGGCAGTTTTTCATTTATACATACCACTAAGCCCAATTGCGATCGCAATTTGGAATGATACATATGGCCCTAGATCTTATGTAGCTGTTTTTGCCCACTTGCACTGTTTAGGAAACAAAATTGTTATCCATGCTGTTTTAAAGAACAAGTTACTTACCTTCAGTAACGCATTATCTGGTAGAGACTCTATCTAGCTGCAGATTCCTTACCTTTGAATTTCCCAGGCGTCTGGTTGGATCCGGAAGCTTTTGCTGAGCAATACTCCTTGCTCGCGACGTCGGGTGGCTCCATTCGGCTCCGCGTGACGTCATCGGTGTCGGTAGCGTCGGTTATGACGTCGCGGTGCCTATATAGGCGACAACCAGGCGCGCGGACGTCAGTACTTTTCGTATTTTCCACCCCAGAAGCGCAGAGCCACGAAGAAACTGACGTAGTCGTGTGCAAAACTAGGGCCCTGAAAGGGAGAAAAACCAACCCTAGTCCTACCCCATCAGTCCGCAAAGCGGGGAGGCATGGGTGGGGCTGTAAGGAATCTGCAGCTAGATAGAGTCTCTAACAGATAATGCGTTACGAAGGTAAGTAACTTGTTCATCTGATAGAGACTTCTAGCTGCAGATTCCTTACCTTTGAATCAGATACCCGAGCCATACCATCCTGGCGGTGGGTTGCGGACTCATGATCTAAACTAAGAAGTCTTACAGGAATGAACGGGCAAAGTGCCCGTCCCTGTGCACTTGACCATCAAGGCAATAATGGTTTGCAAACGTGTGCAATGATGCCCACATTGCTGCATGACAGATGTCTTGGACTGGGACACTCTGAGCCAAGGCTGTAGTCGCAGCCTTTCCCCTGGTGGAGTGGGACTTAATCCCTGAAGGAGCTGCTTCTTCGCCAAGGCGTAACAGATTTTAATGCAGAGAACCACCCAGCGAGAGATGGTCATTTTCTGCACTGCCCTTCCCTTCTTTGCTCCCACACATCCCACAAAAAGTTGGTCATCCACCCGGAACTCTTTTGTGCGGTCAAGGTCAAGGTAGAACGACAACGCTCTTTTTGGGTCGGTGGAGACGCTCCTCTTCCTTAGAGGGATGTGGGGAGACAAAGAAGGTGGGCAAAGTAATGGACTGACCCAGATGGAATGGGGTCACCACCTTTGGTAAGAATGGTGCCCTGGTGCGAAGCACCACCTTGTCCGGATAGGACAATAGATAAGGAGGCGAGCTGGATAATGCTTGCAATTCACTCACCCTCCGGGCCGATGTAATTGCCACCAAGAAGGCTGTTTTGATGGTCAACAGCCGGAGGGGACAATTGTGCAAAGGCTCGAAAGGAGCGCACATCAGGTAAGTGAGGACCAAATTAAGGTCCCACTGTGGCATAACAAAGGGCGTAGGTGTAAATAACTGAGCCAGCCCTTTCAGAAATCTATTTACAATAGGAGATTTAAAGAGAGAGGGCTGGTCTGGCAGCAACAAAAAAGCAGACAGAGCAGAGAGGTAACCCTTGAGAGTTCCCAAAGCAGAACCCTGCTGAGCAAGAGTTAGAATGAATAAAAGGACAGTAGAAAGAGAATCAGAAAGAGGGTCAATGGACCTTTCTGTACAATATAAAACAAATTTCTGCCAACGGCAGGCGTATACCGTCTTAGTGGAGGGCCGCCTGGCCGCCAGAATAACGTTACAGACTTCGGGAGGAAGGTTAAAAGCTATCAACTGTTGCCGCTCAATCTCCACGCATGGAGGAGCAGAGTTGACAGGTTTGGGTGGAGAACCCTCCCCTGCTGCTGCAACAGAAGATCCTCCTGAAGGGGCAGCCTGATCGGAGGATCGATAGTCATGCTCAGAAGCTCTGGATACCAGACTCTCCATGCCCAGTCCGGTGTCACAAGAATGACTTGTGCCCGGTCGCTCCTGATCTTCTTCAGAACCCTGGGCAGGAGTGGTATGGGCGGAAAGGCGTACAACAGGCCTGAGCACCACTAGCGACGAAACGCATCGCAAAGCGATAGCCGCCTTGGAAACTCCAGCGCGCAGAACTGCTGACATTGCGCATTCTCTTCGGAGGCGAACAAATCTAACCAAGGTTCTCCCCACTGCTGAAAGAGACCTTGCGCCACCTCCAACTGGAGATACCATTCGTGATCCTGAAGGTATCGACAGCTGAGATCGTCCGCCCTGACGTTCAGAGAACCTGCCAGGTGTTGAACCACCAGGGATATGCCCTGCTGTTCCAACCATGTCCAGAGACGCAGGGCCTTTCGACAAAGGGTCCACGACCCCACCCCGCCCTGCTTGTTGCAGTACCACATGGCGGTGGTGTTGTCCGTGAACACCTGCACTAGCTTCCCCTTGACAGAGGGAAGAAATGCTTTCAATGCCAACCAAATCGCTCAGAGCTCCAACAAGTTTATGTGGAGCCCCGTCTCCGCCGGAGACCAGTGACCCCTGATCTCCACCTCTCCCATGTGGCCGCCCCATCCCAGAAGAGACGCATCCGTCACGACTATGAAATCTGGTTGGGGAAGAGAGAGAGAGGTCTGCCGTTGACCCAATCACGGTTCGTTAACCACCACTGCAGAGCCTTCGTTGTTCCCTCCGAGATCTGAACCACGTCGGTGAGATTTTCTCGATGCTGTGCCCATTGGAACTTCAAGTCCCACTGCAGAGCCCGCATACGCCATCTTGCGTGTCTTACCAACAGGATACAGGAGGCCATGAGACCCAACAGCCTCAGAGTCAACCTCACCGAAATCCAGGATAGAGGCTGGAACATCTGAATCATAACCTGAATATCCTGGACTCGCTGCTTGGGAGGATAAGCCCGAAACTGCACTGTGTCCAGAACAGCTCCGATGAAAGGGAGCATCTGAGAAGGAGTCAGGTGTGACTTCGGCACGTTCAAAGAGAACCCCAGCGAATGCAGAAGGTTCACCAAAGTCTGAAGGTGGGAGACGACTGCCTGGGGCAAAGCTGCCTTCAACAGCCAGTCATCGAGTTAGGGGAAGACTGACACCCCTCACCTGCACAGATGAGCTGCAACCACTGCCATCACCTTGGTAAACACCCGAGGGGCACTGGTAAGACCGAAGGGGAGCACAGTAAACTGAACGTGCTCGCGGCCTACCTTGAACCGCAGATAATGCCTGTGGCCTGGCAAGATGGGAATGTGAAAATACGCATCCTGCAGGTCCAACGCTACCATCCAGTCTACTTGGTCTAGGGCAGACAAGACCTGAGTCAAAGTGAGCATTTTGAATTTCTCATTTTTGAGGAAGAGATTAACAGTCCAAAGATCCAAGATGGGCCGTAGCTTCTTGTTTTTCTTCGGAATCAGAAAGTAGCAGGAATAACAGCCACTGCCTACTTCTGAAACTGGGACCCTCTCTATAGCTCCTTTGGCCAAAAGACTAACTTCCTCTTGGAGCAACTTTAAATGATCCTCCGCCAGCCGTTACTGACTTGGCGGAATAGGAGGAGGAAAAGAAAGGACAGGAAGAGAATAGCCCTCGTGGACGATCTGCAAGACCCACTTGTCTGTTGTTATAGATCTCCAGCGGGGGAAATGATGACAAATTTTCCCACCCACTGGAGTACTGTGGTCCTGCAGAATCAGCCTAGGAGTGCTTGGAGGCTGCGGCTGCCGGGGGCAGTGTGGTAGACGACTTCTGGCCTCCATTCCGAGGACGGAATGTACCGCGTCCACGCACAGCTTGGGTAGTCTGAGCGGGACGGTGGCTAAGATAGGGCTGACGCGGCTGGAAACCCCTTCCGTTGCCACGAAAGGGGCGAAAGGAAGACTGGCCACGAGGAGTGGAGGAGAGGCCCAAGGATCTGGCCGTAGCTCGAGAGTCCTTGAACCTGATCAGGGCAGAGTCTGCCTTTTCCCCAAAAAGGCGGGTTCCATCAAAGGGCATGTCCATCAAATTGGCTTGGACATCTCCTGAGAAGCCAGTTGTACGAAGCCAGGCATGGCGTCTCAGGGCCACCGTCATTGAAATCGATCTGCCCAGCAAATCGGTTGTGTCTAAACCACACTGTATAGTGAATTTTGCTGCATCTCTCGCGTCCTTGACAGCTTGAGAGAGCACAGCCCGGGCCGCCTCTGGGACTTGTGACAGCACCTGAGCAACTGTCTCCCAAAGAGAGTGGGAGAAACGGCCCAATAAGCACACGGTATTCACCGAGCGCAATGCCAGACTGGAGGAAGAAAACATCTTCTTCCCAAATGAGTCCAGTCTCTTGGATTCCCTATCCGGAGGGGCGGAAGGGAACGCGGCTTGGGACGTAGAGGCCTGCACCACCAAACTTTCTGGGGTGGGGTGTTGGCTGAGGAACTTTGGGTTGCCCGAAGCTGGGCGATGGCGTCGTGCAATCATCCTATTCACAGGAGCCCCTGTGCTAGGCTTGGACCATGTTCCTAGAAGGACGTTCGTAAGTGCCTCATTAAAAGGCAATAGGGGTTCAGAAGTGGAAGCCCCAGGCTGAAGCACTTGGGTCAGGAGATTAGTCCTGACCTGCACTGAGGGCAGCTCCAGTCCTAGGACCTCAGCTGCCCTCTTAACCACCATGGCATAGGACGCCCCCTCCTCTGTAGCCACTGTAGGTGGAGAAAGCATGCCAGTGTCTGGGGAAGTATCCAGACCACTGGCTTCCCCAAGTTGCCCATAGCAGTCCATTGTCTCCTCAGAGACATCCTGGTTCTCAAGAGGATCTCCAGACTCCTCCCATTCCTCTCCTGAGCCCAGCATGTCCGCAAAGTGCTCAGGCGACAACATAGAACCCCTGGGTTCTGTCGACGTCGCAATCAGCGCCGCTCGACGCCGTTCTGGCTCCGTGTCGTCGGGGATGAGGATGGGGCTTGTGCCACCAACGGGCATCGGCGACGTCGTAGGCACCAACTTCGGATTCGACACCGGAGTAGGTCGCGTTGGCACAACCGGTGTTGATCCGGATCCGGGATCGGATCTCTGAGGCCTCACCGGCGTCGTGGCCTGAGCCGACGGCGTCAAACCCGATGGGGCCCCATCCGACCCCGCGGTCTCACCAACGGGGTTGTTCCGCTCAAATACGCGGCGCATGGCCTCGTAAAACTCTTTAATTTGAGCGGAAGTCGCTCCGGCTCCCGGAAAGGGTGGAAGGCGCGAAGTCGACTCTGGCTCCGGCTTCGCAGAACCGTGCCTAGAGTGTCGGTGCTCCTTACCTTTCTCAAGGACAGACGCCAGTTGAGGTGAAGTCGAAGTCCGCTTGGTCTTCTTCTTGTGCCTCTTCCCCGAGTGTCCAGAGGACCTCGAATGGGAGGGAGAGGACTTAGGGCTCTGTGAGCGGTTCCACGACCTCCTCTTCTTCGAACGGGACTGTGAGCTCCTCGGAGTCTCGTTTGACGGTGTCGACTGCCGGGCCGCAAGCAACTTCATCGCTCGCTCCCTCAA
This sequence comes from Calotriton arnoldi, assembly GCA_963921515.1. Lineage (NCBI taxonomy): Eukaryota > Metazoa > Chordata > Amphibia > Caudata > Salamandridae > Calotriton > Calotriton arnoldi. The sequence goes on along the minus strand of CAWUFW010000476.1, from coordinate 2,465,392 downwards.
GGTCTTCGGGGCCATTGCCCGATAGTCTGAACACGACCTAGTATCGTGGTCGCGTTCAAGACACCACAGACATACACGGTGGGGATCGGTGACCGACATCATGCGGGAACAAGTCCAGCATGGTTTGAAACCTGTCTTTCTCGAAGACATCCCTCGCACACGAAGTCGAATCCAAAACTATCGACAAAAGCCGAGAAAAAACCTGCCAAAAAGTGGCAGAGGGGTAGCTCTTCCCGGATCGGCACTTAACTGGCGCGGAAAGAAAAGAACTGACGTCCGTGTGCCTGGGTGGCGCCTATATAGGCATCGACACCTCATAACCGACGCTACCGACGTCACGCAGAGCCGAAAGGAGCCATCCGACGTCGCGCGCAAGGGGTATTGCTCAGCAAAAGTTCCGGATCCAGCCTGACGCCTGGGAAAGTCAAAGGTAAGGAATCTGCAGCTAGAAGTCTCTATCAGATTTACATTTTAAGTGCTTTTAAGATACGATCCAAATACTGAGTGCTCACCCCATATATTGATGTTTCTACATTTAGTTTTAGTGATTTTAACAAAAACAATCTCTTTTTATTGTGTATCAGGTTGTAATTGTCTCTCTGCTGTGACCTTTATGGCTCAGTAGAGCCGAATAAAGTATTTTGATTGATTGACTACTCATTTCAGGAAAACAGTTCAGAAGAGATGAAAAGTTAGAATTTGTTTTCATTGTTTAGACATCAGTTGTAACTCAGCAACATGACATTGCTTACACACATTGTCTGCTGGCAGCAGAAATTTTAAAATCACAAGTCAAATGTAATAAATTATTACAGGTGAGTAACTACCAAATTTTCTTATTACAGGCAGCTAGTGATACCACACTTATACTGTGATAAGAAAATTAGAGACAGTCTCTTCAGTAGTAGTAAAGTTTATTGTATTACTAGATGACTACAATAAAAGTATACAACATCACACATAGCATTAATAAGTTTCTAAAATGGTACAATTCTACAATTATAACTTACAGGTGGCCAAATTCAGTGCATTAAAAACTCTGAGCATAAATTCGTATTTATATTCCAACTTCAATGGTAGTTTGCATTCAATTAATCCATATATCGTCGACATAATCTTAACAATTATAAAGATGCATGAGTAGGCTTTTCCAGTTTTAACCATTAGCAGCACTGGCCATGTTATTCATACCATTGGCCAAAACATTTACAGCCTTTCTTCAGTCTTACTTGGCCTTCTGCCTTTTTGCCCAAGCAAATAAAGTGCTAATGTGCCGAAATGTACAAAGACGCATAAGAGTTCACAGATTTTGTGCAACAGATAATTTGTCCTGAGAGGAAAATCGAATACCTAATTAGATGATAAGTTTTTGTCCTTTCCCTTTAGGTACACAAGTAAAGATCATAAAATCATACGGCTAGTGCTTTGTAGGCCTGATCTCAAATTTTTATCAGCAATATTATTGCACTTTCTTCTCTGATTTTAAAACAATATCTAACAGCTTCCGTAGTTGTTCTAATTTTTTCATTTTTAAATAATAAGCGCAAGTATTTTTTTCCTTATAAACAACAGTTTAGGGCAGATACATATGATATGCATAAGGGATTCAACTGCAGAGTCACAGAGACGACAGGCTGTTTTTCCCTTTGAAAACTGAGTCCCATTTCCCTTCAAACTCCCAAATCTGAATATATAACAATCTAAGCCTTAAAAATTTCTTTTTAACATAGCCAGGCAGGTTTAACCCGAAGTATTCTTGGCTCTGTACAGTGTAGTTGTCGAATACTAAGTCAATATGCTTGTATTTTACAACTTGTGTCAAGTCTGAATCCCACTGTTCAGTAGTAAAAGTATCACGGATAAGGTTTTTCCGGGCTGATTGATTCATTTGTCCCAGTGTCTGTGGATCGGGTACATCATAAGATTCTAAACCCGCCAGTAAGGTGTGCAATTCCATATCCTTGTATATAGATTTACCCAGTTCTTGGTATATTATATGTTTTAGTGAAGTTGCATCAGGTTTTGCACATTCACTGATGTAATCCACAGTGCTTCTGTAGTGCAGTGATTTCAAGGATTTTAGGCCTAATTCCAATATTATAATGCAATGAGAAGTTGCTCAGCGGAAGTGTAATAAATTACGTAAACATTGCATAAAGATTTTTATCAAGACGGGAAATTACCTTGTGGTTCATTACTGGAGATGCATACAGTAAGTATGGAACCAATTTCATGTTTAATGCTTTGAGTTATGGCCTCATCGCTTTTCCTCCAAACATGTTTGTGAATCTTAATACTGATCTGGTAATCGTTGTTGACTTCGATTTCCTAGTGGCCAGGTGGTTTGACCAAGATAGCTTACTGTCGAAAGTCACTCCGAGGTAGTCATATTGTTTTACTATTTCAATTGAAGTTTCTCCTAAAACCCACCCCTTGGCTTTAGTTTGCTGCCCGAAGGTCATAATTTTAGTTTTGGACAGATTGGCAATTAGTCAATTCTCCAAGTTGTAGATGTGTAATTGGTTTAGTTGATACTGTAGTCCTTTCGGCGTCTGTGACAGGATCAACAGATCATCGGCATAGGCCAAATGTTATTTTTGTACCTCCTAACTTTGGAGGAATACCCTGATCTGACTTTAAAAACACGGTTAGGTCAGCGATGTACAAGGAGAATAATAGAGGGGCGAGGATACATCCTTGTCTAAGGCCAGTCTCAGTGCAAAATTTAGAAGACAGGGTATTGTCAGTTGATAGCTTTACCTGTAGCCTTGTTTCGGAAAGCAATTCAATAATAAAGTTCAGAAGGTCACGATCTATTTCCCATGATGTAAGCTTGTTCAACAGCCTTTGCTGGTTCACTTTGTCAAAAATCATGGAATAATCCACAAGTAGAGCCAATGTTGGAATATTATCAACTGTTGAACATCCTGAGTGGAATCCTGTTTGTGTTGATGGAATTAATGATTTTTCTTCTTCCCAGAGCCTTAATTTATTTTGGAGATGTTTGCCAAACAGTTTCCCTTCAAAGTCTAGGAGTGCTATTAAGCTATAGCTTTGTTCTTTAACACGCTGTTCCAGATGAGCTTCTTTCCATTAACAGCAATCATTCGGTCACTGTTTGCTGTTACCTGGGCCTTCCACCAATCATATTTGATGTTAACGACTAACCTTTGATGAGGATCATGAACACTCTCAGGCCTTTGTATGATAGCATACTTTTTACATAGGTGGAAATATGAATAATGAACAAATGTATAGTCTATGATGGTGGAGGTCACAGGTCCTCGATAAGTTGGTGCAGCTGGTTGATCCTCTGCCAAACTTCCATTTAGTGCTCTATATCCAAATTTGACGGAAGGTTATATGTAAGTCTGGTTTGGACATTGGAACCCTTTTCTTTTTCCTTTAATAGAATTTTTGAATGAGGAATATTGTGACTCAGGTCTCGCTCTTCGATAGCTGAGAGCTGGCTTGCTAATGGCAGTACATTTGGTTAAAGTCACCCGTTATAATTACAAATAATTTGCCATATGTTTCCATTATTTGCTCCAGCTCATCTAGCATTTTACTGTATCTGCAATTATTTTTTACAAGATGAGGGGGAAAGTAGATATTTATAATCAGCAGTTTAGCAGCAGATTGATTTGTGAATAGGACTGCCAATATATAATCTGAGGATGTTTTTATTTTTACTCTTGTCACACAGAGTTTATTACTAATTGATATCATCAGTCCTCCACTTGATCTTCCAAAAGCATTCCTTTTTGGTTTAATTTCGTGCATCGTGTAGTTTGAGATTGTTAAAGTTGATGATTGCCAGGTCTCTTGGAGACAGGCTACACAGTGTTCTTGAATGAAATTAGACAATTTTACCCCTGCTTTTTTCAACTGTCGCTCGTAACCGGAGATATTCCAGGATATAATGGAAAATTCATTGTAGCATGCTTCCCTTACTTTCTGCTCATTAGGAGTACTGTTTAGCAGGCTGTGGTTTGTGAATTATTCATGAGTTCACTGGCCATACAACTAATCGCACATTAAGATGTTTTCCTTGCCTTGATTTGTAATTTTTCAAATCTTATTGTTGCCTCGGCCTTTATAAAACGGTCTGATTGTTGATGTTAATTAGTGGAACTCTGGATGCCTATATGAGGTTCTTAACATAGTGGATAATTTGTTTTTTCAGATTGTGTGACTGTGATTCCCCAGTCTGCTATGTTCTCTTTTAAGGCCAATATTCTTTGTACCATGTTTTGTGAAGCCCATGTTATTCTGGTGGTCTCGAAATCCGCGTCTGTTTTATGGCAGAGACAAAATTGAACAGTTAACAGCGATTGTGAGTCAAGGTCTTTCAAATCCTCAAAGAAACTTAATAGCTTCAATATATTTTGAGAATGTAATATGTGGTGAGAGCCTTCAGATTTATATAAAGGTGTAAGATCAAGTGTATGTTTCTCTTCACTAACAAATGGTTCATTGTAGGATTTTTTTTAATGTACTGACTTGAGCCTCCTTTTACCGCTGTTAGTATCTGCTCTCTGTTTGATTGTTGTGAATACATGTAGCTCCCGATTTGAAACGGTTTACGAGGAGTTTTTTGCTTCATCAACTGCATGCACAATACTTGAGTTAACCAAAACCGGAGAATTGGGGTGCTTATCTTCTACTGTTTTTGCTAGCACATAATCTGTTTGAGTAGCTCAGAATCATTACTCAATGATATAGACAATTTGTCCTTGGTTTGAATACGTTTGCTATAAATGGTAGGCCATGAATTGTGAGTCCTAGTCTGCAATTCTTCACTATACGTTGGTTGTGGTATTGTTATTGCTGCACTGAAGGTGGGTGACACAGTGATATTGGTCAGATCAGAAAATATAATTGAGGACTTGCCGTCCACACTAGATGTCATTTTTGGCACAGGATTTAGTTGCTCTGCTACAACTGTGGTGTCCTTATCTCTTTCTTCATTGGAGTATTGTTCTGTTTGGCATTTGATTTATTACGTCAGTCTTTGCTGACTCATCAACGATTGTAAAGCAATGTTGGTCATTGGTACTACATGAGTTTGTTTTCATTGTCGATTTATTAAATATGAGGAAATGTTCTCTTACTTCTGGAAGGAATGCGCTTGAATTTATTTGCTTGATGACTGTATTCCTCTTCAATTTTTTTAATTTTATGAGCCGTCTCGTGCTTAGATAAGGGGCAAAGCATTCTTGATGTTCTGATAATTCCTCGTGAGCTTGTTCTTCATTGGAATTGTCTGTTATAGTTGTCCCCGGTACTGTCAAACTCGTCAGGCTACAATTTCTCTTTTTAGGAATATTGTGACTTAAGTTGTTTATCTCAATATTTGTCTGTTTACTTTCATTGATCTTCTCCATAGTCGGAGATGATGAGTGACTCTTTGCATTATCCGTTATGATGTTTTTCATTTTTTTGGGAAGAAGTTGTAGTGAGTCAACAATATCATCCAGCCGCTTGAGATTTTTTGAGGTAGTTGTTAATTTACTCATGTTCTGCTGAATCAACAGCAATACTTTTGAATTTTCTTTCATCAATGCCAGTTCTGCTGCAATTTGTTTAAGATAGCTGATCTGCTCTGTAAGTAGGTATGATTGATTTGTTAGAATATCTGACATTTGTGACAGTGTGTTGCTGATTGCCCCCATCGAGGTCAACACCGGAAACGTCGGACGAGTATCTCATCATCATCCGAAGGTTTGGAGTCTTTTTTGTCTTTATTCGGGAATTGAGCACTTTGGCCTACTCGAGGATGCAATCTTAGGCCTGAATTGTTTTGTGGGCTGTTATACTGTAGGCTTGACTCATACAAAAAGGAGTTAGGTGAGTTGACTAAATGATCCAATTCCAGCAATCGGTCAGATGTTATTGAGACATTAAAAGAGTCATGTGAAGTTTTCTACTTGCCCAGATTCTGGGTCCATGTCGATACCCCAATCTTCTATTGTATTAGTCTCCTCGCGTCCATATATTACATCTGTTTCCGAATTAAGCTCCGTAGCTGCATTGTTTGCTGCAGCTGTGTTTTCTTGATATACTAGATGTCCATTTTCCTCTTCAACCACTCTAAGTAAAATAGACAGGGGAGATCTCACAGACCTGGCTGAAGTCAGAACATTCTCCGAGCTAACATTGATATCTTGGGTGGCCTGTGTAACTTGTGTGTGCCAAAGATAAGCCCGGAAAGGTTTCTCTTTTGAATTATCACTGTCATCAGGGATTGGGCCTGCCGAAATCTCCTTCCTCCTGAAACAGTCTTTGATTGTCTGCTGCTTTGTGTTCAATAACTCTGATGAAACATATGTTAATTTCTCGGCGTATCCTTTATATTACGTCAAGTATTGAGTCCCCTCTACGTCTTCTCTCATTTATCTAGCTGTACAGTCTTGTTCAGGAGTCTTTGTGCTTGATTCCCCTGTTATGCCTGGGTTAAACCTTTTTGCCAAATTGTCTTTAAATCTCCTTGCTTTTTTGCAGGCTTTGGAGCTCAAGTTGTGTGTGCGTTGAACTGAAATGTTTGCTGAGCTGGTTTTCATTCTCCAGTTATTCCAGCCTAGCTTGCCACTGATCGACAAGGTTAGCAACTGTAAGGGTTTGCTGATGTGGGGCTGACACATGTAGCCTATAGAATACTCACACTGCCACCTGGCTCCTTGGTCCCTTGACTCCTAGGCCCCTGCTTAAATCAGTTCCTTCCTTTATACACCCTTTACACACCCCTTTTTGCACTCCTTACCCTGCAACTGCTTCAGCTTGAGTGGCCAGAGACTTAGAAGCCAGATAGTGGTAATAAAGTAAAGGCAGAAGTCCACAGGGTGTCACTTCACTTCATATTTCAGAAGGGGAACTGCATTCAGGACAGACAAAATGAAGCCAAGACAAGCTTGTCCAGCCCAGCAGTTCTCAACTAAGACAAGAAATGTATGCTTGACAGGGTGCATCTGACCAACAATGATGATTGGCAATGATGATTGCAAAACGACAACTCGCAGCTGAACGGGCAGGTCCGACAGGCAATGCACGTAATGCAAGAACTGTGTGGTTACGCAGCTGCCACGATAATTTATGGCCAGCGTTTGACTCACATATATCCAACAGCGTGAAGAGGAAACAATGACGCCGGCAGTGGCACTGATCACAGCGATGTGCGGGAAGTGAGAGCGGGGCAGGCGCGGTCCATTCCAAAAGCACAAGCCGCACTGGCCTAATGCCGGCCACCTACGCCTGCTACAACGCCACCTGAGCCGTTGTGTACTGACATGGTACCGTAGTGATATAGGGCGTGGAGCACGGAGCCGATCTGCCCCTAGCTCACAGCTCTCAGCCTCGGCTCACCCGGCCACGACACGTACGGTGCAGCCTCTCTCACCTCCGGCTCACGGCTGCGCATACACCTGCATACTTCGCTTCCTACTTCCTATCACTTAGACAGTCTCTTTAGGAAGACTGTGCACTTCTGTGTATTAAAAACAATTATTTAAATGGCATACAAGGAATACGTATATATCTGCTATGCAATGATTATACAGAAATTAGGAAATATAATGCCTTGGAATCATGATTTTAATGCACAGATAAGAGTGAGTCATGCTTATGGATGAAAGCCATATATGTGTTTTAATGGCATCGCTAGTAAGGCAGTCACCCCATTAAATACTTTGGCATTTTCTTTCAGAAATAGTCACTCTGACAAAGCTGTCATAAAAGAGTTTCTCGAGTTAAAAGATGTTATCCTCAACTCATGACCTACCCCACTCTAACAAGGCCAATATCTCGGTGTGCCCAGTGTCAAGAAGTGACAGAATTATGTTTGCTGAATCTTTTTCCGAGGTCTTGGAACAACTAACAACTACCGGGTGGTAACCTTAGTAGGTGTGTATCTTTCTAACTGCCTCGAAACGCCTTGGGTAGTATTGCACTTCAAAATGGTAACCAATATTACCATTGTTCACTTGACTCACCGGACTGGTCGAGCACTGAAGGCTTCTTAATGCATGAGGTTGTATACGTTTGGGTCCAGGTATTTGTATAGCACAGTATCAGGTCAGTGGCAGAGGTCAGATCTTTGGTCACTAATACATCCATAATGATATGTAGATGATAGAGTGGTGGATCAAAGTTCAACACATTCAGCTTGGGCAGTTCTACTGAATGTATAGCACACTGGCGCAACAGAGGTACTTCACACAAGGGGGGAATGAGGGGGTATCTGTCACTAGAACACAGGATAGTGACCTGAGTGAAACTGAAGATAACACAGTTGTCTTTTCCCGTGGGGCTGGGCGTTTGACTTTTACTATTTCAGGAAGTGCAGGGACCCATATAAGTCATACAAATTTTCTCAGTAACAATATCTACATTGAGCCCAAGTTTTGGTAAAAAACACACTATTTGAGGACTGGCCCCTGAAGGGATGGGTGTGGTCGGAAAGGAACAGGAGGAGATACACAGTGTTGGGGAGCGAGAAAGGCTGAGTAAGGAGCAGAGAGAACATCAGAGTAGAGAGCTGAGTGGAGCGGGGAGCAGAGAGAGTAGCCTGCCTTCAGGAGGATGTCTGGAGGGTCCATGCGACCCTTTTTGCCCCCTCCAGAGGGCTGGCTTGAGGAGGCACACTGACAGTGTGCACCTTTTTGTGGTGCACTGTCAGTGTGCCTCTTAAGGACCTGTTTGCCTCTGCGCCTGCGTAGACAACACTGCCCAGACGCAGAGACAAAGGCATTCCCTCTTTTGATTGGGGCCACACACTTATGCAAATGAGGGAACACCCTCTAAATATATCGGTGGTGCTACATGTGCACCAGCGCTATCAGCATCACAGAAGAGGCTGTACAAGAGTCTGTGGCCCTTTCTGTAATTCCATAGTACCCTGGGGTGCACATGCCTTTTCATCATTCATCATGCAGACGATGGCCTTCCCACCCCCTTTCCCCTTGCCCAAGATTGTAACCCTTAATTCTTTCACAACTTTTTGTGTGAAGTTGTTTTTGTTTATATAAATGTTCTTCATCTATGACTGTATGAGTAAGTTGTTGATGGTAGTTTTGATGCTGTTGTGAGATATCATGTCATCTGTTGAGTGCTTTTGTACTGGGAAGAATTGCACCTCAAAAGGTTTGCCGTATGAACAAATGTGCTTCAGTCACATCAATCACTAAGTGATTTTCTAGCTCCTCTACAACTTTTTCAAATGATAACACAATGGGCAACAGAGATGGTTTATTTTCATGATGGACGAAATAACAAGCATAATATTAAGTTTCCTGGAACAATTCTATATAAGAGAGTGAAAAGCATATTATTATGATTCATTTTTTCTGGGCAAATCACAAATGTATCTTAGGATATTCCAAAAAGAGACGTTTCATATAACATTACTCCAGAAGAATGTTTAATACTTACGGAACAGATTCTTGATCCTCTAGTAGTTCGTCTGGGTCTCCACATACCTCCAAATAGCGCTGTCTCCAAATACTTGACATGGTTTTACTGAACAAAAAAAACACAGAAATAAATACAATGTACTATGAGCAATACCCCTAAAATGTTGTAGGGGAAATAACATACTTTGAGGCTCAGCAGAGAGTAGAAAAAACATATTTACTTAAGAAGGGGACCGGGAATGGACTTTCAATGTACAACTCAGGAGAAAGATGGAGAAGAGAGATAAGAGTGGTGCAAAGGTAAAATGGGAAGCCAATGCAAAGGGGACATGAAAGCAGATAGGGATGGAGTAAGCGTAGAGAGAGCTATGGGGAGTGCAAGGTGAAGTTGACGCCTATGTTTTGTCGGCCCAAACAAACAGTAACACCAAATTTGACACATCAAATCACTTATTCTTGGAATTTGACTTATATTGGGATGACAACACAGAAGATTAGGCCAACACTCACTGAACACTGGAGCAACATACAACTGGGTAAACTAACAACTGAATCAGTGACCCATTACAAAACTCAGGGACGTGTTTGAGGATTTCTCTTGGACCATACTTGAAATGAAAAGGTTTTTTTGTCCCATAGTGACTGTCAGATCCTGCACTATAAAGAACAGAAATGGGTCTTTAAACGGTCCAGCCACTTAATTGGGTTGAATGATGATATATTGTGGGTCCAGGTGTATTAGAACCATTTCTGCACCGATTTCTCCTGCCCCTTACTTTTCTAAGCTTTGTGACACACATAGGCAAAGCAAATTGCTGAAATCTTGACCATTCTCAACTGTAGAGCCCATGGGATAATTAATTTATCTATTTTCTCGCCCATACATTCATTGTTTTGCAGGGGTATGGTTATCACCCCTGTAGTGTTCTTTTGCAACTGTAATCACGCTGACGTAAGCACTAGACCGCTAACACAGCAAGCAATCGTGTCACATGTACGTGTTTCCCTTCCATGTAATTGCGCTCGATCTCCATCAACACTTGGACTCTTGAAAACTACACACAGGTGCAACATCACAAAGCATCTCTTGAAGACGGCAGATGCAACACCATGATGCACCCTCTAAGGATACAGAGCTCACACTACAAATAGACTTCTCCTAGGTTCCTAGTGTCACCATGCCAGCCCCACGCAAAGTCTGCTCTATGGAACACTGCAGTAAATAGTAGGCTGCCATCAACAAGCCATTAAATAATATTAAAATGAATCCATTAAAGTTAACAAAGTATATACTAAAAAAGAAGTAACATTGAAAATTTGAGAACTTTTCTATATTTGATGGTAAAATACACAAAATATTTCAATACTTGAGCATTTGCCTGGTGTATACTTGTTTTTGTATTTTTGAGTATTGTTCTGAGGTTCAATTCATTGAAAATTGCCTACGCCGGGGTTCCACTACTGCCAATAACGACTCAGTGTGGGTCCCCGGATCTGGTAATGATTCAGTGGGCGTCCACAGAAGCCAAAAGGTTAAGAACTGCTGTTCTAAGCTATCCAAGCAATGTATGTTTGCGGGCTTTGCTGCTACTGGAAATGTGTGAGCATATTTTCTGGGGCAGGTAATGGAATTGGTGCATTCTGAATCATTTGAGAAATTGCCTCCACAAAAGCTGGGCTTAATGACTAGGGTAGCAGATGTCATCAAGAGTTGATGGTGGCTGTCATTGTAGTGTGTGCTACTTGTGACTGGTATGTGGTAATGGACTTCTTCCGTGTTAGTTTACGTTTCAATTGTAATCTTAATGATGTTATTCTCATGGGTTAATGGGCATGGTAGGACTCTTCTTGGAAACTGGCTTCATTTGCCTTCCTCCTTTTTTGCTATACAAAGGTCTCTTGCTTGTTGGTGGACACACATTTCTATGAGCGTTTGTAGTGTTCATTTGCTGTACTCTTTCAGTAAGGTATGAAAAACAACCCTTTAAAAAGCTCCATGAGATGACATATTTCAGGAATTATGTACCCAAGCACAGCCGAGTTATCCAGTAGAAAATCTAAAATGAAATACCACCAGATGAGACTCTCAGTGAGGAAATTACTTATTCAGAGATGGGCTTGGGCAATAGCAACTTGGGCTGCACCACGGAACCCCGTGGCAAGATAGATTGGGGCGATACAGTGACATCTGGACTCATTTGAGATCATATCAGAAGAATTGAAAGCTGTGACCTTACATAAAGCAAACTCACAACTGAGCAAATTTGGAGCGTTCACTTCATGTGCATTTGAGGTTTGTGACATTTGAGGCACTTACCTTAGGGGACAAAAGAGAAGCACAGTGTAAGTCTCCCTGTGCTGCTATACAACCAAATCAATAGAAGTGTGATTGGCTTTTTCATTAGGCCATATGGAGCGGATCTCCCAGCGACAGCAGCAAAACATTCAGGATGCTTGTGATGGAGCAGGGAAAATAAAAAATTTAACCCCTAACAAATTTTATAAATAATTAATAAAATGTTTGTTTAAATGTATTAATCAACACTGTATGTGTGGGAAGGGTAACATGCAAATGTGTGTGCTAAATAATCTATTAATGGATGTCCGTGTGTCTAATTATAACGTAAAAATAAATGCGTACTAATTTAAAATAAATGCATGTTTTTGTGCTTCATAGAAATAAAACGTGTCGTTGCAAAAACAGTAGTGATGGTAAGTAAGGAACAGCTTAAATGTTGCTTTCTGCTAGGTAATAACTAATTGGGGTACGTAGATGACGGGAGGGAAACGAAAAGGCTATTTTTCTCTATTTTAATTATGTTTTGTTTACTTCAAATTAGTGCTTCTAAAGTATAACCGAGTGGCGATATAAAATGGCTACCAGTGGGTGATGTGCGCAGGCGCAAGGGAGACATGTGACACGGGATGAAGTTGGAGAAAAACTAACCTCGTGATGTTGCTGAGAGGCTAGGATGCGAGAAATGGTCAAGGCTGATGTGACCTAATTGAACTGATAGTGTGCCGTGGTGATCAGCAGAAGACCCGTGGGAAACCAGTTTAAGAGAAAGGACAATGACTGCGGAGTTCTCGAATGTATCGAAAGAAGTTACAAATGTACTGATCGAAGCGGATGGAAACATGTCTTGAACGTGTGGGAAAGGAAATGATCCAAGGACCATTGGATCCAAGAGAACTTGATTAAAAGAATGAATAAGATGACATGCATGGACCAATGAAAGAAAAGCGTGTTATTAATGTTGCAACAATTAGTTAGCAAAGTTAGAATTAGGGTATAAGAGGGCCTACTCTTAGTGGGAGGGGGTCAGTCGCAGTCACAGTCAGGAGCGGAGTTGGAGAGTCGTGTTGGTGTTGGTGGCTTCCAGTGCTGGGTGGTCCTGATCGATCCCTTACTGAGCGGGAGATGCTGAAAGACTGTTAGATGAGACGGGTTGCAGGTAGCTGATGCTGACGAGCTGAAGTTGCTGTTGCTGTCTTAATTTTCCAGTTGAGTATGAGAATCCGGTTATTTCTAATTCTTAAACTTAGGTTAGAAATCATTAGGCTAAATTAGGAAGGTAGGCAGATAATTAGGGTTTTGGCTTCATGACAAATATTTCCTTTCTGCAATAAATTGATTATGCTTAATAAATATTTGAATTAATACTGAGTGAATAATTGAATAAAGGTTTAAAATTCTTTCTCATGCTTTTAAAATTAAATAAAATTTAAGATTCTTTAAACCAAATGACTCAGTGGTTATTTTCCTAAATGATTGTGACATCAGTAATTGGTTATTGTGATTTAGCTGGTCTTAATCACTATGAACTAATTTTTTACATGAATGATTCATCGACAAAACAATGAGCAGGAATATCTTAAGAAATAACTAAAAGAAAGCGATAAGTTAAGGTAATAAGATATCCCGGCTCCTTCCAGCGGTACATAAATGGTGTTTTCCATTTAGTTCTCATGCTTCTCCTAGGAATACAGAAATTCGTAAAGGTATAAAGGAAATCCAGGTGTGTGCATGTGTGTTAGGCGATGTTTATGGGCCCCATCGTCATGTGGATGTGAGAAAATATAGTTTGCCCCTGGATGACCTATAAGTGACCTAGGAGGAGAATAGTTTTTATTGTACGCGCTGCATCAGATTTCTTGGTAGCAGAGTTATGGTTTTCTATAGATTAGTTTAGTGATTATTGTTTATTGATTATTGATTATTTTATGACTAACATTATATGTTGAGTCGCGTTATGTTATATGTGAGTTTTCACGCTTCTGGGATGTAGGAAGTGGAACACGTGTGGCAAGAGAAGTCACATGGAATTTGGTACATGGTCTGAATTCATTTTGGTAATAACACAGGTTGTGTTATGTTAGGGATTTTCTGTACGAAAAGTGTGTAATTGAGATAGCAAATCACGTTTACTTGTGAAACTTTGGCCTTAATTCTCAGGAGCCTAGTCTCCACATGTGTCTTATCCCCAGAGAAACGAGTAAATTGTTTGCTTGAAAGAAGGGTAAGGTAGAGGGAAGTGCTACTTTATCGGCGAGAGTAAAAAAATTCTGTGGTAGGGTAGAGGTAAGCGCTGCCTACTGGAAATAGAGGGTTCTTGTGTAAAAGGACAAAGCTGTCACTTTTGTTTAGCGAATCAGACTATGGAATTGTTTTAATTGTTGTAACTAACGAAGAAAACAGTGAAAAGAAAATTGCCGAAAATTTTTGTAAAGGAGGGGTAAAAGAGCAGAAGTGACGTAGAACAGTGCCGCGCTAGGATTGGATAGTGCGCCAGTCACGTGAACCCAGAGCAGGAGTGACGTAGAAAAGTGCCGCGCTAGGATTGGTTGGTTCGCAGACGGAGGGAATTGTTCTGATTGGTACGTTAGTGTGAGTCGCGCTGTAATTGGTCGAAGTTCCGTACACAGAACAGCGTTAGTGTAAAGAGAAAACAAATAGCAAACATGCCGTATTACGAGTATGAAAGGGAGAGAACGTCATGGACAACAAAATTAAAGAATTTCTTTAAGAAAGACAAAAAGGTTGTGACTAGAGAGGGACAAGTAATTCCTCCGCCGAAATCAGCAGCTTCACATATGATGCTGAAATATGGATATCATACGTGCATATGGTTGGAAAATTGGGCAAAATATACGAAGAATGATGGTGCTTTAGCTTTCCCTGAGAATGGTTCATTTAGTGTAGCGGTTTTGCGAAATTTGCGAGAAAAGATGACAAATCTAGAACCTAGACCGACACAGTTTGAAGCGTTGACGGAATGGGAGGATGAGATGTATGAGCGAGAGAGATTCAGAGGTTTTAGGGATCATGAGTTTATGCCTGGAAGGTTGTGGGGAATAAATCATGAAGACAGAATAAAACGATGGAGATGTGCTAACATGACAGGAGGTTTGTTTCCAGCTTTTACAGTTGAGGAAGGGACTAAGAAAAAGCGGACTGAGAAAAAGAAACATATAGAGAGGGAAAAATATATGCATGAGAGCGAAACGGATGATGAATTGCTGGAAGATATTTTAAATAGAAATCCACCTCCGTATCAGCAGAGTTCTACAGTGGTGACACCAAATGTGCCGCTAATAGAGACTATGCGAAATAAAAGTCCGGAGAAAAGAATTGAAATAAATAGGTCACAAGAACAAATGAGAACTTCACGAAATGAAGGAATAGAAAGTGACAATGCCAGCGAATTAGCAAGGACAACCAAAGAACTAACTGAAAAGATTAGAGAGTTAACAAAAAATATGGAAGCAGTTACTGTGCCTGTAACAATAGGTCCAGTAATACCAGTTTTTGAGAATCAGAAAATTGATGAAAGATCTTTAGTGATTCCCATGAGTTCACAATTTCAGAGAGAAAAAGAAAGGATGGAACAAAGTGCCAGTACAAGTAATTTGGCTAGTACTTACAGACCAAGTCCACCTACAAATTTGACTGTGAATGAGTGCAATGGTAGGAAAATGCATATGGTAACAGAATCTGCAACAGAAACCCCTGAAAAGAGTGGTAATTGGATAGAACTGAATAATACACCCATAGGTCCGACTCCTGATGAATTAAATGAGTGGATGAAGGCATTTAAAATAAAAGAAACAGAAGAAAAACCATTAGATGTAATTAGATTAAAAATCGACATGGAAGAATTAATTCTAGGAACGATTGGTACCGAAAAGATAAAAAACTACCAGGATGATGAAATAATGTTTCTGTGCAAAAGTATTACATGGAGGGCAAAGAATTTACATGACAAACTAGAAGAAGTAGCCAGTGAGATTGGAATAGACTTTGCGAAAGTGAAAACGTTGCAGAAACCATATAGAGTAGACTTTTGTGAAAAGGATATTGAAAATTTGAACACGGCAGGAAGGCTGACACAGATAAAAGAATTAATTGTGTTGTTGAGAAAATGGGGTGATGTGGACAGATGGAAGGTTAGATGGACAAAGAAGAATGAGAAAACTACAGACAAAGGTTCATTGGCTTTTATGATAACTGAAAAAGAATCTGTTGCTAAAGAATACCCCATGAGAGAAACTCCAGGTGGTAGTTATGTGCATGTTCCCTGGACTAGGCAGGACATACTGTCATTTACCAATGACTTTCCGAAGCTGAGAGAGAAACCAGTTGAGTGGTACCGACAAGTAGAGAGGTTTGTAAAAGTCTCAAAAGTGTTGTGGATAGATTTAGATGGATTATTTGACATAGTGGTACCAACAGATTTGTGGTCAGAATGTAAGATTACAGTTGACTGGCCAACTACAGAATATCCAAGAGATCCTAAGACAGGAGCTCCAGGTCCTGATGTGATGAAGAAGTACGATAAGGTGATTACCTTTTTGAAGAATAAGATTCCTCCTAAAGAGACAGATTGGGTAAAAATCGATAGAACTACACAGGAAAGTAAGGAGTCTGTACATGCATATTATGAGCGATTGTTGTTGGTTTTCAAGCAGTACAGTGGTTATGAGGAGTTGAGTGAAAAAGACATGAGTCATTTTGTATACCGATTTGTGTTTGGCCTGAAACAAGAAATAAGTGATATGATTAAGCAACACATGATAAACTGGCAGAATGGAAGTGTAGATGAGGTGCTGAGGTATGCTAAGTATTGTAGTGATGAAATAGAGAGTAAACAGCGTAAGTTGAAAGAGAAGGCAATGTGGGCACAGGTGAAGGTGGCAGAAAAACAAGAAGCTCAATTGGACAATAATAATGGAAATGAAACAGGACAGAATAAAATGCGACCTAACATAGGTAAAGGAAAGGGTCAAGTGAGTCTAGAAGAGGCAAAGAAGAAATGGCCATGTCATAATTGCGGAAAATTAGGGCATTGGAGAAACGAGTGTAAGTTCCCACCTAAACCTAATCCGGAAAATCAATCATTAACTCCACAGGTGCAGAATGAGGTAGTTGTTCAACAAAGTCAGGTGCCACAACCACCACTTCCCAACACTGTTAACCAGCAAAGATACAGTACAGAAACAGGATTCTACGGAGGAGAGCAGGTAACACAGTTGCCGCGAGCAGCTAACATTTCTCAGTATTGGTTGCGTCAGAGTGAGGATGACCCGGATGAAAGATTCTGACGGTGCCCAGGAGAGGGGAAAGAGTGCGTACTTGGCGCAACTCTAGAGGTAGATCAGTCTGGTCCCTTTGTGGATGGAGAAGTGAATGGTGCAAATGTAACATTCCTTGTCGATACTGGAGCTACCCGTTCTACTGTTAGATCAGTGGAAATTCCAAACCTTCCTCTCTCAGGTGAATACATCCAAGTAGTAGGAGTGGCCAATCAGCAGATTAAAACCCCACTTACTGAATTGGTGGAAGTAAAAATTGGTTCTTTTAGCAAAATGCATAAATTTGTAGTGTGCGATTGTAGTCCTGTAAATCTTTTGAGTCGTGACCTCTTGTGCAAAATGAATTGCACAATTTATTGTACGCCAGATGGAATTGGATTTCAGACTTCAGATGAAGATGTCTTGTATAAAGTAACTTTGATGAATCAGGAACCTGAAATGAATGGTTTGTTTCCTGCATTTGATGCAGAAAAACTTCCAGAAGAACTAAAAAGTGCAGTAAAAGAAAGTGTGTGGGATTTTACAGGAGAAGACATTGGATTAATGAAAGAAGTTGATCCCGTAAAAGTAACAGTAAAAGAAGGGACAACTTACCCGAATACGCCACAGTACAAATTAACTCCAGAAATAATTGAAGGAATAACTCCTGTGATAAATAAAATGATTGAACAGGGAATTCTAAAAGAAATCATGAGCAGTCCATGTAATTCACCTATTATGGGACTGAAAAAGCCAAATGGAACATATAGAATAGTACAGGATTTGAGAAAGATCAACAAAATAGTTGTGCCCTGTTGTCCAATAGTGCCAAACCCTGCAGTAATTCTATATCAAATTCCACATGAAGCTGAGTGGTACACTGTGATAGATTTGTGTCACGCATTTTCTCTATTCCTTTGCATCCAGATAGCCAGCCATTATTTGCGTTCCGGTTCGGAGAGCATATTTTGGCATGGTGCCGAATTCCTCAGGGGTATACAGAAAGCCCCTCAATTTTTAATCAGATTCTAAAGAAATCTCTGGAAGATTTGAAAATGCCAGAAAAGTCAGTGATGGTGCAGTATATCGATGACCTGTTGGTGGCATCGAAAACAAAAGAAGCATGTGTAAGTGATACAATTGCTTTACTGAACCATCTAGAGAAAAGAGGACATAAAGTGTCTCCTTCAAAATTGCAGTTTTGTCAGAAAGAAGTCCAGTATTTAGGGCATAAAATTGAGAAAGGAGTGCGAAAGATAGCGACAGAAAGAGTAAGAATGATTCAAGGAATGAGAGCACCAATGACGCAAAGAGAGGCAAGAATGTTTCTGGGAATGGTTGGATATTGCCGACAATGGATAAGTGGTTTCTCCTTGATTGCAAAACCATTACAAAAGTTGACCAAGAAAGATGTAAAAGACCCTTTTGAGTTAAACAAAGAAGAAATGAAATCTTTCAAAGAGTTGAAAAAGAAATTGTGTGAGGCACCTGCATTAGGCATGCCTGATTATGACAAGGATTTTGAGTTGTACTGCAGTGAAAGAGATGGATGTGCGTTTTCAGTACTGGTACAAAAACATGGAACAATGAAAAGACCAATTGCTTATTTTTCAGCTGTTTTAGATCCTATAGCGAAAGCATTGCCTGGATGTCTGAAAGCAGTTGCTGCTACTTGTGTAAGTCTGGAACAAAGCGAAGGTATAGTGATGGGGTATCCACTGAGAGTATATGTTCCCCATTCAGTAGAAATTCTTTTGACAAGAACAAAAACACAGTACATGACACATAGTCGGCTGACTAAGTACGAAAAAGTCATCTTGAGTGCTGAAAATGTGACCATAGATAGATGCATGAATGTGAATCCTTCAACATCATTGCCAGATGAGGAGAGTATAATTGAACAAGACGAAGTAGATCATGATTGTCTGAACGTGCTGGAATATTGCACAAAACCAAGAGCTGACATAAAAGATGAACCGTTAAAGGAATCTGATTATGTCATGTTTGTGGATGGCTCATGCTTGAGAACAAAAGAAGGAGTTTTAAGCGCAGCTTATGCAGTGTGCACAGTGGCAACTGTGATGGAAGCGTCTTGTCTGAAAGGAATAAGGTCTGCACAAGTTGCAGAACTGATTGCTTTGATTCAAGCATGTAAATTCGGAAGGAATGTACGAGTCACGATTGTGACCGATAGCCAATATGGTTTCGGCATCGTACATGACTTTGGTCAGATTTGGTCACAAAGAGGTTTCTTGACGTCTGCAGGAACACCTATCAGAAATGGAGATTTTGTTAAAAAGCTGCTTGAGGCGATACAGTTGCCTAAACAAATAGCTGTAGTGAAGTGCAAGGCGCATAAGAAAAATGAAGATTACATAGCCGTCGGCAATAATTATGCAGATGAGATAGCCAAATATTGTGCAGAGAACATGGTGTCCATGAACAAAAATAGAGAAAGGGAGCATGTCTCTTCTCCTTTGCTTTTTACTAATACTGTTGAGACATGGGATGAAGTAAGACAGTTACAAGAAACTGCAAGTGATGAGGAAAAAGATTACTGGATAAAAGCAGGATGTAGAAGACAGGAAAATAATGGTGTGTGGGTATACAGAGACGAAAGACCAGTTATGCCTGATAGCATGATTGCAGACATGGCACGGATGTACCATGGACAAGCTCATATTGGGAGAGATGCAATGATCAGACTTTTTAGACAAACCTGGTATAACCCAAAATTCAGAGCCATTGCTGAAAGTCTTTGTCAAAGATGTCTTATTTGTCAGCAGTTTAACCCAGGAAGAAAAACAGTAGTGAGTCTAGGAACAATAGGACGAGAAGGAGGTCCATTCACTAGAATGCAGTTGGACTTTATAGAGATGCCCCCTAGTAACAGACTAAAATATGTTCTAGTGGTCGTCTGTTTGTTCTCTCGTTGGGTGGAGGCATACCCAACTAGAAGGAATGATGGAACAACAGTGGCAAAACTTATGCTGCGAGAGTTCATTCCAAGGTATGGTTTTCCAGTCACGGTTGAGACAGATAGAGGAACACATTTTCAAAATGAGTTGATCCAATTGATTTGTGAAGCATTGAGTATTAAACAAAAACTACATTGTGCTTACAGACCAGAGGCTTCTGGGGTAGTGGAGCAGATTAATGGAACAATTAAAAACAGATTAGGAAAAATGTGTCAAGCTACAGGACTCAAATGGCCAGATGCACTGCCTCTTGTTCTGATGACCATCAGAAGCATCCCTGAAAAGAAAACTGGACTTAGTCCTCATGAGATGATCATGGGACGAGCAATGAGACAAGCACACGTACCTGTCAACAAGTTATTAACTATAACTGATGATCTAGTACTGGATTGTTGCAAGGGACTGGCTGATGTGGTGCGTTCTGTGTTTCATCAGGTTGGACCGGATGCGACCACTCTTGAAAGAAAACCAGCCCACGACTTGAATCCAGGAGACTGGGTCCGTATAAAAATCCACAGGAGAAGAAACTGTCTAGTTCCTCGCTGGGACGAACCACGACAGGTAATCCTAGTAACAACGACTGCAGTCAAGTGTGCAGGAGTGAAGAACTGGGTCCATGCCAGCCACACAATCAGAGTTCAAGAACCTACTGATCGACATGTGAGTCGACGTCTGGAAGTGTGGGATAAAAGTTTAACAGCTGGGACAACAAGGATAAGAGAAAGGGTGCCAGAACTTGAAGATCGACCTGAAAGTCGACATCTGGAAACCCCAACGGCAAACACCTCTAGAGAAGAAGAGGAAGAAGAAGAAGAAGAAAGAAATTCAGAAGTTCCAGAATCTGAAGATCGACCTGTAAGTCGACATCTGGAAACATCTGACACAAGTTCAGGATCTGATGATTCAGTTGCAAACTGTGAAGAATTCCGAAGGAGAACTTGGGGTTATAAAACAATTAGAGAAGAAACTGAGCAAGAAATTGAGCTAGATGAACAACCAAGTACAAGTTATGGTGGAAATCCTTCAGAAATAATATTAATAGATGAAGTAGGGAAAGAAGTACACAAAAAGTTAGAAAATCGAGAAGAACCCCGAGGAGCAATAGGGACAGATAGAGAAACAGAAGAACAGGGAAATTTAGAAGCAGAAAGGGAGGAAAACACCAAATCGGAAGAACACAGAGGAGGGACAGTAATAAGGGAAAACAAGAAGGAGAAGACAGATCCACCAGTAGGAGATGACGAGATCATAAGTTTCAAAATAAGAGACAATAGTGAAACAGTTGAAACAGAAACTGAAGAAAGTGGAGAAGAGGAGAAGGCAAAACTGAATCAAGAAAAGAAATTGGAAATCAGAAAGAGAAGAAAAAGAAGGTGAAGCCAAAAGGCCAAGAAAAGGAGATAATTGGCCCAACAGCTATATAAGAAAATTGAGATATAGAATAATAAGAGCAGGAGACGAAAGTGCTGAACAAGTGAATGAAATAACAAGTCAAAAAGGACAAGAAAAACCCAGTGGAAAAAGATTACAAAAGTCCAAAAGAACAAAGAAAGTGAATGCAAAGTATAAGTCACCTGAGTGGCTGTATATTGCACTGACAGATTACAAAGAAGAAGAAAACACTCACGAGAACCAGAGACTAAGAAGTCGAATGGGAAAAGGTGAGATGCAACAAACCTGAAGTGAAGACTTATAGTGCTTCTGCCGGACATGACAATTGTACTGGATGTGACAAATCACCGGATGTGACAACGAAAGAATTCTGGAGAGAATTAAAAGAAAGTACCAAGCAAAGACTTTTTGAAAGCAGAGTGGCATCTAAGTCATTTCTGAGGTGTAGTGACACAATTTTCTGAAACTTAACAAATAGAAAAAGAAAAATTGAAAATATTAGGGATAGAAGAAATAAATGTGAGTTTATAAAAAGATGGTGCAAAATGTGCTGCTTTTGTACAGGGTTATTAATGACCATATGGATAGTTTTAGCAATCACAATTCCTATTAGTTTAGCTGTAATAGAAGCAAAGAATGATACTAAACCAGAAAAAGAAACTAATATTAAAGAACCAGTTATTTTAAGAAGTAGTGCAGAGTTACATAAGGATAAGTCAGTAACAGACTTTTCTAAAAATGTTTTTACAAAATTGTTGTACGAATATGTAGAGACAATGGATGTGAGAGATTGTTATGTTTGTATGCAGTTGCCTGCATCAGTGTCAGAAGGTGTGACTTATCACCACCTACCTCTAACTTATGGAATAACATGTAGTGTAATAGCAAGTTTATTTTATAAAACAGGTAGATTAGAATCTTATTATACTGACATAGATAAGATTTTTGCAAACATTCCAGTAGTACCAGAACTTAACAAAGTAAAACCAGCAAAAGTTTTAGGAGAATTCTTTTTAGAACATAGAAAATTAACGTTAGAAGAAATAGTTAGTAACAACCTTACCTGTGAGTTAAAGAAAGAAGAAAAAGTATTTTTAGAAATGGTTGAAGAAAGAAGAATGAAATTTCAAAAAGAAGCAATAAAAGAGGAAGGAAAACATCTATGGACGTTTGAGGAAGGAAATCATGAAGGGAAAAAGATAAATGCAGCAATGACATTAGATTGGCCGCAAACAGGAAAGTTGTGTATTAGGAGAAATAAGACAGTCTATGACAATTACTTTGTAGGTTCCAGTATCTGCCATGACAATTATCAAATTCTGGGAGGTTGGGGATTCAAAGGTGGAAAAGATCCAATATTTCCAGGTATCTATTATATTTGTGGGAATAGAGCTTATTACAGGTTACCGGACCATTGGTATGGAACTTGATATGTAGGCCTGGTCGTTCCAAAAATCTTTCATATGGACAGAGAAGAAAAGGGAACATACAAGATGATTAATAGCTTTACACGTAGAAAGAGGGAAAGTTTTTCAGAAATTGTAGGTGATATTTTTGGAGCATTAATACCAGCAGTGGGAATATCTTTGAATGCATTTAAAATTCGGAAGTTATCCACAGTAGTAGATCGTTTGTCTACAGATACTGCGGGAGGGTTCTTAATGGTAAATACCGAAATGGTTGCCATGAGAGCTATGGTGTTGCAAAATCGGCTTGCCCTTGATATTCTTTTGGCAAAAGAGGGTGGAGTCTGTGGAATGTTGAAAGTCCAACATTGTTGTACTTACATTCCTGATAAAAGTGAAAATATACAGAAGTATATTACAAATATTACAAATTTGCACAAAGAACTAGTTCCACTGGAAGTTGAAAATGTTTTGGGAAAACTTGGTAGAGGGTTTTCTTCAGTAGCAAATTGGTTGACCAGAATGAGTAAACTAATGATAGGGAAAGTTATAATAATAGCAACTGTAGTAATACTGTTAGCCATGATGTTGAAAATAGTAATAACGTGTATAAAAAGAAAAGTAAGACAAAATAAGATAAAAAGAAATAACAGAATAATGAAAGAGAGAGAGAGAGAGAGAAATGGGTGAAATTGAGTTGGAGAAAATGAAAGAAAACATGTATAAGGAGACAAAAAGACAAGATGAAGAAGAAACAGATGTGTAAATAACAGAAAGCAAAGGATAAAAGACATGCTGCCTGAAAAGAAGTATAACTTGGGTTTTATGTGGGATTTAAAAATCACCAAAGGGGGAGTTGATGGAGCAGGGAAAATAATTTTTTTAACCCCTAACAAATTTTATAAATAATTAATAAAATGTTCGTTTAAATGTATTAATCAACACTGTATGTGTGGGAAGGGTAACATGCAAATGTGTGTGCTAAATAATCTATTAATGGATGTCCGTGTGTCTAATTATAACGTAAAAATAAATGCGTACTAATTTAAAATAAATGCATGTTTTTGTGCTTCATAGAAATAAAACGTGTCGTTGCAAAAACAATAGTGATGGTAAGTAAGGAACAGCTTAAATGTTGCTTTCTGCTAGGTAATAACTAATTGGGGTACGTAGATGAGGGGAGGGAAACGAAAAGGCTATTTTTCTCTATTTTAATTATGTTTTGTTTACTTCAAATTAGTGCTTCTAAAGTATAACCGAGTGGCGATATAAAATGGCTACCAGTGGGTGATGTGCGCAGGCGCAAGGGAGACATGTGACACGGGATGAAGTCGGAGAAAAACTAACCTCGTGATGTTGCTGAGAGGCTAGGATGCGAGAAATGGTCAAGGCTGATGTGACCTAATTGAACTGATAGTGTGCCGTGGTGATCAGCAGAAGACCCGTGGGAAACCAGTTTAAGAGAAAGGACAATGACTGCGGAGTTCTCGAATGTATCGAAAGAAGTTACAAATGTACTGATCGAAGCGGATGTAAACATGTCTTGAACGTGTGGGAAAGGAAATGATCCAAGGACCATTGGATCCAAGAGAACTTGATTAAAAGAATGAATAAGATGACATGCATGGACCAATGAAAGAAAAGCGTGTTATTAATGTTGCAACAATTAGTTAGCAAAGTTAGAATTAGGGTATAAGAGGGCCTACTCTTAGTGGGAGGGGGTCAGTCGCAGTCACAGTCAGGAGCGGAGTTGGAGAGTCGTGTTGGTGTTGGTGGCTTCCAGTGCTGGGTGGTCCTGATCGATCCCTTACTGAGCGGGAGATGCTGAAAGACTGTTAGATGAGACGGGTTGCAGGTAGCTGATGCTGACGAGCTGAAGTTGCTGTTGCGGTCTTAATTTTCCAGTTGAGTATGAGAATCAGGTTATTTCTAATTCTTAAACTTAGGTTAGAAATCATTAGGCTAAATTAGGAAGGTAGGCAGATAATTAGGGTTTTGGCTTCATGACAAATATTTCCTTTCTGCAATAAATTGATTATGCTTAATAAATATTTGAATTAATACTGAGTGAATAATTGAATAAAGGTTTAAAATTCTTTCTCATGCTTTTAAAATTATATAAAAATTTAAGATTCTTTAAACCAAATGACTCTGTGGTTATTTTCCTAAATGATTGTGACATCAGTAATTGGTTATTGTGATTTAGCTGGTCTTAATCACTATGAACTAATTTTTTACATGAATGATTCATCGACAAAACAATGAGCAGGAATATCTTAAGAAATAACTAAAAGAAAGCGATAAGTTAAGGTAATAAGATATCCCGGCTCCTTCCAGCGGTACATAAATGGTGTTTTCCATTTAGTTCTCATGCTTCTCCTAGGAATACAGAAATTCGTAAAGGTATAAAGGAAATCCAGGTGTGTGCGTGTGTGTTAGGCGATGTTTATGGGCCCCATCGTCATGTGGATGTGAGAAAATATAGTTTGCCCCTGGATGACCTATAAGTGACCTAGGAGGAGAATAGTTTTTATTGTACGCGCTGCATCACTTGCATGAACTATCACCTAAGGGAGAATAGAGTCAGAAGGATTAGTTACTTACCTGTAATCCTAGTTCTCTTCCAGGGGTATACTCATCAAAGTCATAAGCACTGAATTATCCCCGCCCACCTGCGGGATCCCGGAGCATATAGAAATATACATATATATGAGTATGTTGGGGGATCACAAGTGCATAGCACTTCCGCGACATACATATATACATGTATATAAATACATAAATATGCAGCCTAACAAATTCCAATAAGGCAAAATGCCAAAATTACAAAGGTTTTCCCTGTACAGACAATCTCCTATATACACTCTGTAATAGAGAACATACACTGTAATAGTGTTATGCAAGAAAAACCTTTATTTTCAGAGAAGAAAACATGTAATAGCAGGCAGTTGGCCCATAGGCTGCATAGCTGAATAAATATCACCGTACAGTAAAACACTGGCACCTTGCCTTTAAGGCTTCCAAGAACTTGGACACTTTGCCTTTAAGGCCTCCAGGAGACCCTCTGCTCCCATCATGCACCACAGGTGACAGTTAGGTCAGTTCTTTTTGCACGGTGTACTAACTTGTAACAATTACTAAAAAATGCTCGTCCGGGGAGGCGGGAGGGTTGCTTATGACTTTGATGAGTATACCCCTGGAAGAGAACTAGGATTACAGGTAAGTAACTAATCCTTCTCTTCCAGGGGATACTCATCAATAGTCATAAGCACTGAATAGAGTAGCAAGCCCATACCCACTACCTCGCGGACGAGCAAATAGTATTAAAAACCAGATCATCTTAACATGACATTAAGCAAATAAATTCCTCAGTGAGGCTTGTCCCACTTGGGCATCCTCCTGAGCATCTGAATCTAAACAGTAATGGCGAGAGAAAGTATGAACAGACCGCCATGTAGCTGCTTTGCAGATTTCTGCTATAGGGACGTTCCTGAGGAGGGCCGTAGTAGAGGCCTTTCCTCTGGTTGAATGCGCTTTAGGCTTTCCCTGAAGAGACTTATTAGCTAATTGATAGGCTAGAGATATGCAGGAGACTATCCATCTTGAAATAGACCTTTTAGAGGATGCCAATCCTGTATTAATGGGGCCGTAGTTGACAAACAAGCGGTCCGTCTTTCTTATTACCTTGGTCTTATCCAGATAAAACTTCAACACCCTCTTAAGGTCTAACGAGTGTAAGGCCCTTTCAGGAGGTGTAGAAGGATTAGAGAAGAAGGTAGGCAAAGTGATAACCTGATTAATGTGGAAATCTGAAACCACTTTTGGCAGAAAACTTGGATGAGTTCTGAGAACTACCCTATTTGAGTGAAAAACAGTGTAGGGTTACTTACAACATAATGCTTGTATCTCGCTGACTCTACGAGCCGACGTGATAGCAACCAAAAAGCCACTTTCCAGGACAAGTGCTGCAAGGAGGACTTGTGTATTGGTTCAAAAGGTGCGCCCATCAGTTTGGTAAGGACCACATTGAGCTCCCAAGGAGGAGAAGGGGCTCGTACTGGTGGGTATACCTTTTTTAATCCTTCAAGAAAATCTTTCACCACTGGCATTTTGAAAAAAGAAACCTGTGAAGGAGATTTTCTATATGCCGTTATTGCTGCTAAGTGTACCTTGATAGATGTAAACTGCAGGCCCGACTTAGCCAGGTGTAAGAGATACGGCAAAATGACCTGTTCCTGCCCTCTAACTGGGTAATGACCATTATTCAAACACCATAGGTAAAAACGTTTCCACTTGAAAGCGTAGGAAACCCTGGTAGAAGGTCTTTTCGCTTCCTTAAGTATGTTCATACAGTCCGCTGGCAAGTCTAAGTGACCATACTGCAAGACTTCAGGAGCCATGCTGTCAGCCTGAGGGAAGGAAGGTTGGGGTGAAACACTCTCCCCTGGCTCTTGGATAGTAGGTCCGGACGACAAGGCAATCTCTGTTGCGGAACTTCGGAAAGTTGTAGAAGATCCGGATACCACCACTGGCGTGGCCACTCCGGAGCGATCAGAATCATCCTGGAGTTGGACTTGTAGAACTTCGTGATCACTGCTGGAATGAGAGGCAGTGGAGGAAAAGCGTAGAGTAAGCTCTGAGACCATCTTATCAACAGAGCATTCCCGCTTGAACCTGGTTGGTGATACCTGGACGCGTAGACGGGGCATTTGGCGTTTGTTGCATCTGCGAACAAGTCTATGTCCGGCACACCCCATCTTTGAAAGATATCCTGAGCCACTTCGGTGTTTAGCACCCAGTCGTGCGCTTCTACGAACTCTCTGCTTAGGAAGTCCGCCTGTACATTTAGGACGCCCGGCACATGGACAGCCGTGATGGTGAGATGCCGTGCCAGAAGCCACTTCCAAATGGCTTGTGCCTCCTGAGACAGAATTCTGGACCTGGTGCCTCCCTGCTTGTTCAGGTAAAACATCGTCGTGGTGTTGTCTGTCTGAATCAAGAGGGAGTTGGACTGAAGAGAAGGAAAGAAGGATTTTAGGGCTAGTTGGACAGCCATCAACTCCAGAAAATTGATATGGTATCCCCTTTCTTTGTCCGACCATAGCCCTTGCACTTGAAGGTGATTCATATGAGAGCCCCAACCTTGCAGGGAGGCGTCTGTCACTATAGTTTGAGTCGGAGTCTCTTGATGGAAGGGAACACCTTTCATTAGATGTGATCGCCTTGTCCACCACACGATGGAGTCCCTGGCAGACTGGGGCAGAGTGATCCGATCCTCCCAGCTGCCCGATGCTTGCACCCACTGGTCCTCCAGAGCTTGCTGCAGGGGACGCATGTGCAATCTGGCATTGGGAACTATGAAGATGCAGGAAGCCATGGAACCCAGGAGAGGACACTTGTCGGACTGTTGGGTGGTGAATCCGCAGGAGTACTCTGCATTTGATCCTGATTGATGAAAACCTCTCCGCCGAAGGACACACGCTTGCTTCCGCGGTGTCCAGCGACGACCCTAGGTAGTGAATGTTCTGGGTCGGATTGAGAATCGATTTTTTGAAATTGATTCGTAGACCCAACTTGTTCATTAACTGGAGACTGTAGGAAAGATGAGACTGAAGCAGGGAAGGCGTTGCACTCTTCAGAAGCCAGTCGTCCAGATACGGGTAAACAAATATTTTGTGTCTGCGGAGAAAAGCTGCCACCACTGCCATGCACTTTGAAAAAGTCCGTGGGGTTGACTTCAGTCCGAAAGGTAGGACTCGGAACTGAAAGTGACGTAGAGCAACCTGAAAACGGAGAAATTTTCGATGTTTTCTGGACACTGGAATGTGGAAATAAGCGTCCTGCAGATCTATGGAGCACATCCAGTCTCCTTGATGTAGATGGGGAAAGATCTGGTGAAGGGCAAGCATTCGAAATTTCTCTTTGCGGATGTATTTGTTCAAGATGCGCAAGTCCAGAATTGGTCTGAATTCTACTGTCGGACCTTTTTTCTGACCAGGAAATATCGAGAGTATATTCCCTGGCGCCTCTGATGAACAGGGACGTATTCTATGGCTTTTTCTGTAGAAGACCGTTTACCTCCTCGTGTAAAATGTGATGACACAAGCGGACTCGTCCTTCTGGAGGAACCGAAGGAGGTGGGATCTTGAACCGTAGCAAGTATCCATCTTGAACAATATTCAACACCCATTTGTCGATGGTTATGTTTCTCCACTCCTCCAGATGTAATGCGATACTTCCTCCTACCGGAGTGGCACACGTGTTTAGAGGAAGCACTCCCTCATTGTTTTGATGGTTGCTTTGAGGTAGAGGCCTGCTGTCTATTGGTCCCTCTTCCTCTTCCTGGTCTCCGTTGGTGGAAGTGAGACCTCTGCTGCTGCTGACCCTGAGCCGACCATTGAGGGGTTTGAACCCTCTGTTGGAACGGGCGTTTATCATAGGGGCGGGGGCGCCTACGAAATTCCTTCCGTTTTTCGAGACCCACAGCTTTCACCGTGTCCAGCTCTGCTTTCATCTTCGCCATTTCTTCGTCCGCATGCGGCCCGAAGAGAGAAGAACCGTTGAAAGGCAGGTTGGTTATCTTCCGCTGGACGTCGGGTTTGAGGCCAGTCAAGCGTAACCAAGCAGAACGCCTCGAACAGATACCATGGGAGTATCCGTGGGCAGCCAGATCAGATGAGTCAGCGGAAGCACTAATCACCTGATTAGCCACTAGACCTCCCTCTTGTAGAATTTCTCTAAAGTCTTGCTGGTCCTCTTTTGGGAGTTTGTCTGCAAAACGTCCCAGTGAATCCCACAAGGATCTATCATACCTCCCCAGCAGAGCGGAGGAACTGGAGACCTTCATGATAGAAGCTGAAGTGTTGCACATCCTTCTACCTAAAGAGTCCATCAGTTTACTATCCTTATCCGGAGGCGCTGAGGAGGAAGACATAGCTGAGTGCGTCTTTCTAGCCGCCGCCACAATGATGGAATCCGGAGGAGGATCCGATCGAAGGAACAACGGATCTTGGTCCGGAGCCTTGTACTTTTGGCTATTCGGGAAGGAACAGCTCCCACCGTTGCCGGTGTCAAAAAGGTCTGCATAGCAGGTTCGAGAAGGCCTGGGACAAGAGGAAGCAAAGGCCGAGTCGAGGAGCGATGATGAAGAGTCTCAAAAATCACTGAGGAGGTAACAGTCGGGACATACATAGAAATGTTCAGCTTATTCGCTCCTCTACAGAGAACTTCACTAAAGGTGCTGAGGTCATCGATTGGAGAAACTCTTGACGGAGGTGTAGCTGTCAAAGTTGGAGAATAGTCTCTGATAGAGGACCTGGTGGAAGAAGACCGGGTGGGAGACCTATGCCGCCTTCTCTTCGGAGAAGAATGATAAGAGCGAGATCTGTCCCTTGATCTAGCATGGCGAGCATGTGAAGATCGTGATCTGCTTGGACTCCTCCTTCTGGAAGCAACCACAGTCGGT
Source organism: Calotriton arnoldi (assembly GCA_963921515.1). Taxonomy (NCBI): domain Eukaryota; kingdom Metazoa; phylum Chordata; class Amphibia; order Caudata; family Salamandridae; genus Calotriton; species Calotriton arnoldi. The sequence continues at coordinate 2,435,172 of CAWUFW010000476.1, read as the reverse complement.
GATCTTGATCTTCTAGGCGTTTTAGGGGATGGAGAATCCCTGGACAAGCGTGAAGGAGAATAGGTACGGGAAAAGTCAGACCTCGGGCTACTGAGGGCCCTAGGCTTCCTGCGCCGTGCATCTTCACCAACCACCGGAGAGCCTTCCGGGGAGATCTGGACAATATGCAGTCCTGGAGAAGATCCAGATTTTGACGATAGAGATGCAGCTCTAACCTCATCCGAGGCAACAGCAGGGTCTTTAGCTCTCGACGTCGAGCGCCTCGACGTCGATCTGTGTTTTTCCTCGACGTCGACTTCTCCCTTGACGTGGGATGATGGCTAGGAGGAGTTAAGGACTTCGCTGCCCTCGACGGCGACCTCACCTCCCTCAAAGGTGTCCTCGGCGTCGACCGTCTACTCAGGGACTTCGACGTCGAACGCTCTCGCCTCCTCGACGTCAATAGCCTCGAAGTCTTCGACGCCGACTGGTCTCGCGGCACCCTTGCCGTCGGCAAACTTCTCGACGTCGACCTACGGGGAGGTGACGGAGAGTGCCTTGACGTCGACGGATGTCTCGACGTCGATGGGTGTTTTGACGTCGATCGGTCTTTGCCATGACTATACCTCGAGCCCGAGGCAGCATGCTTCGACGTCAATGCCTTTCTCGACGACGGAGACTCACGCCGTCTCGACGTCGGAGATTGTGTCGGTCGCTTCTTCGACGGCGGTAACGACGTCAACGGCGAACAGTCCGGAATCTGCCGTTTCCTCGATGTTGAAGAGGCAGAATGATGCTGGTTGTGAGAAGTTGGCCTGGCATATGCTGTCCACTAATTGTAGTGGGCACCTTGCACCAGTCCAAATCGACTCTTATGGTAGGTAGGTTAAAGACAACCTTATTGAAAGCTATCCTAGTGGTAGCTATGGAGAGCAGCCTTCAGGCTAAGTCTTGAAGGAATGTAAAGCAGCTTGTTTTACCAGTCTATAATCTCTTGAGTGACCAAATGAAAGAGCACCACACCAGGTATATATTCAAAATATATGTATTTATTACTAAACACACCCCTCTAGTCTCTTTATGAGGCTAGAGTTCAAGTACATAGGTTATAAGATCTTAAATCACAGTAATAGCACAAATACACGTTTGGGCCCTAGGGGCGTACCAAACCATATACCAATAAAGTGGTATGCGAACCACGACTGAACTAGACACTAGGCCTAGAGCCTCTAGAAGTGCTTGGACCACAAGGAACCACCCAAGGTAGTGACACAGGGGACCCACGGGAGACGCGTGCAGTGTAAATACACAACCGCGATACGCCGTTAACTTCTATGGAGAAAGTCGGGATCGGGAAAATAGAGGAAAGGGACACTTTAAAGAGGACTAGGACAAAACCCTTTGAGATCTAGGACTTTGAAGAGTCTCTACCCACGGGAGCACCGGAGTACTCGTGTTACCTCACCCAGGGAAGCCGGGTGCATAGGTGCCTTTCGGGGTCGGGTTTCGTCGTCGGTTCTTATGGCGATCTGCTGCAAAGTGCTGCTGGCGACCAGGAGAAAAGTGTCCGGGTGGATCCAAGAGTGGATCGGAGTTCTGAAGAACCTGAAAGCAGAGGGGACAGAGTCTGGGTCACTAGCCAGTGACCAGGAAGCGATGGACAGATGCCCACCGATGTCGAGTGCTTCAGGTGCGTTGACGGTCGTCTCGTTTCTGCAGCCACGAGGTCCAGGAGGCGTTGTCGGCGACCAGGAGCAGGATTCGGGCTGGTACACGATGTCTGTCGAGTGCTGCGGTGTCGGCGACCAGATTGGACCCAACAAGCCTTGGCAACGGCAAGTCTCGATGTAGCTGAAGATCGTCGATGGTGCAGACCAGCAAGGTCTGGGGAACTCACCCAGCGAGGGTAAGTCAGGGCAGGCCTGGAGCAACCAGGGGAGCCCTTTGGTTTCTTTAGAAAGTCTTCTGGGGACCCACGAGCCGGCTGGCAAGGGATCGCGAAGACACCTCGGGCGGAATCACTCAACAGGGGCCCACGGTCACTCGGGACGGTGTAGGCCTCTGATCTTCGGAGGGATTCCTGCTGGAGGTTGGGACCACACGTGGTCCAAAGCACAGGTTCGTAGAACGTTGTGAAGGGGTTGCACTCGACAATAGTGCATGGTACCCAGGGGTCGCGGTTCCTCGTCACTCGTGGGGTCCACTTGCCTCAGCTTCGCTGGGGACTCACGATGGCCTTGGAGAAGTCAGGAAATCCACTTCTTGGGCTGCAGGGACTTCGGACTCCGGCGGGAGCGGCGTAGTTTGCGACCGTCGTTATCGTTTTTGGTGCCTGCCAAGCAGGGAGTCACTCCTTGACCCCAAGGGAGATTCTTCAGTCCTCTAATCGTGATGTAGAGCGTCGAAGGTCCAGGATTCAGTTTCAAAGTTTAGTCCAGGGATATCTAATCTTGCTGTGGCAAGGGTTCCCCATTTTAACTAGTAAAACAGGGAGGGACTAACTCTATGACCCCACCTATGGGAGGGTCAAGGGAGGGGTGGCTACACCCACTTCCCTTTGTCCAGTTTCGTGCCAGAGCAGGGGCAGGTAGCCCCTGAGCTGGTTTGAACTGGCATATGCACAGAGGAGCCTTTTGCTCCCCCAGTGCAGGACTTCAAAGCACTCTAAGAGTGCACCCACCCAGCCCCAATACACATTATCCTGTCTGGGGAGGTGGTCACACCTCCCTGCAACAGGAAACCTACTGTCCAGGCCTCCCCTGCCGGAGTTTCGTCCAGCAGCAGGAGGCCAGACTTGTGTCTGTGGCAGCAGCATCCATTTTGTGATGCCAGGGCTTCAGAAAGAAGTTACCGGGTAAGCCAGAGTTAACATGTCTTTCCCTCTAGAAGGGTGGAATGCTACCCCCGCCGCCAGGATTGGCGGGGGGTAGTATTCCAAGATGTTTGACACCAAACACGACATGTTTAGGTGCAGCCATTCCAAAGTTAGCATTTTACCGCGAGGATATAATGCGCTTAAGAGTATATGGTCAGGCTGCACTACAAACAGCATCAGAGATGGTCTTCGAACGCTGCAGAGGGGCCCTGCTCATGCAGGGGCACCCTCTCACATAGGAACCATGCACTCTGCCTTTAGGATTGATAAGGCCTGCCTTAGGAGTGACTTATAGGTTTCTAGGTGTGTATGTATTTCGTGATATAGGTAACCTATATCACAGTAAGGGGTGCATGCACCACCTTACCCAGGCTGCAGTAGCAGACCTGTGGTGTCAGTTTGGATGGCCTTCCAGGGGTGGCATAATACATGCTGCAGCCCCTGGCAGGCCTCTGAGGTACCTATGCCCTTGGTACATAGTATACCATATACTAGGGACTTATAAGGGCACTCCAGATCCCAATCAGAGATGTGCCTAAGGCACATGGAATCCATTTTACAGAGAAAGCAGATAGACTGGGGCCCTGAATAGCAGGATCCCAGTCCAACTAAGTCATAAACCAGCAAAACACCATAAAAAAGTGGGGGCAACCATATAGTCAGATTCCACCTTCCTACATAACCCCCCCCAAACGAAAGGAGATAAGGCTAACCTTGGCCAGTTGAGCCTATATTGACTAAGTGGCCATATAAGGAAGCACCTGCACTAGCATGGTTGCCCCCTATGTTATGGTCCACTAAGCAATCCCTCACCCTAAGGGTATGAGAGGGTCTCCACCATGGGGAATCACTACCTCTGGTGTGCTTAGGTAAAGTACAAGGCTGGTGAGGTGTCTGAGTAGGGAAGTGAGGCCCTAGGAATGTTGGCCTCAGTTTCCTCAGATCACTGGTCACCATGTATGCCTGTCTTTCCATGACTGAGTTGCACTTTGCTCTAAGGGTCAACCTTTGGCTGCCTACAGCTGGGGGTTGGGTCCCTTTGGATGGAACACTGGAGGGACATGGCAGGTTTGGAACCTTCTGGTCCCAGGTTTGCCCTTGCCTACCAGAGTCCTTCTGGGGGAGGTCCCTACATAAAGGTATGGGGGATCCCTCAGTGTGTAGAGGAATTTTCACCTGGCTAGGGCTACTAGACTGGCTGCCCCTAATCTGCTGATGGGGGGCTTCCTCTGGACAGGGGGCCCGGGGGTCCACTGACCTCCCTGACCTCTGCAGCCCTGGGCTGACTGAGGCAGGGTAGAGAGGGGCAGGTTACCTGCTCCAGACGGGGTACCACCTTGGAAGGGTCCTCTGCCATCAGGGGTGTGGCCAGGCCAGGCCTGACTACCTCTGTGGCAGTTCCTTCACTAGGGGTAGGGTCAGTTCCCTGAGGAGGCTGACCCTTACCTACTGTCTGGGGGAAGAAGACTTTTCTTCAACCCTTGTGCTCTCTTTTGGGGGAGAGTGGGCCATTCTTTCAGGCTCCATCTCTCCAAATTCTTGGGCTGGGGCTGTGGCCATCACAGCCCCACTAACCTTTGCAGGGACGCCCAACATCCTAAGATGGGTTTGGTCAACTTCAGCCCAGGCTGAAATTTCCAAATCATTGCCCATCAGGCAATCTACAGGTAGGGTTGGGGACACTGCCACTCTTTTTGGGCCTGTGACCCCCTCCCAGCTGAGATTGACTATGGCCATGGGGTGATCTGTTCTGACACCATCAATGTTGGTCACCTGGTATTTAAACTCAGGTAAAAGCTGGTGAGGGGGACTAGTTTCCTGCCACCATGGTGACACTAGCCCCTGTGTCCCTAAATGCCACAGCTTTCTGACCATTAATCATTGGCTCCAGTCTATACCTGCCCAATGCTATGGGACCCATGGAAAAGGTGGCAAATCCTATACCACCATCAGAGTCAGAGGAGTCTGTTGAGGGGTCCCTGTCTAAACTAGGGCCCACCTCTGTTCCTCTTGCAAAAGCACCCAACTTTTTGGGTGCACTACTCCCAACTGGAGGATTACTACTGGTAGTACCAGGAGGGGTGGTAGTAGTTGTGGGAGGAACATTTTCTTTATTGCCAATCCTGGGGCAACTGGGATCAGTTTTCCAGTGCCCAGGCTTTTTACAGACATGGCAATATGGTTTCTTTTCAGGAGAGGAAGGAGGTTGGGACCCACCCCCAGAAGAGGAATTTTGGGGCCCTGTAGGGGACTTATCCTTAGATTTATCCCCACCTTTCTCTTGGGACTTAGTAGAATCTTTCTTCTGGTCACCACCCTGATTTCTAGTTTTTACTCTGGTTCTGACCCATTTGTCTGCCTTTTTTCCCAATTCTTGGGGAGAGGTCAGATCAGAGTCCACCAGATACTGGTGCAAAAGCTGGTTTTGACAATTATTAAGGATCTGCTCCCTCATAATCAAATTGTACAATCCTAAAAAGTCATGCACTTTGTTGCCATGTATCCAACCTTCCAGAGCCTTTGTAGCACAATCTACAAAATCAACCCAGTCTTGAGTCTGAGCTTTTTGGGTGTCTCTGAACTTCAACCTATACTGTTCAGTGGTTAGGCCAAACCCATCTATCAGAGCACTCTTCAAGACTGTGTAATTGTCAGCATCCTCTTCTCTTACAGTGAGGAGCTTGTCTCTACCTTTGTCTGCAAAGGAGAGCCACAAGATTGCTGCCCACTGCCTCTGGGGGACCTTCTGAACTTTACAGGCCCTCTCCAGTGCAGTTATCCATTTGTGGATGTCATCCCCACTCTGGTAGGGAGGGACAATCTTGTTTAGGTTTCTATGGTCATAAGACCTGTCCCTATCTCTAGGGATATTGCTGCCACCATGGGACTCTAGTCCCAACTTTCTTCTCTCTCTAAGGAGATCTAGGGATTCTCTATCTAAAGCCAATTGCTTCTTCCTGATCTCCAGTTGAGTTTCCTCATACTGGACCAGTCTCTTTCTTCTCTCATGAGAGGATTCCCTCCTGTGAGAAGAAACAGAGCTCCCTATTGAGGTGCCAGAGTGGTTAGACTCCTGAGAAGGAGACCTAGACTTTCTGAGCACACTCATAATCCTTCCTGGGGGACAAAGGTGTGGTTCTCAAGATCCTCATCTTCATCTTCCCCAGAAGGGATTGGGTTTTCCAGGTCAGGGTCATTGTCACCCTCCTGGTCAGTTTCAGAGGGGGCTGGGGGTAGTAGTACCCCTGGCCCCTTCCTCATCTGCTGGCCCACCCTCTGCTCCTACCCCTTCAGTCTCTGAAGACTTACTAAGATCATAAGCCACCAACAACTCCTGGAGGTGTTGGGTGGTGGGACTTTGGCCTGTCCTTAATTTCCTCACGTTACACAAAGCTCTCAGTTCCAAGAATGGGAGTGTGTCATACTTGGAGGGGGAAGCTCAAGGGCTTCCTGCAGGGCATCTCTAGATCCTGCTTTTAAAGACATTACTAGTGTGGTGTGGTGTATGCACTACCTACTCTAGTGTGGCCTACTAAACTCTCTTGAGTTGTAGAAAGGGTTGTGCTATCCCTTAACACACAACTCTAAGTTCAGTAGAACTTACTGATATTCTAAGCTTAAATTATATGTACCTTAGGTACCTTTAGTGGTTTTCAGTTGATCAATTCAATTGAGATTATCTGGTAAAACAATAGCAAGCTGGAATCCCACACGCTGCACACCAATGTGAGAAGTTGGCCTGGCATATGCTGTCCACTAATTGTAGTGGGCACCTTGCACCAGTCCAAATCGACTCTTATGGTAGGTAGGTTAAAGACAACCTTATTGAAAGCTATCCTAGTGGTAGCTATGGAGAGCAGCCTTCAGGCTAAGTCTTGAAGGAATGTAAAGCAGCTTGTTTTACCAGTCTATAATCTCTTGAGTGACCAAATGAAAGAGCACCACACCAGGTATATATTCAAAATATATGTATTTATTACTAAACACACCCCTCTAGTCTCTTTATGAGGCTAGAGTTCGAAGTACATAGGTTATAAGATCTTAAATCACAGTAATAGCACAAATACACGTTTGGGCCCTAGGGGCGTACCAAACCATATACCAATAAAGTGGTATGCGAACCACGACTGAACTAGACACTAGGCCTAGAGCCTCTAGAAGTGCTTGGACCACAAGGAACCACCCAAGGTAGTGACACAGGGGACCCACGGGAGACGCGTGCAGTGTAAATACACAACCGCGATACGCCGTTAACTTCTATGGAGAAAGTCGGGATCGGGAAAATAGAGGAAAGGGACACTTTAAAGAGGACTAGGACAAAACCCTTTGAGATCTAGGACTTTGAAGAGTCTCTACCCACGGGAGCACCGGAGTACTCGTGTTACCTCACCCAGGGAAGCCGGGTGCATAGGTGCCTTTCGGGGTCGGGTTTCGTCGTCGGTTCTTATGGCGATCTGCTGCAAAGTGCTGCTGGCGACCAGGAGAAAAGTGTCCGGGTGGATCCAAGAGTGGATCGGAGTTCTGAAGAACCTGAAAGCAGAGGGGACAGAGTCTGGGTCACTAGCCAGTGACCAGGGAAGCGATGGACAGATGCCCACCGATGTCGAGTGCTTCAGGTGCGTTGACGGTCGTCTCGTTTCTGCAGCCACGAGGTCCAGGAGGCGATGTCGGCGACCAGGAGCAGGATTCGGGCTGGTACACGATGTCTGTCGAGTGCTGCGGTGTCGGCGACCAGATTGGACCCAACAAGCCTTGGCAACGGCAAGTCTCGATGTAGCTGAAGATCGTCGATGGTGCAGACCAGCAAGGTCTGGGGAACTCACCCAGCGAGGGTAAGTCAGGGCAGGCCTGGAGCAACCAGGGGAGCCCTTTGGTTTCTTTAGAAAGTATTCTGGGGACCCACGAGCCGGCTGGCAAGGGATCGCGAAGACACCTCGGGCGGAATCACTCAACAGGGGCCCACGGTCACTCGGGACGGTGTAGGCCTCTGATCTTCGGAGGGATTCCTGCTGGAGGTTGGGACCACACGTGGTCCAAAGCACAGGTTCGTAGAACGTTGTGAAGGGGTTGCACTCGACAATAGTGCATGGTACCCAGGGGTCGCGGTTCCTCGTCACTCGTGGGGTCCACTTGCCTCAGCTTCGCTGGGGACTCACGATGGCCTTGGAGAAGTCAGGAAATCCACTTCTTGGGCTGCAGGGACTTCGGACTCCGGCGGGAGCGGCGTAGTTTGCGACCGTCGTTATCGTTTTTGGTGCCTGCCAAGCAGGGAGTCACTCCTTGACCCCAAGGGAGATTCTTCAGTCCTCTAATCGTGATGTAGAGCGTCGAAGGTCCAGGATTCAGTTTCAAAGTTTAGTCCAGGGATATCTAATCTTGCTGTGGCAAGGGTTCCCCATTTTAACTAGTAAAACAGGGAGGGACTAACTCTATGACCCCACCTATGGGAGGGTCAAGGGAGGGGTGGCTACACCCACTTCCCTTTGTCCAGTTTCGTGCCAGAGCAGGGGCAGGTAGCCCCTGAGCTGGTTTGAACTGGCATATGCACAGAGGAGCCTTTGCTCCCCAGTGCAGGACTTCAAAGCACTCTAAGAGTGCACCCACCCAGCCCCAATACACATTATCCTGTCTGGGGAGGTGGTCACACCTCCCTGCAACAGGAAACCTATTGTCCAGGCCTCCCCTGCCGGAGTTTCGTCCAGCAGCAGGAGGCCAGACTTGTGTCTGTGGCAGCAGCATCCATTTTGTGATGCCAGGGCTTCAGAAAGAAGTTACCGGGTAAGCCAGAGTTAACATGTCTTTCCCTCTAGAAGGGTGGAATGCTACCCCCGCCGCCAGGATTGGCGGGGGGTAGTATTCCAAGATGTTTGACACCAAACACGACATGTTTAGGTGCAGCCATTCCAAAGTTAGCATTTTACCGCGAGGATATAATGCGCTTAAGAGTATATGGTCAGGCTGCACTACAAACAGCATCAGAGATGGTCTTCGAACGCTGCAGAGGGGCCCTGCTCATGCAGGGGCACCCTCTCACATAGGAACCATGCACTCTGCCTTTAGGATTGATAAGGCCTGCCTTAGGAGTGACTTATAGGTTTCTAGGTGTGTATGTATTTCGTGATATAGGTAACCTATATCACAGTAAGGGGTGCATGCACCACCTTACCCAGGCTGCAGTAGCAGACCTGTGGTGTCAGTTTGGATGGCCTTCCAGGGGTGGCATAATACATGCTGCAGCCCCTGGCAGGCCTCTGAGGTACCTTTGCCCTTGGTACATAGTATACCATATACTAGGGACTTATAAGGGCACTCCAGATCCCAATCAGAGATGTGCCTAAGGCACATGGAATCCATTTTACAGAGAAAGCAGATAGACTGGGGCCCTGAATAGCAGGATCCCAGTCCAACTAAGTCATAAACCAGCAAAACACCATAAAAAAAGTGGGGGCAACCATATAGTCAGATTCCACCTTCCTACACTGGTGTCGATGTTCTTGAAGAGAGGAGGGCTCTTGACACGCAAGGCCACTTTCCAGCCGGGCTTTTCCTCTCTCGATCACAGCCTGAAGGCGAATCCTCTCCCTGTCGCGAAGAGTCCTCGTAGAAAACTTACTACAATGGTAACAAGTGTCAGGCTTGTGACTGGAAGGAAGACAGGCGATACACACGGAGTGTGGATCAGAGATGGCCATCTTCTTTCCACAGGATGGACATTTGCGAAAAAGAGCTGGCATTCTGACAGAAAAAGATTGAAATTTTGTCAGAGAATGATAATAAAACACTGCCAGCACAGGAAAATCGCAAAAACCAAAGAAGAAAACAATTCCTGACAGAAAAGTCAGAAAAACTGTCGAGCTCAAGCTCCAGGATCCTCATAGAAGGAGCCGGAAAAAGAACTGACCTAACTGTCACCTGTGGTGCATGATGGGAGCAGAGGGTCTCCTGGAGGCCTTAAAGGCAAAGTGTCCAAGTTCTTGGAAGCCTTAAAGGCAAGGTGCCAGTGTTTTACTGTACGGTGATATTTATTCAGCTATGCAGACTATGGGCCAACTGCCTGCTATTACATGTTTTCTTCTCTGAAAATAAAGGTTTTTCTTGCATAACACTATTACAGTGTATGTTCTCTATTACAGAGTGTATATAGGAGATTGTCTGTACAGGGAAAACCTTTGTAATTTTGGCATTTTGCCTTATTGGAATTTGTTAGGCTGCATATTTATGTATTTATATACATGTATATATGTATGTCGCGGAAGTGCTATGCACTTGTGATCCCCCAACATACTCATATATATGTATATTTCTATATGCTCCGGGATCCCGCAGGTGGGCGGGGATAATTCAGTGCTTATGACTATTGATGAGTATCCCCTGGAAGAGAACTTGCATATTCACACACTCATCCACTAGTATATTATTCTCAGTTCGGTAAGCACCCATGCCAGATATCTGTCTGTAACGTACATGTCATTCTTGATTTAACTGTATGCTCTGTAACACGTACTGCTATGCTGAATCTGTTCTGTTGGGAATGGAAGGTTACGCTTTCTGCATTCGAAGGGCGAGGTAAGCTTGCTTTGTTACTGCCAAGTTGTCCCTGTTATGGGAGGAAGCAAAGCTTTCACTGCTGCCGCCCAATTTGCACATACTATACTGAGGAAAGCTTGTACTGATACTGCCTAATTTGCACATGTCCTGTGACAGTGAAAGCTTTCGCTGAAGTGAACCTAGCTGTACATTTCCTCTGAAGGAGGGAAGTTTGCACTGTTTCTGTACCTGCTGTATGGAGAAGGGGTGTTTCCACTGCTGTTTCCCCATCTTATGAAAATCATATACTTAAAGCACTTGCATAACATTCCATATGAACCAGGGACTGTTTCACCATATTTGATCTGAGATACTGAGGAAGTCTCCTGACCCCCCCAGAGGCAATATTCGATTGTCGAAACATGTCTAGGGAAAAGAGAAGCAGGGGTCCGTTGTTGAAACATCCTGTTTTTAAGCTTGAACTATGTGATGTTCCTCCTCCTACTACTGCCACCTGCCTTTATTTGTTGTTTTTGTTAGGGGGGAATGCACTGCTACAGCCCATGTTGTAGCTTTGTTCTATTGTGAACCACGGTATAAAACTTTCCACTACACAAAAGCAAAATGCCTCACATTGCCAAAGCTTGTTTTAAAACATGACGTGAATGAAAGGGTGAACCTTCACAAAATATTTGAGTTTTCTTTTGATTTTCTGTGTGAGGCAAGCAGTTTGGAAATGGACTAGAAGACTATAAAAGTAAAAATAAAATAGCTGATAGTGGCTCCATTAAGCTAATTACTGGTGCTCATTTTATTTTATTTCCCTCGAGTTGTCTGTGATTTAACCAGGCAGTTCACAAAGCGTTATGAATGACTGCATTCAACACCAGATTCACTGTCTAATGTGTCACCTCCACTTATTAAAAAATAGTTTGTGTGAGAACAGTGCAGGCCAAACATAGCATCAGCAGAGCTGACAACGTACACAGAAAAGGTGATGAATGCAATCATTCAACACATTCTGTGCACTGTCTGATTGAAGACCAGGGTCTATAAAATGAGTCCCAGGCAACAGACGAGTTCTGATGGTGCCCACTGGCAATCACCAGCATAAATTAGCTAGTGAGTGGCTTCATATAATGTAAAAAAACCTTTGGCTAATTCTGTCACTTTTATTCAATGACACTTTGCAGGCTGTGTTAGAAGCAAAACTACAACCCCTACAGTGCAACATGTTCTTTACTGAAACGACGGGGATGGCGACTGGTATCATATGTATAATGCCACTTGGCAGACTTGTAAAATGTAAATACAATTTCTTTTCTGACTTTTTGCCTCTTTTCTTGTAGTTAATCGCGGGTTAAACAGCGTACAAGTGGACGAGAGGGTAGAGATAGCCTTTCGCCTGCAGATGCGAGTTTCGCACTGTTAACGGTTTAACAGGGATGTGTATTGGCCCCTACCCTCGTCTGTCTATTTATTAATGACCTTGTGGAGCATCTGACTGCTGGGAGGGATGTAGACGCTCCCAAGTTGGCGAACCACAGGGTTCCAGCCCTGATGTTCGCCGATGATACCCTGCTACTATCCAAGTCCCCAATGGGGATTCAACGGGCCTTGGATATTTTCCATTCATTCTGTAAAAGTAGGGGTTTGGAGATAAACTCCCTAAAGACTAAATATATGGTCTTTAATGCAGGTGACTCCACACGTTCAAATCCTCTTCTAGATGGGAAACCACTAGAGAAAGTCACAGTTTTTGACTACTTAGGACTTACACTCACCGACAAAATGGAGTGGAATACGCAAATAAAGAAATCCAGCTTAAAACTGGCCCAAACATCGGGGGGGCTAGCTAAGATGTTCAAGAAATGTACCCATAAAATGGTTGGCCCGGTAATGGAAATTTATAAGGCGCAAGCAAGGGGGGCGGCCCTTATGGGGCTGAAATCTGGGTCCATCGTTCATCGGATTCCCTCTCCAAGAATGAGAATTTCTTTATTAGGCAAATTCTGGGTCTCCCGAAAAGTACACCACTGACGCCACTCCGAATGGACCTTGGGGTCAGTCCCATAGCTGAGGAAGTCGCCCTTAGATCCCTCCTTCACTGGCGACGTCTTTGGAGTACCCCAGAGTTAGTGGTTTTTAAAGAAGAGATGACTGAGGTGTTAAATCTGCAGGGGGCAGGCAAAATCCCATGGTTAACCTACATTAAAAACACTCTAGTTGCCATGAGGATGGGCGACCTATGGACTAATGCTGAGGCAACCTCCCTGACAACCGCCAGGAAGGTTCTTTCAAAGCTTTTCAGAGAATATAAATTAAATCTGACCAAGGTAAATCCCACCTCAGGTATATTGACTACGCAATTTCTAGAGGTTAAAGACCAATACAGGTTAGAACCTGTCCTCGATGCTATCCAGCCCCCCCTAGCTAAAAAACTTTACATACAATTCAGGCACGGTGTGTTACCACTCTGTGCCTTTACAAATAACTGGGGGTGTGCTTCGATCAAGGGCTGTCCGGTCTGTGATAATATTCCAGAGACGGACCAACATGTACTGTTTTTTTGTCCGGCATACAAAAAGATCAGGCGTCGTTGGCTACAACAGGTCTGCCGGAACCTCGGGACAAATCACTGTGTTGAGGCTTACAGGATATTAAAATACGATACTAGCCTCCCTATTGTGTATTCAGTCTCTCGATATTTATTTTGTATGTGGTGCGCACGTTTAGCTATACTAAAATCCAGCTTGGTTTAATTCGACCCTTTTCCAGCCTTTTATTGTTTTTATGCACTTTTTAAATAATTTTAACTTTTTAATACATGTAAATTGAATAGTTATATGTATATTAATCATTTTATCTGGAGTTTCCACTAATGTACTTGCATCTATCCCTGGAAAATTGAATTGTATGAAATGTGTCCCATTTTTTATCTGTGCTTTTATGGCCAGAAAGGCCGAAATAAAGATATTTTGAATTGAATTGAAAATGTAAATACAATTTCTTTTCTGACTTTTTGCCTCTTTTCTTGTAGTTAATCGCGGGTTAAACAGCGTACAAGTGGACGAGAGGGTAGAGATAGCCTTTCGCCTGCAGATGCGAGTTTCGCACTGTTAACGGTTTAACGCTAGCACTCCTTCGAAATCCAAAATAGCATTCTAAGAACAAAGCAATGCAAAGAGCAGCAGCTGAACGGGCCTCAAGAGACAATAAGGAAGAACAAAGTGCAGGCATCCGTCTTCTTGAGCCCATACTGGGCCTGGAGGTTGGTGTGATTTAGGGGGAGCAACACAACTTTGCTGATGGCCTCTCTTTAAAGAGGAGCAGCATGAGCTGCAGGTGCTGCCCGCGAGAGCCGCCAGTGATGTTCAGGTAGAGGTATGTGCACCTAAACAGGTGATCAGTAACAAGCAGTGCTGGAATTGGAAAAAACTTAACTCTGGGGACCCATCAAATGGAGGTCAAGGTATGGCAGAGGAAAGAGGGTGGAGTCACTAGGGACAGAGCTTGAAAAGCAGAGTCTAACAGTCTACTTATACATGCATTTTAAAAAACAAATCTTCTCCAAAGAAATTGGAAAAAGAAAAAATGTGAAGGCAAATCGGTTTGAACTTACTTACTTGGTCACAAACGAGCTGCATTTTAAGATATCTTAACCTTAAGACACCTGCTGCAGAGATGTTTGTGTGGCCCACAATTTTGAGGCAATTATAATAGCAGTAAGGTAACTCTGGGTCAATGCAATTCTGGGAGAGTTCTGTGTTTTGCCAATCACAATTTTAACTCATAAAATAGCATTGAGGGTTAATGTGTCTGCCTCAAATCATATTGTCTAACATGCAAATCACAGCTTTGTATTTTATGTCGATAGGTAAGTGGGCTACTGATTTTGACACTGAGATCATATTGTTGCTCTAAGTTCATAAGATGCATTCCTTCTAACATAGTACATTAATCTATTACCTACTGGCGGTCGCCAGTAGGTAGTTATAGTTATGACCTAGTTTCCATAGGAAAAGCGTTTTTTGATTTGTCAATCTCTTTGGCACTGTTTGATGAATCTTCGCGAAATGTTCAAAACTAATGGGGTGGTCAGGTCAGCTGCTGCATTGAAAGTTTCGGGGTGATTCATCAAGCGGGGGCCGAGAAAAAGGGGGGGCCAAAATGCTTTTTCTCCATGTTAATTTCCATAGTAAACTCTTGACGCATCTACAGCCCGAACTGCTGAACGGAGTTACACCAAATTTGGCAGAAGGGTAGCTCTTGGTCTTGAGTGCACTCTTTTTGTTAAATGGTGTAAATCCGTTCAGTAGTTCCTGAGAAATGTAAACATTTCTCAGATATACAAATATGGCCGCGGAGGATCTGCAAACCCTCCTGATCTCCATCCTACGATCTGATTGGCTGCCAACACTTCAACCCACGAAGTGTTTGCAGCCATCTTGTGACTCGGTTGAACCGAGTCACAAGAAAAAAGGTCAAAAAACGTCAAAAATTAAGAAAAGGGAGCAGGGTAGAAACACCCTGACCCCCTAGGCCTGCCTAGGGGGTCCCACAGAGATTATGTGGATGATGTCATCAGTGATGTCATTTGAGATGTCATGAGTGATGTAATTTGGGACATCATCAGCAGTGTATTGCGGGGGCGCAAGTTATAGTTAGCTCAGCTAACTATAACAGCTGAATTTCTCTGGTTTTGTACGAGTGAAATGTTAGCCTAACTATAACGTCTCTGTAACTTTTGTTTTTTTCCGTGAAATATATATATATATCCTACACCTTATAACCCTCATGGTCTTGAGTAACATTTCCTATACATTCATTTACAAACTTGTATGATTTATTGTGTCTCTTTCTGTGGTGTAAAGCACTCTGTCACCTTACACTGGGATGAGTAGCGCTATAAAAGAACTAAATAAAAAATAAATTAGTAGGTGTCAATTAAATCATTATTAGCGTAATTTCTCATACACACAGATGAATCTTGCATTCTTACAGTGTATGCACATCTCTTACATGAGGGGGGATGAACAAAGTCAAAAATCTGTCCCCAAGTCATAGTTTTTCTAGAGTACTTGTGAAGTGGCAGGCTGGAAGTGTGACTAACAAAGCCCCTTGCAGCCTGCAGTTGTATGCTCTGAACTGAATGCAGACAATGTGAGGGTGTTGTTGAATTGTGCCCTGGTGTCGGAAAATTACATCAGGACAAATTCAAGCATATTTCCTTAGGTCAGCAGATCCCGGATTCGGCCCAGAATTAGCTGCTGGAACTGGGATCCAGTGCGATCCCCCTACTTTCCAGCACTGTTAACAAGCATATCCATCACAGTTATTAGATTCAAAGTATTCACAGCTAGAGTTAAATCAGTTTATGTTTTAGATGAGAAGCATAAGCAGTGAAACTACATCACCAAATCACTGACTATATCAGACCTAATGAGCGGCAGTGAAAAACCCTTCAATTCAAGCACTGCCCACCCCCCCTCCCCCCAGGGCACATGTTGGGGTACAGGTGGGTGGAGAGTGTCCACCCACTATTTCCACAGTTTGGACGCTATACCCCCTGCCAAGGTGTTGGTCTGGTTTCTGTTCTCAGCAGCAACGTGCAGGGGGTGAGGGGAGCGTTCTTGTTTTAGATTCCAGCTGGGCCTAAAACGAAGGCAGAATTTAAGGGGCCATCTGGAATCAGTTTTTACAGTAGGAGCCTGGCTTGGAGCTATCTGGATCCTAACACCTAGATGCCAGGGTAATGGGGGGAAACAAAGGCATACAACTATCACTTCACAACTACTTAGGGGAAACTACGATTTGGAAGCAAGTTTGTGACTTTTTTCAATCCCTATATAAAAGAGATATGTACACACTGTAAAAATGTCTGATTTATCAGTCTGCACGAATATTTACACAAACAACAATGTAAATACCAATTTTTTTTTATTAACTATTTTATAGCGCTAGCCATCTCGATGTAGGGTGTTAAGAGTGCTTTACATCACACGCACACATTATACATTGACAATAAATCATACAAGTGTGTAAATGAATGTACAGGATGTGTTACATAAGACAATGAGGGCAGGGCTACTGGAATTATGCAGCGGACCAAATTATGCGGAAGGGTTGACTAAATTATGCTGCAAAAAAAGGCAAATTATGCAGCTACTGAGGCACATTTAGTGTTAGTATTTTTTCATTATTTTGGAATTTTTACACATGGTAACACTATCTGGGCAAATGTTTCACTTCATTAGTACCACTTTGACACCATAATACAGAAATAAGCAACAGAAAGGTGACCGGTCAACCTTTGTAAAGGGCCTTCCACTGCTCAGCAGCATGTGTCACAGCGATTTTAGTAACTTTTGATCTGTTTGAGCTTGAAACTATTTTTTTTGTTTAAATCTGCAGTTTATGTAGCAGATGATGGATTATATGGCAAATGCGGCAAATTCATAATTATGCGGATAACGTAGCAGTCATAAAATTGCGTAATCCCTGAGTACCTGGACAAGGTTTACAAGATGTAGGAATCACACACCATCTTTCATAGCTCACTGTGCTCCATTATAAGGATTGCAATTTATGAACTGCAAGTAACAACAAGATCTCTGTGATAGAAGTAGTAACCCACTTACCTATCTACATAAAATAAAAATCTGTCATCTGCATGTTGCACGATGTGCAACATGCAGATGACAGATGCAGATGACGCATTAACCCTCTATGCTACTTTTAGTCAAAACTGTGACTAGACAAAGAACAGATCAAAATCAAATCAAAATAAGCTTTATTCGAAGTCACCATGTGAATCATAAAAGCTACACAAAAACAGCTGTGATAAAATTTAAAATCGTTTAAAACAGTGTACAAAAATTATTCTATATAAAAACATGAATATTAAAAAGGACTGTCATCACTACATAATCACTTAATTACTATTTACAACTGCTTCCTATAATTAATGAAGGCCAGCAGAAATCGAGACATTACTGCACATATATATACGTTCGGTAGCGTTTGCAGAAAAATAAAAGCCGGGCGGCATTGTGTAAAACCCAATTGTAATAACAAGGGTTTAACAAATTTTTTTCTCAGCCCTGAAAAATGTTTACAGAAAAGCACAGTATGCATGGTATTCTGTGGTGAGGTAGCATCACACGTGCAGTTCTGCAGGTCAGGTGACCAGTTGTTAATAGTAGGAAAACTAATTAAACAGTGGAAAATATCCAACCGGAAGCGGGTCAACACAAACCTGTGGCGCGGATTATACACCTTGGCTAGATATGGTTGCATCTCAAAACTAGTCAGGATCATCTGATTCCTCAACACAGTGGGTTTACAGATTTCAGAAGCTAATCTGGTTTCCTCCAATAGTGAAATGCATTTCAATTTCAAAGCTTTTCTTTGGACATTGGCCAAACTCTCAGGGCGGTTAAAGTACTCGGGATGGCCAAGATCTGTCAGAATATTGTACACATATTTAAGCCAAGGGATATTAAGGGCATTTGAAGATTTTTGGCAGGCAGCAATTATGGCTCGATTTAAGGTTGTATGTTCCGATGACCATATTTTGTGCCATAGTGGCACTGGCTGGATCCTGATCAAATCTGCTATGTAAGGGGCTCCTAGTTCAGAGTGACACACATAGGTTGGGCTACTTTTCGGGAGGGCAAGGAGAGACCTTAAAAAAGCATTTTCTTCAAGCTGAAGTATATCGATCTTTCCGTGCCCCCAGAGCTCCGCCCCGTACATAGCAGAGGATCTACATTTGGCCTTATAAATTGTCATCAATTCCTTTGGATGTTTAATGCCAAGCTGTCTAGCAAAACTTAGTAGTGCCATTATCGTTTTCATAAAGTGGAGTCGCCTAGATTTAATCGCCCCTTGCCAATTTGCCGATTGATTAAAGACAATGCCCAAATATGAGAATGACTCTGTGAACTGGATTGTGAAGCCATCAATAAAGATATCACGGCAGCGAGTGGCCTTCTTCCCGATCTTCATGGCGAAGGTTTTACTGATATTAATTTTTAACCCAAGGTTTTGCATGTACTGCGCGAACTCATCAACTAGACGCTGCAGGGCAATGGGAGTACGGGCCATTAACACAGCGTCGTCGGCATAAAAAAGAGCTGGTATTGGCCGATATCCCACCTGGGGTAAATCTGTACATTTATTTGCCATTATGTCGCCTACACTATTAACATAGAGATTAAACAGGAAGGGGGCCATTACGCATCTCTGGCGTACCCCTCTTCCTATTTTAAATGGCTCAGTGCAGGACTCGTCAAGTCCATAACGGACTCTACCTCTGCCTTGGGCGTACAAGTCTCTTAAAAAGTTCACAATAGTGTAGTCCTCGCCCATATTGGCCATGATTGCCCATAGCTTATCATGCGCTACCAAATCAAAAGCAGAAGATAAGTCTACAAAAACCAAAAACAAATTGCCACCTTTCAGATGCACATAGTTGCCAATTAGTAAATCCAGATTAATGGCCTGCTCTACTGTTCCAAGCCCAGCCCTAAAACCATACTGTAGGTCCGAGAGGATGTTGTTTGTTTTCGCCCAGTCCCGGAGGCTACCTAAAAGCATGCGACCAGCAACCTTAACCAGGCAATCCAGGAGTGAGATAGGCCTGTATTGCGCTGGGTTGCTGCGGTCACCCTTCTTAAATATAGGGACAATGAGTGATTCAGGCCAGGTGGGTAAAAAAACCTTGGTCCTGGCAGGCTCTGAATAGCAAAGTAAGGATGGGGCCCCAAAGATCAGTGTTAAATGTAAACAGGTCTATAGGTATCCCGTCAGGCCCCGGCGCTTTACCCCCCTTGCTTGCTTTCAGTGCCAGCAAAACTTCGTCCAAGGAAAATTCTGGGTATCTCGAGACCCTTACAGGTCCAGTGGAATTAGAAGCGTTGGTAGGAGGGGCGGGCCCAGTATAATCCAAAACAATAGGCGCGGGGACTACAATATCTTCCTCAGGGGCATACAGATTAGTAAAATGTGCTATCCATGCGGCCTCTGTGATGGCTAACTCTGCTCGGGGGGTGCAGTCTAAGGAGTTATGGGAAGGAGAATTGATAACACGCCAAAATACGATATTATCATTGGACAGACTAGCCTCAAGTAATCTGTTCCACGTTTCCTCCTTCAGCTTTCTGTTCCGCTGTTTAATGGCCAGATTATAATCTCGTCTGCATTCCCGGACCTTGCCAACCGATCGTGGTTGTTCAGCTAATGCTAGTTTTAGGTTTCTGTGAGTTTTTGTACACGCTGAGTCGAACCAGCCGCAAGCACCCGCCTTTGCTATTTTCTGCTTTACATGGAGCCCCTCCCCAATGCCCTTTTTAGACAATTAAATGCTAAAATAAACTCTTGCGCCTCTGTATTTTCATCTAGGCATACTTCAAAAGCCTCCCTCTCTTTTTGAATCAATTTTGCTAAAAAGTTAGATGGATCTACCAGGGACCATCTTAACGCATACCCATTGCGGCAGGAAATCGCAATTTCCTCTAGTGCAGTGACTTTTAGTGCTCCTCGTGGCTGGCCAAAAAGATCAAGATTCAAGGCGACACTTTGGGGGAAATGATCGCTAATTGCTATTTCATGAATGCGAAACTCTAAAACCAGTGTTGAATAACGCTGGGGGAACAGTAGGAAGTCTATCATACTGTTGTCACCCCTTCCATTGTAAGTACACCTCACTATAACTGGTGTACGGGTTAATTCATTACAAAAACAAAGGTTATACTTAAAAATTAAATCATTAAGAGTATTTCCGTACTCTGAATGAAGAAAGTGGCTAATCTCGCAGTTATCAGGGGATGTCATACCACATACCTTATTAGATGACACAGGGCATATACGTATGTTAAAATCTCCACCCCATAAGATAATTGGATCCCTGCAATTCATAGGAAAAGCTTTCTCCAAGTCATGCTCTAGTTGGTGGAGAGCTGTAATAATTTCCGCTGTAAACGCGTTATTATAAAGATTGACAATGGCCAGAGTTGCGTGTGCAGAGATTTGGAAAGACACAATTTGGTAGAATACTCTTGTTGCAATCACTGTAGTATTTAGAGGATCTAACATGTTTGACACGTAAATACACAGGCCCCCTTTCGGTCGGCCATGCTTAGACTCGATCGCTGGACTGTGAAATGTTTTAAAACCATTTAAGTGGATTGGCTCCACTGCCCAAGTTTCCTGTACACAGAGAATGTTAAACTTGAACGTGAACTCAACCCATTCATTCGTAATACATTTATGGCGTAGACCAGCTACATTCCAATAAAGGACGTTAAGAGCTGTTGCAGGAGACTTAACCCCCACCGATGGTAGCAGCAACACTAGTGGGTCATCCATACGGGAAGGCCCAGGAATATCTGAAGAGACAGACGCCTCGTCTATCTCCATATGTGGCCCCCTCTCATGGGCCGAAACAGACCCGGCCTCGTCGGTCTCCATATGTGGCCCTCTCTCATGGGCCAAAACAGACCCGGCACCACACCGCTTCTCCCTGCTTAGCTTATCAGTAGTCTTTAGTCAATCCACCCCGTTAAGTGTAGAAAGACAATCAAACCTGTTATAGGTTTCAATTGGGTGTTGGTACTCTAGCCGGTTCCCCAAATGATGGATGCGAACTACTTCAGGCCGCCGTTGAAGGGGGGCAGGGGGTTGGTAGAAAACGCCATGTGGTAAGACCATAATCTGCTTTGTGGTCAGCGATGGTAGACTGGCTCTCTCAAAAATAAGTTTTACAAGATTGGGGGAAGTAAATGAGAGCACGACACAGTCGCCCTCTAGAGTTTTACTACCTGTTCCCACCCATTTGACCCTCCTAATCATTTTCAAGTCTGCAAAAAGTGCCCCACCAAGCCCTACCCTCGCGTTCAACCAATTTAAGGATTTGTTCCTAAGAGATTCCCATGTTTCATGTGCAGAGTTAGAAGCGCCCGGAACATTTGCTAGAATTACTACATAAGGTGTAGCTGCAGGTGGGAGCTCCAAACAGTCCATTTTTGAAACCGGGAAAATACGCATAGGCTCAGTAGTTGCATGATCAGTACGATTTAAATTATATGTAGTGTTATGTGGGATGGTGGGGTAGTTACTAAGACCAAGACCAGGTCGGGTGGTAAAAGTTGAAGCGGGAAATGGGAACCACCCTGTGACCGGTTGGTACTTGAATCCGTGCTGATCATGCCCCCTGCCCTATCAGTCACTGTGTGGTGAGGTTGGTATATACCTTGAGCGTTAGGAATAGAATCAACGCGTAAACAGGGTTGGTCTAGAACATTATCATCTCTGTTTGGCTGGGGATTTGCTGATAATGACTGAATATTACCCCGCAACTCTAGTTGGGAAAGAATATTCTTCTCTATCACTTTTAGTTGTTCTGTTAGTGAACTAAATGCGACCCTAACTGATTCAGACAAGGATTGTACTAGGGCGGTCAGGGCTACGTAATCCGCTTGCCGCTGTTCTACCCCTGTTTTCTTAGGTTTTTTGATCGCTAATTGCTTTTGAGTATTCTTAGCATGTTGGCCACCCTCCCCAACTCCACCCACTCCACTAGATGCCGATAAAAACGCTATAGGGGCCTGAGACACTACAGTAGACGGGGTTTTAAAATGTTTACTTGGGGGTTGATTAGTAAGATGAATATCAGGAGGGGCTATACTAGGCGATTTTACGGGACACTTCTCTATTTCCTTGTCTTCCCGCTGTCCAACTACCTGCAAACTAACAGCACTATCAACACTAGCAGGACTAGGACTAGAGGCGGGGTTAGGAGTAACAGTTGTACCTATTTCAGTAGGAATTTGACCCGAGATGTTATTGGTGCAATTTGTTAGTGACTCCTCCACACTCATAATTTGTTTCTCCAAAACCCCCATTGCCCCTGTGATATAATTCAAAATCGAAGAGGGAGGGTGGGCGCTACTCTGCAATTTAGCAGCCCCACTTGGATGTTTCCTTTTTCCCATGCCCAGAAAAGATAGGAGAACCAATTTGTCGCGCTAGCAGCTATTACGCTGCAAAAATAGACCACAACAGACCCACAACAAGCCCCCCAATGGCAAAATGTCAAGATCCAAAGTCAATTGTCCCAAATATAATGTGTAGATATCAAGAAGTTCAGGTGCGACAAATCAACAGAACGAACCTTAACTGCCGGGCGATTTAGTCACGTCCTTATTCCGTGGTCCAAGCCAAGGGGGCTGGCCCTGCCCTGCCTCTTCCTGTCGCTGACGGGCGCGTCCCGCGCCGCGGTGTTGTTGGTGCGGTTTAAAGCGCTGGCCGGATGCAGGCTCCTCCCTCCTGGGAGCGCGGGTAATTCTGGTGCTTGGACAAAGAACAGATCTCAGGGCCTCGCTGCGATGTCAGGCGGACCGCCACCGACAGGCTGTCAGTGGCGTTCCACCAGAAAGACAAGCCATTGGTCCGACCACTGCATTTTGATGCATGCGGTCGGACTGCAGAGGTCGGGGGGGAGGGGTCAGACCATCGCCTCCGACAGAATCCAAGATCTTGTCAGAGCGGTGGTCGGAATCCTATCCCTACAATTGAGGCGGTGCCTGCAGTTGCCAAATTCTTAGTGGCAGAGTTTTTAAAAAACAAAAAATAAATGTATTAGATGACTGTAAGACTGCTTTCCATGACTCTGTCCTTTGTTACTCCACCCCCTTTTCGTTGCCACAGCTTGACCCCCAATTCATAGGTTCTCAAGAGTAAGCTTTTTCCAATTCCAGCACTGCTATAAGGATCACACACAGGGCAATAACAAGGCTGGCAAACTGTTTCAAGTATGCTTCGCGCCAGCCCTGTGATTTTTCCAAGCATGCCTAGTACCAGAAGACTGAAAGAAATCAGCAGGAAAAGTAGGAAGAACGTAGAAAAATGGGCACATGTATTGTAGCAGGATTCACGACACATGCACGAGGGGTTATGGTGTGTGTGTGTGTTGAGGTGTAGATATACAAATCCACGAGGTATGTGTTGACTCTGGGGGAAGATATGTAGTGGTACGCTGCTGCAAAGATAACTTTGATGTGGTATTAGTAGGCATTTACAGACCCAACAATGACGACCCTCAATTTTATCGCTACTTACACAGTAAACTCGCGACATATGCGAATATACCACAATTCTGGGGTGATGATTTTAACTGCGTTCAATCCCCAGAGCTGGACAGATCTAGGCCCCCACCCCCAGAAGACCGTCAGCGACAGCTAGAGCTATAGCTGCAATAGCCGAAGCGGATGGGTTGGTAGATGCCTGACACTATCGCTCACCTCAGGGTAGGGAATACATTCATTATTCATCAGTGCACGATATACACACCCGCATAGAATATTGGTTAGCCTCAGGAGACCTATTGCCCTTTATACGCGAATGCGAACATCTACCACATACATACTCGGATCACTCACCGGTAAGACTGACCCTAATGATTGGAGACATGCAATCCAGGACCTTTACCTGGCGATTTCCACAATATTCACTACTAGACACAGTGTTCCGCAAGGAACTTGCACAAGCTGTAGACTATTTCCACACCAATCTTGGGAATGTTTCCCGTAAGGCCACTATTTGGGAAGCATTTAAGGCTTATATCCGCTGCATAACAATCTCGAAACATGCAGGGGTGCTCCGATCAATAAGGAATCGATTGCAGAAATTGGAGAAGGAACTGGCTGTTCTGGCGCTCTGCAATGCAGGGAGTGCCCGAGCCCAGGATGTTAGCACAGATTAGGGAAAAGATAGATGAATACAATGAGCTGGCGCAATCCGAGATAACACACTTAGGGAACTATGCGGCTGCCAGAATGTAGAGAGAAGGCGAGAGGCCTAGCGCCACACTAGCCGCTCTGACTCGGCCTGAACGGGGAGGAAATGACGTACTATTGCTATGTGACGACAGCAGGGCGCAAGTGTGTGGTGCACCACGGATAGTGGACAGGTTCCGCAATTATTACACCTTGCAACGGTCCCACACAGAGGAATCTGCGGAGGATTATCTAGCTTCACATTGCAATGAAGTGGCTGACTAACGCCCACAGGGAACGGCTGATGGCTCCTCTCCGCCCAACCGAGATCAACAATGCGTTAAAAGATATGCCCAATGATAAAGCGCCCGGCTCAGACAGCCTGACAGTGGCCTTCTACAAGGCCTATCAGGACCGGCTAATCCCACACCTAGTCAACCTTTTTGAAGAGATTTCTACAGAGGGCATCATCCCCCCGACCATGCGAGAGGCCGTGTTGATTACTTTACTAAAACCCGGTAAACCACCAGATCAGTGCTCCTCATATAGACCATTGTCTTTGCTCAATACCGATACAAAACTCTTCGCTAAAATTTGGGCTAACAGGCTGGCCCCCCTGCTCCCCGGTGTGGTGGGTCCTGAGCAGTCGGGGTTTGTACCCGGCCGTTCTCTCACGAGTAATTTACGCACCCTGTTCTGCGCTATTACCCAAATAGACCGGAACGTTCGTGGGGCAGCATTTTTTTTTAGATGCCGAAAAAGCATTCGATTCGGGGGAGTGGAACTTTTTGCTGGCAGTGTTGAGACACGTGGATGTTGGAGAGGTGTTTATAAAATTGGTCAAAGTACTATATTCGGAGCCGGTGGCGCGTGAATGGATTGCTATTAACCCCAATCGCGATTCCAAGAGGCACTAGACTGTGCTGCCCGCTTTTTCCGCTGCTATAGGCTTTGGTGGCGGAGCCCTTGGCTTGCGCCATGCGAGAATATCATGCACACCACGGCATAAGGTTTCCACACTATAACTTAATAATATCCCCATATGCAGACGACACACTACTGTACGTGCGTGACCCAGACCACAACCTATCATCAATGCTGCGAGAGGTGGAGAGATTTGGCTGCCACTCAGGCCTACCCATAAACTGGAATAAGTCGCTCATATTTCCTCTCACCGCCAATACTGCTCCTATACAGATGGAATACCCCTTAACATGGACTATGGATCCTGTTCGCTACTTGGGGGTCCAGGTTCACAGTGGTAATGCAGGAAAATTATGGTCGTGCAGTGCAGCGACTCTCAGAAGCTATCGAGAAATGGATTTGTCTACCATTATCGCTGCTGGAGCGTACTGCATTTATGAAAATGATAGTACTGCCGCGATTCTTATTCTTTTTCGTGAATATACCGATTCTATTACCAAAGACACTATTCCGTAATCTTCGCACTCTATTGATCAGATTGGCATGGGCGGGTAAACAACCCTGTGCACAATGGGCGACATTGGTAATGCCCTAATCATCAGGTGGGCTTGATGCCCCAGACCTCGAAGCATATTACAGTGCAGCACAGCAAATCCACACATATTATTGGATACACAGCCCACAGGAAGTGCCACACTTGTATCTGGAAAGAGATGCGGTGAGCTCTCTCACCCTCACGCGATACTTACTATGCAAACCACAACGGCTGTTCCACGTTATTGACCCGTAGGGATCACTAGGTATCAATAACAAAAGACTTCTGACGCACAGAAGATTACACTCCTTTATTCGTTAAAAGATCAAAGGTACCCCCTGAGATTAATTATGAGGTCTGGGAGAAAGGGGGAGAAACTGAAATATATATATGAGAAACCTCCCACTCGACCTACATCTATTCATCAATGGCTAAGACTAGCTCAGTGGGCTATCCCTTTGCTCTGGGAATCAATGGGACAGCAATAATGCATTTATTCACCTTTTTTATTATCAATCATTATTTCAAATTTATCTCAAAAAGCATAGAACATTTTTTTGGGCATATATTTTTGTATTTTAAAAAGACATAACTTTTGTGTTCATATATACAGTGCAATTCATAAATAATTCAACATATTATAGATCTCTTATTAATACAATCAATGAAGCATAATTATGCATATCCCCTTGTTGTGATAGAGACCATCATCGCATCACATCACACCTCACATCCCATCGCATCCTATCATACCAAACACACACATTCACACATCAAATACATTCCTACTCCAGCTTTAGTTGGCATGCAAAAAAACTCATGGCGAGAGCCCTTCACTAATGTCCATGGTTATGCTGCCAGCGGGAGTTTCAACAGGCCGACGTAAGTTTCAGTGGATAGGGTATACTTGAATCCACCTTCTTCAGGACCGCCTACTTTTATTAATTTATGCAGCAGAGGTAAGATGGGGAATCGATAGTTCAGGCTGACTTGGTGCACACAGGTAAAAACATGTATACCAGAAGTATGGGCACATCTGAAGCCTTTTCCAATGATGGAAATATTTTCACTTTAAATGGTAGCTCTAACATCTATGTGCGCTTATGAGGTTTTTTCAAAGAGTATAAAGCTTTCAATATTATTGGTCCTTTATTAGCTCATTGTGTCCCATATGGCGCTGACGGGGCCGGTGCTGTTTGCAGTTGTTACTCAGTGTCCAATTATTGCTATAGGTGCGGGTTCTTTATGCTTCGTAGGTTCAATTTCTTCTAACCAGGGCACCGGACTGCACCATACCGCTTTCAGAGAGGCTAGTCTTAGCCATTGATGAATAGATGTAGGTCGTTGTGGGAGGTACCTCATATATACACTCCTTAATTCCCCAAAAGTACCTGTAGAGTCGTGTAGCTGGTTTCCATTGGGGGAGGAAAAGGCACTTATACAGGCACTGTGCACGCTAAACATAAGATGCATGGGGGTCCTATTCACGGACCGGGTGGTCAACACCTGGGAAAACAAACACCTGAGACATCACTGCTCACCAAATACCATTATCACCGAGTGGGACTGTCACTGCGCGCGCTGCTGGGAGAGGAGATGTCAGAGCCACAGGAGTTAGCCTTATTGACATACTTAATACAGGCTAGGTCCCCACAGCGCAAGATCTCAACATTATATACATTCACAAGGATGAAGATCAACTCGGCGCAGACTAAGTCATGCTGGGAGTGGCAAGACGAATTGGGTGTGGACATAGCTGAGGAGCAGCGGTCATACTGCTGTTCGGTTGTGAAGACTATCTCACAGAAGCTTAATACACTTCAAATACCTCCACAGAGTGTATTACACTCTGGCCCGGCTATCCAAATATGGGTTGCGGGAGGATGATAGTTGCATGAGATGCGAGCCGGGGGAGGGAGGGGGGGGGGGTCTAATTTCACTCATCTGGCTTGTGATTGTCCTGGAATCTGTATGTTCTGGGCTGCAGTATTCGAGACATTACAAGACATGTCGGAGACACCCTTGCCTGAGACACCATTAGTAGCTATCCTCGGATACGACAAAGACGTGCCTAGGGCATCCCGAAGATTGATATCGCTTGGCATATTACTGGCAAAGAGGAGAATTGCAATGCGAGGGATGAAAGGTCCATTGCCTACATTATCGGAGTGGTGCACTGACCTTTCTTATTGCAATACACAGTCAGATAATTACAATGCCCTCATGCCGATACGCAGCAGACCACGGAATATTTGGGGACCATATCAGGCATATCTTAGCCGCAAGGCAGCAAATGAAGGGGAAAGGGAAGAGCGGGACGAGGCGGGGGAAGACTAGATCTGGGGTGTGGCATACAGGCACTCCTGACGGGAGTGTGTGCGCTCAGATGAGCAACGTCCAAGAGTATTATGCAGATGCTATGTGATCACTGTTAGACATCCTGTATTAATATGTATGGCGCATTGAGATTGTTGGATGTACCCCACTGACATATGTCTCAATTATCTCGCTCAATATTGCTTGGAATGTATTTTCTCTCCCCATGATGATACAAACACAGCTACTGTACTGTTTATATGTGTATAAAAGGAAAAATAAAGTTTTTTAAAAAAAGAACGTAGAAAAATGTCCACCCTGTGATTTTCCCAGAATGTAGTGTGTCAGGAAGCCGGTAGATCAACATTCATTCACTGCACATAGAGATGGGCGAGCCAACAAATTAACAGGCAGTGCCGAGCAAAGGCTCTGGTTTGGCTCTAAGAGCCTGTGCATGAGCCGAGCCCTGAAAATGTTTAGCAAGTAAATCATGCAACAAACATTGCGTTAGAATATGATACGGTGTCTTCAAAATTCAAAGAAGTGGGGGGGGGGCGGAGCTAGCCAAGCTGGGAGATGGCCGCGTTCTGAGCGAGCTCCTCCGGCGGCTGTAACTATCCTTTAGCTATCCTGCACCTGATAACCTGCAAGGGCTTAAAACCCTGACATAAATACATCGGAGGTTTGTGGCTTCCGTTTGATCCCTTTTTTTGATGTTGAAGGCAGCCTAGAAATTCCGAAAGCGAAGGAGAAGCCGAACTGCGGAGGTGAGGCCTGTGACGTACGCACGCGATCTGAAACCACGGGCTCGCGATGAGACAGGCCGAGACGCAGTGCACGTACGGCCGCGCCGGCTGTCCCGCTGAGCGCCAGAGTGGGCTTTGCCATCGGAACGGAGTGCCGATGAGAGACGTGCTGACCCCCCCTTGCGGAGAGGAGAGCCATTTGTAGTAAAGCCGTGAACGCGGCCTGAGAGGACAAGCTGTGATCGGAGCTCCTGCTGCGTAGTTGGAGAGTGCGTCAACCTCCGGCTGGGTGGTGAGTCAGCAGATTACGGACCCTCGCGCTCGCAGGGCGACAGTTATTTGACACACTGGGTCCAGGGCCTCCTGGGCCCCAAGCCAAACCCTTAAACAGAAGGCACCACATGTAGGGGCCACAGTGTGAGCCCATAATAATAGCGGAGAGTGCTGCGGCTAGAGGCGCTCATCGCGGTGGGCGCTGGGAAAACCCGCTAAAGCTGTTGCCGCTGGAATAGTGACTGACTGTGCGCTGTTTGCTTGGATTTGGGCCGGAGCTGCTGTGACCTTTGTGGTGCTGCATCCGTCGGCTGTTGTCCTCCGCCAAGATGCGGGTCTGGATCACGCACATGTATTATTGATGTCCACTGAACATGATGCCTGCAAGAGGACGAACATAAACACTGTCGGTGAGTGGAGTCCGGCTGACGCGCAGCGAGTAGTGGCCCTCTGCAGAATCTTATTTGGCGCTCTATTGGCGCCGGTTGGCTACACGACGCCACCGCTGTGAAGTTCATGCGCTTGTGTGCAGATTGAGGAGGGCCAAGTCCCCCCAAGGCGAAGTGACCAGATAACATACATGAGAGGTTTGCCCGGGTGGGTACTCCGCCCCGCTGGGGTGCACTGCGGGCTCCTGCCAAGACCTTGCTGAGCGGATCCCCGAACCTCCAGACTGTACGGGATTGAATACTCCATAACGATCACACACCAATAACAAGAACCTCCAGTTCCCACTCACCAGCTGTGCTGCGCATGCCGCGGGGTGTAACGAAAAAGGAAGGAACTGGTTGATCTCCAGACTACGCCATGGGCAAACCAGATAGGAATCAGCCTAAACTCACCTTTGAACAGTCAAAAAAGTCAACTGAGTCTGGCTTGGACGAACAGCAGAACACGCAGCAGACCAATGCGACCGCAGGCGGTGTCACCAATGGCGATGTGCAGGTCATGTTCTCGACGATACAAAGTGCCCTCACTAGCATCGACGGTAAAATAGACTCTCTAACATACAGAGTAAACAGCATGTCTGAGCGCCTGGACAAGCACACGGAAAGGCTTCACATGACAGAACGCTGCATATCCAAGGCTGAAGATGCCCATCAGCAAATGGAAACCAAACAAGCGAAAATAGACAAAAACTTGTCTACATTACAGGCGAGGGCCGTGGACAGTGAGGCGCGGTCCCGCCGCAACAACCTACGCCTTATGGGCATTGCAGAAACAACAAACACTGGGCCCATGGAACGCTATGTGGAACAATTGCTTATAACTCTTATGGGCAAGGATACATTTTCAGACGTCTTCATCATCGAGAGGGCACATAGATCCCTGGCTCCAGCACCGCCACCGGGGGCCAGGCCGAGGCCAATAATAGCGAAAGTATTAAACTACAGAGACCGAGATGCGGCACTCCGTAAGGCCCGGGAACTGGGTAGCTTGAAGCACGAAGGTATGGACATATCTATTTACCCTGACTTCACGCCGCTAGTCCAGGAGGTGAGAAAGAAATTTGTGCCTGTAAAAAAAGAAGCTACGCGACCAAAATATCCCATATGCGATGCTCTACCCGGCACGACTGAAGGTAACAGACGGTGGCAAGACTATAGTCTTCAGTGAACCAAAGGAGGTACTCAAGTATCTACAACAGAAAGGAGTCCAGGGTCCACGCCGGAAGTCACCGAGAGGAAGAACAGAAGAACAGGCTACTACCTCGGACGTTGAATAGCAGGACACTACTAGCAGATCTGTTCATTGCTACAAAGCTGCAGACTGCAGGGCAAAGTGGTTTGGACCAGGAAACGTCACTGGAAAGCGCCCACTGTGACTATATGTTATAGAGTTGCTATGTAACATTCAAAGCGTAACTGGAATTGCTACCCCGGATGCAGCCATAACCTCGCCCTAGAACTGAGCATCGGCGCTGGTGCACTCCAGGCAAACTGTACACGATGGTGACATCGACGGTTACAGATAAGTTTGAATCCAAGCTCAAGTGGCAGCTAACATTGCATTGCTTAAATGTTTATATATGTAACCATGTATTATATGTCCAGGCGAACATGTGCTTAATGAAGTGACTTGCCAATCCTGCTCTTTCGATATCCAACCTGCAGGTTCGAGTGTGCATTAGATTTTAAGTTTGTTACAGAGCCACCCATGTGAGGTATTTCAGAGGGCAATAAGGCTGGCAGCTCCCGCCACCCTGTGTATACCACACTTAGTTATTGTTTTGTTGAGGGGGGGGGGGTGGGGGGTGGTCGGGCACGATGTAAGTTCATTGGGAATGTCTCCGCTGGACTGGGAACGGCGGAGTGGGAGGGGGGAGGGGGGGTTTTATTATTTCAAAATCTGGTCGGCACTAGGATGACAGTTACTATCTATTGCGGTATAGACAGTCACATATGCTATTGGCACTTCCAAACAATGCATGTCACGGAGTATGGTTAATAGTTCACGTTGCACGAGATCGCTGACATTCCTGACATGGAATATAAGAGGCCTACATAACCCACAGAAAATCCGAAAGGTCCTTGCATACTTAGACCGCCACAAGATAGACGTGGCCTGTTTTCAAGAAGCACATTTAACTAACCTCACTGAGGGAAGAATAGGCGCAAGGTGGGCAACCTATCGTTTGGCATCCTCTTATTCTACCTATGCAAGAGGAGTGATGCTTCTTATTCGGCGAGGCACCCCCTTTACATTACTTAATTCCATTAAAGACGACCAGGGACGATATGTAATTGTCCAGGGCAACTTTGGAGGCACAGCTCTAACTATAATTACAACATATGGCCCAAATACTGACGACCCAGTATTCTTTGCACAAATATGGGCAAAATTGCGCACTTTAACACCCACAGCTGTCATCTGGGGAGGAGATTTTAACACCTGCATTGACCCTGCCATGGATAGATCCACGGGTAATGACAGATACGGGAAACAAGCTGCAAAGGTGCTAAGAGAAGGCATGGATGACTATGCAATGTTGGATGTATGGCGTCTGAGGCACCCAAATCGTAGAGAGGGCACTTGTACCTCCACAGCTCATAATACATGGTCCAGAATAGACTACTGGATAGTTACACAGGATATTTGTACATGGACAACATCTGTGGAACACATGCCCAAAACATTGTCAGACCACGCTCCTGTTAGACTTGCGCTGGACATCCCCACACACACCCCACGTCAGTTTGCTTGGCGTTTACAGCAGGGTGCATTGCTGGATCAAGTATTTCATTCTGAATTACATCAGGCCATAGAAGAGTATTTTGAGCTTAATGTGGGATCTGTGAGCAGCGCTAGGACGTTGTGGGAGGCCTTCAAGGTGACTATCAGAGGTCATTGTATCGGAAAGCATGCGGGCATTTTGAGAGACATTCAGCAGCAATGGACTATGGTGGAAAGGGATATTCAACAACTGGAGGCAGATTATGCGACAACACAAGACCCCGAGATATTAGCTGACATCAGGCAGAAAATAGATATTTACAATAAATTTGCAGATGATGAGACCAAATACATCTCGCGCAGATACACTGCACGTAGTTATGGAGCAGGGGGCAGGCCAGGACGCACGCTATCATACAAGATACGACCTGCACATACGACAACATACATTACCCAGATCACGAACACGCAAGGCCAACTCACATATGATACACCGTCGATTCTAGACTGCTTCTCCGAATATTACACACGTCTTTATTCCACACAATCGACCATGTCGCCACCCGAAATTTGTAAATATTTAGATGACATTGCCTTGGCATGGCTATCAGATGAGCATCGTGAATACTTCTGCCACCACATCACTGAGGACGAGATAAAAGAGGCGATTAACTCCCTCCCCAATAACAAAGCCCCCGGCGTGGATGGACTTCCAGGCGAGTTCTATAAAGAATTTAGAGATTTACTCATTCCACACCTAGCTGAAATGTACGAGGAGGCCTACGAGGAGGGCATTCTACCGGCCTCTCTGCGGGAAGCATTACTGATCACTCGCCCTAAACCAGACAAAGACCCAGTACATTGTGAGTCTTACCGCCCATTGTCTTTAACAAATATAGACGCTAAGATCCTAGCTAAGATTATTGCAACACGGATACAACCATTGCTACGTAATTTGATCCTACCAGACAAAGCTGGCTTTATACTGACGAGGTCCACAACACAAAACTTGAGGACCATCTTTTCGATGTTCCATCACCTGAACCCTGAATTGCCAGCAGCCACGGCCCTATTGGATGCGGCAAAGGCATTTGATTTAGTGGAATGGTCTTTCATGTTCACAGTGTTGTGCAGGATGGGCTTTCCGGAACCGTTTCTGCGTTGGATTACACTGCTCTACACTGAGCCGAGCGCACGTATCAGAATCAATGGCAATACCTCAGATCCCATAAGTATAAGTCGCGGAACCCGGCAGGGCTGCCCACTCTCGCCGCTCCTTTTTACACTAGCGCTAGAACCACTAGCATGCAAAATTCGGTCAAATACCTTGGCATATGGATTGATCGAGACCCGGAGACGGTGATCAGAGAGAATTATGGCAGATCAATTACCAAACTTGAGGGCCAGATAGATAGATGGATCAAATTGCCACTCTCAGTGGCCGATAGGATTGCTGTACAAAAGATGGTTGTGCTGCCAAAATTCCTATATTTATTTATGAATGTACCGATTTGGCTTACACAATCACTGTTCATGAAGCTGCGCACTGCCATGCTACGTCTGACATGGGCCGGAAAGCAGGCGAGAGTGGGTTGGAAAGTCTTGACTAGACCTTATCATCTAGGAGGTTTTGGTGCACCAGATCTCCAAGTATATTTTTACTGCGCGCAGGCCCAACATGCTCATTACTGGTTACATCCCCATGGCCATATACCGCATATAGCGGTGGAACATGGGAGCGTGAAACCGACCCCATTTATTACTTTCATATCGAACCCGGTGAGAACTGCACCGAGAGCTGTCATACATCCAGTGCTGTGCACATCCCAGGCGTGGTACATGCTGGCGAAAAGCGCACAGAAACTTCCAATATATGCACCAGCGCTGCCCATCGCCCAGCACCCGCTAATATCAGTAACACAAGAAAAGAAAATGCTAACCCTACTGAAAGAAATGGGATTAAGCACTATGGGTAATGTCTTTCCACATGGCCAATTTATCCCACAGGATGACCCGTCCCTATGTGTACACCGCACGCCCATAAAAATATTTGCTTACTTTAGACTACGACAGGCAGCTAGCGAACTATATCCATCATTCCCGGATGAACCTACGGCGCTTGACGCACTACAGATCCTGCTGACAGCGCCTACGCGTCAACGCCTAATGACACGTTTGTTTAACACAACCCAAGGTGAACAGAGTCAACCCCCAAATAAATCACTTCAGAGGTGGGAGGAAGCAGTGGGAGGCCCCAACACCAAAGAGGATTGGGATTACAGCTGTGCGCAGTTGCAGTTACTCACATCGAACTGCAATTTGCGCATCATACATTTCAAATTCGTTCATCAAATACATTACACACTGGTAAAACTGCACAAATACGGACTGAGACCAGACGACAGGTGCCACAGATGCAGCGCCAACAGTGCGGACTTTCTGCACATGGCATGGTCATGCCCCAAGCTCCAACCATACTGGCAAGAAGTAACTAGCGCCCTTACGCAAATGCTGTCTGAGCAGGTGCCTAATGAACCGTTGGTATGTCTTTTGGGAGTGCATAGGATCAGGTTGGCCAGGAGACGTAAGCTCCTGGCTGTGGCTTTGCTGTTGGCCAAACGTCGCATAGCCTCACGCTGGGGTAGTAAGCCCCCCCCCACGTTATAGGGACTGGGTCATAGACATGACATATTGTAAAGAGACGCTAGGGACATATGCAGAAGAAATACCGCAGGCCTCTAGACCTAGGGACTTTTGGGAACCATTTGTACAATACCTTAATTCTATACAAACCCATGACTGAATATGTAATATGATACACCAATAGCATCCCACGATGGAGGGCCTTTTGTACGGTAGTAACATTGAGTGTACTTGAGAAGAGGATATGTCAGTATGTTACTAGTATAGTTAGTGAACAATACGGATAAAGTGTAACATGAAATACAGCCATCGTAGATTGACTACAAAATGTTTAAAGATTATAAAGGTTTACATGTCCGCAACATAATGTAAATGCAATGTGAAAATGTTTTGAAACAGATGCCTATGCTATGTAAGTTTGTGCTCTCCTTTTGCTGACCAGCATAAATAAATAAAATGAAAAAAAATAATAGTAAAAAAAAAATTCAAAGAAGTGTATTTATTTACCACAGGGAAGCATTTCGCCTTAGTACATCAGACTATATCGCTGCATGGAGAGGATTCCTTAAAAGTGATGTTTTTTAAAAATTTAAACATTCCTGCACACTCCTGCCACAGCTACAATGCCATTAGTAAACTAAGAGGCAGGTCAGTTGTCATGGATACCCTAAAAATTACCCAGATTCTAATTATAAATGGAGTAACAATGTATTATATTAAACCAACTCACATTCTGAACTCACTTATCTGAAGGTGTTTTTATATGTGGTGATAATAAAATATCTGTCTAGGGATCACATAATTGGCAAGCATGGCACTGGCGATTGATCATTGGTTTTCTCGTTGCGCATTGTGCAGATCAGCCCCTAGATGGGTATCGTTTTCTGTCAACCATTAATGCTTTGTCTTCAATTCTCAGTGCACGAGGTTAGAGCTTGGTGGCAGGCAGAAGCTACATGAAAGTTCGGCTTGTGTTGGACTCGAGAGCATAGGAAGACCTCGAGGTGAGTCAATGTCTCACCCACTACTGGTTGCAAGGGTGAGCACCCAGAATGTTGGTCTTTTTTGTTCCTGAGCCCCTGCACCTGCCTTAGGCCCCATGCGCATTGCTTTCCCTTGGAACTGGAGTACATGCTGCATACCGACAGAAAGAGGAAGAAAGAAGCCAGATGGAGATTGCTGGCAGAATGGAATTGACTATATCCAGGTCTTCAATTCAACTTTTGGTAAGTACTACTACCCCAGCCAGAATTCACCCCATTGCACTGAAAAAGAAAAAACTGCATTGTATCTTTGTACAAACTGTTGACCCTGTGATGCTGCATCTGCTTGGCATGCAGCTTGATTCCAAGGAAATGGTTCAAACTCCGAAGGCAGGGCCCAAGGGTACCATTACAATCAGCCAGGCCCCTGGCTTGCTTTCAAACACTAGCTGTTTTATAATGGGAAAGCAAATAAATTAACAGGGAGAGCCCGGGCATGAGTGAAGCAATGAAACTGGCAAGTAATTCATGCAACAAAATATGCAGTCGCTTTACAATTGAAAAAAGTTAATTCGGTTAAAATGCAGAAACGTTTCACCATAGTATTTCAGATTATTTCACTGCACTGTCAGGCATTTACTAAAAGTGAGAGCTTGAATTTAGTGTGAGCTTAGAAACAGTCACAGCCACTCCTGCCATGACAACAATGCTATTAAAGTACTAAGAGGCAAGTTAGTTGTCATGAACACCTTTTATGTGGCCTAGATTCTTAATGAACATGGAGCAACATTTTAGTCTAATAGATCAGACACAAGAGAAAGATTTGCATAAGATCACACAGTTTGGTCAAGCAGGGAAGCCAGGATTAATCCAAGGTTTTCTGCTTTATTATTGTTTAATTCTTCCCCTATATGGGCATCGCTTTATTTCTCCTATTTTATATCAAAGGTTAATGCTTTGTCTTTAATTCATGATGCATGAGATCAGAGCGCGAATAGCAGGCAGAACCCATATGCGAGGCATTTGCCATGTGCACCACAAATGTGTCTTAGATTCCTGTTATACATGAAGCAACATTATAGTCCACTAAATTAAACACAAGTGAGAGATATGCCTAGGATCAAAAGATTTGGTAAAGTGTGGAAGCAGGACTGATACCAGGTTTTATGCTCTGACATTGTTAAATTCAGGCACATGAAGGAT
Source organism: Calotriton arnoldi (assembly GCA_963921515.1). Taxonomy (NCBI): domain Eukaryota; kingdom Metazoa; phylum Chordata; class Amphibia; order Caudata; family Salamandridae; genus Calotriton; species Calotriton arnoldi. The sequence continues at coordinate 2,398,216 of CAWUFW010000476.1, read as the reverse complement.
ATCTCTTTATTTCTCCTGTTTTACATCAATGGTTAGTGCTTTGTCTTTAATGCTTAGTGCATGAGGTTGGAGCGTGGGCGGCAGGCAGAAGCCACATGCAAATCAATTGTCATGTGCACCCTATATATGGCCCAGATTCTTAAAATTAGTTGGAAATGGCCCTTTCAGCAGGGTCACCCCCAAACGTTTTGCCTTCCTCCATCCCTTTTTGCTGAATTTGTTGGCTTTAGCACTCTGTGCACTTTACCACTGCTAACCATTGCTAAAGTGAAGTGCTTGTGCTCTCTCCCCTAAACATGGTTTGACTGACATATCCCCAATTGGCACATTTAATATACTTATAAGTCCCTAGTAAAGTGCACTACATGTGCCTAGGGCCTGCAAATGAAATGCTACTAGTGTTTTTTTGATTTTCAGTCTCTTTTCTATGTACAATTGTATTGTCATTTGTTTGTGAAAAATTGAATTTTTTCAATATCTTGGACCGTTGTTTGGATTAAACACTGATTGCCCCTGGTTCAGGTGTATAGGGTTGCCCCTGTGGTTGTTAATGACTAGTGGGCTTGCAGCACTAATTGTACCACCCACTTAAGGAGCCCTTTAAACATGTCTTAGGCCTGCCACTGCAGAGCCTGTGTGCGTGCAGTTTACACTGCCAGGTCGACTTGACATTTAAACCCCACCTGCCAAGCCTTAAAATTATTTTATTACATATATGTCACGCTTAAGGTAGGCCATAGGTAGCCCATAGGGCAGGTGCTGTGTAATTAAAAGGTAAGCCATGTACGTTTACGTTTTGCATGTCCTGGTAGTGAAAAACGTCCAAATTCGTTTTTCATTACTGTGAGGCCTAGCCCTCCCATAGGTGACCATTGGGGATTCCTTGTTACATCCATAAGTTGTAATTCCCAATTGGAAGGAGGTAGCTCTGCCATGTTTATTGCCTATGGAATTGTAATGATAAATCCTCATTAATGGTAAAGAATTTATCATTACAATTTTAAAAATGCCACTTTTAGAAAGATGCCATTTTTCTGCTTTTAGCCCTGTAGGCCCGGAACCTGTCTCCAATACACGTCTAGGGTGGGTGACAGATCGGCTTTCTGCAATCCCTCTAGATAGCCACAGACCAAGGAAACTTAAGTGTGACATGATGGGCCATCCACATCCTGATAGGCCATCCAGGGCAGGATGAGAGGGAGGAGCTGGACTCAGCCTCAAACTTACACCTGAATAGGCTGTGTCTTGTCCCCACACAAAGGACTGCTTAACCCCCTGTAGTGAGTTTCGAGCCAGGGCAGAAAGGGAGAACCTCTGTGCACTTCAAAGCCCTTCTTTGAAGTCTCCCCCACTTCAAAGGCACCACTGGGTATAATAACTGGACTTCTGACCTACCACTCAGTACACTTTTGGACCTGTGAAGACTCTGCCAAGAAGAAGTGCTGCTGTGCTGCTGAAGGACTGCCACTCTGCTGAACTGCTGCGTTGCTGGATTCCTACCTTTGCTGTGTTGCCTCTTGCCTGCTGTTCTCCTGCCTGGGTGAGAAGGACTGGACCTGCATCACTTGAACCCAGAGTGACTCCCAGGGCTTGCTGGCTTGCCTCCTGATAGAAGTGTCAGGGGCATAAAAGACTTCCAACCACCATGCTACAGCACCTGGACTCTGCTGTCTGGGAGTCTTGACCTGCCAAGTGGTGCCAACCCAGTCTTGGCCCCTTGGAAGTGAGTCTAAAGTGCTGCTCTATCAAAATTTCACACATCAACGCTGTTGCGCTGCTTGGAACAAATGCAACTCCATCGACGACAAAGCTTTGCTGCTGCTGCGGGGATCGTGTGTATTGCATCGCTGGCTGTGCAGTGCATCGCCTCCATTCCCAACTAATCTTTGACTTTGCGTGGCTCGACGACGCATCGCCTTCATCCTACGGATCATCGACGACGCATTGCCTCTTTGCTTCCTGAATCGCATCTTCGACGTCAGAGCAAACAAGGTACTTTGCAGCGGGCCAAGGCTTGTCCTTCTATCAGACCTGCTCTCCATTGCAGTCGGCTTGAACATTCGGATTTGTCCCAGTCAAGCGCGTCCAGATTGCCGTGGCTGGCGCTTTTACTTTTAGCTCTACATTTGAATTTATGCTTTAAAAATTCATAACTCTGGTTCTACTTATTGGAATTTTATTGTTTTGTTCATTAAATTAAGCTCTATTTTTCTAATCAGGTGTGTTTGTGTGGTGTTTTCACTCTTTTACTGTTTGAAGTGCTGCACAAATACTTTACACATTGCCTCTTAAATGAAGCCTCACTCCTCTGTGCCAAGCTACCAAAGGGTGAGCACAGGTTAATTTAGGGTGTGTCTGTGACTTACCCGGACTAGGATTGTGGTTGCTGCTTGGACACGGGGCAAACCTCTGCCAACCAGAAACCCAATTTCTAACAATATTTATACATGGAAGAACATTACAGTTGATTAAATCACTCAAAAGAGTTATCTGCCTACCATGCATAGCTAAGCCCCAGTGCAGTTTCCACTTACTGATATATGTTTGTGAAGGGCAATAGAAAAATGTATGCATGTTACACTTGTCAACTTGAACCAGTCGTTTCACATTTAGTCAGTAACACAGGTTGATGTGCACTTATTTGACAACTTGGTCCTTCTCACCCCTACATACAGTAGCGATACTGCAAAGTTTGCAATGTACTGTGTTATGACGCAGTACACCACATACTATGGTGTATCGCTGGAGTAAGTAGGGGTGAGAAGGGCACAGTTAGTAGGATGGGTAACACAGGATATCGTTTTTGTTTCAGTGCTATGAAGTTTACATACCTAGGGATCCTCTCTGGGCGGTTGTCCGCCTTATCGTCCTCTTGCTGGAATTCCTCGATGCTGTAAGACCTGGGAGAAGAAAGAAAGGAAAGTTAAAAAGACTGACGAATCAGTAAAAGAGACCTGTTCTTTAAACAGACCCGCATGGAAAGGCGACTGCGGAAAGAAAATGGAATCACGAAACCCGGAAGAGGGGAGAAGAAACGTGGACACAAGATCCTGGGAGGACAGAACGGAATCTGAGAAAGAAAGAATTGCCCGGAATTATCCTGCCGAGTGGAAGGAGTGCCCACCTTGAAGGAAGACCGATGCGGAAACCGCTGTCCCAGAGAATCTCGACTGACCCAATCTGGAGGAGGAGGACGTCGACTTGGGCCCGGAGGAATGGTGGATAGCCCTGAAGGATGCTGACTAGATACCGCAACTCTGGAGAGTTGAGGCAGAGCGGGTGAGTACCCGGAGCCAGATTTTGAATATATTGAGAGGGAGGAGGAGGGAGTGGAAGGATACGGCACACTGGTGGTGTTGGTGAAGGGTGTATTAGCACAGTGTACGCTTTCCCAAGTCATAAGCCTGAATCCAAAAGGATACGCCTACATATAAATAAACATACCTACACGATAAGGACTACAAGTCCCATAATGCTTTGGACAGAACAATAGAAAGAAAAAGGAGATTGAAATCCCTATTGTTTCCTCACCAGAAGGTATTAAGACAAATTCCTGAAAGGGGATATTACATAGAAAACCGCCCTGATTAGACTTTCCTGAATAGTCCCAAGATAAGGGATATATATTTTATCTTTTTTCTTCTGATGCTATTATTTTCTCATATATGGAAGGGAGGAAAGAAGGGAACATAATGAAGGGGCGCTTCTAATCTTTTATGTCTAGTGATTGGCAGATCAGTCACTCAATAACCTTTGGTTGCCTACATTGGGACACTACTTCTTTTCCTACCTAACCACTGAGGTATTGGAGACGGAGACTTCTAGGTATTATCTCTGGAATCGTTACTTACTGCTCGTCTCTTTTTTCTGCCGAGAATCCGGGGATCCCAGCCACACCTGAAGACCTAGAATGAGAAAAGGAGAAGACGGAAAATCAATATTTGAAGAGATTTTCATTTACATTACGTATATCAATATTGCAATACTTTGAATAAAAGACACCATTGAGAAACAAATTAAGCCTCCTCGCCTTTACATCCGGCCCATTCTCCCAAAAGTACCACAAGTGGTGTCAGAAGTAGGATCTGGAAGTATGGAGGCTATGGTGAACAAGATGGCAGAGAGCCATGAGAAGCTGGATCGGGCTATGGAAAAATTCCTCAACACAGCAACAGAAGATCGTGAAGCAATACACAAGGCCCTGACAACACAATCTACGACGTAGGAAACAGCCCTTGGGACAATAGAGGGGGCAAACTGTGTTGCCCTCAGTGGTTCTGCAAGAATATGTGAGTGGAGAGGATCCAGATTTTTTCTTTAACAATTTCGAGAGAATGGCACAGGACGCGGCTTGGCTGGCTGACTGATGGGGCCAATATCGATGTCCTTTGTTAAGGGGGGAGTTGCCATCTGCCTACCAAGCTTCAAATCCTCAGGGTACTACTCACTATGCTGAGATAAAAAGGAACATTCTGGAGCATTTGAGGGTTGATGATGGAACCTATCAAATAAAATTGCATCATCTTAAAGAAGAAGCCCAAGAAACACCCAGAGCATTGTATTACAGGGTGAAAGACTTAAATGACCATTGGTTAAAACCCCTCACAGCGACTATGGAGGACATATGGAAAATATATACCTGGAGCAATACCTCACCTCCCTTCATCCTCCCATACAGGAATGGGTAAGACAGCATACCCATCTGACTCTAGACGAGCTGTTGAAGTAGCTAGCGTCTATAGTAGAGCTCAGGAACTAAAAAAAGGGAGGGATGAGTCAAACTGGAGAAGACCAAGTTCAGTACTTGTTCGTCATCCTCCTCCACAGAAAAAAGCTGAACTTGTGACTTTATTGCCTGGTCCTACAGTACGGACTCCTATGCCTGGACCACAATGGTTCCAATGTGGCGGGTTCGGACATATAGCACGATTCTGCTCTCAAAAGGAGGAGCCCAAGAAATAGGAATAACTCAAGTCCTATATAATAATGCTGCGGGGAAACGTCCCCCATACCATTGTAAGATATCCGTTAATGATGTGCCAGTTACTGCCTTGGTAGATACCGGATGTCTGCAAAGTGTGATATAGCTCCAAGTCTTACCCCATCCTGCTCTTCAGACTAATGGATCAGTGAATATTCAGTGTGTACATGGGGATATTAAAAGATACCCCATAGCAGAAATACGCCTACAACACAGAGATCTAAACTTTCTCCCCTCAAAGTGGGTCTCATACCCACACTACCGGAATCTATGATCAAAGGTAACTACTATCCTCATCTCAATTCCTTGGTGCAAGAAACCTGGAAGGAGGGAGACGAATGGTGGAGTACCGCTCCTTTCTCTCAAGTGGACAACCAAGAATGGCCACTGGCCAAGCAAAGACAAAGTAGGAAACAGCGAAGGGAAGAAAAATGGCGAATCCCTTTAAAGGTCTTTTTTACCCAGGCGGAGGATTTTGTCTGGGATAATGATGGCAATTTCAAGGTAGCTCAAAGGGAGGATCCCTCATTCTACGAGGCCTGGCATGTAGCAGCCGATCAGGAAGACTTGACAAAAGTAGGTCCCCAATTTTATGTCCACAATGGGTTGTTGTATAGAACAGGTGGCCCTAAGGATCCTATCCAATTTTTGATCCCCACCCCTTTTAGGGATAAGGTCCTGCTCTTGGCCCACAGTCACCTTCTGGGAGGACATTTTGGGAGGAAAAAACCAAGCAGGCTATTTTAGATAAATTCTACTGGCCAGGTGTTTTTCAAGAAGTACAAAAATACTGCAAAGAATGTCCAACCTGCCAAACGTTTAGCAGATGAACAAGTTACTTACCTTCGGTAACGCTTTTTCTGGTGGATACAGTATCTGCCTGTGGATTCCTCACCTTATGAATATCCCCTGCGCCAGCATTCCGCGGAAACTTTTTCCTAGCTCTCCACGCCGACGAGGCTGTCACAATGCCATGGCTCCGCACGCGGGTCCGCATGACGTCACCGGAGCCATAAGAGGACCACGTCGGCGTGATGACGTCAGTTCCACCCATTTTTTCCGTGCCTCCGAGGCGAACGGGCGGACCAACCATAGAGACAGTGCATACATAGTATACAATATTCACACAAATACACACAGAGTAAAGTGAAAAAGGAAAGCAAAAGAAAGCAAGCATTTCCTATAAGCCTACACAAAAGGCAAACAGAGGCAATACAAAATGACAATATGAAACAACCATATTAACCAATACCTCTTTTAAGGTATAAAAGGGTGGACAACGGGGAGGCGGGTGGGTCAGTGAGGAATCCACAGGCAGATACTGTATCCACCAGAAAAGCGTTACCGAAGGTAAGTAACTTGTTCTTCTGATGGATACATCTGCCTGTGGATTCCTCACCTTATGAATAGAATCCCACAGCAGTCCCACTCCCGGAGGAGGGTGTCCACCCTTCTATGCCAAAAGTCCTGCAAAACAGAGCGCGCAAAATGGCCGTCCCTCCTCACTTCGGAGTCTAAGCAGTAATGCTTCGCGAAAGTGTGGAGGGAGGCCCAAGTTGCGTCCTTGCAGATGTCCAGCACAGGAACACCTCTGGACAAGGCAGACGTAGATGACTTAGCCCTGGTGGAATGAGCTCTAATGCCTACAGGAGGCTCCTTACCAGCCAAAGCATAGCAGATTTTGATGCACAAGATGATCCATCTGGATAGAGTGCGCTTGTGCACCGCCTTGCCCTTCATGCGTCCAAAGTAGCCCACAAAGAGCTGATCGTCCACTCGCAGGTCCTTCCTTCTATCCAGATAGAAACTAACCGCCCTTTTAGGATCCAAGCGGTGCAGCCTCTCCTCCTCCTTAGAAGGGTGAGGGTGAGGATAGAAAGTAGGGAGGGTAATGGACTGCCCTAGATGGAAGGGAGTTACCACCTTAGGCAGAAAAGCAGCCCTGGTCCTGAGAACCAACCTTTCAGTATGAATAGTAAGAAAAGGAGGCTTTGAACTCAAAGCCTGGAGTTCACTCACCCTCCTAGCCGAGGTGATAGCCACAAGGAAGACCGTCTTGAATGACAGCAGTCTCAGAGGACAACTATGCATAGGTTCAAATGGGGAACCCATTAAGAAAGTTAAAACCAGATTTAGATCCCATTGGGGCATAATGAAGGGAGTGGGCGGAAACATATTAGTAAGCCCCTTAATAAACCTTAAAACAATCGGAGATTTAAAAAGAGACGGCTGATCAGGCAAACAAAGAAATGCCGATAAAGCCGACAAATAACCTTTAACAGTAGCTACAGCACAACCCTGCTGGGCCAAATGCAACGAAAAACAAAGGACATCAGAAAAATGAGCTTTTAAGGGATCAGTAGATCTCTCTCCACACCATTTAACAAATCTTGACCACCAGTATGAATAAATAGACTTGGTGGCGTGTCGCCTGACCGATAAGATGGCATCCACCACGTCAGGCGGGAGAGAGAAAGAATTCAGGTTGCCCCGTTCAATCTCCAGGCATGAAGGTGCAGGCTCTGGAGGTGGGGGTGCAGAACCTGCCCCTCCGACTGCGAGAGGAGGTCTACCCTGAAAGGGAGACGGAGCGGAGGGTGCGATGAGAGGTGAAGTAGATCTGTGTACCACACCCTTCTTGGCCAATCCGGGGCGATCAATATGACTTGGGCCCGGTCTTGGCGAATCTTCCTCAGAACCCGAGGAATCAAGGGTATGGGAGGAAACGCGTAAAGGAGTTGAGAACTCCAACTCAACTGAAACGCGTCCCCCAACGCTCCCTGCCTCGGAAACTGGAGACTGCAGAATGACGGGCGGTGCACGTTCTCGAGAGTGGCAAACAGGTCCACCCGAGGAGTTCCCCACGTCCGGAAGATGTGTCGAACTACCTCTGGATGAAGCCTCCACTCGTGGTCGGCGGAGAACTGCCGACTGAGGCTGTCCGCACGTACATTCAGCACCCCGGCCAGATGATTTGCCATCAAGCAAATACGATGGTCCTGAGCCCAGGACCAAAGCCGCAACGCCTCCCTGCAGAGACGGTACGACCCTACTCTCCCTGCTTGTTGACATACCACATTGCGGCAGTGTCGTCCGTTAGGACTTGAACCGACTGACCGCGAAGGGAAGGGAGAAAGGCCTTGAGCGCCAAACGTATCGCCCCAATTCCAGAAGATTGATATGAAGCAATCTTTCCTCTGGAGACCAAAGACCCTTGATCTCCAGATCCCTCAGATGAGCACCCTACCCTAGGGTAGAGGCATCCGTTATCACTGTGGCCACCGATGGAGGAAGATGAAAGGGCTTTCCTTGAGACAGATTGCCCTCCACACTCCACCAAGACAGATCCGCTGCAGCTTCTCTGGAGATCCTGACTGACTCCCTGAGATCTCCGTTGTGCTGATACCACTGCCTGCGGAGACACCACTGGAGCGCCCTCATGTGCCAGCGTGCATGATTGACCAACAGAATGCAGGAAGCGAACAGACCGAGCAGGCGAAGGACCTTCAGAACTGGAACAACCGCTCCATTGTGAAATAAAGGGACCATTTCCTGAATGTCCAGAATCCTTTGCGGAGGAGGAAAAGCTCGACACACAGTGGTATCCAGTACCGCCCCTATGAACAGGTTGCGCTGTGAGGGCACCAGGTGAGATTTGGGCACATTTATCAAAAAACCCAATTTGAACAACAGCTGGGTTGTTACCTGCAGATGACGATGCACCATCTCTGGCGACTCTGCTTTCAGAAGCCAGTCGTCCAGGTAGGGAAAAACCGGGATCCCCGACCTCCTGAGATGGGCAGCCACCACCGCCAACACCTTGGTGAAGACTCGAGGTGCAGTAGTAAGACCAAACGGAAGGGCCGCAAATTGGTAATGTTGCGAACCAACCGTAAATCGGAGATACTTCCTGTGCGACTTCAGGATTGGGATGTGAAAATACGCATCCTGCAAGTCGATGGATACCATCCAGTCTTCTTGTTGCAGTGCCTGAAGAACCTGCGCTAGGGTGAGCATCTTGAACCTCTCCTGCTTGAGGAAAAAATTCAAGATCCTGAGATCCAGGATGGGTCGTAACCTGCCATCCTTCTTGGGAATCAGGAAATACCGAAAGTAGCACCCCTGACCCCTTTCCTGCTCCGGAACCACCTCTATCGCACCTTTTTGTAACAGGACAAGAACCTCCTTCTGAAGAAGAAGTAAATGATCCTCCGTGCAAAACCCTTGGCAAGGAGGGTAGGGGAAATTCCCTGAAGGGAAGGGCGTACCCATTTTCTACCAGATCTAAAACCCAAAGGTCCGAAGTGACCGATTTCCAATCCTGTAGAAAATGAGTAAGCCGGCCTCCCACAGGACCTGCATGATCCAGGATGGCGGATCTAGGGCTGCTTTCCTGCATTACCAGCAGGGGTTGGGGAGGTAGAGGAGGAGGAGGAAGAGGGCTGACGACCCGTTCCAAGAAGACGACCTCTGCTTTTACCCCTGTAGGACTTGTACAAGGGGTTTTGCTGCTGTTGCTGCTGCTGTGGCTGTCGGAAACCACGAAAGGAAGACTTCCCGAAGCCACGGTATCTTCTATAGCCATAACCCTTTGCCTGAGTCTGCAGACCCAAGGATTTCGCTGTAGCCTTACTGTCCTTAAACTGTTGCAGGGCAGAATCAGCTTTTTCACCAAAAAGTTTAGTCCCATCAAAAGGAAGATCAAGTAGGGCAGCCTGTACGTCAGGTGAAAACCCAGAAGATCTTAGCCACGCATGTCTTCTCGTAGCAATGGATGAGCCCATCACCCTAGCAACGGAATCCGCTGTATCCAGGGCAGACTGGATGACCTGGCGAGCCGCAGCCTGTGAGTCTGCCAACACCTCACTGAGATTTCCTCGATCTTCTTCAGACAATTTTGGAAGAAGCTGTTTGGCAGAGTCCATAAGGGCATGAATGTATCTGCCCAACAATCAGGTAGCAATTGTGGACTTCAAAGCCATACTCGCCGAAGAGAAGACCTTTTTTGCAGATTGTTCCAACTTCTTGGAATCCCTATCTTCAGGAGCCTGCGGAAAGGCGCCCGTGGACTGCTTCGAACAAGATGCCTGCACCACCAAACTCTCAGGCGAAGGATGCGACGAAAGGGACACAGGATCCCCTGGAGCAGGCCTGTACCTTCTGGACACCGACCTTGAAACTGCAGGAGCAGTAAGAGGATGGCGCCACACATCAAGGATTGGCTCAGACAAGGCATCATTGAATGGCAAAAGTGGTTCAACCACAGAGGACGGAGAATGAAGCACCTCTGTAAGCAAGTTAGGCTTATACTCAGCCACAGGGAGCTGAAGATCCAACAGCTCTGCAGCCTTCCTTATCACCACATGGTAAGGTGAAACTTCCTTCGAGGGGGAAGCCTTCTGTGAAGCAAAGTCCCACTCCGGGGAGGTATCAAGTCCACTTGCCTCACACAGACCCTCAAACATATCTTCAGTATCATAAATTTCACCTTCCTCCATCTCTTCAGCCTGGTACTGCTCCTCCTCAATCAACCTCTGCGCTTCTCTCCTCGAGCGCAACTTCGGCCGCGGCGTCGGTGGCGCCACACGCGGCGTCGATGGATCCGGGAGCGGCGTCGAAGGAGAATCCGCAGCAGCAACCGGCGTCGAACGAACCCGAGAAGAAGGTTCAAGGGATGGAGCCGAGGACTGCACATACGGCGTCGACATCCTCGGTGCTGGAAATTGCCAGGACGGCGTCGTCGGCATGAATGGCACGAAGGGTGCCTGAGGATATTGGTGAGGCACATCCAAATTAAATGCCAAAGGACCCATGGGACCCGAAGGTGCACCAGAAGGGTATGAGGCCCTGGCAAAAATGCCATACATCGCATTTAAAAAATGCGAGGGATCCGATCCCGGTGCCAGAAATTGAGGATACTGAGCAGGCTCGAGATCCACTGGAGGCACCTCCGAAGTCGGAACACCTGGAACCACAGGCGGAGCCGCTGGAACCGAAGGATCCTCAGCATCAGCCGGATTCGACAAATCTTCCGGAGTCGGAGAAAATCTCGGCGTCGGTGACTGCGCCGGAGTCCCCTTGACTGAAGGAGAATGGGTCGGAGTCGCTTCAGGAGACACCGAAGGTGAAGGAGAGACAAAGTCCTTTTCACGACGCCGAGGCGCCGGACAAGGCGACCTCGAACCCACAGCCTTCGAAGAACGGCGCCGAGATCCATGCCTCTTTTTCTTCTTGTGCTTCCTCTTCGAGTCACGCGAAGTCGACGACCTCGAATTCGAACGTTTTCTACCCCTTTTTTCTTTTCTCACCTTAGACATGTACAGCTTGGCTTCCCGCTCCTTCGGGTTCATTTTCCTACAGGAAGAACAGCTTTCGACGTCGTGATCTGATGATAAACACCACAGACAGTCATCATGGGGGTCAGTGATCGACATATGACCCCCGCACTCTTTACAGGGCTTAAAACCCGACTTCCTCGGAGCAGACATGGCAAAACCACAGATAGAAACAATCCAGAATACAAAGTATCTAGCAGAAAGTATGGAGAGTCCCAGAAAAAATGTTAGCGTAGACAGCGCGGAAAAAAGGGAAGTGACGTCATCACGCCGACGTGGTCCTCTTATGGCTCCGGTGACGTCATACGGAGCCGCGTGCGGAGCCATGGCATTGTGACGACCTCGTCGGCGTGGAGAGCTAGGAAAAAGTTTCCGCGGAATGCTGGCACAGGGGATATTCATAAGGTGAGGAATCCACAGGCAGATGTATCCATCAGAAATACACCGCTCAGAGTACCCCTGATGCCATTACCCATAATAGACCTACCCTTCACCCGAGTGGGGATGGACATAATAGGACCTCTATTACCCTCTTGAAGTGTATATCGATATGTGTTAGTACTTGTTGACTATGTGTAGGAAAGTGGGGTCTTGCAGTAACCCCCCCATTTTTTGCCAGGTTTCTGATGCACTTTGACTTGATGTGCCCTGGGTCCCTGCCAATCAGGTTCCCAGGGCTTGTGGTCTTTCCCAAATCTGTACCTTTGTACCCACAATTGGCACCTCACTTGCCACAGGTAAGCCCCTTGTAAATGGTACCAGGGAAGGCCTCTAAGGGCTGCAGCACATATTGTGCCACATTTGGGGTCCTGCATCCGAACACCCACACACTGCCATTGCAGGCTGCGTGTTTTGGTGCAGAGAAAGGTGAAGAGACGACATGGCACACATCTCTGTGTGTAATGCCTGCAACCTACTGCCTGGGGCCTCGGTAAGCCACCCCTTTAGCAAGGTACACTAGCCCCAGGTAAGGGTACAGTTGCATGAGCATTGCAACCCTGCAGTGTCTAAGTCCATTCTTAGACATTGTATGTGCAGTAAAGCCATAAAGAGTATATGGTCTGGGAGCTGGTCTTTACGAACTCCACAGCTCCATAAAGGCTTTACTGAAATCTGGGATGTTTGGTAGCAAACGGCTCAGCAAATTAAACCCACACTGATGCCAGTGTGGGATTTAATGCAAAATGCACACAGAGGGCATCTAAGAGATGCCCCCTGAAAAACGACCAGCCCTGGTGTGGTTTCTGAATGGCTGCCTGCTATTTGCCACGACCAGACAGATTTCTGGACCCCTGGGTAGAGAGCCTCTGCTCTCTGGGTCCAGAAATAGAGACCATCCTGGGCAGAGGTGTCACACCTCCTCTCACAGGATGGGTAGGGTCCACGAAAGGGGAAGCTTCAAAGGACTACCGCTTTGTACGCTGTCGTCCCTGCCTTTTGCTGCCCCCAGCAACTGGCTCCCACCTGTTCTCACCCCCACTTTGGGTGGGAGAATTGGCGGGAAAACTGAGCTAGGAAGAGAGGTGTGCCCACCTTTGCCAATCCCACCCCTCAGGTGGGGGAGACGAGGTGAAGCACACATTTCAGTCCCCTCCATCTTGGAGATGAGGGGACCCAAACAATTAGGGAGAGGCTCATGACCCCTCCCACTGGAGAATGGCATAATAGGGGGTGTACTCACCCCAAGGAAGGGACCCGTTGGTCCCAACCTGCACACCCCTGTAACACCCCTAAATTTAGTATTTAGGGGCAACCCCGAACCTTGCCTCCTCAGATTCGCGGAGGAAAGCAGAAGGACTGACGCGCCGTGCTGACCCAGGAAGAAGAGTACACCTACTGCTTTGGCCCCAGTCCTATCGGCCTGTCCCGACCCTGACCTGCCTACAGGGTAGAAACCAGCGTGTCCAGCAGCCAGCAGCCCCCCAGGGCCCTGAGGACCTGCCCTGCACTCCCCTTACAGACCCTGTCTCCCGTGAGCACCAGATTTGCTCAACCAAGACTCTAAGACCAGAACCCGAATTCAGGTGGCTCCGCGGTTCTGCACCACTCTGCATCCGACCCCCACTGCCCGATATCGAGTGGCCCATCACCCCAAGGAGGTCTCCCCAGCGGTCCTGACCTGGGATCTGGTGATCCACGACCTCCCTCAAGCTCCAAGACAACGCCTGCAGCCTAAAGACACCCCTGTACCCGACGCCCCACAGCCTTGGATGGCCCAACCGACAGTGTCCAGGCATTACCCCAAGATCCCAACTTACCTCTCCAGCCGCTGGTCGCCTCCAGGAAGTCTCCCTGCCCCAGACTGCAGTGTCTTTGCCGAACTGAAGATTTCCATTGATAGCCACTGGGTTGCGACGTCGCCTTGGCACTCTGCACCCGGCCGCCCCCGTGCAGCTGGTGGTGCAGCGTCTGTGATGATTGCTGCCCCTACAGTGATGATCTTAACCCCAGGAGCTTTGCGAAGGCCCCCCCAACCCCATTGGCTAACGTTGGGCCCCTGCACTCTGCACCCGGCCGCCCCAGTGCCGCTGGTGGTATGATTTTAGTGCCTACCTAGACCTTGGGGAACCTTGGTCCTAACCCCCAAATCTCCCACTGGTAAGTCGTTTACTTACCTGAGAAACCGCTAACACTTTTTCCCATAGGAACCCATGTTACGAGTTTTGTTTCTGAAAATGTTGTGTTGAGCTGAACTATGTATGAAAGAGAAAGTAACTAAACTGCAAACCTTAAAAAGTCTTACTTACCTTGTATTGTGAGATTCGTGGCGTGGTATCTAGGCACACCACCCTGAGTAGTCGATGTAATCTGAAAGTAATCCAAAAGTAATTACTGTGCAATTTAAACTGTTTTTAAACTCAATCCAAACCTGGAACGATTGTAAATTGTTTTTTTTTGTTTTAACAATCTTTTTATTATTAAACCAGCTCATCATACAACACATATTCTGAAAGTATATCACAGGTGTACAGATACAGCACAGCATGAGTGGTACTCCACAGGGAGGCTCCACCATATCTCATAAGTACAAAAATGACTATCAATCATACTATACATTGGCCCTTATTCCAATAACAGTTTGTACACCATTTCCCCCGCCTTACCCAGGCAAGGTTTAACTGTGCCCAGCACAATCACAGTTCCAGAGACGTACCCCGGTAGTTCCGCCTGGGGCCCCATATCTTCTCTCATTTTTTGGGGTATCCTCTACTTTGATATATCACTTCCTCTGCCCGCTGGCACCAGCCTAGATCAGCCTTCCATTCTGACACTGACAGGGGGAGAGGGGCCTCCCACCGACTCGCTATTAGCGCTTCGCCACGCCCACTGCCACTGCCAGCCAAAGTCTGTTGTGTTCACGACAGTCTTCCTCCCCCTGTATCATTAATAGCAACCACTTGGCATCCAGCTGCACTCTTACGAATAAGATTGAATTACGGGGCATTCCCACAAGTTATGATAAAAGGAGCCCTCTTGCGTGCACCCTCTCACACATAGTGATGACATTGCCGTCCCTAGCTTACATAGTGTGCGTGAGTAATAAGGCCAGTGTAATATTTTAAGCTGTACCAGACGAAATTGCGCTCGTATGGCCATGTCTCAGGGGCTTTGCAGGGCCATCACCCAGTCTTCGTCGTCAATGTTCCCTATATAATCCGTCCAGGCTCTTCTCAAGGGGCCCAGGGGGTCGGGGAGTTATTCATTAACTTCTGATAAATCACTGATACACCCCTGTGTGGCATCAGACCTGCAAGTAGGCGGTCCTCCAAGGGGGAGGCATCCAGCAGGCTTGTCCCCTCTTGGATATGAACTCGGAGGGCGTGCTCGAGTTGATAATAGTGGAATTTTTTGGTGGGCGACAAATCGTATTCTTGGCTAAGTGCTTCGAAGGCCAGCAATGCTCCACTCCTCCATACATCCCCAAGGTGCTCTATTCCTATCTTCGCCCACCGCAAGAAACCATGCAGGCTTGACACCTCGCTCAGCCTGTCACTGTGCCACAGGGGGGGTCATGGCGGTCAGTGGGGTCTGCCATCCCAAATAGCTGTCGGCCTCGATCCAGTATTTTACAACAGCCTGCATGTGGAGTGGTAAGCCCACCCTCCTCCGACGCTCAGAGGATGGTTTTGAAGTTACTTGTGTGCATCGCTGCCCTATCGACCCTGTAATCCGACTCTCCCCAGTCCGAATAGGCCTAATCATTGATCACTATGAGTTGGGAGGCCCAATAGTACTTTCTAATGTCTGGAATTGCCAAGCCCCAATCATAAACCCCCCCTCTGTAGCTTCTCCAGTGCGATAAGTGGCGTGCCTCCCTGCCATAGTAAAATCTGTAGTATTTTAAAGAGCATACAGGAAGCACGGTAGGGACATTAGCTTATATAACGCCGCCCTGCCCAGTAGAGATACTGGAAGGGTGTGCCAGTGTGCCACGTCTGTGCAGAGTCGGTCAAGTTGTGGGGTGATGATTCGCTGCAGGAACAGCCGCTGATCACTGGGAATATGTGACGTTACAACGCGATCAAAATGATCGCGGTACGTTACATCGCACTTTTTACAACGCAAGTCGTTACGACGACTTGCGCTGGAGGGCACTGTACTTAGGAATAGTATCATTTACTAATCCAACACCAGTCTACGTACAGTAGGGAAGGTGTTGGAATAGTAAATCATACTATTCCTTAGGTTAGAGCGCCATCCAGCGCAAGTCGTTGTAACGGCTTGCGTTGTAATACCCGCGATGTAAAGGCATTGCGACGCAATGCCCGCATGGTAATGGATGTCTCCCATCACTGGTCACCCAGATTCCGAGGTACTTAAATCCCTCAGATTCAATTGGGGCCTCGCATCCCATCGGAAGCCTCAGGGGTCCCCGATAGGGTAACCACCACTGATTTAGCCCAGTTTATTCTGTAGCCCGAATAACTGCCAAAGAGAGAATTCTTGCTATTGAGGTGTATGGCCTGGAGACATATAGCACTGTTTTGTCGGCGTACAGGGAGATACGTTCCTCCCAGCCACCTGGTGACGAATACCCCATATCAGCGGATCACGTGGGATCCAGCACACCAACGGCTCCAGCGCTATGGCAAATATCAGGGGAGACAACGGGCATCCCTGCCTGGTGCCTCTTTGTAGGGGGAAGATCCTTGATAACACTCCATTAACCCTCACTCTAGCCAAAGGGGCCTGATAGAGCAGCCTGACCCATTCACGAAATTGTGGGCCAAATCCCAGTCTGACCAGGGTAGCAAACAGATAGGGCCATTCTATACTATCAAATGCCACTGTGGCGTCTAGCGCCAATAAAGCGGACTGTGGCACTAGCGGCAAACCCGTCCTGTGTAAAACCCCGTATAAACGTCGGAGATTGAACTGAGTGTTCCTTCGTGGCATAAAGCCAGACTGATCAACATGAATAATGGAGAGTAGGATAGAGATAAGTCTAGTCATGAGGGCCTTGGCCAATACCTTCGCCTCCACATTTTGGAGAGAAATTGGTATATAGGAGCTGCACTCCTTTGGGGGCTAGCCTGCTTTGTGTATTACCACGATTGTGGCTATACGTTGCTCTTCCGGCACACAGCCAGCCTCCTTTGCCACTCAGAACATCAACAGCATTGGCACCACTATCTTGCCTGACATGCCCTTGAATAACTCAACAGGCAACCCATTTGGGCCTGGTGCTTTCCCGGATAGTAGGGCTTTGAGAGCCGGCGCCACCCCTCTACCATAAGTTCCACGTCTAGAGCCTCCATCGCTTCGTCCGCAATCTTTGGCAGAGAGAAGTCCCGCAGAAACTCCTCACAGTACGCTACCGATCTAGTACTCATAGGTGTGTACAGGTCTTCATAGTATGATGCGAATGTATCCGCTATTGCAGAATTTGTTGTCTGGAGGAGTCCTGTACTGTCTTTTACTCCCACCACCCAAGATCTTTCCCTGTCCCTCTTCTCGAGCCAGGCAAGCATTTTTGACGCTTTGTTTCCGAAGTTGTCCAATCGGCATTGTGTGGCTAGTGCATATGATCTGGCTGTATTTTCGGCTAAAGTACGCAGATCATGTTGACGCAACAACAGACGATGTCAAAGTTCTGCCCCCTCTCCATTCGCTATTTATCTCAAGGGCGAGGATTTCTCGCTCAAGTGCCTGACTTTGTACCACTGTCTCCCTTTCCCCCCCCCCCATCAGTGCCTGGGCCTGTCCACGGATCACTACTTTAAATGCTTCCCATAGGGTACATGAGGATGGCACAGATCCCTGATTCTCTTGGAAGTATAAATCAGCCCCTGAGCGCAGTTGTTCATGAGCTCCCCGTCCCCTCAGAAACCACTGGTCTAATCTGAGGAAGGCGGCCAAGATGAATATTGGGCCCCTGACTCAGACACTTACTGGGGAGTGGTCAGAAATTCCTCGCGCATGATGCTTTGCATCTTCAAAGGTCCCAACATGGGCATGATGTGCAAAAAGTAGTTGAGGCATGAAAAATAGCCATGGGGAGCTGAATAATATGTGTATTGCTTCAATTGAGGATTGTGGGTTTTCGAGAAGTCCACCATACTCATTGCGGACATAAAGGCTGGGAGCATCTCTCCCTCTGTGCGCCCCCTCGTCGTGCTGAGCTATCCAGGTCTGGCTCCATCACAGCATTCATGTTACCCCCCCCCCAGTATGACAGTACCCACAGGCAATCCCAGAAAAAGGGCACTAAGTTTGAGGAGGATTATGTTGCGGAGCTTAGGTGGGATATATAGGGAGCATAAATAAAAAGAGCGGCCCTCCCAAGTACCCGTTACGGCCACGTAGCATCCCAGGTCGTCCCACCAAACCTTGGTCACTGTGAAGGGCAAGGAATTCCAAAACAGGATGCCCACCCCTCGGGAGTCTGTGGAGTACCTTGAGTGGGCCAGCAGTCTATACCCGAACCAGTCCAGAGCCTTAAAATGGTTTCCTTGAAGAAGTGTCTCTTGCAGCAATACAATATCTGGGGAGTGGCGTTTAATGTATTGCATCACCAAAGTGCGTTTGATCTTATTGCCTGACCCATTAACATTCCAGGTCCATACTCGCATGTGAGTTCGTCACGTCTCTGTCATAAAGGTATCTGCAGTCCTTGGGCTGTCAGGCATCCCTGCGTTGCGTGCGATACGTGCACCCCTGCTACTCGAAGCTTATTACATAGATGAGCCAAACAGTTCAACCTTTCAACACATTCAAACAATGCCAAGAACTCCCCCCCCTGCGTCCCCTGCATATTGAGTTACAAACCTCCCACTTACCCAATCTGCAGAGTGCCTGTCGCCCAAAATTGTGCATGCAACAATGGGAAGGAGCTTCCGCCGCCAACAAGAACTAGTCGGATCTTGATTAGCTATGCATCACAGACCCCTAATAAAAAAAATGTGTCCAGGTCTGGTGTCCCAGTGAGTTCAGGGTGCCATCTTGGGGAAGTCGAATCAAGAGGTAGAGAGAGTTGGGTACCCCTCAAGTCCCTGCTTGCGCCCCCTACAACACCCCCTCCCCCACCTCTCATAGAAATGGAAAGAAGGTACCGAACAGATGTCGGTGCAATGAGTGTTCACCCTGTGTCTCAGACAGTCTCCCGGTCAGATGGGCCGGCAGAGGATTTAGTGCTCCGCGACTCAGGGCCCTTGTCTCTTGGAGCCGTGGCTTATCCTTAGTATATGGGGGGTGAGCCCCCGTGCGCAGCGCGGCCCCAGGCTCGGTGTGCACGATCGATGGAGAAGCAATTAGAGAGTCTTTTGGGTCAGAGGGAATTGCGGATGAGGTCCTTCAGGAAAAGATCCGCTGACTGCTCCTCCGCTCCTTCAGGGATCCCCTCCACACATATGTTGTTGCGTCTGGCCCCTCCTTCCTGATCTATCAGCCGAACCACTGTCTCCGAGTGCTGTTTGGTGAGTTTGGCAACCTGTTGTTCGAGACGTTTGGTCTTGGACTGTAGAACCCTAATATACCTTTCGGCGGTGGACACTTTGTCCGCCATATTACGGAAATCTGCTTGCAGCAGATTCACCGTATGTAGCTTCGGCTAAAGCTTGCCCCGAAGATCTTTTATCGCCCTCATAATGTCTCTCAGGGAAGGCTCCGGCGCAGGTTCCCCTGCATTCCTCTCCGCCGAGTCTTTTTGAGCACCTCCCATCTCTCCCGACGGTCACATAGCCACCATATATTTGTCTATCTGGTTTGACTGTCCAGAAGGGAAGGCCCTTGGTCCGAACCATCTTTGCTGGGGCCCGGCACCCCAGCGGTCCCAGTCTTCTGCACTGGCTACCTTGGTAGAGCTCCCTGTCCAGACCCTCCAAGCTGCAACTGGGCCTCCCTCCTCCTCCGTTGCCACTCGACCCTAAGATCTCAGGGTCACACCACAGGAGTGGTCCCTCACACGTCAAGGAGACAGTGCCTTCAGCCTCCCCGAGCATGCTCACCCCCCAAGGTGCCCTGTGTGTCTACGGCTGCATGTTGCTGGCTAGCCGTTTGTCTCTGCCTGGCAGCCGGTATGAAGGCAGGTGGAGAGTCCCAACCTCCGCAGCTCAGGCCCAGCAGGACGCCACCCAGCGCTCGCGTTGCATCACACTTCCTCCAGGGGCTTCTTACTTGATTTTGGTTAGGGGGGAGAGGCCTCTCTCCCGCTCCCACAATCGAGGCAGTCTTCACGCCCTCGGTCCCTGGGGACGACGAATGGCCACCTGCCAAGCAGAGAAAAAGTAGAAAACAGCGAAGGGAAGAAAAAGGACAAATCCCTTTAAAGGTCTTTTCTACCAAGGCAGAGGATTTTGTCTGGGATAATGACCGCAATTTCAGGGCAGCTTTAAGGGAGGATCCCTCATTCTACGAGGCCTGGCATGCAGCAGCCGATCAGGAAGACCCATCAAAAGTAGGTCCCCAATTCTATGTGCACAACGGGTTGTTGTATAGAAAAGGTGGCCCTAAGGATCCTGCACAATTATTGATCCCCACCCCTTTTTAGGGATTAAGGGCCAGATGTACGACCGTTTTTGCATGCGCAAACGGGTTTGCGAACCCGTTTGCGCATGCAAAAACAGCATGGGCCATGTACAAAGCCTATTTAGCGAGTCGCAATTTATTTGCGACTCCCTAAATAGGTTTCGCGACTCGCTATTAGGACGGGGAGTTCCCTTCCTAATAGCGAGCACAACCCAATGTACAAATGTTTTGCGACCGCAATTGCGGTCGCAAAACACTCATAAATACCACCCTCTTCAAGAGGGTGGTAATGAAATCGCATAAAGGAAGGGGTCCCCAGGGCACAGCCTTCCCCTTTGCAAATGCAGGGAAAATATTTTTAAGGGCAGGCAGTGGTCCCAGGGACCACTACCTGCCCTTAAAAATGAAACGTTTAATTTTTTTCTTTTTTAAATGCATCCCGTTTTCCTTTAAGGAAAACGGGCTGCATTAAAAGAAAACTGCTTTATTTAAAAGCAGTCCCAGACATGGTGATCTGCTGAGCCCAGCAGGCCACCATACATGGGAGGGCCTGCCATTCCCAATGGGGTCGCAAATTGCGAGAGGCTCATTAATATTCATGAGCCTCTCAATTTGCGACCCCATTAGGAATTGCAAACAGTGTGATACACACTGTTGTACATCCAAAATAGCACCTCGCAAATTGCGAGTCGCAAAAAACTCGCAATTTGCGAAGCGCTATTTTGCGCGTCGTACATCTGGCCCAAGGTCCTGTTTTTGCCCCACAGTCACCTTCTGGGAGGACATTTTGAGAGGAAAAAAAACGAGCTGGCTATTTTAGATAAATTCTACTGGCCAGGTGTTTCTAAACAAGTAAAAAAATACTGCAAAGAATGTCCTACATGGTAAAGGTTTAGCGGATATAAACCGCCCAGAGTACCCCTGATGCCACTGCATAGACGTACCCTTCACCCGAGTGGGGTTGGACATAATAGGCCCTCTCTTACCCTCTAGGAGTGGATATCGGTATGTGTTAGTACTTGTTAACTATGCCACACGTTTCCTGAAGCAATTGCTCTGCGCAATCCCAATACTATGAATGTGGCAAAAGCCATGATAGACGTGTTCACTGGGGTGGGTTTCCCAAAGGAAATTTTGACAGATCAAGGGACCCCTTTGTTTCCAAAATGATAAGGCAAGTCTGTCACTGTTGGGTGTTACTCATATACGAATAGCCCCATATCATCCCCCAAACTGACGGTTTGGCTGAGCGATATACCGCCACCTTGAAAAACACTTTAAAAAAACTACTGAACCTCGAAACGAGACATTGGGAAGATATGCTACCCTTGGCCTTGTTTGCCATAAGGAGCAAAGTCCAGAGGAGTACAGGTTATTCACCATTTGAACTCGTATACGGACGACAACCTAGGTCTTTGTTAGACATGGTGAAGGAAAAATGGGAAAATGAAGGGCAATACACCAAACCTTTGCCTGAGTATGTAGCAAGGCTACAGACATATCTAGGTCAGATACGGAGTATGGTGAAGGAAAACCCGGAACAGGCCCAAATTGAACAAAAAGGACAATATGATAAAAAAGCCAAGAAGAGGGAGTTTGCTGTGGGAGACCATGTTTTGATTATGATGCCATCATCAGATCATAAACAAGTGGGTCAGCGGCAGGGACCTCACAAAGTGTTAGCTAAAGTGACCCAAGTCACCTATCAAATTGAAAAAGATTCCTATAGAAAAACCTCCCAAATATACCATATCAATCTCCTCAAGAAACGAGAAGGCCCTTTACCAGTGCTGACATGAGTATGAGTTGAAAACAAACCTCTCTTCCTACATAGTATAGATCCAGATTTAACCCCCTTCCTTAGACAAGAATTGATAAAGCACATAAAACCCCATGCCAAAGTCTTCTCTATTACCCCAAGTAGGACCACCGCAGTTGAAATGCTATCCACACCCTGTCCCCACCCCCCCCCACCCCCATCCCAGGAAAACGGTAAGACTAAACCATACCATATACCGTAAGCTCGTAGAGAAGTTGTAAATACAGAAGAACAACAAATGTTACAGATGGGGGTTACTGAGCATTCCACCAGTGAGTGGAGTTCCCCGATTGTGCAGGCAGTCTTAGACACCTTGAACTCCTATGGGTTAAAAGTTAATCCCAAGAAAAGTTTATTAGCTGCTGAGTCTGTTAAATATCTGGGATATTTCCTAAGAGGTGGACACATAAGGCCACAAGCTGAAAAGGTTGTTGCCATTTCAAAGATTTATATGCCTAAAACAAAAAGAGAATTGCTAGCCTTTTTAGGCCTACTAGGTTACTATAAGCGTTTTCTATCTCGGTTTTCTCAAGTGGCTTCTAAAAAAATCCAGCAAGACAGAAGCAGAGTTAAGATAACCTTCACCTAATCTGATCAATGCTTTGACATTCCCTCAAACAGGCATTGTTGTTCGAACCGGTTCCGACCAGCCCCAACTATGACAAACCTTTTATAGTTCAAACTGATGCTACAGATACAGGGCTAGGAGCTGTACTACTCCAACAGGATGAACACCCTATAATCTATATCAGTAGGAAACTCTTCCCCAGGGAAAGACGGTATGCAGCTATTGAAAAAGAAGCTTTGCCCATTAACTGGGCCATTAATACATTACGATATTATGTAGAGGGCCGCAAGCTTACACTCTTTACTGACCATGCCCTGTTAGAATGGATGACACAAAATAAAAGTAACAAGCATTGGCATAGCCAATAGGTCTCGCCTTTGGGGCCTTATAAGTGTTTAGGTAGAGCTATTGACTTTGCCAATGTGTTTAAGCTGTGCTGTAGAGAAGTGTGGCTGCTGTGCAGCATGCTGAAAAGTTGTAATAAAAAAGTGCCAGAAGCATTTTTGTTACCTTATATATGACCAAGAAGGCCAAGAGTCTGTGAGAGAGAGTCTGTGAGAGAGAGTCTGTGAGAGAGAGTCTGTGAGAGTGTCTGTGATAGAGTGTCTGTGAGAGAGTGTCTGTGAGAGTCTGTGAGAGAGTGTCTGTGAGTCTGTAAGAGAGTGTCTGTGAGAGTCTGTGAGAGAGAGTCTGTGAGAGTGTGAGAGTCTGTGAGAGAGTGTCTGTGAGAGTGTGAGTCTGTAAGAGAGTGTCTGAGAGAGTGTGAGAGTCTGTAAGAGAGTGTCTGTGAGAGTGTGAGAGTCTGTGAGAGTGTCTGAGAGAGAGTGAGAGAGTGTGTGAGAGTGTGAGAGTGTCTGTGAGAGAGTCTGTGTGAGAGTCTGTGTGAGAGTCTGTGTGAGAGTCTGTGTGAGAGTCTGTGAGAGTGTCGTGAGTGTCTGTGAGAGTGTCTGTGAGAGAGTGTCTGTGAGAGTCTGTGAGAGTGTCTGTGAGAGTCTGTGAGAGAGTGTCTGTGAGAGTCTGTGAGAGAGTGTCTGTGAGAGTCTGTGAGAGAGTGTCTGTGAGAGTCTGTGAGAGAGTGTCTGTGAGTCTGTAAGAGAGTGTCTGTGAGAGTCTGTGAGAGAGAGTCTGTGAGAGTCTGTGAGAGTGTCTGTGAGAGTGTGAGTCTGTAAGAGAGTGTCTGTGAGAGTGTGAGAGTCTGTAAGAGAGTGTCTGTGAGAGTGTGAGAGTCTGTGAGAGTGTCTGTGAGAGAGTGAGAGAGTGTCTGTGAGAGAGTGCCTGTGAGAGAGTCTGTGTGAGAGTCTGTGTGAGAGTCTGTGTGAGAGTCTGTGAGAGTGTTTGTGAGAGTGTTTGTGAGAGAGTGTCTGTGAGAGTGTCTGAGAGTATCTGTGAGAGTGTCTGTGAGAGAGTGTCTGTGAGAGTCTGTGAGTGAGAGAGTGTCTGTGAGAGAGTGTCTGTAAAAGAGTGTCTGTAAAAGAGTGTCTATTAGAGTGTCTGTGTGTCTGTGAGAGAGTGTCTGAGAGTGTCTGTGAGAGAGTCTCTGTGAGAGAGAGTCTTTGAGAGTCTGTGAGAGTCTGTGAGAGTCTGAGAGTGTCTGTGAGAGTCTGTGAGAGAGTGTCTGTGAGAGTCTGTGAGAGAGTGTCTGAGTCTGTAAGAGAGTGTCTGTGAGAGTCTGTGAGAGAGTGTCTGTGAGAGTGTGAGTCTGTAAGAGAGTGTCTGAGAGAGTGTGAGAGTCTGTAAGAGAGTGTCTGTGAGAGTGTGAGAGTCTGTGAGAGTGTCTGTGAGAGAGTGAGAGAGTCTGTGAGAGAGTCTGTGTGAGAGTCTGTGAGAGTGTCTGTGAGAGTGTCGTGAGAGTGTCGTGAGAGTGTCTGTGAGAGTCTGTGAGAGTGTCTGTGAGAGTCTCTGTGAGAGTCTCTGTGAGAGTCTGTGAGAGAGTGTCTGTGAGTCTGTGAGAGAGTGTCTGTGAGAGTCTGTGAGAGAGTGTCTGTGAGAGTCTGTGAGAGAGTGTCTGTGAGAGTCTGTGAGAGAGTGTCTGTGAGAGTCTGTGAGAGAGTGTCTGTGAGTCTGTAAGAGAGTGTCTGTGAGAGTCTGTGAGAGAGAGTGTCTGTGAGAGTCTGTGAGAGAGAGTGTCTGTGAGAGTGTGAGTCTGTAAGAGAGTGTCTGTGAGAGTGTGAGTCTGTAAGAGAGTGTCTGTGAGAGTGTGAGTCTGTGAGAGTGTCTGTGAGAGAGTGAGAGAGTGTCTGTGAGAGAGTGTGAGAGAGTCTGTGAGAGAGTGTCTGTGAGAGAGTCTGTGTGAGAGTCTGTGTGAGAGTCTGTGAGAGAGTGTCTGTGAGAGAGTGTCTGTGAGAGAGTGTCTGTGAGAGTGTCTGTGAGAGTGTCTGTGAGAGTCTGTGAGAGAGTGTCTGTGAGAGTCTGTGAGTGAGAGTCTGTGAGTGAGAGTTTGTCTGTGAGAGAGTGTCTGTGAGAGAGTGTCTGTGAGAGAGTGTCTGTAAAAGAGTGTCTATTAGAGAGTGTCTGTGTGTCTGTGAGAGAGTGTCTGAGAGTGTCTGTAAGAGAGTCTCTGTGAGAGAGTCTCTGTGAGAGAGTGTCTGTGAGAGAGTGTCTGTGAGAGTGTCTGAGAGTGTCTGTGAGTCTGTGAGAGAGTATCTGTGAGAGTCTGTGAGAGAGTGTCTGTGAGAGTGTCTGTGAGAGAGTGTCTGTGAGTCTGTAAGAGAGTGTCTGTGAGAGTCTGTGAGAGAGAGTCTGTGAGAGTCTGTGAGAGAGAGTGTCTGTGAGAGTCTGAGTCTGTAAGAGAGTGTCTGTGAGAGTGTGAGTCTGTGAGAGTGTCTGTGAGAGAGTGAGAGAGTGTCTGTGAGAGTCTGTGAGAGAGAGTCTGTGAGAGTGTGAGAGTCTGAGAGAGTGTCTGTGAGAGTGTGAGTCTGTAAGAGAGTGTCTGAGAGAGTGTGAGAGTCTGTAAGAGAGTGTCTGTGAGAGTGTGAGAGTCTGTGAGAGTGCCTGTGAGAGAGTGAGAGAGTCTGTGTGAGAGTCTGTGTGAGAGTCTGTGAGAGTGTCTGTGAGAGTGTCGTGAGAGTGTCGTGAGAGTGTCTGTGAGAGTGTCTGTGAGAGTCTGTGAGAGTGTCTGTGAGAGTGTCTGTGAGAGAGTGTCTGTGAGTCTGTGAGAGAGTGTCTGTGAGAGAGTGTCTGTGAGAGTCTGTGAGAGAGTGTCTGTGAGTCTGTAAGAGAGTGTCTGTGAGAGTCTGTGAGAGAGAGTCTGTGAGAGTCTGTGAGAGAGAGTGTCTGTGAGAGTGTGAGTCTGTAAGAGAGTGTCTGTGAGAGTGTGAGTCTGTAAGAGAGTGTCTGTGAGTGTGAGTCTGTGAGAGTGTCTGTGAGAGTGTGAGTCTGTGAGAGTGTCTGTGAGAGAGTGAGAGAGTGTCTGTGAGAGAGTGTGAGAGAGTCTGTGAGAGAGTGTCTGTGAGAGAGTCTGTGTGAGAGTCTGTGTGAGAGTCTGTGAGAGAGTGTCTGTGAGAGAGTGTCTGTGAGAGAGTGTCTGTGAGAGTGTGTCTGTGAGAGAGTGTCTGTGAGAGTGTCTGTGAGAGTGTCTGTGAGAGAGTGTCTGTGAGAGTCTGTGAGTGAGAGTCTGTGAGTGAGAGTTTGTCTGTGAGAGAGTGTCTGTGAGAGAGTGTCTGTGAGAGAGTGTCTGTAAAAGAGTGTCTATTAGAGAGTGTCTGTGTGTCTGTGAGAGAGTGTCTGAGAGTGTCTGTGAGAGAGTCTCTGTGAGAGAGTCTCTGTGAGAGAGTGTCTGTGAGAGAGTGTCTGTGAGAGTGTCTGAGAGTGTCTGTGAGTCTGTGAGAGAGTGTCTGTGAGAGTCTGTGAGAGAGTGTCTGTGAGAGTCTGTGAGAGAGAGTCTGTGAGAGTGTGAGAGTCTGTGAGAGAGTGTCTGTGAGAGAGGGTCTGTGAGTCCAGCTCTACCAGTAAAACAGAAGCGCGAGACGGTGTGCAGTCAGCTGAGTTTTCTCCATCTTATAGTCCACTATTGTTTTCGTATCCATCTGTTGAAAATGTCATAATTTGGTTTATAGGCTGGCTAGTTTTTCAATATTGCATAGCCTAATATAAACGCTGAAAGGAAAAATAAACAGTTTCGACTAAGCGTCATTTGGCAAACACAGCATCATGTGTTTCTTAAAATAAAGCAGTCTAGCCGCTTTCAGTCACTAATTTACATTTAAACAATGTCCTTAAAAAGAACACGATTATTGGAATGTTATGTATTTTACACAGCGCTTTGTATCTTGCATCTGTCACTGTGAGCTTCACAAAACTGCAGATTGTGGTTCACTGTCATCCAATATACTCCTTGAAATTATTTTGCATTTTAACTGGTGATAAAACGCCGATGTTTGCTGCAAGATCTTATACCGCTCGCCAGAAACAGCGCCTTAAAAGCAGGCACTGAGTCACGGCGCTATGAATCTTTCTGCCAACAGTTTTACTATGTGTCATTTTGTTTCTAGAGAGAGGTTGTCGCTGTTCTCCAACTACATATAATGTAGTCAGCTCCTGTCTGTATTCTGACGAGACACTCTATGAAAATTAGGAGTTCCTTAGCCATGAGGCAACTGACAGAAAACATGTCTTAATGTGCTGAGTCTCATTGTAAATTGCAAGTGCAAAGATCACCACAGTTTCTTTTAACAATCTGCCTGCAGATTAACACAACTAACAGAAGCGGAAGCAAGCACATTTAGTGGATAACGTGTGTCAATTATATAAACAACCCGTGCGTTCAACAGTGTTAACAAATAAGTTAAAAGCGTCGTGGTCTCACATGATCTATTTATTTTTCAGTTCTACCGCACCCACGAACCTTTTTCTTTTTATTAGAAGTTGACATTGGAGGTGACAGAAAAAGCAGCTCGTAAGATTTTCAAATGAAATAGGCGCCACAGACTGAAAGTGAGTGAAGTCAATGCCTCTCCATAAAATTATAAGGGCAGGAGCAGACGAAAGAAATAAGCAACAGCTCGGGAGGGGGAAGAACAGAGGCAAGAAGCAACAGAGGGGAGGGTCGAGGGATAGATAAACAAGCACCAGAAAATGTCTACTGTCTGAGGCGACATTGGCTTAGTCGGAAGTGAATTGCTCCTTGAAGAATTCACATCAGATGCTTCCGAAGTTAAGAATAACAAGCTAACGAGGAGGGAGGGGGAGAAGGGAGGGGGTTGGAGGGAGGGGGTAGTGAGAGCAGACAGCAAGGTGGTGGAGGAGCATGATTCACGCGCCGGAAGGCTTAATGAGCCATGACAGAAGCGCGTGCTGTGCGCGTAACCGCACACTGTATGCCACGGAAAAAGCTGTGGTCGCACTTTTAAAACCCCACAACTAAATGTCTCGCCAGACCAGCGCAAGCGCTGGATCAGGGCGAGACCTAAAAACAATTGTGTCCTTGGATGGTTTTTGGCCCTTCAACTATTTTGCTTTCAAACCCTCCATCGTAAGGGCACTCAGCAGCAAACCAATGCGCATACCTATCCCGATATCCCCATGAGAGTTTTCTTGGTACCAAGAAAGTAAGGAAAGGGAGATGTGATGATTTACATACCTGGGGATCCTCTCCTGCTGGTTCTCTGCCTTGCTGTCCTCTCGCTGTAGTTCCTCTATGCTGTAAGACCTGGGAAAAGAAAGAAAGGAAAGTTAAACAGACTGACGAATCAGTAAAACAGGCTTGTCTCTTTAAACAGACCAGCTGAGCTAACCAATGGAAAGGAGACTGCAGAAAGAAAACGGAGGCTCGAACTCTGGAAAACGGGAGAAGAAATGCGGATGTGAGATCCCAGGGGAATAGAACGGAATCTGAGGAAGGAAGAATTACCCGGAATTATGCAGCCGAGAGGATGGAGTGCCCACCTCGAAGGGAGACCGCTGCGGAAGCCACCAATCCAGAGAATATTGACGGACTCAGCCTGGAGGACGAGGACGTCGAGTAGTGCCCGGAGGAAAGGTGGATAGTCCCGGAGGACGCTGACTAGCTGCTGCTACTCTGGGGAGTTAAGGCACAGCGGGTGAGTACCCGGGGTCAGATTTTGAATACGGGACACAGGCGGTGTTGGTGGAGGGTGTATTAGCACAGTGTACGCTTTCCCAAGTCAACAATCTGAATCCAATAGGGAATGCCTACATATAAATAAACTATACGTACACAATAAGGGCTACAAGTCCCATAATGCTCCAGGCAGAACAATATAAAGAAAAAGGAGATTGAAATCCCTATTGTTTCCTCACCAGAAGTGATTAAGACAAATACCTGAAAAGGGATATTACATAGAAAACCGCCCTGATTAGACTTTCCTGAACAGTCCCAAGATAACGGATATATATATAATTTATATATTTTCTATTCTGATTCTATTATTTTCTCATATATGTAAGGGAGGAAAGAAGGGAACATAATGAAGGGGCACTTCTAATCTTTTATGTCTAGTGAATGGCAGATCAGGCACACAATAACCTTCGGTTGCCTTCACTGGCACACTACTTCTTTTCCTACCTAACCACCAGAGGTTTTGGTGACAGAGACTTCTAGGTATTATCTCTGGAATCGTTACTTACTGCTCGTTTCTTTTTTCCACGGAGAATCCGGGTAACACAGCGACACCCGAAGACCTAGAAGGAGAAGACGGAAAATCAATATTTGGAGAAATTTTCATTAACATTTACGTATATCAATATCACAATACTTTGACTAAAAGACGCTATTGTGAAACAAATTAAGTCTCCTCGCCTTTACATC
Organism: Calotriton arnoldi; assembly: GCA_963921515.1. NCBI lineage: Eukaryota > Metazoa > Chordata > Amphibia > Caudata > Salamandridae > Calotriton > Calotriton arnoldi. The sequence continues at coordinate 2,368,780 of CAWUFW010000476.1, read as the reverse complement.
TGGCCCAGTCTCCCAAAAGTACCACAAGTGGGGTCAGAAGTTAGATCTGGAAGTATGGAGGCGGTGGTGAACAAGATGGCTGAGAGCCATGAGAAGCTGGAGCGGGCGATGGAAAAGTTCCTCAATACAGCAGCAGAAGATCATGATGCAATACACAAGGCCCTGACAACACAATATACGATGCAGCAGACAGCCCTTGGAAGATTGGCTGATACCCTAGGACAACAGAGGGAACATACTGGGTTGCCCTCAATGGTTCTGCAAAAATATGTGAGTGGAGACGCAGCTGTGGTCCGTTCAGGTTACAGCGGTGGGGCGGTGAGGCCGTGTAAGGGGGGATTTCGAGGGACGATGCCGAGGGAAAATTAAATAAATAATTAATTTCCCCTTGGCATCGTCCCTCGAAATCCCCCCTAACCCGGCCCCACCGCTCTACCTGCACGGACCGCGGCTGGTGGAGAGGATCCAGATTTTTTCTTTAACAATTATGAGAGAATGGCAGAGGCTGCAGCCTGGCCGGCTGTCAGATGGAGGCAATATCTAGGTCCTTTGCTAACAAGTGAGTTACAATCCGCCTGCCAGACTTCAAATCCTTAGGGTACTACTCTCTATACTGAGATAAAAGGAACATTCTGGAGCATTTGGGGGTTGACGATGAAACTTTTTTTTGGGGGATACATCTTGATTGATTTTTGTTCACAAGTAGTATTCACATGCAAGATAATATCACAATGGCTTTTCAACAATAACCATATCATGCATCTCTGCGATCCATTCTTCTCTGTTTGAACCAAGAAAAAACTGAACACTTATCATCCCCTCTCTCCCACCCCAACTTGCTTCCAGTTATCAATAATTCCACAGGTTACACATAGTACTTTTACTATATACTGCAAGACTATTAGAGCACATGTCGAATTCCCTCCATCAGTTGTGGGCCGGAGTGTTATTAGTACGGATTACGATCTCTGGGCTGTCCTCGGTGTCCCGTCCCTCCCGCCCGCCTCTGTCTCCTGCTGCGAACTCGGGCGGGGCCTAACAACTCCTGTATCATCATTTCCCAGACCAGTAGCACTTCCGGCAGTTCGTTGTCCCTCCTCGTGTTTCTCATGTGTTCTTCCTCTACGGTCGCCCACTCTTTTAAATCTCCCTCCCATTTGTCTCTAGCAGGCACTCGTGAGCTTAGCCAGTGTATCGATATACGTCGTTTAGCCACAGTTAATCCCAGTACTGCAAATCGTCTGCTAATATTAAACTTTGGGTCTCTTGGTAATAGTCCGAGCAGGCAGCTACCTACCGCTAGCGAGATCTCCCAGCCTGCTACATGGTGCAGTTGCTCAACCACTGTTGGACTACCGGAGGGCAGTGCCACACCATGTGCAAAAAATCTGCTTCTGGGTATTGACACTTGGGGCAGCGAGAGACATGTGTTGGGTAAATGGCATGCAGACATCTGGGGGACAGATACATCATGTATTTTATGTTATATTGGATCTGTTTGAACTTTGCACACACCGAGACTTTCCGGACCTCTGCATGTATGCAAGACCAGTCACCGGGGGACAGGGGCTCACCGCACACCGCCAGCCATCTCTCCTACACTTTTAGTGGTTTACACTGTCTGCACGTAATGACCTATAGGGGTGAGTTACAAATTTGCGCCCTCCCGCCATAGTGATCATAGTGACTAGTGTATGCGTGGGGTCTGTGGACTCCGGGAATTTTGGCCATAGTTGTCGTGCCGTGGCGGCAATCTTTGCGTATTGTAGGAATTGTCCTTCGCCTAGAGCAAACGTTTCTATTGCATCTGGTAGTGTGATAAATCTACCCTCTGGGTACAAATCGGACATCATTAAACAGCCACCTTCTTGCCACCGCCCAATTGACTGAGCTGTCTGAGCAAAGGAGGGAACAATCCAAATATCCAACTTCGGGGCATATGGTGCCTTTTTTTATTAAGGTCTGAAACGTGCGTTCCCACATCCTAGCCATCAGTTGAACCAATGAGGGGAATGATCGCGGGAGGCCCCTACCCCTCATCAGTATTGTCCCCAGTTGTTGGACATCACATATATCTGAGAACAAGGATCTCTCCCAGTTTGGGTCTGTGTCTAACAAATGTATTGCATGTTGAAGCTGCTGTTATATGGTTTATAGGCACATTATCGACATTGCTAAGTTGGCATGAGCTTCGCTGCCATGATGCTGCTTTTGCGCACGCTACTACATGACTTTGTTTTTGCAAGACTTTGTTTGTGCCTTTCACATGGGAACGGGTTGCTTTTTGCCTTCTCTGCCTTTCCTAGAGTTTAGTCTGAACACGATGTGCAAGGTCGATAAACAATGCCCCTTGTTATTCTGTTCTGGTCAGGCCCTAGCACCTAGACATAACATGCTACACACAGCTGCAGTACTGAAGACTCGTGCTTTGATATTACGTTGTTGCATGTTGTTTTAACACACTTGGAGAAAGCCGTTCCATGGAGAAGAGCTCTGCTGTTCCTATGATGTAAACTTTACATCCAGGCTTTAAGGTATAGGGTCTGCTGTCAAAGCCTAGAGATCTTCCTTTATATAAAATAAACTTCTTCTAGCCAAGGGGAGGGTGGTTAGGCCTAAGGGCTCTTATTCCACAGTCTTTATATAATGTCTACTCCCTTTGTATTCTATGGAATTGTAACAATGCTAACTGTGCTGAGTTTATGCCTTTTGCTGCTAGTAGTGGCTCATATACTGTATTGTAGAGCACGATAGTTAAAATAAACATTTTGAACTATTTCAGTGACTCTGACAATTCTTATTGTGGACAAGAGTGAGTGAGCGAAAGAGTATGTCTTGCTCCCGCGATTTCTGAGAGAGTCGGGAGTGTTGTGTTCTGGGTTGTCTAATCATTTGTAGCTTTGTGATATTTGGAGGAGAACGAATGAGACACTATAGCTAGTCGGTTTGGGATTTTGGGTACTAATGTGGTAGGTTGGTACACCCCTATTCACTGAGGTCCTGTTTTCCTGCGCATAGTTCTGTGTATGTGCAGAATCCCTGCAACATGGCGCCGCCAACGTTTGGACTGGTTCTTATCTGCGAGACGCTGGAGTAGTGCTTGTGCTTGTCCACAATACCCTCACTTCTGTTTCCGGAGACAGCTGTGACGGTGTAACCTCCTATATTGATGTTTTATAGGTTCTTTCAAGCTTGAAGTTTTAAAAAGGTTTTTTCTCTTACCCGTTATTGCGCTGCCTCACTTTAGGTTGGCGGAGGCGTGGTTAGGTCAACCGGCGTCGATGGGGGTTGCGGTACCACCGGAGCCGGGATCGAGGCCGGAGCCGAGGCCGGGATGAAGGCTGGTGGGACAGGCGGCGCCGGGACCGGAGTCGACGGCAACGCCGGAGCAACCCCATCAGGGCCCGCGGGGCCCGAAGGCGCACCGGAGGGACCTGGAGGCCCGAAGAGGCGGGCCATGGCCGACAGGAATTCCTGTATTTCGGCCGGAGTCGCCCCTGAACCCGGAAAGGATGGGTAATGCGGGGGCGGCTCCATAGGCATGTCCGGGGCCGGGGGCGGGGACGGTGCCGACTGGGGCCTCAGCCGAGTCACGAGACCGGCGAGCGAGAAGTCTTAGAGCGATGGCGCTTCTTAGACTTTTGTGCTTCGACTTACCTGAGGAGCGCGAAGACTTGGACTCCGACGACCGGCGGGGACTCCGCGACCGGCCCTCGACCTCTCCCGGGACCGGGGGCTTGGTGCGGCGCGGAGCCGACTGCCGGACCTGGAGTAGCTTTCGAGACCGCTCTCGCAAAGCCTTCGGGTGAAGTTTCCGGCAGTCAGGGCACGACTTCGTGTCGTGGTCTCGGCCGAGACAGAAGAGACACTCCAGATGCGGGTCTGTGATCGACATCATGCGACCACAGGCTCTGCATGGCTTGAAGCCGGGCATCCCTACGACACCTAGGAGTCGTGAAGACTCGATGAAGAAACAGTGAAAAAATTCACAAAAAAGTTAGTCAAAAATTGACTAGGGCACTGCTCTACCCGGATCTGCACTTACTGGCGTGGAAAAAGAAGAACTGACGTCAGCGCGCAGGGGCGGCGTCTAAGTACTGCCCGCGACGTCATCCCGGCGATCACGACGTCGGCGACGGACGCGGGGCCGCACGACGCCGCCTACCGACGCGCAAGGGGTACTGCTACGCAAAAACTTTCCGGATCCAGCCTGACGCCTGGGGATATTCTAAGGTAAGGAATCTGTCACTAACGTGTCTCTTTCAGATGCACAAGTTACTAACTTGTGTAACGATATATCTGTAAGAGACAGTAGTTAGTGACAGATTCCTTACCTTAGAATATCCCCAAGCGTCAGGCTGGATCCGAAGTCTTTACGTAACAGTACCCTTGCGCGTCGAGTAGGCGGCGTCGTGCGGCTCGCGTCGTCGTCGACGTCGTGATCGCCGGGATGACGTCGCGAGCAGTCACTTAGACGCCGCCTGCGCGCTGACGTCAGTTCTGTACACAACTTTCGCGCCAGGAACACAGAGCCATGCAAGAAGCTGACATAGGTGTCTGAAAAATACTAGGGCCCTGAAAGGGATGTCCTTAACCCTAGAAATCAGTTTGCAGAACGGGGAGGATGGGTGGGCGGTAAGGAATCTGTCACTAACTACTGTCTCTTACAGATATATCGTTACACAAGTTAGTAACTTGTGCATCTGAAAGAGACACGTTAGTGACAGATTCCTTACCTTAGAATAGATACCCCAGCAATACCAACCCCGGAGGTGGGTCTGCGAACAAAGATCAGACAAGGAAGTCCCGGAGGACAGAACGGCCAAAGAAGCCGTCCCTCCGGACCTGACTGTCAAGGCAGTAGTGCTTCGTAAATGTGTGCAGCGAGGCCCACGTAGCTGCCTGACAGATATCCTGCAGCGGAACACCGCGGCCTAAAGCCGTGGTAGCAGCTGTTGCCCTGGTGGAATGGGCACGCAGCACAACAGGAGGCTCCTTCTTAGCCAAAGAATAGCAGGCTTTGATACACACGGTCACCCAGCGGGAGATGGTTCTCTTGTGCACCGCCCGACCTTTTTTGGCGCCCACGTAGCCAACAAAGACCTGGTCATCCACCCGGAAGTGTTGTGTGCGGTTGAGATAAAAGGAAAGCTCACGTTTTGGGTCCAGACGGTGGAGCCTCTCTTCCTCTCTGGAAAGGGCAAAGTGATGGTCTGCCCAATGTGGAAGGCAGTAACCACCTTTGGCAAGAAGGACGGACGCGTCCTAAGAACAACCTTGTCTGGATGGACAGACAGAAAGGGAGGTTTGCATGATAGAGCCTGGAGCTCACTCACCCGCCGAGCGGAGGTGATGGCCACCAGAAAGGCTGTCTTCAGAGTGAGAAGACGAAGAGGACAGTTATGTAGAGGCTCAAAGGGAGCGCACATAAGAAAGGTAAGAACCAAGTTCAAGTCCCACTGAGGCATCACAAACGGAACAGGAGGGAAGAGGTGTGTAATGCCTCTTTAGAAACCTGTTAACAACAGGGGACTTGAAAAGGGAGGGCTGATCAGGAAGCCTGAGGAAGGCCGAGATGGCACAAAGATAGCCCTTGATGGTACCCAGGGCAGAACCCTGTTGGGCCAGGGAAAGAAGGAACAGAAGAACCTCAGAAAGAGGGGCAGAAAGGGATTCACAGCCTTTGCTGTGCACCATGCCACAAACTTGTTCCACCTGCAGGCGAATACCACCTTAGTGGAGGGACGCCTGGCTGCCAGAATTACATCACAAACTTCGGGAGGCAAGTCGAAAGGAATCAACTGCCGCCGCTCAATCTCCACGCAAGCAGGTGGAGGCTGGACAGGTTCGGGTGGAGGACCGTCCCCTGCTGCTGCGACAGAAGATCCTCCCGAAGAGGCAGACGGATCGGGGGATCTACGCTCATACTGAGTAGCTCGGGATACCAAACTCTTCGAGCCCAATCCGGAGCCACAAGAATGACTTGGGCACGGTTGCGCATGATCTTCTTCAGCACTCTGGGCAGAAGTGGTATAGGCGGAAAGGCGTACAACAGACCGCAACTCCACTCGCGACGAAAGCGTCGCCGAGCGAGTGCCGCCTTGGAAATTCCAACGCGCAGAATTGATGACATTGCGCGTTCTCTTCGGTGGCAAATAGATCTAACCAAGGCTCTCCCCACTGCAGAAAGAGACCTTGCGCCACTTCCGAGTGAAGACGCCATTCGTGATCCATCATGCACCTGCGGCTGAGTTCGTCCGCCCTGGCGTTCAGGGAACCTGCCAGGTGTTGAACCATCAGGAACATGCCCTGATGTTCCAGCCATGTCCAGAGGCGCAGAGCCTCCTGACAGAGGGTCCACGACCCCACCCCGCCCTGTTTGTTGCAGTACCACATGGCGGTGGTGTTGTCTGTGAACACCTGCACTACCTTCCCTTTGACAGAGGGAAGGAATGCCTTGAGTGCAAGTCGGATCATCCGGAGCTCCAGAAGGTTGATATGGAGCCGGGACTCCGCCGGAGACCAGAGGCCTCTGATCTCCACCTCTCCCATGTGACCGCCCCATCCCAGAAGGGACGCGTCCGTCACAACTGTGTGCTCTGGCTGGGGAATGGAGAGGATCTGCCCATGACCCATTGCCGGTTCGAGAGCCACCACTGCAACTGTTTTGCAGCCCCTCCGAGATCTGGACGTGATCGGACAGGTTGCTCTGGTGCTGCGCCCACTGGAACTTCAGGTCCCACTGCAGAGCCCGCATATGCCATCTGGCATGATTGACCAGCAGGATGCAGGAGGCCATGAGGCCCAGCAGCCTCAGGGTCATCCGTACCGAAACCCAGGATAAAGGCTGAAAGATTGGAATCATAGCCTGAATATCCCGGACTCGCCGTTCGGGAGGATAGGCCCGAAACTGCGTCGTGTCCAGAACTGCTCCGATGAAAAGGAGCTGTGGAGAAGGAATCAGATGTGACTTCGGCACATTGATGGAGAACCCCAGCGAGTGCAGGAGTTCGGCCGTAGTCTGGAGGTGGGAGACGACTGCCTGGGACGAGCCCGCCTTCAGCAACCAGTCGTCGAGGTAGGGGAAGACTGGAACCCCTGCCCGGCGCAGATGAGCTGCGACCACCGCCATCACTTTCGTGAACACCCGAGGGGCACTTGTAAGGCCAAAGGGAGCACGGTGAACTGAAAATGCTCGAGGCCTACCGTGAACCGTAGGTAACGCCAGTGGGCCGGCAGGACGGGGATGTGGAAATAAGCGTCCTGCAAGTCCAACGCTACCAACCAGTCTCCGGGGTCGAGGGCAGTCAAGACCTGAGCTAGGGTGAGCATCTTGAACTTCTCCTTCCGGAGGAAGCGATTGACGTTCCGGAGGTCCAAGATAGGACGCATGTCCTCCTTGTCCTTTTGGGCACCAGAAAGTAGTGGGAGTAGCAACCACGTCCTACTTCTGGGGTCGGAACATGCTCGATGGCCCTCTTGGCCAAGAGGGCCGTGACTTCCTTCTGCAGAAGCACCAAGTGATCCCCTGACATGCGGTGGAATTGAGGTGGCATGGCTGGGGGAGGTCTCGAAGGGAGGGAGTAGCCCCTTCGGACAATGTCCAAGACCCACCTGTCCGAGGTGATGGGACGCCAGTGGTGAAGGTGATGGCGGACCCTGCCCCTACTGGCGTGCTGTGCACCTGAAAGGAGGGACTAGGAGGGCTTGGAGGCCGCGGACGGGTTGGAGGTGGTTGCCTGACCCGCACACTGGTTGCCCGAACCGCCACGGCGGTATCCACGTCCTCGGCCACGCGAAGACGCTTGCTGCGCGGGCCGGTGACGTGACTGGGCGCCCCTTCCGTGGCCATGAAAGGGGCGAAAAGCAGAGGTTAGCGGAGGGCGTACAACAGAAAGGCCCAGGGACTTGGCAGTAGCCCGTGAGTCCTTAAAACGCTCCAGCGCATGGTCTGCCTTTGAACCAAAAGACCGACTCCATCAAAGGGCATGTCCATGAGTGTATTCTGGACATCACCCGAGAAACCAGTTGTTCTCAGCCAGGCGTGGCGACGTAGCGCCACCGTCGTCGCAAGCGATCTGCCCAGCGAGTCGGCGGTATCAAGGCCACAACGTATGGTGTATTTAGCCGCATCTCGCCCTTCCGCAATGGCACGGGTAAGCAGTGTCTGGACCTCCTCAGAACACTGCGGCAAAACAGCCGCCACCGAATCCCACAGGGAGTGGGTATATCGGCCCAAAAGGCAAGCGGTGTTGACGGACCGCAAGCCAGCACTGGAGGAAGAAAAAGCCTTCTTCCCAAATTGGTCCAGGCGTTTGGATTCCCTATCCGGAGGGGCGGTAGGGAAGGCGGTTTGGGAGGCAGAGGCTTGGACAACTAAGCTCTCGGGGTGGGATGTTGGGAGAGAAACAAGGGGTCGCCCGGAGCAGGGTGATGGCGTCGGGCCACGTTCCTATCCACAGGAGCCCCTGTGGTGGGCTTGGACCAGGCACCCAAAAGAACGTCAGTGAGTGCATCATTAAACGGCAGCACGGTCTCCGAGGAGGAAGCCGCCGGCTGAAGCACTTCTGTCAGGAGATTAGTCCTGACAGCCACAGTAGGCAATTGGAGATGTAAGGCTCCAGCTGCTCTACGCAACACCGTTGCAGAATTAAGCTCCCTCCTCCGTAGCCACGGGAGGAGACCGCATGCCAGTGTCAGGGAGGTGTCTAGACCACTGACATCCCCAAGTTCCTCAGCCCAGTCCGGATCATACTCACACTGTTGTGTGAGAGGGTCCTCAGACCCCTCCCAGCTCTCCTGGTCCTCCTCTTGTTCAAAATATGAGGAGGAGGGACATTTGGGACCCAAGGTCTCATCGGCGCTGGAGCCGGCGTCGAGCGACGTCGGTCCGGCTCCATGTCCGGAGCCGGAGAGAGCCGGGGACCGATGCCGTCCGGAGCCCCGGACGGCGTCAGGAACGGCACCGGGGACATCGGCGGAGGCGTGGTTAGGTCAACCGGCGTCGATGGGGGTTGCGGTACCACCGGAGCCGGGATCGAGGCCGGAGCCGAGGCCGGGATGAAGGCTGGTGGCGCCAGGACCGGAGTCGACGGCGACGCCGGAGCAACCCCATCAGGGCCCGCGGGGCCCGAAGGCGCACCGGAGGGACCTGGAGGCCCGAAGAGGCGGGCCATGGCCGACAGGAATTCCTGTATTTCGGCCGGAGTCGCCCCCGAACCCGGAAAGGACGGGTAATGCGGGGGTGGCACCATAGGCATGTCCGGGGCCGCGGGGACGGTGCCGACTGGGGCCTCAGCCGAGTCGCGAGACCGGCGAGGCGAAGTCTTAGAGCGATGACGCTTCTTAGACTTTTTGTGCTTTGACTTACCCGAGGAGCACGAAGACTTGGACTCCGACGACCGGCGGGGACTCCGCGACCGGCCCCTCGACCTCTCCCGGGACCGGGGCTTGGTGCGGCGCGGAGCCGACTGCCGGACCTGGAGTAGCTTTCGAGACCGCTCTCGCAAAGCCTTCGGGTGAAGTTTCCGGCAGTCAGGGCACGACTTCGTGTCGTGGTCTCGGCCGAGACAGAAGAGACACTCCAGATGCAGGTCTGTGATCGACATCATGCGACCACAGGCTCCGCATGGCTTGAAGCCGGGCATCCCTACGACACCTAGGAGTCGTGAAGACTCGATGAAGAAACAGTGAAAAAATTCTCAAAAAAGTTAGTCAAAAATTGACTAGGGCACTGCTGTTCCCGGGTCTGCGCTTACTGGCGCGGAAAAAGAAGAACTGACGTCAGCGCGCAGGGGCGGCGTCTAAGTACTGCCCGCGACGTCATCCCGGCGATCACGACGTCGACGACGGACGCGGAGCCGCACGACGCCGCCTACCGACGCGCAAGGGTACTGCTACGCAAAAACTTTCCGGATCCAGCCTGACGCCTGGGGATATTCTAAGGTAAGGAATCTGTCACTAACGTGTCTCTTTCAGATGCATATTTAGCTCCCTATGGAGTGCCTGATACGGGTGCAGAGCTTATCTTTGTAGTGGAGGCAAATCCTGCTTACCACTTTGAGGTGTTTTACTCTTGGGTCACCTTTCCGGCGGTGGATGGAACAGATGGATTGTTTCACGAATACACTGCCATGGCCATTCCTCACGCTTATCAGCCTTATAGGGCTCTTGAGGTTCCGCTTACAGCTTGGCAACACCAAATTTGGTTTATTGGCACCCTTCCTCACCTGGTATCCCCGGTCCGCTTAGGCCCTTTATCGATAGATGGGGCCACGTGGCCCGTTTTGGATGGGTATACCCCACACCCACGTTATTTAACTGTTGCAGTAGCAGACCTTCGCGTATTACATACGTCTTTGATACGCGTACATAGGGCTGTTATACAGTATGTCACGCGCAATTTCCAGGTGGGACCACCTGGTGTTGCTGCGCAACCAGCCGGACATGGTGGTGTAACCATCAGTCCTCTTATGGTTAATTTAGTGATGGGCAAGCGTCCACAGAATAAGGATGAATTACCTTATTGGCTTGCTGAAAAATTTGGACAACTAGAGGCTGTTTTTCCAAATACATCTCCTGTGGAGAAACACAGGATATTGACTATTAGTTTGCCTAAAGACTTACTTCCCGAGTTGGCTGATTGTAACACCTGGGTAAGGTGTTTGCAGAGGTATATTCGAAGTGTTTCGGCACTCCTTCCATGACCGTACTCCCTTCCGTGATTATGCGTGTTCAAGATGAACACGGAGCCGAGGCGGCTGTAGAGTTGGGAATGAGACTGGTGGGAGTGTTCGACGTGGTTGCAGATATGATCCTTGCAAATGTCAAGGGCGATGCGGTAAGCTTTCAAGTGGCAAATCGCTTGGAGGCTGTCCCTGATGTAGACAAACCACGCGAATTGCCAAAGATTATTGCAAAGGCTTATAAAAGCATTGGCGGCAATAGTCTGGGAGTTAAGCCTTTTACTCAAACGCAAACTCAAACACAACAAAAGGCCCAGACTGATAAAGATGGGCGTCCGGTCTTTTCTAAAAAGAACTGGAAAAATAAAAAACAGGGGCAGCAACAGCAGAAGCAAGGTTCGCGTGCTGGTTCACCGACACCTGAGTCTTCTGAGCGTACTTATGACTTGCGCGACCGCGCGAAAATTAAGACTCCTGATAGATTTCAGGTCCCTGATCAGCGTTCTCCTCGTTCTTCACAGGACACGTCTGGCTCTGAAGTCGGTGGAGGGGAGTGCCAAGATCGTGGCAAAAGTCAACCTGCGCCACAGGGACGTGATCAGCCTCGACAGCTGGAAAGCAAAGGAAAACAAGAGGATCTACCTCGTTTTCGACCCCCGTTTCAGAAGAAAAAGGTTGCCGCTTTAACAGCGAGATATGCCTCAGACGGTGAGAACGCGACTCCTGGATTGGACATGGGCAGTGACTCTGCTCGACAGCGCGGCGGAGGTTACCATAGTGCGGGAGGCTCTGCGTCCCTGTCTGGAGGCAACAGCAACTGATACATACATTACAGTAGAGACAGCTGACACCCGGGTGGCCCCCCCGGATAGACTTTATAATGTTATTTTTCAAATTGAAGGTGATATACCGCGTCCAATCAAGGCGGTGTTCTGGGAGAATTTAACGTCCTCATATGACATTCTGTTGGCGGAGGCAGATTGGCCTGCACCCTTTGTGTTGGCAGCTCCTAGGGGGGAAGACGTGATACTTCCGAGTTTTTCGCATTACGTCCCTGAAGAGCATGCCCGGACTTTGGCTGCAGGGTGGGCTTGTGCCCTGGCACCGGCAGTGTATCGTAATCAAGTGGGTTGGGATGTTGATTCACCGGCTCATGAAATTCCCTTACGTTCTATGCCACAGCCGCAACCGCAATATCCAATCAGGCGTGAGGCGAAGGCTCATGTTTGTGACATTCTAACTCGGTTAGAGTATCAGGGTGTGATTGAACCATGTATATCACCAATGAATAATCCTCTCTTTACCGTAACAAAGCCTGATGGTTCATATCGGATTGTATTGGATTACCGAAATTTGAATAGTCATTGCCGCACATTTGCAGTGCAAAACACTCACAGCTAAGCGCTGGTGAACAGCCTTGTTCGTAAAAAATACAAAACTACCCTGGATATTTCCAATGGTTTCTACAGTCATAATCTCGCACCTGAGAGTCGTGACTTGACAGCATTCACCGCCGTCGGGAATCAGAAAAAATTTACGCGCTTGCCTATGAGGTATAAGAATAGCCCCGGGGCATTTGCAGCACGTGTCGTGTCATTGTTACACGACATAGATCCAGATGCGTTCTCGTACGTTGATGACATTTATCTGACGGACGATGAACTTATGCCGCATCTCGTCCGAGTCGACAATATTATTTTGTCCTTTGCCGACTATGGATACAAATTTAATTTTGCAAAGTCACAAATCGCCCATTTGGCGGTGATCTTTTTGGGCTATGAGCTCAATAATGAAGGAAAGGGGCTAGCTCCCCATTTCCTAGAGAAATGTGCACATTTGCAACCACCTAATACGCTGAAGAAACTTCAGTCTTTGCTGGGTTTCTTGAACTTCGGGAGAACTTACATTCCCGATTATGCCCAGCGTATCAAACCGCTTTATGCGTTGATACAACCAACCTTCTCTTCTGCCAGCTGGCTTCCGGAACATACTTCTATACTACATACTTTACAGTCCGACTTGCTTGCGACTAACTACTTGTTGACGCGTGATAACACCACTGGTGATACGTATCGTGCCAGGAACTGTGGGTTTCACATATTTAATGTTCAATGAGGGTGACACAGTACCTATTGCTTACAAATCACATTTATACACTTCGGCTGAAATGCGATTTTCTAATATTGAAAAAATCTTGACAGCAGTACAGATGGCGATCCTGAAGGAACGCTCTCTGGCTCAAGGCAAATGCATTCTTATGGTCACGCCACTTCCTGCTTTGGAAGCCGTGACTAAGGCAAGTGTGCCAAACTCTAAAGCTTTACATCCACGTTGGATACAATGAGCTGCATCGTTGACATCGGCTGATGTCACGTTTATCTTCGATCCTTCTCTTCAGACACAGGAGTTCTTACAGTATGAACATGTTCATCCTCCTCCTCTGTCCATGCTTCCTTTGGAAGAATACGAATGTATCATCTATACCGATGGCTCGGCTCAACTGGCCATCGGTTCTAAACACGCTTATTCAGCAGCTTGCGCAATTGTTGCCGGCTCAGTAGTAAATGGAGCGTTTAAGTCTTCCATTGTGCACACTCAGGTACTTGGAGACTGTATGGCGCAATTGGTGGAGCTGCGTGCTCTCGTTCTTGCTCTCGAGTTTGCTGATCCAAAGGTGAATACTCTTATTGTGTGCGATTCCTATTACTGTGTCCAGTCTTTTAATGACAACTTATTCTTTTGGTCTCGGAATGACTATCGAGATTCTAAGGGCAGCGCAATCAAACATAAGATGCTTTGGGTTAGAGTGGCAGATCTTAAACAACGTCTGCCCCTCGCACATGTTGTACATACTCTTGGCCATCAGCGTGTGGGAGCACATGCTCTTGGTAATGCTTTGGCTGATGAAGCGGCCAAGTCTGCAGTAGCCACGTGTTCCGTAGCAGCAGTTACAAGATCCATGACTAAAATAGATAATGATATTTTACCAGCTATAGCTGCAACAAGGGATGGAACTATTCATCCTCAGGGTTTCCCTTCGAAATACTCTTATCATATAACTCCCGATCAGGTTCCTTATGCTTTGATTCCTTCAGTTGGGGATCGGATGATTCCCAACTTGGACCGCAGACCTGCTTTGATCAAAGCCGCACACGAGGGCATGGCTTCTGCACATGCCGGGGTGTCGGCGACAGTCTCAATTTTGCAGCAACGTTATTGGTGGCATGGTCAATATAAACAGACCCGTAATTATGTACTTTCTTGTGACATTTGTCAACAAATCAAACCTTCTACAGTCACTCGCCCGCCGCAAACACAGCTGTGTATTTCTAATCAACCTTTTGGCTGTATTTATCTTGATCACTGCGGTCCACTCTATTCTGATACTGCGTATAAATACATATTTGTTGCAGTTGATTTGTGCACTGGATTCCTTTGGGTTTGGCCACAACGCATTGCTGACGCTCGAAATGTCATCAGGGATTTGCGTGTCTTTGTCGGGATGTTTGCCTGTGGCACCTTCCATTCAGACCAAGGTCCAGCGTTCGCCTCTAAGGCGTACAAGGATGCGATGAAGTCAATGGGGGTGCTGGTGCAGTTTTCGTCTCCATACAGGCCTGAGGGCAATTCAATTGTGGAGCGAATGAACTGTGACTTGAAGCAATCCTTGACAGCTAGAGTCTTAGGTACTGGCAGGAACTGGCTGGCCCACTTGTATGGGGTTCAACGTGCACTTAATAATCTCCCAAGAAGATCTCTGGGTGGGCGAACCCCAAAAGAAATGCTATTTGGCATTAAAATGTTTGTGCCAGACCTTAATGGTCTAGACGTTGTGGCGGCTGCCGCAACCTTTGATGTAGATAATCATTCTATTGTGTTACAGGATCTACAGAAGACACGTGACAGCTATGCGACTGAACATTTATCCTCTTCCACTGATGCAGCGCTGCTGATTCCAGTTGCCGGTTGGCTTCCAAAAGTTGGGGATCTGGTACGAGAAAAGTTGGAGAACAAAAAATAATTTGGTCCCTCTTATCGTGCACCGGTTCCAGTGCTTGGGCTGAAGGGTACTCGTACAGTCATTTTACCACCGTTGCCTGGTCGCAAAGACAACCGATAAATTTCAGTGGACAAAGTCAAGTTACACCATGTGGCCGATTCTGAATAGCGTCACACCTGCAGTTTCGTGCACCGCAATTTCATTGGATCCACTGACTTCATCATCTTCTATTGGTCCGCGTGTGGCTAGAAAGTGATGGACACTGTAATTGATATTTCACCCATCCGTCTTCTCTCTTCCACTATGGATATCAAGTATATTTACCATCCTGATGAGTCCGTGGAGGAGGTGCCGAACAGACCACAAGAACATCTGGCGGACTCGGAACTTCCACCTCTGATTAATATACCTACGAGTGGCTACAATGGAGAACATGCCAGCCACTCTTCCGGCTCGTCTGCTTCGACATCCAGCTTGCCCGAACCACCGACTAAATTAAGTATTTTCCTCTCTGTTCAAAAAGACTTACCTGGTCCCTCCTTGGACCTACATTTGGTTGGTACTAATACTAATTTTCCTCTTCATGTCAATTGGATTTGTGACAGTGTTTGTTTTGCTCATCAATGGTCATTATTTACCTGAACGCTCTGCTGTGAAGTTGGTCGATGGGAGGCTGGCCCCTCACACATCATCCCATATCATGAAACGTGATCAGACACTAGTGAACATTTCAGCGTTCCCAGTTCCAGATGGCATCGTTTGGGACAAAGTAGCCTTCGAAATCCACGGTCCGACTGAGGTTCTCAGGGTACCTTACGTGTTTCGTGTCTCTTTGGAGATGTGATTACACGGGACATACATTCTGATGATTGGGATGTGCAAGCAGTGCATGCATTGTTTTCGGATTTAAAGTATTATGCGGCTTTTGACGCTGAAGATTTGTATTTAAATGCTGCCAATTATGGGGATCTATTTTGCTATCAACATTATGGGCATCATTTTTTGCACAAAACTAGCACCCCACGTCCCGTTCTTAATTGCACTCAATGGGAACATTGTCCTACTCCCGTTAAAGGGAGTTCAAAAACTCTTAGAGATAAATTTACGTATTTTACAGATTATGACGTATCTAACCCGGCATCCTATTTTTTTAAACTTCAGTCGTCTTCACAAACCAAATTTATGTTGACACATACTACATTGATTTACGCCAACTCGTTTCGAACTAAATTGGCTACACAGGGCTATGATCACTGGAAAGATACCGTTGATTTAAAATCTATCTGGGGCACAAAGCCTCGGCAGGTTCAGGGAACTGAGGCTTTGCATCGTGCCTGTCTGATCCCAGCTCAACTATTATTTTTGAATGATACGGTGTACCAGACCACTTGTTTTGGCCTGGCTACTGCCAAAAATTTAAATACTCCATCCATTCCGTCCTTAGCGGAATATGACGATTGGCGCACCCACACAAATTTTACCATTTCGACACTACAAGCTTCGTTTCGAAATAAGACTTTCAATGTCTCTGGGATTGATTCTTCCGGGTGGCTAGTGTGGCAAACAAATACAAATGCATGCCAATTGCGTTTTTCTAATGTTACACCTGGTTTCATTCAGTCTAGACCTGATCCCCGTTACCACTTAACACATTCCGTCACTACATACTCGGTGGGTAAATTATGCCAGCAATGGTTGTAACATTCCATCTTAGCATCTGTGAAACAACACCTTACACTATTGTCGGATGACATCAATTTGGCTGATTTCATCCTAGGCCCTAGGAATCCTAGGTCTAAGAGGTTTATCTATGAAGCATACAATGAAGTTTGGAAACTTTCGCAGATGGAAGCAGCGTTTCGTCTGCGCCAAATTGATCAGGCCAATTTAGAAAAAGTCCTTGCTGTAGTAGACAATAGCATAAACACTCTTTCCTCACGCATTTATACGTTTGATAATATTGTTTCATCTGTTATTGATATTGTTCAAAGTGATGTATCTGTGCTATATCATGATCAAAATCAGTTAAGATCTGTTATGCAATTTGCTTGGACATTACAGACTCTTAAAATGGGAAAAGTGCCCTGGGATTATTTAAATTCCACTGCTTTATTTTTGCCATTTAATCTAACTGATAAACAAAGATTTATGTCCATGAAAGATGCTGGATATACACTATTGCATATTGAACAATTGGAGCCCTTGCCGGATATACACTATTGCATATTGAACAATTGGAGCCCTTGCCGTTCTCAGTAGCGGAAACTGATTCTGCTGTTTGGTTAATTCATGGGGTTATCTCTCTCCCTTTTTCACAATTTCAATTTAAATCATGTATGCAGCATTTTCCGATTGGCCGCTTCGAACCACTGGGTAGTGCATTCCTACACGAGTGGTGGTCCCTGCCTTTCACTTACAGATGTCTGAGGGAGGGTAAGGAAGTTTTCCTTACGGGGGAGGACTGCGATTCCACAGTAGGACATTCCTTTGTTTGTAAACACGTTAAATTGCACGGCGCTTGTAATGTGTCGGCACCCAATCTGGCTTGTTTTTTAAAAGGGACCCCAGTACCGTCAATAATTCCCGCTTTCACCTTGCTTACAAATGGCAGGTATCTTATTTTGAATAACCAAAACTGCTGTGGTTTACGGGCTGGAGTCCCGTATTTAGTAACTGTTTCCCAGCGCGTAATGTGCTTTTTCCACCCCCGCATGGGAGTGTAGATAGTTCAATTTGGCCTTCCATTTCGACTTTGAAAACAGATTTCAACAAATTGAGCAGGCTCAAAGCGCTACTAATCCAACAGGAGGTGGCCCTCACTTCCGCCCGCGAGACCTTCCAGTTACAGGTGGCTAGCACTTCTGGTGAGATACAGTCCCTTCTCAACACCAACCTCCCACAACATTTTGGGGAGCTTATACACCAAATATTTAATGCATCTGACACCACAGGCCTTGCGCATTTTTTTAAATGTGTGGGATCTGGCATTGTGACTTCTTTTCAGACTATATTTGGAGTAATCCCAAGTTTTATTCATTCTATTTTTTCCAGCGTCTTCGGAGGGTTCCCCTTAATTTTGGCGTTAGACGCTGGAATCCTGCTTCTCCTGTTCCTGCTGCACAATGGCTGCTCATCTTGTGGTACTGCACAGACCAGACCAGGCCAGTTGCAGCTGTACCATGATCGAATGCAACAGGTTTTTGGATGCTTGCCATTAGCCACGCGTGGCGTCAGTTATGGATTTACCTTTCACTTTGCCTATTTCACTTGCGTGCAACCAGTGTTTTACTGTTGACGGTGCCCCTTCTATTGGGCAATGGATATATGCCTCTCCAATACGTCCCGTCCAGTCCCGGATTTTAACCAGTTAATGGGTCCCTTAGAGGCTCATGACCAGGCTTGTTCTGGGGATGGCCGTATGGCGCGTGCAGCAGCACTTGGAGTACTGGCTGAATGGGATGTCTGTGCGGCTGCGCAGAATGTCCTGCATCGGAGTTTCATCGAATATCACGCAAGTTGCCCACTTATACTTTTAGAGGCATCTGATTACGAGGAGCACGTTTGTTCCTTCGACTTACTTAATTTGATGGCATCCCTCTTTTTTACCAACGATAGGGATGATCTTTTGGAGGGAATGGCCTTCCTCGGTTCATACACCTTGATGCGTTGAACACCTCCGTCATTATAACATCTTGGTAATAACTTTGTTGTCCCGGAGGGTGCTCTCATTCGATACGCCACATTGACAATATTGAACATTTTTTTTGTTTGTTTTTTGCAAATTTCGAATGTTTCCAATTTTGGCTATTCCAAACGCTTTGAACTCTGCTTCACTGGTGAACTCTGTTTTGGTCCTTTTGTCTATGTCCTATGACCTTACCAAGGGGAGGGTGTTATATGGTTTATAGGCACATTATCAACATTGCTAAGTTGACATGAGCTTCGCTGCCATGATGATGCTGCTTTTGCGCACGCTACTACATGACTTTGTTTTTGCAAGACTTTGTTTGTGCCTTTCACATGGGAACGAACGGGTTGCTTTTTGCGTTCTCTGCCTTTCCTGGAGTTTAGTCTGAACACGATGTGCAAGGTCGATAAACAATGCCCCTTGTTATTCTGTTCTGGTCAGGCCCTAGCACCTAGACATAACATGCTACACACAGCTGCAGTACTGAAGACTCGTGCATTGATATTACGTTGGTGCATGTTGTTTTAACACACTTGGAGAAAGCCGTTCCATGGAGAAGAGCTCCGCTGTTCCTATGATGTAAACTTTACATCCAGGCTTTAAAGTATGGGGTCTGCTGTCAAAGCCTAGAGATCTTCCTTTATATAAAATAAACTTCTTCTAGCCAAGGGGAGGGTGGTTAGGCCTAAGGGCTCTTATTCCACAGTCTTTATATAATGACTACTCCCTTTGTATTCTATGGAATTGTAACAATGCTAACTGTGCTGAGTTTATGCATTTTGCTGCTAGTAGTGGCTCTTATACTGTATTATAGAGCACAATAGTTAAAATAAACATTTTGAACTATTTCAGTGACTCTGACAATTCTTATTGTGGACAAGAATGAGTGAGCGAAAGAGTACGTCTTGCTCCCGCGATTCCTGAGAGAGTCGGGAGTGTTGTGTTCTGGGTTGTCTAATCATTTGTAGCTTTGTGATATTTGGAGGAGAACGAATGAGACACTATAGCTAGTCGGTTTGGGATTTTTGGTACTAATGTGGTAGGTTGGTACACCCCTATTCACTGAGGTCCTGTTTTCCTGCGCATAGTTCTGTGTATGTGCGGAATCCCTGCAACACTGCGACAACAGATAATACAATTCCAAGTCCGGTATCTCCAAGCCTCCCTTATCCTAGGTCTGTTTCACTGTGTCGAGTCTCACTCTACATCGTTTTCCATTCCACAGAAGTTTCACAATGGGAGTACCACCATTTTGATCAGGGCTACCATGCCTATCAAAGGCAATCTCAGAGTGCTCCAAAACTGGACGGAGTTATGAAGTCCCGCCACAATATGTCCCATATTCAGGTTCGTAAAAACGGTCCTCCTCAAGTGTTATAAACATCCCCAAATATCGGACACTGTCCAACGTCCAAGTTAGCTCAACCTGAGGGAGCTGGGACAATGTGAGTCCTCCCAACAACACGGATTTAGATTTGTTAATCTGGAGTCCCGATGCCTCGCCAAACTTCTCCACCGTACTAAATAACATCGGGATAGAAACTGCTGGTCGCCTCAGATAGATTAGGGCGTCATCAGCGTATAAAAAGACCACATGTTCAGTCTCACCTATCCTTATGCCCAATCCCTCAAGCACCTGTCTCCGATGACTCGCCAGTGGTTCCATAGCTATGGCGAACAGCAAAGGTGAAAATAGGCACACTTGCCTTGTTCCACTCAGTAGTTTCATAGCTGCCGATATACATCGTCCCGTGAGTACTCTGGCCGTAGGATTTGTGTAGAGTAGTTTTACCCCCCAGTCTATAAATCGGGATCCCAAGCCCATTTTTAGGTCGAGCCTAGCATTGCAGCGCATGCGCAGCTCGCTCTGCGAGGCATGCTGTAGTAGGGTATGTTTTAGAAGGCTGGTGGCACTGTCTTTGGTAAACGCTGGCTTCCGATTGATAATGAGGCTTCTTAGTCCCTCCTTGTTACCCCCCTGTCTCCTTTTGTGACCGCCCATCAGGACTGGATCTTTTACTTGCGGCGTTACACTGTCTCCTTCATTAGTCGGTAACCACTCTTTTTTGTTCATTCGGCTTTGGCAATGGCGGCCGCGAAGCGCGATGCAAATATAAACAAGCGGCTGCCTTTGCGCAATGGCGATAGCTTGTTTATTTTTGCATCGCGCTTTCACTTTAACAATAGCTGCCGGCCAACCCCGCGAGTGCTGTGTGGGGTGGCAGCTATTGATGCTTGTTTTTTACCTCATTGGCCCTTCTAAGTTTGTTTAACCAATTTGTGTTAGCAACTGTTCGACGGCTACGGAAGCCTCTCCATGCCAAGATGCCTCTACCGCACCCTTTCGAGTTTGAACAAGCTCAGCTGCTTGGTAACGTCAGCGCTGCCAGCGTGGAAACGGGAGACAGCAGGCGGAAGTGCAAGCGGATAATTCAGGCAGTTGCAGCCACCGCAGGACTCCGTGGCGCACCGAGATAACCCCACGCCCCGTGCAGCATGGAACCCTCCAGGGACACGGTGAGTGCGCGCAGTGACCATGGGGGCGAGAAGACTGCGCGAGCGGAGCCGAGCTTTTAGGTGGGGAGAGAGACTGACAGTAACAGCTGATTTCTCTGGGAACTTTAGATGCCGATTGATGGTGGCGAATCTAATTTTTAGAATGGCACCAAACCGCAAGCACGCGGTCACCTGAAAATGTTTCATATATAGCTACTGGTATTGTGTCCTGGGATGAAGACATGAAGTAATTTTATCGGTAACCATTTTGAGAAATAGTTTACTTCAGATCAGTTAGCCGGAGGTGGCATGTCCTTTGGGGTGGGCTAGGGTGGGCTTGGAGGTCGTGCAAAGCATCCTAACATATTGCCACTATCTCCCAAAGGGAGTGGAAGCAGAGACTCGAGGAATACAAGATCAGTTCCTGAAGGAGGCAGGTGCTCCCAATGTGCAGGATCATGTCCTATGGGGCTGGTGTGCAAAGGATTTGCCGGGACTTTGCCTGAAGGAGGGGACGCAGAAGATTCCTGGATGCAGGATCAGTTCCCAGGAGAGCAGGTGTAAAAAGATAAGCCCTTGTCTTAGAAACTCAAGCAGAGGCTGTGCGGATACGCCATCTCTCTTCGGTAAAGTTACACGGAAGCCTACCAGGGTTCACAACCACCACTTGCAGGGAAGGGCGTAGATATTGGCTTCCAGCGTTTACGATCTCTCCACGGGTTGAGGCAGTGCGTTCCGGGATGCAGAATTTCCGCCTGTAGATGCAGAGCCTCCCATTATATAAATCAATGCATGTCTTTCTGAGGATTCCCAGGATTCAAGAGTTCTTTATGGTTGGGTACAGAGACTTCCTTGATACAGTTTCATTCACTCAGTGAGGATGAGGCTCACAGAATTCAGAATTTCACCGTACTGTGTAAAGGGATTCTCTGGATACAAGATTTGTCACTGTGTTATGTTTCGTATATCGGCCCTAATGTAGACCTGTTCATATATGCCATAATGTAGAAATACTCGTATATGCCCTATTATGGTCATACTCGTACATGCCCTATTATGGTCATACTCGTACATGCCCTATTATGGTCATACTCGTACATGCCCTATTATGGTCATACTCGTACATGCCCTATTATGGTCATACTCGTATATGCCCTATTATGGTCATACTCGTACATGCCCTATTATAGTCATGGCTCCTAATATAGGCATGATCTTTCAACTACATTAGTCTTACACAACGAGCTCTGAGGGCTGAACGTTATCTAGTCTGTGGTTGGAACACTGCAAGGTCTTTCCAGAACACAGGCCTACAATGTACTCATAAATTATGCATGAGCATTCACCAGCTACATCTCCCGCATAATATGTATGTACAAAGTTCACCCCTGACGTCTTCCTCATGTCCAACAAAGACCAATACAAACCATACTGAGGGACAAGACACTTTAGGGTATAAATACACCACATCTTGCCACGGTGAGATAGAGGAAACCGAGACTTCTTGCTGACACACTGACAAGAGACGCTGAGGCTCCTGCATGCAGTCGCTCCACCTGACAGCGGTCTAACACAGCCCTTGCGGGGTGTCCAACTCGAGACCAGGACGGGGTCCCACACTCTCTCTATTCAGGTATGGGGGTTCGACTAAATCCTAGAGGGATTCTTGGCTCTTAGGCTTTTAGACCTACACATATGCTAGGTACACTCAGGTACATCTAGTTAGGCATCGTAGCAGTACGCGCACTTGCATAATGCTTTTTATATTCATGTATGTATTCATGATTATTGCAATATGGTAGAACTGTTCTAGCCTTTCACTTTGATCGTACTGCTGATAATATATCTCTGCTATTGTCTGCTGGTTGCTGCAGCACATATATTTTACACTAGAATAACAACTGTTCAATAAATACTTATTGAAAAGCCCAGACTGTTTATTCTGTGTAACTCTCTGAGACAAACCGAATAAGTGAGCACGAGTGACTGAGCGAAAGGTAGTACATTGTTTCCACGATTCTGAGGAATTTGGGTTGTCATGATCTAAGGTTGCCAGAAACGAATCTCTCCTCGATAAGAGGAGATTCTAGTGGCACTGTGAGCTAGCTAATGTAAATCCGGCTAATATGCGGTGGGGGTGCACAGAGTCAGTATAACACCAAGCCCACGGTTTATGTTATCCAAATGCGCAGGTCCTGCAGGGGTACTATAGGAACTACACGACATGGCGCCCAACGTTGGTTGGGTACTTATTTAACAGTAGAATCTGAGTAGTTCAGTCGTGCTATTCTCAGAGAACCTACTCACAAAACCCCAGAGACGTCTGGAGTGGGTGGGCACAAACTCCGCCACAGCTGAGTAGGCGAGATATCCTATTTATCGGCTGTTGGTTAATCAAGCTTGAAGGACATTTACTTCCTAAATTGTGCATAACACCTCATCTTAGTTCCCTTTGAACACTTCTTCCTCTAAAAATGCCTGATTCCGAGGCAGGGGACGACAGAGTTGACCTGAACCTTTTAGAAGGAGGAGAAGATCCTGAGGATGCAATACAGATTGCACCAAAATTCAGAAGGACAGTCACCATAAGACTATTAGAAAATGGCTTACAAGCCAAGGGTTGTCATGTGGTTTGTGGGCTCATGGTCTGCATTGCTAAGTTAGCTTAGGCCTGGGTGCCATGATACCTCTTTGCGCACGTTACTTTGTGACTTTGTTTTTCCAGCCTCTGCTTGTGCCCGGCTATTTTAGAACTGTCTGCCTTTTTGCCTTTCACCTTTCCTCCTGTTCCCTTTGGGTTGCGTCTGCACATCATGTACAAGGTCGAAAAACAATGTCCCTTGTTCTTGCTGATCTGGTCAGCCCCTCGCACTTAGCCATAACACTGAATGCAGCTGCACTGGGGAAATTCGTGTGCTTTTAATATTGTGATTTCACTGTTAGAGACAGTTGGAGAAAAACCTTTCCAGAGAGAAGAGCTGTGCTTGTCTGATGATGTAAAACTTGCATCTAGATATTGAGGTATGAGGGTTCGCCTGACAATGCCCAGAGGTCTTCTATTTTTGATAATAAACTAGCTACTAGCACGGGGAGGGTGGTATGGTCATTTAGCCCTATATCCACTGCTTTATGAAATGCTTTCCTCGTTTGTATTCTATGGAATTGTAACTATGCTTATTGTTTTATTCTTATGCATTATGCTGATAGTACTGGCACGTGTACTGCATCTTAGAGCACAGTAGTTAAAATAAACATTTTAAACTATACAGTGACTCTTATTACGCACGTTGTGGACAAGTATGAGTGAGTTATGAAAGGGTGTCCTTGCTCCCGCGAGTCCTGAGAGAGAGAGAGACCGTGTTCTGGGTTGTCTAATCATTGGTAGCTGCGCTGCTAATGAGACGCTAAAGCTAGTCGGATTGGGATTGTGGGTACTAAGGGGCATAGTTGGCTCACCACTATACTCTGAGGTCCTATTATCCTGTGCATAGCTCTGTGTATGTGCAGAATCCCTACAACATGGCGCCACCAACGAAGTGGGCTGCTTATCTGCGAGACGCGTGAGTAGTGCTTGTCCACAACACCCTTCGCAGACGCTTCCGGAGGCGTGTGTGAGGGCGATACCTCCTATATTGACGTTTTTATAGGTTCTTTCAAGCTTGAAGTTGTTAAAAGGTGTTTAGATAAAACCCTATATTGTGCTGCCCCATACTAGGTTGTAGGATATTTTTTGCCTTAAATGGCTGTCCAAATTGCGGCACATAGCCGCGCAGCGCTCCGGGCTCACTTGACCGCTTATGGAGTGCCTTACGCGGGTGTCGATCTGATCTTTGTGGTACAAGCAGATCCTGCTTACCACTTTGAGGTGTTCTACTCTTGGGTCACCTTTCTGGCGGTGGATGGGAATGATAATTTGTTCCATGAATATACAGCCACCGCACTTCCTAATGTCTATAGGCCTTATAGGAATCTTGAAGTACCGCTCACGGCATGGCAACACCGTGTTTGGTTTGATGGCGCCCTCCCCCAACCGGTTACCTCGGTTCGTTTAGGCCCCTTATCGATTGAAGGGGCCACTTGGCCTGTTTTGGCCGGGTATACCCCACATCATATGACGCTTGCAGTCGCAGAACTGCGTAATTTGCATTCGTCTTTGATACGTGTGCATAGAGCTTTAGTACAGTATGTTACAGGCAACATCCAGGGAGCCCCGCCTGGAGTTGCAGCGCATCCAGCTGGACCGGGCGGTGTAACCATAAGTCCCGTCATGGTTAATTCGGTGATGGGCAAGCGCCCACAAAATAAGGACGATTTCCCTTATTGGCTTGCAGAGAAATTTGACCAGCTGGAGGCAGTCTTTCCAAATACTTCTCCGGTGGAAAAACACAGGATATTGACGATTAGTTTGCCAAAAGACTTAATCCCCGAGTTGGCAGAATGCAACAACTGGGGTAAGGTATTCGCAGCAGTATATGTGAAGTGTTTCGGCACTCCTTCCATGACAGTTCTCCCCTCTGTAATTAAACGAGTGCAGGATGAGCATGGCCCTGAAGCGGCTGTGGAATTAGGGATGAGACTGGTGGGAGTGTTCGATGTAGTGGCTGATTTGATCCTTGCGAATGTCAAGGGCGATGCAGTTAACTTCCAAGTAGCTAATGCTTTGGTCCCAGAACCGGACAAGCCGCGCGAATTACCGAAAATTATTGCACAGGCTTACAAAACCATTGGCCGCAATAGCCTGGGAGTCAAGCCTTTTGCTAAAACGCAAACACAAACACAACCAAAAACTCAATCTGAGAAAGATGAGAAACCAGTCTTTACTAAAAAGAGCTGGAGGTTGAAAAAACAGGGTAAGCAACAGAAGAAGCCGGGGTCGCGAGGCGCCTCCCCAGTTTCCGTCTCTTCTGAACGCACATATGATTTGCGCGATAGAGCGAGAATTAAATCTCCAGAGATTTCCAGTCCCTGATCCGCGTTCTCCTCGTTCTTCACAGGCACCGTCGACCTCCCAGACAGGTGTAGGAGATCGCCAGGATAGAGGCAGGGGTCGAGAGGCTCCACAGGGACGAGACCAACCTCGACAACAAGTCCGAGGGAAACCAGAAGAATTTCAACGTTCTCGCCCACAGTTTCAGAAGAAAAAAGTTGCAGCTGTAACAGCGAGGTATGCCACAGACGGTGAGAACGAGACTCCTGAATTGGACGTGGGCAGTGACGCTCCTAGACAGCGCCGCGGAAGTTACCATAGTGCGGGAGGCACTACGTCCTCATGTGGAGGCGACAGCAACTGATACATTCATTACTGTCGAGACAGCTGACACCAGAGTGGCACCCCCTGACAGACTCTATAATATTGTCATTCAAATTGAAGGTGACATACAGCGTGTTATTAGAGGAATTTTTTGGGAGAATCTGACCTCTTCGTACGACATTTTGTTGGCTGAGGCGGATTGGCTGCCCCCATTCGTACTTGCTGCGCGTAGAGGGGAGGAGGTAATCCTTCCGAGCTTTTCTCGTCATGTCCCCAAGAACAAAGCGGAGGCTCTCGCAGCTGAGTGGGCTGTGTCCCTGGCTCCGGCGTTATACCGCAACCACATGGGCTGGGATGAAGGCTCTCCCCCCCCATGATATTCCTTTGCGGTCGCTGCCCCAGCCACAACCCCAATATCCCATCAAGCGGGAAGCTAAAGGTCCCGTTTCCGAAATTCTGACACAGTTAGAATATCAAGGAGTAATTGAAACATGCGTGTCACCCATGAATAATCCCCTTTTCGCGGTTTCTAAACCCGATGGATCGTACCGCCTAGTATTGGATTACCGACATTTGAACTCTCATTGTCGGACCTTTGCGGTGCAAAATACCCATAGTTCTGCGCTTGTAGACAGTCTCGTTCGTAAAAAATATAAAACGACACTTGACTTATCCAATGGATTTTACACGCACAACTTAGCCCCAGAGTGTAGCCAATGGAGCGCTTTCACTTCCGGTGGTAAACAATTCAAATTCCGGCGTTTACCCATGGGCTACAAAAATAGTCCTGGTGTATTCACCGCCCGTGTTGTCTCTTTGTTGGACAACATAGACCCAGATGCGTGTTCGTACGTCGATGATATCTACCTGACGGACGACGAATTATGGCCGCATCTTTCCCGAGTGGACCGCATTATTCTTGAATTTGCGGTCTTAGGTTACAAATGTAATTTTGCCAAATCTCACACTGCTGAATTTACCGTTTTGTTTTTGGGCTATGAGCTCAACAATGAAGGTAAGGGCTTAGCCCCCCCATTTTTTGGAGAAATGCGCACTCTTGTGCCCTCCAACCACTCTGAAGAAGCTTCAGTCTTTACTGGGTTTTCTAAACTTCGGGCGTACTTACATTCCCGAATATGCCCAGCGTATCCAGCCTCTTTATGCCTTGATACAACCTAACTTTTCGAAGTCATGCTGGCTTCCTGAGCATTCCTCTATACTGCAGTCTTTGCAGTCAGATTTACTTGAATCAAAATTCTTGTTGACTCGTGACAACCACACAAACCTGGTGATTAGAATCATTCCAGGGGCAGTGGGTTTCACGTACTTGACCTTTAACGAAGGTGACACAGTACCGATTGCATACAAGTCACATCTTTACACTTCTGCAGAAATGCGATTTTCCTCTGTGAAGAAGGTTTTGACTGCAGTGCAAATGGCGATTCTAAAGGAACGCGCACTGGCACAGGGAAAACGCATTTTGGTGGTAACACCATATCCTGCCCTTGAGGCAGTGATGAAAGCAAGTGTACCGAACTCTAAGGCTTTGCACCCCCGTTGGATACAATGGGCAAAATCTCTGGCATCTCCGGATGTCACTTTTATCTTTGATTCTTCACTTCAGACGCAGGAGTTTTTACAGTATGAGTTTGTTCATCCTCCTCCTCTGTCCTTGCTACCGCTTGAGGAGTACAAATGTATTATCTATACCGATGGTTCGGCACAACCGGCCACGGGTTCCAAGCATGCTTATTCAGCAGCATGTGCTATTGTTGCAGGTACTAGGGTGAACGGAGAGTTCAAACAGACGGTAGTGCACACTCTGGCACTAGAGACAGTACTGCACAATTGGCCGAGCTGCGCGCTTTGGTGCTTGCACTTGAGTTCGCTAATCCAGACGTGACTACCCTTATTGTATGCGATTCTTACTACTGTGATCAGTCTTTCAATGACAATCTATTCTTTTGGTCACAAAATGACTATAGAGATGCAAAAGGCAGCACAATTAAGCATAAAATGCTTTGGGTTCGAGCGGCAGATCTGAAACAACGTCTGCCTCTCACACAGGTGATTCACACTCTTGGCCACCAGCGTGTGGGCGCACACGCTGTCGGTAACGGTTTGGCAGACGAAGCTGCCAAATCAGCAGTAGCCACGTGTTCAGTCGCAGCAGTTACAAGATCCATGACTAAAATAGATAATGATATTTTGGCAGCTATTGCTGCGACAAAGGAAGGTGCTAATTACCCACGGGGTTTCCCTTCCAAATACTCTTATCATTTAGGTCCCGAACAGGCTCCTTACATAAGAATTCCAGACGTTGGTGATCGGCTGATTCCCAACGCGGACCGCAGATTTTCCTTGATAACGGCCGCACACGAAGGCATGGCTTCGGCTCATGCTGGCGTGTCTGCGACGGTTTCCATCTTGCAGCAGCGTTACTGGTGGCGTGGTTTATATAAACAGACCCGTACTTATGTGCTTTCTTGTGACGTTTGTCAGCAAATTAAGCCTTCCACGGTTACACGGCCACCACAGACACTGCTCTGCATTTCTAACAGACCTTTTGGGTGTGTTTACCTGGATCACTGCGGTCCATTTTCTTCTGACACTGCATATAAGTACATCTTGGTTGCAGTGGATTCGTGCACACGTTTCATCTGGGTCTGGCCACAACGGAGTGCTGACGCTCGAAATGTCATCAGGGATTTGCGTGTCTTTGTGGGAATTTTTGCCTGCGGCACCTTCCATTCTGACCACGGTCCAGCGTTCGCCTCTAAGGCCTACAAGGACGCAATGGGGTCACTGGGGGTGCAGGTGAAATTTTCGTCTCCATATCGGCCTGAGGGCAATTCGATTTGTTGAACGAATGAACCGTGACTTAAAGCAATCCTTGACAGCTAGAGTCTTAGGTACTGGCAGGCCCACTTGTATACCGTACAACGTGCACTTAATAATCTCCCTAGAAGACCTTTGGGTGGGCGGACCCCATACGAAATGCTCTTTGGCATAAGAATGTTTGTGCCTGACCTTGATGGTCTAGACATGGCGGCGCAATCCGCCATCTTTGATGTAGATAACCTTTCTACAATGTTACAGGACT
This sequence comes from Calotriton arnoldi, assembly GCA_963921515.1. NCBI lineage: Eukaryota > Metazoa > Chordata > Amphibia > Caudata > Salamandridae > Calotriton > Calotriton arnoldi. Next base: position 2,339,557 of record CAWUFW010000476.1, on the reverse strand, counting down.
TACAAGAAGCCCGAGACAAACTTGCAATCGAACATTTACCTTCAGCCACAGACGCTGCGCTGCAGATTCCGGTTGCCGGCTGGCTTCCGAAGGTTGGAGACCTGGTCCGAGAGAAGGTGGAGAACAAAAAAGAATTTGGCCCCTCTTATCGTGCACTGGTTCCAGTTCTTGGCTTGAAGGGTACTCGTACAGTCATCTTACCACCGCTTCCTGGTCGCAAAGAAAACAGATACATCTCAGTGGAAAATGTCAAGCTACAACATCTGGCCGATCCTGAATAGTGTAACACCAGCGGTCTCTTGTCCAGTCATTTCCAGGACGAATGTTCGTGGCCTTCCAGCCCGATCGGTCACTGATGTTGCCATTGAGATGGTAGATTTGCCTGCTCGACTACCCGGATTCCCCCTGCAACGAGGAGACCGAGAATACCTACCCCGCCACCGAGTCCGTGGCTCATCTACCAACAACGCCACTGAGCCCAACACGTTATTCCTTTGACTCGGATTCCACCTCAGCACTTATCCCGTCCAGATTCAGTATTTTTGTATCCTGGTTCAGAGACAATTTTTTGATCCCCCCATGGACATACATCTGGTTGGTACTATTCCTGATTTTTCTGTTCTTGTCCATTGGCTTTGTGACAGTATTTTTTCTACTCATTAATGGTCACTATTTACCAGAACGCTCTGCTGTGAACTGTGTCGCTGGAACTCTGGCTCCGCATTCTTCTTTTCACATCATGAAGCGTGACCACACATTTGTGAACATTTCAGCTTTCCCAGTCGCTGATGGCATCGTATGGGATGCGGTAAATTTCCAAATTCATGGACCAACCGAGATTATTAATGTACCAAATGTCCTCCGTGTTTCAATGGGTGATGTCGTTAAAAGTAATATTCATTCTGATGATTGGGATGTACATGCAGTCGAATCGTTGTTTGCTGATTTGAAATATTATGCTGCTTTTAATGCTGAAGATTTGTACATGAATTCTGCAAGTTATGCAGATTTGTATTGTTACCAGCATTGGGGCAACCACTTTCTCCATAAACCCAGTACCCTTCGGGGTCCTTTTAATTACACCCAATGGGAACATTGTCCGACCCTTTGCCAGGTGGCTCCCAGACTCTTAGAAATAAGTTTACTGCTTTTACAGACTTTGATAGGTCAAACCCTGGGTCTTATTATTTTAAATTAAACACTTCTTCCACTCAGAAAATCATGTTGACCCACACCAAATTGCTGTATTCAGGTTCCTTTTTGAACGCCTTAGCTGTCGGTGGTTATGAGTACTGGCAGGACACCATAGACTTGAAATCTATTTGGGGCTCCAAATCATGGCAGGTACAGGGCACAGAAGCCTTGCACCGTGCTTGCCTAATCCCGGCCCAAATTTTGTTTTTAAATCATACTGTCTATCAAACGACCTGTTGGGGTTTGGCTACTTCCAAGCAATTAAATGCCCCTTCCATTCCCGTATTGTCTTCCACTCCCAACGAAAGCTTGCGCGTCAATATGTCCCTTGCAAATTTGCAAGCTTTGTTTCAAAACAATTCGTTTAATGTCTCGACGTTTGTTCAGTCACCCTGGTTGGCTTGGCCCATAGCATCTAATGCCTGCCAACTGCGTTTTCGTGACACGGATCCTGGCTACAAACAGGATCGACCAGATCCAAGGTTTTCTGACTCTCGTACTGTTGCAACATATTCTGTTGGTAAATTGTGTAAACAGTGGTTGCAGCACTCTTCCTTAGATTCTGTTAAACAACATTTATCCCTCCTATCAGGCAACATTGATCTGTCCGACTTTGTTCTGGGGCCTCGTGGTCCTCGTCCAAAGAGATTCATTTATGAAACTTACAATGAACTCTGGAAGCTTTCGCAAATTAAAGCTGCTTCCCGTCTTCGGGAAATCGATCGAGCAAATTTAGAAAAGGTGCTTGCTGTTGTTGACAATAGTATTAATACCCTGTCTTCCCGCATTTACACATTAGAGAATATTGTTTCCTCTGTTGTTGATATTGTACAAGATGATGTTTCTGTGTTGTATCATGGTCAAAATCAATTGCGTTCAGTAATGCAGTTTGCATGGACTTTGCAAACACTTAAATTGGGTAAAGTTCCTTGGCACTTTTTGAACACCTCTGCCTTATTCTTGCCTTTTAATTTAACTGAGAAACAGCAGTTCATGTCCATGAAAGATGCAACATACACTCTGTTACATATCGAAAAAATAGAGCCCTTACCATTCTCTGTGGCGGAATTGGATTCTGCAGTGTGGCTAGTTCACGTGGTTATCGCCTTGCCTTTTTCTTTATTTGAATTCAGTTCGTTCAAGAAACACTATCCTGTGGGCCGTTTTCAGCCCTTGGGCAGTGCTTTCCTGCATGAACTTTGGTCCCTGCCTTTCATGTTTAAATGTCTTAGGGACGGGAAGGAAGTATTTCTCACAGGGGAGTCATGCGATTCTACTGTGGGTCATTCCCTTATTTGCAAAAACATTAAATTGCACGGAGCTTGTAACGTTTCGGCTCCGAATCTTGCTTGTGTTTTAAAGGGCATTCCTGCTCCTGCTATATCTTCTACTTTCACTGTGCTTGCAAATGGTAGCTATCTCCTTCTGAATAATCAGGACTGCTGTGGCATGCTGGCCGGCATTCCCTATATTGTAACAGTTTCCCACAGGGTTGTCTGCTGCAAAAATGTGCTTTTTCCTCCCCGCACGACATCATAGATAGTTCCATTTGGCCTTCCATTCCGACTTTGAAGGCGGATTTCAATAAATTGAGCAGTATAAAGGCACTATTATTGAACCAGGAGGTTATGCTCACATCCGCCCGGGAAACATTCATTCTCCAGGTGGCGAGTACCCACAGTGAAATACAGGCCCTTTTGAACACAAACCTCCCACAGCATTTCGGTGAACTGATTCACCGTGTTTTCAATGCTTCACGCACCGAAGGTCTTGTGCACTTTTTTAAAGTTGTGGGCTCTGGCCTTGTTACCTCCTTTCAAACTATATTTGGTGTAATACCGGCTTTTATTCATTCAATTTTTTCCAGCGTCTTTGGCGGCTTTCCGTTGATCCTCGCCTTAGCGTCTGTTTTTTTACTTTTGGTCTGTGTGCTACGCAATGGCTGCACTTCCTGGGGCCCTCCTCGCCAAGGTCGACTCCGGATGCTCCGTGAGCGCATTCTCGCCGGCTTCGGCGTCCTGCCATTGGCGACACTCGGTGTGTCATATAGACTTTCTTTTCGCTTTGCGTATTTCACTTGCGTGCAACCTGTGATGTCTTGCATCCGATGTCCTTTCTCATGGTCCTTGGATTACTGCCTCTCCAATACGTCTGTCTCGCCCGGATTTTGTCCAGTTGGTGGGTCCCTTAGAGGCCCATGAACGAGACTGTTCCGGTACTGGCTACATGGCGCGTGCGGCTGCACTTGGAATTTTGGCGCAATGGGATGTCTGGGCGGCTGCTCAGACTCTCCTACAACAAAGTTATATTGAGTATCACGCAAGTTGTCCCGCAATGCTGTTCGCTGCTCCCTCTTGCGAGGAACATGAATGCAGTTTTGATTTATTGGACTGGATGGCATCTCTTTTTTCTGACGATTCCAACGATGTCCTCTTGGAAGGTGTGGCGTTTTTCTGCACCTACACTTTTTTGGATTAGGGGGCCTCCGCTTTAGGCGTCCTGCCTCTCTGTACTTTTTTATTCTATTTTTTTCTCTCCCGTTCATTGTCCTTCACTTGGACACATTCAGTCACAGACGTTGCCGTTCTGCTCCATCTATTTGAACTCTGTCTTCGTCCTTTGTCTTTGCCGATGGACTGACCAGGGGAGGGTGTCATGTGGTTCGTGGGCTCATGGTCTGCATTGCTAAGTTAGCTTAGGCCTGGGTGCCATGATACCTCTTTGCGCACGTTACTTTGTGACTTTGTTTTTCCAGCCTCTGCTTGTGCCCGGCTATTTTAGAACTGTCTGCCTTTTTGCCTTTCACCTTTCCTCCTGTTCCCTTTGGGTTGCGTCTGCACATCATGTACAAGGTCGAAAAACAATGTCCCTTGTTCTTGCTGATCTGGTCAACCCCTCGCACTTAGCCATAACACTGAATGCAGCTGCACTGGGGAAATTCGTGTGCTTTTAATATTGTGATTTCACTGTTAGAGACAGTTGGAGAAAAACCTTTCCAGAGAGAAGAGCTGTGCTTGTCTGATGATGTAAAACTTGCATCTAGATATTGAGGTATGAGGGTCCGCCTGATAATGCCCAGGGGTCTTCTATTTTTGATAATAAACTAGCTACTAGCACGGGGAGGGTGGTATGGTCATTTAGCCCTATATCCACTGCTTTATTAAATGCTTTCCCCGTTTGTATTCTATGGAATTGTAACTATGCTTATTGTTTTATTCTTATGCATTATGCTGATAGTACTGGCACGTGTACTGCATCTTAGAGCACAGTAGTTGAAATAAACATTTTAAACTATATAGTGACTCTTATTACGCACGTTGTGGACAAGTATGAGTGAGTTATGAAAGGGTGTCCTTGCTCCCGCGAGTCCTGAGAGAGAGAGAGAGAGAGACCGTGTTCTGGGTTGTCTAATCATTGGTAGCTGCGCTGCTAATGAGACGCTAAAGCTAGTCGGATTGGGATTGTGGGTACTAAGGGGCATAGTTGGCTCACCACTATACTCTGAGGTCCTATTATCCTGTGCATAGCTCTGTGTATGTGCAGAATCCCTACAACAGGGTGGCATGGTAGTTTTCGTGATTGAGGCACACGAATCGAACAAAACAGAGGTATTATATTCATGGGTTACACTCCCAGCAGCAAATGCCATAACAAAGATATTTCACTACTATTTAAAAGGAGATGCACCACAGGAATATGCCCCGTTTGAGGACATAGAGATTCCACTCACTTATCAGGAACATCATTACTGGTTTAATGGCGCCCTACCCCACGTATTAGGAAGAGTAAGATTAGGCCCGTTCGGAGGAGACTGGGCCACATGGCCAATACTAACGGCTTACACACCGCACCCTGACATTGGAACAATGCCACAGCCAGAATTACTCGTACAACACAGAGATTTTATTAAAATCTACAGAAACCTGACACAATTCGTCATGAGGACTTTAACAATCCAACCTGCACCAGCTGCAGCAATTACTACTCCAGTCCAGGGTACAGGAAATAGAATTACTCCACAAACATTACACGCGGTAATGGGCAAAATGCCCGCAAAACGCGAACAAATACCATTCTGGATAGCTCAGAAAATAACTCAGCTTGAGGCAGTATTCCCGAATATTACCACCTATGATAAACACAGAATTCTGACAATCTGCTTGCCCATGGGGATCACACCACAAGTAGAGGACTGCACCTCTTGGGGTTCAGTCTTTGCTGCCATATATACCAGAACACATGGTATCCCATCCTTAGCAGTAGTGGCAGACGTATTGAGACAGATACAAAATGAGTACGGAGCAGAGCCTGCCCTAAACTTAGGGATGAAGTTACTAAACAACTTTGATCAGGTATCAGCCATAATACTAGCTAACATTAAGGGGGAAGCAGCTTCAGTGGCGATCCGCCAACGCCTAAGGGAGTTCGGTCCAGTAGATCAACAACACAAACTACCCAAAATCATTGAAACTGCATATGCAGAATTAGGCAGAGACAGTTTAGGTGGGAAAGCATTAAAACCACAACTGGTGGGCAGTCCTGAAAAGGACACTACAAAGCAGACACCTACTTCTTCTAAAAAGAAGTGGGAAAATAAAAAACAACAAAAGTCTAAAGACAACAGATCTCAATCCCGAGGCAGGTCTCCTCAACAGGTATAACCTCAGGAATAGGGATAATATTAAAAAACCTGACAGGTATCAGGATACTGATACACGTTCCTCTCGTTCCTTTCAGGGTTCGTCAAGAAACTCCGAGAGGGAAGGACGGTCAGAACACACACAAGAGGAGCGTACAAAGTCCAGAGACACGCAACGCGCTGCGGACTACGCACCTAAAAAAGAAGATAAACAAAAACAAAAACCTCAGTTCAAAAAGAAGGTAGCAGGTCTCAAGATCAGACATGCCCAGAATTCTGAGGACACAGCTTCTGAACGGGGAATGGGCTCTGACGATGCTAGACAGCGCAGCAGAAGTAACGATAGCTCGCCAGAACCTGACGGAATTTCTGGTGACAGCGGAGTTGAGTGAGTATATCACGGTGGAAACACCTGATACTCGGGTAAGTGTCCCACATAAGTTACATGAGATAACACTCCGGATGGAGGGGGACAAGCCCAGGAAAGTTAAAGGTCTATTTTGGGAAAATTTGTCATCTGGATATGACATCCTATTAGCAGAGGAAGACTGGCCGCCAGCATTCGTCATGGAGTGCCCAAAGGGAGAAACGGTCATTTTTCCAGCATTTTCCGACCTCGATCCCATAAATCTTAAACATGCATATGCGCAGGAGTGGGCGGTTACCCTAGCTCCAGCATTGTACAAAAATCATGCTGGTTGGGATGAGGATTCAACCCACCACGTGATCCCGTTAAAGGTTTCCCCAAATGCTCAAAGGCAATACCCTATAAAGCAGGAAGCTAAAAAACAAGTCAGGGAGATCCTAGATCAACTTGACTACCAGGGGTGATAGAAAATTGCACTTCACCTATGAACAATCCTTTGTTCCCCGTAGCCAAACCTGACAACACATATCGTCTAGTTTTGGATTACAGACATTTAAACACTTGCACAAAGACATTTGCAGTTCAAAATGCACACAGTGCCGCAATAATGAATAACATTGTGCGACAAAAATACAAAACAACACTTGATATCTCAAATGGATTTTTCTGCCAAAATATAGCGCCTGAAAGCAGGTATCTGACCGCATTCTCAGCGCTAGGGTTACAACGGCAATTTTGTCGACTCCCCCAAGGGTATAAGAATAGCCCGGGGTTGTTTTCAGCAAGGGTAACAGAGTTACTTCAAAATTTGGATGAAGAAGCATTGTCCTATGTGGATGATATTTATCTGATGGACGATGACTTGCCGAGGCACTTGACCAGGGTGAGCACCATTATTATGGGATTCGCCTCTGAGGGCTATAAATTTAATTTCAAAAAATCAAAAATTTCCCACCTCAATGTCCTATTTTTAGGGTATGAGCTGTCAAGTGAAGGAAAAAGCCTAGCAGGTAACTTTTTAGAAAAATGTGCGCTGCTCCAACCTCCAAAATCATTAAAGAATTTACAATGAATTCTGGGATTCCTAAATTTTGGTCGAACATACATTTTGGATTACGCAGAAAGAGTAAAACCTTTCTACGACTTAATAAAACCTGATTTTTCAGTCAGACAATGGACACAGGAACATACAAATATCCTACGTTCCCTACAGGAAGACATGATAGCTTCAAAACATTTACAGACACGCGTAAACGTACGCAACTTAGTGATCCGAGTAATAGCGGGTCAATGCGGTTACACTTATTTGACTTTCAATGAAGGCGAAATGGTACCAATCGCATACAAATCACACCTGTACACAAATGCAGAAATGCGTTTCACTTCAACAGAGAAAATCCTGATAGCAGTGCAGACCGCTGTAGCAAGAGAAAGAGCCCTGGCTCAGGATAAACGCATAATTGTCGTGACCCCAGTACCAGCTTTAGAAGCTGTTACAAAAGCTAGCTTTCCAAATGCGAAAGCCTTACATCTAAGATGGATACAATGAGCTAATTCTCTTACTGCAACGGATGTTGACTACAGATTTGATCCAAGTTTAAAAACACAAGCATTTCTGCAATACGAACAAGAATATCCTCTACCAAATGAAATTTTGCCTCTAGATCAGTATGAATACATTATTTACACTGACGGTTCTGCTCAACCGGCCATAGGGAGTAAGCAAGCTTACAGCGCGGCGTGTGCAATCGTTAAAGGTCGTATGCGCGATGGAACGTTCCATCCCAGTAGCACTAAAACGCAATCTCTAGGAGACTGCACTGCTCAGTTGGCAGTATTAAAAGCACTGATACTGGCACTTATAAAATGGAACACGAATTCCCCACACAAATTGTGTGTGATTCCTTTTACTGTGTACAGTCGTACAATGAATATTTACATAATTGGGAACAAAACGGGTTCAAAGATGAAAAAGGTGGCACAATTAAGCATAAAATGCTATGGGAACAGGTAGTGGAGTTGAGAAACGAACTACCAAGGGCTCACGTGATACATACACTGAGTCATCAGCATGATGGCGTTCACGTTGAAGGGAATTCATTGGCTGATGAAGCCGCAAAGGGGGCTGTACGCACAGTGTCCGTAGCTGCAATCACGCGTTCAAAAACGAGAATAGACAGCGAGATTATGGTAGCTGTCAATGCTTCGTGCAAAGGCAGCACAGCAGTACCTAAAAAATTTCCACTCAAGTACTCCTACAAGTTAGATGCACAAAACATTCCATATGCTCAGATTCCTGGAGTGGGGGATAGAGTAATACCAAATATGGATCGTAGGTTAGGCTTAATTCTAGCAGCACACGAGGGTTTGGGTTCTGCGCATACAGGCGTTACAGTGACTATTTCTTTACTGAAACAGCGCTACTGGTGGCCAGGGTTAACAAAGCAGACCAAAGACTATGTCTTGAAATGCGACATCTGCCAGCAGATGAAAGGCTCCACCGTAACACGCCCAGCACAGACACCATTACTAAAATCAGACAAACCTCTCGCATGTGTGTATTTGGACCCCTGCGAACCCCTACAATCTGATGGGTCCAAGAAATATATCATGGTTGCAGTGGATTCCTGCTCTAGATTCCTATGGGTTTGGCCTCAGCGCTCGGCTGACGCTCGAACTGTTATAAAAGATTTGCGAGTCTTTATCGGCACATACGCAGTTGGCACGTTACATTCTGACCGTGGCCCGGCGTTTAGCTCTCGGGCTTACAAAGAGGCCATGGAAGGAATGGGCGTAGCATTGCGGTACTCCTCTCCGTACCATCCCGAGGGAAATTCTGTTGTGGAGAGGAAAAACCGGGACTTAAAGCAATCTTTAACAGCTAGGGTATTAGGCAAAGGCGGTAGATGGGTCGATCACCTTTATGGGGTCCAACGAGCAATTAACAATCAGCCAAGAAGCTCTCTAGGGGGTGTCACTCCTTACGAGGTCCTATTTGGGACAAGAATGTGGGTACCTGATCTTGATTGTGAAGGCACAGTGGCGGATGAAAAACCATTTGATATCCATGATCGTTTGGCTGTTTTACAGGATCTAAATGAATCCAGAACACAACAAAGTAACGTGCTCCAGAAACAGACCGCCACTGAGGAAGTCAAGGCAGTAACGGCAAGACCTGTCTGGATCCCAAAAGTCGGGGATCTGGTCAGAGAGAAGATTGCTGACAAGAAAGAATTTGGGCCATCCTACAGAAAGCCTGTTCCGGTCCTAGCAATCCAAGGCACAAGAACTGTACTTCTGCCACCTCTTGCCGGGAAAAAGGAGAAAAGATTTGTCTCAATTGACTTAATCAAACCACACTATGTGGCCGATACTAAACAGTAGGCCTTGTGGACTCCACAGTAGCAGACGCCCTCCTCTTGCTACAATCCAAGAAGTCCAAACAGAAAGACTCATCACGTTTGAAGAGCCACCTGTACGGAATGAAGGACTAAGCAACAATGCTATGGAACTCGTTCCACTTCAACAAGAAATTCATCTTCAAAATGAAAATCAACTTAACAACCAAGTTGCAATCAGACCGACTACAGACATTTACGTCAACATGCCTCGTCAAGAGCAAAATCCGATTTCAACAAATCCCGATGCAATTCCCACAATTGATCGAACTGCTTCTGGCTATTTCATGAACTTTGATACGTTTTCACTGGACCCAAGTGAGCCGGAAACGACGCCAGCCAAAAAATCACACAAACAGAAACTCACTGACTTTTTGAACTTTTTTAGAAAGACTTACCTGGTGTCACCTTGGATTGAACTATGGTATATCACTGGGATTTTATTTTTTCTTTTCTGGCTAGGTTTAATAATAACTTTTAGTATGCTTATTAATGGACGATACCTCCAGCAGAGCTCGACAGCCCAAAGAGTCAATTTGATTTTAAAACCACACCAGTCTTCACATCGTGAACCAAGAGACTTGTCTTCAGTGAACATCACAGCAGTTCCTATACCGGACGGTATAGTATGGGACAAGATTGATTATGATATATTCGGTCCGACTGAACTTTTAAAGCTTAAACATGTATTTAAAATTTCTTTAAGTGATATCATTACCTCCAGTACATTTTCTGATGATTGGGACACTGAAACTGTAAATAATTTAATGTCTGATTTAGAAAAAACTGCAGCATTTCCGAACAATGAAATGTTAGAAGGTACTTCAGACTATGATACATTGTACTGTTACCAACATTATGGTCATCATTTCTTGCACAAATCTATAACACCTAGAAATGTATTTGAATACCACCAGTGGGAACACTGCCCAACTCCTCCAAAAGGTAGTTCGCAAACTTTTGCACAGAAATTCACATACTTTTCAGGGTTCAACACATCTGACCCGAAGTCATTTTATTACAAAGTGGCAACAACATCAGCACAGAAAATTATGTTGACTAACACCAAACAGATTTACTCTGCTTCCTTTATGGCCCAGTTGTCTACACAGGGTTTCGACCTATGGAAGGACACTATAGATTCAAAATCAATCTGGGGTTCTAGGGACTGGCAAGTCCAGGGAACAGAAGCACTTTTTAGAGCATGCCTCATTCCACAGCAGATAATATTTCTGAATGAAACTGTGCAACAGACATCCTGTCTTGGACTAGCCAAGAACAAGGAAATGAACACACCGGGGTTTCCAACACCATCACAGATGGGTGGGGGGCAGAATTCAACTACACATGGGGTAAGATTAGATGACATTCTCCAGTACAACAGGTCAGATCCCAATTGGACAGGATGGCTGATTTGGCCCATTGACACGAACACTTGTCAACAGAGATTCCTAGGTACACCCGAGGGATTTAGTATCCATAGGCCAGATCCTCGCTATGTACAGAGACAACACCCAGGGGTAGTGACATCCTATAGTGTTGGGAAGTTGTGCCTTGATTGGCTAGAAACCTCAACACTCACAGAAGTGAAACATCACTTGACCTTACTCACACCTGATGTAGACCTTAGGGATTTCTTACTAGGCCCAAGGAAAACACGTCAGAAGCGTTTCATATATGCTGGCCTTTATGCCTATTATAATGAAAACTGGAAAATATCCCAACAGGAGGCCGCAGAAAGAATACGGGAAATAGACCGTATTAACTTAGAAAAGGCATTAGCTGTAGTGGCTAATGGGTTAACAACGTTGACCTCCAGGATTTACTCCTTAAGCAACATTGTGTCTTAGGCAATCGACATATTAGAACAAGATCTGGCCTTGTTACAACACAGGCAATCTCAGCTACGTTCTGTTATGATGTTAAGCTGGACGCTGCAATCTTTGCGTGCAGGCTATGTGCCCTGGCGTTTTATAAACACCACGTCTCTGTTTTCAGAATACAATCTAACCGATAAACAGACAGAAATGGCACAGAGGGGAGCCAAATATACAATGCTGCGTATTGAGAAACTGGAAAGGTTACCATTCACTGTAGCCGAATCACCATCAACAGAATGGCTAATTCATGGCCAAATCACTCTGCCGGTCACTACGTTTCAGTTTCAATATTGCCTTGAGCAAAGGCAGGCAGGCAAATATGAAAAGATGGGTAAGGGATACATCAAGGAAACTTGGGAGTTACCATATAGATATCGATGCCGGAATGGGGATCGAGAAGTGTATCTGAGTGGTACAAACTGCAAGAACGCTTTAAGCGGTTCTCTCATGTGTCAGGATATTTCTCTACACGGAGCATGTAGTGGTTCGGTAGCGAACTTATCTTGTCACATGTCAGGGACCCCAGCGGCCATGATCACGCCGGTTTTCCAGCTGCTCTCGAATGGGAGTTACTTAATGCTAAATGATCAAGGTTGCTGTGGGATGCTTCCGGGCGTCGCCTATCTGGTCACTGTTAACTCCAGGGTTACTTGCTGTATGCAAGTATTGTTTCCACCACTGAGCACAGTCAGGGAGGCGCCGTTATGGCCTTCGATGAATGTTTCCTTTATACAATTTGATACTTTGAGTAGACTGAAAGCAATGCTTTTACAGCAACCCGTGCCCTTAACCTCCGCTCGAGAAATCTTTGAACTTCAAGTTGCAAGGACCTTGACTGAGATACAAGCGCTTATACATACAAACTGCCCCTTTCATTTCGCAGAAATAGTGGGTCGTATCTTTAACATGTCTGATACGAGCGGTATTGTACACTTATTTAAGACCATAGGGTCAGGACTATTAAGCACCTTTCAGACAGTCCTCGGAGTAATCCCAAATTTTATACACTCCGTATTGGGAAGCGTCTTTGGAGGTCTCCCGCTTATCCTGTTCCTAATTGCAGGAGTCCTGATTGTAATATTACTGCTACGCAATGGACGGCCCCATTTCCGAGGAAATGGCGAACACGCTCATGGAACGGAAATATCGTGAACGCATGGTGCAGCTTCTGGGCATACCTTGCCTAAGAGAACTGAACGCCTCTTGGTTTCTATCATTTAGACCAGTCTGGGTGGACTGCATCTTACCTGTTCTTCGATGCCTGTTCTGCAGAGAAGAATGCTTGTTGGATCTATGGACTAACGTTTCCATTGGATACGCCACTGGACCTAGATGCTATGCTGGACCCCTTAAAGGCCCATGCTCTGCGTTGTCCCCAGCGTCTTCCAATTCTGATGAATGCATTCCTTGAGAATCCACAGGTGCCGTTTGCTCCTGCTGGGTTAGGTGGCTCCTCCACAGGCACCGAGGTAACAACTGCCGCACAAGCTGCCGCAGCAACGACTGTTGGCAGTGCCGAATTCCATCTATGTGCGATTGACGTTCTCTGTGAAGCGTTGGATTTGTCGTCTGCAGTAGCTAACACCGATAATGCTGTATCTCCCAGCCAGGACACTTAATCTTGAATTGGCTCATCGCGTCCTGGGAAAGAATTCGGCTTCTCCACTTCGTTTCATAAATAAACGAACAAAATTTGGAACATTTCCTAAATTGACACTTTTACTTGGAAAAGCATGGCCTTCTTCAGCTTATAGTGATGCAACTTTTATAAATAGGACGGAATTGACTTTTTCAAGTGGTAACTAAGAAATCGCTATTTTTTTTACATTTTTAACTTTTTATAGTCCTTTTTAAAACCCATGTTTTAGCTGTTTTTAAGTGAATATTTTTAAATTGTCCAGATTTTAAGTATGGTCATTGTCATCCAATTCGGAAGTGGAGTGGGTGTTATGTTTCGTATATAGGCCCTAATGTAGACCCGTTCATATATGCCATAATGTAGAAATACTCGTATATGCCCTATTATGGTCATACTCGTATATGCCCTATTATGGTCATACTCGTATATGCCCTATTATGGTCATACTCGTACATGCCCTATTATAGTCATGGCTCCTAATATAGGCATGATCTTTCACCTACATTAGTTCCTTACCGTACACAACGAGCTCTGGGGGCTGAACGTTATCTAGTCTGTGGTTAGAACACTGCAAGGTCTTTCCAGAACACAGGCCTACAATGTACTCATAAATTATGCATGAGCATTCACCAGCTACATCTCCCGCATAATATGTATGTACAAAGTTCACCCCTGACGTCTTCCTCATGTCCAACAAAGACCAATACAAACCATACTGAGGGACAAGACACTTTAGGGTATAAATACACCACATCTTGCCACGGTGAGATAGAGGGAACCGAGACTTCCATGCTGACACACTGACCAGAGACGCTGAGGCTCCTGCATGCAGTCGCTCCAGCTGGCAGCGGTCTAACACAGCCCTTGCGGGGTGTCCAACTCGAGACCAGGATGGGGGTCTCACACTCTCTCTATTCAGGTATGGGGGTTCGACTAAATCCAAGAGGGATTCTTGGCTCTTCGGCTTTTAGACCTACACATATGCTAGGTACACTCAGGTACATCTAGTTAGGCATCGTAGCAGTACGCGCACTTGCATAATGCTTTTTATATTCATGTATGTATTCATGATTATTGCAATATGGTAGAACTGTTCTATCCTTTCACTTTGATCGTACTGCTGATAATATATCTCTGCTATTGTCTGCTGGTTGCTGCAGCACATATATTTTACACTAGAATAACAACTGTTCAATAAATACTTATTGAAATGCCCAGACTGTTTATTCTGTGTAACTCTCTGAGACAAACCGAATAAGTGGGCACGAGTGACTGAGCGAAAGGTAGTACATTGTTTCCACAATTCTGAGGAATTTGGGTTGTCATGATCTAAGGTTGCCAGAAACTAATCTCTCCCCGATAAGAGGAGATTCTAGTGGCACTGTGAGCTAGCTAATGCAAATCCGGCTAACATATGCGGTGGGGGTGCACAGAGTCAGTCTAACACCAAGCCCACGGTTTGTTATCCAAATGCGCAGGTCCTGCAGGGGTACTATAGGAACTACACGACAACTGATTTAAGGGAGGCAGAGGCTTTTAGGATTAATTACCTATTTCCTTGAATAGCAGGTTTGCTGGGCTCGAGGATACACGCTCTCTCTGTCTGGGAGGGGTCGAGGCAGTGGCACATACTATACAACCGAGAGTATTGGAGGAAGGGGAATTAGGGGTGATGTATTCTAATGATAAAAGATCTTTCATTTGGGTGAGGGAAGAGCCAAGGTCCTCCAGTATCTCTCCTCTTGCCAAGGCTTATGCAATGTGGAATCCCTTTCGGGCTCCTAAGATCTTTCCTTGGGCTAGAGGAGAAGCTGTTTCCCAGGATACAAGTCCTGTTTTTGTTCGCGTGATTTATGGGTTTCAAAGATACTCTCATCTTTACTCCTTGCAGAAGTAGAGGCTTGCAAGATGCAAGATCTTCACCTAGTGGTTAGGGGCCTAATCCAGTGTTTTCCAGGATTATGGAAGCCTTTGATTTGGGTTGAATAGATGACAAAATTCCAGCATACAGGATTTTTAGGTCAAGCCTGGGCAGTGCATGCGGTGCTCTGCGAGGTATGCTGTATTGAGGTAGGGACTTGAAGCTCCACCCAAATTTTTAATTGGCTTGTGTCATTGTAAACTGTCACTATAAACTGTGACTGTTCATTGGTCAAAAGGCTTAGTAGGCCCTCCTTAGGACAGCCTTGTCTCATTTTGTAACCTCCCATGTTGACACCCCCTGTTACGTGTGTTGTTGCTCGGTAGACTTTAATTACAGCCTCTGAGCACTATACACGCTCTCTCCTAACGCTTTTATTATTTTTATAGCACGCATCTGCAATGCAATAGGTCTCTCATTTGCAAGAGTTTAAGCTATTGGCATTGTAAATGACAATGCCTTTTTATTTATCTGTTTTAAAAACAACACATAAATAAAAGGCATTGTCATTTACAATGCAATTAGCTCAAACTCTCATAAATGCGAAACCTATTGCATTGCAAATGCTTGTTTGAAGTACCTGCCAGATGTATTCCCATCGCACGGAGTCAAAAGCTTGCTCTTTGTCAAGAAATGGCAGGGCGTACTCCTCTTTTACCGGTCCTAAGGGCTGCATGACATGAGCCAATCAATGGATATTTCTGAGAGTGTTTCTAGGTGGTATAAATCCCGACTGATCCTCGTGTATGAGCTGGGGAGATAAGGCAAGAGTCTATTCGCCAGTATGTGGCTGATGAGCTTGAGGTCTAGGTTTAACATAGAAAGGGGTCTATAGGAGCCCGTCAATACTGGGTCTTTCCCCGGTTTTGGCACCACTACTGTTAGAGCCTCCCTCATAGTCTGGGGTAACGCCTTCCTCTCCCAGGCTTCTGCGAGTACGTCTATCAGCCTATCTGTCACCAAGCCGGAAAATTGCTGGAAATATTTGGCTGGGAATCTGTCAGTGCCAGGTGACTTAGCCGGTTTTAAGTCTTTTATCGCAGCCAATAGTTCTGATCTGCTCATCGGGGCACCGAGGGTCTTCTGAGCCTCAGAATCAAGGCTGGTTAGGGAAATCTCACTGAGGTATGTCGATATCGCCGAGGCGCCCTCGGTGCTCTATGGTTCTGTGTATACTACTTATAAATGGGCTTCGAAGGTGGCATTGATTTCTTGCTGTGTATATACTAAATCACCCACCCTGTTGCGTATCTCTGGGACTGGTCGGGCTGATGTTCAGACATGCCAGTAGGCACCTGGATTTGTCTCCCTCTAGATACCAACGCCTCCTGTTCTTGTTCCTTACATACCTGTCTAATCTATCCCACAGCTCCCTTACCTTCTGTTGTTGAGCATTCCAGCACTGGGGGCGCATCGCGTTCAGCAGGAAGTGCCATCTCCATAGTAGCCAGTTCACATTCGTGCCTACCCAAATCTTCCTCCAAGGTCCGTCTTACCTCTACCTCCACGGACATACATATCCCCCTGAGGACCACCTTCATGGCGTCCCATTCTGCAGCCCTTCTATTCGCGGACTCCCAGTTTGTCCCAAAGTAGTCTGTCATCTCCCGTGATACTGTGTCTCGGAAGATCGGGTCAGTAAGTGCATCAGTATTTACTCTCCATATTGGCATTCTAGGAGTAAGTCTGTGTAGTGCATATACTATTAATAACGGGGAGCGGTCCGGTAAATAACGGGCCAAATATTGGGTGTCCGTAACTCTGTGAGTGACTGTTGCTTGTATAAACAAATGGTCAAGGCGACTGTATGTATCTGTCGCCTGTGTATGACACAAATAGGTTTGTTTATGTGGGTTTCGCTGTCTCTAGATATCTATCAAGCCTAAGCTACTCTGTGCCTGTGACAGGGCCTCCCCCGCCTTGGGTTTAGTGTCTAATATGGGGGGGGTCTGTCCATTGCGCCATTCAGTACACACTTGTAGTCGCCCACCATTATAAATTCCATCTCAGGAGTGAGGTGGGCGTGACTAAGTACCGATCCCAGAAATTCACCATTGTCAGTGTTCGGGGCATATATGTTCAATAAAGATAGACTATGTGCGTCGAGTGTACCCTCTACCATCACATACTGGCCCTCTGGATCCAAGCAGGTCCTTGTGGGCTTAAATGGGACTCCTGGTGCTACCCATATTAGTGTGCCTCTGGCATAGTCTAAGTAGGACTTTGCAAATATCTGGCCTCGCCATCTCCTCTGTACATATTTAACACATTCCTCTCACAGATGCGTTTCCTGAAGGAACGCAATGGACACCCCATCCCTACGCATGTATGCCAATATCCTGTTACTTTTGACACAGTTATTCAGGCCACGGACATTCCATGTTACGAATTTATACTCTTGTCTGTCACCCTTCATATTACAGTATCACCAAACAGGGAATCACGGGCACCTGGACATGGTACCTAAGTTGTGACAGTACAGGCGTCTTCTCTATGGAAGTTATCCCCTCTCTCGAAAGGCATCAACCATATGGTCCTAGAATATAACCGTTCACTGGAAGTAAAACAACTCTGTAGTGTCCCCCCTCACCCACCCACAGGCAATAGCCGCCCATCCCTTCTAGCTCAACAGTTAGCTTAAGGACAGGAAATCCCGCCCCAGAGCGATATCTTCCCTCTCACTCCAGAGAACTCCCCTCAACAACTCAAGTTGACGATGAAACTTATCGAATAAAATTGCATCATCTTAAAGAAGAAGCCCAAGAAACACCGAGGGCATTGTATTACAGGGTGAAAGACTTAACTGACCGTTGGTTAAAACCCCTCACAGCAACTAAGGAGGACATAATGGAATCGATATACCTGGAGCAATACCTCACCTTACTTCATCCTCCCATACAGGAATGGGTAAGACAGCATAACCATCTGACTCTAGAACGCGCTGTTGAAATAGCTAGCGCCTATATTTGAGCTCAGGAACTAAAAAAAAGGGAGAGATGAGTCAAACTGGGGAAGACCAAATTCAGTACCGGTTCGTCATCCTCCTCCCCCTTTTGCAGGAAAAACCCTGAACTTATGAATTTATTTCCTGGTCCTGTAGTACGGACTCCTGTGCCTGGACCACAAGGTTTCCAATGTGGAGGGCTCAGGCATATAGCGCGATTCTGCCCTCCAAAGGAGGAGCCCATGCAAATAGGAATGACTTGAGTCCTATATAATGCTGAGAGGAAACATCCCTATTACCATTGTGAAGTATCTGTTAATGATGTACCAGTTACTGCCTTGGTAGACACCGGATGTCTGCAAAGTGTGATGCAGCCCCAAGTCGTACCCCATCCTGCTCTTCAGACCCATGAAACAGAGAATATTCAGTGTGTACATAGGGATAGGAAAAGATACCCCGTAGCAGAAATTTGCCTACAACACAGAGATCTACCCGTTATTGCCCTCAAAGAGGGTCTCATACCCAAACTACCGGAACCTATGATCATATGTAATGATTATCATCATCTCAATTATTTGGTGCAAGATACCTTAAAAAAGGGAGACGATTGGTGGACTGACGCTCCTTTCTCTCAAGTGGTCAACCACGAATGGCCACCTGCCAAGCAGAGAAAAAAGCGGCAAACAGCGAAGGGAAGAAAAAGGACGAATCCCGTTAAAGGTCTTGTTTACACAGGCGGTGGATTTTGTCTGTGATAATGACCGCAATTTCAGGGCAGCTTAAAGGAGGATCACTCATTCTACGAGGCCTGGCATGTAGCAGCCGATCTGGAAGATCCGACAAAAGTAGGTCCCCAATTCTACGTGCACAACAGGTTGTTGTATAGAAAAGGTGGCACTAAGGATCCTGCCCAATTATTGATCCCCCACCCCTTTTAGGGATAAGGTCTTGTTCTTGGCCCACAGTCACCTTCTGGGAGGACATTTTGGGAGGAAAAAACACAAGCGGGCTAGTTTAGATACATTCTACTGGCCAGGTGCTTCTCAACAAGTACAAAATACTGCAAAGAATGTCCTACCTGCCAAAAGTTTAGCGGATATAAACCGCCCAGAGAACACATGATGCCATTGCCCATAATAGAGTTACCCTTCACCTGAGTGGGGATGGACATAATAGGCCCTCTCTTACCCTCTAGGAGTGGATATCGTTTTGTGATAGTACTTGTTGACTATGCAATGCGTTTTCCTGAAGCGATTGCTCTGTGCAATCCCAATACTATGAATGTGGCCAAAGCCATGATAAATGTCTTCGCTAGGGTGGGTTTCCCAAAGGAAATTTTGTCAGATCAAGGGACCCCCATTTTTTCCAAAATGATGAGGCAAGTCTGTCACATTTTGGGTGTTACTCATACACTCACAGCCGCCTATCAACCCCAAACTGACGGTTTGGTTGAGCGATATAATGCCACCCTGAAAAACACTTAAAAAACTATTGAACCCCGAAACGAGACATTGGGAAGATATGCTACCCTTGTCCTTGTTTGCCATAAGGAGCAAAGTCCAGAGGAGTACAGGTTATTCACCATTTGAACTCCTATATGGACGCCAACCTAGGTCTCTGTTAGACATGGCAAAAGAAAAATGTGAAAATGAAGGGGATGACACTAAACATTTGCCCAAGTATATAGCAAGTCTACAGACACATCTAGGTCAGTTATGGAGTATGGTGAAGGAAAACCTGGAACAGGCTCAAATCCAACAAAAAGAATAATATGACAAAAAAGTCAAGAAGAGGGAGTTTAATGTGGGAGGCCATGTTTAGATTATGATGCCATCATCAGATCATAAACTACTGGGTCAGTGGCAGGGACCTCACAAAGTGTTAGCTAAAGTGACCCCAGTCACCTATCAAATTGAAAAAGATTCCTGTAGAAAAACCTCCCAAATATACCTTATCAATCTCCTCAAGAAACGAGAAGGACCTTTACCAGTGCTGACAAGAGTATGAGTTAAAAACGAACCTCTCTTCCTACATAGTATAGATCCAGATTTAACCCCCTCCCTTAGACAAGAACTGATAAAGCACATACAACCCCGTGCCGATGTCTTCTCTATTACCCAGGTAGGACCACCGCAGTTGAACATGCTATTCGCACACCCAGCTTCCCGGGAAGACGGTAAGACTAGAACCCTACTGTATACCAGCAGCTCGTAGATAAGTAATAAAAACAGACGTACAACAAATGTTACGGATAGGGGTTACTGAGCCTTCCACCAGTGAGTGGAGTTCCCAGATTGTGTTCGTGCCAATACCGGACGGCTCCGTCCAGTTCTGCATAGATTTCAGAGAAGTAAACAAAGTCTCACAGTTCAACACAAAACCCCCTTCTCAGGGCAGATGAAATGATGGAATGGTTGGGAGAAGCTCAATAAATCAGTACCCTCGATTTTATGTAAAGGGTATTGGCAGGTGCCCCTCGAAACTCAAGTCAAAGAAAAAACTGCTTTTTCTACCCCAGAAGGCCTGGACCCATTTAAAGTATTCCCCCTCTGGCAGCATGACGCTCCCGCCACGTTCCAACGACTTATGAACAGGGTTCTTCAACCTCATGCTATGTATTCCGCGACTTATATTGATGTCATCATATACAGCCGTACTTGCAGCCACCAGATAGAGCAACTGCAGGCAGTCTTAGACCCCCTTCAACTTCTATTGGTTAAAAGTTAATCCCAGCAAAATGTTATTAGCTGCTGAATCTGTCAAATATCTGGGATATTTCCTAGGCGGTGGACACATAAAGCCACAAGCAGAAAAGGTTGCAGCCATTTCAAAGATTCCTATGCCTAAAACAAAAAGAGAAGTGCAAGCCTTTTTAGGCTTACTAGGTTACTATAGGCATTCCGATTTCTCATTTTCGCACATGGCTACCCCTTTGACTGACCTTCTAAAAAATCCAGCAAGACAGAAGCAGAGTTAAGATACCCTTCACCTAATCTGATCAATGCGTTCAATTCCTTCAAACAGGCATTGTTGTCCGAACCGGTTCTCACCAGTCCCAACTATGACAAACCTTTTATAGTTAAACTGAAGCTTCAGTTACAGGGCTAGGAGCTGTATTATCCCAACAGGATGAACATGCGCAGATCGCACTATAACCTATATCAATAGGAAACTCTTCCCCAAGGAAAGACAGTATGTAGCTATTGAAAAGAAGCTTTGGCCATTAATATATTACAATATTATTTAGAGGGCCACAAACTTACACTCTGTACTGACCATGCCTCGTTAGAATGGATGGCATGAAATAAAAGTATCAACGATCTTGTCCTTAGATGGTTTTTGGCTCTTCAACCATTTCGCTTTCAAACCCTCCATCGTATAGAGTCGGCAAACCAATGCGGATTACCTATACCGATATCCCCATGAGAGTTTTCTTGGTACCAAGAAAGTAAGGGAAGGGAGATGTGAGGACTTACATACCTGGGGATAGTCTCCTGCCCGTTCTCTGCCTTGCCGTCCTCTTGCTGTAGTTCCTCGACGCTGTAAGACCTGAGAAAAGAAAGAAAGGAAAGTTAAACAGACTGATGAATCAGTAAAAGAGACTGGTCTCTTTAAATAGACCCGCGGAGCTAACTTATGGAAAGGCGACTGCGGAAAGAAAACGGAGGCGCGAACACCGGAAAAGGGGAAAAGAAACACGGATGCGAGATCCCAGGAGGACAGAACAGAATCTGAGGAAGGAAGAATTACCCAGAATAATCCTGTTGAGTGGAAGGAGTACCGAAAGGAGTACCCACCTCAAAGGGAGACCGCTGCGGAAACCACCGGCCCAGAGAATCTCAGCGGACCCAGTCTGGAGGACGAGGACGTCGAGGCGGGCCCAGAGGAATGGTGGATATCCCCAGAGGACGCTGAGTAGCCACTGCAACTCTGGAGAGTTGCTGCAGAGCAGGTGAGCACCCAGGCCAGATTTTTAATATATTGAGAGGGAGTGGGAAGGATACGGAACACAGGCAGTGTTGATGGAGGGTGTATTAGCACAGTGTACGCTTTCCCAACTCAAAAATCTGAATCTAAAAGGAAATGCCTACATATAAATAAACATACATACACAATAAGGACTACAAGTTCCAAAATGCTGTGGGCAGAAGAATATAAAGAAAAGGAGATTTAAATCCCTATTGTATCCACACCAGAAGGGATTAAGACAAATACATGAAAATGGATATAACATATGAAAACAGCCCTGATTAGACTTTCCTGAAAAAGTCTCAAGATAAGCTATATATATATATATATATATATATATATATATATATATATATATATATATATAATTTATCTTTTTCGTTTCTCTTCTGATACTATTATTTTCTCATATATGGAAGGGAGGAAAGAAGGGAACATAAAGAAGGGGCGCTTCTAATCTTTTATGTCTAGTGAATGGCAGATCAGTCACACAATAACCTTCGGTTACCTTCACTGGGACACTACTTCTTTTCCTACCTAACCACCAGAGGTGTTGATGACAGAGAATTGTAGATATCATCTCTGGAATCGTTACTTACTGCCCGTTTATTTTTTCCACCGAGAATCCGGGTAACACAGCTACACCTGAAGACCTAGAAGGAGAAATGAAGACGACAGAAAATCAATACTTGAAGAGATTTTTATTAACATTTACGTATATCACTATCGCAGTACTTTGAATAAAAGACATAATTGAGAAACAAATTAAGCCTCCTCGCCTTTACATAAGGCCCAGTCTCCCAAAAGTACCACAAGTGGTGTCAGAAATGGGAACTGGAAGTATGGAGGCGGTGGTGAACAAGATGGCTGAGAGCCATGAGAAGCAGGAGCGGGCGATGGAAAAATTCCTCAATACAGCAGCGGAAGATCGTGAAGCAATATACAAGGCCCTGACAACACAATATACGATGCAGGAGACAGCCCTTGGAAGATTGGCTGATACCCTGGGCCAACAGAGGGGGCTTACCACGTTGCCCTCAGTGGTTCTGCAAAACATATGTAAGTGGAGAGGATCTATATTTTTTCTTTAACAATTTCGAGAGCATGGCACAGGCCGCAGCCTGGCCGGCTGACAGATGGAGGCAATATCTAGATCCTTTGTTAATGGGGGTGTCACAATCCATCTGCCAGGCTTCAAATCCTCAGAGTACTACTCCCTATACTGAGTTAAAAGGAACATTCTGGAGCGATTGGGGTTTGACGATGAAACATATTGAATAAAATTGCATCATCTTCAAGAAGGAGCCCAAGAAATGCCCAGGGCATTGTATTACAGGGTGAACGACTTAACTGACCGTTGGTTAAAACTCCTCACAGAAACTAAGGAGGACATAATGGAAAACCTGGAGCAATACCTCACCTCCCTTCATCCTCCCATACAGGAATGGGTAAGACAGCATACCCATCTGACTCTAGAAAGAGCTGTTGAAATAGCTAGCGCCTTTAGTGAAGCTCAGGAACTACAAAAAGGGAGGGATGAGTCAAACTGAAAAAGACCAAGTTCAGTACCTGTTTGCCATCCTCCTCCCCCTTCGAACAAAAAACCCGAACTTATGACTTTATTGCCTGGTCCTGTAGTACAGACTCCTATACCTGGACCACATGGTTTCTAATGCTTCGAGGAAGCGTCACCCTTACGATTGTGAGGTATCCGTTAATGATGTACCAGTTACTGCCTTGGTAGACACCAAATGTCTGCAAAGTGTGATGCAGCCCCAAATCTCACCCCATCCTGCTCTTCAGACTCATGAAATAGAAAATATTCAGTGTGTACATGGGGAGAGTGAAGGATACCCCGTAGCAGAAATATGCCTACAACACTGAGATCTACCGGCTGTTACCCTCAAAGGGGGTCTCATACCCAAACTACCAGAATCTATGATCATAGGTAACGATTATCCTCATCTCAATTCCTTGGTGCAAGATACCTGCAAGGAGGGAGATGATTGGTCGACTACCACCCCTATCTCTCAAGTGGACAACCACGAATGGCAACCTGCCAAGCAGAGAAAAAGTTGAAAACAGCAAAGGGAGGAAAAAGGACAAATCCCTTTAAAGGTCTTTTCTACCCAGGTAAAGGATTTTGTCTAGGATAATGACCGCAATTTCAGGGCAGCTTCACGGGAGGATCCCTCATTCTACAAGTCCTGGCGAGTAGCAGTCGACCAGGAAGAGCCGACAAATGTAGGTCCTCAATTCTATGTGCACAACCGGTTGTTGTACAGAAAAGGTGGCCCTAAGGATCCCTTTTAGGGATAAGGTCCTGTTCTTGGCCCACAGTCACCTTCTGGAAGGTCATTTTAGGAGGAAAGAAAACGAGCAGGCCATTTTAGATAAATTCCACTGGCCAGGTGTTTTTCAACAAGTACAAAAATACTGCAAGAATGTCCTACCTGCCAAAGTTTAGCGGATATAAACCGCCCAGAGTACACATGATGCCATTGCCCATAACAGATGTACCCTTCAACCGAGTGGGGCTTGACATAATAGGCCCTCTCTTACCTTCTAGGAGTGGATATTGTTATGTGTTAGTACTTGTAGCCTATGCCACACGTTTTTCTGAAGCAATTGCTCTACACAATCTCAATACTATGAATGTGGCCAAAGCCATTATAGACGTGTTCACTGTGGTGGGTTTCCCAAAGGAAATTTTGTCAGATCAAGGGACCCCTTTGTTTCCAAAATGATGAGGCAAGGCTGTCACGTGTTGGGTGTTACTCATATACGAATAGCCGCCTATCACCCCCAAACTGACGGTTTGGTTGAGCAATATAATGCCACCTTGAAAAACCCTTTAAAAAAACTACTGAACCCCGAAATAAGACATTGCGAAGATATGTTACCCTTGGCCTTGTTTGCCATAAGGAGCAAAGTCCAGAGGAGTACAGGTTGTTCACCATTTGAACCAGGTGGAAGAGCCTTCTCCTACATCGTGGCCAGGACCTGGAACGAGCTCCCGATCGACATCAGACGCGCCTCGTCCCTGAACATCTTCAGGAAGACACTCAAGACCTGGCTAAACGACTGAGCGGAGCTGCTTTTACCCCCCAGCGCCTTGAGACCCTCACAGGTGAGTAGCGCGCTTACAATTCCCTGATTGATTGATCGATTGAACTCGTATACAGATACCAACCTAGCTCTCTGTTAGACATGGCGAAAGAAAAAATGGGAAAATGAAGGGGACAACACTAAACTTTTGCCCGAGTATGTAGCAAGGCTGCAGACACATCTAGGTCAGATATGGAGTATAGTGAAGGAAACACCAGGAACAGACCCAAATCCAATAAAAAGGACAATAGGACAAAAAAGCAAAGAAGAGGGAGTTGAATGTGGGAGACCATGTTTAGATTATGATTCCATCATCTGATCATAAACTACTGGGTCTGTGGCAGGGACCTCACAAAGTGTTAGCTAAAGTGAACCCCGTCACCTATCAAATTGAACTAGATTCCTGTAGAAAAACTTCCCAAATACATCATATCAATCTCCTCAAGAAATAGGAAGGCCCATTACCAGTGCTGACAAGATTATGAGTTAAAAACGAACCTCTCTTCCTACATAATATAGATCCAGATTTAACCTCCTCTTTTAGACAAGAATTGATAAAGCACATACAATCCCTGTGCCGAGGTCTTCTCTATTACCCTAGGTAGGACCACCGCAGTTGAACATGCTATTCGCACCCCCCGCCCCCACCGGAAAACAGTAAGGCTAAAACCCTACGTATACCAGAAGGTCGTAGAGAAGTTATAAAAACAGAAGTACAACAAATGTTACAGATGGGGGTTACTGAGCCTTCCACCAGTGAGTGGAGTTCCCCAATTGTGTTAGTACCAAAACCGGACGGCTCTGTCCGGTTATGCATAGATTTCAGAGAAGTGACATGTAAAACAATTCGACACATACCCCCTTCCCAGGGCAGATGAAATGATGGAACGGTTGGGAGAAGCTTAATACATCAGTACCCTCAATTTATGTAAAGGGTATAGGCAGGCGCCCCTCCGAACTCAAGACAAAGAAAAAACTGATTTTTCGACTGCAGAACGCCTGTACCAATTTAAAGTATTGCCCTTCTGGCTGCATGGCGCTCCCTCCACGTTCCAATGACTTATGAAAAGGGTTCTTAAACTCCATGCTATGCATTCCGCGGCGTATATTGATATTATCATATACAGCCATACTTGCAGCCAACAGATAGAGCATCTGCAGCAGTCTTAGACACCTTCAACTCCTATTGGTTAAAAGTTAATCTCAAGAAAAGTTTATTAGCTGCTGAATCTGTTTAATATTTGGGATATTTCCTAGGAGGTGGACACATAAGGCCACAACCTGATAAGTTTGCAGCCATTTCAAAGATTCCTATGCCTAAAACAAAAAGAGAATCGTGAGCCTTTTAAGGCTTACTAGGTTCCTCTAGGCGTTTGATATCTCGGTTTTCGCAAGTGGCTACTCCTCTGACTGACCTTCAAAAGAAATTCAGCAAGACAGAAGCAGAGTTAAGATACTCTTCACCTAATCTGATCAATGCTTTCAATTCCTTCAAGAAGGCAATGCTGTCCGAACCGGTTCTCACCAGCCCCAACCATGACAAACCTTTTATAGTTTAAACCTATGCTTCAAATACAGGGCTAGGAGCTGTATTATCCCAACGGGATGAACATGCACAGATCGCACTATAACCTATATCAGTAGGAAACTCCTCCCCAGGGAAAGACAGTATGTAGCTATTGAAAAAGAAGCTTTGGCCATTAATACATTAAAATATTATTTAGAGGGCTACAAACTTACACTCTGTACTGACCATGCCTCGTTAGAATGGATGGCATGAAATAAAAGTACCAACAATCGTGTCCTTAGATGGTTTTTGGCTCTTCAACCATTTCGCTTTCAAACCCTCCATAGTAAGGGGGAGTCAGCAAACCAATGCGGATTACCTATACCGATAGGGAAGGGAGATGTGAGGACTTACATACCTGTGGATCCTCTCCTGCCCATTCTCTGCCTTGCCGTCCTCTCGCTGTAGTTCCTCGACACTGTAAGACCTGCAAGAAAGAAAGGAAATTTAAACAGACTGACGAATCAGTAAAAGAGACTTGTCTCTTTAAACAGACCCGCAGAGCTAACCAATGGAAAGGCGACTGCAGAAAGAAAACGGAGGCGCAAACCCCGGAAAAGGAGAGAAGAAACACGGATGCGAGATCCCAGGAGGACAGAACAGAATCTGAGGAAGGAAGTATTACCCGGAATAATCCTGCCAAGTGGAAGGAGTGCCCACCTCAAAGGGAGACCGCTGCGGAAACCACCATCCCAGAGAATCTCAACGGACCCAGTCTGGAGGACAAGGATGTCGAGCCGCCCTGGAGGAATGGTGGATATCCCCGGAGGACGCTGAGTAGCCGCTGCAACTCTGGAGAGTTGCAGCAGGGCAGCCGACTACCCGGGCCAGATTTTTTTATTTTTTTATATAAATCTTTTTTTATTAAAGAAACAAAAGATACATAAGTAGTACAACCAAAACAAGTGCAGCACAATGCATTGATTAAAACTTCTAATAATTGTGAGATACAGTACAAAAACAGGTCCAGGCGTTTGGTCTACGAATCCAAAAAGAACAAGCATCAATGTTCAACCTTTTGATCATTAAATGTCTTCATCATCTACCACTAGGGAGGGAGGTCGACCGGGGTGCATAAAAGACCTCTACTTTCATTCCAGGGGCCCCACATTTTTGTCCATTTATGCGGGCAACCCCATCTCTTGTAGACAACCCTCTCCGCCTGCATGCACCAATCCATATCCATCTTCCAGTCAATGTATCTGGGTCGGACACCTCCCCTCCATGTTCTAGCTATATTAATCTTCACCACCATGCAGCCCAATGTAACCCACATCTTCTCCGTACATGACAAATCAGTGGCATCCCAGATATTCAGCAGACACATCCGGGGGGGAAACATCTATAGGTGAATTACATATGCGAGATATACCGGTTATAACTTTTTTCCAATATGTCTGAAGGATCGGGCAGTGCCACCATTGATGTATATAGGTACCCGCTTGGCCACACCCACGGGGACAGTTAGGAGAGTTCAATAGCCCCATCTTGACCAGCACAGAGCTAGTATAGTAGGTCCGATGTAACAATTTAAGTTGGATAAGTTTGAATCTGGAGCGAATCGCAACTTCACGGGGGGAGGCCAAGGCCTCCCGCCTCCCGCCAGTCGTCATCGTCCAAGTCCCCTAAGTCGTCAACCCACTTTGTACGAGTTTTCTCCTGGGCATCTGGAGTATGATTGAGAATTTTACGATAGGTCAATGAGATTGCTTTCTCCGGAAGATAATCATCTAATAATCTATCTTCCAGAGGTGAAGAGACCGGCAAGTCCGAGTCTTTCGGGATAGCTTTGTTTAGTGCATGTCTGGCCTGGAGGTAGCGAAAGGTTTCCGATTCATGTAGTTGGTAGTCCCTTTGGAGGTCGCCAAATGGAATCACTGTACCCTTCACCCACATTTCTCCAACTTTCGAGAGACCGATTAGGTCCCACTTATCAAACCCTGGCTGTTTCGATAACATCCCTAACTGGGCCGTTTCCACCAAAGGAGTAACTTGCGTTATTTTATCTTTCCAACCCAGTGCATAAGCAGCCTTGTGCCATAACGCTACAGTGAAAGACGTAGGAGTAAACCTAGGTGTATACTTTGCCCCCCCATAAAGTGCCCTTGAATAAGTGCCAGGACTCATGTTGTGTCTATCCATTCTGTAAGCGGGGTCGGATATGGGGTGATGGACCCAGTGATTCAAGACAACTAATTGCGAGGCCCAGTAGTAAGATCTAATGGCGGGTAATGCAATGCCTCCGTCATACCAGCTTTTTGTGAGCTTAGTGAGGGCGATACGAGGAGAATCTTGATTCCAAAGCAGGGCACGTACTTCAGAATCAATTGATTGAAAATGAGGAGGGACTAAATATGGTGTATTTTGTAGGGCATACAAAAAGCGTGGGACTGACATCGTCTTGTATAGGGCCGCTCTACCTAAAAGTGTAAGGGGTAACGTCTTCCAATGGTGTATATCCGCTCGGAGGCGGCGCGGGGGGGCATCAAGTTACGGTCGTAAAAAACTGAGGAATCAGGCGTGATATATATTCCCAAGTATTGAAAGCTGTCTGTAACGATCTTGGCATCGCAGTCCGTTGGTAGACTCGGTGGGTCTCCACTCAAAACATAAATCAGGGATTTATCCCAGTTAATGGTGTAACCGGAATATTTTTGAAAAAGAGCAAAGATATGTAGGACCCTACAAATAGAAAAGGGGGGACGAGCCAGGTATAATAAGATGTTGTCTGCATAGAGGGAAATCTTATCTGTCCATTCCAGCGACCAGTTGAGGCCCCTGACCATGGGGTTTCCCCTTATCCAGATAGCCAAAGGCTCCAGGGCCAGGGCAAAGAGCAGGGGCGAGAGTGGGCAACCCTGTCTCGTTCCTTTCCCCAATGCAAAGGTTGCTGAACGAGCGCCATTCACCGAAATCCGTGCCAGGGGGCCAGAGTAGAGAAGACGCACCCAGGACAGAAACCGACCACCAAAACCATATCTTTCAAGTGCAGCAAATAAAAAAGGCCATTCAATAATGTCAAAGGCCATTTTGGCGTCGAGGGACATAATAATGGAGTCTTCCTGTATAGTGGAGGCTCTACGCAGGACACCATACAAGCGGCGGAGGTTCAATGCTGTATTCCTGGTAGGCATGAAGCCGGATTGATCAGGATGCACTAATTTGAGGAGGCACGGGGAGAGACGTTGTGCCAAAATCTTAGCTAAGATTTTAACCTCAGGATCCAACAAGGAAATAGGTCGATAAGAGCTACAGTGCTTGGGGGCTTACCCTTTTTATGAATGACAACAATATTAGCAAGTCTTTGCGTCTCAGGCAAAATACCCCGATTCGCGCTCTCCTCATACATCCGAACCAAAAATGGGGCAATAGTCGTAGCATTGGCTTTGTACAGTTCGATTGGTAGGCCACTCGGGCCCATGGCTTTACCAGGCTGCAGGGCAAAGATCGCTTTAGAGACTTCTTCGGCCGTCAACGCCGCATCAAGGTCCGTAACATCTTGGGAATCTAAAACAGGCAGCGGCAGAGTGGAAAGCAGCTCTGCTGCCTCCTCCTGGGTAGTCAACTGCGTAGACTTATATACCTGTTCAAAGTGGTTGGCAAACGCCCCCGCTATCCTAGCCCTATCCTGTATTTTATCCCCATCTTGATCAATAATCTGAGCCACCCATCTATTAGCTAACTCCCTTTTATCCAACCACGCTAATAACTTGTTGGCTTTATCTCCAATACCGTAAATACGATGTTGAGTAGCTCGGTTTTGGGTCCTAGCTGCCTCTTCAGCTACGTCTTCCTTTTGTTTTATAGATAATTTATGTACTGTATCAGGCGTGTGGGAGGCCACTAATTCGCCTTCAAGCCTGGCCACCTCTGTCTCCAAGACTTCCAGATTTTTACGTTTCTCTTTTCTGTGACCCGCAACCGCAGCCACGGATCAAAACCATGTAAGCCTCCCATAACTTGAAGTCCGAAGTAACCGAACCATCATTCTCAGCAAAGTAATTTTGGGTAGACTCCGCCAGATTATCTCTTACCGTTTGGACTTTAAGATACCAGGGATTTAAAACCATTTCGTGTCGAGTAGGAGGAGGCACACCCCCATAGTATGTCATGATCGGGGAGTGATCCGAGATACCCCTAGGGAGGAAGGAGATTCCATCGAACATGGGGAGCTGAGAGGCTCTACAGAAGAGATAGTCAATACGCGACAGGCTCCCGTGCACCCCAGAGTGAAAGGTGTATTGTGAGGAGGTAGGATTACGGGTCCTCCAAACATCTATCAGACCCAGTGCCTCAAGAAAGTCCGCCAACAACTTCCCGGATGGCTCTCCTCCCCTGGGAGGCAAACGGTCCATATCGCCGCTGAGAGCGGCATTCCAGTCACCCCGATCAATACGTCACCATCTGGCAAGCTCAACATATGCGGCCCTAGGTCAGCAAGCGTGATAGAGTGAAGTCTGGGAGGCACGTAAAGGGAGGTTACATTAAGGGGGCTACCCTCCCACTGCCCGGAGACCGTAACAAACCTGCCCAAGGGGTCCCGAATAACTTTTTGTATTTGAAAGGGGAGGGAGGTGCGTACCAAAATACCCACCCCTCTGGACCCTCTTGCGTAACCCGCATGAGCCACTAATTTATAACCCCATCTATTAAGCGCGCAGTAGGAGGCGCCTTGGATATGTGTTTCTTGGAGCAAGACCAGATCAGGGGCCTGTCGTTTTAGATATTGCAGCACGATTCCCCGCTTAATGCGATCCCCAAGCCCGTTCACATTCCAAGAGAGTAGTTCAAGGCGTCCCAAAAGCGGGGCTGGTCCTTGATCAGTACTCATTTACACAGAAATGAGGGGCCCGGGTACTTGAAGGGCGATGGAGAAGTAAAAGTGATAGATATGTCCGCCCCCCCCCCCCGCGGCAGCACTGGAGAAAACAAATACGTGTGACATGAAGTACAGAAATCGACATTGGTGATGATCCAAAACGCCTTAAAGGAGAACACAGCTATTAGGTTGTACTGAGCATACATATAAAGACTGCAACAAAAAACCCATTAACACTCCCTGGAACCCACCCCCACCCTGCCTCCCTGCAACTTGGACTCAAAACTGCCCACCCTTCAATTTTGCAGAGCGCCTGTAACCACTGTTCCCAATAAGGCGCGCGCGCACTTCTCTACCCCCGAGCGCCCAGTGTCATGTGTGGAGCACGCACACACGGCACATCCCGCGAGAGTATTCGCGCCGCCGCTTTTAAAAGGCGTGCGGCGCGAAAAACGGGTATTTCCAGATTGCGGAGGACGGCGGCGAAAGGAGCGGAGGTAAGTGTTATAATGTGGCCACTTGCTGTACTTTTGTTTCTGCCGCGTGTGCTTTTTGATTGCCCTGAAGCGCACGCACTGTTTGTTTGCTGTATTGTTTTATTAGTAAAGCGAGGCTGCGGGGGAGATTGTGTGCTTTTATTTAAGTATTCATGTTAATTGCAGCCCCTTCACGAGCTGCGATTAACATGAATACTTAAATAAAAGCACACAATCTCCCCCGCAGCCTCGCTTTACTAACAAAACAATACAGCAAGTTTAAAAACACGGCGTGTGTTTTTTAGGCTAATCTGCCTTGTTTGCAGACTTGCTGTATTGTTTTGGTAGTAACGCGAGGCTGCGGGACAAATTGAGTGCTTTTGTTTAAGTATCCATGTTAATCGCAGCTCGTGAAGGGGCTGCAATTAACCCCTTCGGTGCTTATGACGAGCTGGACTCGTCATGGCACACAGTGCTCGTGTGCTCATGACGAGTCCAGCTCGTCATAGACCACCCACGGGAAGCGCTGGCGCTCCCCGTGGGAATCCGATCGTCGGGTTTTTGGGGGAAGGCAGGGGAAGGGCTTCCCCCGCCCCATCAATGACGTCAGCGCGCGAGGCGCGCTGACATCATTGAGGGTTTCCTTCTTCCCGACGCGCTGGAAGCCATTTGCTTCCAGCGCGTCGGGAAATCAGGTGAGTTTTGGCTCGGGGAGTGGGGTTTGAATCAAAAGAGGCATCGAGGGAAAGGAAAGGGTTTTCCTTTCCCCGATGCCTCTTTGTGCATTCCCGCTGCACGATCATGTGATCGTGCAGCAGGAATGCCCACGAGGGAGGGTGATTTACGCAGCTGTAGTGTAGGAAAGGCACTATACATTTCCCCAACGAGGTAGCATTTACTGATTAGCCAGTAGAAAGTACTCCAGTTGAGTAGAGGTATTGCACAAAACGGTGGCATCTTCGTGGATAAATATGCAGGGCAGATGTGCCTTCTCTCCATTTCCAACGTGAAAAGTTAGCTGTAATCCTTGATGGAGGTCTTTGCATCCTTCATTTTCTCGAGCGCAATTCTCGTGTAGAATTCGTGAGCGTGGAGATGTGCCTTCTCTCCATTTACACCCTGAAAAGTTAGCTGTAATCCTTGATGGAGGTCTTTGCATACTTGAATTTCTCGAGCGCAATGCTCGTGTAGTTCCTGTGACCAGGAGGTTCCTTCTCCTCGTCTGCCGCTGAGATCGTGCTCTGACCCTTTATAACAAGAGGCATGTGAACGGGCCTAGAAGCCCCGCTCGTTTGGCCCCGCCACACATACACTAGCGGTATGCAACGTCTGCCCGCCCTTTCCCCACTATGATGGACAGCTTACTCAAAGGACCCCGGCGCTCTCGGCGCGGTGGCAAAGTTACAGACACACAGGTCACTGGAGACAATTCTTCTGGTCCTTTACGCAGCTGTAGTGTAGGAAAGGCACTATACATTTACCCAACGAGGTAGCACTTACTGATTAGCCAGTAGAAAGTACTCCAGTTGAGTAGAGGTATTGCACAAAACGGTGGCATCTTCGTGGATAAATATGCAGGGCAGATGTGCCTTCTCTCCATTTCCAACGTGAAAAGTTAGCTGTAATCCTTGATGGAGGTCTTTGCATCCTTCATTTTCTCGAGCGCAATTCTCGTGTAGAATTCGTGAGCGTGGTTAAGCAGATGTGGCTTCTCTCCATTTACACCCTGAAAAGTTAGCTGTAATCCTTGATGGAGGTCTTTGCATCCTTGAATTTCTCGAGCGCAATGCTCATGTAGTTCCTGTGACCAGGAGGTTCCTTCTCCTCGTCTGCCGCTGAGATCCTGCTCTGACCCTTTATCCCCTTCGGTGCTTATGACGAGCTGGACTCGTCATGGCACACAGTGCTCGTGTGCTCATGACGAGTCCAGCTCGTCATAAGACCACCCACGGGGAAGCGCTGGCGCTCTCCCCAGTGGGAATCCGATCGTTAGGTTTTTTTTTGGGGAGGCAGGGGAAGGGCTTCCCCTGCCTCCCCCAATGACGTCAGCGCGCTGACATCATTGAGGGTTTCCCTTTCTTCCCGACGCGCTGGAAGCCATTTGCTTCCAGCGCGTCGTGGAAATCAGGTGAGGTTTGGCTCGGGGAGGGGGTTTGTATCAAAAGAGGCATCGAGGGAAAGGAAAGGGTTTTCCTTTCCCCTATGCCTCTTTGTGCATTCCTGCTGCACGATCATGTGATCGTGCAGCAGGAATGCCCACTAGGCACCAGGGTTTTTTTAATTTTTGTGTTGGGGAGTGGCCAAAAGGGCAAGGGTTGCTCCCCTTTACGGGGTGAATATTTTATTTATACTGTTAGGCCCACCTACCCCTTAGCTTGGCTGGTGGATTGTGTGTGGACTGGTGCATTATTTGCATATGTGATTGTAATGTTTTTTTTTCTCCTTTTTATTCTAGTGTAAAGCTTTTGATTCCTGTTTGCGGTTTCGGCAGTTGTGGTTCTGCAGTTTTGCGTAATTGCATTTATTTGGTAAGAAAAATATTTTTGTTGTGTGTACTCCAAATGAGTATTATTGTCCAGCATGAATGAATTTTTTTGTAAGTGGTGCCATAATGGCAGCATATTTGTTAGTGTTCAGAGCATGAAATTCTTTGCGATGTTTTGCATTGTCTTATGTGTCATTTTTTTTCTTCTTCTTTTTAGTGGGATATTGTTGATCCTTACTGTGTTTGTGCAGAGTAGGTGGTGGTGAGTCTAGCTGCTTCTGTCACGTGAGTGGTATAGTGTTGGAGTATATAGGTCTTTGTGATAAAGCTACATTTTGTTTATTTCTTTTATTTACAAAGGGTTTGTTGTTGTTGACTTGTTTGACAAGTAACCTTTATTAGTAAGCATTATGGCTAGCCGTAGAATTACTGCTCAGCAGGTGGTTGGTTTGCTTCTTGAATCTTCCTCTGAGCAGGATTATGAGACTGACAGTGCGTCTGAGGGAGAGGAGGGAGGGGAAGATTCAGGCAGTGAGTGTTCTCTCCACATGGAATCATCGGATGATGAAGGTACTCTCAGTGCAGATGAAGTGCCTGATTTAGAGGAGGATACTACTGTGCCGATGGTGCAAGAGGCATCTGGATTGCAGCCTGGGGCTGCTAGGCTTCCTACTGGAAGTGCTGGACTCTGGGTTGATCCAAACATGGTGCAGCCGGTGTTGCCTGCCTTTAGTGGTTATGCAGGGTGTAGAGTGGATTGTGAACATTATTTGCCTATACAGTATTTTCAGTTGTTTATGGATGATGTATTTTTGGGTGAGATTGTTGAGCAGACTAATTTATTTTTATTTTTTTTATTTGCAAAGTTTTATATAGCGCTGGCTAGACCCGTAGGTATCAGAGCGCTTTACATGAGGATCAGCAAGTTAAAGATTACATAATTACTTCAGTTACAGATTCCAAGAATAGACATCATAGAAAGATAGAGGGAAGGAAACATAACGGGGAGGCGAGGAAAAACAATGTCATATGTCCGGCTGGGTAGGTGACGGCCGAGGGGGTGAACCAGGGCCAAACTCCTCTACAGCTGCATAGGACAGCTCCACTGGGCATCGGCCAAGGTTGTTCGGACTCCGCGGTGAGAACAGACAGTAGAAAAACATGAGATTACACGATAACATAGGTTATTTTCGCGTTACGTAGCAAAGACAAAACGTCTTATGTGGAATGGAAGGTAGAGGGGGAAAGGTAAACAGGGGAGAAAGGAATGCAGATAGCGTCAGGTTGACCAGAGGGGGGAAGGGACTTCAGGGGAAACAAGCAGTCAAAGTGAAAGATAGACAAGACCGTGAAGCACCGTTAAAAAACAATGTCCGATGTCCGGCTGGGTAGATGACGGCCGAAGGGGTGAACCATGGCCAGACTCCTCTTTAGCTGCATAGGACAGCTCCACCGGGTAACGGCCAATGGTACTTGGGTTCAGCTTCATGCCTAGCAGCTCCCTGTAAAACGTAGCAGTCCGGGTTCTGTCTCCCAGTTTTTGAGGGACAACAGTGCCAGACTTAGGCCCCATTCTAGAGCTACCCGGTGGAGTCCCACAAATCTGGAAGAGATGAAGAAGTTTTTGGGTTTGACTTTTTGATGGGTTTGATAAGGAAGCCGTCCATGGGTTCATATTGGTCTACCAGTCCCTTGATGGCAACGGCCATATTTCCTGCAGTTATGACTCGTGATCGGTATTTACTTTTGCTTCGGATGCTGCATTTTGTTGATAATGGTTTGGCATTGCCACGAGATCACCCTGAATGTGACCGTCTTTTAAGATTCGGCCTGTTCTTGATCACTTTGTAGATTGATTTTCAGTGATCTATACTCCAGGGAAAGAAATATCTATTGATGAGTCTTTGGTCCTGTTCAAGGGCCGTTTGGTTTTTAGGCAGTACATTCCTAGCAAGAGGGCACGCTATGGAATTAAGCTGTATATGTTGTCTGAGAGTAGGACACGATATGTTTTTAATTTGCGTGTGTACACTGGTAGGGATTCCACTATTGACCCCCTGGTTGTCCGTCCACTTTTGGAGTTTCAGAGAAAATTGTGTGGGATCTTGCTAGAGGACTGTTTAACAGAGGCCACCATTTGTACCTTGATAACTTCTACACTGCTGTGCAATTGTTTAAGGAATTGTTCAAAGTGGACACTTTTGCTTGTGGCACAATCCGCTCTAACCGTAAAGGTTATCCAAAAGAGCTTGTTTGCAAAAAACTTCAGAGGGGACAGTGCAGTGCCTTGCGTAGTGAGGAACTGCTAGCTGTGAAATTTGTGGACAGGAGGGATGTGTACATGCTGACTACCATCCATGATGAGAGTACTTCACCTGTGGCTGTTTGGGGTCAGATTGCTGAAGTGCGCAAACCTGTGTGCATTTTAGACTACAATAAGCACATGGGTGGTGTTGATAGAGTAGATCAGAGGTTGGAACCTTACACTGCTATTCGTAAGTCTTACATTTGGTATAAGAAGTTGGCCATCCATCTCTTCAATTTAGCAACTTTCAATGCTTTTGTTGTGTTCAAGGAGTGTTCTCCTGCGTCAAAGTTGACTTTTGTTCAGTTTCAGGAGTCTGTCATAGGCAGCCTTGTTGTTGTGGAACAGGCAAGTGTTCCTAGAGTTGGAGTGGTGGAGGATGTGGCTCGATTGAAAGATCGCCACTTTCCTGATCACATTCCTCCTACACCCTCAAAAGACTTTCCCACTAGGAGATGTAGAGTCTGTTGGCGAAGAGGTACGCGGAAGGAGACTCTTATGTACTGCCCTGAATGTCCTTCTAACCCTGGGCTGTGTGTGCCTGCTTGTTATAGAGCGTACCACAAGCAAAAGAATTATTGGGAGCAACCATGAGTGGTAAAGTGAACTGCCTGGTCTGTAATGTTTAAGAATTGTTGTTCTGTTTCAAGGTTGGCATTAGTGCAATGTATTTAGTTTCTGATTTTGTGTTAGTAGATTTGTATCTATTTGCAATTTGTTTGTGTTTTCTTTTTTGTATAAAAAAATCCTAAATGTGATGGTGGTGTGTGTAGGCTGGTGCTTGGCTGGCGGTGTGCGTGGAGTGGCACTTGGCTGGCGGTGTGCGGGGAGTGGCTCTTGGCTGGCGGTGTGCGGGGAGTGGCTCTTGGCTGGCGGTGTGCGTGGAGTGGTGCTTGGCTGGCGGTGTGCGTGGAGTGGCGCTAGGCTGGCGGTGTGCGTGGAGTGGCGCTTGGCTGGCGGTGTGCGTGGAGTGGCGCTTGGCTGGCGGTGTGCGTGGAGTGGCGCTTGGCTGACGGTGTGCGGGGACTGGCGCTCGGCTGGCAGTGTGTGAGTAGTGACTTGCTGCTGGTCACTACACACACTGCTAGCCGAGCGACACTCCACGCAATCCATCAGCTTGTGTGGTTGCTGTGTTAGGAATGTGGGCGTGTGAAAGTGATGGGCCCTTGAATGGCGCTGTCTGCTGGTGTGAGTGTTGTAATGTGATGGGCCCGCGGCTGGTGGTGTGAATGGTTTTGTATTTGTCACACGTATGAAAGGTGTATGAATGGCCTGTAAAGAGGTTGGTGCCTTGTCGTGGCTTTACAGCTCACGAGCTGTGAGTCAATGGTTCAGTTTCTCGTCCTTTCAATTATTAACAGTGCATTTCATTTTTGTGAAATCACTTGTTAATACAATTGTATATACTGAACCATCACTCACCCTCGTGCCAAATCCAACCAGTATGTGTGTGTGCTTGAGGATTAGATGGCTGTGCAGTAATATTTTTTTTTGTCTTTCTCAAGCAGGGTGTACCTTGTCCCTTTTGTGAATGTTGTAATGTGTTTGTTTCGTGCCTGGGGGTGTGAATGGTCTTGTGTGTATCACGTATGAAAGGTGTGTGAATGGCCTGTAAAGCGGTTGGGGCCTTGACGTGGCTTTACAGCTCACGAGCTGCGAGTCACTGGTTCCGTTTTTGTCCTTTCAATTATTGACAGTGCATTTCATTTTTGTGAAATCTCTTGTTAATAAAATTGTATATACTGAACCATCACTTGCCCTCGTGCCAAATCCAACCAGTATGTGTGTGTGCTTGAGGAATAGATGGCTGTGCAGTAATCTTTGTCTTTTTAGTCTGTCTGCCAAGGTGTACATTCCGTCTAAGAATAACCTACCAACTGTAGATATTGTCGTAAACGAAACACCCATGGGAGTACATGGTGATATCTCTCTTGTGGATCCCAACAAGTTATGGTACCCACAATGTCCTGCAAACCTCAAAATGTCTGTCACATTTTCCTTGCAATATTGTGCCAAAATTTTCACGCTGCAGAAATAAACACCACATTATCTCAAAATGACCTGGTTTTGCAAGGGGGTCACCTGGGTTTTGGCCCGGGGCTCGGCGGCCATATAGGGAAACCTACCAAACCCACACATTTCTGAAAAGTAGACACCCGGGGGCTTCCAGGGAGGTATGGCTTGCGTGGATCCCCCAACGTTTCCTTACCCAGAATCCCTGCAAACCTCAATTTTAGCTGAAAAAATCACTTTTTCACACATTTTTGTGTGGGAAAGTGTGGCATCACTGGCCTCACACAAATTTCCTACCACCCAGCGTTCCCCAGGTCTCCCGATAAAATGGTGCCTCACTTGTGTGGGAGGCCCAAGTACCCGCGACAGGCAAGGGCCCACAACGTAGTGAGGCGACCTCAAAATGGCCTTTCACAAAACCACCTGGTTTTGCAAGGGGGTCACCTGGGTTTTGGCCCCGTGCTCGGCGGCCATCTAGGAAACCTACCAAACCCACACATTTCTGAAAAGTAGACACCCGGGGGCTTCCAGGGAGGTATGGCTTGCGTGGATCCCCAACGTTTCCTTACCCAGAATCCCCTGCAAACATCAATTTTAGCTGAAAAAATCACTTTTTTCACACATTTTTGTGTGGGAAAGTGTGGCATCATTGGCCTCACACAAATTTCCTACCACCCAGCGTTCCCCAGGTCTCCCGATAAAAATGGTGCTTCACTTGTGTGGGAGGCCCAAGTACCCACGACAGGCAAGGGCCCAAAACATTTTTTGATAGGCAATGTTGATGTTGCCTCAAAACGCTTTGTGTCCTTGCATGTTGCGTGGTACTTGGGCCTCCCACACAAGTGATGCACCATTTTTATCGGGAGACCTGGGGGAACGCTGGGTGGTAGGAAACTTGTGTGAGGCCAGTGATGCCACACTTTCCCACACAAAAATGTGTGAAAAAGTGATTTTTTTCAGCTAAAATTGAGGTTTGCAGGGGATTCTGGGTAAGGAAACGTTGGGGGATCCACGCAAGCCATACCTCCCTGGAAGCCCCCGGGTGTCTAATTTTCAGAAATGTGTGGGTTTGGTAGGTTTCCCTAGATGGCCGCTGAGCACGGGGCCAAAACCCAGGTGACTTCCTGCAAAACCAGGTGGTTTTGAGATAGGCAATTTTGAGGTCGCCTCACTACGTTGTGGGCCCTTGCCTGTCGCGGGTACTTGGGCCTCCCACACAAGTGAGGCACCATTTTTATCGGGAGACCTGGGGGAACGCTGGGTGGTAGGAAATTTGTGTGAGGCCAGTGATGCCACACTTTCCCACACAAAAATGTGTGAAAAAGTGATTTTTTCAGCTAAAATTGAGGTTTGCAGGGATTCTGGGTAAGGAAACGTTGGGGGATCCACGCAAGCCATACCTACCTGGAAGCCCCGGGTGTCTACTTTTCAGAAATGTGTGGGTTTGGTAGGTTTCCCTAGATGGCCGCCGAGCACGGGGCCAAAACCCAGGTGACTCCCTTGCAAAACCAGGTGGTTTTGTGAAAGGCCATTTTGAGGTCGCCTCAATACGTTGTGGGCCCTTGCCTGTCGCGGGTACTTGGGCCTCCCACACAATTGAGGCACCATTTTTATCGGGAGACCTGGGGGAACGCTGGGTGGTAGGAAATTTGTGTGAGGCCAGTGATGCCACACTTTCCCACACAAAAATGTGTGAAAAAAGTGATTTTTTTCAGCTAAAATTGAGGTTTGCAGGGGATTCTGGGTAAGGAAACGTTGGGGGATCCACGCAGGCGATACCTCCCTGGAAGCCCCCGGGTGTCTACTTTTCAGAAATGTGTGGGTTTGGTAGGTTTCCCTAGATGGCCGCCGAGCACAGGGCCAAAAACCCAGGTGACCCCCCTTGCAAAACC
This sequence comes from Calotriton arnoldi, assembly GCA_963921515.1. Lineage (NCBI taxonomy): Eukaryota > Metazoa > Chordata > Amphibia > Caudata > Salamandridae > Calotriton > Calotriton arnoldi. The sequence goes on along the minus strand of CAWUFW010000476.1, from coordinate 2,298,941 downwards.
AGGTGGTTTTGTGAAAGGCCATTTTGAGGTCGCCTCAATACGTTGTGGGCCCTTGCCTGTCGCGGGTACTTGGGCCTCCCACACAAGTGAGGCACCATTGTTATCGGGAGACCTGGGGGAACGCTGGGTGGTAGGAAATTTGTGTGAGGAAAGTGATGCCACACTTTCCCACACACAAATGTGTGAAAAAAGTGATTTTTTCAGCTAAAATTGAGGTTTGCAGGGGATTCTGGGTAAGGAAACGTTGGGGGATCCACGCAAGCCATACCTCCCTGGAAGCCCCCGGGTGTCTACTTTTCAGAAATGTGTGTGTTTGGTAGGTTTCCCTAGGTGTCGGCAGAGCTAGGGTTCACAAACTACAGCTAGGCACTTTGCCAAAAAAGGGTCATTTTTCACTGCGAAATTGAGGTGTGACCACGTTGCGTTTTGCGCCGTTTCCTGTCGCAGGCACTAGGCCGACCCACACAAGTGAGGTACCATTTTTCTCGTAAGACTTTGGGGAACGCGGGGTGGGTGGAAATTTGTGGATCCACGCAGATTCCAGAACTTTCCACCACAGAAATGTGGGGAAAATGTGGTTTTTTTGACAATTTTTTATGTTTGCAAGGGATTCTGGGTAACAGAACCTGGTGGGAGGCAGTCAAGTCACCCCATCCTGGATTCCCCTGGGTGTCTAGTTTTCAAAAATGTATAGGTTTGCTAGGTTTCCCTAGGTGCCGGCAGAGGTAGGGTTAAAAAACTACAGCTAGGCACTTTGCCAAAAAAGGGTCATTTTTCACTGCGAAATTGAGGTGTGACCACGTTGCGTTTTGCACCGTTTCCTGTCGCAGGCACTAGGCCGACCCACACAAGTGAGGTACCATTTTTCTCGTAAGACTTTGGGGAACGCGGGGTGGGTGGAAATTTGTGGATCCACGCAGATTCCAGAACTTTCCACCACAGAAATGTGGGGAAAATGTGTTTTTTTTGACAATTTTTTATGTTTGCAAGGGATTCTGGGTAACAGAACCTGGTGGGAGGCAGTCCAGTCACCCCCTCCTGGATTCCCCTGGGTGTCTAGTTTTCAAAAATGTATAGGTTTGCTAGGTTTCCCTAGGTGCCGGCAGAGCTAGGGTTCAAAAACTACAGCTAGGCACTTTGCCAAAAAAGGGTCATTTTTCACTGCGAAATTGAGGTGTGACCACGTTGCGTTTTGCGCCGTTTCCTGTCGCAGGCACTAGGCCGACCCACACAAGTGAGGTACCATTTTTCTAGTAAGACTTTGGGGAACGCGGGGTGGGGGGAAATTTGTGGATCCACGCAGATTCCAGAACTTTCCACCACAGAAATGTGGGGAAAATGTGGTTTTTTTGACACTTTTTATGTTTGCAAGGGATTCTGGGTAACAGAACCTGGTGGGAGGCAGTCCAGTCACCCCATCCTGGATTCCCCTGGGTGTCTAGTTTTCAAAAAGTATAGGTTTGCTAGGTTTCCCTAGGTGCCGGCAGAGGTAGGGTTAAAAAACTACAGCTAGGCACTTTGCCAAAAAAGGGTCATTTTTCACTGTGAAATTGAGGTGTGACCACGTTGCGTTTGCGCCGTTTCCTGTCGCAGGCACTAGGCCGACCCACACAAGTGAGGTACCATTTTTCTCGTAAGACTTTGGGGAACGCGGGGTGGGTGGAAATTTGTGGATCCACGCAGATTCCAGAACTTTCCACCACAGAAATGTGGGGAAAATGTGTTTTTTGGACAATTTTTTATGTTTGCAAGGGATTCTGGGTAACAGAACCTGGTGGGAGGCAGTCAAGTCACCCCATCCTGGATTCCCCTGGTTGTCTAGTTTTCAAAAATATATAGGTTTGCTAGGTTTCCCTAGGTGCCGGCAGAGGTAGGGTTCAAAAACTACAGCTAGGCACTTTGCCAAAAAAGGGTCATTTTTCACTGCGAAATTGAGGTGTGACCACGTTCCGTTTTGCGCCGTTTCCTGTCGCGGGCACTAGGCCGACCCACACAAGTGAGGTACCATTTTTCTCAGAAGACTTTGGGGAACGCGGGGTGGGTGGAAATTTGTGGATCCACGCAGATTCCAGAACTTTCCACCACAGAAATGTGGGGAAAATGTGGTTTTTTTGACAATTTTTTATGTTTGCAAGGGATTCTGGGTAACAGAACCTGGTGGGAGGCAGTCAAGTCGCCCCATCCTGGATTCCCCTGGGTGTCTAGTTTTCAAAAATGTATAGGTTTGCTAGGTTTCCCTAGGTGCCGGCAGAGCTAGGGTTCAAAAACTACAGCTAGGCACTTTGCAAAAAAAGGGTCATTTTTCATTGTGAAAATGTGGTACGTCCACGTTGCATTTTGAGCCATTTCCTGTTGTGGGCACAAGGGCTACCCACACAAGTGAGGTACCATTTTTATCGGGAGACTTAGGGTAACACAGAATTGTAGAGCAACTGTTATTACCTATTGACTTTCGATGCATTTCTGCCTTCCAAATGAAAGACAATGTGTAAAAAATAAGTCATTTTGAAAAATGACCTATAATTTTCATGCTAGTATGGGTACTCCCAATTTCGGAAATGTGCAAATATCTACTGTTTCTAAAATCTACATTTTGTTCCCATTTCAGAAATACATAGGTGTCTTTCATAACAATTTTTCCATGTATACATTTTCCCAAAAAATTGCTATATACCCGGTACTTAAAAAAAAATCATTGCAAGATGTTGCTCAATTATTGGCTCTGGGTTCGTCGGGTTCTTGGTGAACCTACAAGTCCTATATATCCCCACAACCAGAAAGGTCCAGCGGATATAACGGTATATTGCCTTCAAATAGCTGTCATAATTAGAAGAAGTTACAAGTGAAAACGTTGACACAAATGGCTGTTTTTTTCAACTAATGTTCAATTTTTCCTTTATTTAACTGTTAGTTTCTATAAGGAAAACTTTAAGGATCTACACAAATGACCCCTTGCTGAATTCAGAATTGTGTCTACTTTTCAGAAATGTATGGCTTTCCAGGATCCATTATTGGTTTCATACCCATTTCTACCATTAACTGGAAGGAGGTTGAAAGCACAAAAAATAGCAAAAATAGGCTATGTCCCAGAAAAATGCCAAAACTGTGTAAAAAAGTTGGTTTTCTGACAAAAGTCTGCTTGTCCCTGAAAGCTGGGAAGATGGTGATTTCATCCCCACAACCCCTTTTTGATGCCATTTGCAGGGAAAAATCAAGACGCTTTCATCTGTAGCCCTTTTTCGCATTTTTCAAAAACAAAACAAAATTTAGCTGTATTTTGACTAATTTCTGGGTCCCCTCCAGGGGAATCCACAAACCCTGGGTACCTTTACAATCCCCATGATGTTAGAAAAAAAGGACGCAAATTTGGCATGGATACCTTATGTGGTCAAAAAGTTACAGGGGCCTAAGCGCACTACCCCAAATAGCCAAAAAAAGGCTTAGCACAGGAGGGGAAAAGGCCTAGCAGCGAAGGGGTTAACATGGATACTTAAATAAAAGCACACAATCTCCCCCGAAGCCTGTATATACCAACTTGCTGGGGTTGGAGCAGTTTTTTTTTTTTTTTTTAAACATTTTCACTACAGTAAACAAGTATACGCACAACCAAAAACGATGTACAATAAAACATACAATGATCAAATCTAACACACATCCTGCCCCATTGCAGATGGGATTTAAACAGGCATCCAGCTATCCCCATCTTAAATAGTGCATGTTGCTGCATAGAAACCTCCGGACTATGATCAGGAAGTGGCTTTTTGTTGTTTCCATTTGGATTTGGATTGTTTTGGTAGTAACGCGAGGCTGCGGGACACATTGAGTGCTTTTGTTTAAGTATCCATGTTAATCGCAGCTCGTGAAGGGGCTGCAATTAACATGGATACTTAAATAAAAGCACACAATCTCCCCCGAAGCCTCGCTTTACTACCAAAACAATACAGCAAGTCTGCAAACAAGGCAGATTAACCTAGAAATACACGCAGTGTTTTTAAACTTGCTGTATTGTTTTGTTAGTAAAGCGAGGCTGCGGGGGAGATTGTGTGCTTTTATTTAAGTATTCATGTTAATCGCAGCTCGTGAAGGGGCTGCAATTAACATGAATACTTAAATAAAAGCACACAATCTCCCCCGCAGCCTCACTTTACTAATAAAACAATACAGCAAGACCAGGGCCGGCTTTAGCGCTGGTGGCGCCCAGTGCGACAATGTTAGTTGGCACCCCCAATGACCACCTCCACCATGGATTCTCTCACTAGCACCCTTTAACAGTGACCAAGTCCCATTAACGACTCTCTCTCAGATACATTGAATTAGTTGTATAGCGCCACTCATACCATTAAAGGATGTCAGAGGCACTTTGCATCACACACACATTACACATAGACAATCAAACATACGTGTGTAAATCAGTTTATAGGAAATGCTACATAAGCCAAAGGACTAAAAGTGTAGGAGTCACATGTCATCCATACTGGTAGGCCGTATAGTTTAGGAGTGCTTGGTGTGGAGAAGCACAAACTCAGTCGATAAAAAAAGAAACAGCATAGCTGGGAGTTTTGTTTAATAATAAGAATCGATTTCTACCCAAATTAACCCTTTTTGCAACATTAATCTATGCTCTAATGTATACTTTGCAGTGTGTATGCAGTTCTATGATGAAAGTTAATGCCTCACTATTCTATATTACGACTTTAGGTTATAAATTGCAAGTAACAAAAGGATGTCTCTTTTAAAAGCAGTAACCTGCTGATCTATTTACATTATATGCACTCTGTAATCTACATGGTACACGTTCTTTGCAGCAGGCATATTAACCCTCTGCACTACCTTCACATAAGTCAAAACATCAACTATACAAAACTCCAATCTCTCTCCTGGAAGAACATTAATCACAGGAGTTAACTTGACATTTTTGTGAGGCCTGGTAATTGCTGGAGGAAAGGAACATGGCAGCAGGTGCTTTAAAAACATAATAAACTTGCAAATACGGCGTCCCCAGGAAGCCAGCACCCGGTGCGGTGGCACCGGTCGCACCACCCTAGAGCCGGCCCTGAGCAAGACAGACAAGGCAGACACGCAGTGTTTTTAAACTTGCTGTAGTATTGTGTTACTAAAGGGCGCTTCAAAGGTAGTACTTCTATTTGCTCTTAATGGAGGCCTTGCAATATGGCCACAGGGTTTGGGATTGCTGGATCTGCTGCCTCATGATGGCGTATCCAAGTCAGAATGAGAAGGGATCTTCGAACAATGTGTTTCTTTTCCTTCCACCAAGTAATGAGGATTTGTGAGATTGTTTGTGAGACAATTCACTCCTATTTTCCTCTGTGATATTGCATCAAGAAGGCAGGACACAGTATGGGATCAGAGTTACAGGAAGTCTCTGCAAGTTCCAGGGTCCAGCCCCTCCACTCTTTCATTGTATTCCAATAACTGCCTATTGCTATTGGTGATGCTGCTTGGAGAACAGTTCAAATTTAGGGTTTACCGATGCGGGGCAATCAGTTCTGTCGGGTTAGGATGTGGGGTACCCTTATACGTTGTAGGATAGTTCAGGGCATCAGTGTAGGTGGGAGAAGAGAGGAGGCATTTAGTAGGGTTTTATGAGGTGCACAATGTGTCAGCCATCACAGCTCAGTGCAAAAGGCACACAATCACCCCGCAGCACCGATCAATTTAGAAAGGAAATGCGTGAGCACGTTTACAAAACGGCATGTGCTTTTTAGGTTAATCTGCCTTGTTTGCAGACTTGCAGAAGTTAAAAAAAAATACCAGCAGGAGCCTTTGAGAACTGGGCTCCATGCGGCCATGTCATTCAGTTCCCTTATCTGCAAGTACTGAGAGCGCTTGGAGACCAGCTAAATGTAAATCCCAGACACTATAAAAACACTGGGCCATTTCCATAATCAAGTTTCCTCCTATGCAGTCAATACCCAAGCGATGTAATTGGCTGCAGCAGTGCCATTGAGGTGACATTCAAGCTAGTCTCTTACAAATATGCACTTTCCTCACCCACTCGGATGGTAGTCTGTTTTGCATAAAAGGATTGCATCTTCTGAATATGCTTTAATCCATAAACTAAACCCTGAGGTGTAACATGAATTGCTTTAAGGTAGCCTAACTGAGTGCTCAGTGCTAACCATGGGCCCTTCTCAGCCACTTTCACTGCTGTTGTTGTTCTCTACACCAGCAAGTTTTTTTTCTTCCCTGCCCCCTTGCACCAAGGTTTTCCATTTCTGCCACCTCCTGATCTGTGACTGCACTACTTCCCTACCCACTTGTAGCAATGTTGCCCATTCCTGTCATCCCCTGGTCTGTCACTGAACTTCGTCCCTGCCTACCTGCAGCAATGTGTCGTTTTCCTGCCAGCTTTCATTTTTTAGCTGAAAGCCTTACGCTGTCTGGTTTGCTAAAGACATTTTGGAGACATTCAGAAAGCTGACATAGTAATGCATTCTGCCCATTGCTTACCGTTGGCTTGGGGTTTGTAACTCACATTGTCATGCTTTCTATTTGCTGGCTTTATTTGCTTTAGGCTGTCCAGCTTGAGTTCGTCTCTCCCGTTGCCCAAACTTTGATTACTGTATTCTTCCACAAACTCACTTTCTGTAAACAGGCCTTTACATCTTGGTCTTATCTTGTCACATTTGCGGTGCATTCAAAGACAGAGGTCAAATGTCAAGCTCGCGCTTCAGAGGGGGCTTGGTGTTTACTTTTCTTTCTCTAACTTCAAAGTGAGAGAATGCATGCGACAATCCTGCTGAGCATCCATGTAAGAGGAGAGGGTGTAGGATTTTTTCCTAGCACATAAAAAAATGAACTGTGCTGATTTTTCAAAATAGATTAATATCAGTACAAATGAAACAATTTTTTTTAAATTCTAAAGTGTGCTGGACACAAATATTTGAATATGATAAAAACACATCAATACACTAGGTGATGACTTATGCACACATTGTTTGTGTGGAGTTTTACCCCATTTTGGTATAAATGTAATGCTCATTTCAATTGAAAATGTGTTGTCTGTAATGGTAGTGCGCTACCACACCATGCATACTCCACTTTACACCACTCCTCTTCGCTCTATGCCCTTCCACTCTGACACGCCACTCCAGTCTACGCCACTCCACTGTACAACATGCTACTCCACGCCAAGGCACTCCACAACATGCCATGACACTCCACTCCCCTCCACACGACTTACCCCACACTACTCTACCCCACTCCACCCCAATCTATTACACTCCAAAGCACCCAATCTACCCCACTCCACCCCAATCTACCTAACCCCACTTTACATTGAATGCACATTACACAGAGACACTGAATCATAGTGTGTAAATCAATGTATAGGAAATGTTACATCAGACAGAGGACTACAAGTTGTAGGAGTCACAAGGCATCCATACTAGACAGTATAGTTTAAAGGTTCTTCGTCTGAAAAAGCACACACTGAGAATTTAAAATGTAACACCATGGTTGGGGGTTGGCTTTAATAATAAGAATTGATTTGTACCCAAGTTAAACCTTTTTGCAGCATTAGGATAATGAAAGACTGGAGGGGAAATTCATAATGCTCTAATCTATACCTTGCAGTTTGCATGCAGCTCTTTGATAGTTAATAGCTCACTTTTCTATATTAGGATTTAAACTTATAAACTGCAAGTAACAGAAGGGGCTCTTTGACAGAAGCAGTAATGCAGTGATCTATTTACATTGCATGCAATTTGTGATCCGCATGGTTCACCTGCTTTGCATCAGGCATTTTGACCTCCTCCGCTACTTTATAATGAGTCAAAACTTCCACTAGACAAAAATCAGATCTCTCTGCAGCTGGTCCATCAATCTCCAGAGTTATCCAGCCAAAGTGAAGCGGAGAAGCCAGTATTGAGCCCAAGTTTTCTGGTACCACATTGTTCAGCCACTAAATGTACATACTTCTCCAAGTCCACCTTAACACCTCCCAAGTCCCTGACCACTACCCTGCACGCATCAGTGCGGCCCTCTGTCACACCACAACCAAATATTTTTGGCCCTTGGGAAAATATTTGTGAGTACCCATGATCTATTGTAAATGTGATTACATGCAAATGTGTGTGATTGGGACGCATATCTAAAACATTGACATGGCGAAAGGTAAAGAAAATGCAGGAGAGTGGCTGGATTGTGTGGGGAGGTGCAGATAAGTTTAGCCTAATGGATGCTAATAATGAAGCATAGGGGCACGTGCCTATTTGCCTAAACTGGAATCCCAGGTAACTATTTGGTCGTTTTTCCTATTGGAGTATCTGGGCCAATCCCATTCATTGTTTGTAACTCTTAGAGCCTTTGCTAACCATCTTGTCTTCAATTGCAGGTTTGCAGTCTGTAAGGTATTTGGATTTGAATGGTCAGGCGTGAGTACTGATGGAGCAAGGTAAATAAGAAATTTTTGAACCCCCTAATATTAATGCTAATAATTAACGTTAATAATTGTTTTGACGATTAATCAACATTTTGCATCTTTTATATTTTTGGTAACCAGCAATTTATGTGCAAAACTAACTTACTTACAATTGTAAAAGTGGAATAATATTAACATAATGGTTTGCGTACTAATTAGAGTGATATTGCATGATTTGTGCTATGTAGTAAATTGTATTGTGGTAAAAGAATGCGGATGGTAAGTAAAAATAGCTTTACATGTCGCTTTTGCTAGATAACACCTAATTGGGGTACGTAGAATGACGGGTGGGAAAACGAAAAGGCTTATTTTCTTTATTTTTAATTATGATTGTGTTTGTTTTCATGATAGTTCGTTCGGGCCCGTTAGGCCACGCTGTAAAGATGGCTGCCGAGGCAGATGAGCTTAATGCGCAAGTGCAAAATGGCTTCCAAAACGGAAGAATGCTGCAGAAACATATCACGTGATTGAAAGTAAAGCCCAGAGTGAAACGAGTCAAGGACGGCGTGACCCGTCACCAGATGAGTGCCAAGAAGGACTCAGCGAGAATGTATGAGAACCAAAGATGCAGCTGTGAATTAACAATTAACTGTTTAAAATAAAGTTACAAAAGAAGATACATGTGAGGAACTGTCAATCGGATTGGTAATGTCCTAAAGCCGTGAGAAAGGACAAAAGTTATAAACATTTTCAGAACCGGTTTAAGCAAGGAGGGCAATGAGGAGATACTTGCCACCCCTCCAATGGACCAATTAGCGTGAATCTCGCCCCCAAAGATTGAAACATTTCTGTTTAGTAAGCTAGTAATAGGGTATAAGAGGACCTACTCTTAAGTAGGAGGAGCGCTATTCATACATAATTTTTGAGCACTGGACTTTGACGCTGGAGAGCTGCTGCTATTTTCCATAGGCCATTTCTTTTTAATATAATTAATCTTTTTACTTTAATTCTGACTGGGAAGGAACAAGATCGTTGCGCGAAACCTGTATAGGTGGTCCGTCGAGGAGGCCTGTTTAGCGGGACAGACAGTCAGTTTTTGGGAGTTCTATGCTGTGATCTGCAATTTATCTGCTGTGGCGAACTTTTATTTTTCATCTAAAAAGGGTATGCATAAATTCTTTTAAAGTTTATTTCTTATAAAGATATTGAATGTATTAAACTGATTAATAAAATTAAAACTTATTCATGCATTTTAAGAAAATAGATAAACTTTATTATAATTAAAACTTCGAGTCTGTGGTTCTTTAGCTCAATAATAAGTGTAATGTTTTAATGAATCTAAATGTGATGGAGCTGGTCTTAATCACCTCAACTGATTCCTACTAGTTGGTCAATCGACCAATGAGCGGAATACCTTGATGTCTTAGAAACCGACAAGATTAAAACTAATCATGTATGATGTTTGAGAAATTATCTTGTCAACTTTAAAAAGGTATCCCGTTTTCTTCCAGCAGTCATAACTTTTTCTCCGAGGTGTAAGTGAATGGGATCCAGGGAATATTTGAGTGAAGGAATGTTTATGCGGTGTTATGGGCCCCACCGTCATATTGGTATAACTGTTAAAAGAGTGTTTTCAACCTGGATGTCATGTCCAAAGGAGAAGAAATTATATTAATCGCGCTGGATCAGATTTCTTGGTAGCAGAGTTATGGTTACTATAGATTAGTTTGGTGATTATTGATTATTTCATGTCTAACACTTCATGTTGAGTCGTATTATTTATATGTAAGTCGAAAATTTTGAAGCTTCCGGGAAGTAGGAAGTGGACATGTGTGGCAAGAGAAGTCACATGGAATAGTGCACTGTCTGGTTTTCAAATTGGTGATAACACAGGTTGTGTTATGATAGGGACATTTTCTGTATAAAATGTGTACGAGTGAAATAGCAACGGGTTTTCTTGTGAAACTCTGGCCTTAATTCTCAGGAGCAGTGTAGTCTCCACATGTGTTTTATCCCCAGAGAAAACGGGTTTACCCCTTGTTTGAAAGAAGGGTAAGGTACAGGGAAGTGCTACACTTATCGAACAAAACTGTATTCTTGCAAAATAGAGTAAACTATCACTTTTGTTTAGCGAAAACAGACAATGGAAATGTGTTTTTTATGTCGTAACTAAACAAATATAGTTAAGAACAAACTGCCGATAAATTTTGTGAAGATGGGGTCAGGAGCAGAACTGACGTTGACAAAAGGCCGTGCTGGGATTGGCCAGTGCAGTAAAAACACGGAAAACGCCATGATTGGTGCGTTAGTTTGAGACGCGCTGAGATAGGTCTGAATAGCAGTGACGTAGAGGCTTCGGATTGGTGCGTTGGTGTGAGACGCGATGGGATAGGTCAGAATAGCACATAGAGAGCAGAGCAGAGTTACGAGCTTGCAGAAGGAAAGAAAAACGTGAAATATGGCTTATTATGAATATGGTAGAGAGAAACCGTCATGGATGGCGAAAATTAAGAACTTCTTTAAGAAGGACAAAAAGGTAGCGACTAGAGAGGGACAGGTAATTCCTCCGCCGAAAACACCAGCTTCGCATATGATGCTAAAATACGGTTATCATACTTGCATTTGGTTAGAGAATTGGACAAAATATACACAGAATGATGGAGTATTGGCTTTTCCAGAGAATGGTTCGTTTAGCATAGCGGTACTTCGAAATTTGAGAGAAAAAATGACGAAGCTTGAGCCAAGACCTAGACCGACACAGTTTGAAGCATTAGGTGAATGGGAAGACGAGATGTATGAACGAGAAAGATACAGAGGTGCAAAGAATCATAGTTTAGTTCCTGGAAGGTTGTGGGGAGTGAATCATGAGGACAGAATGAAGCGTTGGAGATATGCTAATATGACAGAAGGTTTGTTTCCAGCTTTTACAGTTGAAGAGGGTACAGGAAAGAAGTGTGCAGAGAAAAAGAGACATACAGTTACAGAAAGGTACGGGTATGGAGGTAGCGAGACAGAGGATGAGTTGCTGGAAGATATTTTAAACAGAAACCCACCTCTATATCAACAGAATTCTGCGGTGGTGACACCCAATGCACCGCCAATGGAAACTGGGAGGAATAAAAGTCCAGAACGAAGATACGAGATAAATAGGTCAAATGAACAGTTAAAAACCCCACAAAGTGAAAAATTTGACAGTAATAATGCAGCAGAGTTAGCAAAAACTACAAAAGAGTTGACTGGGGAAATAAGAGTTAACAATGAACATGGAAGCTGTGACTGTGCCAGTGACGATAGGACCAGCAATACCAGTTTTTAAGAACCAGAAAATAGATGAGCATTCCTTGTTCATCCCCATGAACTCGAATTTGCAAAGAATGAGGGAAGGAATGGAACTAGAAGCTGAAGGGGCAAGAAATTTGGTCAGTTCATATAGACCGAGCCCACCTACTAACCTGACAGTAAATGAGAGTGAGATAAGGAGGATTCCTATGGGAACCGAGTCTGCATCAGAAACACCAGAGAGGAATAGAAATTTGATAGAAATAAATAGTACACCTGTAGGTCCAACTCCAGACGAATTAAATGAATGGATGAGAAACTTGCAAAAGAAAGAGACAGAACCGAAACCATTAGATGTAATTAGGCTAAAGATGGATATGGAAGAATTAATTTTAGGGACTATTGGTACAGAAAAATTGAAAACATACCAGGACGACGACATAATGTTCTTGTGCAAGAGCATTACTTGGAGAGCTAGAAATCTACATGACAAATTGGAAGAGACAGCGAATGAACTAGGAGTGGAATTTGTAAAGGTCAGGAGTTTGCAAAAACCGTATAGGGTAGATTTTTGTGAGAAAGATATAGAAAATCTGAACACATCAGGACGGTTAACACAGATAAAAGAACTGATTGTTTTATTGAGAAAATGGGGTGATGTGGATAGATGGAGAAGCAGGTGGACTAAAAGGAATGAGAGAACAACAGATAAAGCGTCTTTGGCGTTTGCGGTGACAGACAAGGAATCGGTTGTAAGGGAGTATCCGATGAGAGAAACCCCAGGAGGTAGTTATGTACATGTCCCCTGGTCCAGACAAGATATACTGTCGTTTACAAATGACTTTCCAAAACTGAGAGAAAAACCCGTAGAATGGTACAGACAGGTAGAAAGGTTTGTCAAAGTTTCGAAGGTGCTGTGGGTAGATTTGGATGGGTTATTTGACATTGTAGTGCCAGCCGATTTATGGACAGAATGTAAAATTACCATTGATTGGCCAACTGTAGAATACCCAAGAGATGCAAAAACAGGAGCGCCAGGACCAGAAGTGATGAGGAAGTATGAACAAGTTATTACCTTTTTGAAAAACAAAATTCCACCCAAAGAAACTGATTGGGTAAAAATTGACAGGACTACGCAGGAAAGTAAGGAGTCTGTACATGCCTACTATGAGAGATTACTTTTGGTTTTCAAACAGTATAGCGGTTATGAAACTCTGAATGAGAAGGACATGAGTCATTTTGTATATAGATTTGTTTATGGGTTGAAACCAGAAATAAGCGAGATGATTAAACAGCATATGATATGCTGGCAAAACAGTACAGTGGATGAAGTGTTGAGGTATGCCAAATATTGTAGTGATGACATTGAATGTAGACAGCGTAAATTAAAAGAGAAAGCAATGTGGGCGCAAGTGAAAGTTGCAGAAAAACAAGAAGCTCAACTGAATAATCAGGGTAATGAGACAGGACAAACTAAATCCAAACCGAATATCGGTAAAGGTAAAGGCCAAATGAGTATAGAAGAAGCAAAGAAGAAGTGGCCATGCCACAACTGCGGAAAGTTAGGGCATTGGAGAAACGAGTGTAAATTTCCTCCAAAAGCTAATACGGAAAATCAATCATTAAATCCACAGGTGCAGAGTGAGGTGAGTTACCAACAGCTGCAACAACCGCAGGTAGTTACTCAGCAGAGTCAGGAGCCACAACCACCACTTCCCAAGAGTGTAAATCCACAGAGATACAGTGCAGAGACAGGATTCTACGGAGGAGAGCAGGTAACACAATTGCCGCGCACAGCTGCGATTTCGCAGTATTGGTTACGACAGGATGGGAATGAGTCGGATGAAAGTTTATGACGGTGCCTAGGAGAGGAAGAAGAGTGCGTACTTGGCGCAACTCTAGAGGTAGATCAGGCAGGTCCATTTGTGGATGGAGAAGTGAATGGTGCAAATGTAACATTCCTTGTGGACACTGGAGCTACCCGTTCTACTCTTAGATCAGTGGAAATTCCAAACCTTCCTCTCTCAGGTGAATATATCCAAGTCGTTGGTGTCTCAAATCAGCAAATTAAGGCACCTCTTACCAAATTAGTAGAAGTAAAGGTAGGACCATTCAGAGAAATGCACCGATTTGTGGTGTGTGATTGATTGCAGTCCTGTAAATTTACTTGGACGCGATCTACTTTGCAAAATGAATTGCACCATCTATTGTACTCCGGATGGGATTGCATTTCAGACACCAGATGAAGATGTATTATATAAAATGACAATGGCAGAATTAGAGCCAGGAGTGAATGACATGTTTCCTGTGTTCGATGTAGAGAAAATTCCAATTGAGTTAAAAGAAACAGTCAAACAGGAGGTATGGGATTTTACAGGTGAAGACATTGGGTTAATGAGAGGAGTAGACCCTGTTAAAATTTCTGTTAGAGAAGGAACAAATTACCCAAATACTCCACAATATAAATTGACGCCCGAAATCATTGAAGGAATAACACCTGTAATAAATAAAATGATTGAACAAGGAATTTTGAAAGAAATAATGAGCAGTCCATGTAATTCGCCTATAATGGGACTGAAAAAGCCGAATGGAACATATAGAATAGTGCAAGATTTACGAAAGGTTAATAAAATCGTTGTTCCTTGTTGTCCAATTGTACCAAACCCTGCTGTAATACTGTATCAGATTCCACGCGAGGCAGAATGGTACACTGTCATTGATTTGTGCCATGCATTTTTCTCTATCCCGTTACATCCAGATAGCCAGCCATTATTTGCGTTCAGGTTCGGAGAGCGTATTTTGGCATGGTGCCGAATTCCTCAGGGGTATACAGAAAGTCCCTCAATCTTTAATCAGATTTTAAAGAAATCATTGAAAGATTTAAAAATGCCTGAAAAATCTGTGATGGTTCAGTATATTGATGACCTATTAGTGGCATCAAGAACCAGAGAAGCATGTGTTACTGACACAATTGCTTTATTGAACCATCTAGCAGGAGGAGGACATAAGGTGTCCCCATCAAAATTACAGTTTTGTCAACAGGAGGTTCAATACCTAGGTCATAAGATTGAAAAGGGAGTGCCAAAAGTAACAACTGAAAGAATAAAAATTATCCGAGGAATGAGGGCTCCAATGACACAAAGAGAGGTGAGAATGTTCCTGGGAATGGTTGGATATTGTCGACAGTGGATAAGTGGATTTTCACTAATTGCGAAACCATTACAGCGACTGACAAAAAAGGATGTTAAAGATCCGTTTGAATTGAATGATGAAGAAATGAAAGCATTCAGAGAACTAAAAGCGAGACTGTGTGAAGCACCGGCACTGGGAATGTCTGACTATGAGAAAGATTTTGAGCTGTACTGTAGTGAGAGAGATGGGTGTGCACTTTCAGTTTTAGTGCAAAGACATGGAAATATGAAAAGACCTATTGCATATTTTTCAGCCGTTTTAGACCCGGTAGCAAAAGCGTTGCCTGGATGTCTGAAAGCAGTAGCTGCTACTTGTGAGTCTGGAACAAAGTGAAGGCATTGTGATGGGATACCCACTGAGAGTATATGTCCCACATTCAGTCGAAATCCTCTTGACAAGAACCAAAACTCAATACATGACACATAGTCGGCTGACTAGGTATGAAAAAGTGATTTTAAGTGCAGACAATGTAACCATTGACAGATGCACAAGCGTGAATCCTTCGACATCATTGCCAGATGAAGAGAGTGAGACAGACAAAGATGAAGTTGACCATGATTGCCTGAACGTACTTGAATACTGTACAAAACCTAGGCCAGATATCAAAGATGAGCCTTTAAAAGAATCAGATTATGTGATGTTTGTGGATGGCTCATGCTTGAGGACAAGTGAAGGAGTTTTGAGTGCGGCGTATGCGGTATGTACAGTGGCTACAGTAATGGAAGCATCTTGTTTGAGAGGGATACGTTCCGCCCAAGTGGCTGAACTGATTGCTCTAATTCAGGCATGTAAATTGGGAAAGAATGTTCGAATCACAGATAGCCAGTATGGCTTTGGAGTGGTCCGTGATTTTGGGCAGATCTGGTCCCAAAGAGGTTTCTTGACGTCTGCAGGAACTCCAATTCGAAATGGTGAATTTGTGAAGAAATTGCTTGAGGCGATACAGCTGCCCAGACAAATTGCAGTGGTGAAGTGTATTGCGCACAAAAATGGGGAAGACTACATAACTGTGGGCAACAAGTACGCTGACGAAATAGCTCAGTATTGTGCTAAAAATGTAGTCTCATTGAACCGGAGAAGAGAAAGAGAGCATGTTTCATGTCCTTTGCTGTTTACTAACGTTGTCGAAACATGGGCTGAGGTGAGACAGTTACAGGAAGCCGCAAATGATGAGGAAAAAGATAACTGGATAAAAGCAGGATGCAGGAAAAGGGAGGAAGATGATGTTTGGGTTTATAGAGATGAAAGACCAGTTATGCCTGATAGCATGATTTCTGACATGGCACGGATGTACCATGGACAAGCTCATATTGGAAGGGATGCCATGATCCGACTTTTTAGACAAACCTGGTATAACCCAAAGTTCAGAGCTATAGCTGAAATCTTTGTCAAAGATGTCTTATCTGTCAACAGATAAATCCAGGAAGGAAAACAGTAGTGAGTTTAGGAACAATGGGACGAGAGGGAGGTCCTTTCACGAGAATGCAACTGGATTTCATAGAAATGCCCCCAAGCAATAGACTGAGGTATGTTCTTGTGGTCGTTTGTTTGTTTTCTCGTTGGGTGGAAGCCTATCCGACCAGAAGGAATGATGGGATTACAGTAGCTAAACTGTTGCTGAGAGAATTCATTCCAAGGTACGGTTTTCCAGTAACAATTGAAACAGATAGAGGAACACATTTTCAAAACGAACTAATTCAACTGATATGTGATGCTCTTGGTATTCAACAGAAATTGCATTGTGCATAGAGACCAGAGGCTTCTGGAGTGGTAGAGCAAGTGAATGGAACAATAAAGAATAGGTTAGGAAAAATGTGTCAAGCCACAGGACTCAAATGGCCAGATGCCCTACCACTGGTGCTAATGACTATCAGAAGCATACCTGATAGAAAAACAGGTCTGAGTCCCCACGAGATAATCATGGGACGAGCAATGAGACAAGCACATGTACCTGTCAACAAACTGCTGACTATAACTGATTATCTCGTGTTGGATTATTGCAAAGGATTGGCTGATGTGGTACATTCTGTGTTTCATCAGGTTGGACCGGATGCGACCACTCTTGAAAGAAAACCAGCTCATGATTTGAGTCCAGGAGATTGGGTCCGCATAAAAGTCCACAGAAGAAGAAACTGTTTGGTTCCTCGCTGGGACCAACCACGACAAGTGATCCTGGTGACAACAACTGCAGTCAAGTGTGCAGGAGTGAAAAACTGGGTACATGCCAGCCACACTATCAGAGTTCCAGATCCTGAAGCTCGACCTGTAAGTCGACATCTGGAGATATCTGATACTAGTTCAGCATCCGATGCAGAAGAAGAAACGAACAGGGTTCCAGAACTTGAAGATCGACCTGTAAGTCGACATCTGGAAGACCCAGGTACAAGTCTAACAACAGGAGAAGAATTTGAAATAGCAAAAGTTCCAGAACTTGAAGATCGACCTGTAAGTCGACATCTGGAAATATCAGACACCAGTTCAGCATCTGATACAGACCAATCAGATCCTGATGAAAAGCTAAAGAAGAAATGGAAAATTGACATCATAAACGAAGAAACTGAGACAGTGACAGTGACAGTGAGCAGCCAAGCACAAGTTATGGTAAAAATCCTTCAATAATTGTCAAATTAGACAAGGGAGGGATAGATTCAAATAGAGAGATAGAAGAATCGGAAAAACCCCGAGGAGCAATAGGGACAGACCAACAAACAAAAGAACAGGGAAATATAGAAACAGACAGAGAGATCAACGAGAATTCGGAAGAACCTCGAGGAGGGATAGAAACAAGTGATCAAACAGAAAAGACACAGGAAGAAGCAGAGCTAGACAAAGAAGGTGAAATCATAAAGTTCAAAATAAGAGGAACTGAAGTAAGGTCTGAAACAG
Source organism: Calotriton arnoldi (assembly GCA_963921515.1). Classification (NCBI taxonomy): domain Eukaryota; kingdom Metazoa; phylum Chordata; class Amphibia; order Caudata; family Salamandridae; genus Calotriton; species Calotriton arnoldi. The sequence goes on along the minus strand of CAWUFW010000476.1, from coordinate 2,281,201 downwards.
AATCAGAAGAAAGTGAAGACGAGAGAAAACCGAGATTAGGACCAAGAAAAAGAACTTGGAGAGCTGAACGAGAGGAAAAAGAAAGTGAACCGAAAAGGCCGAGAAAAGGAGATAATTGGCCCCACGAAGTCAAAAGATTGAGATACAAAAACATAAACAGAGATAATGCTGAGCAAGTAAATGAGATAAGTCAAAAGGAACAAGGAAAACAAAGTGGAAAACAATTGCAGAAAACGAAAAGAGTGAAGAAAGCAAATTTGAAATATGCAGAAACATATCACGTGATTGAAAGTAAAGCCCAGAGTGAAACAAGTCAAGGACGGCGTGATCCGTCACCAGATGAGTGCCAAGAAGGACTCAGCGAAAATGTATGAGAACCAAAGATGCAGCTGTGAATTAACAATGAACTGTTTAAAATAAAGTTACAAAAGAAGATACATGTGAGGAACTGTCAATCGGATTGGTAATGTCCTAAAGCCGTGAGAAAGGACAAAAATTATAAACATTTTCGGAACCGGTTTAAGCAAGGAGGGCAATGAGGAGATACTTGCCACCCCTCCAATGGACCAATTAGCGTGAATCTCGCCCCCAAAGATTGAAACATTTCTGTTTAGTAAGCTAGTAATATGGTATAAGAGGACCTACTCTTAAGTAGGAGGAGCGCTATTCATACATAATTTTTGAGCACTGGACTTTGACGCTGGAGAGCTGCTGCTATTTTCCATAGGCCATTTCTTTTTAATATAATTAATCTTTTTACTTTAATTCTGACTGGGAAGGAACAAGATCGTTGCGGGAAACCGGTATAGGTGGTCCGTCGAGGAGGCCTGTTTAGAGGGACAGACAGTCAGTTTTTGGGAGTTCCATGCTGTGATCTGCAATTTATCTGCTGTGGCGAACTTTTATTTTTCATCTAAAAAGGGTATGCATAAATTCTTTTAAAGTTTATTTCTTATAAAGATATTGAATGTATTAAACTGATTAATAAAATTAAAACTTATTCATGCATTTTAAGAAAATAGATAAACTTTATTATAATTAAAACTTCGAGTCTGTGGTTCTTTAGCTCAATAATAAGTGTAATGTTTTAATGAATCTAAATGTGATTGAGCTGGTCTTAATCACCATCAACTGATTCCTACTAGTTGGTCCATCGACCAATGAGCGGAATACCTTGATGTCTTAGAAACCGACAGGATTAAAACTAATTATGTATGATGTTTGAGAAATTATCTTGTCGACTTTAAAAAGGTATCCCGTTTTCTTCCAGCAGTCATAACTTTTTCTCCGAGGTGTAAGTGAATGGGATCCAGGGAATATTTGAGTAAGTGAATGTTTATGCGGTGTTATGGGCCCCACCGTCGTATTGGTATAACTGTTAAAAGAGTGTTTTCAACCTGGATGCCATGTCCAAAGGAGAAGAAATGATATTAGTCGCGCTGGATCAGTACCCACAAAGACAAGGTAATTCTCTTTATGTTCCACATTGGATTTGGGGGGTGCTGGGTAAATAGATTCACAATCTGCACCCCTTTTCTTTTGCAGGTTTGTGAGACCGTGCTACAAATACAGTTGTACAGGCAGACGTGAGTACAGGCAGAACAAACAGATAATTGTTTGGTAGAGTTAAACTGTGGTGCATCTTGTGCATTGTAGTATAACAACATACCTTACCCATGTTTTCTTCTGTTGTAGGTTTCGCAGACAATACCCAACACATTTGAACGGGCATACGTGAGTACAAGCAGAGCAGGTAATTGTTTGGTAGAGTTAAACTGTGGTGCATCTTGTGCATTGTAGTATAACAACATACCTTACCCATGTTTTCTTCTGTTGTAGGTTTCGCAGACAGTACCCCACACATTTGAACGGGCATACGTGAGTACAAGCAGAGCAGGTAATTGTTTGGTAGAGTTAAACTGTGGTGCATCTTGTGCATCGTAGTATAACAACATACCTTACCCATGTTTTCTTCTGTTGTAGGTTTTGCAGACAGTACCCCACACATTTGAACGGGCATACATGAGTACAAGCAGAGCAGGTAATTGTTTGGTAGAGTTCCCTTATGGTGCACATGGAATATTGCTGTATCACAAATTCACAATGTGCTGAAACAATCTTTACTTCTATTGCAGGCTCTACGGACAGTGCTACATTTAAGTTTGAAAAGGCAGGGCAGTGGACAGAAAAATCCAGGTAATTACATTCTACGTTTTGCCGGCGATGCCTCAGTATTATATGACAGATTGCAATCATGAGCATAGGCATCAACTTTAGCCATGTTCCTTTATTTTGCAGGCTTTGTGGCATAGCAGGCTAAACCTAGTTATCACAAATATGTTCAAGCGCAAAACTGTACCTTCTGCAGAGTGTGATGCTTCACCACAAAGGAAGAAATGTTGCCTTGTATTCAAGGAAGAGTGGATGAAAGAAATTGTGGAGGCTGAGACACAGAAATCACGAAGCAACGTTCGCGTGCAACTTGGGGAACTATTTCAATACAGTCCAGACGTGGGCTTGATTTGCAAAGCATGTGCCGAAGCCAAGATTGTTGGGGACTTTTCTACAGGGAAGAAATGGAGTGATGGCTGGAAACTGAATTACCTGAAACGCCATCTAATTAGCAAAGTTCATGAGGCTGCCATGGTGATATTGAGAAACAGAAGTGCTGCTGCCAGGTTTGGTTTTGGAGTGCGGGCAACGCTGACAAACTGCCACTGCCAAAGCAAATAGAATAGAAGTAGTTGAACGACAAAGATCCCTGCCTGAGGAGATAAAGATTCTCATCAACAATGTGTTGCTGGCAGTCAAGATGAATACTTCAATGTTATCTGTACAAGACATCCATGACCACCTAGCTTTGTATGTGAAGATACCAGACAGCTGGAGGAGCAAGAACTATGCCTTTGAGTTCCTTGAGGCCATCAGTAGCGTGATACACTGTGAAGGTATGGCAGAACTTCGTAACGCTTTGTATCACACATTGATAATTGATGAGAGCACAGATATTTCTGTTACAAAAATGCTCATCCAGTACTTCAAGTTCCGACGTGTAACCTCAACAGAGCACAAAACACTGTTTGGGGGCATAGTGAAGCTGACTAGTAGTGCTGAGGCTATCACTACTGCTGTGAAAGAATTCTACACTGCCAATGAACTGGACCTCATGAAAATGGTCATGTTTACATCCGATGGTGCGTCTGTGATGCTGGGTAAAAATAATGGTGTTGCTACTCGCCTTAAACAATTCATTCCCCATCTAGTTGAGCAGCATTGTGTCGCTCATCGAGAAGATTTGGGAGTTGATGATGCCTGGAAGAGGGTTCCAATGATTAAAGAGATGGAGACATTATTGAGGACTGTCTACACTGTGTTCTCCAGATCTCCTGCAAGGAAGTCCAAGCTGGATGAAATGGCATCGGTCACTGATTGTGAAGTGGTCTCGTTTCGACCACTGAATGAAGTCCGGTGGCTTTCAAGGCATTTTTCAGTTGGTGCACTAATTCGGAATTACGAGGCTGTTAAGTACTTTGAGCATGAGAAAGTTGAAGAGAATGATCCAGTTGCTAAATATTGTTACAAAAAGCTATCTGACTCAAACTACCATATTTCCCTTGCAGTACTTAATGACATTCTGAGTGAATTTGCATCTTTGTGCAAACTGTTCCAAAAAGTCCTTTGACTACTGTTGAAGCTGTACAGTATGCAAGAGCAAAGATTGGCCAAATTAAGGAACAGTATTTGGGGGACACTGTCTTTTGGAGCAGCAATGTAAGAGATATGATGGTGTTGTACAAGGAAAGGCAAGAGTTTGACAGTGGGCCTATTTTGTCTTTTGTTTCCCTTCTTTGTGAGCACATGCAAAAAGGTTCCCTGAAGATGAACTGAAAGAATGGGCAAGTTTTGAAATCCAGGCAATAGCAACACAATCACATTTTGATTTTGGGACTGAGAATATACAAAGACTTGTTGAAAAGTATAAAAATGTCTTGGTCCTGGGTGATTGTGAAACACCAGAAGATGTTGTTCGACAATACAGAGACTAAAAATATGTGGTGGCAGAACATGTAAAGGGTGGGTTATTTACCACCTTTCAAGACATGGTGAATTTCACTGTACGCAATGCTACTCAGTATAGTGTGGTGTCTCAGCTTGTTGATGTCTGCGCAACATTTCAAGCATCTAGTGCAGATTGTGAACGAGGATTCAGCCACATGAATACTATCAAGAGTAAATTGAGGAATAGACTAGAGCAGAAGCATTTGGATATGCTGATGAGGACAAAGGCCTACCTCCTGAATGGGAAAGTTGACCTTGATAGAGTTTATCAGCACTGGAAAAATGGCAAGGATCGCCGTGAGAAGCAACCCTGTCACCCATCTAGTGATGCCACTTGACGAGTCTGAACAGCCCTGTCCCACAGTCCATGTTTGCCAGGATGTCAGAGTTTTACAAACTATCTCTGGCGGGATAGCCCAACATTACTCAGTAGCTTTCACATCAAATTGTAAATATGTTATGTCATTTTGTAACTTATTGTGCATCTGTGATATTGTATAGGCTCTCAACATTTCCCCACCCAATGAACAGTGCTCCAGTTAAGAATATTTAGTAAAATCTTATGATGGTACCACCGTTGGAGTCTTGTGCTTTTCTAAACCTGAAGTGTACTTGCCTGTGTAACCAATTCATGTCATGGCGTGTTTATCCAATTTGCAAACCGGCCTTACGACCCTTAACGTGGCGCTGTATGTGTGAAAATGCACCATCTTTTCACTTTTTTAAGTAAACGTTTGGAGTGACATTTGGCGCTGCACACGCGCGCGGTCTGGTTCCTGGCGCACATAGCCATGGTTGCAGCGCACAGAGACCCTCCACTGCCGCACACAGAGGAAAAAAATTAGAGGGAACATTGCCTGTAACCCAAATCAAATCTACTCTATAGAGGGAAACGTCACTCATCCAAACTACCCAAAAGATTACAATTCCCAACCCCCAGTTTAACTAATATAAGAGCCCATATGCATAGCATTTCAAACGCTGGAAGCTAGTCCGTACATTGCCACAAAGTACTTTCCAACCGCGTCTCTGCCCCCAAACAAGAGGTCGGTGCGAAGAGCCGTTACCCGGTCCAGCCAGTCAGTTAATCATTGGCCCCCTCCCAGATGAAAATTGAAATCCCACACTGTATGACTCATAATATAGATACTCGTGCCCCCAAAGGACCAGTTAATACTCATCGTCTCTACTGCGTGGCCGGGGATTGCCCCGCTTCCGAAGGGCAAGGCAGGGCTGCACTGTAGAAGAGTTAAACCAACGCTCATTCACTGCCGTTTCGGTCAGTTCGCTCTGGCTGATTGTCCGGTTTCTGTGATTGACTCGGAGAGGCTCGCCTACGGTTACTGGAGGAGCGCCAACCGTCAAGCCAGTCCCAGGTCTCCTCCGGAGTCTGAAAGAACCACGGCTTCCCCTCAGCGAGCACCCTCAACTTGGCCGGAAAGAGCATTGCATATTTCAGTTCGTGATCACGAAGGGCCCGCTAAACTTCAAGAAAGGATCTCCTTCTCTGCTGCACCTTGTTGGTAAAATCCGGGAAAAATGTAATGGTAGAGTTTTCAAATTTGAGTGGTGGGGCTGCTCTTGCTGTTTGAAGGATGATATCCCTATCGCGAAAATTAAATATCCTCGCCAGCATGGGACGTGGAGGGGCGCCTGGTTTTGGGAGTCCCCCCGGCACACGGTGCGCACGTTCCACAGAGAAATATTTTGAGAGGGACCGGGGCTGTAGGTGCTTCTGTATTAATTCTTCTACGAACAGATCGGCGGCCCACCCCTCTGACCTTTCGGGAACCCCCAAAATTCGTACATTGTTTCTACGTGCGCGCCCTTCATAGTCCTCCAGTTTCGCCTCAAAGTCCGAGGCTTGGGCCTGTAACCGCTTGACAGACTGTTCAAGGGACTTTGTTGAGGTCTGAAGAGATTTCACTGAGTCTTCGGTCACCTTGACTCTGTCGCCCATGTTGCGAAGGTCGGCGCGTATGAGGGTGACTTCAGACGTCACCATATCAATCTTTTGCTCCAACACCGAGTGAACCCCTTGAATGGCCTCCATAACGTCAGCGAGAGACGGGCCCTCTACAGAGGGATATTGCTTCGCAGCAGTGTCGGCAGGCTTCTCATCCGATGCCTTGGCTTTAGAATGGGCGAACTTGGAGAGCTTCAGCAAGCCGGATTGCCTGGAGCCTTTATTGGTAGCCATTGCGTCGAGTCAAATACCAATTGCAGTCCACAAATATAAAGAGTAATGGGGCGCCGACACTAGGGGCCAATACAATGATCGTAGAAGTTACGTTTGCACTACGTTGTCTAGTGCACCCTCAATGAAATTGCCACTCGCCCAGGGTCACAGGGAATCAGCTGCGCACCCCCACCACTCTGGCGCAGTCTCACCGAGTGCTTGGAGCAATCAAAGTATCAAAACCAGCAGTTCTGTAGCGCACTCTCACTAACAATGCGGAACCAGCTAGATATGTCTCCACAGACCCTCTCCCGGCGACACAACCAGCATGCTATAGAAGGGTTTCTTCATCAGGGTGGGGGAGGGGCACTGCGTGAATGCACGATGGCGGGCCTCGTCGTTGAGAAATGCCTACTGCCCCAATCGGTACAAACGATCATCAGGTTTAATCGCGTGGAGGGGAGGGCGACCAGTATATCCGCTCCCGACCCCCGCCGCCGAAGCAAGCCAATGGCGCCAGGGTCTTCCGATTATCTTCGCGTGCACCGGAGCCCACCCGGTGCAACGCAATGCCGTCGCTGATCTTCGCAGGCTGTGTGCAATCGGGGACTCCCAGAAAAAGAAAGTATGGCCCGATAGACCCGCAGGCCGCGGCGCCGGGAGAGAAACACCGCCCCGCACCCGCAGGCCCTCTCGGCTGCAGCAACACCTTCCGCTACTGTTTTCGAGCGTGTCAGAGCTCACCCGGAACTGTGCAATGTTCGTCCCGGTCACCGCAGGTGGTGAGCGACCGGGGGCTCTCCAAAGCAGGGGCGCCGAGAAAACAGAATTTCCTGTGCCTGCAGGCCCCGCGGCGGCAGCGGGCTTCGCCCAGGGCGGGTCCGGACGTCGACGCAGCCAAAACCTCGTCCCGATCCCGGTCCAAAGTCACAGTCGGATTCCTCGGGGCAGAGCTGGCGAGACTTCTTCGTTGCTCGATCGGGTGACTCCACTGCTCAGTGGCCACCCGAACCGTTGTTCTCTGTGGGCTATACTAAAATCACTTGTAATTCTATGGCCCGTGCCCTCTCTCGCACCCATTTGCAGTTAGTGGGGGATTTGGAACTAGATGTGTCTAACTTTAATAGTTGGTTCTCCTCAGCCCTTGATACTGTTGCCCCCTTGCAACCTACTGTCTCCTCTAGACTAAAACCATCAGCCCCCTGGTTTACCCCCGCTTTGCGCGCTGAAAAAAGCCGGTGTAAGAAACTCCAGCGGAACTGGAGATTATCCTATGATATAGAGGCTAAACCAATTTATAGAGCTGCTATTAAGAATTTTCACAAACTTAAGCGCTCAGTAATGAGAGTATTTTGTCAAGAAAGTTAACTCTGCCGGTAACTCCTCTAAAACCCTTTTTAAAATAGTGAAAGATTTTACTAAACTGTCCGCTTTATCTAGCATGATTTCCCCTACGCAGGAACTCTGTAATGGACTATCGGATTTCTTTCATGAGAAAATTTTAGACATTTACTCTACGTTTGGTCCTACCCGTGATAGCCCGGTCCAAAACACTGTGTTAGCTAATAGTGACACATTCACGTCCTTTCACCCGATCCCCATTGATTTAGCGCTCCAAAAACTGTTCGCCTGTAAATCAGGCTCTCCAAAGGACCCCTGCCTGGCCCTACTATTTAGCTCTTTAGCCCCCCTTATTATTTCTCCTTTGAATTCGATTTGGAACACCTCCCTGCGAACTGGGGTTTTCCCTTCGACCTGGAAACAGGCTAAGCTAATACCTATTCTCAAAAAACCGGACGCCGATTCTTCTGTTTTTAAAAACTACCGCCCTATTTCTCTTCTACCAAAACCAGCCAAAGTGCTGGAAAAAGTAGTTCAGGAGCAGTTATCGAGCTATCTCGAGTCCTGCCATCTCTTACATGACTCGCAGTCCGGGTTTAGATCCTGATATAGCACTGAGACTGCGCTGCTGGAGGTTTCTGAGACCATTCGTGAATGCGTGGACACAGGCGAAGCAGCATTGCTGGTGCTCCTCGACCTGTCCGCGGCATTCGATACGGTCTCTCATGCTATTTTGCTTGAGAGACTTTACAGCCTCGGGATCAGGGTACCCCCCTGTCCTGGATCAGATCCTTCCTAAATGGCCGCACTCAACAGGTCTCCCTTCAGCCATTTGTTTCTGAGGAGAAACCACTGAGTTGTGGAGTCCCTCAGGGCTCCGCGCTGAGCCCACTATTCTTTTATGTATATCTCTCCCTCTGGCCTCAGTGGTAGAATCTTGTGGTGTCAGAGTGATTTCCTATGCTGACGACACACAATTGGTGTTTTCATTTAAGGATCACTCTGAAGCAGCCTTCTCTAATTTCAGACGCTGTTTATGTAACATCTCCACCTGGATGGCTCTAAACACGCTTAGGCTCAACTCTGATAAAACCGAGGTGCTGTTTTTTAATTTAAAAAAAAAAAAACCCTCTGCCACTATTGTGGTGGCCATCGGAGCTGGATCCCCCTCCGGAACCTGTGGACTCAGCCAAGAATCTTGGATTCCGGTTTAACGACGAGTTATCCTGTAAATCTCAAATTAACCAGGTTTCCTCAGCGTGTTTCGGTAAATTACACATGATTCGCAAAATTCTCCCTTTTCTCCCTCGGGAATCTCGCCGGACCGTCGTTTATGCCCTGATTACCTCACATCTGGACTATGCAAATAGTCTGTACGCTGGGGCTCCTGCTTATCTGATCAAACGATTGCAGATTGTTCAGAACGCGCCGGCCAGGCTGATCTATAACATCCCATATCGCCATTCGATCTCTCCCCACCTGAAGAAGCTCCATTGGCTTCCAGTGACTAGACACATTCAGTTTAAGTCACTGGTTTTGGCTGTTAGAGCAATGCAGGGTCAGGGCCCAGCCTACCTTAGAGCTCGACTTAAGCACGCTCAGTCCAACCACTCACTCAGATCGAATCATCTCCGCCTCTTGGTGACTCCCCGTTTTCGCCACACCAGAATGGGTGGCAGAGCCTTCGCAGTGATTACTGCCAAAACCGGGAATAGTCTGCCACTGTCCTTGCGTATGGCTGAATCTGAATCCATTTTCCGACGCGACTTGAAAACCTGGCTGTTTTCCAACTCTTAGCCATCTATTTGGTACCTGCATCTGCCGCAGCGCCGGGACACCCCCGTTGGGGGTAGCTGTGCGCTTTATAAGCTTAAAAAATAAATAAATATACGGATAGTTTTGACGGATTTTGGGGGAAATTAGTTAACTGAGGCTCGGAGCTTCACTCCATTGCGGCCATCTTGGGTGTCGGCTAGCCACGCACCCCCCCATGGCCAGATTTTTTTATATATTGAGAGGGAGGAGGAGGGAGTGGGAAGGATACGGAACACAGGCAGTGTTGATGGAGGATGTATTAGCACAGTCTACACTTTCCCAAGTCAAAAATCTGAATCCAAAAGGAAATGCCTGCATATAAATAAACATACGTACACAATAAGGACTACAAGTCCCAAAATGCTGTGGGCAGAAGAATATAAAGAAAAAGGAGATTGAAATCCCTATTGTATCCACACCAGAAGGGATTAAGACAAATACATGAAAAGGGATATTACATAGAAAACCGTCCTGATTAGACTTTCCTGAATAGTCCCAAAATAAGGCACATATATATGATTTATCTTTTTTCTTTTCTCTTCTGATATTTTTAATTTCTCATGTATGGAAGGTAGGAAAGAAGGGAACATAAAGAAGGGGCACTTCTAATCTTTTATGTCTAGTGAATGGCAGATCAGGCACACAATAACCTTTGGTTGCCTTCACTGGAACACTACTTCTTTTCCTACCTAACCACCAGAGGTGTTGGTGACAGAGACTTCTAGGTATTATCTCTGGAATCGTTACTTACTGCTCAATTCTTTTTTCCGCCGAGAATCCGGGTAACACAGCCACACTCGAAGACCTAGAAGAAGAAAAGGAGAAGACAGAAAATCAATATTTGAAGAGATTTTTATTAACATCTACGTATATAAATATCGCAATGCTTTGGAAAAAAAAGACACCATTGAGAAACAAATTAAGCATCCTCGCCTTTACATCCGCCCCAGTCTCCCAAAAGTACCACAAGTGGTGTCAGAAGTGGGATCTGGAAGTATGAAGGCGGGGGTGAACAAGATGGCTGAGAGCCATGAGAAGCTGGAGCAGGCGATGGAAAAATTCCTCATAAAGCAGCGGAAGATCGTGAAGCAATACACAAGGCCCTGACAACACAATATACGACGCAGGAGACTGCCCTTGGAAGATTGGCTGATACCCTGGGACAACAGAGGGAGCATACTGCGTTGCCCTCAGTGGTTCTGCCGAAATATGTGATTGGAGAGGATCCATATTTTTTCTTTAACAATTTCGAGAGCATGGCACAGGCCGCAGCCTGGCCGGCTGACGGATGGAGGCAATATCGAGGTCCTTTCTTAACGGAAGTGTTACAATCCACCTGCCAGGCTACAAATCCTCAGGGTACTACTCCCTATACCGAGATAAAAGGAACATTCTAGAGCATTTGTGGGTTGACGATGAAACTTATTGAAGAAAATTGCATCATCTTAAAGATCGAGACAAAGAAACACCCAGGACATTGTATTACAGGGTGAAAGACTTAACTGACCGTTGGTTAAAACCCCTCACAGCAACTAAGGAGGACATAATGGAAAAGATATACCTGGAGCAATACCTCACCTCCCTTCATCCTACCATACAGGAATGGGTAAGACAGCATACCCATCTAACTTTAGAACGAACTGTTGAAATAGCTAACGCCTATAGTCGAGCTCAGGAACTACAAAAAGGGGGAGAATGTGTCAAACCGGAGAAGACCAAGTTCAGTACCTGTTAGTCATCCTCCTCACCCTTTGCATAAAAAACCCGAACTTGTGACTTTATTGGCTGGTCCTGTAGTCCGGACTCCTATGTCTGGACCAAGATGTTTCTAATGTGGAGGGTTTGGACATAGAGCGCGATTCTGCCCTCAAAAGGCGGAGCTCTTTGGAAACAGGAATGACTCGAGTCCTATATAATGCTGCTGCAAGGAAACGTCTCCCTTACCATTCTGAGGGAATTCGTTAATGATGCACCAGTTACTGCGTTAGCAGACACCGGATGTCTTCAAAGTTTGATGCAGCCCCAAGTCTTACCCCATCCTGTCTTCAGACTCATGAAAAAGAGAATATTCAGTGTATATATGGGGATAGTAAAAGATAACCTGTAGCAGAAATATGCCTATAACACAGAGATCTACCCATTGTCCCTCTCAAAGGGTGTCTCAAACCCAAACTTCCAGAACCTATGATCATAGGTAACGATTATCCTCATCTCAATTCCTAGGTGCAAGATACCTGCAAGGATGGAGATGATTGGTAGGCTACTGCTCCTTTCTCTCAAGTAGACAATCACGAATAGCAACCTGCCAAGCAGAGAAAAAGTAGAAAACGGCAAAGGGAGGAAAAAGGACAAATCCCTTTAAAGGTCTTTTCTACCCAGGTGGAGGATTTTGTCTGGGATAATGACGCAACTTCAGGGCAGCTTAAAGGGAGGATCCCTCATTCTACAAGGCCTGGCGTGTAGCAGCCGATCAGGAAGACCCGACAAAAGTAGGTCCCCAATTCTATGTGCACAACGAGTTGTGGTATAGAAAAGCTGGCCCTAAGGATCCTGCCCAATTATTGACCCCCCCCTTTTAGGGATAAGGTTCTGTTCCTGCCCCACAGTCACCTTCTGGGAGGTCATTTTGGGAGGGAAAAAAATGAGCAGGCCATTTTAGAAAATTCTACTGTCCAGGTGTTTCTCAACAAGTACAAAAATACTGCAAAGAATGTCCTACCTGCCAAAAGTTTAGCGGATATAAACTGCCCAGTGTACACATGATGCCATTTCCCATAATAGATGTACCCTTCACTCGAGTGGGGATGGACATAATAGGCCCTCTCTTACCCTCTAGGAGTGGATATCGTTATGTGTTAGTACTTGTTGACTATGCCAAGGGTTTTCCTGAAGCCATTGCTCTTAGTAATCCCAATACTATGAATGTGGCTAAAGCCATAATGGACGTGTTCGCTAGGGTGGGTTTACCAAAGGAAATTTTGACAGATCAAGCAAACTCTTTGCTTCCAAAATGATGAGGCAAGTCTGTCACGTGTTGGGTGTTACTGATATACGAATAGCCGCCTATCACCACCAAAATGACGGTTTGGCTGAGCGATATAATGCACCTTGAAAAACACTTTAAACAAATTAATGAACCCTGAAACGAGACATTGAGAAGATATGCAACCCTTGATCTTGTTTGCCATGAGGAGCAAAGTCCAGAGGAGTACAGATTTTTCACCATTTGAACTCGTATACGGATGCCAACCTTGGTCTCTGTTAGCCATGGCGAAAGAAAAATGGGAAAATGAAGGGAACGACACTAAACCTTTTGCCCGAGTATGTAGCAAGGCTACATACACATCTAGGTCAGATACGGAGAATGGTGAGGGAAAATCTGGAACAGGCTGAAATCCAACAAAAAGGACAATATAACAAAAAAGCAAACGAGGGAGTTGAATGTGGGAGACCATGTTTTGATTATGATGCCATCATCAGATCATAAAATAACGGGGTCAGTGGCAGGGACCGCACAAAGTGTTAGCGAAAGCGACCGCGTCACCTATCAACTTGAACTAGATTCATGTAGAAAAAACATTCCAAATATACCATATCAATCTCCTCAAGAAACGAGAAGGCCGTTTACCAGTGCTGACAGGAGTATGAGTTGAAAACAAACCTCTCTTCCTACATAGTATAGATCCAGATTTAACCCCCTCCCTTAGACAAGAATTGATAAATCACATACAACCCCGTGCCGAGATCTTCTGTATTACCCCAAGTAGGACCAACGCAGTTGAACATGCTATCCGCCCCTGTGAAAACAGTAAGACTAAAACCCTACCGTATCCCGGAAGGTCGTAGAGAAGTTATAAAAACAGAAGTACAACAAATGTTACAGATGGGGATTACTGAGCCTTCCACCAGTGAGAGGAGTTCCCCAACTGTGTTAGTGCCAAAACCGGCTCTCACCAGCCCCAACTATGACAAACATTTTATAGTTTAAACCGGTGCTTCAGATACAGGACTAGGACCTGTAGTATCCCAACAGGAAGAACATGCAAAGGACGCCCTATAACCTATCTCAGCAGGAAAATCTTGCCCAGGGAAAGACAGTATGCAGCTATTGAAAAAGAAGTTTTGGCCATTATATGGGCTATTAATACATTACAATATGATTTAGAGAGCCGCGAGCTTACACTCTGTACTGACCATGCCCGTTAGAATGGATGGCACGAAATAAAAGTAACAACGAGCATGTCCTTTGATTGGCTGTTCAACTATTTCACTTTCAAACCCTCCATCGTAAGGTGAGTAAGCAAACCAATGCGGATTACCTATCCCGATATCCCCATGGGAGTTTTCTTGGTACCAATAAAGTAAGGGAATGGAGATGTGAGGACTTACATACCTGGGGATCCTCTCCTGCCCGTTCTCTGCCTTGCCGTCCTCTCGCTGTAGTTCCTCGACGCTGTAAGACCTGGGAAAAGAAAGAAAGGAAAGTTAAACATACTGACGAATCAGTAAAAGAGTCTTGTCTGTTTAAACAGACCCACAGAGCTACCAATGGAAAGGCGACAGCAGAAAGAAAACGGAGGCGCGAACCCCAGAAAAGGGGAGAAGAAACACGGATGCGAGATCCCAGGAGGACAAAACGAAATCTGAGGAAGGAAGAATTAAACCTGAATTATCCTGCTGAGTGGAAGGAGTGCCCACCTCGAAGGGAGACCGCTGTAGAAGCCACCGACCCAGAGAATTTCGACAGACCCAGTCTGGAGGACGAGGAGGTCAAGTCAGGCCCGGAGGAATGGTGGCTAGCCCCGGAGGACGTTGACTAGCTACTGCAACTTTAGAGAGTTGCGGCAGAGAGGGTGAGAAGCGGGGCCAGATTTTTTATATATTGAGAGGGAGGTAGAGGGAGTGGGACGGATACGGTACACAGGCGATATTGGTGGAGGGTGTATTAGCACAGTGTACGCTTTCCCAAGTCAAAAATCTAAATCCAAAAGGAAATGCCTACATATAAATAAACGTACATACACAATAAGGACTTCAAGTTCCAAAACGCTCCGGGCAGAACAATATAAAGAAAAAGGAGATTGAAATCCCTATTGTTTCCTCACCAGAATGGATTAAGTCAAATACCTGAAAAGGGATATTACATAGAAAACCGCCCTGATTGGAATTTCCCGAATAGTCCCAAGATAAGGGATATATATAATTTATCTTTTTTCTTTTCTCTTTTGATACTATTATTTTCTCATATATGGAAGGGAGGAAAGAAGGGAACATAAAGAAGAGGCGCTTCTAATCTTTTATGTCTAGTGAATGGCAGATCAGTCACACAATAACCTTCGGTTGCCTTCACTGGCACACTACATCTTTTCCTACCTAATCACCAGAGGTGTTGGTGACGGAGATTTCTAGGTATTATCTCTGGAATCATTACTTACTGGTCGTTTCTTTTTTCAGCCGAGAATCCGGGTAACACAGCCACACCCGAAGACCTAGAAGGAGAAAAGGAGAAGATGGAAAATCAATATTTGAAGAGATTTTTATTTACATTTACGTATATCAGTATCGCAATACTTTGAATAAAAGACACCACTTAGAAACAAATTAAGCCTCCTTGCCTTTACATCGCCTTAACATCAGGCCCAGTCTCCTAAATTAACCATTATGTCTGGCAGGCTGATATAATCCAGAGTTAGGATATGTGTGAGATGAACGATCATGTGTGCCTACATAGGGCAGGGTCCTTCAGGATGAGGTTACAGTGAATATGTGAGCCTACAGTTGGGTGTTACTGTAAACAAGCAGGCCTTCTTCAGTGCACCTTGTCGGCAGTGTAACAAGTCTAGAATATGCAAAATTCTTATTAGCAAGTATAGTCTAATGTAGATTATGATTACTAGCTGTAGTTTGTAGTGTCTCTCACTGTACTTACATCTCCACTCTTGAGTTGCTTTTCAATGCAAATTAGCAACATTTCCTTGCAAAGGCAAATATTTTCTTGAAAGTGCTAGTTGAGACTACAATTGCATGTGCCTTTTTCTTGAGATTTAACTGTATCACCGTTTCCTTCTCATCCTTGGACACTGGGCATCTTACACTTACTTTGATGTGGAACTGATACCTCTTACTGTGAATTTTATGGACCATTCTTTTTTTGTGCGTATTCTGGTGGTACTGATTACAGGCTGAGCTGTCCTTCGGTTCCGCTTTCCAATGTGAGGGTGGTTTAGATATAGTAATGCAAACTATAACAATGTGAAAGATATCTGCTGATGAATGTGAAGGAACAACCTTTTAGGAGGGGGTGTGTGTAATGTGTGAATACAAAAATGGAGAGTCGTAAATGTTTTATTTGGGTCCTATTGCTGAATGCCAGGTTTGCAATTACCTTTTTCTTTCACCACTCTACACTTGCTTTGAGTTTATCTTATCCTTGCAAGTTCTTTTTTTCATCCACTTGCCTGCCTTCATCATTGTTTTCCTATCTCTCTTGCTCCTTCTTCCTTCCCTTTCTGTCTTTCTCTCTTGATGGGTCATGGTCTTTTGTTGAAAAATTAGTCACAATCTCCTAAAATGAGTGCAGATGTCCACCACAGACATATTAACCGGTGGGTATGGAAGGGTAAGCATACTTTACATAGATGGGGGGGGTCTCTCCTCTGGAGAGATCAGGCAGCTAAAGCAAACATATATACATGGAAATGTGCGGCACATGGAACAGTACTTCTAGTGGAGTGGACTGGCTGTGGAGTAGGTTTGTTTCAGACTTGGGTAAAGGAAGGTTTACACTGAAAAAAGCCAACACTGTTTCACATGTAGCTTACAAAAGTGTGAGTTTTCTTCCTAAATCAGGAGTGCTGGCCTATGTACTCCTTGTCCCTTGGCTTCATAATCCGCTTCATAAACTCTGCAAGCATGCTTGAGGGTTTTCAAATATGGAAAGACTGCCACTCACTTAGTGTTCCATGCATTGGCCACTAAACTTTTTAACAAGTTTCAGCTATTTTTTCTGGAGTTAGGAGGTGTAACGGGGAGGCCTAGTCTTTCCCCCGCTCAGGCCCTGGGTGCTATTAACATTAAACACACGCGCACCGTGGCTCACTGCTGGGGAACAACCCGTGTGGGCTTAAGCCAGTTTATTTCACCTCTTATGCAGATGACACCCAAATCGCCATCTCACTGAGCAAGGAAGACATAGGCTTAACCTCCAGATTGTGCAACTGCATGCAGGCAGTCAGCACGTGGATGAGTAGACACTGTCTCAAATTGAACGCAAGGAAAACGGACCTGATACTTTTCGGGGAACACACTTCTTTCTGGACTCTGTCCTGCTGGCCAGCAGAGATGAGCCCTCTCCCAACTCCTGTCATCAAGATCCGGAACCTGGGAATTCTAATTGACAACAAATTAAGCTATTCCAATCATGTCAGCGCCCTATCCTCCTCAACTTTCTTTACTTTTAAGATTTTTCCTTTTATTCCAGTCCATCTTCAGAAAACTCTCATAGCATCCATTATAATGACCAAGTTGGACTATTGCGATGGTCTATTACTCACTGCACACCAATACATCCTTAACAGATTGCAAGTACTACAAAATACAGTGGCAAGACTTCTTCAAAAATCCCTAGACATCACTCAGTAGCCACTGCTATCAGGAACCTCCACTGGCTCCCTATCAGACAGCGCATCACGTTCAAATCACTTTGCATTGCCTACAAAGCACTCCATGGCTCAGGCCCAGACTTTTTTCAACAAAACTTCAAATGGTACACCCCAAGTCGAATGTTACGATCCACTACAGCCAAATACATGTCGTTCCCAAATTTAAACTTTCCACCTGGGGAGGAAGGAGTTTCCTTTTGGGAACGACAGCAACCTGGAATGCCCTACCACTCCATATGAAGAGGCACCTAATCTCATTACCTTCAGGAAGCTCTTAAAAACCTACCTTTTCAGTACTTCCTAGGCCTGTTGTTCCTCCTGCACGTCTCCTCTCTAGTATCAAAGCCAGTACCAAGACACCCTAGGTGTAGAGAGTCACCCGGTCTGTACGCCCAAATGTATCCACTTCAACCCTCGGGCCGAGCTCAGCCTGAGGGTATAACTAAAAGGGCATAAGGTCGCTTAAGGCCTTAGCAGAGAAATAACTATCTGTTTGCACCTTTGGAATGGATGGCACAAAATAGAAGTAACAACAAGCATGTCCTTTGATTGGCTGTTCAACTATTTCGCTTTCAAACCCTCCATCGTAAGGGGAGTCAGCAAACTAATGCGGATTACCTATCTCAATATCCCCATGAGAGTTTTCTTGGTACCAATAAAGTAAGGGAAGGGAGATGTGAGAACTTACATACCTGGGGATCCTTTCCTGCCCGTTCTCTGCCTTGCCGTCCTCTCGCTGTAGTTCATCGACGCTGTAAGACCTGAGAAAGGAAAGTTAAACAGACTGACGAATCAGTAAAAGAGTCTTGTCTCTTTAAACAGACCCACAGAGCTACCAATGGAAAGGCGACTGTGGAAAGAACAAGCATTTGCAATGCAATAGGTCTCGCATTTACGCGTGTTTAAGCTATTGGCATTGTAAATGACAATGCCTTTTATTTATGTTTTAAAACCAAAACATAAACAAAAGGCATAGTCATTTACAGTTAGGCGCGGCCCGTGGTAGGAGTGCCGGTCGGGCGGTGACGTGGGGCGGGGAGGGGCAGGGTTGGGGGTAGTAAACTACGGAATAAGGCCGAATACAGGTAAGTGAACATTTAAATAAATAAAACGAATTTCGTTGCACGCACTGCATCGCATTTGGCGAAGCAGCGCTCACAACGAAATTCGTTTTATTTATTTAAATGTTCACTTACCTGTATTCGGCCTTAATCCGTAGTTTACTACCCCCACCCTGCCCCACGTCACCGCCCGACCGGCACTCCTACCACGGGCCGCGCCTGTTTACAGTGCCAATAGCTCAAACACGCATAAATGCGAGACCTATTGCATTGCAAATGCTTGTTTTTCTTTGAGAGCACTCCTGTCCATGTGGTGGGTAGGAAACGGGTTCCTGAGAGGGAGAGTTTTTCCCTAACAGCTAGGCGAGATGGAAATAAAAAGTAAAAAGACAACTGCCATTGGAGCGTGGTATTTGTTCGACCAATTCTAGACCTCGAGAGCAGACACTTGTGACGGAAGTGAACAATTCCCCTCCCCAACTCCTAGCCTGCCCTCCCCCGACCCCGCACACACACACACACACACACACACACACACACACACACACACACACACACACACACACACACACACACACACACACACACACACACACAAGGAATCTGGATCATTTTATGAGCGCTTACAATATCGAGACAGTGGTTAGCACAACAAGTGTGTAAGTGCCCATTGGACAGGGCATCTGGAGTTGTGCATACACTTCTAAAATAACAAGAGACTGTCCTTGAAGACCTAAGTGTCTATCATAAATATGAGAGCAGTATGAAAAAAACTCAGAGCAAGAAAGAGGAAAACAGCGAATCGCCAGAGCGAATAACCAGCGTGAAGAAATGTTTCCCGAACAAGTTGAAGTGAATTTATATTTTCTTAATTCACACATCTGAACTCAAACAGCGCCACTAAAATAACTAGTATCGAATCAAATATAGAATTAAAAACACAATCAGAACGGTATCGCGTCACTGGCTAGGTAATCTGAAAATCTTTGATTATACGAGTTTCATTCCTTAATTAACATTTCAAATCTACTCTAGCTCTCAGTAATATTCATAATTAAAACAAAATATGCATTCAGCAAGCAAAACAAAGAAGCATCTTTCATCTTAAAACTAGCAATTAGTCTAGTGACTGTGGAGAATGGAACAAAGCTTCCTGGGGTTAGGGGAAAGGTGTGTGTGTGTGGGGAGGGGGGAGTTGTGTAGAGGTGGGCTGCAATTTGCAGAGCACCAAGCAAAGAGGCGAGTGGCTGGAAAACGCACGGGAAACACAGCACCAGGGACAGAGGGAGCGAGGATACCTCAGCGCCTAGACATGCCTCAAGGCGGCAGAGAACCAAAATCAGATAAAAGGTTATTGACGGCCGCCGCTGTGCAAAACCACTTGAACTTTTACTTATCGGCGCAGAGAAAGCAATATGCTGTTTCTGATCCTTCCACAAAGTCACTCGATCCGAAACAGAGTTCAGCAGATTTAATGGCCACAGGAAGAACCGAAGCAAAGAATAACGAGCGGGGAGGAGGTGGGGGCGACGCGAGTGGTGCGCGCGCCACAGCGAGCGATCTGCGCGCGCCACAGCGAGACATCTGTTTTGCATTATCGGGCACGATAATGCAAAACAGATGTCGGCCCCTGCGCGCGTAACCGCAGGAAAAAGGCCATGACGCACGAGCGTCTGGTCAGCTTTCCAAAACCCCTTACTAAAAGTCTCACAAGCAGCGCATGCGCTGCTCTAGGCTCGACCTAAAAAGGAGGCGCGAACCCCAGAAAAGGGGAGAAGAAACACGGACGCGAGATCCCAGGAGGACAAAACGAAATCTGAGCAAGAAATAATTAAAACAGAATTATCTTGCTGAGTGGAAGGAGTGCCCACTTTGAAGGGAGACCGCTGTAGAAGCCAACGACCCAGAGAATTTCGACAGACCCAGTCTGGAGGACGAGGATGTCGAGTCTGGCCCGGAGGAATGGTGGCTAGCCCCGGAGGACACTGACTAGCTGCTGCAACTTTGGAGAGTTGCAGCAGAGCGGGTGAGAAGAGGGGCCAGATTTTTAATATATTGAGAGTGGTGAGGATACGGTACACAGGCGATATTGGTGGAGGGTGTATTAGCACAGTGTACACTTTCCGAAGTCAAAAATCTAAATCCAAAAGGAAATGCCTACATATAAATAAACATATGTACACAATAAGGACTTCAAGTCCCAAAATGCTCTGGGCAGAACAATATAAAGAAAAAGGAGATTGAAATCCCTATTGTTTCCTCACCAGAAGGGATTAAGAAAAATACCTGAAAAGGGGTATTACATAGAAAACCGCCCTGATTAGACTTTCCCGAATAGTCTCAAGATAAGGGATATATAAATATATAACTTATCTTTTTTCTTTTCTCTCGTGATACTATTATTTGCTCATATATGGAAGGGAGAAAAGAAGGGAACATACAGAAGGGTTGCTTCTAATCTTTTATGTCTAGTGAATGGCAGATCAGTCATACACTAACCTTCGGTTGCCTTCACTGGCACACTACTTCTTTTCCTACCTTATCCACCAGAGGTGTTAGTGACAGAGATTTCTAGGTATTATCTCTGGAATAATTACTTACTGCTCGTTTCTTTTTTCCGCCGAGAATCCGGGTAACACAGCCACACCCGAAGACCTAGAAGGAGAAAAGGAGAAGACGGAAAATCAATATTTGAAGAGATTTTTATTTTACATTTACGTATATCAGTATCGCAATACTTGGAATAAAATACACCACTGAGAAACAAATTAACCCTCCTGGCCTTTACATTGCCTTTACATCAGGCCCGGTCTCCTAAATGTACCATTATGTCTGGCAGGCTGATATAATCCAGAGTTAGGATATGTATGAGATGAATGATCATGTGTGCCTACATAGGGCAGGGTCCTTCAGGATGAGGTTACAGTGAATATGTGAGCCTACAGTTGGGTGTTACTGTAAACAAGCAGGGCTTATCAGTGCACCTTGTCGGCAGTGTAACAAGTCTAGAATATGCAAAATTCTTATTAGCAAGTATAGTCTAATGTAGATTATGATTACTAGCTGTAGTTTGTAGTGTCTCACACTGTACTTACATCTCCACTCTTGAGTTGTTTTTCACTGCAATTTAGCAACATTTCCTTGCAAAGGCTAATATTTTCTTGAAAGTGCTAGTTGAGACTACAATTGCATGTGCCTTTTTCTTGAGATTTAACTGTATCACCGTTTCCGTCTCATCCTTGGACACTGGGCATCTTACACTTATTTTGATGTGGAACTGATACCTCTTACTATGAATTTTATGGACCATTCTTTTTTGTGGGTATTCTGGTGGGACTGATTACAGGCTGAGCTGTCCTTCGGTTCCGCTTTCCAATGTGAGGGTGGTTTAGATATAGTAATGCAAACTATTACAATGTGAGAGATGTCTGCTGATGAATGTGAAGGAACAACCTTTTTTTGGGGGTGGGTGGGTGTAATGTGTAAATACAAAAATGTAGAGCTGCAAATGTTTTATTTGGGTCCCATTGCTGAATGCCAGGATTGCAATGACCTTTTTCTTTCACCACTCTACACTTGCTTTGAGTTTATCTTATTCTTGCAAGTTCTTTTTTCATCCACTTGTCTGCCTTCATCATTTTTTTCCTATCTCTCTTGCTCCTTCTTCCTTCCCTTTCTGTCTTTCTCTCTTGATGGGTCATGGTCTTTTGTTGAAAAATTAGTCACAATCTCCTAAACTGAGTGCAGATGTCCACCACAGACATATTAACCGGTGGGTACGGAAGGGTAAGCATACTTTACATAGATGGGGGGTCTCTCCTCTGGAGAGATCAGGCAGCTAAAGCAAACCTATATACATGGAAATGTGCTGCACATGGAACAGTACTCCTAGTGGAGTGGACTGGCGGTGGAGTAGGTTTGTTCCAGACTTGGGTAAAGGAAGGTTTACACTGAAAAAAGCCAACACTGATTCACATGTAGCTTACAAAAGTGTGAGTTTTCTTCCTAAATCAGGAGTGCTGGCCTATGTACTCCTTGTCCCTTGGCTTCATAATCCGCTTCACAAACTCTGCAAGCATGCTTAAGGGTTTTCAAATATGGAAAGACTGCCACTCACTTTGTGTTCCATGCATTGGCCACTGAACCTTTTAACAAGTTTCAGCTATTTTTTCTGGAGTTAGTAGGTGTAGCGGAGAGGCCTAGTCTTTCCCCCGCTCAGGCCCTGGGTGCTATTAACATTAAACACACGCACACAGTGGCTCACTGCTGGGGAAGACCCCATGTGGTCTTACGCCCGTTTATTTCACCTCTTATGCAGATGACACCCAAATCGCCATCTCACTGAGCAAGGAAGACACAGGCTTAACCTCCAGATTTTGCGACTGCATGCAGGCATTCAGCACGTGGATGAGTAGACACTGTCTCAAATTGAACGCAAGGAAAACGGAAGTGATACTTTTCGGGGAACACACTTCTTTCTGGACTCCGTCCTGCTGGCCAGCAGAGATGGGCCCTCTCCCAACTCCTGTCATCAAGATCCGGAACCTGGGAATTCTAATTGACAACAAATTAAGCTATTCCAATCATGTCAGCGCCCTATCCTCCTAAACTTTCTTAACTTTTAAGATTTTTCCTTTTATTTCAGTCCATCTTCAGAAAACTCTCATAGCATCCATTATAATGACCAATTTGGACTATTGCGATGATCTATTACTCACTGCACACCAATACATCCTTAACAGATTGCAAGTACTACAAAACACAGTGGCAAGACTTCTTCAAAAATCCCTAGACATCACTCAGTAGCGACTGCTATCAGGAACCTCCACTGGCTCCCTATCAGACAGCCCATCACGTTCAAATCACTTTGCATTGCCTACAAAGCACTCCATGGCTCAGGCCCAGACTTTTTTCAACAAAACTTCAAATGGTACACCCCAAGTCGAATGTTACGATCCACTACAGCCAAATACATTGTCGTTCCCAAATTTAAACTTTCCACCTGGGGAGGCAGGAGTTTCCTTTTGGGAACGACAGCAACCTGGAATGCCCTACCACTCCGTATGAAGAGGCACCTAATCTCATTACCTTCAGGAAGCTCTTAAAAACCTGACTTTTCAGTACTTGCTAGGCCTGTTGTTCCTCCTGCACGTCTCCTCTCTAGTATCAAAGCCAGTGCCAAGACACCCTAGGTGTAGAGAGTCACCCGTTCTGTACGCCCAAATGTATCCACTTCAACCCTCGGGCCGGGCTCAGCCTGAGGGTATAACTAAAAGGGCATAAGGTCGCTTAAGGCCTTAGCAGAGAAATAACTATCTGTTTGCACCTTTGGAATGGATGGCACAAAATAGAAGTAACAACAAGCATGTCCTTTGATTGGCTGTTCAACTATTTTGCTTTCAAACCCTCCATCGTAAGGGGAGTCAGCAAACTAATGCGGATTACCTATCTCAATATCCCCATGAGAGTTTTCTTGGTACCAATAAAGTAAGGGAAGGGAGATGTGAGAACTTACATACCTGGGGATCCTCTCCTGCCCGTTCTCTGCCTCACCGTCCTCTCGCTGTAGTTCCTCGACGCTGTAAGACCTGGGAAAAGAAAGAATGTTAAACAGACTGACGAATCAGTAAAAGAGTCTTGTCTCTTTAAACAGACCCACAGAGCTACCAATGGAAAGGCGACTGCGGAAAGAAAACGGAGGCGCAAACCCCAGAAAAGGGGAGAAGAAACACGGACGCGAGATCCCAGGAGGACAAAACGAAATCTGAGGAAGGAATAATTAAAACAGAATTATCCTGCTGAGTGGAAGGAGTGCCCACCTCGAAGGGAGACCGCTTTACAAGCCACCGCCCCAGAGAATTTCGACAGACCCAGTCTGGAGGACGAGGATGTCGAGTCAGGCCCGGAGGAATGGTGGCTATATCACCCAGCCAGTTCCATGTCCTTATCTAATCACTGCGCCAAAACACAAGCAATTATAAATTCACCATGCACTCTCCTTGCATTACTCTAATCATCCAGTCACTACCCATGTACTCATGCAATGACCCAGGCACTAACACATGCACTGCTACAATCCCCTGTAGCACACTGACTAGCTGCTGCAACTTTGGAGAGTTGCGGCAGAGCGGGTGAGAAGCGGGCCAGATTTTTAATATATTGAGAGTGGGGAGGATATGGTTCACAGGCGATATTGGTGGAGGGTGTATTAGCACAGTGTACACTTTCCCAAGTCAAAAATCTAAATCCAAAAGGAAATGCCTACATATAAATAAACATATGTACACAATAAGGACTTCAAGTCCCAAAACGCTCTGGGCAGAACAATATAAAGAACAAGCATTGGCAATGCCAATCGGTCTCGCCTTTGGGACCTTATAAGTGTTTAGCTATGCATTATATCATCCCACATTACTGCAATGGACTGTGTGGCAGTAATTATAAGTGTGGCAGTAAATTTGGCACTTGTTTTATCAACTTCATTCTGTCAATCAACACAGCACCTAACACCGCTTAGAAGGCAAAGAGTGCCACTTAAACAACACTCCATAAGTGGGGAAATCCTCAAACCACAGCATTAAAACCTACACAAAAGCTACAGATCAATACCCAGTTCAAGCAGTGCAACAAAATATTAGAAGCAGCAACTTCTTATTCTCATATATTCAATTGCTCCAGACATACTTGGTGGCAGTACAGCATGTAGATTAATAAAGGCTTGTGTTGAGAGAACACGATCTGTGGTGTAGTCACTGTTTTGCACGCCCCTCATTAATGGCACGCTGCAGACATTGGCCCCCTTCAATTTAGAAAGTGTTACAGCCTTGCTTCTGACGATTTGAAGCACTATATGCACAACCAACTGAAGGGCGCGGCCAGAGTACAGCTTATGGACTGTCTCAGCTGCTAAACAAACATGTGCCCGAGGCCGACTAAACACAACCTAATGCCACTCGAACAACCAAGTATAAAAACACTCTCCAAACTCTGTCCACAAGAGTGGAGTTTATTTGATCAACCTCCTCAATTTCATTGTAGGCCAGAGTGTTGTAACTAAACTAAAATACAATAATAAAACTGAAAATGACAGTGCTTGAATAATATTAGAATTCTCTCCTGCACCATGCGAACGTTACCGAATAATCTTGGCCCAGTATGTTTGTGCTCTTAAGATGTCAGAACTGTTACTAGCACTTTATAATCCCTTCTTCCCCCAAGATGAAGTATACAAAAACACACCTTATATTAAGACCTTGGTTTTTTTTTAACCACACATGGATCTTTGAGTGTCCACAGCGGTGGCGTTCGTGTGGGTGGTGTTGATAATACCTTTTCTTTAAATGTGCAACACCCTTGAGCGCCAAGCAAGCACCGCAGCCAAAACTGAAAGCCTGCACAGGAAGCTTCCTGATGTCCGAACACACAGCTCGCATGGGGAGGAGACGTGAAAAGAGGGAGACTGGTGTTGATGCCTCAGAGCAGGCAAGTAAGGGCTAAGAGAGAGGGAGGGTGAGCATAGGGATAGGGGAGGAGACATGCACAGGACCAGATAAATAGGCTCGATGAGTATTACAAGTTGAGACAAGAATCAATTCTTTTGCCAGAGGGGGGGCTGCATGGTATTGTACAAACACAGGGCTCCCTCTCTGCATGCAACCCCTGTCTCTCTGGGTGGTAGGACAATTAGCTGATTACCTGCTGGTCGAGGTCAGCAGCCATCTGCAACTGCCAGAGAAGGAAAATGGCCTACCTCCCACAGGCGGCCAGATACGCGTGAGGGCTGCCCTAGGCAGTCCCCGGCAGAGTTCACAGCGCTGCCCTGATCCCGGGCGCACTGCTCTCCGGCATGGAGCACTTTCTTCATCCCATTTAGTTAACGTGCCTGGTTACAGTGACACCACAGGTTACATGTTCACAGCTATTAATAACAAACACCGCTACCGCTTTTGTTACAGGGGGCCGGGCACCGCTGCAAAGCTGGCCCCCAGTAACAAAACCGGCACCTACCCTGCCCACAAGAAAGACGAGCCTCGAGGGCCAGAGTCAGTAGTGCTGCTTCAGTCCACCCTGGCGAAGGAGAGCACGCAGGCTGTGAAAAGTAAACTTGCAAGATCAGTCGCCATGCTTAAGGTTTTTTTTTTCCTCTGCTCCTTTCTCAAGTAGATACGAAAACCAGGCCAGAACTTTTACCCTCTTTGACTTACACCCACTCGACCAAATCTCCAGTCCCCTCAAAGGGCCCGATGTGACCGCCTTGTGCAAATAATAGTCGCACTAATTAGATTATAGTATCACAGCAGCCGAACACAGATACTGCAACGAGTCAAACAAATTAAAGAAACCCGGATCGGACGGCAAAGGAAAACTTTTCACTCACCAATTAAGCCAGAGGGGGATACAGTGAAACATTTCGCCCCGGAGCAGCGCCCCGCGGGGCAGGAGGCGGCACGGTCCGGAGCGCTCCTGGTGGGGAGGTGCAGGCGCCACAGCATCTCCGGCCCCCAGCTTCTCGTGGGGAGCAGCGCCTCCCCCAAAAACAATACAGCAATGGCCCCACTCTGGACCCCACAACACTGGTAAACACGCAGGGCCGTACAAAGACTACTTTTAGCTGTGCCGGCAGTCCCCTACCTGCTTGTCGATGGTCTCGACGTGACGGTTGCACCGCCAGAGGGGGATACAATGAAACATCCCCGCCCCGGTCCGGAGCAGCGCCTTGCGGGGCAGGAGGCGGCACGGTCCGGAGCGCTCCTGGTGTGGCATTGCAGGCGCCGCAGCGTCTCCGGCCCCCAGCTTCTCGTGGGGAGCAGCGCCTCCCGGACTACTAACCCCCAGCCGGGAAAAAGCATCGGGAGCCCCAGCTCCCGCACCGGCCCCTCGCTCTAGGCGGCGGTCACCCAGCTCCCCCGTTCTGCAGCTCACGGCGGTCACACAGCTCCTGTGCTCTGCAGCTTTCCCGCCGGGCCCTCAGCTACTAGTGCGGCTCTATAAAGTGGCCTGGTGCCGGGCTCCGGTCTCCCTCCCATCTCCCTCATTCCTGGCTGACGTCACGGCTCCCGGCTCTGGTATTTGACCCCCGGGCAGAGGGGGCAGTGGAAAAGAAAAACATCCCGGGTTGCCTGGCAAGCATGAAATCCGCCATTCGTCCACTCCTGCAGCCTCAGTAATATACCGGCGCGCGCACACACACACATGCATCCACTCGTCACGCGCTTGCCTCGAAGTAAAAAAAAAAAAGAGATCCACGATAAACAACAAACCCCCAAAAAAACGCACTAACACCAGTAAAGGGGCCAATAGCCATAGGTGTGCCCAACAGGGAAAAAGGAGGGACATAAAACACAGTTACCCAATAGCAAGTACAAGATTTTGAAAGACACACTCCAAAAACAAATAGGAAAATGGAGGCGGGGATTCCCCCACTAAAGCATATACTGCATGTCTCAACGAGACAGCGCATGCGCTGCCTAGGCGAGACTTAAAAAGGAGATTGAAATCCCTATTGTTTCCTCACCAGAAGGGATTAAGACAAATACCTGAAAAGGGGTATTACATAGAAAACCGCCCTGATTAGACTTTCCCGAATAGTCCCAAGATAAGGGATATATAAATATATAATTTATCTTTTTTCTTTATTCTTCTGATACTATTATTTTCTCATATATGGAAGGGAGGAAAGAAGGGAACATACAGAAGGGTTGCTTCTAATCTTTTATGTCTAGTGAATGGCAGATCAGTCATACACTAACCTTCGGTTGCCTTCACTGGCACACTACTTCTTTTCCTACCTTATCCACCAGAGGTGTTAGTGACAGAGATTTCTAGGTATTATCTCTGGAATAATTACTTACTGCTCGTTTCTTTTTTCCGCCGAGAATCCGGGTAACACCGCCACACCCGAAGACCTAGAAGGAGTAAAGGAGAAGACGGAAAATCAATATTTGAAGACATTTTTATTTACATTTACGTATAACAGTATCGCAATACTTGGAATAAAATACACCACTGAGAAACAAATTAAGCCTCCTCGCCTTTACATCAGGCCCAGTCTCCTAAATGTACCATTATGTCTGGCAGGCTGATATAATCCAGAGTTAGGATATGTATGAGATGAATGATCATGTGTGCCTACATAGGGCAGGGTCCTTCAGGATGAGGTTACAGTGAATATGTGAGCCTACAGTTGGGTGTTACTGTAAACAAGCGCCTTCTTCAGTGCACCTTGTCGGCAGTGTAACAAGTCTAGAATGTGCAAAATTCTTATTAGCAAGTATAGTCTAATGTAGATTATGATTACTAGCTGTAGTTTGTAGTGTCTCTCACTGTACTTACATCTCCACTCTTGAGTTGCTTTTCAATGCAAATTAGCAACATTTCCTTGCAAAGGCTAATATTTTCTTGAAAGTGCTAGTTGAGACTACAATTGCCTGTGCCTTTTTCTTGTGATTTAACTGTATCACCGTTTCCGTCTCATCCTTGGACACTGGGCATCTTACACTTATTTTGATGTGGAACTGATACCTCTTACTGTGAATTTTATGGACCATTCTTTTTTGTGGGTATTCTGGTGGTACTGATTACAGACTGAGCTGTCCTTCGGTTCCGCTTTCCAATGTGAGGGTGGTTTAGATATAGTAATGCAAACTATTACAATGTGAGAGATGTCTGCTGATGAATGTGAAGGAACAACCTTTTTTTTTGGGGGGGGGGGGGTGTAATGTGTAAATACAAAAATGTAGAGCTGCAAATGTTTTATTTGGGTCCCATTGCTGAATGCCAGGATTGCAATTACCTTTTTCTTTCACCACTCGACACTTGCTTTGAGTTTATCTTATTCTTGCAAGTTCTTTTTTCATCCACTTGTCTGCCTTCATCATTGTTTTCCTATCTCTCTTGCTCCTTTTTTCTTCCCTTTCTGTCTTTCTCTCTTGATGGGTCATGGTCTTTTGTTGAAAAATTAGTCACAATCTCCTAAACTGAGTGCAGATGTCCACCACAGACATATTAACCGGTGGGTACGGAAGGGTAAGCATACTTTACATAGATGGGGGTCTCTCCTCTGGAGAGATCAGGCAGCTAAAGCAAACATATATACATGGAAATGTGCGGCACATGGAACAGTACTCCTAGTGGAGTGGACTGGCGGTGGAGTAGGTTTGTTCCAGACTTGGGTAAAGGAAGGTTTACACTGAAAAAAGCCAACACTGTTTCACATGTAGCTTACAAAAGTGTGCGTTTTCTTCCTAAATCAGGAGTGCTGGCCTATGTACTCCTTGTCCCTTGGCTTCATAATCCGCTTCACAAACTCTGCAAGCATGCTTGAGGGTTTTCAAATATGGAAAGACTGCCACTCACTTTGTGTTCCATGCATTGGCCACTGAACTTTTTAACAAGTTTCAGCTATTTGTTCTGGAGTTAGTAGGTGTAGCGGGGAGGCCTAGTCTTTCCCCCGCTCAGGTCCTGGGTGCTATTAACATTAAACACACGCGCACAGTGGCTCACTGCTGGGGAAAACCCTGTGTGGTCTTACGCCCGTTTATTTCACCTGTTATACAGATGACACCCAAATCGCCATCTCACTGAGCAAGGAAGACATAGGCTTAACCTCCAGATTGTGCAACTGCATGCAGGCAGTCAGCACGTGGATGAGTAGACACTGTCTCAAATTGAACGCAAGGAAAACGGAACTGATACTTTTCGGGGAACACACTTCTTTCTGGACTCTGTCCTGCTGGCCAGCAGAGATGAGCCCTCTCCCAACTCCTGTCATCAAGATCCGGAACCTGGGAATTCTAATTTACAACAAATTAAGCTATTCCAATCATGTCAGCGCCCTATCCTCCTCAACTTTCTTTACTTTTAAGATTTTTCCTTTTATTCCAGTCCATCTTCAGAAAACTCTCATAGCATCCATTATAATGACCAAGTTGGACTATTGCGATGGTCTATTACTCACTGCACACCAATACATCCTTAACAGATTGCAAGTACTACAAAATACAGTGGCAAGACTTCTTCAAAAATCTCTAGACATCACTCAGTAGCCACTGCTATCAGGAACCTCCACTGGCTCCCTATCAGACAGCGCATCACGTTCAAATCACTTTGCATTGCCTACAAAGCACTCCATGGCTCAGGCCCAGACTTTTTCAACAAAACTTCAAATGGTACACCCCAAGTCGAATGTTACGATCCACTACAGCCAAATACATGTCGTTCCCAAATTTAAACTTTCCACCTGGGGAGGAAGGAGTTTCCTTTTGGGAACGACAGCAACCTGGAATGCCCTACCACTCCATATGAAGAGGCACCTAATCTCATTACCTTCAGGAAGCTCTTAAAAACCTACCTTTTCAGTACTTCCTAGGCCTGTTGTTCCTCCTGCACGTCTCCTCTCTAGTATCAAAGCCAGTACCAAGACACCCTAGGTGTAGAGAGTCACCCGGTCTGTACGCCCAAATGTATCCACTTCAACCCTCGGGCCGAGCTCAGCCTGAGGGTATAACTAAAAGGGCATAAGGTCGCTTAAGGCCTTAGCAGAGAAATAACTATCTGTTTGCACCTTTGGAATGGATGGCACAAAATAGAAGTAACAACAAGCATGTCCTTTGATTGGCTGTTCAACTATTTCGCTTTCAAACCCTCCATCGTAAGGGGAGTCAGCAAACTAATGCGGATTACCTATCTCAATATCCCCATGAGAGTTTTCTTGGTACCAATAAAGTAAGGGAAGGGAGATGTGAGAACTTACATACCTGGGGATCCTTTCCTGCCCGTTCTCTGCCTTGCCGTCCTCTCGCTGTAGTTCATCGACGCTGTAAGACCTGAGAAAGGAAAGTTAAACAGACTGACGAATCAGTAAAAGAGTCTTGTCTCTTTAAACAGACCCACAGAGCTACCAATGGAAAGGCGACTGTGGAAAGAACAAGCATTTGCAATGCAATAGGTCTCGCATTTACGCGTGTTTAAGCTATTGGCATTGTAAATGACAATGCCTTTTATTTATGTTTTAAAACCAAAACATAAACAAAAGGCATAGTCATTTACAGTTAGGCGCGGCCCGTGGTAGGAGTGCCGGTCGGGCGGTGACGTGGGGCGGGGAGGGGCAGGGTTGGGGGTAGTAAACTACGGAATAAGGCCGAATACAGGTAAGTGAACATTTAAATAAATAAAACGAATTTCGTTGCACGCACTGCATCGCATTTGGCGAAGCAGCGCTCACAACGAAATTCGTTTTATTTATTTAAATGTTCACTTACCTGTATTCGGCCTTAATCCGTAGTTTACTACCCCCCACCCTGCCCCACGTCACCGCCCGACCGGCACTCCTCCCACGGGCCGCGCCTGTTTACAGTGCCAATAGCTCAAACACGCATAAATGTGAGACCTATTGCATTGCAAATGCTTGTTTTTCTTTGAGAGCACTCCTGTCCATGTGGTGGGTAGGAAACAGGTTCCTGAGAGGGAGAGTTTTTCCCCTAACAGCTAGGCGAGATGGAAATAAAAAGTAAAAAGACAACTGCCATTGGAGCGTGGTATTTGTTCGACCAATTCTAGACCTCGAGAGCAGACACTTGTGACGGAAGTGAACAATTCCCCTCCCCAACTCCTAGCCTGCCCTCCCCCGACCCCTCACACACACACACACACACACACAAGGAATCTGGATCATTTTATGAGCGCTTACAATATCGAGACAGTGGTTAGCACAACAAGTGTGTAAGTGCCCATTGGACAGGGCATCTGGAGTTGTGCATACACTTCTAAAATAACAAGAGACTGTCCTTGAAGACCTAAGTGTCTATCATAAATATGAGAGCAGTATGAAAAAAACTCAGAGCAAGAAAGAGGAAAACAGCGAATCGCCAGAGCGAATAACCAGCGTGAAGAAATGTTTCCCGAACAAGTTGAAGTGAATTTATATTTTCTTTATTCACACATCTGAACTCAAACAGCGCCACTAAAATAACTAGTATCAAATCAAATATAGAATTAAAAACACAATCAGAACGGTATCGCGTCACTGGCTAGGTAATCTGAAAATCTTTGATTATACGAGTTTCATTCCTTAATTAACATTTCAAATCTACTCTAGCTCTCAGTAATATTCATAATTAAAACAAAATATGCATTCAGCAAGCAAAACAAAGAAGCATCTTTCATCTTAAAACTAGCAATTAGTCTAGTGACTGTGGAGCATGGAACAAAGCTTCCTGGGGTTAGGGGGAAAGGTGTGTGTGTGTGGGGGGGGGAGTTGTGTAGAGGTGGGCTGCAATTTGCAGAGCACCAAGCAAAGAGGCGAGTGGCTGGAAAACGCACGGGAAACACAGCACCAGGGACAGAGGGAGCGAGGATACCTCAGCGCCTAGACATGCCTCAAGGCGGCAGAGAACCAAAATCAGATAAAAGGTTATTGACGGCCGCCGCTGTGCAAAACCACTTGAACTTTTACTTATCGGCGCAGAGAAAGCAATATGCTGTTTCTGATCCTTCCACAAAGTCACTCGATCCGAAACAGAGTTCAGCAGATTTAATGGCCACAGGAAGAACCGAAGCAAAGAATAACGAGCGGGGAGGAGGTGGGGGCGATGCGAGTGGTGCGCGCGCCACAGCGAGCGATCTGCGCGCGCCACAGCGAGACATCTGTTTTGCATTATCGGGCACGATAATGCAAAACAGATGTCGGCCCTGCGCGCGTAACCGCAGGAAAAAGGCCATGACGCACGAGAGTCTGGTCAGCTTTCCAAAACCCCTTACTAAAAGTCTCACAAGCAGCGCATGCGCTGCTCTAGGCTCGACCTAAAAAGGAGGCGCGAACCCCAGAAAAGGGGAGAAGAAACACGGACGCGAGATCCCAGGAGGACAAAACGAAATCTGAGCAAGAAATAATTAAAACAGAATTATCTTGCTGAGTGGAAGGAGTGCCCACTTTGAAGGGAGACCGCTGTAGAAGCCACCGACCCAGAGAATTTCGACAGACCCAGTCTGGAGGACGAGGATGTCGAGTCGGGCCCGGAGGAATGGTGGCTAGCCCCGGAGGACACTGACTAGCTGCTGCAACTTTGGAGAGTTGCAGCAGAGCGGGTGAGAAGAGGGGCCAGATTTTTAATATATTGAGAGTGGTGAGGATACAGTACACAGGCGATATTGGTGGAGGGTGTATTAGCACAGTGTACACTTTCCGAAGTCAAAAATCTAAATCCAAAAGGAAATGCCTACATATAAATAAACATATGTACACAATAAGGACTTCAAGTCCCAAACGCTCTGGGCAGAACAATATAAAGAAAAAGGAGATTGAAATCCCTATTGTTTCCTCACCAGAAGGGATTAAGAAAAATACCTGAAAAGGGGTATTACATAGAAAACCGCCCTGATTAGACTTTCCCGAATAGTCTCAAGATAAGGGATATATAAATATATAATTTATCTTTTTTCTTTTCTCTCGTGATACTATTATTTTCTCATATATGGAAGGGAGAAAAGAAGGGAACATACAGAAGGGTTGCTTCTAATCTTTTATGTCTAGTGAATGGCAGATCAGTCATACACTAACCTTCGTTTGCCTTCACTGGCACACTACTTCTTTTCCTACCTTATCCACCAGAGGTGTTAGTGACAGAGATTTCTAGGTATTATCTCTGGAATAATTACTTACTGCTCGTTTCTTTTTCCGTCGAGAATCCGGGTAACACAGCCACACCCGAAGACCTAGAAGGAGAAAAGGAGAAGACGGAAAATCAATATTTGAAGAGATTTTTATTTTACATTTACGTATATCAGTATCGCAATACTTGGAATAAAATACACCACTGAGAAACAAATTAACCCTCCTGGCCTTTACATTGCCTTTACATCAGGCCCGGTCTCCTAAATGTACCATTATGTCTGGCAGGCTGATATAATCCAGAGTTAGGATATGTATGAGATGAATGATCATGTGTGCCTACATAGGGCAGGGTCCTTCAGGATGAGGTTACAGTGAATATGTGAGCCTACAGTTGGGTGTTACTGTAAACAAGCAGGCCTTATCAGTGCACCTTGTCGGCAGTGTAACAAGTCTAGAATATGCAAAATTCTTATTAGCAACTATAGTCTAATGTAGATTATGATTACTAGCTGTAGTTTGTAGTGTCTCACACTGTACTTACATCTCCACTCTTGAGTTGCTTTTCACTGCAATTTAGCAACATTTCCTTGCAAAGGCTAATATTTTCTTGAAAGTGCTAGTTGAGACTACAATTGCATGTGCCTTTTTCTTGAGATTTAACTGTATCACCGTTTCCGTCTCATCCTTGGACACTGGGCATCTTACACTTATTTTGATGTGGAACTGATACCTCTTACTATGAATTTTATGGACCATTCTTTTTTGTGGGTATTCTGGTAGGACTGATTACAGGCTGAGCTGTCCTTCGGTTCCGCTTTCCAATGTGAGGGTGGTTTAGATATAGTAATGCAAACTATTACAATGTGAGAGATGTCTGCTGATGAATGTGAAGGAACAACATTTTTTTGGGGGTGGGTGGGTGTAATGTGTAAATACAAAAATGTAGAGCTGCAAATGTTTTATTTGGGTCCCATTGCTGAATGCCAGGATTGCAATTACCTTTTTCTTTCACCACTCTACACTTGCTTTGAGTTTATCTTATTCTTGCAAGTTCTTTTTTCATCCACTTGTCTGCCTTCATCATTTTTTTCCTATCTCTCTTGCTCCTTCTTCCTTCCCTTTCTGTCTTTCTCTCTTGATGGGTCATGGTCTTTTGTTGAAAAATTAGTCACAATCTCCTAAACTGAGTGCAGATGTCCACCACAGACATATTAACCGGTGGGTACGGAAGGGTAAGCATACTTTACATAGATGGGGGGGTCTCTCCTCTGGAGAGATCAGGCAGCTAAAGCAAACCTATATACATGGAAATGTGCTGCACATGGAACAGTACTCCTAGTGGAGTGGACTGGCGGTGGAGTAGGTTTGTTCCAGACTTGGGTAAAGGAAGGTTTACACTGAAAAAAGCCAACACTGTTTCACATGTAGCTTACAAAAGTGTGAGTTTTCTTCCTAAATCAGGAGTGCTGGCCTATGTACTCCTTGTCCCTTGGCTTCATAATCCGCTTCACAAACTCTGCAAGCATGCTTAAGGGTTTTCAAATATGGAAAGACTGCCACTCACTTTGTGTTCCATGCATTGGCCACTGAACTTTTTAACAAGTTTCAGCTATTTTTTCTGGAGTTAGAAGGTGTAGCGGAGAGGCCTAGTCTTTCCCCCGCTCAGGCCCTGGGTGCTATTAACATTAAACACACGCACACAGTGGCTCACTGCTGGGGAAGACCCCATGTGGTCTTACGCCCGTTTATTTCACCTCTTATGCAGATGACACCCAAATCGCCATCTCACTGAGCAAGGAAGACACAGGCTTAACCTCCAGATTTTGCGACTGCATGCAGGCATTCAGCACGTGGATGAGTAGACACTGTCTCAAATTGAACGCAAGGAAAACGGAAGTGATACTTTTCGGGGAACACACTTCTTTCTGGACTCCGTCCTGCTGGCCAGCAGAGATGGGCCATCTCCCAACTCCTGTCATCAAGATCCGGAACCTGGGAATTCTAATTGACAACAAATTAAGCTATTCCAATCATGTCAGCGCCCTATCCTCCTCAACTTTCTTAACTTTTAAGATTTTTCCTTTTATTTCAGTCCATCTTCAGAAAACTCTCATAGCATCCATTATAATGACCAATTTGGACTATTGCGATGGTCTATTACTCACTGCACACCAATACATCCTTAACAGATTGCAAGTACTACAAAACACAGTGGCAAGACTTCTTCAAAAATCCCTAGACATCACTCAGTAGCGACTGCTATCAGGAACCTCCACTGGCTCCCTATCAGACAGCCCATCACGTTCAAATCACTTTGCATTGCCTACAAAGCACTCCATGGCTCAGGCCCAGACTTTTTTCAACAAAACTTCAAATGGTACACCCCAAGTCGAATGTTACGATCCACTACAGCCAAATACATTGTTGTTCCCAAATTTAAACTTTCCACCTGGGGAGGCAGGAGTTTCCTTTTGGGAACGACAGCAACCTGGAATGCCCTACCACTCTGTATGAAGAGGCACCTAATCTCATTACCTTCAGGAAGCTCTTAAAAACCTGACTTTTCAGTACTTGCTAGGCCTGTTGTTCCTCCTGCACGTCTCCTCTCTAGTATCAAAGCCAGTGCCAAGACACCCTAGGTGTAGAGAGTCACCCGTTCTGTACGCCCAAATGTATCCACTTCAACCCTCGGGCCGGGCTCAGCCTGAGGGTATAACTAAAAGGGCATAAGGTCGCTTAAGGCCTTAGCAGAGAAATAACTATCTGTTTGCACCTTTGGAATGGATGGCACAAAATAGAAGTAACAACAAGCATGTCCTTTGATTGGCTGTTCAACTATTTTGCTTTCAAACCCTCCATCGTAAGGGGAGTCAGCAAACTAATGCGGATTACCTATCTCAATATCCCCATGAGAGTTTTCTTGGTACCAATAAAGTAAGGGAAGGGAGATGTGAGAACTTACATACCTGGGGATCCTCTCCTGCCCGTTCTCTGCCTCACCGTCCTCTCGCTGTAGTTCCTCGACGCTGTAAGACCTGGGAAAAGAAAGAAAGGAATGTTAAACAGACTGACGAATCAGTAAAAGAGTCTTGTCTCTTTAAACAGACCCACAGAGCTACCAATGGAAAGGCGACTGCGGAAAGAAAACGGAGGCGCAAACCCCAGAAAAGGGGAGAAGAAACACGGACGCGAGATCCCAGGAGGACAAAACGAAATCTGAGGAAGGAATAATTAAAACAGAATTATCCTGCTGAGTGGAAGGAGTGCCCACCTCGAAGGGAGACCGCTATACAAGCCACCGCCCCAGAGAATTTCGACAGACCCAGTCTGGAGGACGAGGATGTCGAGTCAGGCCCGGAGGAATGGTGGCTATATCACCCAGTCAGTTCCATGTCCTTATCTAATCACTGCGCCAAAACACAAGCAATTATAAATTCACCATGCACTCTCCTTGCATTACTCTAATCATCCAGTCACTACCCATGTACTCATGCAATGACCCAGGCACTAACACATGCACTGCTACAATCCCCTGTAGCCCTGGAGGACACTGACTAGCTGCTGCAACTTTGGAGAGTTGCGGCAGAGCGGGTGAGAAGCGGGTCAGATTTTTAATATATTGAGAGTGGGGAGGATATGGTTCACAGGCGATATTGGTGGAGGGTGTATTAGCACAGTGTACACTTTCCCAAGTCAAAAATCTAAATCCAAAAGGAAATGCCTACATATAAATAAACATATGTACACAATAAGGACTTCAAGTCCCAAAACGCTCTGGGCAGAACAATATAAAGAACAAGCATTGGCAATGCAATCGGTCTCGCCTTTGGGACCTTATAAGTGTTTAGCTATGCATTATATCATCCCACATTACTGCAATGGACTGTGTGGCAGTAATTATAAGTGTGGCAGTAAATTTGGCACTTGTTTTATCAACTTCATTCTGTCAATCAACACAGCACCTAACACCGCTTAGAAGGCAAAGAGTGCCACTTAAACAACACTCCATAAGTGGGGAAATCCTCAAACCACAGCATTAAAACCTACACAAAAGCTACAGATCAATACCCAGTTCAAGCAGTGCAACAAAATATTAGAAGCAGCAACTTCTTATTCTCATATATTCAATTGCTCCAGACATACTTGGTGGCAGTACAGCATGTAGATTAATAAAGGCTTGTGTTGAGAGAACACGATCTGTGGTGTAGTCACTGTTTTGCACGCCCCTCATTAATGGCACGCTGCAGACATTGGCCCCCTTCAATTTAGAAAGTGTTACAGCCTTGCTTCTGACGATTTGAAGCACTATATGCACAACCAACTGAAGGGCGCGGCCAGAGTACAGCTTATGGACTGTCTCAGCTGCTAAACAAACATGTGCCCGAGGCCGACTAAACACAACCTAATGCCACTCGAACAACCAAGTATAAAAAACACTCTCCAAACTCTGTCCACAAGAGTGGAGTTTATTTGATCAACCTCCTCAATTTCATTGTAGGCCAGAGTGTTGTAACTAAACTAAAATACAATAATAAAACTGAAAATGACAGTGCTTGAATAATATTAGAATTCTCTCCTGCACCATGCGAACGTTACCGAATAATCTTGGCCCAGTATGTTTGTGCTCTTAAGATGTCAGAACTGTTACTAGCACTTTATAATCCCTTCTTCCCCCAAGATGAAGTATACAAAAACACACCTTATATTAAGACCTTGTTTTTTTTTTTTTTAACCACACATGGATCTTTGAGTGTCCACAGCGGTGGCGTTCGTGTGGGTGGTGTTGATAATACCTTTTCTTTAAATGTGCAACCCCCTTGAGCGCCAAGCAAGCACCGCAGCCAAAACTGAAAGCCTGCACAGGAAGCTTCCTGATGTCCGAACACACAGCTCGCATGGGGAGGAGACGTGAAAAGAGGGAGACTGGTGTTGATGCCTCAGAGCAGGCAAGTAAGGGCTAAGAGAGAGGGAGGGTGAGCATAGGGATAGGGGAGGAGACATGCACAGGACCAGATAAATAGGCTCGATGAGTATTACAAGTTGAGACAAGAATCAATTCTTTTGCCAGGGGGGGGGGCGCTGCATGGTATTGTACAAACACAGGGCTCCCTCTCTGCATGCAACCCCTGTCTCTCTGGGTGGTAGGACAATTAGCTGATTACCTGCTGGTCGAGGTCAGCAGCCATCTGCAACTGCCAGAGAAGGAAAATGGCCTACCTCCCACAGGCGGCCAGATACTCGTGAGGGCTGCCCTAGGCAGTCCCTGGCAGAGTTCACAGCGCTGCCCTGCCCTGATCCCGGGCGCACTGCTCTCCGGCATGGAGCACTTTCTTCATCCCATTTAGTTAACGTGCCTGGTTACAGTGACACCACAGGTTACATGTTCACAGCTATTAATAACAAACACCGCTACCGCTTTTGTTACAGGGGGCCGGGCACCGCTGCAAAGCTGGCCCCCAGTAACAAAACCGGCACCTACCCTGCCCACAAGAAAGACGAGCCTCGAGGGCCAGAGTCAGTAGTGCTGCTTCAGTCCACCCTGGCGAAGGAGAGCACGCAGGCTGTGAAAAGTAAACTTGCAAGATCAGTCGCCATGCTTAAGGTTTTTTTTTTTCCTCTGCTCCTTTCTCAAGTAGATACGAAAACCAGGCCAGAACTTTTACCCTCTTTGACTTACACCCACTCGACCAAATCTCCAGTCCCCTCAAAGGGCCCGATGTGACCGCCTTGTGCAAATAATAGTCGCACTAATTAGATTATAGTATCACAGCAGTCGAACACAGATACTGCAACGAGTCAAACAAATTAAAGAAACCCGGATCGGACGGCAAAGGAAAACTTTTCACTCACCAATTAAGCCAGAGGGGGATACAGTGAAACATCTCGCCCCGGAGCAGCGCCCCGCGGGGCAGGAGGCGGCACGGTCCGGAGCGCTCCTGGTGGGGAGGTGCAGGCGCCACAGCATCTCCGGCCCCCAGCTTCTCGTGGGGAGCAGCGCCTCCCCCAAAAACAATACAGCAATGGCCCCACTCTGGACCCCACAACACTGGTAAACACGCAGGGCCGTACAAAGACTACTTTTAGCTGTGCCGGCAGTCCCCTACCTGCTTGTCGATGGTCTCGACGTGACGGTTGCACCGCCAGAGGGGGATACAATGAAACATCCCCGCCCCGGTCCGGAGCAGCGCCTTGCGGGGCAGGAGGCGGCACGGTCCGGAGCGCTCCTGGTGGGGCATTGCAGGCGCCGCAGCGTCTCCAGCCCCCAGCTTCTCGTGGGGAGCAGCGCCTCCCGGACTACTAACCCCCAGCCGGGAAAAAGCATCGGGAGCCCCAGCTCCCGCACCGGCCCCTCGCTCTAGGCGGCGGTCACCCAGCTCCCCCGTTCTGCAGCTCACGGCGGTCACACAGCTCCTGTGCTCTGCAGC
Organism: Calotriton arnoldi; assembly: GCA_963921515.1. Classification (NCBI taxonomy): domain Eukaryota; kingdom Metazoa; phylum Chordata; class Amphibia; order Caudata; family Salamandridae; genus Calotriton; species Calotriton arnoldi. The sequence continues at coordinate 2,241,050 of CAWUFW010000476.1, read as the reverse complement.
TTTCCCGCCGGGCCCTCAGCTACTAGTGCGGCTCTATAAAGTGGCCCGGTGCCGGGCTCCGGTCTCCCTCCCATCTCCCTCATTCCTGGCTGACGTCACGGCTCCCGGCTCTGGTATTTGACCCCCGGGCAGAGGGGGCAGTGGAAAAGAAAAACATCCCGGGTTGCCTGGCAAGCATGAAATCCGCCATTCGTCCACTCCTGCAGCCTCAGTAATATACCGGCGCGCGCGCACACACACACGCATCCACTCGTCACGCGCTTGCCTCGAAGTAAAAAAAAAAAAAAGAGATCCACGATAAACAACAAACCCCCAAAAAAACGCACTAACACCAGTAAAGGGGCCAATAGCCATAGGTGTGCCCAACAGGGAAAAAGGAGGGACATAAAACACAGTTACCCAATAGCAAGTACAAGATTTTGAAAGACACACTCCAAAAACAAATAGGAAAATGGAGGCGGGGATTCCCCACTAAAGCATATACTGCATGTCTCAACGAGACAGCGCATGCGCTGCCTAGGCGAGACTTAAAAGGAGATTGAAATCCCTATTGTTTCCTCACCAGAAGGGATTAAGACAAATACCTGAAAAGGGGTATTACATAGAAAACCGCCCTGATTAGACTTTCCCGAATAGTCCCAAGATAAGGGATATATAAATATATAATTTATCTTTTTTCTTTATTCTTCTGATACTATTATTTTCTCATATATGGAAGGGAGGAAAGAAGGGAACATACAGAAGGGTTGCTTCTAATCTTTTATGTCTAGTGAATGGCAGATCAGTCATACACTAACCTTCGGTTGCCTTCACTGGCACACTACTTCTTTTCCTACCTTATCCACCAGAGGTGTTAGTGACAGAGATTTCTAGGTATTATCTCTGGAATAATTACTTACTGCTCGTTTCTTTTTCCGCCGAGAATCCGGGTAACACCGCCACACCCGAAGACCTAGAAGGAGTAAAGGAGAAGACGGAAAATCAATATTTGAAGAGATTTTTATTTACATTTACGTATAACAGTATCGCAATACTTGGAATAAAATACACCACTGAGAAACAAATTAAGCCTCCTCGCCTTTACATCAGGCCCAGTCTCCTAAATGTACCATTATGTCTGGCAGGCTGATATAATCCAGAGTTAGGATATGTATGAGATGAATGATCATGTGTGCCTACATAGGGCAGGGTCCTTCAGGATGAGGTTACAGTGAATATGTGAGCCTACAGTTGGGTGTTACTGTAAACAAGCGCCTTCTTCAGTGCACCTTGTCGGCAGTGTAACAAGTCTAGAATGTGCAAAATTCTTATTAGCAAGTATAGTCTAATGTAGATTATGATTACTAGCTGTAGTTTGTAGTGTCTCTCACTGTACTTACATCGCCACTCTTGAGTTGCTTTTCAATGCAAATTAGCAACATTTCCTTGCAAAGGCTAATATTTTCTTGAAAGTGCTAGTTGAGACTACAATTGCCTGTGCCTTTTTCTTGTGATTTAACTGTATCACCGTTTCCGTCTCATCCTTGGACACTGGGCATCTTACACTTATTTTGATGTGGAACTGATACCTCTTACTGTGAATTTTATGGACCATTCTTTTTGTGGGTATTCTGGTGGTACTGATTACAGACTGAGCTGTCCTTCGGTTCCGCTTTCCAATGTGAGGGTGGTTTAGATATAGTAATGCAAACTATTACAATGTGAGAGATGTCTGCTGATGAATGTGAAGGAACAACTTTTTTTTTGGGGGGGGGGTGTAATGTGTAAATACAAAAATGTAGAGCCGCAAATGTTTTATTTGGGTCCCATTGCTGAATGCCAGGATTGCAATTACCTTTTTCTTTCACCACTCGACACTTGCTTTGAGTTTATCTTATTCTTGCAAGTTCTTTTTTCATCCACTTGTCTGCCTTCATCATTGTTTTCCTATCTCTCTTGCTCCTTTTTTCTTCCCTTTCTGTCTTTCTCTCTTGATGGGTCATGGTCTTTTGTTGAAAAATTAGTCACAATCTCCTAAACTGAGTGCAGATGTCCACCACAGACATATTAACTGGTGGGTACGGAAGGGTAAGCATACTTTACATAGATGGGGGGTCTCTCCTCTGGAGAGATCAGGCAGCTAAAGCAAACATATATACATGGAAATGTGCGGCACATGGAACAGTACTCCTAGTGGAGTGGACTGGCGGTGGAGTAGGTTTGTTCCAGACTTGGGTAAAGGAAGGTTTACACTGAAAAAAGCCAACACTGTTTCACATGTAGCTTACAAAAGTGTGAGTTTTCTTCCTAAATCAGGAGTGCTGGCCTATGTACTCCTTGTCCCTTGGCTTCATAATCCGCTTCACAAACTCTGCAAGCATGCTTGAGGGTTTTCAAATATGGAAAGACTGCCACTCACTTTGTGTTCCATGCATTGGCCACTGAACTTTTTAACAAGTTTCAGCTATTTGTTCTGGAGTTATTAGGTGTAGCGGGGAGGGCTAGTCTTTCCCCCGCTCAGGCCCTGGGTGCTATTAACATTAAACACACGCGCACAGTGGCTCACTGCTGGGGAAAACCCTGTGTGGTCTTACGCCCGTTTATTTCACCTGTTATACAGATGACACCCAAATCGCCATCTCACTGAGCAAGGAAGACATAGGCTTAACCTCCAGATTGTGCAACTGCATGCAGGCAGTCAGCACGTGGATGAGTAGACACTGTCTCAAATTGAACGCAAGGAAAACGGAACTGATACTTTTCGGGGAACACACTTCTTTCTGGACTCTGTCCTGCTGGCCAGCAGAGATGAGCCCTCTCCCAACTCCTGTCATCAAGATCCGGAACCTGGGAATTCTAATTTACAACAAATTAAGCTATTCCAATCATGTCAGCGCCCTATCCTCCTCAACTTTCTTTACTTTTAAGATTTTTCCTTTTATTCCAGTCCATCTTCAGAAAACTCTCATAGCATCCATTATAATGACCAAGTTGGACTATCGCGATGGTCTATTACTCACTGCACACCAATACATCCTTAACAGATTGCAAGTACTACAAAATACAGTGGCAAGACTTCTTCAAAAATCCCTAGACATCACTCAGTAGCCACTGCTACAAGGAACCTCCACTGGCTCCCTATCAGACAGCGCATCACGTTCAAATCACTTTGCATTGCCTACAAAGCACTCCATGGCTCAGGCCCAGACTTTTTTCAACAAAACTTCAAATGGTACACCCCAAGTCGAATGTTACGATCCACTACAGCCAAATACATGTCGTTCCCAAATTTAAACTTTCCACCTGGGGAGGAAGGAGTTTCCTTTTGGGAACGACAGCAACCTGGAATGCCCTACCACTCCATATGAAGAGGCACCTAATCTCATTACCTTCAGGAAGCTCTTAAAAACCTACCTTTTCAGTACTTCCTAGGCCTGTTGTTCCTCCTGCACGTCTCCTCTCTAGTATCAAAGCCAGTACCAAGACACCCTAGGTGTAGAGAGTCACCCGGTCTGTACGCCCAAATGTATCCACTTCAACCCTCGGGCCGAGCTCAGCCTGAGGGTATAACTAAAAGGGCATAAGGTCGCTTAAGGCCTTAGCAGAGAAATAACTATCTGTTTGCACCTTTGGAATGGATGGCACAAAATAGAAGTAACAACAAGCATGTCCTTTGATTGGCTGTTCAACTATTTCGCTTTCAAACCCTCCATCGTAAGGGAGTCAGCAAACTAATGCGGATTACCTATCTCAATATCCCCATGAGAGTTTTCTTGGTACCAATAAAGTAAGGGAAGGGAGATGTGAGAACTTACATACCTGGGGATCCTTTCCTGCCCGTTCTCTACCTTGCCGTCCTCTCGCTGTAGTTCATCGACGCTGTAAGACCTGAGAAAGGAAAGTTAAACAGACTGACGAATCAGTAAAAGAGTCTTGTCTCTTTAAACAGACCCACAGAGCTACCAATGGAAAGGCGACTGTGGAAAGAACAAGCATTTGCAATGCAATAGGTCTCGCATTTACGTGTGTTTAAGCTATTGGCATTGTAAATGACAATGCCTTTTATTTATGTTTTAAAACCAAAACATAAACAAAAGGCATAGTCATTTACAGTTAGGCGCGGCCCGTGGTAGGAGTGCCGGTCGGGTGGTGACGTGGGGCGGGGAGGGGCAGGGTTGGGGGTAGTAAACTACGGAATAAGGCCGAATACAGGTAAGTGAACATTTAAATAAATAAAACGAATTTCGTTGCACGCACTGAATCGCATTTGGCGAAGCAGCGCTCACAGCGAAATTCGTTTTATTTATTTAAATGTTCACTTACCTGTATTCGGCCTTAATCCGTAGTTTACTACCCCCCACCCTGCCCCACGTCACCGCCCGACCGGCACTCCTACCACGGGCTGCGCCTGTTTACAGTGCCAATAGTTCAAACACGCATAAATGCGAGACCTATTGCATTGCAAATGCTTGTTTTTCTTTGAGAGCACTCCTGTCCATGTGGTGGGTAGGAAACGGGTTCCTGAGAGGGAGAGTTTTTCCCCTAACAGCTAGGCGAAATGGAAATAAAAAGTAAAAAGACAACTGCCATTGGAGCGTGGTATTTGTTCGACCAATTCTAGACCTCGAGAGCAGACACTTGTGACGGAAGTGAACAATTCCCCTCCCCAACTCCTAGCCTGCCCTCCCCCGACCCCTCACACACACACACACACACACACACACACACACACACAAGGAATCTGGATCATTTTATGAGCGCTTACAATATCGAGACAGTGGTTAGCACAACAAGTGTGTAAGTGCCCATTGGACAGGGCATCTGGAGTTGTGCATACACTTCTAAAATAACAAGAGACTGTCCTTGAAGACCTAAGAGTCTATCATAAATATGAGAGCAGTATGAAAAAAACTCAGAGCAAGAAAGAGGAAAACAGCGAATCGCCAGAGCGAATAACCAGCGTGAAGAAATGTTTCCCGAAGAAGTTGAAGTGAATTTATATTTTCATAATTCACACATCTGAACTCAAACAGCGCCACTAAAATAACTAGTATCAAATCAAATATAAAATTAAAAACACAATCAGAACGGTATCGCGTCACTGGCTAGGTAATCTGAAAATCTTTGATTATACGAGTTTCATTCCTTAATTAACATTTCAAATCTACTCTAGCTCTCAGTAATATTCATAATTAAAACAAAATATGCATTCAGCAAGCAAAACAAAGAAGCATCTTTCATCTTAAAACTAGCAATTAGTCTAGTGACTGTGGAGAATGGAACAAAGCTTCCTGGGGTTAGGGGGAAAGGTGTGTGTGTGTGGGGGGGGGGGAGTTGTGTAGAGGTGGGCTGTAATTTGCAGAGCACCAAGCAAAGAGGCGAGTGGCTGGAAAACGCACGGGAAACACAGCACCAGGGACAGAGGGAGCGAGGATACCTCAGCGCCTAGACATGCCTCAAGGCGGCAGAGAACCAAAATCAGATAAAAGGTTATTGACGGCCGCCGCTGTGCAAAACCACTTGAACTTTTACTTATCGGCGCAGAGAAAGCAATATGCTGTTTCTGATCCTTCCACAAAGTCACTCGATCCGAAACAGAGTTCAGCAGATTTAATGGCCACAGGAAGAACCGAAGCAAAGAATAACGAGCGGGGAGGAGGTGGGGGCGACGCGAGTGGTGCGCGCGCCACAGCGAGCGATCTGCGCGCGCCACAGCGAGACATCTGTTTTGCATTATCGGGCACGATAATGCAAAACAGATGTCGGCCCTGCGCGCGTCACCGCAGGAAAAAGGCCATGACGCACGAGCGTCTGGTCAGCTTTCCAAAACCCCTTACTAAAAGTCTCACAAGCAGCGCATGCGCTGCTCTAGGCTCGACCTAAAAAGGAGCGCGAACCCCAGAAAAGGGGAGAAGAAACACGGACGCGAGATCCCAGGAGGACAAAACGAAATCTGAGCAAGAAATAATTAAAACAGAATTATCTTGCTGAGTGGAAGGAGTGCCCACTTTGAAGGGAGACCGCTGTAGAAGCCACCGACCCAGAGAATTTCGACAGACCCAGTCTGGAGGACGAGGATGTCGAGTCGGGCCCGGAGGAATGGTGGCTAGCCCCGGAGGACACTGACTAGCTGCTGCAACTTTGGAGAGTTGCAGCAGAGCGGAGTGAGAAGAGGGGCCAGATTTTTAATATATTGAGAGTGGTGAGGATACGGTACACAGGCGATATTGGTGGAGGGTGTATTAGCACAGTGTACACTTTCCGAAGTCAAAAATCTAAATCCAAAAGGAAATGCCTACATATAAATAAACATATGTACACAATAAGGACTTCAAGTCCCAAAACGCTCTGGGCAGAACAATATAAAGAAAAAGGAGATTGAAATCCCTATTGTTTCCTCACCAGAAGGGATTAAGAAAAATACCTGAAAGGGGGTATTACATAGAAAACCGCCCTGATTAGACTTTCCCGAATAGTCTCAAGATAAGGGATATATAAATATATAATTTATCTTTTTTCTTTTCTCTCGTGATACTATTATTTTCTCATATATGGAAGGGAGAAAAGAAGGGAACATACAGAAGGGTTGCTTCTAATCTTTTATGTCTAGTGAATGGCAGATCAGTCATACACTAACCTTCGGTTGCCTTCACTGGCACACTACTTCTTTTCCTACCTTATCCACCAGAGGTGTTAGTGACAGAGATTTCTAGGTATTATCTCTGGAATAATTACTTACTGCTCGTTTCTTTTTCCGCCGAGAATCCGGGTAACACAGCCACACCCGAAGACCTAGAAGGAGAAAAGGAGAAGACGGAAAATCAATATTTGAAGAGATTTTTATTTTACATTTACGTATATCAGTATCGCAATACTTGGAATAAAATACACCACTGAGAAACAAATTAACCCTCCTGGCCTTTACATTGCCTTTACATCAGGCCCGGGCTCCTAAATGTACCATTATGTCTGGCAGGCTGACATAATCCAGAGTTAGGATATGTATGAGATGAATGATCATGTGTGCCTACATAGGGCAGGGTCCTTCAGGATGAGGTTACAGTGAATATGTGAGCCTACAGTTGGGTGTTACTGTAAACAAGCAGGCCTTATCAGTGCACCTTGTCGGCAGTGTAACAAGTCTAGAATATGCAAAATTCTTATTAGCAAGTATAGTCTAATGTAGATTATGATTACTAGCTGTAGTTTGTAGTGTCTCTCACTGTACTTACATCTCCACTCTTGAGTTGCTTTTCACTGCAATTTAGCAACATTTCCTTGCAAAGGCTAATATTTTCTTGAAAGTGCTAGTTGAGACTACAATTGCATGTGCCTTTTTCTTGAGATTTAACTGTATCACCGTTTCCGTCTCATCCTTGGACACTGGGCATCTTACACTTATTTTGATGTGGAACTGATACCTCTTACTATGAATTTTATGGACCATTCTTTTTTGTGGGTATTCTGGTGGGACTGATTACAGGCTGAGCTGTCCTTCGGTTCCGCTTTCCAATGTGAGGGTGGTTTAGATATAGTAATGCAAACTATTACAATGTGAGAGATGTCTGCTGATGAATGTGAAGGAACAACCTTTTTTGGGGGTGGGTGGGTGTAATGTGTAAATACAAAAATGTAGAGCTGCAAATGTTTTATTTGGGTCCCATTGCTGAATGCCAGGATTGCAATTACCTTTTTCTTTCACCACTCTACACTTGCTTTGAGTTTATCTTATTCTTGCAAGTTCTTTTTTCATCCACTTGTCTGCCTTCATCATTTTTTCCTATCTCTCTTGCTCCTTCTTCCTTCCCTTTCTGTCTTTCTCTCTTGATGGGTCATGGTCTTTTGTTGAAAAATTAGTCACAATCTCCTAAACTGAGTGCAGATGTCCACCACAGACATATTAACCGGTGGGTACGGAAGGGTAAGCATACTTTACATAGATGGGGGGTCTCTCCTCTGGAGAGATCAGGCAGCTAAAGCAAACATATATACATGGAAATGTGCTGCACATGGAACAGTACTCCTAGTGGAGTGGACTGGCGGTGGAGTAGGTTTGTTCCAGACTTGGGTAAAGGAAGGTTTACACTGAAAAAAGCCAACACTGTTTCACATGTAGCTTACAAAAGTGTGAGTTTTCTTCCTAAATCAGGAGTGCTGGCCTATGTACTCCTTGTCCCTTGGCTTCATAATCCGCTTCACAAACTCTGCAAGCATGGTTAAGGGTTTTCAAATATGGAAAGACTGCCACTCACTTTGTGTTCCATGCATTGGCCACTGAACTTTTTAACAAGTTTCAGCTATTTTTTCTGGAGTTAGTAGGTGTAGCGGAGAGGCCTAGTCTTTCCCCCGCTCAGGCCCTGGGTGCTATTAACATTAAACACACGCACACAGTGGCTCACTGCTGGGGAAGACCCCATGTGGTCTTACGCCCGTTTATTTCACCTCTTATGCAGATGACACCCAAATCGCCATCTCACTGAGCAAGGAAGACACAGGCTTAACCTCCAGATTTTGCGACTGCATGCAGGCATTCAGCACGTGGATGAGTAGACACTGTCTCAAATTGAACGCAAGGAAAACGGAAGTGATACTTTTCGGGGAACACACTTCTTTCTGGACTCCGTCCTGCTGGCCAGCAGAGATGGGCCCTCTCCCAACTCCTGTCATCAAGATCCGGAACCTGGGAATTCTAATTGACAACAAATTAAGCTATTCCAATCATGTCAGCGCCCTATCCTCCTCAACTTTCTTAACTTTTAAGATTTTTCCTTTTATTTCAGTCCATCTTCAGAAAACTCTCATAGCATCCATTATAATGACCAATTTGGACTATTGCGATGGTCTATTACTCACTGCACACCAATACATCCTTAACAGATTGCAAGTACTACAAAACACAGTGGCAAGACTTCTTAAAAAATCCCTAGACATCACTCAGTAGCGACTGCTATCAGGAACCTCCACTGGCTCCCTATCAGACAGCCCATCACGTTCAAATCACTTTGCATTGCCTACAAAGCACTCCATGGCTCAGGCCCAGACTTTTTTCAACAAAACTTCAAATGGTACACCCCAAGTCGAATGTTACGATCCACTACAGCCAAATACATTGTCGTTCCCAAATTTAAACTTTCCACCTGGGGAGGCAGGAGTTTCCTTTTGGGAATGACAGCAACCTGGAATGCCCTACCACTCCGTATGAAGAGGCACCTAATCTCATTACCTTCAGGAAGCTCTTAAAAACCTGACTTTTCAGTACTTGCTAGGCCTGTTGTTCCTCCTGCACGTCTCCTCTCTAGTATCAAAGCCAGTGCCAAGACACCCTAGGTGTAGAGAGTCACCCGTTCTGTACGCCCAAATGTATCCACTTCAACCCTCGGGCCGGGCTCAGCCTGAGGGTATAACTAAAAGGGCATAAGGTCGCTTAAGGCCTTAGCAGAGAAATAACTATCTGTTTGCACCTTTGGAATGGATGGCACAAAATAGAAGTAACAACAAGCATGTCCTTTGATTGGCTGTTCAACTATTTTGCTTTCAAACCCTCCATCGTAAGGGGAGTCAGCAAACTAATGCGGATTACCTATCTCAATATCCCCATGAGAGTTTTCTTGGTACCAATAAAGTAAGGGAAGGGAGATGTGAGAACTTACATACCTGGGGATCCTCTCCTGCCCGTTCTCTGCCTCGCCGTCCTCTCGCTGTAGTTCCTCGACGCTGTAAGACCTGGGAAAAGAAAGAAAGGAATGTTAAACAGACTGACGAATCAGTAAAAGAGTCTTGTCTCTTTAAACAGACCCACAGAGCTACCAATGGAAAGGCGACTGCGGAAAGAAAACGGAGGCGCAAACCCCAGAAAAGGGGAGAAGAAACACGGACGCGAGATCCCAGGAGGACAAAACGAAATCTGAGGAAGGAATAATTAAAACAGAATTATCCTGCTGAGTGGAAGGAGTGCCCACCTTGAAGGGAGACCGCTGTACAAGCCACCGCCCCAGAGAATTTCGACAGACCCAGTCTGGAGGACGAGGATGTCGAGTCAGGCCCGGAGGAATGGTGGCTATATCACCCAGCCAGTTCCATGTCCTTATCTAATCACTGCGCCAAAACACAAGCAATTATAAATTCACCATGCACTCTCCTTGCATTACTCTAATCATCCAGTCACTACCCATGTACTCATGCAATGACCCAGGCACTAACACATGCACTGCTACAATCCCCTGTAGCCCTGGAGGACACTGACTAGCTGCTGCAACTTTGGAGAGTTGCGGCAGAGCTGGTGAGAAGCGGGCCAGATTTTTAGTATATTGAGAGTGGGGAGGATATGGTTCACAGGCGATATTGGTGGAGGGTGTATTAGCACAGTGTACACTTTCCCAAGTCAAAAATCTAAATCCAAAAGGAAATGCCTACATATAAATAAACATATGTACACAATAAGGACTTCAAGTCCCAAAACGCTCTGGGCAGAACAATATAAAGAACAAGCATTGGCAATGCCAATCGGTCTCGCCTTTGGGACCTTATAAGTGTTTAGCTATGCATTATATCATCCCACATTACTGCAATGGACTGTGTGGCAGTAATTATAAGTGTGGCAGTAAATTTGGCACTTGTTTTATCAACTTCATTCTGTCAATCAACACAGCACCTAACACCGCTTAGAAGGCAAAGAGTGCCACTTAAACAACACTCCATAAGTGGGGAAATCCTCAAACCACAGCATTAAAACCTACACAAAAGCTACAGATCAATACCCAGTTCAAGCAGTGCAACAAAATATTAGAAGCAGCAACTTCTTATTCTCATATATTCAATTGCTCCAGACATACTTGGTGGCAGTACAGCATGTAGATTAATAAAGGCTTGTGTTGAGAGAACACGATCTGTGGTGTAGTCACTGTTTTGCACGCCCCTCATTAATGGCACGCTGCAGACATTGGCCCCCTTCAATTTAGAAAGTGTTACAGCCTTGCTTCTGACGATTTGAAGCACTATATGCACAACCAACTGAAGGGCGCGGCCAGAGTACAGCTTATGGACTGTCTCAGCTGCTAAACAAACATGTGCCCGAGGCCGACTAAACACAACCTAATGCCACTCGAACAACCAAGTATAAAAAACACTCTCCAAACTCTGTCCACAAGAGTGGAGTTTATTTGATCAACCTCCTCAATTTCATTGTAGGCCAGAGTGTTGTAACTAAACTAAAATACAATAATAAAACTGAAAATGACAGTGCTTGAATAATATTAGAATTCTCTCCTGCACCATGCGAACGTTACCGAATAATCTTGGCCCAGTATGTTTGTGCTCTTAAGATGTCAGAACTGTTACTAGCACTTTATAATCCCTTCTTCCCCCAAGATGAAGTATACAAAAACACACCTTATATTAAGACCTTGGTTTTTTTTTTTAACCACACATGGATCTTTGAGTGTCCACAGCGGTGGCGTTCGTGTGGGTGGTGTTGATAATACCTTTTCTTTAAATGTGCAACCCCCTTGAGCGCCAAGCAAGCACCGCAGCCAAAACTGAAAGCCTGCACAGGAAGCTTCCTGATGTCCGAACACACAGCTCGCATGGGGAGGAGACGTGAAAAGAGGGAGACTGGTGTTGATGCCTCAGAGCAGGCAAGTAAGGGCTAAGAGAGAGGGAGGGTGAGCATAGGGATAGGGGAGGAGACATGCACAGGACCAGATAAATAGGCTCGATGAGTATTACAAGTTGAGACAAGAATCAATTCTTTTGCCAGAGGGGGGGGGGGCTGCATGGTATTGTACAAACACAGGGCTCCCTCTCTGCATGCAACCCCTGTCTCTCTGGGTGGTAGGACAATTAGCTGATTACCTGCTGGTCGAGGTCAGCAGCCATCTGCAACTGCCAGAGAAGGAAAATGGCCTACCTCCCACAGGCGGCCAGATACGCGTGAGGGCTGCCCTAGGCAGTCCCCGGCAGAGTTCACAGCGCTGCCCTGCCCTGATCCCGGGCGCACTGCTCTCCGGCATGGAGCACTTTCTTCATCCCATTTAGTTAACGTGCCTGGTTACAGTGACACCACAGGTTACATGTTCACAGCTATTAATAACAAACACCGCTACCGCTTTTGTTACAGGGGGCCGGGCACCGCTGCAAAGCTGGCCCACAGTAACAAAACCGGCACCTACCCTGCCCACAAGAAAGACGAGCCTCGAGGGCCAGAGTCAGTAGTGCTGCTTCAGTCCACCCTGGCGAAGGAGAGCACGCAGGCTGTGAAAAGTAAACTTGCAAGATCAGTCGCCATGCTTAAGGTTTTTTTTTCCTCTGCTCCTTTCTCAAGTAGATACGAAAACCAGGCCAGAACTTTTACCCTCTTTGACTTACACCCACTCGACCAAATCTCCAGTCCCCTCAAAGGGCCCGATGTGACCGCCTTGTGCAAATAATAGTCGCACTAATTAGATTATAGTATCACAGCAGCCGAACACAGATACTGCAACGAGTCAAACAAATTAAAGAAACCCGGATCGGACGGCAAAGCAAAACTTTTCACTCACCAATTAAGCCAGAGGGGGATACAGTAAAACATCTCGCCCCGGAGCAGCGCCCCGCGGGGCAGGAGGCGGCACGGTCCGGAGCGCTCCTGGTGGGGAGGTGCAGGCGCCACAGCATCTCCGGCCCCCAGCTTCTCGTGGGGAGCAGCGCCTCCCCAAAAACAATACAGCAATGGCCCCACTCTGGACCCCACAACACTGGTAAACACGCAGGGCCGTACAAAGACTACTTTTAGCTGTGCCGGCAGTCCCCTACCTGCTTGTCGATGGTCTCGACGTGACGGTTGCACCGCCAGAGGGGATACAATGAAACATCCCCGCCCCGGTCCGGAGCAGCGCCTTGCGGGGCAGGAGGCGGCACGGTCCGGAGCGCTCCTGGTGTGGCATTGCAGGCGCCGCAGCGTCTCCGGCCCCCAGCTTCTCGTGGGGAGCAGCGCCTCCCGGACTACTAACCCCCAGCCGGGAAAAGCATCGGGAGCCCCAGCTCCCGCACCGGCCCTCGCTCTAGGCGGCGGTCACCCAGCTCCCCCGTTCTGCAGCTCACGGCGGTCACACAGCTCCTGTGCTCTGCAGCTTTCCCGCCGGGCCCTCAGCTACTAGTGCGGCTCTATAAAGTGGCCCGGTGCCGGGCTCCGGTCTCCCTCCCATCTCCCTCATTCCTGGCTGACGTCACGGCTCCCGGCTCTGGTATTTGACCCCCGGGCAGAGGGGGCAGTGGAAAAGAAAAACATCCCGGGTTGCCTGGCAAGCATGAAATCCGCCATTCGTCCACTCCTGCAGCCTCAGTAATATATCGGCGCGCGCGCACACACACACGCATCCACTCGTCACGCGCTAGCCTCGAAGTAAAAAAAAAAAAGAGATCCACGACAAACAACAAACCCCCAAAAAAAAACACTAACACCAGTAAAGGGGCCAATAGCCATAGGTGTGCCCAACAGGGAAAAAGGAGGGACATAAAACACAGTTACCCAATAGCAAGTACAAGATTTTGAAAGACACACTCCAAAAACAAATAGGAAAATGGAGGCTGGGATTCCCCCACTAAAGCATATACTGCATGTCTCAACGAGACAGCGCATGCGCTGCCTAGGCGAGACTTAAAAAGGCGATTGAAATCCCTATTGTTTCCTCACCAGAAGGGATTAAGACAAATACCTGAAAAGGGGTATTACATAGAAAACCGCCCTGATTAGACTTTCCCGAATAGTCCCAAGATAAGGGATATATAAATATATAATTTATCTTTTTTCTTTATTCTTCTGATACTATTATTTTCTCATATATGGAAGGGAGGAAAGAAGGGAACATACAGAAGGGTTGCTTCTAATCTTTTATGTCTAGTGAATGGCAGATCAGTCATACACTAACCTTCGGTTGCCTTCACTGGCACACTACTTCTTTTCCTACCTTATCCACCAGAGGTGTTAGTGACAGAGATTTCTAGGTATTATCTCTGGAATAATTACTTACTGCTCGTTTCTTTTTCCGCCGAGAATCCGGGTAACACCGCCACACCCGAAGACCTAGAAGGAGTAAAGAGAAGACGGAAAATCAATATTTGAAGAGATTTTTATTTACATTTACGTATAACAGTATCGCAATACTTGGAATAAAATACACCACTGAGAAACAAATTAAGCCTCCTCGCCTTTACATCAGGCCCAGTCTCCTAAATGTACCATTATGTCTGGCAGGCTGATATAATCCAGAGTTAGGATATGTATGAGATGAATGATCATGTGTGCCTAAATAGGGCAGGGTCCTTCAGGATGAGGTTACAGTGAATATGTGAGCCTACAGTTGGGTGTTACTGTAAACAAGCGCCTTCTTCAGTGCACCTTGTCGGCAGTGTAACAAGTCTAGAATGTGCAAAATTCTTATTAGCAAGTATAGTCTAATGTAGATTATGATTACTAGCTGTAGTTTGTAGTGTCTCTCACTGTACTTACATCTCCACTCTTGAGTTGCTTTTCAATGCAAATTAGCAACATTTCCTTGCAAAGGCTAATATTTTCTTGAAAGTGCTAGTTGAGACTACAATTGCATGTGCCTTTTTCTTGTGATTTAACTGTATCACCGTTTCCGTCTCATCCTTGGACACTGGGCATCTTACACTTATTTTGATGTGGAACTGATACCTCTTACTGTGAATTTTATGGACCATTCTTTTTTGTGGGTATTCTGGTGGTACTGATTACAGACTGAGCTGTCCTTCGGTTCCGCTTTCCAATGTGATGGTGGTTTAGATATAGTAATGCAAACTATTACAATGTGAGAGATGTCTGCTGATGAATGTGAAGGAACAACCTTTTTTTTGGGGGGGGGGTGTAATGTGTAAATACAAAAATGTAGAGCCGCAAATGTTTTATTTGGGTCCCATTGCTGAATGCCAGGATTGCAATTACCTTTTTCTTTCACCACTCGACACTTGCTTTGAGTTTATCTTATTCTTGCAAGTTCTTTTTTCATCCACTTGTCTGCCTTCATCATTGTTTTCCTATCTCTCTTGCTCCTTTTTTCTTCCCTTTCTGTCTTTCTCTCTTGATGGGTCATGGTCTTTTGTTGAAAAATTAGTCACAATCTCCTAAACTGAGTGCAGATGTCCACCACAGACATATTAACCGGTGGGTACGGAAGGGTAAGCATACTTTACATAGATGGGGGTCTCTCCTCTGGAGAGATCAGGCAGCTAAAGCAAACATATATACATGGAAATGTGCGGCACATGGAACAGTACTCCTAGTGGAGTGGACTGGCGGTGGAGTAGGTTTGTTCCAGACTTGGGTAAAGGAAGGTTTACACTGAAAAAAGCCAACACTGTTTCACATGTAGCTTACAAAAGTGTGAGTTTTCTTCCTAAATCAGGAGTGCTGGCCTATGTACTCCTTGTCCCTAGGCTTCATAATCCGCTTCACAAACTCTGCAAGCATGCTTGAGGGTTTTCAAATATGGAAAGACTGCCACTCACTTTGTGTTCCATGCATTGGCCACTGAACTTTTTAACAAGTTTCAGCTATTTGTTCTGGAGTTAGTAGGTGTAGCGGGGAGGCCTAGTCTTTCCCCCGCTCAGGCCCTGGGTGCTATTAACATTAAACACACGCGCACAGTGGCTCACTGCTGGGGAAAACCCTGTGTGGTCTTACGCCCGTTTATTTCACCTGTTATACAGATGACACCCAAATCGCCATCTCACTGAGCAAGGAAGACACAGGCTTAACCTCCAGATTTTGCGACTGCTTGCAGGCAGTTAGCACGTGGATGAGTAGACACTGTCTCAAATTGAACGCAAGGAAAACGGAAGTGATACTTTTCGGGGAACACACTTCTTTCTGGACTACGTCCTGCTGGCCAGCAGAGATGGGCCCTCTCCCAACTCCTGTCATCAAGATCCGGAACCTGGGAATTCTAATTGACAACAAATTAAGCTATTCCAATCATGTCAGCGCCCTATCCTCCTCAACTTTCTTTACTTTTAAGATTTTTCCTTTTATTCCAGTCCATCTTCAGAAAACTCTCATAGCATCCATTATAATGACCAATTTGGACTATTGCGATGGTCTATTACTCACTGCACACCAACACATCCTTAACAGATTGCAAGTACTACAAAACACAGTGGCAAGACTTCTTCAAAAATCCCTAGACATCACTCAGTAGCCACTGCTATCAGGAACCTCCACTTGCTCCCTATCAGACAGCGCATCACGTTCGAATCACTTTGCATTGCCTACAAAGCACTCCATGGTTCAGGCCCAGACTTTTTCAACAAAACTTCAAATGGTACACCCCAAGTCGAATGTTACGATCCACTATGGCCAAATACATTGTCGTTCCCAAATTTAAACGTTTCACCTGGGGAGGCAGGAGTTTCCTTTTGGGAACGACAGCAACCTGGAATTCCCTACCACTCCATATGAAGAGGCACCTAATCTCATTACCTTCAGGAAGCTCTTAAAAACCTGCCTTTTCAGTACTTGCTAGGCCTGTTGTTCCTCCTGCACGTCTCCTCTCTAGTATCAAAGCCAGTGCCAAGACACCCTAGGTGTAGAGAGTCACTCGGCCTGTACGCCCAAATGTATCCACTTCAACCCTCGGGCTGGGCTTGGCCTGAGGGTATAACTAAAAGGGCATAAGGTCTCTTAAGGCATTAGCAGAGGAATAACTATCTGTTTGCACCTTTGGAATGAATGGCACAAAATAGAAGTAACAACAAGCATGTCCTTTGATTGGCTGTTCAACTATTTTGCTTTCAAACCGTCCATCGTAAGGGGAGTCAGCAAACTAATGCGGATTACCTATCTCAATATCCCCATGAGAGTTTTCTTGGTACCAATAAAGTAAGGGAAGGGAGATGTGAGGACTTACATACCTGGGGATCCTCTCCTGCCCGTTCTCTGCCTTGCCGTCCTCTCGGTGTAGTTCCTCGACACTGTAAGACCTGGGAAAAGAAAGAAAGGAAAGTTAAACAGACTGACAAATCCCTAAAAGAGTCTTGTCTCTTTAAACAGACCCACAGAGCTACCAATGGAAAGGCGACTGTGGAAAGAAAAGGGAGGCGCGAACCCCAGAAAAGGGGAGAAGAAACACGGACGCGAGATCCCAGGAGGACAAAACGAAATCTGAGGAAGGAATAATTAAAACAGAATTATCCTGCTGAGTGGAAGGAGTGCCCACCTCGAAGGGAGACCGCTGTAGAAGCCACCGACCCAGAGAATCTCGACAGACCCAGTCTGGAGGACGAGGATGTCGAGTCACGCCCGGAGGAATGGTGGCTAGCCCCGGAGGACACTGACTAGCTGCTGCAACTTTGGAGAGTTGCGGCAGAGCGGAGTGAGAGCGGGGACAGATTTTTAATATATTGAGAGTGGGGAGGATACGGTACACAGGCGATATTGGTGGAGGGTGTATTAGCACAGTGTACACTTTCCCCAAGTCAAAAATCTAAATCCAAAAGGAAATGCCTACATATAAATAAACATATGTACACAATAAGGACTTCAAGTCCCAAAACGCTCTGGGCAGAACAATATAAAGAAAAAGGAGATTGAAATCCCTATTGTTTCCTCACCAGAAGGGATTAAGACAAATACCTGAAAAGGGGTATTACATAGAAAACCGCCCTGATTAGACTTTCCCCGAATAGTCCCAAAATAAGGGATATATAAATATATAATTTATCTTTTTTCTTTTCTCTTCTGATACTATTATTTTCTCATATGTGGAAGGGAGGAAAGAAGGGAACATACAGAAGGGGTGCTTTTAATCTTTTATGTCTAGTGAATGGCAGATCAGTCATACACTAACCTTCGGTTGCCTTCACTGGCACACTACTTCTTTTCCTACCTTATCCACCAGAGGTGTTAGTGACAGAGATTTCTAGGTATTATCTCTGGAATAATTACTTACTGCTCGTTTCTTTTTTCCGCCGAGAATCCGGGTAACACAGCCACACCCGAAGACCTAGAAGGAGAAAAGGAGAAGACGGAAAATCAATATTTGAAGAGATTTGTATTTACATTTACGTATATCAGTATCGCAATACTTGGAATAAAATATACCACTGAGAAACAAATTAAGCCTCCTCGCCTTTACATCGCCTTTACATCAGGCCCAGTCTCCTAAATGTACCATTGTGTCTGGCAGGCTGATATAATCCAGAGTTAGGATATGTATGAGATGAATGATCATGTGTGCCTACATAGGGCAGGGTCCTTCAGGATGAGGTTACAGTGAATATGTGAGCCTACAGTTGGGTGTTACTGTAAACAAGCAGGCCTTCTTCAGTGCACCTTGTCGGCAGTGTAAAAAGTCTAGAATGTGCAAAATTCTTATTAGCAAGTATAGTCTAATGTAGATTATGATTACTCGCTGTAGTTTGTAGTGTCTCTCACTGTACTTACATCTCCACTCTTGAGTTGCTTTTCAATGCAAATTAGCAACATTTCCTTGCAAAGGCTAATATTTTCTTGAAAGTGCTAGTTGAGACTACAATTGCATGTGCCTTTTTCTTGTGATTTAACTGTATCACTGTTTCCGTCTCATCCTTGGACACTGGGCATCTTACACTTATTTTGATGTGGAACTGATATCTCTTACTGTGAATTTTATGGACCATTCTTTTTTGTGGGTATTCTGGTGGTACTGATTACAGGCTGAGCTGTCCTTCAGTTCCGCTTTCCAATGTGAGGGTGGTTTAGATATAGTAATGCAAACTATTACAATGTGAGAGATGTCTACTGATGAATGTGAAGGAATAACCTTTTTTTGGGGGGGTGTAATGTGTAAATACAAAAATGTAGAGCTGCAAATGTTTTATTTGGGTCCCATTGCTGAATGCCAGGATTGCAATTACCTTTTTCTTTCACCACTCTACACTTGTTTTGAGTTTATCTCATTCTTGCAAGTTCTTTTTTCATCCACTTGTCTGCCTTCATCATTGTTTTCCTATCTCTCTTGCTCCTTCTTTCTTCCCTTTCTCTCTTTCTCTCTTGATGGGTCATGGTCTTTTGTTGAAAAATTGGTCACAATCTCCTAAAATGAGTGCAGATGTCCACCACAGACATATTAACCGGTGGGTACGGAAGGGTAAGCATACTTTACATGGATGGGGGTCTCTCCTCTGGAGAGATCAGGCAGCTAAAGCAAACATATATACATGGAAATGTGCTGCACATGGAAGAGTACTCCTAGTGGAGTGGACTGGCGGTGGAGTATGTTTGTTCCAGACTTGGGTAAAGGAAGGTTTACACTGAAAAAAGCCAACACTGTTTCACATGTAGCTTACAAAAGTGTGAGTTTTCTTCCTAAATCAGGAGTGCTGGCCTATGTACTCCTTGTCCCTTGGCTTCATAATCCGCTTCACAAACTCTGCAAGCATGCTTGAGGATTTTCAAATATGGAAAGACTGCCACTCACTTTGTGTTCCATGCATTGGCCACTGAACTTTTTAACAAGTTTCAGCTATTTTTTCTGGAGTTAGTAGGTGTAGCGGGGAGGCCTAGTCTTTCCCCTGCTCAGGCCTTTCAGGCCCTGGGTGCTATTAACATTAAACACATGCGCACAGTGGCTCACTGCTGGGGAAGACCCCATGTGGTCTTACGCCCGTTTATTTTACCTCTTATGCAGATGACACCCAAATCGCCATCTCACTGAGCAAGGAAGACACAGGCTTAACCTCCAGATTTTGCGACTGCAGGCAGAAAACACGTGGACTAGTAGACACTGTCTCAAATTGAACGCAAGGAAAACGGAAGTGATACTTTTCGGGGAACACACTTCTTTCTGGACTCTGTCCTGCTGGCCAGCCCTCTCCCAACTCCTGTCATCAAGATCCGGAACCTGGGAATTCTAATTGACAACAAATTAAGCCATCCCAATCATGTCAGTGCCCTATCCTCCTCATCTTTCTTTACTTTAAAAATTCTAAAAATGATTTTTCCTTTTATGCCTGTCCATCTTCAGAAAACTCTCATAGCATCCATTATAATGACCAATTTGGACTATTGCGATGGTCTATTACTCACTGCACAACAATACATCCTTAACAGATTGCAAGTACTACAAAACACAGTGACAAGACTTCTTCTAAAATCCCTAGACATCACTCAGTAGCGACTGCTATCAGGAACCTCCACAGGCTCCCTATCAGACAGCCCATCACGTTCAAATCACTTTGCATTGCCTACAAAGCACTCCATGGCTCAGGCCCAGACTTTTTTCAACAAAACTTCAAATGGTACACCTCAAGTCAAATGTTACGATCCACTACAGCCAAATACATTGTCGTTCCCAAATTTAAACGTTTCACCTGGGGAGGCAGGAGTTTCCTTTTGGGAACGACAGCAACCTGGAATGCCCTACCACTCCATATGAAGAGGCACCTAATCTCATTACCTTCAATAAGCTCTTAAAAACCTGCCTTTTCAGTACTTGCTAGGCCTGTTGTTCCTCCTGCACGTCTCCTCTCTAGTATCAAAGCCAGTGCCAAGACACCCTAGGTGTAGAGAGTCACTCGGCCTGTACGCCCAAATGTATCCACTTCAACCCTCGGGCCGGGCTCGGTCTGAGGGTATAACTAAAAGGGCATAAGGTCGCTTAAGGCCTTAGCAGAGAAATAACTATCTGTTTGCACCTTTGGAATGGATGGCACAAAATAGAAGTAACAACGAGCATGTCCTTTGATTGGCTGTTCAACTATTTCGCTTTCAAACCCTCCATCGTAAGGGGAGTCAGCAAACCAATGCGGATTACCTATCTCGATATCCCCATGAGAGTTTTCTTGTTTACCAATAAAGTAAGGGAAGGGAGATGTGAGGACTTACATACCTGGGGATCCTCTCCTGCCCGTTCTCTGCCTTGCCGTCCTCTCGCTGTAGTTCCTCGACACTGTAAGACCTGGGAAAAGAAAGAAAGAAAAGTTAAACAGACTGACGAATAAGTAAAAGAGTCTTGTCTCTTTAAACAGACCCACAGAGCTACCAATGGAAAGGCGACTGTGGAAAGAAAACGGAGGCGCGAACCCCAGAAAAGGGGAGAAGAAACACGAACGCGAGATCCCAGGAGGACAAAACGAAATATGAGGAAGGAAGAATTAAAACAGAATTATCTTGCTGAGTGGAAGGAGTGCCCACCTCGAAGGGAGACCGCTGTAGAAGCCACCGACCCAGAGAATTTCGACAGACCCAGTCTGGAGGACGAGGATATCGAGTCGGGCCCGGAGGAATGGTGGCTAGCCCCGGAGGACACTGACTAGCTGCTGCAACTTTGGAGAGTTGCGGCAGAGCGGGTGAGAAGCGGGCCAGATTTTTGATATATTGAGTGGGGAGGATATGGTACACAGGCGATATTGGTGGAGGGTGTATTAGCACAGTGTACACTTTCCGAAGTCAGAAATCTAAATCCAAAAGGAAATGCCTACATATAAATAAACATATGTACACAATAAGGACTTCAAGTCCCAAAAAGCTCTGGGCAGAACAATATAAAGAAAAAGGAGATTGAAATCCCTATTGTTTCCTCACCAGAAGGGATTAAGACAAATACCTGAAAAGGGGTATTACATAGAAAACCGCCCTGATTAGACTTTCCCGAATAGTCCCAAAATAAGGGATATATAAATATATAATTTATCTTTTTTCTTTTCTCTCGTGATACTATTATTTTCTCATATATGGAAGGGAGGAAAGAAGGGAACATACAGAAGGGGTGGTTCTAATCTTTTATGTCTAGTGAATGGCAGATCAGTCATACACTAACCTTCGGTTGCCTTCACTGGCACACTACTTCTTTTCCTACCTAACCACCAGAGGTGTTGGTGACAGAGATTTCTATGTATTATCTCTAGAATAATTACTTACTGCTCGTTTCTTTTTTCCGCCGAGAATCCGGGTAACACAGCCACACCCGAAGACCTAGAAGGAGAAAAGGAGAAGACGGAAAATCAATATTTGAAGAGTTTTCATTTACATTTAGGTATATCAGTATCGCAATACTTGGAATAAAATACACCACTGAGAAACAAATTAAGCCTCCTCGCCTTTACATCAGGCCCAGTCTCCTAAATGTACCATTATGTCTGGCAGGCTGATATAATCCAGAGTTAGGATATTTATGAGATGAATGATCATGTGTGCCTACATAGGGCAGGGTCCTTCAGGATGAGGTTACAGTGAATATGTAAGCCTACAGTTGGGTGTTACTGTAAACAAGCAGGCCTTCTTCAGTGCACCTTGTCGGCAGTGTAACAAGTCTAGAATGTGCAAAATTCTTATTAGCAAGTATGGTTTAATGTAGATTATGATTACAAGCTGTAGTTTGTAGTGTCTCTCACTGTACT
The DNA here is from genome assembly GCA_963921515.1 of Calotriton arnoldi. NCBI lineage: Eukaryota > Metazoa > Chordata > Amphibia > Caudata > Salamandridae > Calotriton > Calotriton arnoldi. Next base: position 2,218,700 of record CAWUFW010000476.1, on the reverse strand, counting down.
TACATCTCCACTCTTGATTTGCTTTTCAATGCAAACTAGCAACATTTCCTTTCAAAGGCTAATATTGTCTTGAAAGTGCTAGTTGAGACTACAATTGCATGTGCCTTTTTCTTGTGATTTAACTGTATCACCGTTTCCGTCTCATCCTTGGACACTGGGCATCTTACACTTATTTTGATGTGGAACTGATACCTCTTACTGTGAATTTTATGGACCATTCTTTTTTGTGGGTATTCTGGTGGTACTGATTACAGGCTGAGCTGTCCTTCGGTTCCACTTTCCAATGTGAGGGTGGTGTAGATATAGTAATGCAAACTATTACAAAGTGAGAGATGTCTGCTGATGAATGTGAAGGAACAACCTTTTTTCTTTCGGGGGGGGTGTAATGTGTAAATACAAAAATGTAGAGCTGCAAATGTTTTATTTGGGTCCCATTGCTGAATGCAAGGATTGCAATTACCTTTTTCTTTCACCACTCTACACTTGCTTTGAGTTTCTCTTTTTCTTGCAAGTTCTTTTTTCATCCACTTGTCTGCCTTCATCGTTTTCCTATCTCTCTTGCTCTTTCTTTCTTCCCTTTCTGTCTTTCTCTCTTGATGGGTCATGGTCTTTTGTTGAAAAATTAGTCACAATCTCCTAAAATGAGTGCAGATGTCCACCACAGACATATTAACCGGTGGGTACGGAAGGGTAAGCATACTTTACATAGATGGGGGGGTCTCTCCTCTGGAGAGATCAGGCAGCTAAAGCAAACATATATACATGGAAATGTGCTGCACATGGAACAGTACTCCTAGTGGAGTGGACTGGCGGTGGAGTAGGTTTGTTTCAGACTTGGGTAAAGGAAGGTTTACACTGAAAAAAGCCAACACTGTTTCACATGTAGCTTACAAAAGTGTGAGTTTTCTTCCTAAATCAGGAGTGCTGGCCTATGTACTCCTTGTCCCTTGGCTTCATAATCCGCTTCATAAACTCTGCAAGCATGCTTGAGGGTTTTCAAATATGGAAAGACTGGTACTCACTTTGTGTTCCATGCATTGGCCACTGAACTCTTTAACAAGTTTCAGCTATTTTTTCTGAAGTTAGTAGGTGTAGCGGGCGGCCTAGTCTTTCCCCCGCTCAGGCCTTGCAGGCCCTGGGTGCTATTAACATTAAACACACGCACACAGTGGCTCACTGCTGGGGAAGACCCCATGTGGTCTTACGCCCGTTTATTTTACCTCTTATGCAGATGACACCCAAATCGCCATCTCACTGAGCAAGGAAGACACAGGCTTAACCTCCAGATTTTGCGACTGCTTGCAGGCAGTCAACACGTGGATGAGTAGACACTGTCTCAAATTGAACGCAAGGAAAACGGAAGTGATACTTTTCGGGGAACACACTTCTTTCTGGACTCTGTCCAGCAGAGATGGGCCCTCTCCCAACTCCGGTCATCAAGATCGGGAACCTGGGAATTCTAATTGACAACAAATTAAGCCATCCCAATCATGTCAGTGCCCTATCCTCCTCATCTTTCTTTACTTTAAAAATTCTAAAAAAGATTTTTCCTTTTATTCCTGTCCATCTTCAGAAAACTCTCATAGCATCCATTATAATGACCAAGTTGGACTATTGCGATGGTCTATTACTCACTGCACACCAATACATCCTTAACAGATTGCAAGTACTACAAAACACAGTGACAAGACTTCTTCTAAAATCCCTAGACATCACTCAGTAGCCACTGCTATCAGGAACCTCCTCTGGCTCCCTATCAGACAGCGCATCACGTTCAAATCACTTTGCATTGCCTACAAAGCACTCCATGGCTCAGGCCCAGACTTTTTTCAACAAAACTTTAAATGGTACACCCCAAGTCGAATGTTACGATCCACTACGGCCAAATACATGTTGTTCCCAAATTTAAACGTTCCACCTGGGGAGGCAGTAGTTTCTTTATGGGAACAACAGCAATCTTGAATGCCCTATCACTCCATATGAAGAGGCACCTAATCTCATTACCTTCAAGAAGCTCTTAAAAACCTGCCTTTTCAGTACTTGCTAGGCCTGTTGTTCCTCCTGCACGTCTCCTCTCTAGTATCAAAGCCAGTGCCAAGACACCCTAGGTGTAGAGAGTCACTCAGCCTTTACGTCCAAATGTATCCACTTCAACCCTCGGGCCGGGCTCGGCCTGAGGGTATAACTAAAAGGGCATAAGGTCGCTCAAGGCCTTAGCCAAGAAATAACTATCCGTGTGCGTGTCACCAGTTATTCCATGGCGCACAAAGGCCTATCTGGCCCGTCAAAGAGGCCATTTTACACTGGTGATGAGGGGGAACGACCCCTCGTCTCAAGCCTGCTACAGCCATCGCTCCTTCACCGCTGCCCGCCTGGTGCAGATGACTGCGCTGCCGCAACTGCTCCTACCTCTGGTTGAAGGAACCGCCTGCCCTCCGCGGCCAAGACAACCCACCAGCTGGAGGTCTCCCAGTTCCCCGTCTGCCTGCCTGTTTGCCGGCACCCTCCTCCGGCTGCATCGGACCAGTGTTCCTGGGTGTGCTGTGGCACTTTGCACGCTCGCGGCCGACTGCATCCAAGCCGTGCTGTGCTCGTCCTGCACCGGTGGGCATGGCCTTCACCCGGATCGGCCTCGGCGGCCTTTCCCTGTTGTTCCTGCCATGCTGGGCATAACCTGGTGCTTCCACATGCCCCGGCCTTGCATTGAGTTCTGCCTGCTGTGGCTGCGTGGGCCCACTGCTCCTCCTGTGCCAGTCCAAGGACCAGCTCATGTTGGCGGGAGCATTCCAGGAGGTCTGCTCGTGGGGTGACCCGACAGCATGTGGTCGGTGCTTGAAGATACTCTCATGCGAAAGGGATTGTGCCCTTGGAGCAGGGTTTGTCCTGATCTCCCAGCATGTCCCCCTCTCTGCAAAAGACTGCCCATTTTGCCCAGAGAGGGTGGGGATTTTGCCTGGCTAGGCTGCCAGGAGTGAAAAAAAAAATAGGAAAATAGAAGAAAAGGGACAAAAATAATTAACAAGAGATCAGCCCACTAATATACCGCATCATGGGAGACCCTCCACTACCACATGTCCCGGCGCCCCCTGCGCCCTACACGCATGCCTCCATCACCCCTCTGCCCCCTTTCAGCCAGTTAGCCGACCCCGCAACAGCTTCGCCTCGGTGGAGGCTGTGGCTAAGGTGATTAAATCACTATTTCCACGGCACGAGAGAGATGGATGGTGCCGTGAAACGCTTGCTGATGATACACTTTGGGGGTGATGAGCTCTACAAACTGTTTGAGACCCTGACAAATACGGAGAAGGACGATGACTATAACGCCGCAATAGCCGCCCTTAACAGGCACTTCAACTCACAGATGAATCCCGACTATGAGCACTTCGAGCTGCGCCAAGCAAAGCAGGCGGACTCGGAGTCTGTAGAAATGTTTTACGTCAGACTGCGGAAACTCAAACGCATGTGCGTAGCCATTGACCAGCGTGAAGAAATACCCAAGGGTGCAAGTCAGTCGCACTTCGTCGCCTCATACTCCGCCAATCTGGGATATCCCTGGACGAGATTATGATCCTCGCATAATCTCATGAACTGTTGAACAGCTGGGCAGAAGAGATGGAAGCCGCTTATGTCAGAACTACCTCAGCCCCCTCAGCCTGCGGGCACTCTGTATCAAGGAGGAGAGGATAGATGTGGTGCAAAGGCGCCTGGGACCATCACAGCCACGACGAACCTCTGGAAAAACAGCACAAGAAGTGTGGCTACTGTGGCTTTTATCACAAACCATTAGAGGCATGCCCAGCATCTCGGTGCCAGTAACTCTACAAATACCCGCGGAAAAGAAGGAAGTTCCGGGGTGGGAACACCGAATGTAAATCTGACTAGAAAGTGCATACATGTACTAAAAATGGATACATTGAGCTTGTTTAAGTATGGGCCTCATGCATGCTTTTGTCTTAAGGGCAATTTGAGTGAGCAACAGAGTTCGGAACCTAGGAAGGTTACCAAATAGTAAAATCAACCGAGTTGGAAGTACGAGCTTACCTTGTGTTTCTTCATGTAGAGTGTGACTATAAGACAGCGTACCCACGACGGTCCCGGGTTCAGAGAATGACTTGGAAACTCGGGTAAGAACTGTTACATGACCCAATGTATTAGCTGGGTTCTCTTTTCCTCTTTGCTTTGTACAATGGGCTTAAGAGGGTAAGAGTGCCTTTTTAAAGGAATTGAGAACTGAAGTGTCCACACAATCTCACGGGTGTCTGTATTTTTAATAGCATGAATATGCTTTCAATTTTTATGGATCAACCACACGAGACGAGAAACAGAGCACAATACAGAGGTGTACCAGAGAGGGTCAATGGGAACAGTATGAAGATAGTTTTTAGAAGGAGAGTGAAACAGGATTTTGTATGTTTTGTCTCCCTCACAGAAAATGAATACCCTACTGGAAAAGTAGAAGGTGCATCATAGATTAAAAAAAAATTACCGTAAGAAATCCTTTGTGCCGCAAAGACCACATTGTGGGTCAAGACCAGATAACCCAAGGGATCTACACCCTGAAGAAGGCCTCAATGACCCATGGGGGCTAGATTGGAAGGCCGAAACATGTTGGTACTTGCAGTGGGGATTTAGGGGCAGTCACCCCTCCTGTATATCCCCAGATCGCTTTATTTTTAATCCTGCCAAGGGGAACCAAGAATAAAGGTATCACAAAGGTATCTCCTTAGACAGTTTTATTCTATTATTTCTCTGCACTGAAGATCCCTTCTTAAGGGAATATTCTTCCCTATCACAATATTTCTTTTTCTGTCTTTTACTATCTCCCTCACCACTATATATAAAAAAACAGTGCTCCGTCCAGTGTGTTGGTCTGCGCCTGGACGTCTGCAGCGGCCCTATGATGAAGCATGCCACTGCATAGTGGGTGGGTGAGGGCAGTATTAAGACATTTTTCGATTTTCCTTCTCTCTGTTTCTCGCTTAGCAATGATTCCTAGATCGAACAGAGGACAGGAACTTTGCAGTTCATACTGGGTTAATGACCCCTCGCCCTGTTTTTATTAGTCCTTCGCTTTTTTGTGAGTTTAAGACATTGGAAGGGGAGTCAGAGAAGGCTCATTCCCTGGTCTCTTTTTTTGTGTGATTTTTGATGCCCAGCAAAAGGACAGATCTGTTCCAAGTGTGGAAGGATTAACCATTATGCGAGCGTTTGCCGAAGTGGATAGTGGCAACGGAGAGGAAGTGCCTCCATGGGACGCACACCAACCCTGCGACACCTGACACTGGAGGAGCACTCCAAGGCAGAACGGACCCTCTCTCAAGGGGCCACTGCCCACTTTGAGGATGACGATGTCTTTAGTATCTCCTTCTACGGACGCTCTGGGTGCAAGAGACGTCCCCACCCATGTGCACAGTACACGTGAAGGGCATCCCTGTGCTACCCTTGATAGTCACCGAAGCATCAGTGAATGTGATGGACTCTGTACAATACGAAAAGTTGATACCTCATCCAACGCTCACTCCCAGCCAAGCGAAGAGCTACACATATGGGGGCACTGAACTGCTGCCTCTAAAGGGCACCACTTGGGCGTGGCCAAGATGGCGAGCGGGTAGGACGTGTGTTGCTTCGTCTCCCCGCCCGCCGATGCCCGATTCGGCCCCAAATCAGCGATAAATTCCCCCAGGGGCGGCCAAAAGGTAGCGGAACTGTCACCCAGCCGAAGCGACGCCTTGTTACTGTGATTTCGAGGCTGGGGGCTGTATTTTGAGCGTTATCGGCGAGGGACGGCGGAGGGCGGCCAAGATGGCGGCCGGACCCTGAGCGTTGTCGGAGCTCAGTGAGTCGTCCCGCCGCACCAGAGCCCAGCAGTAGCTTCGCCGGTGAGCACCAATAGCGACATCGGGCGCACTCCAGATAACATCGGCGGACCCCGAGGGTGGCTTCTGAGGTAACCGGCGGTGTACGGGGCCCGCGACGCTGCAGCCAGGCAGACGTCCCGTGAGTGGCGAGCGGACGCTGCTTGCGGGCCTGACAGGCAGTGCTGGTTGGTGGCGGGCAGCTGGGAGTGTCGGCCAGAGAGGATCGGCTGGCCCCTGGCGCTGAAACTGCGTCCCGGCCGGAGGCCCTCTCTATCTGTCCATGACCTTGATGGCACTGCCCCGCAGGGTGGAAGCGATGGGGAACGCAGAGGGGCAGTGACGAACGGCGGAGGGCCACCGGCCCGCGACGACAGCGGTAAGCAGAGACTACCACCAGGCGGGGGACTCAGCGCACAGCCTACCTGACTTGCTGGCGTCCCGCGTGGGCTTCGACCGCGGCAGCTGACTGCGCATTGGGCCTCGGGGGCAGCAGCAGCAACAGCGCACAGAACAGGCCTAGAGACGTGCGCGAAGCGGCGGTCCGGCGCACTTGAAGGCGGGACGGAGCAGAGAGGCGCGGCGAGGAGCTTCGGCCAGAACGAGCCGGCTGGCGCTCCGTGGAGGTGACGACGCCCACCGATCACTGACCCCCCTCGACACTCGCTACAGATGAGGCGCACATAGGCGTGGAGGGGCCCGGATCAGCTATAGGGCCCATCGTCCTGGCGCCAGTGACGCCACGCACTCCCTCGACCCATACTAAGGGGCCCGACGCGCAGAGAGAGGGGACTCACTCTTTTTTGTTGATCAAGGTTCTCCTGGGAGCCCGTTGCGCCTCTCTAGCCCATTATAGCGATTGACCACCGCGAAGCTGCTTCGGGCGACTCTTGGGATCACATCGGGGCGAAGTCTCCCCTGGCCGAGGCGCAGGAAGCGATATGTCCACCCAAAGGGGACGGAAGGTGCGCACACTAAAGGAGATGGTCGCTAAACCTCCCCAAGCCAATGCTGGTCAGGAGAACGAGGACACTCCTATAACTAAATCTTTTCTGGAGACGCTCTTTAATACACTCCGCGAAGACTTCCACACATTGAAAAGCGAGGTGGCGGGGGAGGTGCGCGAGCTCCGACGGGAAGTGGATACCCTTGGAGACAGGATGGCGGCTATCGAGGACCAAGAGCGGTCCAAAGAGGAGGAAGTCACGCAATTACAGCAGGAGGTGATCCGCTTGCAGGAACAACAGCTCGACCTGCAGGCCCATGCCGGGGACCTGGAGAACCGCTCTCGGCGGAATAACATCCGAGTCCGAGGGGTTCCATCGGACGCAGAGGGGACTGACATCACCGCCTTCTACAGGGCCTGTTCCGGGACATTTTGGCTGGCCCTCCGGAGCTGGAAATCCGCATTGAGAGGGCTCACCGGGTGGGTCTACGTCGCAGGGCCAATGCACCGCCACCAGATATATTGGCCTTCCTCCCGGATTACCCGCTGAAAGAGCGTATCATACGGGAGGCCAGACTGAAACACCCTATCCAATATCAAGGCCTTAACATCACCCTGTATCAAGACTTAGCGGCTAGCACATTGCAGAAAAGAAGAGCATTTAAAGATGTTACAGCACACTTGCGAGACTCTGGCGTGGCGTATTCCTGGGGACACCCCTTCTGTATAATATTCAAATGGCAGGGCAGACTGCACCAAATTTCCTCCCTTTCCACAGCATGCAAACTCTTGGGCCTCCCACACCAGAGCCCAGACACTGAGAGCCCACCCAGTCGATGCCAACCCCCAGCACGTTGGCAGACAGTGGGGGGGTAAACGCTTCGTGGGAACTACCCGAGGGCCGGACCCAGAGACACTGGCACAAGAGAGGAGAGCGGTGCTTAAGGCAGTCACCAATGATACGTCCCCGTCAGATGGATCCTGAGGGAGATCAGGGGGTTTTGCAGATTTTTGAGATGTAGGGGCCGGGGGGGAGGGGACGGAGGTTCTTGCCACTTCGCCTAAGCCACAGGATGCCCTGGACTGATCTATACCACCACGTGCACACTGCTCAGTTCAGTGTGCACGGGACTATATGGGGGGGGACGATTTTGGGAGTTGGGGTTAGGGAGGGGAGGGAGGGGGACTGGTGTGCTCATGAAGGGAATAAGACCTCAGATACTGATGATTTTGCGTCGCGTCATCACATAGGGGGGTGTCGGGGAACACTCCATCAGCCAGCACCGCGAGACTGGGAGCATGTTGCTCACCTTCCCTCACCATGCATGATTCCGAACTAACCAGTCTCACGCTTAACGTTAAGGGTCTCAACAGCCCCAACAAGAGACGCTCCATCTTGTCTTATCTAGAGAACTCCGGCGCAGATATCTGTCTGCTGCAGGAAACTCACCTACTTGCACGGTATTGGCACAGATTGAAATCCAGGGTCTTCCCCTATCAATATTTTTCCTCTATGCACGACAAGAAGGCAGGGGTAGCTATCCTAGTGGAACGGAAGTTTAGAGGGTCGGTGGGGGACAAAATAACGGAAATCAAAGGGCGCTTACTGGCATACCGCTTTTGGGTTAAAGGCCTAGCTTTAACAATTGGGACTGTCTATGCACCAAATACGAACCAAGAAACTTTCCTTAGAACTGCCCTATCTACCATCTTAGAGTCACATGATCGCTTTATATTGGTGGGAGGCGACCTGAACTTAGTTATGGACACGACTGCAGACAGATCCAGTAGTGGATTTTCCCAAACGGGGGAGGTATCTGTAGAGGGCAAATGATGGTTGGCGGAACGGGGATTAGTGGATCTGTGGAGAGTGCCTCACCCTCAGGCCTCCCAATTTTCCTACTACTCACATGCACACCGCACCTATGCTAGATTAGACTACCTTCTTGGCTCCACAGAGGTTCAGGCGACTATCAAAGATATATACATCACAGCGGCGGCCCTGTCGGATCACGATGCAGTAGTGGTAACCTTGGGGGTCCTCCACATAACCCGGCCACTGGGTAGCTGGAGGCTGAGGGAGGCTATGCTCCATAAACCTGCGGTGCAGGAGCAAATCCTCAAGCGCATTACTGAATATTTAGAGATCAATGACACTCCTGAAACACCCATAACCATGCTGTGGGGGGCACTTAAAGCAGTGGTGCGGGGCGAATTGATTGCTTTATCAGCGGCAGAGAATAGGGAGCGTAAAGCTAAACGAGAGGAGCTCACGGCCCAGGTGCTGACGTTGGAGAAAGCCCAAAGCCGAACAAGAGCGCCGAGAGTCTGGCGGCAATTGAAGAACGCGCGGGCCCTGCTGGCGGGGCTCGACTTGGACAGGGCAGAATACGCAGCCCTCCGCCTTAAACACTCATATTATGTAGGGGGGGATAGGACAGGCCGGATGCTGGCTAGTAAATTAAGGGCAAAGACGCAGCAGGGTAAGGTCAAGGAGATTATAAACCCCGAGGGTGCTACGCTTACTGACGATATGAAAATAGCACAGACTTTTTGAGATTTTTATGCCGCTCTCTATACGGGAGATTCACCGTCCATCCCACATATAGATGCATACCTCGGAGGTGCACACACGACAGCATTGAACCACCATAATGGAGAAACGCTTGATAGCCCCATTCGTATTGAGGAAGTGGTGGGAGCCATCTCCCGCCTCAAACCCATGAAATCTCCGGGACCGGACGGATTCTCGGCTGGGTTCTACAAGATGTTCTGCCCCGCAATAGCCCCAATACTTACCAGGCTTTTTAATTCCTTCAATGGCCCAGGCACAATTCCCCAGGAGATGCTATCGGCTTCGATAGTAGTGCTACCCAAACCGGGCAAGGACGCCTCCCAGTGCGGTTCCTACCGGCCAATATCGCTGCTCAATGTCGACCTAAAACTGTTTACAGGCATCCTAGCGACACGTCTGGGTCCCCTTATGCCAGGCATCATTGACCCAGATCAATCTGGGTTTATACAGGCCCGGCAGAGTAGTGATGATACTAAACGCATATTTCATCTTATAGATAAAGCCCATCGCACCAAGCTGAACGCCCTCCTCTTGTCAGTGGATGCTGAAAAAGCATTTGACCGGGTAGATTGGCGCTTCTTAGATAAGACCCTGGTTCACTTTGGTTTTGGGGATAGGTTTAGAGCCTGGGTCTCGAGCTGCTATACTAACCCCATGGCTACCATCAGGGTGAACGGGGTGGTCTCCACGCCTTTTGAGATACAGCAGGGGACCCGACAGGGCTGCCCGCTATCGCCTCTCCTCTTCGCCCTTTATATTGAACCGTTGGCTCAAAGGATCAGGGACAACCCAGAGATAAAAGGCATCCCTTTTGGGGGAGAGCAACACACTGTTAATCTTTATGCTGATGATATAATTGCTTCCCTAGAGTCACCAGCCCGTTCGGTCCCAGCTTTTCTGAAAGAATTAGAGGAATATGGCCAGGTGTCGGGCCTGCGAGTTATTATGGGGAAATCCTCGATCCTTGGGTTTCATGAGGATGGCCCAGCGCTCCCCATTGATGATTCGACCTATGCAGGTATTCCAGTTCATTCTTCTATCCCCTATTTGGGCATAGAGCTAGCGGCATCTGTGTCTCAGACGCTACACCTCAATTATTCCAAATTCCTGAGGCGAACCACAAAAGACCTGAGTGACTGGAAACGTCACCCGCTATCCATGCTGGGCAGGATAGCAGCAGTCATGATGTCTCTTCTGCCCAGAGCGCTATACCTCTTCCAGACAATCCCGGTTTGGGCACCTTACAGGCCCTGCAGCGAGCCATCAACCACTTCATTTGGGGAGGGAAGAGACCTCGGATACGCAAAGACCTGAGCTATATGGGACTAGACGACGGGGGACTGGGTATCACCAACGTTCTAGAATATTTTCGCGCAGCTCAGCTGCGGTACCTTGTCGAATGGAAATGCCCCGACTCCGAAAAGAGTTGGCTTTCCCAGGATAGGGCGCTAGCTCAACTGGACCTCTGGAAGGTCCCCTTCCTCAAACGGATACATAGACCTCCGGGGCTCCCCTATCACTAAGACGCTCCTACGGGCATGGGATGGAGTGGCAGTAAAAAGGGGCCTCACGACATTCCCTTCTCCCATGACACCCCTTCTTGACAATAAGGAGTTCTCCCCAGGCATGGATACGAGGGCATTTTCATTCTGGAGAGCATCCAATTGGCGGTCAGCGGGCCATCTCTTTAACCTAGAGGGTATCATCCCTTTCCGAGACCTCCAAGCGGACTACGGGCTCCCCGAAACAGAGCGCTTCCGCTACTTCCAGCTCCGACATTGGCTCCTCCACGCAGATGTTCACTCAGGAGTAGCTAGGAAACTCACTAAATTCGAGAAGTGGTTACACACCAAGAATACCGATAAAGCAATGATTTCTGAAATTTATGATATGCTTAGGGATGGGGCCCCCACGGCGCCCCCTGCAGGACAGCGGAGGTAGGAGAGAGAACTAGGGAGGGACCTGACACGTAAAGAGTGGGCAGACATCTATTACCGAGCGAATCACTCAGCGCGTAACATAGCCAGCAGGGAGTCAGGGGTTAAGGTGGCCATGTATTGGCATCTGACTCCGGCCCGTTTGCACAGGGGGAACCCAGCACGAAGCCCGCTGTGTTGGCGAGGCTGCGGGGAGGATGGCACCCTATTGCATATATTGTGGGACTGTAGAGAGGTACAGGCTTATTGGAAGGACGTTTTAGACGATATCGACCGCCAAATCGACACTGAGATACCGCGTTTTCCTGTTTATGTGATCTTGGGGCTGCCCAACCCCATAACATACCCACTTAGATCCAGGCGAGGTAGACTGATGGGGATAGCTCTAGGAGCAGCTACTCGAAACATCCTCTCACACTGGGGCTCATCCACGAGACCGACGCGGGTGGGGTGGCTACACAAACTGTGGTATATTATTGGAATGGAACGCATACAAGCCTCCTTATCTAACGATATGGCTAGCTTTACCGACGCCTGGCAGCCATTGCTTTCTCTCTTGTCATTGGAGATGAATGAGATTACATGTCCCAAATATCTCCGCCTCCTTCGGCTCACAAGCTTGGCCTCTACACCACACTCAACAGAAGGAGACTCATAATTTCCCCTTTTACACAATACCCTTCAATACACCACATTGGCACACCAGTTCAGGGGAGGGAGGGGGGAGTTGGGACAAGGGGGGGCGGGGGGGTGCTTTTCTTCTTTCTTTCATTAAACGGCATCCTAATACCACTTCTCAACAGACAGACTGTCTTATAGGCAGCCACTCCGGAGGCACAGTAGGGGCATGGTTGCAGCTATGTCACCGGAAGAGCATTACTAATCAGATGGGACCTACTTATGAACCGAAGTACAAGTGCCTTACGTATATCTGTATTGCATAATGTTTGTATACTTTTGATGCAAATGCCAATAAAACAAAGTTGAACCTAAAGGGCACCACTTAAGTCGACGTCACCAGCTCTAACCGGACCATCAGAACTAAGTTCCATGTCACCGAGGGCCAAAAGGGTACTCTGCTAGGATGCCACACCGCGGAGGACCTAGAACTGGTGTTCTTTGTGAAGCAGATCCACAACTCTCATGCGGACGACAGCTTGAAATACTTTCCTCAACTGTTCCTCGGACTAGGGAAACCTAAAGATCACCAAGTCACCCTGCACATTGACAAGTCCATAAAGCCCACGGCGTTTCAACACCGGAGTCCCTTTCCATCTCAGACAACTAGTGGAGAAAGAACTGCAGGAACTGGAGAGACAAGGGGTCATTAAGAAGGAGTCTGGTCCCACTCCATGGGTATCCCCACTTGTCATTGCGCCTAAACCTAAGCAGCCTGGCGCCATAAGACTATGTGTGGACATGAGATTGCCGAACCAAGCCATCCGGAGAAAAAGACATGTTACTCCATCGGATATCGCGCATGCGGGTCTCCGGCGCTACACACGGCTGAAGTTCGACGTCTCCTCTGCGGCAGAGGTGTTTCAGAACGCCATCAAAGAAACACTCTCAGGGCTGATAGGCGTGATAAATCTGAACGACGATATCCTCATCTACTCTCAGAGCCTGGAAGAACACCGCGTCCGACTGCGGGCCACCCTCCAACGCTTGGCAGATTGCGGCCTTACCTTACACTTCTCCTGAGATGGGCTCAAGGTTGACTCGAGGAAAACAGAGGCGATCTGCAGTGCCTCAATACCCCAAAACCCAACAGAGTACTTAGTTTCCTGGGAATGGCAACCTACTGCAGGAGGTTCATATGAGCCTAGACACTATAGCAGAGCCGCTGCAACAACTAATGAAAATGGGCGTGCCGTGGCTGTGGGGATCCAAGGAAGAGAGCTTGTTTCTCAGCATAAAGGGGCACTGTTGGATCAAGCCATCATGGCCTACTTTCACCCTCAACGCAGGACTGAGCTGGTGGTCGGTGCCAGCCCGGTAGGGCTCAGCCCGGGTGTATAAATTAAAGGGTGTAAGGTCGCTCAAGGCCTTAGCTGAGAAATAACTATCCGTGTGCGTGTCACCAGTTATTCCGTGACCACAGAGGCCTAACTGGCCCGTCAACTAGGCCACTTTACACTAGGGTAATCAAGCACTTTAGAAAATATATTAACATAACATATTTGTTTCCTTGGGTCGCTTCGGCCAGGGGAGTGTTACAGGTGGCAACAAAGTACTCTACAGGCCGGGTGACTCTCTACAGGAGGGTCTCCTTCTCGTGATGTCATTTCCTGTTAGGTCATGGATAGTGATGCCGCTTCCTGACATGCTACACGCGATAACAGGAGCAGTGATGTCAGTTGTATACTGCCTCACTTTAGCCCGCCACTTCTTTTTTCAGGACTGGTGCCGTGCCCCTACCAACCCGCGCATCATGGTACCAGTGTTGCTCAGCCTCTGATTGTCAAGGCGGGTTCGGGCATCGGCCGATGGGCCTCTGGCTGAGGCCAGTTGGTGAGCGGATTTTTTTGGTCTACTAAGGGCTCCACCTCTGGTGCACAGTGTGAAAGGCTGTTATTACAACCTTAACAAACATATACTGAATCTGATCCCATGCACATAAAGTCAGGCCAGCGCGCTCAAGTCAGAGGCAGAATGACAATGGGCTGCTCCACTAAGACTGTCACAGCATGAGGTGTGCCTTCCCTCTGCCTCCCTCCAGGTGTAACAGAGTCTGCAAGGAGCTGCTGATGGGAAACCATTAGCACTTACTTTTCAGGGGACTGCAGCAAGGGAGAGGAGTGGAGCATCGGGTGGAGGGGGTTTGTGAGGGCCAGAGAGGGAGCTCCTACGTTTATTTTTGTCCTCCTCCACTTCATGCAAGCAGCGGAGATAAATCAGTCTCTGCTCTTCACCTTTGTCTGCCAGATAACAATTACTACAGTCAACAGGGACACGTTGTGGCCTTAGTTGACTTTGAAACTGGGAAACAAGGTTCAAGTCCCAGCGTCAGTTTGACATTCTGTGATTCTGGGCAAATCATTTAATCTATACAAACCTAAAAATAATAATAATATGACCCTCTGTAATGTTATCTGGTGCTCACGTAAAGCGCTCTAATGCCTCTGGGCTTAATTCATGCTATATAAAACTGCATGTAAGGAAAGTAACACTTATTTTTGTTTCTTTTTGCCTTTACACACTAGCATCATTCCCTTTCTCAGAATGTACATGTGATGCTAGCCGCAAGTAAACAAAAAACACAGATGCACCTTTCATAAGTCTCTGAACATTGGAGGGCCTCTCTTAAGTACCGCAAAAAAATTAAATGAATATCATTAAAAAGTGAGTGTAAAAGGCAGTTTATGTTTGTGCCATATCATGTTCCCTAGTGAACATTAATCAAAACATCCACAGCAAACGAATGGATTAAAAATACAATTAAAAGTGAGTTCCTAGTATTTTTGATAATTCTGTGCTTCTAAAGGATATTTTTTTCATTGGAATGCTTATTTCCTATTTAAGTACTGGCCCTATAAGCTTTAAAATACTTTTATTACCACAAATGTTTGTCATCATTTAGCTCCATTATCCTAACTAAGCAGTGTATTGTGAAAGGTTGCGATCTGCAAATGTGGGCCACTTTTTTGGGCTGCCCGGGCTGAATTGTGTCCCCAATCCAACACTGGTGTTGTTACATCAATACATTAGAAGTGAAATGTTGTTCTTATGTGCAAGTAACACTGTTCGCTGTTTGATTTTTTTTTTAATATACTTTCTGCCGAGTTCACAGCTATTCGGCGCCAATTCGACAGAGTTGCCAGCCTTTGTGTGATCTCTTAAGCTCCCTGCCCTAGCCTCTTGTACCCAAACCCTCTAGGCCCCATTACGTCTGTCAACGTCCACCTTTGTCTCGGCGGTGAGTGTGGCGTCCCTGGGGCGCGGGGCGCGCTGGCTCGGTTACCTTGCGCTGCTGTCTGGACTCGCTGCCCCGTCTTCTTCGTCTTCTTCGGCCACTTGCGGTGGCACCGGCAGCAGGAAGCTCTCCATCTGTGCTCGTCCGCCCTTGTTGGGTTGCCCTGGAGACCGAGACGCCGCTGCTCGTGCGTCGCGTCCTTCGAGCTCGCGCAGTGGCCAGTGGCACCCCGGGCTCGAGCCCCTCAAGTGCGCTCCTACCGCGCGGAAAGGGTGCCGTGGGGCCTCCTTGAATTAGGTACACACCTGTCTTCCCGGAAGCAGCTTTGGAGGCTCGTATTTTCATTTAACAAAACTCCACAATTGTATTCATGCACGTTACACGGTCTCGACAGGAAACACAGGTACTTTTATTGATGGGGCGCAGTTTCGAGATGGAGGGGTGTACCTCTGGTGGGTGGGGGAAGGGAGGCGAACGATTTGGTGGGGCACACATTTAGTGGGAGTTTTATATAGCCATACCTCTGCTCTGACCCACCCTGTAATCCTGCATGGATCATCAGACTCGGGGGTGTGACACTGTAAAGTTAATTTCAGACTGTAACTTATTGTAAGTCTCAGACCTGCAAGTTCTCAGGTCAGTGTAAGTTATTAAGACAACCCGTAAGCCCGATCGTTGCAGGCCGTGGCACGAATTTCAATTTGTGCAATTGAACATAACTGAATTTATTTACAGAAATTACATCTTACATACAGTAGTGTCTTTCGGGTACGCCGGTACGGTAAAGCGACAGATTGCCAGAAAAGTTGCATTGTTGCCTGACCTCGTTGGTGCCCTTATTAGACTACCAAAATCTGATCCTGGGCGAGGGTCTGTTACAAATCATTCAGTGAAGCTTGTAGACTTTGAAAGTTCGCCACAGGGCGAGATCAAACTTCTGCGCGATGGGCAGTAAAGAAGGAAGTCCTTTTATGTTAATTTTTCTTGTATTGAGCACATTTTAGAACACAAGTACTTCTATGCGCTCGAGAATGGAGCTGGTATACATAGCAAACTTATGTTAAATTTGATTAGTGCCATACTGTTCGGTTTTGGTTACATAGACAGTGTACAGCTGACACTGACTGTAGGAAAGTAGGATCTGCTTTCATGGTTGCCCCCACTTTTTGCTGGTGTCAGTACGTTTTTTTGACTAGTCTGACTGGGATCCTGCTAATCAGGGTCTAGTCACTGTGATTCCTCCCTAAATGTGACTTGGTAAGTACTTTTGTACCTCCACAATTGGCTACTGGTGTACCCCTAGAAGTTCCTAGTATATGGTACTGAGCTACCCAGGCCATAGGTACACCAGGAGTCTCCCATGGGCTGCAGCATGTATTGTGCCACCCATGAGAGACCACTCAAACTGTGACTACACGCCTGCCATTGCAGCCTGTGTAAGCTGGTGCTAGCACCACTTACAACAGATATACGTTTTCTTATATCTGAGGTCACTACACGTAAAACCTATAAGTCCCCCCTAGTGCAAGCCTTTCGATCCTGAAGGCAGGGTGCTGGGTTATAAGTGTGTCGGTGCCCCTGCAAGAGCAGGACACCCCTACAAACCCCGGAGTTGATTCTCCAGGCTTTGTAAATGCGGTCAGTCATTTTGATACATAAAGTGGACATCCGTCATTACGCGATGGATGGCTGACTATATAGTGGCTGTGCCGAACCTGGCCATGTTTGTTATCAAACATGTTGGAATCATACCCCAACACCACTACCGGTGTTGGAGGTATGATTCCATGCACTGGGATGGCTCCTTCTGGAAGCCCCCAGTACTTCCGGTAACAGCCTTTCAGGGTCTGCTGGCATGCTAGTGCTGCTGCCGACCACAGACACGATTCTGCCCTCCTGCTGCTGAGCAGGGGAAGGTAGAACAATAGGTTTCCTGTCACAGGGAGGTGTGACCACCTCCCAGACAGGACTTAGTGTATTGGGCTGGGGTGGGGCGCTTGCCAGCTCCACCAGACTGCTTTGAAGGGCACTTTTGGTGCCCTCCTTGCATACTCCGGTTTTAGCTAGTTCAGGGAGCCCTTGGCTCCCGCTCTGGCGTGAAACTGGACAAAGGACATGGGAGTATCGTCCCCTCTGTCCAACCCCTCCTCTTGGAGAGACCCCGGAGTCGTCCTAACCCCTTTCCTAGGGTATTTAAGGGCTTACCTGTGGGTGGGTCCTCAGATTCCTCTTGGGACAAGACTCAAGCCTGAAACCACGTCACTCTTCGACCGTCTGGACACTTGGACTTCGCTGGACTTTGCCTGGAACCGATACTGCATCACGGAAGACTCCTGCTGCTCCTGGTCTCGCTGTTCTGCAAGTCTTCTTCGTTGTCTGTGCCTGTGCTTCAGCTAGGATTTTCAACAGACTAGTGGGCATCAAGGGCACCCAAAGTAATCTCCCTTGGAGTGAATGAGTCACTCCCCTCATCTGCAGGCACCGAAATGAAGCTGATCGGTCTGCGGCTCCTGACGTCCCAAGGACCTTGAAAGGCTCAGCAACACAGGTGGTGGTTCTGCAACTCCCTCGAGTCCTGCTCTATCCTCTCTGCAATTTTGAGGCCAGTATCCCTTGTCGGAACCGCTGGGACTAAACCCCTGTGCACCGTGTCAACTTGCTGTTGCCAAGTCTTGTTGGCTCTGCACTTCAGAGATCTTCGGGCTACAAGAAGCTCCATCCTCTAGCATCTCTTCCTGCCAAGATCATCGTCCTCACCGCATCCTCTCTGTACCGTGGGCTTTCATCTTTGGTGAGCTGCTCGAGGTCCTCTTGCGACTCCTGTGCGTTAGGCCTGTGGGTCCTCTCCTTGGTCTTCTCCTGCTTCAGTGGGCTTTTCCTTACTTGCGCTGGGCCTGCTCTGACTCTCCTGCTTGAGGTGAGTCCTTTGGACCTTGCTGGGCCCAACGTTGCTCCTTCTTTGCTTTCCACGCCTGTTGCACCTGCCAAGGCTTATTGATGCTGCCGCCGGACACCGACCCCCTGGTTTTCGACTTCCGACATGGGACAGCTCGTGCACGGTTCCTGGTCTTCCTCAGCGTCGCCTGGTCCTCACAGCTGCAGTGATAAGGTCACCATCATCACTCCTGAACCTTCCGACATCGGTGGGCATTGCTCTTCTGTGCCTTCTGGTTACTCCCGAGTGGCATAGCCTCTGTACCCTCTGCTTGCAGGTTCTCCTCTTCAAGAATCCACCCTTGGATTCCACCGGACACTTGCACAGTCTTCGCTAGCGGCATCTTTACGGATGTCCTCCATTGTTGTCTACGGCGGTGTCCAACTTCACTTCGCACCTATGCACCCGGCTCTCCTGGTGTAGGTATCCTGGTTCCTGGGGTATCCACGGGTGGGGTGACTCTCTAACCTTCTGTCTTCCACAGGGTTTCTTCAGGGTCCACTGAAAAGGATCCTTCTTCAAAACTGCAAATGTAACTTTCCTGTTGACTTCTATTGAGTACGCAGCTGTGTTTCCACTCTGCACACAGCCTCCGTTGGGTTCCTGGGTTCTTAATATGGGTGGTTACTTGTGTTTCCAGGTCTTCAGAGTCTCCTGGTCCAAGTACCGACTTCGGTCGCAGTTCGCATTCCACTTTTTTAGTATATGGTTTGGTCTCCCCCTGGAGACCGCTGTGTATTCTGCTTACTTACCTATTTGTAATTGAAGTATTGTTGTATATTAGTGTTGATATCTCCGGGTAGGAGATATACCAATGGGTTAGTGAGTGTTGTGTAATAAATAGACATATTTTTATACATACACTGTGTGGTTCTTTTTTGTTTAACCTACATTCCATGATTAGATCTGGCAAAACAAGCTGCTTAACACTCCTTCTGGATAAGCCTGAAGGCTGCTCTCCACAGCTACCACTTAGAGAGCTTTCTATGGTTGTCTAAGACCACTAAAATCACCATAAGGTTTGTCTGGATTAGTGCAAGGTGCTTCACTTAAATAAGTGTGCACCATATACTAAGCCAGCCTCCTACACTGACAATATACAATTGGTATTGATGAGGAAAGGAGTATATGCAGAAGTGATAGGCTTTGAATATGGAGGTGGGTACGCAGTCCGTCTAGAGCAGGGGTCTCCAACGAGTGGCTCAGGTAGGGTGACTGCCTGACACGAAGGACAAAAATTCAGGACAAAGGGTCAAAATTCAAGACAAAAATGTAGGACAAAAGGTCAATTTTACGGACACATCCAAGGAGAGGCCATACCCCCCTACTTTGTCAGTGCCGGCACCCGACCCAAAGGTATTAGAGCGCTTTACATGAACACCAGTTTCTGCATAGCACTATTTATTAACTATGATCTTTAAGTGATTGCCTCTATGTATGCTACATTCAGGGGGCACATTAGGTCTTTGTTCAATCTTAAATTAATGCCCTTGAGCACGGTGTCAAGGGCATCACCCTATCCAGCTGTACCCAAACTTTCTTGGAGAGAAAGCAACAGCAACATTTTTATTATGTTTCTAAATATTTTAAAACCTAGGGCAAACAATTTGGAAAACATTAAGGTGAATGACTGTATGCTAGCTTAGACAAGTTGAACAAAAACATCTAGCTCACCTCAACCTCCAGTCAACGTTAAACCTAAAAAAATTAATGAGGCAGAGCAGATGGTGTGGGTGATAGTCTCACATTTAATGTCAGGATGTGAGGTACCCACAACTTGTCTGTAGTCTCACAGCCTTACAGTGTGCCTCCGGGACACTACATTTATCATAGAACTGGGATCCCGCAATACCAGACAAATAGAATTAAAGAGCAAGATGAAATCGAGATCAGATGGGAGATCCACTACAACCGATTCAAAGGTTGGTTACTAAGAACCGGACAAATAAGGAAGAGAAGAACCAGGTGGGACAATTCCTAATATCAGACAAGATGGGTCCGCCATGAGTATTGGAAAGGCACTGTCCAGTGGAGAACAAGCAGCACCCACCCACCCTGACAAACTCTACTGATGCAATGGGCCGCTGGTCGTGCTTGTGAAGGGTAAGCAGGGGCCTGACCCCTTGGATAGTTGTGCTGGACAGTTGCCCACTCTGTCCATGTCTTTAAATGGTTCTGTGGTCGAACCAAGGCCAAACCAGGGATCTGGCTCATCCCTGAGTGCCAAGTCCATGCAGACTCTTCAAACTATGTGGACTGT
Organism: Calotriton arnoldi; assembly: GCA_963921515.1. NCBI lineage: Eukaryota > Metazoa > Chordata > Amphibia > Caudata > Salamandridae > Calotriton > Calotriton arnoldi. The sequence continues at coordinate 2,198,279 of CAWUFW010000476.1, read as the reverse complement.
AAATTACACAAGCAAATGTATGAATATGATGAAGATTTTATAATGTAAGAAGTGTTTCTTTAACCATATGGTAGTGTTTTCCCTTTTATATATAATTAGACCCCAGATTGAACTTGAAAACAGTTACCTTTCGATACTAAGGGATTAATATCTACCATTACCCCACTGATTTGCTGGACGGAATTCTGGGCAGAGCAGCACGGTCCCTCCGAGCCTACTTTGCTTTTTTGTCTTCTCTTCCACTTTCAGCAATGGGCCAGGTCTGGTGGCTCAGTGGGCTAATGTGTCCTCTGTAGGGGCCTGTGTTTGACCTCATGGTCACAGGGTCAAATCCTGGCGGGTCCACTCAGCCTTTCATCCTTCTGAGGTTGATGAAATGAGTACTAAGGAGTTGGGTAACAATAAACATTGGTTATTCAGCGCCAAGATACCCATCTGGGTGAACGTGTGCTTTACATATACACATGGTATGTTATGTTAGTGTAGATGGAGGTGCTACCCCAGTTATTGTATTATTTTGCTAACCTTCACCTGCCTATTCCTTGTTCCTTTTTCAGATACCTTGACACATCCCACATCTGATTTGGGGGCTGGACGCCGCCTGATAGCTCTTTTCACTCTAAAGCCACCTACTACAGTGGGTGGATTAGCCCGTCTGGACTTAGAATACCATTATTTAGCTGCACAGCTCCAATGGTTTTTGTCTGTCTGGCTGCCCCCAGTTTATTGGTTCCGGAGGCGTTTATCCCCGGTATGAGGCTGTATCGCTGTTGTGAAGACTTAACACGAACTGCTTGAAGAAGGGATATCTCTTGAAATAACATAGAGAGATGTTTTAAATTCGGACAAATTGAATATCTAATACTGAAGAAGCGACACGCCCAGTACGTACTTGAAGAGGCAAAGAGCGGCCTTGCTTCATTTTAATCCTTGAAGTACCAAGGGTAGAAAGGTGGAAGATTTATCCTCATATCTAAGAGTGATACCCAAGTGAGAGATTAGTCAATCCTCAGATACGGGTGTGCAAAGAATATATCCTGCAGTTAAAATTGGATGTGTTTCCTGATATCCCGACAGATCCAAAAATCCATGTGGGAGATGTTATTTCTTGTCCTGAGGAAGGTGGTGTTTTAAGCAGTGATACCCACCGAAACGCGTCGACGCAACTGTGTAAAGGCATACTGTAGATTGTGGTGACATTTGTTACTTTCACTGCTCAAGCTTTTTGTACAAGAATTATATGTTGAACAAATGATCTTGATCTAATGTATGTGCCTTTATTGATGATTAGAAACTCTCTTTCTTGCAGATTCTCCCTATAATCAATTTTGTGTAATAATTGTTAGAATGTTTTTAACTTTTTTAACACTGTATGATGATTTACTGTATTTGACCATATGTTTGGTTATTTTTAAATAAAATATTTTTATAATTGTGAGCACTTGGCCTTTGATGGTGGTGGTGTTATATTCTGGTGATATATTTGCTGTGATGAGTGTCTTTGCCTTGTTGTATTAAGCCTGCCCAAAGGGGATCTTTTCTTGACTACGGTCTATTCGGTGCCCTACTCCTTTGGTGTTTAAGGGGCCCCTCTCATTGTCTTTGTGTTGTGCCCCCTGCATAAGACAGGGTTTACCAGTAAAGACTTTGAGGAGGGCTTACTGTACTACTCATTGTTTCTACCAAAAGCCACCCAAGGTTATTCCACCTGGCTTTCTCTTACCCTGCTAGAACCTGTAAACTCACTAACACAAAGAAACTCTACACTACAGGAGTATCTTTGCTAGGTCTTCCCACTTGCACAGGATGGTTTTGCTCAGGGCAAGTCCATCAGGGGTATGTTGAAGGCCTCTCACAATTGGGGTATTTGTTTGTTGACGGCAAGCTACTAGATTTCCAAACCCTTATGGCAGACTAGAGTCTTCACCTGGGTCAATTCCTTTCTTACAAACACCTTAAAGAATCGTTTAATGCCCTATTTCTTGTCCACCACCTAGCACCAACCCCACATGAAGTGTACCAGATGCTGTACACCATAGGACTGACAGCAAACTGATAAGATGGGTGTACAGAGCTTTCCTGCAACATGGGGACCACTATAGGGCTTCTCTCCGTGCTAACTGGGAGCCTGACCTGGCCAAAACTCTGCATGATGCGAACGGGGTTAAATATTGAAATATCCTCACAAAGTTTCTCACTACTGCCTTTTCAAGTATATTCAATTTAATATTCAATTTAATATTCTGAACTGAGCCTACCTTACACCGGCCCACATTAACAAAATATACTCTGGAGCTGCAGCTGCATATCCTCACTGTATGCAGTTAGATGGCGATCTGTTTCATATGTTTTGGTTTCGTCCCACTCTCCTTTCATACTGGCAAAGAGGTCTCGAGGTGTTGTTGACCACAGGCCATGTACTAACAAATTCCCCAGAAGTGGTTCTATTGGGCTTATTGCCCCGACCTAAGTACGAGAAACCCTCCACCAAGTTCCTGGACTTTGCTCTTCGTCTAACAAAAACAAATATTACACTGCACTGGAAGGGTTCACTTCCTCTGGTTATTGTAAGGTGGACCAAGGTCTCGCTCTCTTGGTTTCGATCGGCGAGCACACTGTCACACAGGGAGAAATGAGCCTGTCTGAAAAAATATTTTATTGCACAGCGATTGATATTTTGGTGGAGGAATTTCAAGACTGCACCAAGGATGATACTCTCCCCCCATAAACCACCCCCCACCACATGAACTCTTGGTTTCTGTATAGTAATTGTTTTTGCCACACTACGCATCTACTCAAGGCAATGGTTTAAGGACGCTTATCTTTGACACACTGTAATTATTTCCTCTATGGAGCACTTTCTTCTAAGCATCAAAGGCTTCATTGCTCTGCTTCTCTACGCTAATAGGGAAAGCAGCAGCAACTGGGTAGGGGGGGAGTGGAGAGGGACAGTTATTATGGGTCAGTTTGTTACACAGAAAGATTTAACAAATGAATGCTACCTCTTCATAAATAGCCCAGTACCGTTCTTCTGTACTTGATGGAATCTATTGCCACATACCTGGCTACTATCATGCTATGTAACCTCTTTTGGCATGCAACAATAAAATCTTTAAAATAAACATGTGGTAGTGTTTCAGTTTAGGGCATTAGATCACAACATTCCATTGACATTTATTTGAAGTGAAAGTTTCTAAACATGAACTTTACAACATTCATTAACCCTGCTCTTTACAACACCAGGAGTGATCAAAGTGAACCAATTGTCTGGTGTCCCTTACATCATGTCCAATATTATTGTGATGGATGGTGGAACATTCCAGGCTAATAAACCATACAAGTGAGTTTTTTGTATAGAGTCCATCTTACACTGAATTACTTGAAAGTGCTCTCAAATGTCACTATCAAGTAAATTGGACACATGAAGTGAGCCCGTCACCGCCGATTCTGCTGCTTTGCTGCTCCAGGGGGGGCAGGATCCCAGGTATCTTTGCGGCACCGCCGATGACGTCCAGCACACGCCAGGAGGCGTATTAATTCAGCTTGGGGCTCCCGCAGCACAGGAGCCCGTCACCGCCGATTCTGCTGCTTTGCTGCTCCAGGGGGAGCAGGATCCCAGGTCCCAGGCATTTTTGCGGCACCGCCGCCAACGTCCAGCACACGCCAGGAGGCGTATTAATTCAGCTCGGGGCTCCCGCAGCACGGGATCCCGTCACCGCCGATTCTGCTGCATTGCTGCTCCAGGGGGAGCAGGATTCCAGGACTCTAGGTTCCAGGCATCTTTGCGGCGCTGCCGCCGAGGTCCAGCACACGCCAGAGGGCGTATTAATTCAGCTCTGGGCTCCCGCAGCGCAGGAGCCCGTCACCGCCGATTCTGCTGCTTTGCTGCTCCAGGGGGAGCAGGATCCCATGACTCCAGGTCCCAGGCATCTTTGCGGCACCGCTGCCGACGTCCAGCACACGCCAGGAGGCGTATTAATTCAGCTCGGGGCTCCTGCAGCACAGGATGCGCGCGGGCAAAGCCCGGGCCAAGGCAGGCCCGTCCATGCCCGGAGGAGACTGGGCTGGGCCTACTCTCTTGGTTTTTGGACAACGCCTGCTTTGAGATACATTGAGAAGGTAAAAACAGTTATCCCTCTAATATTACTTTTTTATCGTGGTTTTCTTGGGCCTTGTGGGGCAAACATCATCTGAAATCCAGCCAGATTTAGTAAAATTATTGGGAGACGAAAACAACGCCCGCTGTAAAACTCACTGACACTAGGTTGGATGGCTTTCTCCAAAAAGCGGTTGGGGCCATTAATAACGAAATAGAGCTGGCAGAGCGCAGACGTTCGCTAGCCCCCCCTCTGCCTCATCTCCCCCCGCTACTATTGACATTGGCAATGACACAACTGAGATGGATCTTGAACTTAGACCCCAAGTACCCCTTTCACCTACCATCAAAATTGTGAACCAGGCGGGACTAGATGTCATACATGAGGGAAACAAGCAGGTCTTTAACCCAACTTCGGAGAACAATGGACCTTTGCAATTAGCGGGGGAAAAGAGGAAACGCCCAGAGATGGCAGGGGCTGATCTCAAATTGAAGGGAAAGTCACCCAAGGGTAAGAGAACCAGACAAGATCACGCAATAGCCAGGGTAAATAGATTACGAGGGGGATCAGGAAGAGGGGCTATATTTGAAAGCTCAGATATTCTTACTGATAAAATTAGTAAAATTGTATTAGATGCGTTGGCCTCTATCGCCGCTCGATTAACCCACATTGAAGATCAGCTTTCTCGTGTGATGCAGGATTTAAGCAAGAGCTTAGCAAACAATACTGACAACTTGCAGAGGGACAAGGCCATTCAACTAAGAAGGACAGGCAGTAGCACAGGTAGCGTCAGCCCTACTAGGCCTGTCCCAAAAAAGACTAAACACACTCAAAGTAGTGGTGATTCCCCTCGAGAGGTTCCAAATGACGACTCCCCAGCTTTCACCCCCTGGGAGCTCGTACCACAGAGGAATAACTATAAGCTGGGGCAGGGGGCCTCTAACCAGTTGGGACATGACCTGGTAAATAGAGGTAGTTCTCATCCAGGAAATTCTAGTAGTAACGCACCAGCACATAGTCCGCCAAGAAGGGTGGGTGTAAAAGATATATTAAATTTACCACCAGATTGCACCCCTTATACACTGATCTTGACGGGATTTCCCTATCTCTCTCACGATAGTCAAGAAAGTTGTCAAAGTTTAATTAACAAATCAGCCCAGTGGTGCCTTGGTAAAACTTCGTCCAAGATAAACTGGTTTGATCACATCATCATGGCCAGGCGGGTGAACTGGTTGGGGCACACGGTTAAGTCTGGTGAAGGGGATTGTGTGAACCCAAATTTTAGGGATGCTAGAACTGTGCATTTTCTTTTAAGTAACCTCAAACATACACCTAACGAGAATTAATCGATAAGGGCCTACCCACTGGGTTTCTTTTATCCTCCTCATTGGAGATCTAGGGTAAGACAAGGGCCCCTTTCGACAGGCGTAATTCCATACCTACACACACAGCCTCCCTCTTTTGTTCACCGCAACCATTTTGAGGCATTATCAGGCCTCACTGATATTGATTGACTACACATTCATCGTAGACAGGGTTGGGTGAAAGGAGGGTTGGGTCAGCATTGTAATAACTTAGGGAGTGATCCTGATTCCGTTGAGGGTGAGCCCGGAAGTATAGGGAGCAAATACTCAGCTGATGTAACATCAGACATATTTATAAATATTAGCAAGGGCCCCGATAATTACGAGGATAACATTTTAATTTCTGATAACACCTTTGTAGGCGATCCTGTAGTGGAAGGGTTCAAACCTTTGGCGTATGAGATATCACCCATTTAAAAAAATTCTCTTGAGGATTCACCAATTCAGGGTTTTACTGCATTTCCCTTCAAAATTATCTCTTGGAACATCGCAGGAATCCGCCCTAAGCTTACGAATGAGATATGGTTAGATTATATCAGAGGATTTGACATCATCTGTCTTCAAGAAACTTGGTCTAGGGATGACGTGGTTCTAGATGGTTATCGCTCTTTCACAGTACCTGCAATACCCTCTCCAGCAGGAAGAGCCAAAGGAGGAATTGCATTGCTCAGCGAGATATGGAATGTTAAAAGCCTCATGTATAATCTCATCACCCTGGTACCAACTGATTATCTTATCCAATTTAATCAAGGTTAAGATATTAGTAGTAAATTGGTATTACAATATCTTTGATTCAAATAGTTGTCATGTTATTGAATCCTTACAGGCAGAAGTTACAAAAATAACTGGGAAGTGGCAACCATTATGTATTTTATGGGTGGGGGATTTTAATTGCATAACCTGTAAGCATAGCGGCCAACGAGTTTGTGGGTTGGCGGATACTGAGGGTCAGCCACAGCCACTTTTTATCCATTCCCCGCAAGGCAAAGCTTTAAACTCTATTCTCGTTGGTAATGATCTAGCTGTTATTAATAACTTGGTTTGTGGTCCCTTCTCACAGTACCCTACCTATGTGGGTGGAGCTAGGGAAAGCTTTATCGACCACATGTTAATATCTAGGACATTTGCTTCACTTATTCATGATTTTACGGTGGAGCCTAACTGTGCTAGTGACCATAATCCCCTTATAGTCTCTCTATATACAATTACCCAGGCGTGGGAGGGCGACAATCGCCCTATTTTGTACAATCCAAATAAAGGGGCAAGATTGAATTGGGGTAAGATAAACCCTCTAAAATTCGAGGCAGACACCATTAAGGTAAAATATCACTCTATCATGAGGTGTCTACAGCATGACTCCCCCCCCTCCTTCCAGCCGAGGTTATTTGGAAATTTGGGCAGCTTTGCTCAGATGTAGCTAAGAGGCTGACTAGACCCGCTCGTATAGGGGAACCTCAAAAGGAACTGTGGTTTAACACTGAATGTACAAAGGCCCCAAAGAATCTTAAAAAGGCACTTCACGCTACCCCTAGAGATAGCCTCTTAATTAAAAGCGCAAGGCAAACCTATAATATTGCTATTGAGAAAAGAAGAATTGAGGTGACCGGCATGGGAAGACATGGAGAGAGCAAGTTCTCTCAAAGATTCCAAAAGCTTTTGGAATGTTATTAATCAACTGCTATTTACGGAAGACGTAATCCAGATGGGCTCATTGATTCTGGGAGATGCCTGGGAAAGTCACTTTACTGCTATATTTAATCCGCAGTCTAAGCAGCTAGGGGAGAAGTCAGGGGATCTGGCCGTAGACCTAATTTCAGCCTCCCATCTAAGTTCTTCCATTACAGTATTAGAGGTTGAAGAGGCGTTAGCTCAGAGAATCTGTTTGAAAGCTCCAGGGCCGGATGGGGTCCCACTTGATTTGTTTAAAAAGAATCCTAACCTGTGGGCACCTCTATTGATAAATGTTTTTAAGGCAGCAGTCATCGGCCGTATTCCAGCGTCCTGGAAGGAGGCTATTGTGGTTCCCGTTTTTAAAAAGGGCAATAGGAGTGATCCAGCGTGCTATAGACCAATCTCCCTCATTGATGCCACAGCAAAAATCTTGGGTAGGGTGCTCCTTGCCCGTTTAGAGGCCTGGGTGTCCGATACGGGTGTTATGTCTAAACTACAATATGGATTTAGGAAAGGATTGGGCACTACTGAGCAATGCCTTTACTTGTCCCTAATTGTCAACAAGTACATGAAGGCCAGGAGGGGTTCTATTCACCTGGCCTTCATGGACTTGTCTAGTGCTTTTGACATGGTTAATCGGGACAAATTGTGGGACATGATGGGAAAAATGGGCGTAGAAGAAGAATTGTCATCTTTTACGTAGGTTACATTTTAATACTTCAGTTGTTATAAGATTCGGCCAACATGGGGAAAAGACCAAACCTATCATGTCCACAGAAGGCGTTCGGCAAGGCTGCGTCTTGGCCCCTTTCCTTTTCTTAATCTACACCAATGGGTTAGAGGCTTACCTATTAGGTAAGGAGATTGATTTCCCCCGAATTGGTGGTAATTTTGTTTCATTACTCTCATATGCAGACGACACGGTGCTAATGGCATTGACAGCAAATAGCCTCCAAAAATCACTTAGCACTTTTACCAAATTTATGTAGTTGCTTGACTTAAAAGTTAATTTTATTAAATCTTATATTATGGTGTGTGGCCCCAAGATGACAAAAACCAGGAATTTTGCTGTAAAAAGAATAAGATTAGAAAAAGTGAATCATTTTAGCTACCTGGGAAATGTATTTAACAATCATATGAACTGGGAACCACTTATCACTGCAAGGGCGCACCAAACAAATATGGTTGTAGAGGGGTTATATTGTTTTGCATCCAAATTAGGCCATAAGCCAGCGAGAGAATTGATTACCCTTTAAAAGCCAAATGTTTATCTGTTGCAACATATGGGGCAGGGGTGTAGGGACACTATAAAAGTCGTCAATTACAAGTTTTGGAAAATAAATTTATAAAAAGGCTATTGATGATTCCGATTAGTGCCCCCGCACGCTTCGGTCATAAAGAACTGGGGCTAGAGTATATAGACGACCGCATAGACAGCGCCCCTTAGCTTCTATGGGCAAAAATTTGGCTGACCGATGAACTAGGGTTCTCGAGGGAAGTAATCAAAGACTGTATTAATCTGGATAGTGCCCTAACGATTCCTTGGATTCGATTTGTGAGAGATACATTTTTTGCGATAGGATTGGGGCACTTTTATCATAATCCAGAAAGCATTCCCACAAACTCAAAAGCTATTATTAAAGAGGCATACCACTCCAAGGCTGCCATGTGCTATTTGCAACAAGAGGAGACGGGCCCTTCATGTACCTTTCCCGTGTTACAGCAATATTATTTAAGTTTTATCACTAATGTTCAGGCCAGATTTCTCTTAACCAGATTTCGCTTATGCACTTTACACTTTTTAATGGCCTTTCCGCGCCGATTAGGGTGGGCTGACAAGCTTATACCATGCCCGTGCGATAATATGGCCAGCCAGAGCACCATGCACTTTATCTTATTTTTCACTTTATAATTATCTGTATACATTTGCCACCCCTGTTATCTGCTCTGCGGTCTCTAACTATATTAAAGTGTTGATGGCTATTATAAAGCGTTATGAGCTTTAGAGGCTATATAAGAATTATGCAATTTTTGGATTAGTTAATTTCTATATTACTGGAATTTGGTCAGATTTATGGAACAGTATGTTGTATTAAATGTTTTATTCTCATTAATTGAACCTTTTTAATGATAAAATGTTATGAACTGTCCTTTTATCCTTCTTATTGTGTTTGTTTTAAAAACAAAATTAAACTGTAAAGTTTCATTCTGTCAAACCTTTATGGTTTTGTAAACCCCAATAAAGTAATTCTTGACTTGACACATGAAGTAAATTGATTTGACTAAGATCACACTATTTAGCCATGCAGGAAATCTGGGATTTGAACCCCAAGGTTCCCGGTCACACATACTGCACTTAGACAACTGATTAGATTAATGTATTTTTCTCATTCCCCTTTAGGACCAGAAGACATTGTTTTTGTGCAACTCTGTAAGATGAATAGTATACTGTGTTAAATAAATACAGATCACAGGCTACTCTGACACAGTATCTAAAAAATAAAAGGTCTGTAATGAAAGTAAGGGAACGCAAGACACCATATGCACGATCACTCGCTTTTTAGAGATTATATAGCTATTCTAGAGGTGAGCGAGCCATTGAAAGCTTGAGCCAGGCTTGAGCCCGAAGATTGGCACTGGCTCAGCTCGAGATCCCATAACGAGCCGAGCTTTCATGTGGCTTCTGTCTGCCTCCTTCCCTCTACCCAGGATGTAGGATTAGGGACAGGGCTGCTGACTTTGGGATTAGGAAACCAGGCTTGAGTCTCTGCAACGGCTCAACATCGTGTGCTTCTGGGTAAACCACTTAATCTCCCCATGGTTATAAACAATGAATGTGACCTTGGGCAATGTAAGTGGTGCTCATGTAAAGTGCTCCAACACCTTTGGATCGAGTTCACGCTATATGAAAACCACAGAATAATGCACAAATAAGTAAAATCAAAGCCATTAACATAAGGCAAGACAAATACTCATTTCCTGGCTGATTTGTACAAAGTTAGACTGAAAACCAGGATACATTGTGGCTTCCCTGCTTAAATTGTGTGATCTTAGGCAAATGTTTTATTTCAACACAACTCTTTTTTCTTCAGTAATGCATATGAAAGCACTTTCAAATATGGGGGAGTCTTTGGCTGACTGAGGAGGCAGGGGGCAGACTACACGCCCCAAACAGCATCGCGGCAGCAGCCGCAACCCAACGTACCGTCACATCCGCGCCTGGAGGCACTGTTGAAATTGGATGGCGGGCTCCCACAGCGTGGGACGCGTTGGACATGCCCAGGCGAAGACCGGGCCAAGAGCAGGCCCATCTGCGCCCGTCAGCGGCTGGCAGAGGCTGGGCCCCCTCTCTTACATCCTGACCAGCACCAATAGCACAAGGTGAGATCGCCTATTGATGACTCGGTGATCATGGGGAAACGAACAGGCCTGTCACCCATGCATCCCACCTTCACCATTGATAGCATGTTGGAGAGGGTGATTAGTATCGTAACCAATGAAATTGAACTAACAGAACACAGATTTTCACTGGGCTACGAGGCACCACAGTCAGAACCTGGTTGTGCCGGTGTGTCTGACTAGTAGTAAAAAGATACAAGGGTACCCCAATATGTGAACCTGGGGTGGTAAAGTGTTTAAGGAAAACAATGGTTCTGGTGTGGCCTATAGGTCCATTCGAAAGTGACCCAGTGGCGGGCACTACGTTTTTAGGGTAGTAGGTTAATTCTTTAAGGGAGCGGTAAGTAATATACAGGGGGACATGTAGGTCAGTTTATGACTGGTATTTATTTACAAAACAATAGTATTCAGGTACTCACACAAATAAGTGACAATAAGCGTGACGTGAAAAGTGAGGGTGATATTAAAATTAAGACATCGCATTGACAACAATAGTAGGAACTCCTCAAACACTTTTTACAGAGTAAAAGGAGTTCCTGTTGTAGGGGGTCGCCGGCGTTTCGATCTCAAATACTCTAGATCATCTTCAGGACATACAGTAGGTGAGCAAGCTGAATTGGGTCCGGTCAGGGGTTTTCAAAGGAGTGAAAACCCGCGGAGCGGCGGTGTTTAGAGTGAAAAACTTCTCAGGTTTGTTCAGAGTCATAGGTGTCAGGCGGTTTAGGCAGCATTAATTGAGAGAAGGGCCTGCGAACCGCTGCGGTGGTTCCCACGGTAGCGCGTAAGGACCGGGTGTGAAGGGAACTAGGAAGGGAAGGTGTATTAAAATTATAAGTTAAAATTATACACGGATGCACGGGGTATCTGTAAGGGTTAATTAGTTAGGAGGAGCGTGTAAGTAAGAAGCACTTACTATAGTACCAGGAGTGAATCGCCCGATACTTGTAGAACAGCTGGGTTGTTCGTAGGCGTCGCTCTGGGCCAATTGTTATTTCGGACGATCACAATGAATGAAGCCTGGGAACGAAGCGCGGAGCGTGTCCTGCTGCTTCGGATGCCGCGCTGAGTGCGAAAGTCAACTGCTCCTACTGTTACGAAAGTACAACTACTTAGGATGTGAAAGCATTAACATTACAAGCAGTTTGTTTTCTCTTTTTTTTTTTTTAAATCTTTTTATTTAAGCGTCATCGACATATAGAAATCATACAGAACAATCAATATCATTGCAGGCATGACGGGTTATCACAGTCATCATTAACAGTGTGTACAATTTTGACAGATCATGGGGTAAGTATGTCATCTAATTCAATCCCAGGTGGGGAAGGACATATGTTCCCACGATAGGTGTTCCACGCACCCCATATCCGGGACCATTTTTGGGGACTACCCCGGGCCATATACACTGTCTTTTCCCGGTACATGCTCCAGTCTAGGTGTGTTTTCCATGCCCCTACTGTGGGCGGTGCTGCAGCTCCCCAGGCCTGCGCAGTATCTCTCTTCGCTATCATAAATCCCAGTGTAGCCCATTGTTTTTGGTGGGCATTCAAATCAGTGGGGTCCCATATGTTCAAGAGGCATCGACGTGCCTCGGAGCGGATAACTGTTTCAAGCACCACACTTATTACCTCATGTATTTCCCTCCAATATGATTGGATCTGTTCACATTCCCATATGATGTGCATAAAGGTGCCTAGCTGCCCACATTTTCTCCGACATTCCCCTTCACTCGCTCTTCCCATTTGCACTAAACGGGGTCCCGTGATATATGTCCTATGCAGGATTTTAAGCTGCACCAGCCTGAGTCGTGCTGGAATTGCCACCACCCTAGGGGAGGATACAGCGTCTTGCCTTTCCTCGTCATTCATTTCCACACCGTCTGCCATCCACTTATTACGCAGAGTCTGGAGAGGATCCTCCATGTTATAGATTGATTTTTTATAGATTAGGGAGATGGTTTTCTCCGATAGGAGGCCATCCAGTATCCTATCCTCCAGTGGGGAAGACTCCGGAGGGGAGGAGCCCTTTGGAAAGAGCAAGTGATCTGCGTGGTGTACCTGGGCGTGGCGGAAACATTCAGTGTCAGCTAGTTCGTGTTGGTGTTGGAGAGCGGCAAATGTCTTCACACCTCCCTTTTCCCACAGGTCTGCAATTCGAGAGATGCCAATCAGTTCCCATTTATCAAAGCCCTTCGATTTCCACAAATTACCCAGTCGCTCAGAGTCCCACAGGGGGGTTGCCAGCGTCAATCTATTTCCCCACCCGAGGGATCTATTTACTACATGCCACACTTTTACCGAATGACCGGTGGGGCCTGTTAAATGAAATTGGTTGGGTTTCAAGTAGAGCGCTCTATTGTAATTCCCTCCCGGGAGAGTCCACCTGTCCATACGAAATCCAGGGTTTTCAGGGCTACCGTACGTGCCATGATTGATAGCTGCCAGATGCGCAGCCCAATAGTATTTCTTTATGTCAGGGAGGCTAATGCCTCCATCATACCAGTTTAGAGTGAGTTTACCCAGGGCAATACGTGGTGCTCCATTCCACAATAACTCTCTCTGGAGAGTCTCAATTTCTTTAAAGTATGTAATTGGGACAGGATCAAGTGAGTTTTGTAGGGCATAGAGAAAGCGGGGTAGGGACATCATTTTAAAAAGGGCAGCCTTACCGAGGAGGGAGAGGGGAAGTGATTTCCAGCTGGCTATGTCTCGTCGCAGCCTCAACAATGGGGGCAGCAGGTTTCTATTATACCGGGTCGCCGGGTCTAAGGAGAGGAAGATTCCTAAGTATTTGAATCCCGTGGTGGTAATCTGGATCTCACAACCTCGGGGTAGGGCGGGCTGTTCTCCCTGCAGGACATACAGATGGGATTTCGTCCAGTTGATTCTGAATCCCGAGAATCTGCCAAATATAGCCAATATGTCTAGTACCACGGTTAGGGATTTTCTAGGGGATGCTAAGTAAAGCAGTATGTCATCTGCGTAGAGTGAGATTCGGTCCTCCCATTCGGGAGACCAACGCAGACCCCGTATGACCGGAGTCCATCGAATCCATGCCGCAAGCGGTTCAAGCGCTAGAGCGAAGAGGAGGGGGGAAAGCGGGCCCCCTGGCGGGTACCCCGACCTAGGGCAAAAGTGTCCGATTTTTTATTATTAACCACTATTTGTGCCAATGGCTTTGCATACAGGAGGCGTACCCATCTGGTAAAGTCAGGACCAAACCCCATTTTTCGGAGCACAGCCATGAGATAAGGCCACTCAATAGTGTCAAAGGCCATGGTTGCGTCCAGAGACACTAATATAGCTGGTTCAAGGATTGTTGTCGCTCTACTCAGAACACCATGGACTCTGCGCAGATTCAGTGCTGTGTTTCGGTGTGGTATAAAGCCGGATTGGTCTGGGTGTACAAGGTTTGATATGATTTTAATTAATCGGTTGGCCAGGACCTTAGCGAGAATCTTAGGTTCGGCGTTGAGAAGTGAGATTGGCCTGTAAGAGAAGCAGTCTGTTTTGGGTTTGCCTTCCTTATGAATAGTTACAATTGTGGCTATCCGTGGGTCAATTGGTAGTTCTCCCTTCTCCACGCTTTCTTCATACATGGCTTTTAAGTAGGTGGCCAGTTTATCCGGACTTAGTTTGTATAATTCAATAGGAATCCCATTTGGGCCTAGCGCTCTCCCCGAGTTCAGGGACCTAATCGCCTGTGCTATTTCATCCGCTGTTAAGGCGCTATCTAATATCTGCCGAGTCGAGAGTGGGGAGTGTTATGTCCCGCAGCAGTGCAGACGAGTCTTCCTCGGTATAAGGTGCCACTGCGGTATAAATGGCCGCAAAGTGCCGGGCAAAGTGATTTACAATTTCTTGAGGGTCTGTTATGTGTGTAGTCTCGGTGTCCCGTAGAGTCGGGACCAGCCTACTCGCCCATTCTTTTTTGTCTAGCCAGGCTATTAATTTTCCGGCCTTGTCTCCCAAATCGTATAATCTACCGAGTTTCTCTCCCCCAAGAGTTTTAGCTCGATCGGTCACCAGTGCCCTATACTCATCCTTCTTGAGACGTAGAAGATGGATCGATTCTGGGGTGGTGTTTTCCCCCAATTCACTTTCTAGGCGGTAGATTTCGTGTTCTACTTCAATCACCTCTTTTTGTTGTTCTTTCTTCTGACCCGCTATCTGGGACAGAGCCTCACCCCTAATCACGGACTTAAAGGCTTCCCAAAGTGTCTGGGAGGAATCCACTGAGTCTACATTTTCGGCAAAATAATTGTCAATCGCTTTAATGAGGGCCTTCCGGATTTTGGCGTTACGGAGGTACCAGGTATTGATTGGGACAATTCTACCCACTTGTTTTTGGTCTAAGAGTATGTGTACCCATACCGGTGAGTGATCGGAAATCCCCCTAGCTAGATGTCTGATTTCGTGGATGTATGGGATTTGCGGGCTGGGTACCAAAATGTAATCCAGCCTAGAAAGGCTGCGATGGGCTCCGGAGTGGAAGGTATGTTGTATTTTCTCGGGGTGGAGTGTACGCCAGGCATCCGCCAGTCCCAGGGCTTCAAGAAAGTCTGTGAGCCAGCTGGTAGAGGGCCCCATGTCCCGTGGGGGATGGCGGTTCAGTCTGCCTGAGACTACTGAGTTGAAATCGCCCCCCAATAGTAGTAGCCCATCCGGCAATGAGAGAAGAATAGTACACAGATCTTGGAATGTAGTGGATTGAAGGCCAGGTGGTACATAGATAGATAATAGTGATATGGTACGCCCCTCCCATGTCCCTGTGATTCCTATATAGCGTCCTTTGTCGTCAGCCCAGGTGGAGCTCACACTCAGGGGGAACGAGTTTTTCACCATAATACCTACCCCCCTTGAGCTAGTTGTAAACCCTGCATGTGCTATTAGCTTGTATCCCCACCTGCACATCGCCTTGCATGAGTGCCCTATCAGGTGTTTCTCCTGGAGGAGGACAATGTCAGGGGCCTGCTTCTTAATATATTGGAGCACTATACTCCGTTTGAGTTTGTCACCAAGCCCGTTGATGTTCCAACTTAGAACCCTGGCACTCTTATCCCACTGTGTAGGCATTGAGACTAATTAAAAATTCCTTGACCTTTGTCATGCCTGCCGTATAGATAGTCGATGAAAAACCTGCAATAGAAAACAACAACAACAAATTCCCAATCCTACAACCCCCCTCCCTGCTTCCCTGCCCTCTGGGCCTTAAACTGCCCATGACTAACCAGCAGAGTGCCTGTCGCCCTAACTGTTACTAAAAGAAGAACTGTGAGGGGTGTCCTGCTCCGCCTCCCCATCCCATTTCAATAGCCGCTACACGATCCCACAGATAAGGTCCCGCTCCATTGCTAGTGTAACACATGTGAATGGGTATCTGAACCCGGCAGTCCCGTCAGGGGGACCCCAGATACCTGTCCTGAATGGTCTGCAGCACTGTCTGACTCCGCTGGAGTATGTTCATGTCACTGGGCAGTTCATCGCCTGCTCCGAAGGGAGGAATCTCTGCTACTGTCGTGGTGGCTGGCCCGTCGATCCAGTCTGCCCTCCAGCCAGTCCGATGCTTGTTCCGGTTGGTCAAAAAACCAGGCTCTGCCCTCAGCCTCAACGCGAAGTTTCGCTGGAAATAGCATCGCATATTTGAAGCCACCTTCCCGTAATTTCTTCTTTACTTCCAGGAACGTCCGCCTACGCTTCTGCACCCCCTGCGTAAAGTCCAGAAAGAAGGTGATCTCGGCGTTGTCATACCGAAGTATGGGGCTGTTCCTTGCATTTTGGAGAATCACATCTCTATCACGGAAATTAAGGACTCTTGCCAATAAAGGACGTGGAGGGGCACCTGGTCTCGGGCGCCCACCTGGAACTCTGTGAGCTCGCTCCACGACAAAGAATTTACTAAGTCCTTTGGGTTTCAGGTGGTTCAATATTAGGTCTTCCACAAAGAGATCCGGAGTTTGCCCCTCCGCTCTCTCCGGCACCCCCAAAATGCGCAGGTTGTTTCGTTGAAGACGTCCTTCATAATCGTCCAGCTTCTGCTCCATGGACTTGCGGGCGGTTTGCAGTTCTCTCACGTCACCCTGCAGCTGAGTAACATCGCCAAGTAAGCTCGAGGTTGTGATCTCCACTTGCTGGACTTCTTAGTTAATTTTGGAGAGGTCCGCTCTAATAAGGTTCATTTCGATGGAGAGGGAGTCCATTTTATGCTCCATCGTGGTTTTAATTCCGGATATGGCGTCCATGACGTCTTTTAAGGTCAGTTCTGGACTTTACCCACCAGGGTCAGTTGCAGATTTACTTTTGAGCTGGAGGTCCTGTAGAGCGTCTTTGGGGAGGGTGTATCGGTCCAATTTATTGGATTGGGTTGGTTTGGGCCCCCTCGCCCCCGTCGTTTTGGCTTTTTCCATCGTGTGTCCCTGAGAGTCCAGGCAATCGCGGCGTAACTGCCACTCCGCACGGCCCCCAACAGGTCACTGCGCAATTTCAGTATGGGGCCCAAGTTCGATGGTGCGGCTGCCGGCAGTCACTGTGCCGGAGGGGGGACCTCCCACCCCCGCCTCCGATGTACAGGTTCCGGGTGTGGGAAGCAGGCGATGACAAGGTCCACAGCGCTGCACAGTCGCCAGCACCCCAGGTCCTATGGCACGGGTGTCCTCAGTGCACAGGCAATGCACGGTGCCCAACTGCCAGACGTGGCTCACCGAGGGCCTCAGGGTATCTTCAACGGGGGGGGGACCCCGGGGCGCCCAACACCCGTCCGCTATTGCCGATTGGCTATCTTCCCGCTGGATCAGCGGCTGGTGCAGGTCCAATAGAGGGGGGGGAGGGGGGGCGCCGCCCCGCAGGCGCCGTCAGGGCGATAGTTTTTGTGGCCTTCGGTAGCCCCAACCACCACACCTCAGGGGTCACCGTCTTGTGGTGCAAGGATTTACGTGCCGTCGCACTCCGGTCCCCCTCCACCACCGCTCTCCACGCTACTAGCGCTCCACCGCTCCCCACGCCCACACCGCAAGCGTGTCGCTCCCGCCGCAGGTACCGGTGATTTCAGCCGCTCACTTCACAGGCGCGACCCAGGACGCCCGCTGGTCGAGGCCGCGCCTCCAGACACCTCCGCAGGCAAGGCCAGCACTTTAGTCCCCGGCTCCAGCTCGCGTGCAGGCCGCAGTGCCACGGGGCTCGTACCTCCCGTTTCGATCGGTCTTGGACTCCGAAAGTCCCGGGATCAGAACCGCTTGCAGTTGGGAGCAGGAGCCCTCACCGTGGGCCGGATCTGTGTGCCGGATAGTCTTTAATTAGGAAAGGATCGGCGGGGCTGAAGGATCAAGCGGCCATCGCGCTTCGCGGCTTGGCCACGCCCCTTGCTTTATTTTCTTAGTAGTAGTGAAACCACTTCCAACATACAATGCTACTACATAACTTGAAATGTAATCTAGCATCCTGACATAAGGAGTATAGAAAACATGCAGAAAATATGCATCTGTATATAGATAGGCATATTCGCCTTCTGAAGGGCTCTAAAGCCCCCACGATATGAGTTTGGTTTCCCCCAGGCTCATCTTAGCCTTTCATCATTCTGGTATTGATACAATAGGTAACACTACACAACGTTTGTAGTCTGGCATAACTTTTTAGATTATAAATTGTATATTTCTTAGATAAAACAAAACAGATTTCAAGAAAGGTTAAGGTTACATCGCGTTGTATACGGCAACACCTATAAAAAGACACAAAATTACTCAAATCCTTCAAAGTACTGTAAATCTTCCTGCAAAGATACACAGAACTAGGCCAGGTATTTGGAGTAATGCTTGTCATTCAGAATTAGGGGCATTTCAAAATATGTACTATTTATTGTTTAAGAGTTGTAGTCTACACTCCTGTTGAAAACGTTACAGTGAGTTTCAATGACTAGGGCCCTGAATACAAGCGGCCTAGTTAATTACAAAATGCGTGGTACCTACTTGTACAGAACATATTGGAATTATAGGTTTTGCACCTAGGGGCCAGATGTATCAAGGGTTTTACAGGTCACAAACGGGCCGATTCACAGAATCGGCCCGTTTGCGAACGGTAAAAAGCCTTTTGGGATGTATCAACCCAAAAGGCATTCGCAAAATAGGTAATCGCAATTTTGCGAATGCAGTTAGGGAATCGCGATTCCCTAAATGCAATGCAAGAAGCATTCTCAGAATGCGACTTTGCATTAAGGAATCGCAAATTACCACCAACTTCAAGTTGGTGGTAATTTGCAAATCCTTAGAAAAATGCACAAAATTGCATTTTTCTAAGTGCCCTTAGGGCATGTGTGTGCGCCACATGTGCACACTTACCTTTTTTGGGGTACATCAGGGGGGCCTTATGTCCCCCTGGCACCCTTGCAATTGCATTCGCAATTTGCATTTACCTATTTGGTAATCGCAAATTGCGAATGCCTTCCCATTCATTCCTATGGGCCTCATAGGAATGAATGGGAAGGCATTCCCTAATTGTGAAGCGCAATTTGCAATTCGCTAATAGGGAATGTTAAGGATTCGCAAAAAAATTGAAAATCCTACATACATTGCATTCTACGATTCTAAAATAGCAAATCGGTAAAATTCGCTATTTAAGAATTGCAAAAGCAATTCTTGATACATCTGGCCCTAGAACTGCATCTCCACAAATTTCCGCAGGTAAATCTCAGCATGTCAAACCTAACAAAATTTACCTGGGGAAAAAAGGCCCGGTAAATACCAAGATATATGGCTTTAGTGTAGAAAGCACCATTTTGGGCAAAATCATAATTGGTGCTAGTTATCAAGCACAAAAATTTCAGATCCAGTGATGTTGGATTTTATTAGTTATAATTATCGCACTGCACTCCAGGGCATTTATAATCTGGGCCCAAGTAGAGTTATGTAATGCATGGTACAAAGTTGTGCAGTCTGAATAGCATCCTTTACCATGCTTGTGCAGGGAAGAATATGTGCATGCAATGTGTTTTTGTGAATGAACATGGCTTCTTTTATGCTTTATTCATTCTGTACATGTTTATTTGCCTCAAGTAAATGTGTCGCACATTTACAAATGCACATTTTATTTGAAGGAGAAGCGCCTGGTCAAGCTGTTGGAAAGCTGGAGTTGTGTGGTAGTCTACGTATTGGTGCAGTACTTGTCTTCCTCCTACTTTTTTTGTAGTCTTCAGAGTAGGTATACTGATGCGTTCAGATAAAATCTGCATGTATTTTCCAGTTGCTATCAAACTAGGTAGAAGGTGGTCCTTTAGTGGGAAACCTAGATGTTGGAAAATGTGGAGAGGTTTGGCATGGTAGGGAAGATGCTTTTGATAACTTTGTTCACTTGAAGGACGACTGATATATAAAAATCCCAGATTACTCCGAAGTGTATTCATTTTTAAAAAATATTTTATTCGTCATTTTCTACATAACACAAACAGACAAAGAAAAGAACCTTTTTCAACACAACACTTCAGGTCGCTTGCTCCCTCTAGAAAGGGAGGTTTATTAACAATGTTGGTATTGTTTACCTTGCCTGTAACAAATGTATCTGTTCCCTCACTACACACTCTGCATTAGGTACTTAGCTGTAGGATTAAGTATTCCCTCTGAATGTGCAAGGCCTCGTCCTTTTTATTATCACTGCTGGCAAGGCTCAGAGCCCTTTATTTCTGTCTCTTCTCCAAAGTTAACTATATATGTCCCTTGGGTCTATGAGGAAGAGTCACCTGGCACTTTGAATAGTATGGATCATGTCAGCCCAGAGTTCTAGGTCTTCAGCCGCCTCTTAATCCTTTCTAGTATTTCTCAGTACCAGGACCTACTCAATCATGTCTTTCACCTAGATTTCTACCCCGTGCACTCTAGGATTCATCCAGTGGACTGCAATTCAATGTTTTGCCAAGACTGATCCCAAAAGCGCATACCTGTATTGCAACTTATCTTTTCTGGGTTTTGGGATTATTCCCAAGAGGCATTGTTTTATAGTGACCTCCAGGATATTATCCATTGCTGTATGCATCCTTGCCATCACCTTTTCCCTATATTCCACTACCATACTATAGGACCGAATCATGTGAAGGAGGATTCACCTTCCCACATCTCAGATATGAAGATGATGTCTCCGGGTGTATACTCTTAATCTTATACAGGGTCAAGTATGTACGATGTAGGAAATGGAAGTGCGTCAAATGGAACCTAGCTCTGCTTTGTATTTTGTTTAGCCTGCTGTTAAGTTACTTCCCATTTTTTTTGTTAATGGTTCCTGAATGCCCTCCTCCCATTGTGGTCTTACCCGCAAAGGTTGCCCGTTTCTGTCTGCCTTCAAAGCCTTGTATAATTGTGAGACCAATGTATGACTCCCTCCTGAGTATAAAATCACTTCAGGTGTTGGTGATGACTCAGACACCTTTAGGAATTCTGTCCAGATCTCCCTTACCATCCTGGGCAACTTTGCAAACTGCAAAAAATTGCCTGATCACACCCCAAGTGCTTCCCGGGCTTTCTTAAATGTTATGAAGGTTTCTCCAGGATACATGTCACCCAGTGTGCAACATCCTCCTCCCTCCATTCTGTCACAACCATGTTGCAACTAATTTCTTGGAATTGTTGCAAGGACCAAAATACCAGGCTTCTAATGAATGGGCTTCAGTTCAGGACTCTCTTCACTGCTACCTCTCAGGCTCATCCTGTCTGCTGCACTATATATGGATAACCAGTCAAATTTCTTACTTCAGTTGATGTCATCGTGGGCAGACCAAGTTCCTTAAGTCAGATGGTCCTTAAATGTCAGTTCTTCATTTTTTACCTGTGAGGACCTCCGTTTTGGGTGACTAGAGTTTTATGTGGTTGGTTAGCATCCATAGGTCCATTGCTTAAATGCAGTAATCTTTTGCTGGAGCAGTGTAGGTCCAGTTGGTTTCCAGCTTTAGGATGATCTAGGTATCATCCGTGTGGTTTTAACATAATAAATTTGAAGTACCGGAAGAGGATGATAATGGAGTGAAGTAAGTATTGAGGAGTTTTCGCAAGATGATAGCACCTTGCAGCACCCGAGAGTTAGTATAGAATTAAGGCAGTGAGTATGGTGGGAGCATGATGGTGCTTTATCTGCCAAAAAGGTATTGGAAGATTGAGTTTAAAATGATTCCTTCCATGATAAAATCTTCTAGCCTCTGTAGTTGGGTGAATTGGTGGACTGAATAGCAGACAATCCCATGTGTAGTATGTGGCAACTCCCTTCCTATCAGCTGTGGTCTTCAGGTGAAAATTAGGGTGTATAGTGTTCTTCTGCCAGGATGAAAGCCATTTTGACAATTAGTGAGAAGGTTGTTTTCTTCCAAAATTTGGAAACTTCATTAAAAGCAGCTCTTTCAATCAGTTTGCAAAGAAATTTGGTATTGGTCAATATCAAGCTGAATCAGCTGAATCAAGGTTATTCTTCTGTATGATTGGCTTGGTGTTAGAGATATTGAGGTCATTTGGAATGATGTCTTGGTTTATGGAGTTGCAGGTGATGCTTCTTGCCTAGATAGAGGGATTAGTGGAGACTTGGTTGTATTTAAAAGCTCAAGATGGACAAGTGTCTGATGGGGAGCCAGCTGGGAGGCTGGCCCTGATAATTTTTACAATGTGTTCTGTCGGATAGAACAATTGTTTAGTGTCGAGGATAACCTATCCAGATCAATCAAATGTTAGAGGGCTGAGTCCAAGACACACCAAACAAAGAAACAAACATAATTAATATGTTATCTTTTTTATATAACCATTAAATGTCTCGTGGTATATATGGCTGTTGCATAATTGAATCACAAGACAAACACATGACTTAAACAGGCTGATATAACATACAGTGTGACAGTGTTACATACATATTTACAAAAATTACCCAATACACGAATCAAGACACAATATAGAAACTTTTTGAGAAATCTGCCTGTTGTCCTATATATTGTTCATTTCAACCCTGTATTTTCTTGGCAGTGATTTCTAGGGGTGTAATGACTATGGACGTGATATAGTCACATATTAATTAAGTTTGTTTCTTTGTTTGGTGTGTCTCGGACTCAGCCCTCTAACATTTGATTGATTTGGATTTGTTATCCTCGACACTAAGCAATTGTTCGATCCGACAGAACACATTGTAGCAATTATCATACATACCCAGGTTCTGAGGAATACAGGGTTACCCCATTATAGTTAATGGGAGGCTGGTCTTGGGCAAGTTCTTGAACTGGATGGAGAAGAGTTGTTTGAAAATTGCCACAATGTGTTCCTGCCACCACAGATTCTCTTGTATGGTCTAAGGATAGAGGGTACTAGGTGAATTACCTCTGAGGTAATGTGTCAGTGTATTGGTTTTCACGACAAGTTGGTATGCAGGGGGATCATACATGGTTTGGAGGTAGTGTGATCTTGATAGGTGTAGGCAATGATGTGAACTTCTGAGTTGAGCCTGCAAAGTTACTTCTAGTGGAATTCTGCTTTGGAGCTCCATTGGGAGTCATGGTCCTTCCGCCTGTTTTATTAGCGTATTATACATCCTTGTGTGATACTAGAAGGGGAGCTTGTCAGCACAGTCATTTCACTTCCATCAATTGATATTCCAAGGTTTTGTTTCCTGTCTTCAACGTCTTTACTTTTGTGTTGAGCCACATTGTTTTTGGTCCGTGGTCCAGGCAAAAGGAGTTCTTGACTAGTATTAATCTATTGAAATCTCTGTAATGCCCAGTCTTTTATACATTTGGAATAACAATGATGTGATGAGGCGGGAGCTGAGTGTGATGAAGCTGAGCTTATTCTAATGTATGTAGAAGGTATACTCCTGCCTCAAAATGCTAAGGGAGGGGTATAGGGAAAAGAAAAGGAGAATGCAAGACAGAGGGAATGACCCAAAGACATTATTGTCTCCCTGGGCAGGGCAACAGTGCTTTACATGCTTCTACTTATACACATCAAGCCAAAAGGAAGGGAGCAGAAAGAAAAGTTACCATCCTTTCTTTCAAGGACACCCATCCAGAATAGCTCCAAGAACTAATCAAACTATCCCAAGCACTTCCAGCCCTCAACAAACGTAAAAATCAACAACACCACTTTGAAGATTCATGTAGAATGCTATGCTCCTCTGAAAACCTGTGCCCCCAATCCATCAGCACCCTGGTAAACCAAAGAACCTATGGAAAACAAGCATGTTTTCAAGCATGGATCTCAAGCATTGATCTCAAGCATTGAGATCAAAATGCCAGGAGGACCTTACCCTTCTGAAAAAATCTGCTCCAGCCAGCATAACCACAGCTAAAGTCACTACTAGACCATTGTCAATTGTGAAATTAGCAGAAGGAAAGTCATCTTTAAGGCAGTCAAGCAGTGTAGCAGCACATCCTAGGACCCACTATCTCACCATCAGCCAACAGAGGCAATGTTGTTATCAACCCCTTCTTCATGAAGAAAAACAATGAAATCACATCCAGCTTCACAAGTTCACCATCATCATCAACACTACCACCTATACCCAGTTGTCACACCACTGACAGATCAAACACTATCTCCCACACAAACCTCTATAACATTCTGAACACATTCAAGCCACCTCCTACAAAAATAATGTGCTCCTGTCCTCCATCATCAAGTCTCTGCAAGGAAAAGCAGTCACACCCCTCCACATTGTCAATGCCTAGCTCACCCACGGCACCTTCGTGAGAGCCTCAAGACTGCTCATATCCTCTCCTTGCTAAGAAAGCCCAGACTAGATCCAACTGACCTCGGCAGCTTCTGTTCTATAACCCACTTCCCATTTGTTGAAAGAATTGAGAAGGCAGTTACCATCCAGCAGCCGAGGGCACATCAGCAAGAATAATATACTTCAAGTCTTTCAACTGGGTTCACACCATGCTGCAGTATTGACAGAATCATGCGCCAGCTGGTTAACAACGCCCTCTTCCTCAGTGACAATAACAACATACATGGAGGATGGGTGCTCCGTTTTCTATCCTTCCTGCATCTTATTACAGCTCGTTTTTCCAAACATGAGTTATGGTTCAGGCTTCATAAATGCCCAATCTTTTCAATACCAAGAATATTTAATGGAAGTTGTATCATGCAATACCAGGAAACTCATATTCAACATTCTTTGTGTTGTAGAGCTTCTCCACATAGATCAAGAGGGTTGTAAACTAAACTAACATCCTATTCTGTAAATCATATGAAGGTAATATGTGCAGGTAAATCCATTATTACGGAACAATATTAAAAGAAATGTGCTTAAACTTACCTACACACTACCAATTTCCTAAAACTTCTTTTGGGGGAATGATGCTCAAATATCTTGTTAAAGTTGCTTTTTCTCACTATTCCCCTGTATTAAATATATGTACATCCAAAAAGAAATGAAACGGTTGTTATTAAGAAGTGTTGATCACGACATGACAAAATTGTATCAATCTGTGTGAAATATGCCTGTATTTGTGTAATCTGTACTTTACGTCTGGTTATACTGCCAATAAAAAAAACAATTAAAAAAAAAGTTGCTTTTTCTGTCCTTTTAAGTTGCTGCAACTGACTTTGGGTGTTTAGAATAGGCTACTTGTCATAGACAGTCCTAAAAAGTAGAATCTGATATTCCACATCACACTAAGTTGATTGGTCCAATGCAAGATAAAAGACATTTATAATTCATTGTTCTGAACTGTTTTGATTGAAACCCCCCAAAACCCCTCAAAATAATAAATACTTCTATGGTGTGAACAATATTACTGACAAAGTTTACTTTTGAATGCTCCTATTCACCACATGTAGTTCAAAAGAACTAATACACATTGCACCCGAACAGCAAACGCAGACACCCCATAGCTAATTTTAAAATGGCTGAGATGATCTCTGCCCACTTGTTTGACTTGTAGCTCCCCCCCGAACTTTGAGTCTAGTTGCGCCCGTGCCTTCCATCCTAGCTAACTAAAATATAAGATTTTGTATACTGTTGCACAGAGGGAAGTGTGTGAAAAGGTAGTCCTCACTTCCCAAGATGTGCTAAAGAATTAGCCGTGATAATTTCTCATGCACAACAACATGCATGAGAAAGTTACACATAAAACAGGTGGCGAGAAATCTTTTTCCGAACATTCTGTTAGGAAAACAAGCATATGTACAATAACCTGTTCACAAATCTGCAATGGTTTCATAATACAAAATAGTTGCAAGGTTATACTGTGTTACCCCTGCAAGGGCAAAGGACAGGTGTCATTAATTCGTACAACTATGTTATAGGTCAAATGTGGATGGGTAAAGATCACCACGTTATTGTACAGAACCTTCCCACGCCAAGTCACACTTTCCAACCAACAAGCTAGTCAGAAGTCAACTTATCACACAACACGACACCACAACAAATATAACACACATCATACAATTTCTTACCACAACTTACCCAATGAGTAGCACCAATCACATCATTTCTAATCAGGTCACATCTCCCTGCTACCAGAAGACACTGCTCTGTTTCTCCCCATACCACTCCATTAGAGGAACGATACCCACAGCCAAGTGGACACCACAGAACTCCTTCAAGAATACTGTGAAATAACCTTAGACACTGACATGCTGAGTACCCACGAACAATAAAACATTAGCATACACAATTTACCCCTCATTGCTCAGTTTTGTGAGTTGTTGCTAGAACAAGAGACTAACTTCATTATTCATTTTTCCATGGTACTGTCCATCAACAGATGCTAGCAGATAGCAGGTTAATGTCTCTCGGTAGTAAAGCACTCTACAACTACAATGATAATGATGACCAAGTTGATAGTGAGCACATCACAAGGAGAGTGAGAGCACAACTACATAATTATCATTGAAATCTCAACCCCAGTTAAAAATACACACAAACTAGACCAATTAATAATGTATACTCTTAACTCAATATAGGGGTACAGGGGGCGTGGCCAATCTGGCGACTAAGTAGGACGTGCCGGCTCGTCGCTCCGTCCCGCCGGCAGGGCCCACAGCCTAGGCATCGAATAGCTGGGCTGGAAAGGGGTCCCCAGGCCTCTGCTTCCCCTGCAGAACTCTTGGGGAGGCCCTGGAGCCGATACGGAGTGGAGAGGTGCGATCGCGGACGGAGTTCCAGGTACCTTACCAGCTCCCCGCTCGCGGATCCGCAAGAGACGGCGGGGCTGCCTAATACAGGTCCCGGACGCAGGGCCTGAGCGAGGGTGTGGCCTGCAGCAGACTCGAGAGGCAGGAAGGCACGGCCAAGAACAGAAGCGGCCCATGGCCCTTTCCCGGAGCAGAGCGACCGGGAGGAGGCTGCCCGGATCACCACCAAAGAAACTGAGCTGTAGTCACCAACTCCACACCCGGGAGACGGAGCCGAAGGCGCGCCAAAGGCAAGCCCGTCTGCGCCCGTCCGCATCCGGACGGGGCCAGGGCCAGTCTTCATGCCCAAATTCTGTGCTACTCCCCTACAGAGTTGACATTTTTGCATGTTAGCAAGACTCTTGATAGTGCCACTCGCATTAAACTCAACAACCTTGGGATCCTGAAGTATAGACCTCTTCCCCGAAATTCACCTGACACTTCGCCGCCAGGAGCGCCACACCAGACAAAAGCCTATTTGTGACCCCTCAATCCAACTGGGCCATGAACAAACCGAACTTACAGTCACATATCTGAACACCAGCTCTTTGGTCAAAAACCAATTAGACATCTTTCAGCTCTTGGACTCTGACAAACCGGACATACTTCTCCTCACCGAAACCTGGCTCACTGAAGAGTCCACCCCTGATATATTAGCAGCATTGCCCAATAGGTATTACATTATTCAGGCTAACAGGGGTGCGGGGAAAGCAGGGGGAGGAGTCGCAGCGATTATACATCAAAAGCTACAGTTTACATCGTTAGCGGTGGCTGGTATGCCATCAGTCGACAGCCTAATCTTAAAACTTGATTCCCCTCACTCCCCCCTGATTTGTGTATTGATCTATAGACCCCCATATCATATGGCACTATTTCCCCACCTATTGGGTGAAAAGATCTCCCAATTTGTCATTAACTATGCAAAAGTCATCATTATTGGAGTCTTTAATTATTGGACCAATGACATTTTGGAAGGTGGCAGCCCTGCTGAATTGACAGAACTGCTTTCTTGGCTAAATTGTACCTAGCATGTGAATGCGGCAACGCACATAAAGGGTCACACGCTTGACCAAGTCTGGACATCTAATTTGAGGGTCTCTAATTTAGGGATCACCCCGTGCACTTGGTCAGACCACCACTTTATAACATTTATTCTCGCCAATGTTCACTCAACTAAACCCCACCCGAAGGTAGGCCGCATGGCTGGAAATTGGAGACGTGCCAATTTGGGAGATTTCTGTAATATGCTAGCCACCACTGCTCCGTTAGAGCAGCAGTCTATTAACAACCAAGCAGAAAGTATCAAATCTTGGCTCGAATCTGCAAGCGATAGCTTTGCTCCCATAAAAAAAATCAAACCTCGAGACCTCACAAAGCCCAACGCTGGTTCTCTGACGACTTAAAACTTAAGAAACTCGCCCTGTGTCAAGCCGAATGTAGCTGAAGACCTAATTACTCCCCAGACAAAAAAGAGACATTTGTGGTACAGTTAAAAGAATACAAAAGTACTATCCTGCAAACCAAGGCGGCTTACTTCTCCAATAAAATTTTAAACTCTGCTAATAAATCCAAAGAAATTTTTGCTATTGTGGATGAATTATCCAAGCCTGATAGGGTGACAGCGAAGCCTGCTCCCACTCAAGCCCTATGTGATTCCCTCAACACCTACTTTATAGATAAAATCGCCAGTATCAAAGCTAGTATTCCGACAAATACTTATCCAGCGGTCCCACCAACTATTTGTAAGAGCCCCCTACTACTAGACCAGCTCCCACCTATCTCCAGGGAAGTCTTTTTTAGCCTTCCGAGGAAGGCTAGTGCTGGCTCCCCCACCGATTGTTGCCCTCCGCATATATTAAGGGAAGCCTTCCTTATCTGCCTGGACCCCCCCCCCCCCTTACGCTCCTTAATACCTCCCTCAAGCAGGGCATTGTCCCAAACGTATTTAAAGAGGCAGAAATTGTTCCAATATTAAAGAAACCTGGGGCGTACACCCTAGCCCTTACAAATTACCGCCCTATCTCTTTGCTCCCCTACCTGGCTAAGGTCCTGGAAGTAGTCTCAGTTCCTTTATCGAAAGCTCTCACTTTCTTGACCCCCACCAGGCCTGCTTTCGACCAGCTCACTCCACTGAGACCGTTATTGTGAGAAGTTGGCCTGGCATATGCTGTTCACTAATTAAAGTGGACACCTTGCACCAGAACAATTCGACTCTTATGGTAGATAGGTTTAAGACAACCTTTATAGAAAGCTATCCTAGTGGTAGCTGTGGAGAGCAGCCTTCAGGCTAAGTCTTGAAGGAATGTAAAGCAGCTTGTTTTACCACACAATCTCTTGAATCACCAAATGAAAAGACACCACACAGGTATATATATCAAATATATATGTATTTATTAATAAACACTCTCGACTAATCTCTTTATGAGATTAGAGGTCAGGAACATATGTACAAGTCAAATGTTATTACAATAAGTTTGGCACAATCGAATATCACAATCTTAGTTTGCTAGAACTAGGTCTAGGGCATCTAGAATCGAGGGACCCCCAAGAACCACCCCAGGTAGTTGTAGGAGACCCACAGGGGACGGACGCGGTGACCTGGCACCGGTGCGAATCCTGTACGAGTCTATGCACTCAGACGCGATTGAGATATCAATGTTAAAGGTCCCTTGCGTGTTCGAGGCGAACACACCGATCGGTCCTTGTACGAGTCGAAGGACGCGGTCACAGATAGAGATGCAAGGGAGATGGACGCGCTGTGTCTAACACAGACGCGAACCTTGTGCGAGTCAGTGCAATGGAGATCTCAGAGTTACAGGCCCTTTGTGTGTTCAAGGCGAACACCGATCGGACTCAGTACGAGTCGAAGGATACAGTTTTAGATAGTGTTGCAAAGGAGATGGACGCGGTGTGTCTAACACAGACGCGAACCCTGTATGAGTCAGCGCAATTGTCGCACTTAGAAAGTTAGAGTTTTAGGACGCTTCTAGGGAAGCTACAAGCAAGTCACTTACAGGGTAAGTAGTTCTAGGGCCCACACCCACAGGAGCACCGCAGTGCTGAAGTTACCTCACCCAGGGGAGCCGGGTGCATAGGTGTTCTTTGGTGTTGGGTCGCGGCGTCGTTTTCAATGGGAGCCAGTGAAGACTTGCTGCTTGCGGCGACAGGAGAAGTGTCCGGAGGAATCCAAGCCTGGATTCGGAAGATGGAAGACCTGAAAGCAGAGGGGACAGTGTTCAAAGTCACTTGGCAGTGACTCGGGGCAAGGAAGATGGATGCCCACCGTCGTCGCAAGATTCAGGTCGTTCGCGGTTGCCTTGACTCTTCAGCCACGAGGTCCAGGAGGCGTCGACGACGACCAGGAGCTGGATTCGGCGTGTCCCACGATGTCTGCAGCTTACTGCGGTGTCGGCGACTCGATCGGAGCCAACAAGCCTTGGTAACAGCAAGTCTCGGGGAAAGTGTGAAGAGGCAATGGCGCAGACCAGCAAGGTCTGGGGGACTCACCCAGCGAGGATAAGTCAGGGCAGGCCTGGAGCAACCAGGGGAGCCCTTTGGTTCTTTTAGAAAGTCTTCTGGGGACCCACAAGCCGGCTGGCAAGGGATCGCGAAGACGCCTCGGGAGGATTCACTCACAGGGGCCCACGGTCAATCGGGATGTGGTAGGCCTCTGATCTTAGGAGGGATTCCTGCTGGAGGCTGGGACCACACGTGGTCCAAAGCACAAGTTCGTGGAACGTTGTGAAGGGGTTGCACTCGACAATAGTGCACGGTACCCAGGGGTCGCGGTTCCTCGTTACTCTTGGGGTCCACTGGCCTCAGCTTCGCTGGGGACTCACAATGGCCTTTGAGAAGTCAGGAAATCCACTTCTTGGGCTGCAGGGACTTCGGATTCCGGCGGGAGCGGCGTAGTTTGCGACCGTCGTTTGTAGTTTTTGGTGCCTGCCAAGCAGGGGAGTCACTCCTTGACTCCAAGGGAGATTCTTCAGTCTTCCAAAGGTAGTGGAATGTCGAAGGTCCGGGATTCTGCTTGTAGAGCGTCGTCCAGGGAAAATCTAGGGTGCAATGCACAGGTTCCCCCTCTTATACTAAAAGAAAGGGAGGGACTAGCTCTATGACCCTACCTATGGGAGGGTCAGGGGAGTGGGTGGCTACACTCACTTCCCTTTGTCCAGTTTCGCGCCAGAGCAGGGGCAGGTAGCCCCTGAGCCGGTTTGAACTGGGGTATGCACAGAGGAGCCTTCTGCTCCCCCAGTGCAGGACTTCAAAGCACTCTAAGAGTGCACCCACCCAGCCCCTATACACTAAACCCTGTCTGGAAGGTGGTCACACCCCCTTGGGACAGGATATCTATTGTTGGGCTTCCTCCACTGCGAGTGTGGTCATCAGCAGGAGGGCAGCCCAGTGTCTGTGACTGGTGGCATCCATTTTGTGATGCCAGGGCTCTGCAGGATTCTACCGCGTTTCCACAGTAGGTACATGTCTGTCCCTCTAGAAGGGTGGAATGCTACCCCCGCCGCCAGGACTGGCGGGGGGTAGTATTCCAAGATGTTTGACACCAAACACGACATGTGTCGATGCAGCCATTCCAAAGTTAGCATTTTACCGCAAGGATATAATGCACTTAAAAGTATATGGTTTAACCGCATCCACAAACAACACCAGAGAATGGACTCTGAGAGCTGCAGAGGGCCCTGCTCAGGCAGAGGCACCCCCTCACATAGAAGCCAAGCACCCTGCCCTCAGAATTGATAGGGCCTGCCTTAGGGGTGACTGATAGGTTCATATGTGTGTGCAGGAGAGATATAGGGGACCTATATCTCAGTGAGAGTGCTAGCACCACCTCACCCAGGCTGCAGTAGCAGGCCTGTGGTGTCAGATTTAGTCTGCTTCCCAGGGGTGGCTTAATACATGCTTCAGCCCCTGGTAGGCCTGTGAAGTACCTATGCCCTTAGTACCTAAGGTACCATATACTAGGGACTCATAAGGTACCACAGTATCCAATCACTAGGGCACCTAGAGTGCACTCCAAGTCGTTTAAAGAGAAAGCAGATAGGCTGGGGACCTGAATAGCAGGTTCCCAGCCAAACTAAGTCAAAAACCAACAAAACACCAGGAAAAAAGTGGGGGCAACCATGTAGTCAGATTCCACCTTCCTACAGTTATTCTCACGGTCGTGGATGAACTTAGGAAGGGGCGGACATGGGCACCACTCAGGCCTTGGTTCTTCTTGATCTCTCGGCAGCCTTTGACATGGTCGACCATGATCTTTTGGTCGACCGTGTCAGCAGTGCTGGGATCCGGGGCCCGGCTCTTGAATGGATCATATCTTTTCTCAGCGATCGCTCCGAGGCTGCCCGTCTTGCTCATATTTCCTCCCCCAAAATGAAACTGGCTTGTGGAGAGCCGCAGGGCTCTTCTCTCTCACCGCTTCCATTTAACCTGTACCTACTGCCCCTGATCCGCTCCCTTGGAGAAAGGAATGTCGGCACCTTTAACTATGCCGACGACCTCCAACTGATATTTGACATCAATCAATCGACCTCGTCTGTTCTTAACTTCCAATCCACCATGCGATTTATAAGCAAGTGGATGAACTGCAGCCATCTGAAGCTCAATCCCGATAAAACGGAGCTGATCCTTATAGGTGGGCAAGCCAACCCCTGGAATTCCAACTTCTGGCCACCTGAACTGGGAAACCCCCCACTACCAGCATGTTCAACTAAAAGTCTGGGTATCACCATTAGCAGTGATCTGTTGGTGAAAGCCCAGATTGGGACAGTGGTCTCTTCCTGCTTCTTCCAGTTGCGAAGGATCAGGAAGATTAGTAGATGTTTTACCATGGAGGCCCTGACCCAGGTTATCTTGGCCTTAATCATTTCTCGCATTGACTACGCCAACTCGCTTTGCGTGGTCATCCCGGCATATCAACTAAAACGTCTGCAACTAGTGCAAAATCAGGCAGCCAGACTGATTTACCACCAGCCCAAATGGCACCATGTTACGCCATT
Organism: Calotriton arnoldi; assembly: GCA_963921515.1. Lineage (NCBI taxonomy): Eukaryota > Metazoa > Chordata > Amphibia > Caudata > Salamandridae > Calotriton > Calotriton arnoldi. The sequence continues at coordinate 2,165,614 of CAWUFW010000476.1, read as the reverse complement.
AATGGTCAGACTTCATTGGCTTCCAGTAGCCAAACGTTGCGCATTCAAGCTAGGGTGCATCACCTTCAAGGCTCTTCATGGCAGCAGTCCAGCATTTATATCCTCCCGATTCAGCGCTATGTTCCTCTCCGGTACCTTAGGTCTTCCCATCTGAATTTGTTGGTCATCCCATCGTCAAAACGGAAGAAACACCGGGGACTAAGATTTGCGGTCCTGGCTCCTCAATTCTGGAATTCTCTCCCTCTGGAGATTAGATCTCTGACCTCTTATGCTCTGTTCAGGAAACAGTTAAAGACCTGGCTGTTCCGACAAGCATATGGCTAAAATCTCCTTTGCAGCAGTTTCTCCTGGACTTTAGCGCCATGAAACCTTTTGGTGTCAAGCGCTTTACAAGAACTTTTAACATAACATAACATCCTAATACAGGTCCCAGACGCAGGGCCTGAGCAAGGGTGTGGCCTGCAGCAGACTTGAGAGGTAGGAAGGTGCGGCCGAGAACAGAAGCGGCACGTGACCCTTTCCTGGAGCGGAGCGACCTGGAGGAGGCTGCCCGGATCACCACCAAAGAAACGGAGCTGTAGTGACCAACTCTGCATCCCGGAGACGGATAGATCCGGCAGATGGCTGCGCGAGCCCACTGGCCCCCCCCTCCCTCCGATGAAGCGCTCCGAATAAGGTCAGTCGCATCCCCCCTTGGGAGACAAAAGGGAATAGGCGGGGGGCCCGCAAGCAGCCGGACAGCACAGAACGGTCCCGGTTGCGGGTCCCAGTGATCTGGACCCGAGGAGCGGTAGGAGCGGGCGAAGGGGTCCCAGCAAGTGGAGGACACACAGCCCTCCTTCGGGTGGCATTCCTCGCACCCATCCCCCTCGAAGACACAAGGACCTGTGAAAAGCGTCCTCACGCCCTTCCCTCGTGTGGTGACCCAGGATCCGCTAGCAGGCTGAGCGTGCAGCGCAAGTTCTCAAATATAGGGGTGGCGTGACCTCCTGCAATGCCGAAAAGACAGCGAGCCAACCTGAAGGGCCTCAACCCCCCACTCCCCAGTGCCCTGAGTGCGCTAGAGCGGCTACTCGAAGAGTCCCTTCTTCGCCCCCCACCCCCTCCCCCGAGTTGAGAGGCACAGGGACTAGATCTGGCGCCCAGCCACGGAACCCCCGAACAGAGGGTCCCCGAGAAGGTTGAGCGGAGGCAGGCCCTAAACGCTCTACACTCGGAGACAGCATTCTTCCACACGCCCCTGCCGACTGAATCGGGACCTACCTTGAGGTTGTACACAGGGTGTATCTAGCCAACCCACTGACGAAACAAGAGGCAGGCCATACACGACATCCCCAGCCACACTGAAGATACCTGACAGCACTGAGGAACTCAAATTTAGATCCCCAGCTAGGGACGAAACTCCACGCTCAACAATATGGCATCCAGTAAAGGGAAAAAAAGGGCACTCAGTTAAGGAGCTTCTCCTTAAAACGCCTTCCTCCGGCACCGAAACACCGATTTCCTTTCCAGGGGCCTCAATAGATACAATTGTCGGTGACACCGAGGCCCCCATTACCCGCTCCTTCCTGGAAACACTGTTTGCCTCCTTAAAAGACGATCTACAAACATTGAAAAAGGAGCTGGCACAAGAAATTAGAGAGGTGCGTCAAGGCCTGGATTCGCTGGGAGACAGTGTACTCGTTGGAAACGCAAGGCACCACCAGGGACGAGGAGATAGAGCAACTTCAACAAGTAGTCCTCCACCTTAGGTACCAGCACCTGGACCTCCAGTCGCATGCTGAAGATTTAGAAAACTGGTCCCGACTGAATAATATTCGAATCCGAGGCATTCCGCAGGGAGCGGAGGGTCAAGATATTGCCTTATTTGAGGACGAACTCTTTCGCTCTATCCTGGGTGCCCCACCAGATAAAAAAATTAAACTGGATCGCACGCACCGGGCAAGCCTGAGAAGGCCCCCTCCAACCCCGTCCACCGATATCCTTACATGTGTACATGATTTCCAGCTGAAGGAATGAATTCTCCTACAAGCGAGAGACAATCACCCAGTTGAGTTCCGGGGCCACCGACTCATTCTATACCAGGACCTTGCAGCCTCTACACTGCAAAAAAGGAGAGAGTTTCGGTCAATCACATCCCACCTGCGGTCCACTGAGGTTCCATATTCCTGGGGCCATCCCTTCCGGCTGATATTCCGATGGGAGGGGAAGATTCACCAGATCCGCTCGTTACAGGAAGCCCGGCAATTGCTGAACATAGCGGAGGACACCCGAGGGGACCACCTCCCGGCCAACAACAAAGACAGAACTTCAAAAGATTGTAAATGGAAGACTGTGGGCCGCACACTAATCCGCTTTCGACCGGACCCAGAGACGATCGCCAGAGAGAGGAAACCGGTCCTGGCTTCCATGGGAGAAGATACTGGCCCCCCAGAATGAGAGGCACAGCACTGCATCGTAGACACACCATGAAGGGGCTGGCCTGGGGCTCTAGCGGTCCACTTTTCTGGAACCCCTTGTCTTTTTGACGGGGAGGGGCCCGGGCGGGGCAGGCGACAGGATGAGTCCTGCTGGCATCTCACGCCCTCGCTCATGGGTCGAATCACCCAGGGCATTCAAAATGTTCTCCAGTTACTGTTACTTGTTTGTTGTAATGTTCAAGGGTCGTATGGTCCTCCTCCCAACCCAGATACACATGACACTAACTCCCGGGGTCCCCACACAGCCATACCATCAGTCCCAGGCATTCTCCTGGTCATAACCCAAACAGCCCAGCTGTTTTACCCCATAGGCAAGCTTCACATCGCTACCCCCGTACAGTGACCAGATGACCACGCATCTCAAGATAATCTCATTGAATGTAAAAGGCCTCGATAACCCAGTCAAAAGACGCGCCATACTATCCTATCTTGAAAATACGGGGACGCACATATGTCTCCTCCAAGAGACGCATCATCTCCCCGGGGACACGCACAGACAATGTTCTAAGGCATTCCCTCACCAGCTTTTCTCATCCCACACCACTAAAACGGCGGGGGTGGCAATTCTCATTTCCTCCAAGTTTACAGGACGGATTGGTCCCAAACAGGCAGAACTCATGGGAGATTACTGGCCCACACCTTCCAACTAGGCTCTCACACTCTCACCATAGGCTCCGTGTACGCTCCAAACGAGGGGCAGGAGGGGTTCCTACACAGGGCGGTATCGGAGATATCCAGATCCCCTGATAGGATGTTACTGATAAGGGGAGACCTTAATCTGGCCTTCGATAATGAAGCAGATAGATCGGCCCAACGGCAGGGACAGTCAGGAGCCCTCACAGAAGAGGGCAAGCGAACACTCGCGGAGACAGGACTGATTCATGTCTGGCGGACCTTTCACCCTACAGATAGAGAATACACTTTTTAATTCCATTCCCACAAGACCTATGCTAGGATTGATTACTTCCTAGCCACCGACGCAGTTATTTCTCGGGTTCAACAGACAGACATACTAGCCTGTTCGCTCTCCGATCACTCGGCAGTGAGTCTAACGCTAGATCTTTTAGGCACTCGTCCCCCGCCCGAACGTGGCGCCTTAGAGAAACTATGCTCCATCGCCCAGAGGTTGTACAGCAAGTTACAAGAGCAATAACAGATTATCAAGCGGTGAACGACACCCCCATAGCAATCCTTTGGCACGCCCTGAAGGCGGTTATTAGGGGGGAATTTATCGCTATTGCCTCATCAGATAATAAGATTTGCAGAGAAAAGAGAGATCAACTCTCGCGGAAAGTACAGGAGCTAAAGCGTATACATCAGAGAACAGGCGCCCCCAGGATCTGGAGACAGTTAGAGGCTGCTCAAGCTCAATTAGCAGGCCTAGACCTAGACAGGGCAGAGTACGCAGCACTGAGACTAAGACACACTTTTTACACAGGGGGGGGGACAGACTCAGAGCACAGAGGCAGGCCTCCGGAATCTCATCAGTGGTCAATCCGCTCGGGCAGGAACAGACCTCAGACCAGGGTATTGGGGAAACGTTCTGCCAATATTATGCGCAACTATACGGAGCACAACACCTCCCCCCGGGCGCCCCAGCCCAATACGTGCAAGATGTAAACACCTCTCAGCTAACGCCCGAACAGGCTGAGTCACTTGAATCCCCGATTAAAATAGAGGAAGTGATCTCCGTCATTTTCAGACAGAAACTGCTTAAGTCCCCGGGCCCAGATGGCTTTCCCTCTCTTTTTTATAAAACCTTTTGCCCCATATTGGCTCAGATACTCACGAGGGTATACAACTCCATTGGGATCTCTTCCCCACTCCCATCAACGATGCTAGAGGCGTCGGTCATGGTGATACCTAAGCCCGGTAAGGAAAAGCGGCACTGTGCGTCTTACAGGCTAATCTCCCTCCTCATTGTGGATTTTAAATTACTCACAGGGATCCTAGCGCAACGTCTCTTCCCCCCTTCTACCGGGATTGATAGACCCGGACCAAGCAGGTTTTGTGCCCAATCGCCAGTGCACTGACAACACAAAGTGCCTCCTGCACATCATTAATAAAGCACAGCGCTTTGATACTGAACGCATGATTCTCTCCATCGACGCAGAAAAAGCGTTCGATAGGGTACACTGTCCCTATTTACAGGTGACTTTGAGACATTTCGGCATCCCCGAGAGATTCTTGAGCTAGGTCTTAGGTAGCTACACCAAACCTACTGCGTCAGTCAGAGTGAACGGGTACACATCTACCCCCTTTCCTGTTCAGCAAGGCACGAGACAGTGATGCCCTCTTTCCCCGCTTCTCTTCGCTCTTTAAATGGAGCCAATGGCCCAAAAGGTACGCAATAAACCCCTGGTAACCGGGGTGAGCTTTGGAGGGGAGGAGCACAAGATTAGTCTATATGCAGATGACATAGTAGCAACCCTGGAAAATCCCAAAGTTTCCTACCCGCTTTTATGGCTGAATTGGTACATTTCTCGCAAGCTGCATGCTTCAGAGTCAACGTCCACAAATCACAAGCTCTTAATATGTCCTTAACCAAAGCCACATTAGCGGAACTGAAGCGCGACTATCAAATTTAATGGTTCCAAGAAGCAATACGCTATCTAGGCATCCAGCTCACGGCAAGCATACAACGCACCATCATCTTACTGAATTACACTGCGCTACTTCAGCACATACGGGAATGCATACGAAGGTGAAGGCCACTTTCACTGTCCTGGCTAGGCCGCATAGCAGCGATTAAAATGACAATATTACCGAAGATTTTATTTCTTTTCCAGGCCCTCCCGTTAAACCCCCCCTCCCCTCCCAGGAACGATACACTCTATGCAGTGTGACTTGGAACGCTTCATATGGTGTGATAAGATACCCAGACTCCACAGAGAGCTATGCTATAGATCCCCAAAAGAGGGTGGCCTAGCTATCCTAAACCTGCAGGAGTACTACTGGTTGGTGCAGCTGAGAGTACTTGTAGAATGGTCGCACCCGGAATCCGAAAAGCATTGGCTTTTTATGGACAGAGCAGTAGCGCATCAGTCCCTGTGAGGGATCCCCTTCCTCACTGGAGAGGCACGCCCGCAACCTCTATCTCTCAATGGTCACTCCAGCCCCCCTGAGGGTCTGGGATAAGGTAGCCACAACCTGAGCATTAACGACATTTCCCTCGCCGCTGACCCCCATCATGAAAACTCTGCTTTTACGCCAGGGCTGGCAACAGAGACCTACAATCAGTGGTCCTGAGAGGGTCGTAGGTCAATCGGCCACTTCTTTGACGTTGCTGGTCCTCTACGTTTGAAAATTTCCGTACACAACAGAATCTCCCTGAGACGGAGCGTTTCCGCTATAACCAGATCAGACATTGGGTACTGCAAGCAGGGGTCCGCTAAAAGGCACAGAGGCACCTCAACCCGTTCGAGAAATGGTTGGTGACTAAACACTCAGATTCTCGCCTAGTAACGGAACTCTACTGCCTGCTCAGATGTGCCCGCTGAGCCGATAAATCCCTGGGCCAACAGAGATGGGAGAGGGAACTTGGGAGAACACTCTCGGGAAAGGAGTGGGCAGACATACACCACAGAGCGCGCCACACTGCACGCAATGTCGCCAGCATAGAGACTGCCACAAAAATCTTTACATACTGGTACCTGACTCCTCAAAGACTCCACAGAGGCAACCCGGCCTGAGATCCCTTGTGTTGGAGAGCCTGCGGTTCACCAGGCACGCTGACCCATCTATTGTGGGAGTGCCCTCATATCTCTGGTTACTGGTCACAAGTACTGAACGACATTGACACTCACTTTGACACTAAGCTCCCTTGCTTTCCGGCATATATCCTACTAGGCCTGCCAAATGCTCTCACTTTTCCGCTTAAATCGCGCAGAGGTCAACAGATAGCCCTGGCGCTAGGGGCTGCCCTCCAGAATATTTTGGCTCACTGGGGGACAAGCACGCTCCCCACCCACTTCGGATGGCTCCACCGCTTATGGTACACCTTGGGGATGGAGAGGATATCCCTCGCCAACCAAGGAGCCTCGTTTCAAGACCTTTGGAAACCATTCCTATCACTACTCACTTCTGAATTTAGGGAGCTCACATGTCCCAAATATCTTCGCCTAGTACGACTCACTGAGCCCCCATCAACTGCACCATGAATAGAAACTAAACCCTTACAATCGCACTAGGAACACATAATGGGCTCCACATTAGAAGCGGGATGGGGGGAGGGTCCCTTTCTTTTGGGGGAGGGGGAGGAGTTGAGGGACTTATTGTATTATTTTCATCTAGGAGCTACCCTACGCCGGGAGGATCGTAAGAATTAACCAAGCATACCTAATGTACTGTTATTAAAGTTTGATTATGTCATGGAATTCAATAAAGAAATTTGAACATAATATAGGGGTACAAACAAACAGATCTGGTTTGAAGCTGCAAGTCAAATGCTGTGTTATGATACTGATGTTTGTATAGCATACAGTCTGTCATTGGCATGGCTCATCCCAGCCCTTTCAGTAGACTGAGGAATACTTTCCAAACAACTCTGAGGTTTCCATCACAGATCAGAGTCTGGTGTAGCTTGTTGAGCTGTATTGTCATTAGTATGAACGTGAGCATGAGTGAGTCAGCTTCAAAGAGTTGTGGATGAAAGCAGGGGTGTGGAATTTAATAAAATATCTACTTGTCCATGGGGCAGGTTGCTTCATAAATCTACTTGTCCTGTAAAAAAATCCATTTGCCCCTTTGGTGCCATGTAGTGCAGCGACAAATGATGGCAGCAATCTCATTATATAAGAGCTCTGATATAGCCTCTCTGATTATGCCAGGGCTCATACCATAGTAATGTTTGAATACTTTCAATCCCCTTATGTTGCCACGTTTCTGCTGATCTACATACTGGGGCTGAAGGTATTGGTAAGCAATAGTTCCAGGATTAAAATGCTTTTTGAGTCTCTGCAAACCTACTAACTTGCATGTTTTAAGGGTTTTCAACAACTCTTCTCTAATCTTTTCCCATACTGAGAAATATTGGAAATTTACTCCTGACAATGGCAGACGTAAACCTTCTTCCAAAGTTGGGGAAAAAAGTGGTTGGAGGGAAAGTGAACTTGCAAACACCCAGATTTTCGCATGACCAAATCTACACATGCCTAGTTGCTCATGCTAAAATGCAGTTCACAAATATTTTCTAGGAGTACTATTTCTTGTCCTACTTCTGTAAATTCTTGGGAATTCACGAAAGACGTATAGCTACACTTAATGCAAGGACATATACCAGGGGTGCACTTTTGAGACTTGCTTTAATAATTGGGCCCCTAATTTGGTCTGGCATGGACCGTGACCTTTTGTGTTTATTAAAATTCTGTCTCTCTCTGTATCAGCTGGCTTCACTGTGAGTGACAGCATTTTGCTCTTTCACAAGGAGCATATCGGCACACAAACTAGTTTTGTTCAGTGCCAGTAACTACTGTGGCAGTGTGTACTTTTTGAGACCAAAAAACAATTTCTGCTTTTGCCAATGTTTGTTATAATGGTGAGGACCCGGCAGCTCCCACACCAATAAGGTTTTACAAAAATCCTGCGAAAACAAGTCACACATTGACAAACTAAAAATCTGACCACCAATTTCAGACCTACTGGCTTTGCCAATGCTTGTTTATTTTTGTTTCCCATAATCTTATTGAAACTGGTTAAACTGAATTTCCATTATGAATATTTTTGGTAAATACTAGCATGAATCAACACGTTACAAAATGATGATGCAAAGAAAGGGTACCTGAAATTTTACAGTAGTTTAGCTAAATGTTTTTTTTCCTGCTTTCATTTTTTTTATGAACATTTTATTTTGAAAGCTAGAGATCATCAATCTTGCTTTCAAGCTTCTGCAAATATTTGCATCAAATCAGAGAGCATTCTGGGAGCATTATACATAGCCTCATATTGCTAAACTTTGAAAACGTGTGTACACATTTTTATATTGGAACCGCTGTCAGTAGTGCAGTCGGAGCTTACAACATTTACTTAGAGTGCTCATCCTAATAATAAAGGCTTTCAATTAATGAACCATAAATACAAGTTTGAACTGCATTAACATATGGGAAAGCATGCTACTTTAACTGCAGACAGTGCCCTCCTCCCTGATCCATAATGTGGTACTGCAAACTGGCAGCCAAAGGGTTTGTGCTGCAGGGGGTTGGGCCTACTTGTCCCAAGGGCAAAATACACTTGAAAACTTGTTGCCCTTGACCCCAAACAATATGTCCTGCGCATGGGGATATAGGAATTCCACATCCCTGGAAAGTGTGTGGTCTTTGAGACCATTGTAAAGCTTGGCTTTCCAGAAATAACAGTTGATTCTTACATAATTAAATACGTGGCAGTTAATAACATTTACCCTTCCTTTCACTTGGTTTTAGAGTTCTTCTGAAAATTGGTTGAAAGCATGTAGACCATATATTGGTGCTAATGTTAAAAGGATACATGCTGTTTTTTAGGTTTTGTGATGTAGAAATTGTAATGCACTTTACATATATTCTTTTCTTTTATGTAGCTTTATGACCATAAACCATCCAGATATCTCTATTTTCTGAACCTTAATTTCTCAAAAACAGTTGAACAAATTTACACCAAATCACAAAGAGCCCACTTTCTGGGTAAAGATCTAGCTTTCTGCCAAATGTGGTGTAATTCTGTTCCAACCATTCTTTCCTGTATCATTGTCAAGAATTCCATATAGAAATTACATGGGGAAAAGACAAAAACACTTTACCTATGGAAACTCTAACTTTCACATAACTACACAATGGCGACTGCCACTATCCAGTATAAATGTATTATATAAATGTATGTTTATGCCCTGTGTGTGTGTATATATATAAATATTTTTGTATTATCTACTGGCGGTCGCCAGTAGATAGTTATAGTTAGGACCTATTTTCCATAGGAAATCCGCACCATTCTATTTGAAATAACTTTGGCGCCGGTTGACGAATCTTCGCGAAATTTCCAACTTGTTGGGGCGCTCTGGTCCGCTCCTATCCTGAAAGTCTCGGGGTGATTCGGCAAGCGGGGGCCGAGAAAAAAGGGGGGTCCCAAAACGTGTTTTCCCCATGCAATTTTCCATAGGAACCTTTAGTCGCAGCTACAGCCCGAACTGCTGAACGGAATTACACCAAATTTGCCAAAAGGTAGCCCTTGGTTCAGGGTTGTGCCTTTTGCTTAAATGGTGTAAATCCGTTCAGTAGTTCCTGAGAAATTTGAAAAAGAAAACACATATATATCTGGGCGGAGCCTAATCACACATGTCATCGTGAGATCTGATTGGCTGTCATCACTTCATCCTGGAATTGCTGGCAGCCATCTTGGGACCAATATAAATGATAGTACCACATTGAAATGCATTGTAGTGAATCGAAGATTTTGAGGGTTACCAAAGGAGAACTATAAAGGGTGATAACAGACTTTAGTTACATTAGAATTCATTTGTTGATGGTACCATACTAATTTCAGGAATTTTGGTGTGTTCTAAGGTGATTTTACCCTGTGAAAAACCTTCTGCTGGGATATCACGAATCATGTTTGAGAGAAAACTATTTTCACATGCTTGTCCCATACAGTTTTGGAAGGTGCTCCAGAAGCTAAAATGAGAGCATATTTTCTGTAAATTCACATTATCTTTCTCAGTCATGTGAGAATGAAGTCTGACATTCTCAGTAAAACATGTACATCCAACAAGGGCAGAGACTGTCAGTTGATTCCTTTGTGTTCTACTGCAGCTTCCCAGAGTGTTCTAAAGAACAACTAGAGTGCTAACAGCCTTTCTTATGACAAAAGTATGGCACACCTGAAGCCATCTTGATTGGAATAAACTGGTAACACTTAAAACATTTAATTTAAAAAGGAACAAAATGATGGGGTTCATTTTGTCATAGAAATTATGGTTAGTGCTGTAGAAAGAAAAATTAGGACATGTTTCAAGTGTGATCTCAAATATCTTCCTGTTATATTTCAACAGGAGCAGCCTGTCAGTTGATGCCTTTGTGTTCTACTGCAGCTTCCCAGAGTGTTCTAAAGAACAACTAGAGCGCTAACAGTCTTACTTATGACAAAATTAAGGCACACCTGAAGCCATCTTGATTGGAATAAAATGGTAACACTTAAAACATTTAATTTAAAAAGGAACAAAATGAGGGGTTCATTTTGCCATAGAAATTATGGTTAGTGCTGTAGAAAGAAAAATTAGGACATGTTTTAAGTGAGATCTCAAATATCTTCCTGTTATATTTCAAAAGGAGCAGCCTGTCAGTTGATGCCTTTGTGTTCTACTGCAGCTTCCCAGAGTGTTCTAAAGAACAACTAGAGCGCTAACAGTCTTACTTATGACAAAATGATGGCACACCTGAAGCCATCTTGATTGGAATAAACTGGTAACACTTAAAACATTTAATTTAAAAAGGAACAAAATGAGGGGTTCATTTTGTCATAGAAATGATGGTTAGTGCTGTAGAAAGAAAAATTAGGACATGTTTTAAGTGAGATCTCAAATATCTTCCTGTTATATTTCAACAGGAGCAGCCTGTCAGTTGATGCCTTTGTGTTCTACTGCAGCTTCCCAGAGTGTTCTAAAGAACAACTAGAGCGCTAACAGTCTTACTTATGACAAAAGTATGGCACACCTGAAGCCATCTTGATTGGAATAAACTGGTAACACTTAAAACATTTAATTTTAAAGGGAACAAAATGAGGGGGTTCATTTTGCCATAGAAATTATGGTTAGTGCTGTAGAAAGAAAAATAAGTGCTAAAACACTACCCCCAGCCCGACACCCTACACTACCCAAACATAACTGCACTACCCTAAACCCTAAAACACTACCACCAGCACGACTCCCTACACTACCCAAACACCACTGCACTACACTAAACCCTAAATATACCCCCAGCATGGCCACCCACACTACACAAACACCACTGCACTACCCTATACCCTAAAACACGACCCCCTACACTACACAAACACGACTGCACTACCCTAAACCCTAAAACACTACCCACAGCATGACCCCTTCACTACACAAACACCACTGTATTGCCCTAAACCCTAAAACACTACCCCAGCACTAACCCCTACACTACCCAAACACCACTGCACTAACATAAACCCTAAAACACTACCCCCAGCACAACCCCTACACTACACAAACACCACTGCACTACCCTAAACCCTAAAACACTACCCCCAGCACGACTCCCTACACTACCCAAACACCACTGCACTACCCTAAACCCTAAATCTACCCCCAGCACGACCCCTACACTACCCAAACACCACTGCACTACCCTAAACCATAAAACACTACCCCCAGCATGACCCCCTACACTACACAAACACCACTGCACTACCCTAAACCCTAAAACACTACCACCAGCATGACCCCCTACACTACTCAAACACCACTGCACTACCCTAAACCCTAAAACACTACCCCAGCACGACCCCCTACACTACCCATACACCACTGCACTACCCTAAACCCTAAAACACTACCACCAGCACGACCCCCTACACTACTGCACTACCCTAAACCCTAAAACACTACCCCCAGCACGACCCCTACACTACCCAAACACCACTGCACTAACCTAAACCCTAAAACACTACCCCCAGCACGACCCCCTACACCACCCAAACACCACTGCACTACCCTAAACCCTAGAAAAGAAACCCCCACCCCATGCCCAATCCCCCTTACCTCTCACTCCTCATGGTTCCTCTCTCCTCGTGGTTCCTGCTTCACGTCATCTCTGAGGGGCGGTGCACGTCGTTGTGAGGAAACAGAACAGCCTCTGTTTCCTTACAACGACATGGATCGTCTACATGTTTTTAGAACGCATGGTCATTTACCATACATACCTTTACAACAAAATTCGTTGTAAAGGCATGCGTGGTAAATGACCATGCGTTCTAAAAATGCGTAGTAATGACTTCGTGATGTACAACGCATGCGTGGTAATGCATGCGTTGTAATGGTATCGCAAAGTAAAAAAGTCGTTGTAACGGCTGTTTACCGATCGAAGCTGGCCCCTGTTCTTCAGTGAGACGTTTATTTGATTATTTAGGAGGAAGGAATGTGTTTTTTTTACCGAAAAGTGCATTCCCGGCTGTTGTATTGTGAAAGTGTCCGCGTGGCCTGGTTTCACTTCCGGTGAGTGGAAGAGTCTGTTTGGATCTAAAGGAGTTGTGTTGTTGGACGGGGCCGGCGCGACATGTCATCAGAAAACATAGCTAATGGAAAGCGTCCTCCCTGAAGTGTGGAGCAGTGCCATGAGAGGTCAACGAGTGTGTGTCTCCCACCGCAGTATGACCGTACCGCGTGACCCATGTGCCGCATCCAGGGTACGGGAGGCAGAAGCGGCATCGCAGGTCCTCTTGAAGACCGTTGTAGCACTAATTCTACATTTTGGTACTAGGGCATTTTAACTTTGATGTTCCTGCCAGATACAAAGAGAAGATCCTGTGTTATTCAGTGCCCTTGTTACCTTTTTTGTGGGTTGTGGTGCTTATCACTTCGCTGCCCCACCGGTGCACACGACTGGGCACCCCACCTCGTGTGCCATCTGCAGGGCCTCTGCCCTCGGATCACTGGTTTCGGTTTCTGGAGTGGCAACATAAACAGTTGCTTCCAAAGGACTAGTCTGAACACTTAGGTGAATATCCCCTGCACCATCATTCCACGGAAATTCTTTCCTAGCTCTCCCACGTCAACGAGCACGGCTCCGCTCGCGACACCGTATGACGTCATCGGAGCCATAAGAGGACCTTGTCGGCGTGCTGACGTCAGTTCCACCCATTTTTTCCGTGCCACCGAGGCAAACAGGGGACCGAGACATTTTCACATGTATACATAGTATAATAAATATATATATATTCACTGAAAAAACCATAGGTTTCAGGCACGTTATAGTTAGAAATTAGCATTTAAAAAACCTTAGAAATTCACTGAAAAAACCATAGGTTTCAGGCACGTTATAGTTAGAAATTAGCATTTAAAAAACCTTAGAAATTCACTGAAAAAACCATAGGTTTCAGGGGCGTAATAGTTAGTTGGACATTTCACTCGTACAAAACCATAGAAATTCCCCCGTTATAGTTAGTTCAGCTAACTATAACTCGCGCGCCCGCAATGCACTGCTGATGACGTCACATATTACATCACTCATGACATGGTCAGTGACATCACTCATGACATCACTGATGACATCATCCAGTGAATGTGTGTTTTTCTGAAAATTAAATATGTTTTATATATGTATATCTCAAGGTCGATGGAAGAATAATTGGGTATATAAGTGTCTAAATGGATGATTTGTTTTGTAAAATTGATTGTATAACTGACTAAGTGTATCTTAGTGAATACATGGGTTAGTGAGTAATGTTTAAATATGAAAATATCTGTATCAGTCTCTCACTTTGTGTATAAGTGGCTGCATGGGTTGGTGAGTAGCTACATGAATGTCTATGGGTTATTAGTTGGTTTTTGAGTATCAGTATGAGTGTCTGTATGGTTCGGTGGGGGTATTACTTAGTGCATAGATGCATGAATGAGTGACTCACTGTTTGTATGTGTTGAAGACAGCATGTGTGCAGGATTGTATAGGTGGATGAGTATGTGTATGGGTGTGTTAGTGAGTGAATGACTGTCTCAATAGTGTCTTTATGAGTAACTACATATGTTTTAAACTAGTATATGTGAGTATTGGTGTATATAAGTGAGTATATGTGAGAGTGAGAGATTGGAAGAGTTCCTGTACAAATAAGTAGGTGTTTCTATAAGTGATTGTTTAAGAGAGTAAGTATGTGTAAGTTTCTGTAGAAGTAAGTGTGGTAGTGTGTGTATAACTGTATATGCAAGTAAATGGATGTTTGATACTTTGTTTGCATGTGTGACTATGTGTGTGAGTAACTCTATGGATGAGTGGCAGTGTGTAGCAGGATGTATAGGTGTATGAGTACATATGATGAGTGAGTACATGTATGAGTGACTGTATAGGGACTGTTGGTGAATGAGTGGATGTGTGTGTAGATCTTGGAATTAATGAATAGGTGTGTTGTAACTGGTATTGGTATGTCCATTGTTTTGAAAATGTTAGTTTGTATTTTTGAGTGTGTGTATCAAAGGTTATATTAGGGTGAGAGGAGGTCTGCCACTCTATCACAAGGATGATGTCATCAGTGATGTCATCAGTGATGTCATTTGAGATGTCATCAGTGATGTCATGAGTGATGTCACTGACCATGTCATGAGTGATGTAATATGTGACGTCATCAGCAGTGCATTGCGGGCGCGCAAGTTATAGTTAGCTGAACTAACTATAACGGGGAATTTCTATGGTTTTGTACGAGTGAAATGTCCAACTAACTATTACGCCCCTGAAACCTATGGTTTTTTCAGTGAATATATATATATACATTTATGTTAGGTGAATATGTCAATCACAACATTAACGTTTTGAACTAAAAAAAAAAACACAGAAATTATCCAGTTATTCTTAGCAGAGCTAACTATGACTTGCGCCCTCGCCATACACTGCTTATGACCTCACATATCTCATGACATGTTCTATGATATTACTTGATGATATCTGAGATTGCATCATTGATGACATAACTGATGACATCATCCAAAGAGTGTGTTAGTTTGCTTTATAGTTTACATAGTGGCTGGCAACTACCATATTACTTTTCTACCTAATATTGTATAGCCTATGCCCAGCTAATGGGTGTTCCAAAATGCATGTGCTCCTAATGCATCTAGGTGTGTAGAGTTATTTAACATAATATAAATCTTTGTATTGAAGAGTAGCTCTGTATGCAGGTGGCAGTTGCCGACTAGTGTTCCGCATGTTCAACACAAGTTTTTTGGCTCTGCAGAGAAACTTTCCAACAGGGCAAACATTCTACGTACTACATACTAAGTATTGTAGGCAGCCTTGAGTTATTAGACAGAATCATCTCAGCATGACATTTTCTACATAACATAGAAGACTGTGTGCACCAGGTACTAACCTATGTACATGTGCTTGTTTTGCTTCAGAGGGTGGTTATCTTAAAGTTTTCACCACAGTATGAAGGCTGCAGGTAGTATGATCTTCAGCACTTTCAGACCTTGGTTATTTTATGTGAATAGTCTATATTTGGAGAAGTTTTGCATAGAGTGTATGTTGTTATAGTAGTTACTTTTAATACTCTGGTGTATTTCTCATGAGAGTTTCACTTTCTGCTACAGAGTAAGCTCTCTCCAAAGAGTAAATACTGTTTACAGTACCCATCCACTTCACTTCTCAATGTTGGTTTAGTGACTATTAAGGGTTTGAAACAGTTAAAGACTTTCCGTAGTACGGTATTAGTTATGTAACGGGGCTTGGGTATCTGGAGTAACTTGGTTTTCCCTGAACAGTTGAATACAGATTGAACACCGTGTACATTACAGGTTACCCTTTTAGCTGAGGTTAATAGTCAACATGAACTCGGCTACCCATGAAGTGTATGATATAGGGTCAATTTTGCACGTAACACAAGCTTGCTTCACCTATGGGGGTTGTATGTATGATAGCAGTAATGATGCTTCATATTATTCTGAGCTATTTTGCACTTACCTTCATAGCTCTAATGCCATACCTGTTTATAGATCAATGTGTACAAAAGAAGCTTGGATGATGTAATCAGTGATGTCATAATAATAATCATTTGAGATGTCATCAGTGATGTCATAAATAATGTCATAGAACATCATGAGTGATGTCATGTGTGAGATCATAAGCAGTGCATGGCGGAGGCGCAAGTTATAGTTAGTGCGGCTAACTATAACTGGTGAATTTCTCTGTTTTTTTTGTTCAAAACATTAATGTTGTCATTGACAAATTCCTATTGCCTAACTATAATGTTACTTTAACCTTTGGTTTTTTCAGTGAATTTAAAAAAAAAATGTAAACAAAAACAGATATTTTTATCACACCTAACTATAATGTTAGTTTAACCTTTTTTTCAGTGAATACACACACATATATATATATATATATATATATGCATAAATTCACAAAGTTCTCAATGTATCAAGAACAAACTCAGACACTCCTGGGAACTGTACTTTCAAAACTGTCTCCTCCGAACGTGTTTCGGCCTTAGCCTTTTTTACAGGTCATGGAGTAGAGCAGTCAAAACCCAGTGTAACTAGTGAACCACCATGCCCAAAAAAGATGGACAAATGAAAATCACGTAGTCTCATAGTGGCCAGAGAGCGGCAGCCATTTTTAAATGTCCTGATGCTGCTATATATGCATGCCAGGTTAGTAACATCTGAGATTTCTCTCCTTTGTGATAATTAGTTGCAAAATATGTTGTAACTCATAAGTAACAACATTCATTACCTCCCATTATATCAAAGCTGCTTTGCACATTACTGTGACTAATGATTACCACTTGTAAAACAATGCTCCTGAAATTCTCCTTTGCATCATAGTTCAATAAATAAATACTTAAATCTTATAAATGGAAATCACACAGTATATATCATGCTTACAAATCTTTAGGCAACCTAATGTAAACCTTTCCGAATATACACCATAAATATAAAGTGGCATGCAAGTTCAATCTGTATGATCATTGATCTATATGAGGTAATGTTACTAGTACCTAGCTCAATTGGGCAAAATGTTTTTACTGTAAAGAGCACCTGTAAATACTAATTAATTGCTAGCCACTTCACCCACATCCATGTCACAGCAAAATACACAACTGATCAACCTTATATGAATATATAATATGCAGAACATACATCATTCAAGCCCAAGTGGGAAATTAGTAACAATGAGACAAAAGGCAACTAATATATACCAGGTAATAAAAACATATAATATTATAGTAATGTGCTCAGTTGAGAATGTTCATATCAGGTGAAGTGAAGACACCCTGGTACTCCTAAAAAAACAATTATAGAATTGTTAAAATAAAGGGTTAAGATCCTCAACACTCACAAAGCTGCAGAAAAGAAGCAGTAAGATTGCAATTTACAGAAGCATATTTACTCAAATCTACTGCAATTTCTTCATCAGAATTCAGTCCTCTTGGGGTTAGAGTATCAAAATCCAATCCTCTTGGGGTTAGAGTATCAAAATCCAAAATAAACTTTGTCTCTATTCTGCACAGTTGGCTCTCTATATTTCCCCCTGTGATGTTGGGCTCAGTTCTGTCCAGTACTAGAAACTGAAATAAGTCACTATTCTGAAAATGCCATTTCACAAAGTGTCTGGCCACCGAATATTGCTTGTCATTGTGGCGCATTGCCTGTATGTGTTTCAGGTCCAGTTTCTTAGCCTTATGAATCATGCTCCCTATATACATCTTTTTACAGGGGCAAATCAAAGAATGGATACATTAATGAGAATTACAGGTTAAAAACCTTTTGATCACAAACTCCCTGGACGTATTAGGAACAATGAGCTTGGAAATGTTAGACATGAACCTTGAACATGTTAGAACTGTTTTTACATGCTTTGCACTTCTTAAATTAGAAAAAACACAATCCTTGAATATACCGCCGCATGAGCTCCTGTCAGTGATCATTTTGTGACTTAAATTGTCCTGCAGTGATTTATTTATTTCTGTATGTGAATTTTGGAAAAGAACCCAATATAAAGACTACTGCAGAAACACGTAGGGAAAAGCCGGTTTTGAAATAAAATTAATTGCAGTTCCCAGGAGTACCTGAGTTTGTTCTTGATACGTCAATAATTTTGTGTATTTATATTATGGGCTTCCGGAGCCCGACTCAGATCGTTGTTCATGCATATATATACATATACATACACAGTGATACTGAGAGATTACCAACAGAAAAAAACATTAAATATTCTTGCGATGATTTCTTTAATCATTATTTTGCTCATTCGATGAGTCGTTTTATTTGTCATATGGTCTTGTCTGGTATTAAATCCTTGATTGTTTATATAGTGATACACATATCAAGGATTTGATACCAGACAAGACCATATCACAGCTTTTAAGCCATGAAGAAGCGTGAGTGTGCGCGAAACACATGTTGGCTGTATACCAGTATAAAAACGACTCATCGAATGAGCAAAATAAAGAATGATTAAAGAAATCATCGCAAGAATGTTTAATGTTTTTTTCTGTTGGTAATTTCTCAGTGTCACTGTTTATGTTTTACAATTACTATACTGGTGGGGGACCAGTATCTGAGAATAGCACCGGGCAATAATCCTGTTACCTAGAAGTTGTTGTTAAAAAAAATATATAACTATATACTAGCGCTATATAAAACTCAAAATAAATAAATATATATTCACTGAGTAGGAAATAGAATTAAAAACCTCTGAAATTCACTGAAAAAACCAAAGGTTACAGGACGTTATAGTGGGGCTCAGATTTCACTCGCAGAAAACCTGAGAAATTCTCCAGTTATAATTTGCTGAGCTAACTATAACGTAAGCCCTCGCAATGCACTGCTTATGACCTCACATATTACATCACTCATGACATGGTCAGTGACATCACTGATCACATCTCAAATGACATCACAGACAAATGACAAACTTTCTTTTTTTTTCCACAAAAGCTTCAAGCGTTTTCAACAGCTGACATGCAGAACACAGTCTTCTATTTGATGTGGCAGATATATATGTTGTGATACCTTTTATTAGACAAAGAAGAACGTGAATGTCGAAATAATTCTAGCACTAAAAAGATCTTTTGTATAGCCGGCACAGAGAGATAAAGGAGGTTACCCAGTAACTTAAATGTCTGCCACCCAGATGAACAGCAGATCTTTGTGATGCTGAGTTACAGCGGAGGATGGCCCAGGACCGTCATTGTCACTGACATTTTTTATACGAAATCACGGGCCAGATCTACTGCCATTAGGAATAGTGATTTCCTAATTGTGATTATCTCTGAATCACGATTAGGAAATTGCTATTCCTAATGTATTAAACTTTTTATTTAAAAATAGCTATTCCTAATGGGCTGCAAATCGTCCAACCTCATGAAAATTAATGAGGTAGGCCGTAATTTGTGACCCACTAGGAATCGCCGTCATCACAGGGATGGTAGCCTGCTTGGGTCAGCGGACCACCACATCTGTGATTGCTTTTTAATAAAAAATCTTTTTTTTAAAAATGCAGTCCATTTCCGTTAAAGGAAACAGGTCTGTGTTTAAAAAGAAAAGTTTCCTTATTTTTTTTTTATTTTTGTTTAAGAAAATGCAGTGGCCCTGTGAACCACTGCCTCCTCCTAATCAAACTTTTTTTTTCTTTTCCCATGGACAAAGGGGAAGGGGTCCCCTTTGATTTGAAAATGCGTTACCGCTACAAGTTTGTAGAAGGTAAAAGATTAACATTTTGCAACCGGAATTTGGTCGCAAAAAAACGGAATTTGGTCGCAAAAAAACGGAATTCGGTCACAAAACAATATCTACCATTTCGATTCAGTATTTGGAAGGGCCACCCCTTCCAAATACTGAATTGGTATTTGGTAGCGAACGCAAATTGTGATATGGTAACTTGTTGCTGAATCACATTTTGATGTTTGTACATACAAAAAAGCTTTTTGCAATCACAAAAAAAGCTTTTCTACATATGGCCCCTAATGAGGATGAAGAGGAGATAGTAAAAGTGCGAAACAATGAAGTGATTAGGTTGTATTTGAACGTGGGCATGGGGAAATTTATATAGTTCTCAGTTTTATATTGTTTCTTTAGATGTCCTTTTCTTAACATAATTGCTGAATACATTTACCATTTATGCATATTCAATAAAGGATATTTAAGAATTGCCATGTAAGAATTACATAGTTAATCCAGACTTCTAAATCTGCAATTTTCATAACAAAATGCATGTTGCGTCACACATTCAATTTAAGCAATATGTTTCCAAATTAAACTTGACTTCTTTAAAAAAAAATAACTTGTTCCATTTCTCATCTGATTTTTAGGTTGTGAAGATCTGTTGCACGTCTAACAGGAAAGATGATTGACGTCAGTAACACTGGCAGCAATACACTCAATGTTCGTTTTTCAAGCATTGTCACATCAGTTGTGCCCGAGGATGGTGTAAAACATTTGGAACCCATTCAGACAAAAGAAGAGCCAAAGCCTGAACCAGATTCTTCACAACAGCCACTGGAGAGAGTACTCTTTGTGGATTTGGCAAAAAGAGAGCATAAAACTATTCCTAAGGAGATCTTGGATCTTCAAGATATTGAAGAATTACATTTGGAAAAAAACATGATTGAAACAATTCCAGAAGACATTCGGCACCTCAAGAACATTAAAGTTCTTTATCTGAATGACAATAGACTTCAATATGTTTGTGAAGAGCTTGGTGAACTGCCTTTGCTTCAAAGCTTAGATTTAAGCAATAACCCAATTTTATTTAATTCAGTGCACGTACTCAGCAAAGTGCTAGCCCTCCGCGAGCTCCGGCTGTATAACATCAACTTGGATGAATTCCCCACTGAAATCTGCAAATGTCTACATCATCTAGAGCTGTTAGGTTTATCTGGTAATAATTTAAAATCTCTACCGAAGGAAATAGTGAATTTAGTAAAACTTAGAGAAATTTACTTGCAACATAACCAATTTGTGTGCTTTCCTCTTGATCTTTGCCATATTGGGACTCTAGAAGTGATTAATTTAGAACAAAACAACCTTAGATCTATTCCTGTAGAGATTTGTTCTCTTTCGAAGCTTGCAAAACTGTTTGTAGGATTTAACAAATTGACATCGATGCCTGATACACTTCCCCAGTGCACTGAGTTGTCAGTACTGGATATGAGTCATAATAAACTACACAAACTTCCTCAGAGCTTCAGAGAGTTTTCAGCACTGTATGAAATTGGGCTCTCTGGCAATGATTTGAAGGTATTTCCACGCCACCTCTGCTATATAAAGTCTCTTGGTGTTCTTTACCTGAACAAAGCTGGCTTGAAAATGTTACCTCATGCCTTTAGTAAATTAACAAATATCAAGATACTGGACTTAAGTCAAAATATACTGACCAGCTTACCCATTGAAGTTTGTGCCTTGAAGAATCTGGAAATACTCTCCGTGGATGATAATGAAATAAGCAAGGTATGAAATAATTGTTTTAATTCTAACCTGACTTATTTGTGCTGTTTCTCTTGGGGAAAGCATCTCAATAAGATCCTGAGATCTTAAAAATAATAATGCAAAGGAATTGTTCTGAATTTGGATATTTGAGCAATTGCATTATCCATATCCTGTTAAACTGGTGCTTTGACTGTTGAAGATGTCCAACTATCTGTCAAACTATTTCTGATCCCAATCAGGAAATAGACCCTGCATGGAATTATTTATTTTCACATGTCTGCTATAGAAAACTGACAAGTTTTTCTTCAAGCACCTATATTCCATGGGCAACCATTATTATTTTCTGACATCAAATGGTTCTTAACAAGTATAGTTGGTGAGTAAAAGCAGCAAGTGTCCATAATTGGTAACAACTATTCAAAATTGATGTGAGAAAATATGTTAAAAGTGCATGCCATCTAAATAAGGCCATGATCCAACACATCTATTACCTAGGACTACCTATCAGGGGACAAAATTATAAGTTGACTTTCTAAAGAGCCTTTCTGCAGTGATACATGCAATACAAATGGCCCACTCGCTCATCATCATCATAGTCTCCAGGCCCTATAGGAATCTTAGCTTTTTGACACTAAAGTTTGCACACTAGCTGACATCCTTTTTATTACATAGAATTGTTATAAACTTGTTCTGTCCACATACTGCCCCAATTATCTGACATTATTAATGCCATTTGCAACAACCATTTAAAATCGTTTGGATAGAGAAGGGGATTGAACACTGGTGTGCTATGTGGAATTGTAGGCTTTGGATAAGACAGCATGCAAGACATTTATGCCTTTGCCATGCTTAACATTGCCATTTATCTGTTGCTGTATGTGTAGGGGCACCTGTATGTCTGGTGCTCGGCACGTTTAGATACCTGTATGATTTATTTATTTTTTATTGTTTTTATTGGCATTTAGTAATAAAACGAAACACTGCAGTACCCCGATTGAAAATCAATAATACACTGAATGAAGAAAGGGCGAGGTGCAAAGAAGTTTGTAACAGTACAAAATAAGGCAAGTGGAAAGGGAGAAGAAGAAGGACTGGCGATGGGGATCATCACAGAACAGCATAAAGATCAGGGCCGGACTGGCCGTAGCGGGCACTGGGCGTATCCCCGGTGGGCCGCCAGGGTGGGGGCCGGTTTTGGGCCCCTGGTCGTCCGTTTTTGTTACCGGGGTCCGGCAATTTCGGCCCCCTGTAACAAAATCGGCCGAAACCGGCCCTGGCAAACAGCTCGGCCACACCCCCACCCTCCCCCCAGGGGTGCCAGCCGAGCCGTTTGCCAAGGCCGGTTTCGGTTCCCAGTCCGGCCCTGATAAAGATAAAGCAAATTATACATTTACACAACTAATGAGGCTGATTAAGCAAAACTCCAGAGTGCATCATAACACCAGACAGCACGATAAGTTGTCAACAGTAGTTACCAGATAGAGTGTGACGCACAGACAGGAAATGAGGAGTTATATGGCCAAAGGACGAAGCAACCCAATGTGATTTGTAAATGAGACGGTGTCATGTGGCGCTTGGGCTTAGCATATAGTGAGAGGCTGGCTTAGCATATGGTGCTCACTTATGTAAGTGTAGCACCCTGCACTAATCCAGACAACACTTATGGTGATTTTAGTGGTCTTAGACAACCTTAGAAAGCACTCAAAGTGGTAGCTGTGGAGAGCAGCCTTCAGGGTTAGTCCAGAAGGAGTGTAAAGCAGCTTGTTTTACCAGTACTTGATCTTATGCTATAGGTTAAGTGAAAAAAAAAACCACACAGTGTAGTTATAAAAAGTAGGTATTTATTATTAACACACTGTATAATCTCCTACCCGGGGATAAAATACAATACACACAATACTTTGATCATAGAATTTGTAAATAGCACAGAATACACAGAGGTCCCCAAGGGGAGACCAAACCATATACTAAAATAGTGGAATGCAAACCACGACCTAAGTCGAGAATGAACCCAGAAGATGTAGAAGAGCTGGGGACCCAAGGAACCACCCAAGGTGAGTATCTAGGAACCCCACGGATTTCGTGTACAGAATGGAAACACGACTGCGTGCTCAATGTTAGTAATCGATAAGTCGCAGTTGCAATTTTAAAGAAGAAGGACCCTTCCCAGCAGATCCCGAAGAAACCCTGTGGAAGATGGAAGGTTGGAGAGTCACCCCACCCGAGGATACCCCAGGAACCAGGATACCTATACAAAGGAAACTGGGTGCATAGGTGTGAAGTGATGTCAGAAACCGTCATAGACCACAATGGAGGACTTCGGAAAAGATGCAGCTGGCGAAGAAGGTGAAAGTGTCCAGTAGAACCCAAAGGTGGATTCAAGGTGAGAGGTACCTGCAAGCAGAGGGGACTAAGTCAAAGGGTCAGTGTCCGGCAGGGGCACCAACAAGCCTTGGCATTGACAACTAACGTAGGTGAAGAAAAAGGTGCGGTGTCGGGACCAGCAAGGTCCAAGTGACTCACCACGAGCAGGTAAGTCAGAGCAGGCCCCGAGCAAGCAGGGGAGCCCACTGAAGCCAAAGAAGACCCCCGAGAGGATGCATGGGCCGACGGCACAGGAGTCGCAAGAGGACCTCGAGCAGCTCACCAAAGGATGCAGGCCCATGGTGCAAAGGATGTGTTGCAGGTGAAGATCTTAGCTGCAGGAAATGCTTGAGGTGTGAGCTTCTTGGAGCCCGAAGGTCTCTGGAAGAGAGAGTCAACAATCCGGCAACGGCAAGTTGACGCAGTGCACAGGGGTTCGGTTCCGGCGGTTTCGACGAGGGATACTGGCCTTAAACTCGGTGAGAGGACAGTGCAGGCCTCGAGGGAGTTGCACACCACCACCTGTGTTGCTGAGCCTTTCGGAGTCCGTGGGAGCCCAGGATCAGCAGACCAGTCAGCTGTGTTGCGGTGCCTGCAGATGCAGGGGAGTGGCTCCTTCACTCCAAGGGAGAGTCCTTCGGGTGTCTTGGATGCCCACAGGCCTTGTGAAAAACCTGTATGGAGCAGAGGCACAGACATTGCAGCAGACTTGCAGGACGACGAGACCAGGAGCAGCAGGAGTCTTCCCAGTTGCAGTCTTGGTTCCCAACACGAAGTCCAGCGAGGTCCAGAGTGCCTAGACGGTTGAAGTTGAAGTGGTATGTGAGCTGAATCTTGTCCCACGACGAATCTAGGGACCCACCCAGAGGTAAGCCCTTAAGTACCCTAAGAAAAGGGTTGGAACGATTCAGGGGTCCCTCCCAGAGGAGGGGCTGGACAGTGGAGAGAATACTCCCATGTCCTTTGTCCAGTTTCACGCCAGAGCGGGAGCCAGCGGCTCCCTGAACTGGTTTGGACTGGGGTATGCAAGGAGGGCACCAAATGTGCCCTTCAAGCAGTCTGAGTGGCGCTGGCAAACGCCCACACCCTGTTCCAATACCCTAAGTCCTGTCTGGGAGGTGATCATACCTGCCTGTGACAGGATACCTATTGACCTGCCTTCCTCTGCTCGAGCTTGGCTCAGCAGGAGGGCAGAATCGTGTCTCTGGTCGGCAGCAGCCATAGTTTGCTGTCCGGGTCTAGAAGACTGGTACCAGGAGCACTGAGAGCCTACCGGAGGAGCTTTACAGTGCATGGAATCATACCTCCCACACCGTTTACGGTGCGGGGGTATGATTCCAACATGTTTGATACCAAAAATGACAGGGTTCGTTACAGCCAGTTTAGAGATGGTCATCGAGTAATGACGCAAGGCCCCTCTATGTATCTTAATGGCTGATGCACTTACAACCCGGGAGAATGTACTCCGAAGGTTGTAGGGGTGTCCTGCTTATGCAGGGGCACCCTCACACTTAGAACCGAGCACCCTGCCTTCAGGATTGAAAGGCCTTCCTTAGGGGTGACTTATAGGTTTTAAGTGCAGTGACCTCAGATATAAGGAAACTTATATTTGTCGTAAGTGGTGCTAGCACCAGCTTACACAGGCTGCAATGGCAGGCCTGTAGTCACAATTTGAGTGGTCTCTCGGGGTGGCATAATACATGCTTCAGCCCAGGGGAGACCCATGGTGTACCTATGCCCTGGGTACCTTAGTACCATATACTAGGGACTTATCAGGGTACACCAGTATCCATTCTGGAGTGTACCTAAGTACTCACCATCTCCAATTTAGGGAAGAAGCACAGAGACTGGGGTCCTATTTAGCAGGATCCCAGTCAGACTAGTCAGTAAAACATAATGACACCAGCAAAAAGTGGGGTGACCATGAAAGTAGATCCTACTTTCCTACACGTATGATCGGGTAAGAGCGCCAATGGCGAAAGAGCCGGTGAGTGGTGCGCAGATAGACAAGCAGAGGTTCCCATATGTCTTTAGAGCGTGACTGCAGCAAAATTAATTCCCAGAAGTGGGAAAGTTGTTCGGAACAATATGCTGTGTCCTGCAGCCAGGCTTTCGCTGTGGGCACCGGGCATCTGCCCCAGTTCATAGCTACCCTGCGTTTAGCAGGGAGGAGTAACATAGCTGTTAGTCTGTGGTTTGCAGCTGAAATTTCCTTGACATAGCCCAATAACCCAATCAATGGGATACAATGAACTCGCTGTCCAGTTATTTTGTGTATGGTCGAAAAAACATCCTCTCAAAATGTGGCTACATGGGGACATACCCACGCCAGGTGAAGGAAGGAGGCTTATGGCACAGCACAGCGGAGGCAGCCGACGTCAGAGACCAGTCCCATCTTATACAACTGTGCTGGGGTACAATAAATGCGATGTAAACATTTTTTATGTATTAACCGCAGTCTATATTTAGGTGAAAGAAGCTCCAGTTGCCCACAGTAGGATGACCAATAAGAGTTGGTTAGTGAAGAGCCAATATCTGCTTCCCAAAGCAACAGGGCTCTAGGAGTTGTAACCGGAGATTGGTGCTGAACAGTATTGTACAGACGGGTTATTAATTTACACGGGGAAGGTGTGGTGAGGATGTGTTCAAGTGACTGAAGTGTCGGTGGCTGAGCCGGGAAGGTATTGTGAATAGTGCGACAAGTGGCCCTAATTTGATAATACAGGAGAATATCTAATGTAGTGGGTGTTAGTGAAGAGTTAACGGCAAGTGATTGCAGGAAGATGTCCTCTGGGTACAGAGCTGAAAAAGCAGTAATGTTATATCGCCTTGCTCACAACAAAGCGCCTCCGTCCTGTAATGGTGGCATCAGAGGGTTGTGGCCTAAGGGGTTAGAAGAGATATCTGTATGATGTTGGGAACCTGTTAAAATGAGTTTTCCATGCAGAAGCCACTGGTTGAACACTTGCATCCTTTCCCCATCTAAAATTTGATTTCCTCAGCTTAGACATTGAAGAGTAAGTCTGCAACACCGATTACAAATTATAATACATCCACCCATCTGTCATCAGTCAGGCCAGCCATCTGTTTGTCCAGCCCTCTGTTTGCCCTTCCCACTTCTGTGAGTGCATGTAGATTAGTTGTGTCTATGTGTTTATGTACATCTGAGTTTATAGGTGGCTGCATGTGTGTTGTTTGTGTGCCGTATGTCTATTGACCTGTGTCCACGACTGCCTGTATGATGTTGGTCTGTACACACAGGTTACTTTAATTCTGTTTGTCTTCGTACATTAGTGGCTATCTTTTGCCCAGCATGCATGGTCATCTTTTGGCATCAATGAGTCAGTGCCTGTATGTCTTTTGGTCTGTATGTCTTTTGATGTGTGGTCAATGGGCATGTGGGAATCTTGAATATTGAATTCCATAAAATTTGACTTGCCTCTATCCATCCCTTCTTCCAGGTTGCAAAGGATTTTCCAGAGACTGCAGATCTCAGGGTCTCAGTCTTTGAGCTAGGAGTGTCTGAGGTATCTTAGGTGATCCTTAGGGTGAACATGTACAGATTAAATTGACGGGATTGGAGGGGGAGCCTGGAATACCATAGCATGTGGCAGGGACTATATCAAATGATAAGCAATCATATTTTATTCATTGCTATCGGGACTGGAGTTAACATCCAGTGTTGCCGGAAGGATCCTGATTTATACATACCTGTGTCCCATTATGTCATTGTGCATACTGTATTTGGGACATAAAAAACAAGATATGGCCACTCAAGCTCTTTATCGTCTAGATCATACCCCTACCGGTCTTCTGGATCAAAATATCTTAGGAAAAGTCAAGTGAGTAAGTCTTTGAACGTAACCCAAAGAAGATGACTCCTATTACTACAATGTGGATTTATGGTCTGGTGCTATACAGGAGAGAACCAAGAAAGACTACAGCTTCAGCCTAAGGAATTGCAAGAGAACCTGCTCCAGGGACTAGTGGGGCTTTAGCAGAGGAAGAGCATTTATAAAGCAGCAAGAGTGCAAATTGTGGAAAACTGAGAAAAAAAGAAGACTTTCTACACAGCATTGACATATTAGTCTAAAAGAGCTGTTAGGAAACAAATCAGGATACATCTGTTCTAGCGCCTATATTTTCTGTCTGTCTTGTGTTCACCACTAGAATGGCTTTTTTGGGTCTTTAGCATTTTACTGATACCTGAATGCTACAAAATAGTTAAACTTGATCTAGATGTGTATTTTCCTTTTAGAGGCATAGATATGCAGAATGCATTACGTAAATTAAAAGACCAGTCTTAAAGATGCAGACAAAAGCAGCAGTGGAGCTGTGGGTTTTGACCACGGAGATCAATGAGGGCAGGGATGGGTCTTGATCAACACCAAAAATGCTTTATGATTACATGAGAAGGACAATGAATGGACTGAAGCCTGGAGGTATCAAACAGGAGGAGATGTAGAAAGATGAGGGTTTGCAGAATTAGGATTCTTGGTTAGTGTGAAGATGGTAGCAAGACTAGGCAAAGACAGGAGATCAATGTGATGAATGCTCTTTAAGGGAGAAATTGAAGATAGAGGAGAAAGTGTGAGAGCAGTAGCAGTCGATGATTGTTTGGAAGATTCTAATTTCTGAATTGAATGGAGAGGGGTAGATAAGTTTGGAGTAAAACAAGACTGCAATTGCATGCCATATTCTGAGAGAGCTCCAAAATGTCTTAATAGTTCATCTGAGTTTTGTAAGTATGGGCAATAATGTGGAATTTCGAATTAAAAAGTGAGAAAAACTAAATTTCAGACATAAAATTTGAGAAAGCCAAAAGATTGAAATTATATAGGTATTAAAAAGAAAGGCAGTCTAAATAAAAATCAAAAATGAAAGATTGAATATTTAAATCGGGCAAGGGAGAGGGACAATGTTAGCTTTAGTGCCTGTATTAGGGATATGGTTAGGGCAAGGTTTAGGGTAACCGTGATGGACAAGGTTAGGTTTATGTATACTGTTTGGGTTAGGGTTAGGTCTGGGTTATAGTTAGGGATAGTTCTGGTTAGGTTTAGGCTTAGGGTTTACAGTAGACTAGAGATGAGTAAGGAAAGGTAAGTGTAGACAGGGTTAGTAGAATTGATACTGTTATAGTTAGGGATGCGCTGATGGATTGGGTTAGGGTTCGGCATAGTGTTATAGTTAAGGTTATGGATAGGATTGGTAAATGATGATGTTAGAATTAAGAGTTGTGGATTAGAGTTAGGGTAGATAACAGTAAGGGGTAAGTGATTGGATCAGCTTTAGTGTTTAGGGCAGAGGGAAATTAGCTTAAGGTACCTTACTACAAGAGTCAGATTCTTTTAGAAAAAAAAATTAGACAATAGGCAAAAGTTTGTACTTTCAAACAGCAACTGCGTAGACTGTGTTATAATAAAAAAATTCGGTTTCTTACTTTTATTTTCAAAGTTTTGTTTCTCTCTCTTTTTAATTTCGAAATTTCAACCTATATTCCTCTTCTCAGTTCAAGCAAAGAAATAAACAGTGGCAAATAAACCATCTTCTGGGGTCATAACACTTTTTATAGAAGAACTTTTAAATGATTTGTATCTAGTGTCAATGTATCAGTGGAGATTCTAACATTTGTGTGCAGGTGGTCCTGGGAAGAAATTCACTCGAAAAGCTTTGTCTGTTCCCAGTCCTGGGGAGGCCATATAGGCTGTTTCTACGAGGGGCTGCAGCCTAATGGGCAGATTCAGAGCTGGATGGGCTACTATAATCCAGCCCAGATCATGATAGCCACAGGTTCCTGCTGGCATATTTGAGCAGCTGCTACCTTACTCCCCTGCCTCAATCCTACACCTTTTTACAGATTGCTTGTTTTTATGGGCTGAAAAAACAAATAGCCTGCATAATGGTAATAGCAAATGTGTTTGTAGAAGGATTTATCTGCCTCTGATCAGTGTAGGAAAGTGAATTTGGAGTGGAAGACTCTCTCTATCTTCCCTCATTTTTGAAAACTGAAGTATTACAAGGGGAAAAAGGAAGCTCAGGATTCCCTCGATTTCTGTAGCAGCACGCTAACCTGCTGACTTACAGAGCAGTAATGAGTACAAATCAGGCTGGGGAGAGAGGTTGGTCGTCTGTCATACCTCGTCTCTAATAACAAAGCAATAAAACGAGGTACTACATTTTGGACAAGTGTCATTATTGACAGTGATAAATGGTCAACCAATGATTTTTGGGCTTCAGCATGGGATAAGATTGCATTTACAGGGACTCCCTTAATAGGATACGGGGTTCTTCACAAACTGAGATGGCATCATCGGGACCTGCTGGTCATTAGGTGACTGATGCAATACTCAATGGGC
This sequence comes from Calotriton arnoldi, assembly GCA_963921515.1. NCBI lineage: Eukaryota > Metazoa > Chordata > Amphibia > Caudata > Salamandridae > Calotriton > Calotriton arnoldi. Next base: position 2,135,288 of record CAWUFW010000476.1, on the reverse strand, counting down.
ATCCTTACGGAGATCTTTTAACCCAAAGTTCAAACAAACCAGTGTGTCTTCTTGAACTCTCCCATCTGAGGATTTTCTTTTTTGTTTTAAGGGATAGTGGTGGAAGATTGGGCACAAAATAGAAAAGGAATGCTTAAAACTAACCATGGAAGTGCCTATTATAAGTTATTTATTAGTAGTGGGCTTCCATGGTAGGATTAAAAACAGAGGTGGATTAACTGGATATAATCATCTATAGAATCTTGTAGGTCAGCATGTTTCTTGCCTCTAAGGCCCCATAGGGTCCGTAGCATTCAGCAGGACCAGTTTGAAAACACCCTAATCGAATAATTAGTGGTTGAAAATTATTAAGTGCTGCAGGTGCTTCACATCTTATTGTAAAGACACAGAAAGGAACGACTCACTTGAGTATCTGTTCATGAACGAGGCCTGGTTGACAACAGACATAAAATATAATGCAATTAATAAGAAACAGACAGTTAACTGTATAATTGGTTTAGACAACCATATATAATGTATTTCGCGTGTATGATTATACATAGTCAGTGGCTGTGTGCGAACACGCTTACTTATGCCTACTACCCTGCCATCAACCAGGACTCTCTAGCCATATCTATCCTGGGCTTTTGTTTCAACCTGACTCCACGTGGAACCTATCTCCTTGCAGTCAACCTTGAGGCCTCAGCGCCAGTTGTTTCTTGGCCATCCTCTTTTCCTTTTCCCTTGAGGGTTCCAGGTCAGGGCTTGCCTGGTGGTGTTTGATGCAGGCTTGTGAATGGTGTGACCTATCCAGCCCCAGCATCTTTTCAGGATTTCTTCATGAGCAGTGAGTTGGATAATCTGCTGCAATAGGTCGTTGTTCCTGATGGTATTTGGCCAGCGCATTTGGAAGATTTTCCTCAGACAGGTGTTGATGAAGGTCTGGACTTTGTTGGTGGTGGTTACTGTTGTCCTCCAAGTTTCTGCTCCATACAGAAGGACTGATTTTATGTTGATGTTAAAATTACTGATCTTGGTTCGCAGCGTCAGGTCCTTGGAGTTCCAGATTTTCTTTAGCTTTATGAAGGCAGCCCTTGCTTTGCCGACTCCTGCCTTGACATAGTCGCCTGTGCTGCCCTACTTGCCTATGACACTGCCCAGGTAGTTGAAGGCCTCAACCTCTTCCAGTGCATCGCCTGCAAGAGTGACTGCAGTTGTGCTGGCCATGTTAGCCTTCAGAATCTTGTTTTTTTTCCCCCTGTGGATATTGAGGCCAAGTTGTGCTGATGTGGCTGCCTCATTGTCGGTCTTCTCTTGTATCTGCAGATGGGTATGGGAGAGTAGGGCCAGGTCATCTGCAAAGTCCAGTTTGTTGATTTGCGTCCAAGGTGTCCACTGGATCCCATTTCTTTTGCTTGCTGTGGATGTCTTCATGATCCAGTTTATGGCAAACAGGAAGTGAAAAGGTGAGAACATACAACCCTGCCAGACTCTGGTTCTCACTTGAAAGGCTTCCGTGAGTTCTCCTCCATGGACTAATTTGCATGTTATTCCGTCATAAGATTTCCTTATGACTCTTATGAGTTTATCTGGCACACAGTAGTGGCGTAGGAGTTTCCAAAGGGTCTCTCTGTCCATGCTGTCGAATGCCTTCTAGTAGTTGATGAAGTTAACATAGACATGGAAATTCCATTCCATTGAATGCTCAATGATGATGAGCAGTGTTGTAATCTGGTCTGTGCAGGATCTAGCTTTGCAGAAGCTGGCTTGCTGGTTTCGCAACTGAGCATCGACTTGTTCCTTCATTCTTTTTAGGCTGACTCTTTTGAACTTTTTGCCTGGGGTTGATAGAAGAGTTATCCGTCTGTAGTTTACGCAGTTACTCATGTCACTTTTCCTGGGGATCTTAATACGATATCTCTCCTTCCAGTCTAATGGCACCTTTTCCTCTTCCGAGATTCTTCCAAGCATTGGGTAGAGCATGTCTACTGATGTTTCAATGTCTGCCTTCAGTGCCTCGGTAGGAATGTTGTCATGTCCTGTTGCCCTCCCATTTCTCAGATGTTTGATGGCTTGCCGTATCTCTTCCTAAGTTGGTCTACTGCAGACGATTGGCAAGTCCTTGTCAGGTGTCTGTATGTCTGGTGGAGGCTACGTCACGGGCTGGTTAAGCAGTTCTTCAAAGTTCTTCACCTATCTTCGTTATTGGCCCTTGTTATACATTATTGTCTTCCCAGCTTTGTATTTAACAAGTCCCTCTAGCTTGCTGTATCTACCGGAGTGTTTCATTGTTATGTTGTAGAGCTCTTTCAAGTTCCCATGGCTTGCTGCTTCCTGGACGTCTGTGGTAAGACCATCAGTGAATCTGCTCTTAAGCTTCTCTTTGCTTTCTTGTTGATATTGTTGTATTCACCTTGAGCTTTTGCTTTTTCTGCTCTTGTTTGGCTAGTGTTGACGTCAGCTTTCTTTTCTCTCTTTGATTTTGCAGAGAGTCTCGGTGGAGATGCATTCCTTATGCTTGCGTTTCACTGGAACCAGTAGCTCCTGGCCGGTTGATGTCACTGTTTCTTTGATCTTCCCCACTGACTTTCTTCTGGGTCTCTGTCATCCCCTAGATTTCCCAGTACTTGAAACTTGTTACTGAGGGTGACTGAGTATTCACTCCGTTTCTGTGCATCTTTAAGGAGGGTGGTGTTATATTGCTGGTGTTGGTTTGTTGGTTCCATCCATGCTTTCTTTGGCTTTAGCTTTGCCATGACAAGGTGATGGTCTGACTCCACGACCGCTCCTGTCATCACTCTCACATCCTGCAGGGACCTCTGGAAGGTCTTGGCAATGCAGACATGGTCAATCTGATTCTCTGTTGAATGGCCTGGTGACACCCACATTGCCGTGTGTCTTATTTTGTGTGGAAATACACTACCGCCTATCACCGGACTGTTCAGGGCACAGAGATCTGTGAGCCTTTCACCATTCACGTTCATGTCGCCAAAGCCATGGTTGCCCATGACTTCTTTGTACCCAGTGTTGTCACTTCCAATCTTGGAATTGAGGTCCCCCATAAGTATAATGATGTCTCTCGCAAGGCAATTCTGCTTGATGGACTGGAGTCTGTTGTAAAACTGTTCTTCTTCCTCTTCTTTGCTGTCATTTATAGGTGCATAGTACTGTATAACATTCATGCTGATCCTCTTTTTCTTTGTGCAAAAGGTCGCTATGATGATTCTGGGACCATGGGCTTTCCATCCAATCAGAGCTCTGATTACTGCTGGCGTTCGCATCAGTGCTACTTCCTGAGTTTGTGGGGCATGCTCTTCCTCGTCTTCAGTATACAGCAGCATTTCTCCCTCCCCGAGCCAGTCTTTTCTATCTGGTCTGTGCCCATCTGGCCTCGCTGATGCCAAGCGGGGCAAGGTTGTATTTTTTTCATCTCCTTCTACCACTTAGGCTATCTAGCCTGTCTCATACATAGTCCTCACGTTCCATGTCCTGATTGTGACCGTCTTGTTTGAAAGCAGGTGGTTCGGCTTTGTGGCTTCCAGGGATTTCTGGCTTTTAGCACAATGCATCATAGCTCTCTGTTAAGGCGATACCTCTCTCCCTCTCTCCCTAAGTCCGGGATGTCTTTTGGTTGACATTTCTGTGGCTAGGATTTTTTTACATGGTGAGGTAGCTAGGTCCATGCATAACCCTCCTCCTTTCGCAGCTGGGCTTGGGTCCGGCAATGGCGGAGTTGTGTGAACACTCAGTCCCAGAAAGTTTTTAATGCCACTGCACAACAAACTCCAAAATCATGCAGTCGTTTCTGTGCTATATATGTTTATCTAAACAAGTTATACAGTTAATTATTTGTTAGTTTCTTATTAATTGTATTTTATTTTACACCACCAGGAACAGCTCATACCTTGCTGGGAAACGCTCATGGCTCTCATTTTGGCACCCTTGGTGGGCTAGCATATTTAGCATCATATTATTAGTAGCTCATAAAGTTTTGATGGACTCGTAATTGGCAGAAGAACATGATTTGTGCATTAACATGAGCATCAAGAAGAACTTTTCGTGCATGACAAACAGTCTCAAACTGGCATTATTTAGCATTTTGCACCCGCATGTACTTGTGACATAAATATGCCCCTGCTGTGTATGCAAACTTTTGTGAGTGTCACTATTTTGAAAGTAACACAAGTGGCCAGATGTACTGCGGTCCTTATATCCTGTCACACTGTTGTCTTTGATTGCCTCATTGATCAGATCGAGCCTCCATCTTTTAATCTTGCTTGTAGTCACCTACTGCATAGCCTGCATATAAATTCGGCCATATTAAACTGCATCAAAAACATTTATGAAAATAATTAGGGTGTGCATTGGCTTACTCAAGGACAAAACTTCAATATCAGTTATGAAACTTTACATGCACACATCGTCAGATAAAAACATGCACAAATATTTTTTTTAAATCATGGCAATATTGTGTTCCATAAGCATGTAGATACAGTGGGCATTCCTTAGAGATACACACTTTTTGCCCATAAATTTTACAAAATAACTATATTTATAAACTACTAAACCATGTGCAAAATAGTTATAATAATTAGATTATGTCTTCTAAGCCTTGACCCCAAGTAGGAAACATAAGAATATTGATCGCTTGCAGTGTAAAATGGTGATAGTAATTGAACTTACATTATTTTCTTCATTGCCTTAAAAGTATCTATGTGTTCCATTTTTTTCAAGATACCTCCAGAGGTGATAGACCTCTCTAAATCAAATCAAATCAAATAAAGCTTTATTCGGTGTACTAGTTTACAACCATAAAAGCATATTATAGCATAAAAAAATTTCAACATACACATTAAAAAGAGATGATAGAATAAAAACAGATTATACAAGAAGTATTATAAAACAGGATCCAAGGAGGTAGCTTCGACATTATATACACTTATTAATAAACATGACCAAGTTCTTCCATAATTTCATTGTAAAGTGCAGGCAAGATAGGTTAAAAAAAAAAAATTGTAATAATGCATAATGTGCAAAAACTGCAAAGGGTCTCTAAAGTTTAGTTTAAAAAATCATAAAAACACAAGTTATTAAAAACGGGCATGGAAAACTTCTCTCGGTGTTATTACTTAATTCGAAAAAAACATCATAATCTTATTCTATTACATATTATATAACATTACAGGGGCCAAATAGATAATTCATATATATACACATCATTTTTATGGGTAGTTCACATTGTATTTCGGTACTTAATAACAGCCTTTAAAAACAAGGAAGTAATCATAATGATTTGTTCGTTTTCCAGCAATTGTAACCTTAAAAGGCTGTTCTACATTGTCTTAGGCCCCAGCTTCTAAGAGTAGGAATTAGAAACTTTTTTCTTGGTGTAACATAATACTTGCAGAATAAAGTACAGTGCAGAGTTGTTTGGATTGATTTATCATCACATGGGCAAATGGGCGACCTACTCGACCAATCATTTTTTTCAGGGAACGTGACCAATCTAAAAAAAGACCCACAGCGAAAACGAGCCAAAAGCATGCGACAGTAACTACTCTGTACCAATACCAAGTAAGGTTGTAGGCCTATGCATGTTATCATCAAGTGGTTATCCATAACTGATTTTTTCTCCCTCTCCACTAGCCAACGCTTATTCTCTAAATGACTCAGGCAGATATCTTTTAATGCTTTTCTTGTTACCATTTCCATGGAACTTGGGGACTCAAAATATTCTGGATGGCCAATTTCATATGCAAGTCTTTTTATATAATTAATCCATGGGATCTTAGCCAGCCTGTCTAATTTAAGGCAATCTAAGATTACGTCTCTATTAAAACCAGTCTCCTCCGATACCCAAACCTTATGCCATAACAGTAAAGGATTAGTTTTAATAGTATCAGAAATATAAGGAAGGCCAAGTTCCCTATGACAGCTAAAAGTGGCAGTAGTACTGGGGACAGCTAGCAAGTAGCGGACAAAAGTGTTTTCAAGACATTGGATTTCTTCTACTCCCTCAATGCCCCAAATGCCTGCTCCATATGTCCCTGTTGTAATACATTTAGATTTATAGATTGCCAGCAACTCTGGGACAGGTCTACCACCTAATTTCTTGGCGAAGTTAACAACTGCTCCTATGGCTCTTGAAAGATTCAGTTTTCTAGCCTTCATGGCTGTTTTCCATGAACCCTTTCTATCGAAGTTTATGCCTAAATATGAAAAAGTATTCGTACTTTCCACTTTTTTGCTATCAATAAAAATGTCACATACCTTTTTTTTATTTGTACCACAACTCATGGTATATGTTTTAGTGGTATTTACCCTTAGGCCCCTGTCTTTCATGTAAGCGACAAAGAGGCTAACAGACCTCTGTAACCCTAATTGCGTCCGTGCCATTATTACCGCGTCATCCGCGTACAATAGGATGGGGACAGGGGTTCCCTTTATAATGGGGTAGTCACATTGATATCCGCTCAGATATTGACCCAAACTATTAATATAGAGTGAAAAAGGAGAGGGGCAAGTATACATCCCTGCCTCACTCCTTTCCTTATAGAAAACTTTGTTGAGCACTCCCCGTGTTTCCCATATCGGACCCTCGCCCCAGCCTCCCTGTACAACTCCTTAATAAAGGTTAACAGCGGTGGGTCAACCTTTAGTTCTTCCAGGATACTCCACAATGTATTGTGTCTAACACAATCGAAGGCGGAACTTAAGTCCACAAACGTTAGGTAAAGTTTACCCTGTTTAGCTTTTGTGTACTTGTCTATAATTAATGATAGATTAAGTCCCTGTTCAGTTGTGCCTAACCCTACACGGAAACCGTATTGAAAATTCGATAGAACTCGCATATCTTCCACCCATACCTGTAACTTATTTAAAATCACTCTCCCTGCAAGTTTCATAAAAGCATCCAATAAGGAGATAGGGCGATAGCAGCTGGGTTAATTTCTATCTCCCTTTTTAAATATTGGAATTACAATAGCGTCAGTCCAAGTAGGTATAAACTTATAGTGATTACAGCTGTTAAGCACATTTCTTAAAAGTGGGGCCCACAAGTCGATGTTAGATTTATAGATATCCACCGGGACACCATCCGGGCCCGGTGCTTTCCCTGGGGCACTTTCCTTTATTGCTCTAATAACCTCCTCAAGAGAGATATCAACATCTATGGGAAAGGGTCCACAATCGTTGTTATCTTCCGTAGAGATTGTGGTGGCAGGCTCATCATTATAAAGCCCCATAAAAAATTCTACCCACTTGTCTCCTGTAATAGCCATATCTATAATATCAGTCTCTCTCTCCATAAAGAAAGGGGCGTTAACCGCTTTCCAAAAACCGATATTATCTTTATTTGTACAGGCCTGATGTAAAGCCTCCCATGCTTCCCTTTTTAAATGTGCTTTTCGTTTCCTAAGGGCTAGTCGATATAGGGTTCTAGCCTGTCTTACTTTTTCGTCACATCTAGGGTTACTGGTCAGTGACTTTTTCAGAAGAGTATGCATCTTCGTACATTCTTTATCAAACCAGCCCTGAGTATTACGCACTGTGTCTTGCTTTTTCCTTGTTAGTAAATTCCGAACCTCATCTGTAATTTTAAGAAAGGCATAAAAATTTCCTCATCATCCCTGTCCTGAGAAAGACATATATCTATTTCCTTCAAAGTTTTTTTGATTAGTCGTTGAAGGAATGCTCCGGAATCTACCTTTGCCCACTTTAGAGTATACCCATTAGTACTGGCAAGCTGGATATCAGTGTTATGTAATACATTCCTTTTAGTTCTTTTCGCCATACCTCTTACTAAAAGGTTTAAAGAAATAGGATAATGGTCACTCATTAAATTATCAAGGGTGTTACAAGTAATTACGTTGCCCGAATACCTCTTGGATAATAGCACAAAATCAATGGTTGAATTACAACCCCTGCCAGTAAAAGTCGGTAGAAAGGGTATAGGGGGTGAACACAAATAATTTGCATACCCTAGATCAAATTGGAAAACTATTTCATTTAATAAATCCCCAATGCTTGTATGGGCAAAGTGTGGAGGTGTGTCTTTTTTATCATGACCCAGCCCACAAATGCCCTGTTCACTATGCTTACACAAATGACAATTAAAATCACCAACCCATATGATAGGCATGTCCTCCGACATTTTTCCTTCAATATTTTTTAAAAATCGGGATAGATCGGTAAGGGCATTCTTCAACAGTGCTTTAGGGATATTATTATAAAAATGTATCAGCACAACATCCTTATCCCTTCCCAGATTCATTTTCAATATCTGGTAAAACTCGCTATCATGTACATTTTTCACATTATGAACCCCAGCCACATTTGCAACATAAATACATAAGCCCCCTTTATTTCGCCCCTGTTTAGTTGTGGTTGCTGGGATATTAAAAGTTCGGAAGCCATTTATATGTATATCCCTATGGGCCCACGTTTCTTAGAGGCAGATTATAGCATAATCGTCTATTAATGATAACCACTGGGGGTCAGTTACTTTAGCTGCAATTCCTGCGATATTCCAGGATAGTAATTTACACTTTCCATTGGTATTTGGGTCAGTCAGCTCTCCTTCACCAGACCCATCCAGGCCTGATATGGGGTATTTATTAAACCCTTTATCATCGCTACTTTGATTATTGGGTGGGTCTACAATTGTGATCCCCAAGTCCCTGTTGTTTTCTTTGTGGGATGAATTACCTCTAGCTTTTTCATCTTGAATGCACGTGTCGTGTACCCTAATGTGCATAGGGTCTCCCCTCTGAGGTGATAGATCTAAACTTTGAGTTAGTCAATCCAATTCCTCCAACGAGGTTAGTGGTTCAAAACGATTGCGGAGTGGGATGTTTCCTCGGGTTAAGGATTGTATATGGTAATCCCCTGCGCATTTACTAAAATCAGGCCTATCTATAAATGGGTGTGGTAGATAAAAAGCTCCTAACGGCAATACATTAATTTCATTATGATCGTAGGAGACATTCCCTACCTTAGTTAAGATAGCACGAACTAACATGGGGTCACTAAACGTCAGTGCTATACAATCTCCCCGGAGTACTTTACGTTCTTTACCCAACCAAGCAACTCTTCTTGCCATTTTGAAATTTTTAAATAATACATCACGAAAACCGGTATTATTTCCCAGCCAATGGAGTGACTTATTGCGAAGTTCACTCCAAGATTCGTGATCTGATGTCGAGAGGGTAGGGACGTTGGCCAGAATTACCACATACGGCGTGGCTGCCGGAGGCAAGTCAAGTCGATTATGGGATGGGTGGTTTTGGTCATGCCTTAAGCTACCGGGAGTGGTCCCCAAGCTATTTTCAGAAATAACATTATCTGTCATGAGCCTATTTTGTCTTTTTTTAATGTTTGATTCTACCATACCTCTACCATAGGTCTGTGTAATGGGGGTCTAGTAGTAGTGTCATCCACTGATGTAATCAAAGTAGATGTTTGACCCATGCCAATAGGCCCACTTAAATTTGGACATGATTTGTGCATTAACATGAGCATCAAGAAGAACTTTTCGTGCATGTATTATGTTATGACAAACAGTCTCAAACTGGCATTATTTAGCATTTTGCACCCGCATGTACTTGTGACATAAATATGCCCCTGCTGTGTATGCAAACTTTTGTGAGTGTCACTATTTTGAAAGTAACACAAGTGGCCAGATGTACTGCGGTCCTTATATCCTGTCACACTGTTGTCTTTGATTGCCTCATTGATCAGATCGAGCCTCCATCTTTTAATCTTGCTTGTAGTCACCTACTGCATAGCCTGCATATAAATTCGGCCATATTAAACTGCATCAAAAACATTTATGAAAATAATTAGGGTGTGCATTGGCTTACTCAAGGACAAAACTTCAATATCAGTTATGAAACTTTACATGCGCACATCGTCAGATAAAAACATGCACAAATATTTTTTTTAAATCATGGCAATATTGTGTTCCATAAGCATGTAGATACAGTGGGCATTCCTTAGAGATACACACTTTTTGCCCATAAATTTTACAAAATAACTATATTTATAAACTACTAAACCATGTGCAAAATAGTTATAATAATTAGATTATGTCTTCTAAGCCTTGACCCCAAGTAGGAAACATAAGAATATTGATCGCTTGCAGTGTAAAATGGTGATAGTAATTGAACTTACATTATTTTCTTCATTGCCTTAAAAGTATCTATGTGTTCCATTTTTTTCAAGATACCTCCAGAGGTGATAGACCTCTCTAACTTAAAACAGCTTGGCCTCACTGGAAACCGATTCACCGCCTGGCCAGAGGAAGTTTATTTGGTGGAGTCTTTGGAGAGGCTATATCTTGGCCAAGACCATGGCATGCGGTTTTCATCAATACCTGAAAATATCCACCTACTGAAGGTAAATGAAAACCGAAAGATGTAAAGAACTGGTAGAGACGTGCCTATTGCTCTACCTTTCTACATCTGTCTGTTTATATCTATCTAGCCGTCTGTCTATCTCTCTGTTTGTGATCTGGCATCTGTTTTCTATCATGTACAATAGTCGTCCCGGACATAAGGATAATTCTGTGCTTCTCGCCAAAATAGTCCTCTACCATTTTTTTCCAGCCCCATGTCATTAGTACTGGGTGTCCACTTGAGTCTTGTGAGATGCTCTGTATCATTTGACTTGTAGGTATCTCTATATCATTTGGCATGTAGGTGCCACAGGAGCAAGAATGCTCCTGTGGCTCCATTTTTCTTGCTGACACCCAATACCTGCTTGACAGTCATCTGTTTAAGTAGAACAGGGCATGCTATATCTGCTTCTTATGGCATGTTACCTTTTGGCTAAATACACATTGTGTTTGGAGGGTGCTCATTTCATTTTACCAAAGTCTGTCTCATAATATGAGTCTTCACTAGTAAGGGATTTGTCCTTCTATGGTGCCCACTGAACTTTCACCTTTGAACAACCCTGAGCTTAAGTGGTCTCAAGTGATCAACACTGGCCAATTAGTATTTACTTAGCTTTGAATGCATAGTTGTGGTCTTTACTGATAATGGCATAGGAGTTGGCATATAATAATATGTTCCTCAGCATGTGCAATAATTGTACCACCTCCATACCTGGAGGGGTATGGACTAGGTTGAAATTGTTTCCCTGGCAAAACAACTGTCAGCCCAATCTTGTCAGGGCTGGTCTCCTGTGACAATTTGAATGAGAGAGGGAAGGGTAGGACCGCTCACACAAATATATGAGGACCTCTGAATTTTCTTGATTACCCCAAGTCATAGCTAAGCATACTGTGGGCGCCATGTCTTCACACAGCACAGTGCCAAGCGTTTTCTTCATCTCTATAGCCCTTTTGATTTTGTCTTATAGAAGTGCCTCCTAAACTATGTGTTGATTGGAAACAACTTGGGTAGTAAATCTGAAACAACAAATGGTTCCCAGACTCGTGATGGATGATTGCAAAGGTATCTCTTGTGGCCCTGTGGTCTGCAGGAATAGTCTTATATGGCTTGTGGAGCAGAGAGGACAGACATGGGTTTCACAGGCTATTCCATGGGCTATAAGGTACAAAGGATCAGTAGAGAGATATGCAGTCAGTCCTGCCTTAGACCCAGCAGGGAGTCTGCAGGTGAGCTCCCCTTGTGAGCCTCGAAGTCAGCGTGCTTGCGTGCACGCACACACGCACTCACTCACTCACTCTTCTTTCCGTAGGTCTTTATAATAAATCAATAAGTGCAGAGCAACAGAATGGGTCTGCAATAAAGCACACCCTGTAAACTCACTTACCCACTCGTTCAATCTGTTACTGATTTGTTGATACTCAGAGAGAGAGTTTGACTCTCACATATCAGGACTCTCGAGCAGAAGGGATACATGAAGAAAAAACCTTGAAAATGAGCACATCTACAACTCCTCCCTTATTATTTGCAAACTTGTCCCTCAGGTGATTTGTTGCATCATAGCTATTTGCATGCCCTTCACTTAATATCAGATCCTATTTTTTCTCTTTATAGCACCATTGACACATTTGCATTCATATAAGCATCTTACACTAAGCCATGCCAAAACATTACTTTATATAAATGATCTACTACCTGCAGTGTGACAGGACCTCTCCTTGTCACTCTAGCATATAATCCCTGGGACATGATTTCCAGCAGGTGTAAAAACTGACAATGAATGCCCCCCATTCCTGCTATCCACTGCTGCTTGTGTGTATAACCCAATACGAGACGCTAATGAATGCCATGACAGACTTGCAGGAAGCCTGTATGCATTTCTCCAGACATAAATAAACGGGAATCCCTCTTCAACCAGACATCTTGTAGAGATGATAGTGTGGGCACCTGCTCTTTAGGCCCTGCTGCTGGACCCTGTCAGCTATAGTGCCAGGAGCAGGAGCCAATGTAATTTGTTTAGTGTTGACGTAATGTGGCCAAACGTCCACAATCCCTTGATGAGATGTGCCATCAGCTATAGGATACCTTTCATAGGTGATAAAGTGGTGTCTAGGAGGCCATTGAAGAAAGTGTTGCTTGCATCGAGGTGGAAGAGGGCTAGGACTCTAGCTGTTCTGAAATCAACTTCTGCAAGAAAGCCAGGAGACAGTAGCCAGAGCCTGTAATGGCTGTATTGCAACTGTGTTAATTGAATGTGAGGTCTGTGTCAAGACTGAATCCAAGTGATTGTACATTGTCTATGAGCTGGAGGGGCACAACTATGTAGGTTCATGTCCTTCATTCTCTCTGTCACATTTTAGTAAGCAACTCCCACTTAAAGGTTCAGGGTCCCCTCTAGCATCATGTCCTGGGTACGTTTTCCCTCTGATTTAGAGGTGGGCGGACCCTGGGGGCATGGGTACACACATCTCCTCACCTTGACCAGCCAGTTCAGTGGACCATTGAAGAGGTTATAATTCAGAGCACCCTAGATGCACAAAATGTGTATGTATTGCCTTCAGATGTTCCTTCGTACAGTTACTTCTCTATTTTTCTTTTTTAGCCGCAGGATTGTGTACCATTAGTTTGTCTTTTGGAATAAACCAAGGGTTACAAGAAAGCTAAACCAGGCTTGAATCTGTGATTGTTTGGAGATGTTGGCAAAAAAGGAATTCTATTTTTGTTAGGTTGAGCTTTAGATATGCAAACAGTATCCAATTCTGGAGTGGTCAGGAGCAGGTGTTGATAGTCACTGATTGAGGATATTTTGAGATGGCGTTGGGTGTTGTCCGTGTAGTGATGCATCTTGAAGTTGTCAGTGAACGAGGATTTGAGGGGATCCTCGAAGAGTTTGGAAATGAAGTAGGGGTATAGAACCCAGTTGAACTCCACAGGAGCCAGGTGTTTTATGGGATTTTGCGGATCCTATCTATACGAGCTGGTTGTTGTTGCCTAGGTAGGGGCATGATTATACCAGAGAAACCCTGAGTGTTTCCAAGGTGTGAATCAGTGCTTGATAGTCGACTGTGCCATTTCCTGCAGAAAGGTTAAGCAGAATCAGGAAGCAGAGGCTATTTCTGTCACTGAAAAGAAAGGTATCTATTCAAAGAATAGCTTGCTTTCCTTCTTCCATTTTCTGTCTTTCTCTCCTTTCTTTCTTTCCTTTTGTTTTCTCCCTCTTTACCTCCTCCTTTCTTTTCCTTCTGTTCTTTCTCCCTTTCTTTCTTTTTTCCTCCTTTTCGTCCTTTTGTCCTTTCCTTCTTTCCTTTAAAAGTACGCTTCTTCAAGCACTCTCTTCATTCACTAAATTGTGTTTAATTTTTGGATAATTGGTATGTATAAGGGCATGGGATGGTTGCAGGGATTTGTTTACGTATTGAGGCTTATAAATTCTGCATGTACTTTGCAGTTTTTTCCCTTCTAGTGGCCCTAGTTAAGGGTGCAATGTATGCGTTATAAATACCTTTCTGATTTGCTTGTGTGTGTGCGTGGATGTGTGTGCCATACCAGGAAGGGGAGTATTTGAAGGAGCGTACCTTGTCATTTCCGCCTAGGGCAGCAAAAACACCACAAAGCAGCAGTGTCACTTGGAAAACGAGGATTGGGGTTGGAGTACATTTAGTGGTCAGCTAATATTATAATCTGTACATCATCCAGTTTTTCTTAGAGCATCACCAAAATGGTTTTCCTTACTCATTTTTGTAAGATATTTTCCAATTTAATAATCATAATGTTTCCATGTTTATGTCAGAACCCTACTTTAAGACCATACCCAGATTATTAGTTTTGAACTCATGCATTTTCTGGACAAAAGTAATACCAGCACAAACAATCCTTCTTTATTTACCTAAACCGAATCACAAAGAGTTTGTTCAGACTAGGTATGACCGATTCCTGTAGTACTCCTGGTTTACTTCTGGAAATCAGGATTAAGTTAGGAGAGAGTTACAGCAAAATCTTTGTGAATTGGCCCTATATTGTTTTTCCTCTCTAGAGTCATAAGTCGAACAAATGAAAGCATTTTCATATGAATTCTGCTGTCAGTGTGAGTGATGATTTAGCACTTGAAATACATATTAACAAGTCATCTACAAAATTCCAACACATCAACCATTATTGATTCAATTCTTGTCCATTGTTTACCCTTTATATTGCTTAAAATTATCAAAAACGTTTTCATAGTTCAAATAAAAAGTATTATGACTGAGTCAGTAGTTATTGCTTTGACCCATGGTGTGAAATGAAAGAGGTTGGTTGCAATTTTACTCCACGGCTTTGATTAAAAAAAAAAAAAAAACATTACTAAATTTCTAAGGCTTAGAGAAAAGAAATAGTGAACCAATATCTTTGTCACGAATACGTATGGTTCTTCCTCAGTTAGCCTTTAACCAGGTTATTAGATAATAAAAATCCCGAGCAAACCTTCTTGGACCCATATGAATAGATATTAGTAGCAGTGTGGCAACATGAGTTGCAAGCAATCTGACAAATGTGTGGACGTGGTGTAATCAATAAGATTAGCCAATATGGCTTAAATTATTTAAGTTGTTTACCTAATGTATTGGAAACGTATTTTCAGACTCATGTGATGATGCTAGCAAAATACAAATTGGTAAGGGGAGGTATCATGGTTCACTTTCATCCAATAAGCCTTCATGCATAAAATTCTATATATCAGGCTCTTATAATTGCTTTAACTGCTCAAGTAGTGGTATGGTACAAGTAGACGTGCAGTGTGTCTTGCTGTGGTTGGGGCGATGAGGTCAGCAGTGAAGATGAGCATGTGCTGGGAAGTGTGCTGCCTCTCATGCAGCAGGTCACACTATGCCCCACACTTATGCTATTTCATCTGTGGGCCGATCCAGGACAGTTTGAGTTGAGTACTCGTGCATGACTGCTGCTGCAGAGACTCATGATATTACTTAGAGCTGGCATCTCTGTGATTGCAGGAGAGTTCCCAGAAGGATGTATGTATATGTTCCAAGGTAGCCACCTCCTCCATAAACTGTTCCCCGTCCAAGATGGCTTCCAGTCATTACCCACACAGAAAGGCGGGCAGCTTGGATTTTCTTATGAAACCAGCCCCATTACATTATGATTTCCTTAGCCAATTCCTGTTGGAGCCTGTCTTGCTACTAAATAAGGGTTGATATACTATTCTTCTGCTTTGCTTTCACCTTTAGGATGCTCTCTCGTGGTACTCCAGTCCTCTTATTCCACTTCAGTTATGCCAGCCCTTGTGGTTGCTTGGTTCCTCCTGCTCCAGTGCTTTGCTTAATGCCTGATGCTCTTGTCCTGATACTCCAGCCTTGCTGCCCCAGTCTTCTTCCTTGAAGATCTTACTAGCAAAAGGGTTTATATGCCTGCATGATTTACCCTCTGGTGCATTCTGACACCATGTTCATCATGAGCATAACCTCCTTTTTAGCCCGCCACAAGACAGCATCACTTCCAGAAGGAGTCACTATTACTCCAGAACATCCAGTGTGGTGAACTAGAGACCCTCTTACCCGGCACTGGATATCTACAACTTTTGGAAACTTCCTCGTTCATGCTACATGGCCGCATCCCCTACCTTGCTCTTGCAGGCCATAAACATGTCGAAAGCAGCATTCATCTTGTCAATCTATCGTCAGATTACCAATAAGTAATCTAATTTTAAAGAGACGTTTTTACGTTTTATCTTATACTCATGCCACAAGATCCTATTTCTATTTCATTTTTCAACCACTGCTTTCGTTTGCGTTGTGTTGACTTCGGTAGTGTGTTGCATTGAACTTGTAAATTTAGGAGAGATTTTACAAGTTCTCTGAAACTGCATTCTGTGTATAAAAGACCCTAAAAGGCTGCTGCACATTTGGCAAAAACTGTTCTATCTTATCCTTGTTGTAGACTTAGAGGGTCTGATTTGCAAAGTTGTTACATTTTCGAACACAAGTGCATGTTTATGGCTGAAAATACCCACGTTTGCTCCCCCTGCCTGGAATTCACAAAGGGTTCCTGGCAAAGGCATGCTTAAATGGTTGTACTACTGCAGATATCTACGCCTCAAGCGTGGAGTAATCTGCATCAGTAAATCCCACTCAAGGGGTGCAAAGTGGATATAACAAGGCGTGGTTAGCCCTGTACTTTAGGGAACGTTCACAAATTCATATTCCCCAATCTGTAATCTAAAAATTTCAAACCCTGGAAATGATAGAAAATCTGTCCCACAGGAACTCTTCTTCCAGGATAGCAAGTAGAACGGAATGCCCCCAGATTTGGTGGGGGCTTGGGCTAGAGCTTTCTCTAGAGAGAAAAATGTAATCCCCACAAGGCAAAAAAAAAATGCATTTGAGCAGTCAACTTCATTCTTTCTGTCCATAATTGTACACTATGCAGAATTACGAACTGGGGAAATAGCAGCTGAGAAGATAAGCCTCATAACATTCCCAGTAGTTCGCCTGGATAACTCTGCCTGGTGTAGCTTTCAAGGTGTTCTACTGGGAATGTATATGAATTTAGAGAACTATTTCATACGTACTCCTGCATAGCTGAACTTTTACAGTTGCAGATTTACTACGTTTTTGGGACTGGGCCTGAGTGTTTTGCTCTTGCACATACGTATTGTGCTCACGCTCGATATGCCCCCCTTGCTGGTGAGCGGACGTGCGCTCTGTGTTCACGGGAAACAGGAAGTAAAGCCTGTTGCCTAGCAACATACTGAGCTCATTCCTGCATGCACCTCTGGGCACTCCGTCAAATTCCTTCCGACAAGTATTACCGCAGCTGTTGTTACTCTTCCAGGTTTGCACCGGAAGCCATTCTGAATCATGTCAGCCTCTTCCTTTGCCTGGGACTTACACCAGCTGGTCTCTCTTGTCTTGCCAATGCCTCAAAATGTCACCGCCATCATCTGTCCCATATCATTTGCCAGCAGCTCTGTTGTTTCATTGGAATTAACATTCTCTTTCGCTTAATACTTGAACCGTGAAGCCCGACTTTTGATCTTTTGTTTCTGACTTCTGCTTTCCATTGTACTTTTTTAAACTACGTTCTTCCTTCTGTTTATTAACGAAACTGTTCGAGCCCACACAGATCCTTGTCACGAATAATTTGAAATTATGCACCTCGGAGTGGGGAATAACGCAGTGATACTACTTAGTTTCCCCCTTCTATAGCGCAGAAACGTGGAATGTGAGACACTTGCCTACACAAATGGTGCCTTGGATTTCTGTTGAAAATCGTGCTAGCAAAAACCCACGGGCATATTCTCAAGGAGCCATCGCCGATTTATCGACACTTTAGCGCCGCAAAAGTGGCGATAGACTTATCGCCCCATTCACAAGCTGGTGCAAACTGCCGACATCGCCAGTTTTTCCGCGATAGCTGCCGCAAAACACATCGCCACGGATGAGAGCGACAACTAACGCTAATGATATGCAGAGTAGGCGTTCCCGTGCAAAAACACATGAAAACACCACTTCGCGACATTCCCAACGAGCAGCCAGATCAGCGATGCAATCCGAAAACAGGCGATAAGGCGCGTTAGCAGCAGGTATTCAACACCTGCCTCTCACTGGTGTTAAGCAGGACGACAACCTGCAGCATGAAAGGGAGCCCAGCCTAGAGCCACATCTGAAGACCAACAGATGCCATGGAGACAATGATCATGCAGCCTGGAGACCCAAAAGGGCCACAACACCCACCGCAACCAACCCCCGGACCCTCCCCCCCCAGGTCATGAAGTCCAGCAGTCAACGGTATTGGAAAAACAGAACTTTATTACAAATACATAAACAACAAGACGAAAAGCTCAGCCAACGCGTTCCATTCCCAACGGGGAACTTCACCAGGGCAACGTGTGGATCCAAAAACTGTAAATACTGCGGGAACTCCCCAATACCATTCCATATCCCGAAATCAGTAGTCAGAAACCTGTTGGAGAAATGGTGACAATGGTCAAGCGTCCTCATAGTCACAAACGTAATCTGGCACAGTGTATTGCACTTGGACAAACCGGAATGCATACAGGTACGATGAATCCAGTCCAAACATACTGTAACAGAAGTCCGTGTGCTCATAACCTCTGCAGGAAAGAAAAGGAAGGTTACGACCACACAAACATCTGTTACGGTCTCATCATGCAGGACTCATCATACCTGTAAACATCACGGTTTGTATCATCTTGATACCCCTGCACCTTCACTTCCCCCACGCTGTGCATGAACAGTTGGAGACCATGCAAGGGAATTACGCCATAGCTGCCTTACTGCACGTGTCGGGGGCAATTGACTGTACACATGTACCACTTGTGCCCCCTGCCGACCCTGCACACAATAACCGCCACAGAAAGCACACGCATTCCATCAATGTGCAGGCGATAGTGGACCACCGGGGACAGCTCCCAATGTCGTCGCCAACTTCACAGGCAGTGTGCATGATACATACATCTTCCGACAGTCCATCATCAACCAGCGCTTCCAGGATGGCACCCATGGCAATGCACTGCTCATTGGTAAGTACTAACTGAACACACCACACACCTCAACTCCACAATCACACAACTCACAACTGTGGGAGAGCACACGTAACAAAATCACATACAACATGCCAACCAACAGGCCCAACTACCGGACACGACAACACAAGTAACCGTGGTAACAGGGGACAGACATGTAGACAAACCATCCACAATGGCAGAGCCCCTCTGCCACACAATTGCAGAATGTGGGGAGAGGTGGGAACCAAGAATGTGCGAAGGAGGCAAGTGACCCAGCAATAAGAAAGGACACAATGCCAAGTGTGGCGGAGATGTGCTGGACAGACTGCAGTATGCAGAGCACAGACAGGTCCATGTGGACATCTGCTGCTGGTGTTTGCAGTGTAGTGGACAGTGGACGCAAACAGGTTACCCCAGGCAGTGTGGAAGACCTTGGACATGTAGCCATGTGGTCCCCCCCTGTAAGCCTGAGCGGCCTTGGCCGGCGTATGTCGCAAATGAATAGCCCGGGGCCCTGGGCGTGGTCCACTTCCGGGATGGCCACCACAGTAACTACTGCGTGTGCCTCTGTGTCCGCCATATCGTGACCATAGGCCTACACACACGTGCCCGACCACATTCAACGGCCGTATTCACACTGGAGACGAGGTGACTACGTCCCAAGTCAACCCGCGTGTGAGAAGTTGGCCTGGTATATGCTGTCCACTAATTATAGTGGGCACCTTGCACCAGTCCAAACAACCCCTTATTGGAGATAGGTTAAAGACAACCTTATTGAAAGCTATCCTAGTGGTAGCTATGGAGAGCAGCCTTCAGGCTAAGTCTTGAAGGAATGTAAAGCAGCTTGTTTTACCAGTCTATAATCTCTTGAGTGACCAAATGAAAGAGCACCACACCAGGTATATATTCAAAATATATGTATTTATTGCTAAACACACCCCTCTAGTCTCTTTATGAGGCTAGAGTTCGAAGATACATAAGTTATCAGTTATTAAATCACAGTAATAGCACAAATACACGTTTGGGCCCTAGGGCGTACCAAACCATATACCAATAAAGTGGTATGCGAACCACGACTGAACTAGACACTAGGCCTAGAGCCTCTAGAAGTGCTAGGACCACAAGGAACCACCCAAGGTAGTGACACAGGGGACCTACGGGAGACGCGTGCAGTGTAAATACACAACCGCGATACGCCGTTGACTTCTATGGAGAAAGTCGGGATCGGGAAAATAGAGAAAAGGGACACTTAAAAGAGGACTAGGACAAAACCCTTTGAGATCTAGGACTTTGAAGAGTCTCTACCCACGGGAGCACCGGAGTACTCGTGTTACCTCACCCAGGGAAGCCGGGTGCATAGGTGCCTTTCGGGGTCGGGTTTCGTCGTCGATTCGAATGGCGATCTGCTGCAAAGTGCTGCTGGCGGCCAAGAGAAAAGTGTCCGGGTGGATCCAAGAGTGGATCGGAGTTCTGAAGAACCTGAAAGCAGAGGGGACAGAGTCTGGGTCACTAGCCAGTGACCAGGAAGGCGATGGACAGATGCCCACCGGTGTCGAGTGCTTCAGGTGCGTTGACGGTCGTCTTGACTCTTCAGCCACGAGGTCCAGGAGGCGTTGTCGGCGACCAGGAGCAGGATTCGGGCTGGTACACGATGTCTGTCGAGTGCTGAGGTGTCGGCGACCGGATTGGACCCAACAAGCCTTGGCAACGGCAAGTCTCGGTGAAGATGTAGATCGTCGATGGTGCAGACCAGCAAGGTCTGTGGAACTCACCCAGCGAGGGTAAGTGAGGGCAGGCCTGGAGCAACCAGGATGCCAAGTAAGAAAAGGATTGGCCTTCGTTAAGGGCTACTAGCCAACGGGCTAGCGACCGCGAAGGAGCCTCGTGACGCCGCATGTGGATCTGGCTTACAGGACACTCGTGGAGTGGGGGCCAGTGATCTTCGGTGCAGTTGGTGCTGGAGGCTAGGGCTACTCGGAGCCCAAAGCACGATTTCTTGGGAGACCCAGAAGAGGATACACTTGCAAATGTGCTCGGTGTCCAGGGGTCACGGTCTCAAGTCACCCACGATAGCCACGGGCCTCAGCTTTGCTGGGGACTCAGGGTAGCCTCGGGGAAGTCTGAGAATCCACCTCTGGTGATGCGATGACTTCGGCGTCCGACGGGAGCTTCAGAAATGCGAACCGGACAGATGCTTCTTTGGTGCCTGCCAAGCAGGGGAGTCACTCCTTGACCCCAAGGGAGATTCTTCAGTCCTCTAATCGTGAGTAGAGCGTCGAAGGTCCAGGATTCAGTTTCAGAGTTTCGTCCAGGGATAATCTAAAGTCCTAAGGACTGGGTTCCTATCTTTATACTAAAGATAGGGGTTGGACTACTCTGTGGCCCCACCTATGGGTGGGTCAGGGCAGAGGGGTGGCTACACCCCTTTCCCTTTGTCCAGTTCGCGCCAAAGCAGGGGCTGCAAGCCCTGATCCGGTTTGAACTGGGGTATGCACAGGGACACCAAATGTGCCCCCAGTGCAGGACTTCAAAGCACCCAAAGTGCTCCCGCCCAGCCCCAATACACATTATCCTGTCTGGGGAGGTGGTCACACCTCCCTGGGACAGGAAACCTATTGTCCAGGCCTCCCCTGCCGGAGTTTCGTCCAGCAGCAGGAGGCCAGACTCGTGTCTGTGGCAGCAGCATCCATTTTGTGATGCCAGGGCTCTGGAAAGAAGTTACCGGACTAGTCAGAGTTAACATGTCTTTCCCTCTAGAAGGGTGGAATGCTACCCCCGCCGCCAGGATTGGCGGGGGGTAGTATTCCAAGATGTTTGACACCAAACACGACATGTTTAGGTGCAGCCATTCCAAAGTTAGCATTTTACCGCGAGGATATAATGCGCTTAAGAGTATATGGTCAGGCTGCACTACAAACAGCATCAGAGATGGTCTCCGAACGCTGCAGAGGGGCCCTTCTCATGCAGGGGCACCCTCTCACATAGGAACCACGCACTCTGCCTTTAGGATAGATAAGGCCTGCCTTAGGAGTGACTTATAGGTTTATATGTGTGTATGTATTTCGTGATATAGGTAACCTATATCACAGTAAGGGGTGCATGCACCACCTTACCCAGGCTGCAGTAGCAGACCTGTGGTGTCAGTTTGGATGGCCTTCCAGGGGTGGCATAATACATGCTGCAGCCCCTGGCAGGCCTCTGAGGTACCTATGCCCTTGGTACATAGTATACCATATACTAGGGACTTATAAGGGCACTCCAGATCCCAATCAGTGATGTTCCTAAGGCACATGGAAACCATTTTAGAGAGGAAGCAGCTAGGCTGGGGTTCTGATTAGCAGGGCCCCAGCCAGACTAATGTCGAAAAACAGTGAAGCATCAGCAAAAAGTGGGGGTACCCATGTGAAGCAGATCCTACTCTCCTACACCGCGTACATCTCGTCAGCGCATGCAGGCTCGTGTATGCCAGGGCGGCGCCCTCCACCCAGCCACGTGGCCGCCGCCGTGACCGGTGGTGCCTGCGCGATCCTGTGCGCCTGCTGCACCCCAGCCCTGGTCCCCAGACCGGTCCACCGCCCAGCGATGACTGCCCGCCCCTGCGCAACCAGGCCTCAATGCTCACCTGCAGCCACCGGCGTGTCTCCAAGAGGGCCCTCCACGTGTCGATGCAACCTCCTCAGCCGATCGCTGGATTCCGCGCCACAGGCCCCCAGCGCACCCTGTGGAACCGCACTGCGGAGTCATGTGTGTGCTGACTGCTGCCTGCGCGTACACTGCGGTCCAGCAGGGCTCAAAATTCAATTCGAGTCTTGATTTGCTGGACGCCGTATCGAGGCCAACGCATCGTCGCAGGCTGCACACCCGCTCAGCTCTTCAGGTGGGCCTAACTCAGTGCAACGCAAGTCATCGCCACGTGGCGGTAGGCCCGTGCCGGACGCAGGCCATCGGGTGCCACTAACTCTGTGCAATGGAAGTCATCGCCACGTGGCGGTAGGCCCGTGCCGGACGCTGGCCATCGGGTGCCACTAACTCAGTGCAACGCAAGTCACGGCCCCCTCATGATTGAGTCTCGTGGTGTGGACGCCATCATGTCACCTCCGGCAGTGGGGGATGTGCTGTGGTGGGCCACTTTTATTGGCAGGGTCACATGTCCCGTGACGGCTGTGCTGGATGGGTGTGGTGTGGGTGTAAACCAGCCCTCAGGGAGTGGCTGTGGCATGCTGACAACTAGACCAGTGACCAGCAGATCACTACGGGGAAGACCTGGGACATGTAGCTGTGTCGTCACCCCCTGTGAGCGTAAGCGGAGTGGGCTGGGCTGGCGTATGCCAGTCCAGCGTAGGGTTGTGAACAATGAGCCCGGGGCTCTGGGCGTGGTTCAGTTCTGGCCTGGAGAAGGAAGTAACCATTGCGTGTGTCTCCGTTGTAGTTTCTGCGCCACCCGGACCACAATCGGCAATGTTGCACCATGTGACCCAAGCCCCACAACATGTGCAAAATGGACGTGAGGGGGAATCAGTGACCCGACATTCATCCATACTGTCATACTTGAAGGTTCATAGACATGACACATCTGTGTGAATTTGAATGTTTTATTCACATTCATTGGAGTGTAGCAGCTGGAGCAGTACAGAGCCATGCACACCCCACTTGACATTGTTGCCCCGTGAAGGGCCAGCCAGAGTCCATTAGGGAAGGACGAGTTCATCGGAAGAGGAAGAGTTCAGTCCGCAGTCTGATTGCTGTGTCATTGGTAACCAAACAGTATATGGCAGTCCATGTTGAGGTCCAAGGTGAGTGCCGCAGAGTGTATCGGGGGACAGTGGAAGGTGATGATGCAAAGGGCCGAACCAAGCAGAAACAGGCCATATGGCGGAGATGAATGCTACTGCTTCCTCATTACCACAACAGCAGTCTCATCCACATCATCGTCCCCTGATGTGTGATGTGCCTCACCTGGCGGTGGTGGTGTTTTGGCTGCAGCACTGTGTGGCACTGACAAAAAGTAATTTACCTGGAGTTTCAACCTAAATACCAAGGGCTTCAAGTAAAGGTGCAGACTTTTGCCTGTTACTCAAAGTGGGCTGCTGCTAAAAAATAGTTTCGTTTTGATAAAAGATGAAGATGAAAGACATTCATATTACCTATACAACACCCCACCTACATTATATTGGGTATGTAGCAGGAGTGAAAAAATCTAGTTATAACATTTTGTTTAAAAATTCTGGAAATATCACCTTCTTTGTCCATGGGGTTTAGTTTCAAGAGAAAACAATGCTTTTAAGGATAGAAAAACGTTCAAATTAGAATTTATAAGTTTATGGTTGATGTAAAGTGTGCTTTGGGCAATTAGTCAGAGCCCTCATTTAGAACATGCCATTAAATAGAGCAGTAATGCCCAGCAGAGGTAATAACGCCATTTCAACGTTTTCCATTGTAACACGTTTATAGGTGATAATTTCTGCATCTTTTCACCACAAGCCTTCAGCTGGAGTTATTGTATTACCATGAGGTATTGCAGTAGTTGCCATCACTGATTAAATACAACAGAATAGTGTGAATGCCCAATAAACAGATTACCAGACATTTTTAGATCTGCACTGCATTAATGCGACCTTCTGAATAAGTGTTAATCAGAACCCTGAGGCTGAAAGTAGGTAAAAAAATCAAACCCAAACATAGTCTTGCACAACCCTTGCAACTTAATAGTACACACTTTCTTGAAAACAACAATCAGTAAATGGGCCCCACAAAACCCGAGCCTATTAGCTATAAAAGTAACTTATCTAGGTTCAAAGTCCATGTGTTGTTATAACAATTATTTGGATGTGTCAAAGAACAAAGAGCTTCCATGAGGTGGCGGTGAGGTAAGGTAATAATGACGTCATTCGCTGTTAACCTGGTGTCCAACAGAGATGGCTTTGGTGGAAGGGCAGAAAGACTTGGAGCCACCAACAATCACCCTTCTTGGGGAGCAAATATAAAGTCAGCACATTTAGAGGCTCAATGAAAATCATGTACAAATTTGGTGCATTAATACCGCGCCCATTAACTACCATTACCGCAAGGTGCAGGAAGCTGTATTAAAGTCCCAAAAACTTCTGAATGTGCAGTTTTTGCCAGCAGGAACTCCACTAGGATGTATTTGGCAAAAAAACATGCAGGTAAAGACCCCAAAACACAATAAATTCCACAAAATTTAGAATACAAATTTGGGCGCAAATTGCATCTGAATCAGGATTTGCCGGGCATTCATAACGAGGGCTGTAGAGGCTACTAATCTGAGTTTGATTAATTCACATTTTATTTTCAGAAAATCATTAATTTAATGTATTTTCTTTTAGAATCTCCGAGAACTGTACCTGGAAAACAATAATCTGGAACTTCTGCCACCTTCAATTGGCCTTCTGGAAAAACTTGAAATACTTGATTGTCACAACAATCTTCTTCAGGCGCTGCCAGACTCCATCTGTCAAATGCAAGGTAAAAGTAATTTTTTTCCTCTTTCCCAATATCTTGATTTGGTTTGAAAGACTGGGCACAACTTTGACTGTACTAAAAGATAACATTGGTGAAAAGATGTAACTTTCATAAAAGGACTCTGCAAAGGACAGTTTGAGAATAGCCATATTATAGATTTTGTGTAGTTTGAGGCAGTCTGGTGTTTTGTTTTCAGCCATTTATACAACAGAGAGGGGGGTCTTGAATATTGTATTCCCCTGCTTTATGGCAATTACAGAATGTTGATGACCAACACAGATGAAAACTGACATCATCCTCACCGGCACACTGAAGTACTAATTGTTAGTTTACTTGAATAGGTTAATGTTCACCAAAGGATGTATAACAACAAAAAGGGGGTACTTTTTCCTCTCTAGAAGGGATTGAGGAGAACGGTTGGTATAGAAAAAGGTGAGGGGGATCTTCCTTAATAGGAAGTGATGCTCTTCAGGACCAGAAATAAGGTGTGGGCCCTACTCTAAATCGGAGAGGGTGTCTTCTTTTTTTCTCCTTTTATATTATCTCCAGGTTGGATTAAGAAACATGATAGGGTGAGCATATCACAGTTACTCTTTTGACCATATGCTTAACCACTAGGGCATGCCATAAATGATTACACTTCCACACCCTCTCCGATTCAGAGTAGGGTCCACACCTTATTTCTGGTCCTGAAGAAACACCACGGATCCTTCCTGGACCACAAGGGTGTGAAACATGTCGAACTGACTAAGTATAAACCACTAGGTTTCACTTACCAGACAGTCGCACTTCATAAGTTTGCGTCGCCTGCCTTCATTTAACTTCTTTTAACCCTACCAAAGGGACCCCTGAATAACTCATCACCGTGCATCCTTTAGGTAGTTTTAGATCACAGAAGCACTCACTTACCAGCTCTGCACACCCGCACGCATCATCATGGCTGTTTTATTATAAAGATCTACGACAAAGAGTCCTCTCGCGGGTCCCGTGGGGCATTGCAGCGCCGGCCCCATGAGGAGCAAAAAGCCAGATGATGAAGCATGACATCCGCATGGGTGTGAGATGGCATCACTTCCTATACCTTCCTTCACCTTTTTCTATACCAACCGCTCTCCTCAATCCCTTCTAGCCAGGAACAAGTACCCCCTTTTTGTTGTTACCCATGTTAATCTTTCTAAGGAGCATGGGTACTGGACATTGTTCACGCTCCTTGTCCCTCTCTCTTTCTGATACACAACAAAGGATGTAGCCATAGAGCTAAGGTTCCACCTGTTACAGCCGAAGTATTGAATGTTAATACTTAAATTAGGAACCCAAGTATAAGATGGGAGCAACAGTAAGACCCAGAGACAATAATTGGGAATGGTGCCAACAGCAGACATGATCATCACAGAGCCACCTCTCAGTAATCTTCGCAAAATACACAGAGAAATAAACTATTACACTCTGTTAAACAAGTTGATAAAGTCATTTAGAGCACAATTAAATATGGCTTACCTTTCACTTTGGCTCATGTGACTAGACTTGGTCTTACGAGGTTACAGGCCCAGAAATGTTCATGCCAGGGATAGTAGCAAAATACAACCAGATGGCGGAAAAGATCATGCAGAGCCAGCAGTTCCTGTAGAGCAGTGCAACCCAAACGTGTTAGAACCACAACTTAATTTTTCGAATGACAAACTATCGAGACCCACCTAGCTTTAATGGACATGAGGCGAGCGATTTTTTTAATGTAACTAAAGCATCGTTTGGTAGCTCGCCGTCATTTACAGACAGCTCATTTTCCGTTTAAATGGCCAGTAAACTTGTACCAACATACAGTTTTACTGATAAAACTATATTGCACACAAATTATAATGTATGGAAATCGGTTTCAATGAATATTTGTTATTTGTGCAGCACCAAGTAAAGTGTCTTGATTTGTTTTGCTCCTACTAAAATCTTTGTTTCCATCGCACTTTACAAAAAAAGTGCTTCCTTTTTGTTTTCCTCATTGCTGAATGTGTACAGTTCATTATAGGTATTTACATTTTGCTGTGTTTTTAAAAAAATGACATACAACCTTTCCTCTCACGTTTCCTGTACCGCAGCAACTTTATCGCATAATTCACTTCACTTTTCTTTCTCTGACTGCAATGTGATAGTTTGTAAATACCAATTACCATGTTAAAAAAATAAGCAGCATTTTGTCAAAAGACATTGCCTAATATTTGACTTCTGTCTTTGAAGTGCAGCAAATGTGACAAGATAAATACATAATTTAAAGGCATCCTTATTTATTTCTTGGACTTTCGTCCCCCACCAAAAAATGGCTTGCTAGTCACTAGTGGGTCTCGACCCACAGTTAGGGAAACACTGCTGTAGAGCATAGTGTAAGGCAAAATACATACAAAAGATATAGGAGAAAGGAACATGGGCTTAAAGAACGGAAAAGGGGAGAAAATAAAGTGTACGGCCACTATAGGTGAGGAACTGAGCATAAGCAGAATGAACCGAAACAATTGGGAGATGTTGAAGGGCATCTTGCCATAGTCTATGTGAACCTTATATAGCAGGTCTACCATTCTTGTCCTGGAGGTCTTGCCTCTACCTGGTAAGTGAGGATAGTGAGTTCTCATACTAGTTTGCACCTCCCCAGCCTCCATAACATAAATGGTTTATGCCATCCTTTGCAAACGTTAACCTCAATTGACACCACAGTACTGTGACCAGTACTCCAGGGGTTCTGCAATTCTCCAGTCTCTTCAAAATGCAGTAAAGGTGGGTACACTTTTCCTAGTGTCTGAGTCTCTTCTGTCTGTTGCACTTGAGGTATTGTGGGGCCGCTCCATTATCTCAAACCACAACCTGACAAATCTGCCGTCCAGCTGATGATATCTAACATTTATGTTTCCTAGTTGGTAAATGCAAAAACATCCTTACACCACATTGAATCAATGTTGCACTTTGTCTATAAATCATCAAATGTCTTGTAATCAAAAGCACATCTATTGATATGTTATTGATATGATAATGATATTTACTCTCTGTTACCATATCAGAATAAACCTAGACCTCAAACAAAATATAAAACGTTTCACTACGTTCAAGTACCTTCAAGTACCAGCAAACTTAACAGATCTTCAGTGAGTCTCATCTTTTTTCATTGTCCAAAAGCTGGGGTGTTGACTATGGAACAGTTTTCCCTGCCACAGTTCGCATCATCCCAGGCTTTCGTGCAACTGCCTCAATTGAAATCTAGACTCCCCAATCTTCTTATGTCTACAAGACACCAGTCACTTCTCATGATGTAGCTGACACAGAGAACAGCATTAGTAAAATCTCTCTAGCACACTTCTGCCTACCCCACTTCATCCAGAAGATGAGACATAGGCAGAGTGGCCTCGTGATGAGCACTCTTTATAACCTGCGTTTCTTTCAAGACCTAATCCTTGGCTCCTAGAAACAGACCTGAATGACACTCAGCCCCTGGGGACCCTGAAATGCCAGCAAACTACCTCCCTATAGGCTCCACCCCTTTCATAGCAAAGATCATTGAAGCCCTTGCCACCACACAACCACTAGCCTTCCTGGACACTAAACACATTCTGTATCCCTTTCATTGGAAAACGTGCTGTAGTTAGCCAACTTAAAAGTATGTCCCTGCTAACTATACTGAACTTATCAATGACATTCAAAAGTGTCGATCAAATAGTTCTTATTTATCGCTTATGATCAGTCCCTAGTGTATCTCAGTAAGATAAGAGCATTCACCTAAAATAGGAAAATTCAAGCAAGCTGAGATTTATTTACTTTTTCTTTATTAGGGCAGCTCTGTCCAGTGACAATTCAAAAACAAATACAGAGATCGGCCACCCATAAACATAACATGGAATATAATCTAGACCGAACAATGATCAGCACCATCTACCATTATTATTTATTGTTATCTTCTGTCAGTAGCTAAACCTTTTAGGTTGAAAGCCCCTCATGTTTGCTTGAGTCTTGTAGTTTGTTGTATTGCGGATATTCGTCCCTCAAACGAAAATATATCAAAGACCTCTTGTATCTAGGCGAAGTCAGGCTGTATGGGACCCTCCAGTTGCATGTGAGCTGCAAAAGCACTGAGAATAGCAAGAAACACAAAGCTGGATTTAAGCTTGGATGTCAGCCCCATCATGATGAGATCAGTTTGGAAGTTGACTGGGTGACCAACTGCAGCAGGGGTTCTGGTCAAGACGGAGTCCCAGTATGATCTGATCACAGGACAGCTTGCAAACATGTGTACACCGTCACTGTCTGCAGCCTGGGTTGTTCATCATGGAGAATTGACGGGTGGGTCAGGCCTTCATTTATTAATTTCATTTGGTGGGATGTAGATATCATACTGACTCTAATCTAAATGTATTGAGGACACTGAGTAACCCATAGCCAGTAACTGCTAAAACATTTTTGTGTATTTGACCACTTAATAGACCACTTCAGTACTTGGTCGTACACAACTTCTACATACAGTGCATATTTTAGTATTAGCAGACTCTAGTGACAAAGACGAGATACCTGACAGAAAGTCTAGATCTAACCCAAGAGAATTAACAGTCTCTGTGGGCACACAGTCTATCATGGGCTTCCGTTTAAAACTGTGGGACGGCCTCAGCACCATACTCTTTATTTTACTGCCATTAATGATCAGTGATTTCTTCTCACAGTAGTCCACAAAATGCTTTAAGAACCTGTGAATTGCATACTCTGTTCACACCATAAATACTGCATCATCTGCAAATATTAGTATTGGAACATTCCTTCCAGCTATAATGAGGATATTTAAGGGTTCTTCTGATACATATTCCACTGCATCATTTAGAAAGAGGCTGAAGAGTAGAGGCACCAGCACACATCCTTGCCATACATCATTTTCTACTGGAAAGGTTTCTGTACACTCACCTCACATCCCATACCTAAGACAAGCAGTATTGCTGGAGTGAAGAGACATAATTGCAATTGCAATAAATGTCAATGGGCACATTGTCAGGGCCTTTTGCTTCTTCATGGCACTCAGTGCTCTTTCCACTTCCGGATGTCTAAGATGCCGATTGCACAATGACCCTCGTAGAGATTCCCACCCACTAGCAGGGGGGCCAGACGAACCTTAGGACTTGGTACCAAACATCTTGTCTTAATAAATCCTCACTTATGCCAGTGTTGGATGTATTAATAAAAGCACACAGGAGACACCTTAGAGGGTCCCATGAAAACCTACCAGGCACTGGTGTGGTCTTTGACTAGTCTTAGCCAGCCTGCCACCACCAGACATTTTTCTGAACCAGCGCTCTCAGAGGCCTCGAACAAAGCATGTTCTGGGCGAAGGTGCTTCACACCTCCCCCAGGCCAGGGTGGTCTTTCAAAGCGTGAAGCTTCAAAGGCGATGCCGCTTTTGAAATGCGACCCAGGCATCTCCAGATAGTGGAGGATGCCAACCCCCTGTCTTACTCCACATTTGGTGGGAGGACAAGCGGGAAAATTAGTCCTCATTCAGCCAGCATCACCCCTATAGTGGGGCAGGTGATGTGGAGCCCACTTTTCATTTCTCTCCATCTTGGTTTGAGAGGGAATTAGCCAGTTAGGGCTAGGGTAGTGCCCCTTCCCACAGGAAGTGGTCACTTAGAGGGTGTAGACACCCTAAAGGTTGGTAGCCCATTGGCTACTACCTGTCACCCCCTTTAACGCCCCTAAGTTTAGTATTTAGGGGCATCCCTGGACCCTAAACTTTAGATTCGACGGACACAAAGAAGATACAGACAAAGAAGAGCTGCTGACCTGAGAACAGAATACCTGCTGCAGAATTTTGGCGCAAAACACAACCTGCTGTCTCCAGGACTCGACTGTCGTTGTGTGCTGACTCATCCCGCTGCTGTGCGGACTCCAAGAACCCTAGAGCCCCCCTAGCCCTTCGCCAATCGCCAGAGAAATCCCTTGGGGTAGAGGAGCTTCTCCCCTGCAGGCCGCAGGCACCGAGCCCGCAGAGTCCGGTTTACTGATTTGATGCTCCCCTCTGACTCCGATGCAGCATCCAAGCAAAAAGAGGTACATCTGCTCCGGAGGTTCAGATCTGTCTCTTCACCGAGATTGGAGACACCAGGATCTACTGGACCCATGCCCACCAATACCCGGGGTACCGAACCCCCTGCAAACTACACCGAGACGAAGAGTCCATTTCAGGCTCTAACTGCCCAGGAGGCAAGCACCCGTCGAGGGACATCGAGACCCCTGAGACCCACTTCATGAGTGTCCCAAATGTCCCAGAATCACTTCTACAAACTGTCTGCCCCTGACCACGAGGACATCTTGAAGCACGCCGCCCGGCTGTACTATCTGCTCTGTACCCAGCTAGCCTGGCCTGGGTACCGAAAAAGCTGCTGTGCTTCTGTGGTCCTGAAGCCCTTTTGACCTGCTCCCTTGAGTGGGACCCCTTGGACTTACCTTTAAGTCCCCTTGTGCAGTTCGTTTTCAGGTGGCCCCCATCTTCGTACTGCACCAGCTACCAACGACCTCAGCCCCCTGCTCCCGGCCGAATCCGGGACGCTCCAGAGAATCCGCTGGTGAAACATTGGACTTGGCCTTGCTACTTACCTAAATCCCGAGTTGAACCTCGAAATCCAACTGTATGATTTTATGGTTTAAATCTTTTTATTGAAATTTATCAACAAACAACATGCCTGGCAGTTCAGAGTGCATAGCATAATGTGGCAACGAGGCCACAGTCTGATTAAATACATAAGCAACAAACACAGTGCCTACGAAAGATGCCTAGGCATAAAATGAAACTTATTCGAATCCCCCGCCCCCCTCCCCCCCCTCCCCAACCCTCGTCCACCGGGAAAACGAAAAAGGGGGGGGGGGAAACAGGAACACCACTCGGGATTTGAAATATGAGTGACGCTTTAAGCCGCTTCCAGGTGTGGGGCAGAAAGTCGTAGAAGACGCAAGTATCTGGGGCAAGTGACCTCTCGGAACTCAGTAGCCAAGATGGATATGAACGGCTGCCAGAGCTCGACAAATGTAGAGCCCTTCCCTGCCAGTGTGAGGGTCAGCTTCTCCATCCCTAGAACATGCCACAAGCGATACAACCAAGCTGTGAAAGTAGGGACCCGGGGAGTACGCCAGTGTGTTAATATGTTTTGGACCGCCGAGCCTAGGGCAATTGCTATCAGGCGGCCTCTGCGAGATTTAAGCGGGTACATCAGTGGATTTGGAAGGCCCAGCAGAATGTATGCGGGGAACCGTGGCAGTTGGGTGTCCAAGTGTGCATCCACCTCATCAAGTATCTGAGTCCAGTATTCCTGTATGTGTGTGCAATCCCAGAGAAGGTGTACCAGGGTGCCCACGCTCCCACATCCCCTCCAGCATTCAGCACTCTGTCTTGGGTCTGCACGATGTAGGCGCTCAGGCGTGTAGTACCAATAGGTAGCCAGCTTAGTAAACGTTTCCGTCAGTCCCATGTGATAGGCAGAGTGTCGAGCCCTATAATACACCCCCTCCCATTCCTTATTGCTAAGTGTCCTGCCCAGGAGGGGGGCGCTAGAGAGCGCCAGGCAAAATGGCCGCACAATAGTGTAGCTCGGCCAGGCTGATCGCCAATCCGCCCAATATCCGCCTTACCAACGCAGCATCTCCGCTACAGAACGCGGCTTCGGACAGCGGGACACCCCCCGCAGCAGGTGGGGGCTTCAATGACGGCTGGGGGCGCTGAAATCAAGGAGGAATCTGTACTTGGTAGCCCTGGCCGGCGAGCTGTCAAAATGGCGACCGCCACTACCGATCCTTGAAAAGAGAACCTAGCCAACGCACAGGGGCGAAATATCGGCCCGCGTTGCCCCCCTGCGGAGGCGGCGCAACTACTGAACCCATCTCTGTCACCGGTGCTGGCGCTGAGTGGGCGCTCCCTGCTGGGCCGCTCCCGGGCCGCTGTCGGACCTGCGGGTGAGTGCGGAGTCCTCGAGATGAAGCGGCCCTCAACGGGTTGCTGAGTGACTGCGGGAGCGCTGGGTGCCACATCTGGGCGGCACTCTGGTCTGTGCGCGACGGCCTGAGAGTACGGAGGCCGAGTGCGGCTGCGGAGCGATTGACTGCAGGCAACGGACGAGGTCCTGTGGAGTCCAGGGATCGCCGCCGGAGTGGGGAGACGCCTGCTGCGGGCTGCGGTGAGTGGGCGCGGCGGAGCTTAGGCCTGCTGCTGCGGAGGCGAGAGTGGGCCTATACGTTTCGTCGTGGCCTGCGAGTTGTGGCCTGTACGTGGGGCGCGCGGTGTGCTGTGACTGACCTGGGCTCTGCGAGATAGCTGCTAGCTGCTGCACTGCCTTTAGACCTGACATCGGGCCTGGGTCGTACCCTGGCTGCACCGTTTTGCCTGTGAGTGTGGCCTGTATGCAGGGCGCGCGGTGAACTGTTGAGTGCCGGGGCCCTGCGGGATAACTGCTGGTAGCTGCCCTGCCTTTGGATCGGACATCGGGCCTCGGGCGTGCTCTGGTAGCCCCGGAGCTGCCCCCCCACTGTGTCTTGAACTGTGTGGCTCCCGGCCCGACTGCCATTGCCGCGGCCAACTGAGACTGCGTCTGGGGCGCCCCTGGCATTTCTGGTGCTGCTGGCTGGCGGCGGTCTCGTGAGGCCCCTTGGGAGTGCAGGTGGAGATTGGTCTGGGCCCGTGCTCCTGCAGTGCATTGGGGTGGGCGGACCTCAGATTGCTATTGTGTAAGCCCTACTAAGCGGTGACCAGACTTTAGAGTGTAACATCCCCATTCCAGTTCATTGGCGGTGGTCATGGGGAGAACAGACAAGTCACAGACTCGCCTTACGTTCGAGGCGCGAAAGACTACCAGGCCGCAGCAGAGGGCCGCCTCGGACTCCGAGGCGGATGCCCCGGGCGAGGGACCATCCGTGCTGGAAGCGACCCTGCTTGCGATGCAGAAGAGCCTCCAGGCTATCGAAGGAAATATGGCGGCTATGAACCATAGACTTGACCATGTGGCGTCCCAACTGGAAAAACAGAATGCAAGGATGGGGGAGATAGAGCAGCGCGTCTCCACAAATGAAGATGGTCTTAGTGAAGTGGCGGACAAGGCACTACATATGGAGAAAGTCCTGGCACTGATTGAGGCGAAAAACGAGGATTTGGAAGCCCGGTCACGCCGCAATAATATTCGCGTCACGGGTCTGCCGGAATCCACCAACACCGGCAAGATGGAGATCTTCGTTGAGTCCATGTTCAAGGATATCTTCGGTCCTGAAAATCTCTCCCCTATGTTCATAGTGGAGCGGGCCCACCGCTCGCTGGCGGCGCGGCCGGCGCCGGGCGCCCCTCCTCGCCCTATCATAGCCCGCCTGCTGAACTATCGAGACCGGGACGCCATTCTGAGACTTTCAAGGGAGAAAGGTACTATCCACTACCAAGGGAACGCGTTGTCTCTTTTTCCGGATTTCACGGTGGCCGTCCAGGCGGCACGACGTGAATTTGGTCCAGTTAAAAAATTTCTGCAGACCGAAGGTATTCCATACGCCATGCTCTACCCGGCTCGTTTAAGGATCGGTCAGGACGGGGACAGCAAAATCTTTATAACTCCCAAGGCAGCAATGGATCATGTCAAAAAGCTGAAGCGGAAACGAGCGGCCCCAGCTGCAGACCGGGACGACGAGGAACAGTGACTTATATCTCAGGCCGCAGTTTGATGTTGTTGTTAGGCTTAAATTGCTTTGGCTGGGTCCTCTTGACCACGATGCTGTTTGGTCGACCTGCACCTCACTTGCCCCCCCCTGTGCCGGGGGTGGACATTTCTGGGACTCTGGTATGCGATACCCAATTGTACAGCTCATTGGGCTGCTCATGGCATTTGTGTTGATTATTGTCCTCAAGAATTACAGTCGATTATCCCTTATGAATGACACCGTATAGTGGCAGACTTAGGATTGATGCATGTAGTTAGATGTTTGATTGCCAATCCTCGCACATTCCATATACCTGATCGGCCTCCTCCCGATACGCGGGAGGTTTGTAGCTCTCTGGTTTCCCCCCATGGGTGCTCCCCAAATAGGAACCTATATGTTTTGTTCCCCACGTTGGGGATTGTATTATTTGGGATGGGATGGCTTTGGCATGTTCGGGCAGCTGAAGTGGGTGGGGGTGGTGGGGGGTGGGTTCAGTGGGTCACTGGGCACTTTTTCTTGTACACATGTTGCACCCTTTCGGTCTCATCTCCAGTCTCTCTCTCGCATTTCTTAAAACATCAGACCAAAACACTTCATGGGCTGTAACGTAAAGTTCCTCACCTGGAATGTGCGCGGCTTAAATAACCCCAAGAAAATACGGTCTGTGCTGGCACAGCTAGACAGACTGAATGCCCAGGTGGTATTCCTACAGGAGACGCATCTTACACAGCACTCGGAAAAGACGGTGGGCTCCCGATGGGCCGGGCTGAGGGTGGCCTCTTCTTACTCCTCTTACGCACGGGGGGTGATGATTTTGGTGAAGAGGGGGTCCCTTTCACCGTGCTGCATTCGGAAACTGACACGCAGGGTAGAGTAGCGGTTATTCATGGGCAGCTCGGGAGCATGGAGGTCCTTTTAGTGAATGTTTACGGCCCAAATGTTGACGACCCCTCCTTTTTTGCAGATGTTTGGCGCCGCATTTCTAAATTCCCTTCGGCTGCGCTGATCTGGGGGGCGATTTTAATGCCTGCTTGGACGGACTTCTGGACAAACAGGGGAGCGGTGCGCTGCGTCACTGCCAAGCGACTGAGGCAATACTAGGGTTTCTGGACGCAGGGGATATACGAGATATCTGGCGCGTGCGGCATCCCGGTGTACGGGAAAGCACGTTCGTGTCGACGGTGCATGGCTCATGGTCCCGCTTGGACTACTGGCTCCTCTCTGAGATAGCCTGTACCTGGGTTATAGATGTACGCCACTTGGCCAAAACGTTGTCAGACCACTCTCCCGTGCTCTTAGAGATGCAAATCCCTACCTGTGAGCGCCCCCCATTTCAGTGGCGATTGCAACCCTCCTCGCTTACAGACCAGGTGTTTAGATGCACAGTTGGTGCGGCCATCAGTGACTTTTTTAAAGAAAACGCCGGATCGGTAGACAGCCCTGGGACTCTGTGGGAAGCATTTAAAGTTACCATCAGAGGCATCTGCATGGGTGCACAGGCGGGGGTTCTAAAAGACCTACGACGCCGAATGCATAAACTGGCAGATGAGATATCAGCTTTGGAACGCGAATACACACAAAACCCTGCCCCACATATCCTGGCTACTATTCGGGGGTTGGTAACGGAGTATAATGACACTGCGGATCAGGAGATAGCACACAGGTCACGACGCTTTACGGCTCGCTATTACGGGGAGGGGGCCGTCCAAGTCGCTCATTGGCCCAGAAACTGATGGCACCTCGGACTCCGGTCTATATCGCGGAAATGTTGGACTCAGGGGGAGTGCCGCGCTATACAACCCCGGAGATAAGTGCAGTGGTGTTGGATTACTACTCCAACCTTTATGGACGACGTGGGCATGTGTCAGCCTCTGATATACATGCCTATCTAAATGACGTAGCTCTAGGCTGGCTGTCTCTCAACCAACGCGAACACCTCACCCAACCCTTCGATGAGGAGGATGTGAAAAAGGCCATCATGTCCTTGCCCACCAGCAAAGCTGCCGGGCTGGATGGACTCCCCAGTGAGTTCTACAAGGCCTATGCTGATGCTCTGGCGCCTAGACTTCTGGACGTCTTTGCGGAAGCGTATGATAGTGGTACTCTTCCCCCACACTAAAAGAGGCCCTCCTAGTTATGCTTCTCAAGCCTGACAAGCCGGCTAACAGCTGTGACTCCTATCGTCCACTCTCTATTATCAATATTGATGCCAAAATCTTGGCGAAGATGATCGCCAGCAGGCTCCAGCCCCTGATCCCCAATCTGGTCCTCCCGGATCAGTCCGGTTTCGTCCCTGCCCGCTCCACGGCCCACAATTTGCGTACGATCTTCTCCACCCTGCATTATTTTGAAGCAGAGTTCCAAGCAGTCGCTGTGCTGCTCGATGCAGCAAAAGCATTTGATTCCTTGCAGTGGGAGTTTCTGTTTACCGTATTGCTCAGAATGGGGCTACCCCCTTTTTCTTGAAATGGATTCACCTTCTATACGAGGCGCCGGCCGCGCGAGTCCGGGTCAATGGTTGGATATCTACTGCGTTCCCCATCCAGCGAGGCACTCGGCAGGGCTGCCCCCTGTCACCGATGCTCTTCGCACTAGCTCTGGAGCCGCTGGCTTGCAAGCTTCGCCAGGGTCATGCTCAAGCGGCACTGCGATTTAGACAGCGTCCATTGGTGGTCTCCATGTATGCAGATGATATGCTGCTGTATGTCCGCGAACCCGAAACATTTCTCCCAGAGTTACTTCGGGACTATGTGAAATTCGAACGCTTCTCAGGGCTTGGCATCAACTGGGCAAAATCATCGGTGCTTCCTCTTACAGCTGGCACGCGGCGTATAGAGCTGGACTTCCCTCTAACTTGGTCCACTGATCCTGTAAAATACTTGGGGGTATGGCTTCACAGAGACCCAGAAGTAGTTGTTTCTGAAAATTATGGTAGGGCCCTAGTACAAATTACTGAACGAGCGGCGCGATGGGCCAAACTCCCACTTTCCCTGGCGGACCGCATAGCAGTAGTAAAAATGTCAATACTGCCCAAGCTTCTTTACTTGTTCATTAATATCCCTATCCGCCTCAATCTTGCGTTGTTTACTTCTTTTCAGTCAGCGCTGCTCTCCTTCGTGTGGGGCGGTAAGAAGCCCAGGTGCAGCTGGGAGGTACTGACACTGCCGTTTGAGCGTGGAGGTTTCGAAGCCCCTGACCTACGCTTATATTATTTATGTGCACAGGCCCAGTATGCCCATTATTGGTTCTTCCCACAGCGCTTCCAACCGCATGTTGCTATCGAAGCGGATGCAGCTCTTCCAATGGCCCTGGCTGCGACTGCCTTGTCTGGGGGGAGTGGGGGACCACGAACTGAAATTAATCCTGCGCTTTGCACGGCATGGGCGTGGAAGAAGCTCGCGACACGCGCACAATTGCCATATCTCTACGCCCCAAGACTCCCACTTGCTGCACATCCAGATATCTCCGCAGCTCAAGAACCTGCAGCTCTTACAGTATTAGGCGCGGTGGGGGTAACCCAATTAGGGGACCTATACAAACAAGGCCAGTTTAGATCTCTTGCTGACATACAGGGCGGTAGGGACCGGGGGTTCATGCTAGGGTTCACTTATGTGCGGGTGAGGCAGGCGATACGTGCTATTTACCCCGATTACCCTGCGGAACCCACGCCGTTATTAGCACTGCAGGCGGTGCTGGCGGGCGCGGACCGCACTGGACTGATAACCAAACTGTACACGACATCTCTCAGGGAACGGGAGCAGCTCGATCCCCCTTCATACAGCAGATGGGTGGCTTTGCTAGGGGCCTCGCTGACACCGGAGATGTGGAGGTTCTGCTGCATCCTTACTGGCCGACTTACTGCGAATTGTAACCTCCGCATCATCCATTTTAAATATCTGCACCAACTGTACTATACCCCTATGCAATTGATGCGATTCGGTCTCCGGGAAAGCTCCTGTTGTGTGAGGTGTGGGCAGGGGGATGCGGGCTTCTTACATCTTGCATGGTCTTGTACAAATATATATAGATTCTGGGGTAAAGTTACTGATTTGCTAACGAAAGTTGTGGCTGAGCCTGTGCAATGCACCCCGGAGGTCTGTCTATTAGGCTGGGTACAGTATCTCAAGCCCTGCAATCGTAGACTAGTGGCTGTCTCGACTTTGTTGGCCAAGAGGGCTGTGGCGCAGTGCTGGGGCTCTAGACTCACCCCAACTCTAAATAAGTGGGTCCGAGACTTACTGTATTGCAAAGAACAACTTGGGATATATGCTGAGGAGCTGCCTGAAGCCTCTCGCCCTAAGGACTTTTGGGCTCCACTTTCAGTATATTTACTTACAAACCCGGATATATAATAGATGCCGCAGAATGATGTTTCTCACTGTTAATTTTTGGGACAATTATGGTTATAATGCTATAAACAGAGACGGGATGATACGATGGGGTCTAAGTGTTACTTACCAGTGCCTCTGGGAACGGGGGGTGGTGGGAGGTGGGAGTTCTGTGTGGGTTGTTCTTCTTGTTTTATGTTATAAAATGCCGCTTGTACTTACTAAAATTGCTATTTCAGTTTGGCCTCCTGCGTGAGGGCCCAATGTGCATTTTACAAACTGCTCAATAAAAAAAAAATAAAAAAAAATAAAAAAAGTGTCCTGCCCAGGTCCCGCTCCCACCGGGCCCGGCCGGCGCTGTACTCGTGTGTGTTCCTAGTTAACAGCATCCTATATAGGTCCGAAATAAGCTTTTTGTCGGATGTGCGGGTGAGGAGCCATTTCTCATACACAGAGAGACGTCTTTCAGCCGACGGCCGCACCTGAGAGTGTAGCGCCCAGTGTCTAATCTGCAGATAGCGCAGCCTTTCAGATTCGGGGATCCCGTAGTCCAACCTAAGCTGTGGGAACGGTATGATCCCGTCTACATCGAAGAGGTGCCCCAAAGAGCGGCACTCCGACGAGCGCCACCTCGAAAAATCTGCACTGTCCATGCCTGGCTGAAAGTCTGGGTTGTCGAGTATCGGGGTGAGCGGGGAAGGGAAGGAGGTCAAGCCTTGTTTAATATTGGTGCGGTCCCAGGTCTCCAAGGTGACGCGGGTAATATGTGACGCGTAAAGATTGGGCGGTCGATGCGCCCTGCGAAGGAAAGGGACCCTCTGTAAGGGTGTAGCCGCGACTGCTTGGTCCTGAAAAAGCCAATGCTTCTCTGATTCCAACCTGTTCCACTCAACCAGGTGGCGTAGCTGTGTCGCCTGGAAGTATATCTGGAGATCGGGGACGCCAAGGCCGCCTTCCTCCGGCGGGAGAACCGTCAAAGTACGCTTCATCCTGGGTTTACGGCCATTCCATATGAACTGCGCGAGGTCAGACTGGGTTTGTTGAATCCATCCCGGAGGGGGGTTGAGGGGCAGGGTCTGAAACAGGTACAGGACCTGTGGCAATATGGTCATTTTATGGCTGCCACTCTGCCGAGCCAAGAAAGCGGGTAGTGCTTCCATTGACCCAGTTCCCTGCGTATTTTCGCTCGCAGCCGAGTGTAGTTGACAGTGGCCGTGTCTAAGACAGAGGGTGCAAGTTGGATCCCCAGGTAGGAGACAGTACCAGACGCCCACTGGATAGGGTGTCGCTCCCGTAGCCACGCCCGGGTGGATGGAGACAGGGAGAGATCAAGCGCGACAGACTTATCCATGTTAGCCCTAAACCCCGATGCTTGTGCGAAGGCATCAAGTTCTAGAAAGCAGGCCTGCAGAGCGGGTATCGGGTTAGATATGGAGATCAATACATCATCCGCGTATAAGCTGATGGTGTGGGTATCCCCTCCGAATTTGATTCCTGTGATCTCCGGATTGCGTCGGAAGCGTTGAGCCAGGGGCTCCATATATAGCGCAAAAAGGAGGGGTGAGAGAGGGCACCCTTGTCTGGTCCCCTGGCCTATAGGAAACCGGGGAGATGTGTGGCCATTCACCCGGACTGTAGCAGTGGGGAAGCGATAACAGTTCAGTATGTGTGTTCGGAGCTTCTCCCCCATCCCGGCCCGCTCGAGGACCTGCTCTAAGTATGGCCAATGGACCCTGTCAAAGGCCTTCTCAGCGTCGATGGTAAGCAACATATATTCTCCCGCAGTCCGGGAAGCCTTCTCGATAAGGTGGAGGGCCCGTTTGGTGTTGTCGCTCGTTTGGCGCTGGGGGATAAAACCAGCTTGATCCGGGTCTATAAGCCCTTGCATGTAAGGACCCAGGCGTGCAGCTAGGATACTGGTGTAGAGTTTAAGGTCGACATTAAGGAGGAAATGGGGCGGTAAGCTCCGCAGGCCGCTCTGTCACGCCCGGCTCGGGATAACCACTATGGATGCTGCAAGCATCTCCCCGAGATCGCACCTTGTGTACCAAAGGAGTTAAAAGGCCGGTCAGGACTGGGGCCACAAGCGGGCAAAATGTTTTGTAAAAAGCAGCGGAGTATCCATCGGGTCCTGGGGCCTTGGCCTGTTTAAGGCGCGAAATGGCTGCAATAACCTCCTCTACTCGTATTTCTCTCTCCAGGTGATCGGCCTGAGCCTTGGTTAGGGTAGGGAGATCAGTCTCCGCGAGGTATGCAGCACCATCCGCTGTGTTCAGGGATTGACTGGAGTATAGACAGGCGTAGAAATCCCGAAAAGCCTCAGCAATCTCGGAGTCCTCCGTGACCCGCCGACCGTCCCCCCTCCGGATCTCCTGGACCCCTTGTTTCTGCCTAGCCTCACGTAGTTTGTGAGCGAGGAGTCGACCACACCTGTCGCCGCCCGTGTAATAAGAGTGCCGCAGCCGAAGAGCGGCATACTCCGCCCTGTCTTGATCTAACGCGGCAAGTTGCTGTCGCACAGCCTTCAATTGTCGCCACACCCGTGGGGCCCCTGTGCGTTGATGCATCTGCTCTAGTTCTCTCGTCCTCTGGGAGAGGTCCTCCCTCTTGCGTCTGCGCTCCGCATTGTCTGCTGTGGAAATGGCCACAAACTCCCCGCGTATGACCGCTTTAAGTGCCGCCCATTGTGTAGAAAGAGATGTGTCTTGGTTTGCATTGTGTAAGAGGTAGTCTTTAATAGCGCGTTGTATCTGCTCCACGGTCGCTGTGCGGTGCAAAAGGGTGTCGCGGAGACGCCAGTGGCGGGTAGGAGACGGCACAGGGGGGAGCGTGAAGGTTGCAACCACCGGGGCATGGTCAGAGAGCGAAGCAACTCCTATCTCCACCCCAGTCGCGTGCGCGTGCATAGCTGAGGAACCTAAGATATAGTTGAGTCGAGCATATGTTTTGTGGGCACTGGAATGGTAGGAATACTCGCGCTCAAGGGGATGGAAACAGCGCCATAAGTCATTAAAACCTAAGTCCTGCAGCCGGGCAAGGCCGGTTGCTGAAATTGCACCCGCCTGGCTCGTGCGCTGACATGACCGGTCTATAATGTTGTCAAACACCAGGTTCAAGTCACCCCCCAGTAGGAT
Organism: Calotriton arnoldi; assembly: GCA_963921515.1. NCBI lineage: Eukaryota > Metazoa > Chordata > Amphibia > Caudata > Salamandridae > Calotriton > Calotriton arnoldi. The sequence continues at coordinate 2,092,777 of CAWUFW010000476.1, read as the reverse complement.
CATGCGTTCCGTCGTCGATGTAGCCTCCGTGAGTGCGCTGTGCAAGAACTTCTCCTGACCCTCATTAGGCGCATACACCGACCCAATCGTGAAAGTCAAACCCCCCAGGATAAAGCGGTAGGTAAGAAGGCGCCCCTTGATCTCTGCCTCTTTCTGAAGAACCCTCCCCTGGAATGTGCTGGACACCAAGATAGCGACTCCAGCGGTTTTAGTGGGCCCGGATGAAAACAGCTGAATCGGAAACGCGCGGGACCTGAGGCGGTGACAATCCTTAGTCAGGAGATGCGTCTCCTGCAAGAGGCATATGTCAGCTTTGGCATTTTCTAAGCAGGAGAGGACTGCCTTTCGTTTGATAGGGTTATTAAGTCCCCTCACATTAAGGGAAAGGACTGTAAGCGTAGTTGGGGGCATCTATCCGATGGAGAGGTGGTGGGGTGCAGTACTGCGGGGCAAGGGCCGTCGCCTCCGTAGCGGGTAGCGTGTGATAACAATGGAGGGGTTCTCCCCTTGGGACGCCCTGTGTGGGTGCGAAAAGAGGGTGGACGAGGGACCCCAAAACCCAAAAAATAACCCCAAACAAAAAAAACAAAACAAACTATCCACATAAGGCGGATTCAAATAAAAACAAAATTCAAAATTGCATGATAGTCCATCATCCATAGACGATCGGTGAAGGTCTTCGTGGGGATCGTGTCGTGGCCAGGGGCGCGTCCCCTCCCCCCCGTCGGCCACTTATCGAGAGGAATGACATCGGAAATGCGTTTCTTGAGTAGGTGCCCGTCAGGCGGGCTGCGTTGTGGCCAGCGCCGCAGGCATGGCGTCCAAGGCTGCTTTCTGTCCTTGTGCTATCGTTGCGGGATCTGGTCTCCGAGGTCGGCGCCGACGTCCCTGTTGTCTCCAGCGTGGTCTGTCTTCCTCTGCTCCGCGACCGGAGCCACCCCCGCCATCCTCCTCCTCCGGGATGTCAACACCCAGCAGGCGGCCCGCCTCTGAGAGTGAGCGGAGTTGGTAAAGTTTGCCCTCCATGCGGAATATAAGCCGGAATGGGTGCCCCCAGCTATAGGTGATGTTGCGCTGGCGCAAGTGCGTGGTGATGGGTCGGAAGGTTTTCCGTTTTTGCAGGGTGAGTGCTGCTAGGTCTTGGTACAGGACGGGTTGCTGGTCCCGGAATGTAATCGGCTGCATCATTCTGGCCTTCCGGAGAATCTCCTCCTTGGTACGAAAGTCCTGGACGCAGACCAGTATGTCTGCTGGTGGGGCCGTGTCAGATCTTGGAAGCCCCACCCTGTGTGCTCTGTCTAGAGTGAGTGCTGTATCGGGGGGGTTACCTAGTACGTGGTTGAAAAGCTCCCTGACGTACTTGAAAATGTCACCCGCTTCCTCGTTGGCCTTTACCCCCCGAATTCTAACGTTATGGCGGCGGGACCGATTCTCCAGGTCCTCGAGATGGGTCTGAAGGTCCACTTGTTGGTCGTGTATCCGGATGACCTCCTGCTGGAGGGTCGACAGCTCCGTGTCCCTCGTGTCGCTCTTTTCCTCCAGTACAGCAACTCTCTCGCCAACACTGTCCACGTCTCTGCGTACCTCCTTAATTTCGGCGGTGAGGTCGCGCTTGAGCATCTGCAAGTCATCCCGCAAGGCCATGAAGAGGGACTCGAGAAAGGCCCTGGTGACCGGTTCCGCTCCGTCACCGCCCGTCTGTGAGGAAGACTCGTCACCCGGGGGAACAGAACACGTCTGGCTCCCGCTTTGGGTGCGCGCAAACAGTTCCTTCAAAGTTTTGTCCTTCTTCCCACGTGTGGAGGACATGGCTCGATTCTCCCCTGTGTGCCCGGGTGTGTCGGGGCAGGCCGAACTGATGGGCGTCTTAGTCCTCCGGGTCCGGCGCTCACGCCGCGGGTCGATGGGGGGGCCCCTCTGCTGGCGCTATGTATCGTAGATGCGTCTTCTCCCCCACGGCGCTCTCGGCGTACGCTCAAAGGTGCGGGAAGGCCAACACCGGTCACTCGTGGGCCACCGGGTGCCATGTTGTCACACTGCCTCCAGCCTTGGTCGTTGGCGGGAAAGGCGGACCCCGGCTCCACTCTACGGTCTGGGCCCAGTGTAAGCGCCCAGTCTAGCGCGAGGCTCCTGCTGCGCAAACGTCCCAGGGGCACTCAGGCCCTCCCTCCAGGCCGGTGCAATCGGGGGTGATCGCAGTCCCCACCGGATCCCTCCGGGCACCCCCAACCCAAGCGGCGCGTGGCGTCTGCCGTCTGCGTCTCTGAGCTTCAGGCCCTCAGTGAGCATCCGACTCAGTGCCCCCCAGGGAAACGGATAGGTGGCATCTGGGTTTGTCCTGGAGGCCGCAGCGGTGTGGTGCGGCAAGGCCTCTGAGGAGTGTCACTAGGCCCGGTCTCAGCACAGAGGGAGGCCCCGTCCAGTCGCGGCAGCGCCTCAGGCCTCTCAGCAACCCACGGGACCCCGGGGCCACCCCAGCTCTTCGCCCAGTGCCGATCACGCACTGCGAGTTTCCCCCGGGGGGTGCTCACCTTACGCTTCTGTTGCCGGGTTCACAGTCCGTCCTCCGGACGCTCGGGAGTCGGTCCGCCCCCAGGCACGGGTCCACCAGTGGGACTCCTCTTCCTCGGTCGCGGCCCCGGCAGCTCCCTGCTACTGGTGGGTCGCAGGAGACACACAATTTGGGTCGGCCTCGTGGGGATCAGCAACGGGCCTCGTCGCCATGCGCTAGTCGATGCAAGAGCCGCCGCCACTCGAGCTCCGCGGCCGCTGCGGTAGGCGATGCGGCGCAGGCCCAGATCCAGACCTCGCGCTCTCACTGACACGGAGGGCCAGGCTCGTCGTCGCGGTCCGCTGGCTTCCCGACGGAGCCCAGAGCTTCCCGCAACCCTCGGGAGTCAGTGTGCCAGATTCCGATGTCTAAGGTGGCTAAAAAGCCAGTGCTTTACTGGGCCGCCGACGGGAGAGACGGAGCAACGCGTCCTATCTCGCCGCCATCTTGGCCACGCCCCCCAACTGTATGATTTTATATGCATTTTTCTATTTTCCTCTATTGACCTTCATTGGTGCATAATTGCACACAAGTGTGATTTATTTTGCAAACTTGACAAATTCATATCTTGAAAAGTACTTACTGTATAACGAAGTTCTTGGTCTGAAACATTGTATAAAAATTGGTGTTATTTTTGTAAATTGGTCTCGGATTTGTTCTTGAGTGTGTGTATCATTTATTGCCCCTGTGAGTACAACAAATGCTTAGCACTACCCTCTGATAAGCCTAACTGCTCGCCCACACTACCACAAATAGAGCGTTAGTGTTATCTACTTTTGCCTCTGTGTACCAATGTGGGTCTCACTAGACTCCCTGCACATTGTATTTCGTTAAAGTGAACTATATAGAGAGCCAGCTTCCTGCTACCACTACTACAGAGACAGTAGTCCTCTGTCAGCATAATGAGGGCACGCTTGGTGCGCCCCTCCAGCGTCAGATCACATCAGGACCCCCCCCCCCATGTCAAGTACAGGGCTAGGCCTCTGCGCACACATTAAATTGGCATAAGGCTAGGGTAAAAAATCAACAAGCATTGGCATAGCCAATAGGTCTCGCTTTTGGGACCTTATAAGTATTTAGTTATGCAGCACAATATCCTTGGTGCAACAACATCAACCGTTGCATGGCTAAACACTTATAAGGTCCCCAAGGCGAGACCTATTGGCTATGCCAATGCTTGTTTCTTTTGTAACGGAATGTCGAGCCGTGGCACTGGGGCAGAACAGGAAGCTTAATTTACAGTGGCAGAAAGCGTAGGCTGAGTATTCCTCCTGTGGCCAATGGGTATGTATTTCTAAACAAGCAAGAGGAAGACATTTTAATCAACAAAAAAGCAGGAAAGGCATGATCTATTGTTTGACAAAACTACCGGCATGGATAACATTACCAGAAAAAGACACGTGTTTGTTTCAGTAGCTTTTTATGTTAACTTAAACGACTAACAGTAGACTTGCGCAGCCTGTAAATCTAAGAAGATAATTTAAATTCTATAAGAATGAAACTCATAGAAACTAGGAGAAGACAAGGCTGAGAAAACCGTGCACGTTATGGCAAACTTGTGACATTCTATATTTTAGCGAACAGGAGCTTGATTGAGTCCAAGAAGCTTGTTTCATACACGCTAACGCAGAGTGCTCAATTTGTGCCAATGGGTGCAGGTGGTGCCCGCTAGCAGTTCTTTATGGGAACCGTGTTTGATGATTTCTCATCATGGGCTTTGAGCCAGCGCAACAGAGAGAGAAAGTCAGAATAGCGAGAAAGAAAGAGCAAGAAAAAAAACAGTGACAGAGAGCGAAAGTAGAGATGAAAAAGAACCTGTATGAAATGGACTAAAGCGGTGTGAGTGGGCAGCTCTTACGAAAACCCTCCAATTACGTATATTTACGTATATTTGAAATGTTTTGTTATGAATTAAGCACTGCGTCACAGTCACTGCAACGGAATGACTTTTTATCACCAGAGACTGTGGCCAACCATGAGTCAGCAATCATGAAGAGCTCCAACAGAGTCAAACCGTTACAAGCGTCTAGTTTTGTACAGTTATTAAGGCACATTTTAAGCCCTTGGAGAACTTGCCAACATGTGGGTATGCTAGTTCGCTTGTGTAATGCACAAAATGCACTGACTTTTGGCAGATTGAAGAATGTTGGGTATTGACGTTGATCTCACGAAAAGGTAAAGAACTGATAGCCCTGAAGCCCGAAGTCATCCCACGAGTGCAAGCTTCATTCTCTATGTTTCCCGCTAACCCCGGAAGGAAAAATGCAGAGTTTCAATAAAACGTTCCTTAGCGAAAAACGTAGTTGGCTTTGTCTGGACCATCTTTTTGCCAAACTGCTGCCCTTTACACTGAACTTTCACTGCATATTGTGAAGAATTTGTAGGGAGCCCGCCCTTTTATTACTGTGAGCTGGTAACAGTGTGTAGATCCAGTGGCGGCTCAATTTTCAAGTTCAAAAGAAAGCGCTGCATCGCGAGGGAGACTGAAAAGCGGCCTTACCGTCTTTCCGTTGTAGTAATACATCAGCGAGTTGGTCCCCATCCCGGGCACGGGGTAGGCACAATACAGCTATCTTGGCTACTTTATGAAGATTAAAACCTGTGACCAGCAGATTATAGACAGATCTCTGTACTGCGCATTACCCAGCTGTGACATATAACCAGTAATGGAAGCTGTAAGAATGAGGCAACGAGAGCCATCTAAACAAGCGTGCGCGCCTGAAAGTTAAAAGCGCGCGCTCGCGCGGCAGCAGGGAGGGGGCCTGCGCGATTCCCTTGCGGGAGCGTGCAGCAAGGCGCGATGATTGTGACCATATGGCGCCACCATATGGCGCCGCGCGCTCCCGCAAGGGAATCGCCAGACGTGCACGCGTTGCCATTGCAAGCAATGCAACGCGTGCACGTTTTTGCCCCCAAAGCTGTGCCGATAGCTAAAGGTCTCTCCTATGCAGCGCATGCGCGCTGCGTAGGCGAGACCTAAAAATGAGGATGATAGCTACTCGCAGTCGGGGCAGGGGAACACAACTGTACACTACGCAAGGACAAGCCCATCCCAGCACTAACACATTGTACCTTCAGGCATCCATGAAAGTGAAGCAGACATTGTACTGTAAGAAAGGCCTCGTGTAAAAGAGTTTCTTTTAACAGCCACATAACTGGCATATACTGGACCAGTCACGATAACAAGGCCAACGAATTCAAAATTCATTTAAAGCAATAAGTAAAAAAAATGCAGTTTCAGGAAATTTTGATGCATGTCCAAGTATCTCATTATAATAATATGCTTGTGTTTTACCAAACTCATAACCACAAATTCAAACTTAACATGATCCAAATGAAGTAAGCCACACAGAAGGACACTGCACAAGGATTTTACTTCACTGAAGCTTTGAACATTGTGTGGAATGTTATGCTATTCTAAGCTGGTTTCTGTTCCAAATCAGTGGAAGAGTGCTGCAAATAGGTAATCCAGTGATTGTTTTTTGTAGATATTTAATAGACCCCATCCCCTTCCAAATCTGTGTTTTCAGTGTATCTGGCCTAGCGGACCTAGTAGTAAAACAATAGGTTAGGACTTGGGCCTGTTTGGAAGATGTTGTTTCGTTATAAATGTCATAAATAGAATGTAGATCGGTATATTTAACCTAATTCAATCATTTAGAAAATCTGCCTGGAAAAGCATTATGCGCTTAAGTTACAGGTGTGATGGGTTTAGCTTTTATAACTGGTCGAGCAATGGAATGGTGGAGCTTGACATAGGCCATTCTCAAGTAAATTAGGTTAACAGCCATAATTATATAAGTGTTTAGTTGACATATAGGGGCTAAGTCCGTCCGACACCGTCTCAGTCCTGGGACCGACAGACCTCTGGTCGGCGGTCCCGACTGCCTAATTAGGATGCGACCGAACACTGTTCGGTTGCATTCCTACATTTCCCTATGGGAGCATGCATTATGGCCTTAAACCGGACTTAATACATGCTCCTATAGGTAAATGGGAGGTGCTGTTCATCCCTGCACCCCGAGGCCCGTGGCAGGCACCTCAAGGTGCCTGCGACAGGATGCAGGGATCAACAGGGTGGCACCATAGGTGCCCCTTCGGCCCCCAACCGGTGGCCGCACACACAAGGGGGCCCTGCTGGGGCCCCCCAAACACGCTTTCCAACATGGTTTCTATGTCGGACAGGCCAGCATGGAAACCATGCCGGAAACCATGCATCATAATCCCAAAGGCGGAAAGGCCCGCCCTTTGGGATTACAAGCCGGTTCCGACTGGCCGATGGGCTCCTTGAGCCCTTCAGAAGCCAACTGGAATGACCAGCCAGTTTAATTTCCGACCGCCAGCATTGTAATGCGGCGGTCGGAAAGTAAACCGAGGGGCCGATTACGATGCGGCCAGGAAGGCTCCGACCATCGGTCAGAGCCTTTATGGGCTGCATCGTAATCGGCCCCATAGAGTGGTAGGAATAGAAAACAGCAAATGCATTCAATATACAATGCATGATTGCAATAAACATATAAGGTATGTAAAACTTAGTAATTAACTTACCCTTGTCTCTGGGTGAAGAATCTGTTGTGCACTCCAAATCAAAGCCTGGAACCAGGAGTTGAGCCCAGGACACAGGGGAAGGCAGCAGAGAGAGCAGGCAATTTTACCAACATTAGTGGAGCTGCCAGTAAGACGTACAGTGACCGAACCCACCAGATGCAGGTCAAACAAGGGAAAGGAATGGGAAGAAGAAAGGGAGAAGAAATGGGGAGAACACAACAAATGTGTAGGGATGGAAAGGCCAGGTGACAAACTAACCAAAGAGAAAAATCAGAGTCAACAAGGTACGTAGCCCGGCATCTGAGTTCTGTGCGAGAGAATGCTTTTTTCTGCCACTTCCCTTTGTGGGCCAGACATCTCACCTCGAAAATTCAAAAGTGATATCCCTGTAAGGTTAACTTTGATTAGGAAGGTACCCTCTATAGACCCATGTTCCATAATCTCCATGCCTATCCTCGTCTGACCTTTCCTTTAAGTATGATTAGAAGTCTATCAGTGACCCAGGTAAGAGGGAAAATGTGTTACTCACTTTGTTCCTTGTGTCTCTGTCTTCTGTACCTCCATGCAACACCTGACAGAGCACAGTTAAAATTCCCTCCCTGCTTTCCACAATGATAAAGATCTTTGATGGCACCACTCTGCAATGTGGAGTCTTTTAAATCTCCTTTAGTCTCCTGTCCGCATCACCCCAGGCCAGATTTTGTCTAATAGCCAGACCATGATTTTATCCTACTGTACATCCCAGGACTGGTGTCCATCAACTGCAGGAATGTTGGTTATTATAAGAATCCTCTGATCCTAATAAGATTCCTAGTTTTCTTATCTTTACCTGTTGACATTTCATGCTTGAGGATCTTAAGCTTTCCTAGATTTATGGAAGAATTTTAATTTGAAGAAGGATAACAGGAAGTGCTATGCTTGTTTCCTAACGGCCACTGAGGATCTCTCTGGAACGCTCTATACTGCTGTTGCTTTATTAGTTTTGTTAGTTGCATTTGTTTCCGCTGATTTGTGGCGGGAACTGATATTGGTTTGAGTTTGGGTTCCTGTGGATACAGTGATACAGAATCTTGATTTATGATTATGTTTTCTGGCTGATAGACACACATAGGGACATTGTCGTTTTTACAGCACCTCTATGCATGATCATTCAGACTGGCTTTAACCTCTTGATTACATTAGAATTGTCTGTGTAATATTTGTTTTAAATTTGAGGTTGGCCATCTCAGACAAGGCTTTTTTTCAGCAATTCTTGCATTGTTCAAATGTATTTTTTTCGGTGTTCATATGGTGGACTGGTTTAATAAATGAGGATGGGCATTGAGCTGCATGCCTGGATGTATTTTTTTGATGGATCTCTCAAGGTATGAAGCTTCTGTTTGTTCCATTGCATAGCTTGTAGTGCCCTACTTCCTAGTTGCCTTCCTGTCCTCAGTTTTCGTTTTAATTTTATTGAGCAAAGCGTGTATCCATTGTTCACTCTACTCGAACATTAAGTCTAAAAATTCGGGTCCCTCATACTCTGGCCTCACCTTTCCACATTCCACTCTTTCTAGAAAATTGCACAATTTAAGGTTCCAAAAACACATGGAGCCATCTAATGATGGGCAGCACAGCTCATAAGCAGAAAGCAGCAAATCTTGATCACTGCTTCCGAGCTGTACTGTCTGAAAATAAATCACTTACTCAGAGAACTGTTGGGTTAAATGAATTAACTTTACACACTGCAGGGGCATACGAAAGGGGCTCGGCTCTGCACTGCGCCTGCAAAGACCATCTTCATAGGACCCATGGTGATAAACAAACGCACAATGCAATTATCAAAACATGCTGTGTGATATGCGGTGTAATGACCTGTGGCCCTTTCATTGTGCCAAAGCGGTGTGCCTCACAGCAGTAGAAAAGAGTAAGAAAGATTGCTTTTTATCAGGGTGCTTTCAACCAGGTCATGGTAGTCCCCAAATTCTGGTGTCCTAATTGGCCTTAGACCCTTCTAATACTCAGAAAAAGAGGAGGGTTTTTTCCCAGTGTCTAAGATTATCATATGACTCAGTGTCATCAGGGACACCTCATTCTGTTATTTGGTTTTCATTTTCAACCTAATGCATTCTGGTTGTTGTAGCCATGGTTCAATGCAACAGAAACAACTGGACTAGCATAACTTAAAACAATGATTTTTAAAAGAAAGGGCACGGGCTGGAACATGTTGTCCTTGATGACATAAAGTCTTCTGCTAACCTTATCCAAAACCCATCGAATGCTGCCCTCCACTGCAAAGAACATATCATTGGGTGCTGCAGATAAGGCAGGGGGCATGCAGCATGCAGCTTGTGGGCAGAAGCCGTACTCTTGTCTGGAGTCTCAATCTAAGTTCACTGGTAACCACTCATCTCCACAGAACTTCATGTCATTGATCAACCCACTTTCTGAGGGCGTCCACCTCTTTTGGTAATCTTAGTGAGTCAGGCTTAGCAATTGTAACCCTACCCGGCTGTGTATCCTCAGTAATATTTACTGTTTCGTTTTTGCTTTTAGGTTTAGAAAAACTTTTTCTTCAGAATAATCAACTGACCAAACTCCCTGATAACTTGGATAGTTTGAAGAAGCTTCAAATATTGGAGCTGGATGGAAACCCCATGACCGATCCTCCAGTAGAGATTTGTAGCCAGGGGCTGGAAGCCGTAAGGAAGTATCTACAGGATAAGAGGTATCGCAATGCTATGGCAACAAAGGTAAACAGCCCTATAATCATTTTATTGTCTCTCGTGTTTATCTGTAACTATACGTGAAACATAATTTCTCTTTAATATAGCATTATGGCCCGGTGCCAAGGGCAGCAACAGTTGTTAAGGGCCCTCTTCCTGATTCATATACCCAGCTGTAGACGAGGAGGAAGGGCGAGAGAGGGAGGGCCTTTAACAACTGGTGCATCCTGAGGTAGAAAGCTTACCAAGGTATAGGCCCGAGCTGTAGATGATCAGGGTGGGCGAGCGCTTTAAACAACTGCTATATCCCAAAGAAAGAAGGGCTATAATGCTATAAGAACATTCCAAACATTGAAAGTAGAATTTTCTCAAATAAACACGGAGAAACAGAAAGTGAAGCATTGGAATGTTGTAGCACAACGTCTAAACCAGCCGTTATTTACACTGAGCACGTCATTGTCTTCAGTACAGCTCTCCACATTCCAGTGTTCTAATATAACCTTAGTGGCGTTATTGGTCATTAAAGGCCTGCTCCAGTTATAGGTCTGTGCCGAATGCCCCATAAGGGTAGAATGTACTAATTAAAAAAAAAGCCTTTTGTGAGACGCAGAGGCTTCAAATCCCCACAACTCAGAAGCTACTAATCCTTTTCCAGCTACTTTAGAAGTCTATAATTGTAATTGGTGCGCTCATGGCCTCAGCAGTAACCGCTAAATAAATAAAAGCTGTGAAAATGGGCAGCTGTCAGTCCCTCACATACTCTGCTATGGTAAACTGCTTTTCTTTGTTTGGCAGAGCAGAGGGTAAGGAGAATTGCCCTCTCCTTCCTTTCTAGGCTCCAGTGACATAGAAAGCAATGTTAGGAGTGAAGGTTCTGTGTGTCCCCTTGTCCACAGCATCTGCCTCTCTCATTCCCCTGCTCAATCGGCATAGTATCTGCAGAGACAGGCTGATGGGACAGAGAGAGGCTGCATATTAAGACATTAGAAAGTTAACTGCAGCAATCCTATACCAGTATTTATAGACCACTACTGCTCCATTGTCTTTTTTGAAGCTGTCAGCATTCACTTTTTCGAATACAGTCTTATAGCCTGCTGCCGAGGGCTATACCGCGTGTTAAAGGCCCTGAACCTGAGTTATAGGCCCGAGCCACAGGTGAGGGCCTATAACGAGGGAGAAGGCATTTAACAGCCAGTATAGTCCGAGGCAGAAGGGCTATAAGGCTATTAGAACATTCCACCCTCTAAGGGTAGAATGTTATAAATTAAAAGGGAGAAATATGAAGTCAAACATTGGAATGTTGGCGCTCCTGGCTTATACCAGCTATTATAAGCTTGGAGCTACTCCATTGTGTTCGTTTTTTCTTTTTTTTCTTTTCAGTTTTCAAAAAACAAACAACCAATAAGTTCATCAGTATTGATACACAATTACAAAGCAGTATTGGGCACGATTTTACAGTACAACGAGTACACATCCATATTTAGTCCATTACATACAGATTTTTGGCAATGGCAATAGATCCTTGACTGATACATACATATAATGTAGCCGGCTGATACACTGAGTAAATAGGAAGTGAACGGGACCCATATATCTCTCGGTCTAGAAGCACTTGGCAGCTCTTCTGCATGGCATGTAAGCTGATCACGGCAATATGCCATGTCTCGTATCCAATTAGCATGTTTCGGGTAGGGCCTCCCGCCCCAATGAAGGGAGACTCTTCGCTTTGCCAACAGTAACGCTATAGTCACTAATTTCCGATTAATAGTTTGTATGTTTTTGATAGTACCTAATAGGCACGTTTGTGGAGTGCATTCCACTACCTCTTCCCCCATTTTGGTAATAGTGCGAGTAACTTGTATCCAATAAGCATATACTTTAGTACAATCCCACGCTAAATGTTTAAAATCTGCGTTTGGCGCTCCACATCTTATGCAGCATGCGCTATCTCTCAATCCATACTTATAGAGCTGTACAGAGGTATAATAGGTTTGGTGCAAATATTTGAAGTGGATTATTCGAAGATTTCCATTCGCGGTCAATTGCCTACTCCATTGTGTTCAATGGAGCTCTCAACATTCCAAATGTTCTAATATAACCATATAGCCCACAATAGCAGGCTATACTGGCCATTAAAGGCCCGCTCCGGCATTTCGGCGAGGGCCTTTATTGACCAGTATAGCCCAGCTACGGCGGGCTATAAGGCTATTAGAACATTCCGCCAATAAAGGCAGAATGATCTAAAAAATGAAACAAAGGCCTCAGTGAGCCCGAGGGGATTTAAATCCCCTTGAGCTCCATGAGGCCTTTGTTCACAGCAACAGCTGTGAACGACAAACATTGTAATGTTGGGGCTCTGGACTTTTACCAGCCTTTGGAAGCCCAGAGCACTCCATTGTCTTCAATGGAGGCCCCAACATTCCAATGTTCTTGTATAGCCTTAGAGCCCGACCTAGCGGGCTCTACTGGCCATTAAATCGGCTCGGGCCTTCAACAAGGGAGCGGGCCTTTAATGGCCAGTAGAGCCTGCTAGTAGGGCTCTAAGGCTATTAGAACATTCTGCCCCGAGGGCAGAATGTTCTAACTGGTAAAACAAAGGCCTCTCGGAGCTCGAGGGGATTTATATCCCCTCAGGCCCTGAGAGGCCCTTGTTCACAGCAGCAGCTGTGAATGAAAAATAACGTTAGAATGTTGTTCTGCGGGCTTCTACCGGCCCGTAGAAGCCTAGAGACACTCCATTGTCTGCAATGGGTGCTCAACATTCTAATGTTCTAATAATGCTTTAACAAGGTTCCTGAATTAAATCGTCTTTTAAGCTTTATAGGTGAAATAAAAAATGTGTTAGACTCCTTTTTGCAACTGGTATAACCTGAGGCTGAAAGGGCTGTAATGTTGTTGGAGCATTAAGCACGCTCAGAGTAGAATATTGTAAAATAAACAGGGAGAAGAAGAAAGGCAAGCATAACACCTTCCTGCATTTTTCACATTTTACATGAAAGACTTTATGGTACTTATATTTTCATGTTCAGGAGCTTTTCTACTGAACCGGAATTGTTAACAAAACTCTTCTTTCATGGTTTGAGACCGCATGGTATTTAAAAATCAGTTTTTTGTAAATTATGGAATTTGCTGATGTTTTTTATCTTTATATTCTATCTAATGACTGACTGATGAAACAATCTTTTTGCATTTCAGATACAGGCCTGGTGGCGTGGAATCATGGTTCGAAAAGGCTTGGGCCCCTTTGCATATCTCCTCCAGTTTGGGAAAAAAGGAAAGAAGGGAGGGAAAAAAGATAAAAAGTACAAGAAGGGAAAAAAGGGAAAAAATGTTAGCAAAAAGAAAGACACCACCGCTAAAAAAGGGAAAAAAAAGTAGCTATGTGTTGGTTCGAATGCGACCCGTTGCTTAGTTAAACATGAAAAACATAAGGAACAAAAATTAGGCATAATTCATTATTTTTGCTTTTGAAAGTATACCATAATACGTGCTGAAAAAGGTAATCCTGGTTCAATCGCAAATTGCCTTGTGATGCCAGATGAATGTTTCATTAATAGCCATGAGAGCAAATGCTTTATCAACTGGGAAGTCACCAGTAGCAGTCAATTGAGGTACAATGTGAGTTCAAGGAAAAATAGGAGTCAGTAGACACTAAAATAGAAGTCCATCACATCAAATTTTCAGACAGAGACAATTGTAGCTTGATTCTGAAGTCTTGTTTATTTAACATTTTGCCTTAAAAACCATACAGCTACAACCAACGTGTTTCATTCTAATGAACTTCTTCAGGGTTGTAAATGATGTGATACATAAATATATATGTGTATATATATATATATATATCTATAAAGACAGACATGTAAGACGCATTAAAACGTGGATTCAAGAGAACGCCAAAAGAATTTTATAAAAAGATATTTTACAGTTAGACAAGAGTCCCTAGTTCATAGTAAGTAAATTCTGGGAAAAGCAACAGGGTTTGAAAAGAAATTATATATTGGTCTGGTACCCTTATAATTTATTAAAATGTGTATTCTGTGCACAACCCGTCAATCTGAAATTGCAGGCCTACTAAATTTTCCTTGGAGTTAAATTATAATGTAAAATAATAATGGTCATTGAAATATTCTGTACAAGACTGGTCAACTGCAGTGCATCAATAGGGAGACAATAGGACAGGTTAAAATTGTCACATCCTATAGCTAACTTAGTCAAAAAAATTGTCAAAGTTATACTAAATACAAGATCTTTTGAGAGTAATGTGTTTAACAGCACATTTCATCCCTTAGATTCTTTGCACAGGTTAATCCAACCCACCAGTAGGGGCCAATGTACAGAAATAGCAGAGACTCTGACACTTGTATGAATGTTTGTCTGATTTCAACTAATTCAAGAGGTGGGCAACCGATTAAAACAAAAAGTAATAGAATTATGAAAAAAGGTGTGAATAGTTGGCTTGGGGAACTTATTTTCTTTGTATACTTCTCAATCTCTTGACTACTTTCAAAACCCTGTGCTACCAGATCCGTCTGATAGATGGATCATTATGTCTGGTTGGCATACATGATGAGGACAAGGTTTGGCCCATTTAAGAAAAACTGCTTGGTCTGGGCGACGGGTACCTCCATGATACCAATGCTTATTTTAGTCTCTTAGAAATCCAGTTTATCATCAGTCCATTTCAGCTTCAATATAGGACTACTGTGTACCATTGAGAAATTCCTAGGTTTGTGTTACTGCAGCTACTGATGGTACCCTAACTTTAACTAGTGCTCTGGTATATTAGACAATCAAATCCAAAACATAAACAACACTGAAGCACAGTCAGAATTTGGATAAGTCAAATCATACTTGTCCTAAATTCACCAAAGATGGGATTTTTTTACCACTACCTCTTTATAGCCTCCTTCCCTGGTAATAAAGGGCTGAAACTCTGATGCATGATCACAGTGTGCCGTAATTTAAAACCACAGAACATACATTTGTGAAGATTGGATTGTGCTACACACCAACCACAGAACTCAGAATTTAATCTTGAGGAAGGGTTTGAGTCAGAAGTCCACCTGATGTCAGCAAATTGCGCTTATAAGAACTCTTTATATGTTGGTATTAATTGTTGCTCCACAGCTGGTAAAAATATTTGCCAGGTCTGGTTACTGGTGACAGGTGTGGAATACTGTTATAAGATATTGTCTTTTAAAAAACAGCTGAAGAATTGGCTTTTTACTCTTTGATAGTTCCCTCGTTTTTTCTGCTCTTGCTTGTTCATTAGCGCCGGGACACTCCTGCGAGTAGCCGTGTGCTCTACAAGTCCCACAATTCATTTATTCATTCAATGCCAGTGCAAAATACGAATACCTTCCAGCATTATAAGCATAAGGCCCTCAATTCTTTAAAGATACATTTTTTGCGAGTTGGCCTGCTTGTTGCCTGAGGTTAGTAAATAAGATATTCTGATGGATACATCTGCCTGTAGGTTTCCTCACCTTTTGAATTACCCCTTGCGCAGCATTCCACTGAAACTTTTCTCCATAGCTCTCCCACGTCGACAAGAACGTCACAATGGAACGGCTCTGCTCGCGACCCCGCGTGACGTCATCGGAGCCATAAGAAGAACTCGTCGGCATGCTGACGTTAATTCCCTTTTTTCCGCGCCGTTGACGCGTAACTGTTTTTCCAGAGTGTTTCATTGTTACAGGTTCTCCTGAAATTGTAGCAGTGCGATGGCTGCTCAGAAGAAATCTGGTTTTAAACCTTGTAGGGAACGCGGGGGTCATATGTCCATCACGGACCCCAATGATGATTGTCTCTGGTGCCTGTCGTCGGACCACGACATCGAGGGATGTTCGTCGTGCCGACGCATGAATCTGAGGGCCCTCAAAGAGATGGAGGCCAAATTGTTCATGGCCAGAGTGAAGAAGCAGAAGAGGGGCCGAAGGAGGACTAGATCGAAGTCCAAGTCACCGACTCCGCACACCTCGAAGTCATCAAGGAAGCACAAGAAGAAGCACAAGAAGAAGCGGCATCATGGCTCCAGACGTCAATCTTCTAAGGACAAGTCACCAAAGTCGGGGTCCCCAACTCCACAGCATCACAGAAAGGATAAAGTTTCACCTCCGGTGACTTCGGCACACTCTCCGACTCCGAGAAGCTCTTCAATGCCCAGGGAAGCTACGCCCTCTCCTCCGACCACTCCTCCTCCGGCTCCAGTGTCTCTGGCAGTGCAGCCAGAACCAGTCCTACAGCCTCGAGCTGTTCCTGAACAGGCAGTACCGGATCCATAGCCACCCTTTCCAGCTCCAGGTACGGATCCTTTGCATTCCTTAAATGCGATGTATGGCATGTTCGCCAGGGCGGCTAACCCTACTGGTGCGCCTGTTGGCCGCATGGGACCACTGTCTTAGAACCTGGGAGGCTTACCACCTCATTTTGCACAGGCACCTTTCATGCCGTTCTTGTCGATGACCCCGAGTTGGCCTCTCCCGACGCCGAGGTTCTCGACGCCGGTGTAATCCCAGGAGGGAAGACTGGAGTATTCTTCGGCGCCGTCGGGCTCCGGTCTGGCGCTTGCTCGGCTTCAACGGCGCCTTCAACTATCCCTGTAGAGCCTCCATCGAGTCCGGCCCCGAAGCTGCTGGCGCCGCGTCTGGCGCCGCCGACGCTGATACCCAAGTTAAGATCAAGAAGGGAGGCTCAGAGGCTTCCGAAGGAGGAAGAATTCCAGGAGCTACAGGAAGAGGCTAAAGAGGGGGAGATTATTGATCCCATGCAGGAGTTTGAGAGGCTTCAGGAGGCTAGTGGGTTAGATAAGTCTCCAGAGTGGGAACGCTCTTCTCCTAAGGGCCTTCCTTCGCAGGAGGTCTCTTCTTACCACTCAATTATCAGAAAAGTGGCTGATCTTCTGGACTTGCAGTTGCCCACTGCGGATATCAAGTCAAACATCCTGACAGAGGTTCTTCACTCTCCTTCATCTATGACAGAGCCTCTGCTCCCATTTAATGAGGCTTTGACGGAGCCCATATTTGAAGCATGACAGAAGCCTATGACCTGGGGATCTGGCTTTTTTATCTGCACATCCATCTCCTGAGAGCTTGGTAGTTCAGGCGTCATGCTCTACAAAACAATCTTCTGGCTCTTGTCCTTCCACGCCTGGAGATAGGGAATCTAAAAGGATGGAACAATCAGCCATGAAGGTATTTTCCTCAGCCAGTATGGCTTTAAAATCCACAAATGCGATGTGTCTACTGGGTCGCTACATTCATGCTTTGATGGATTCTGCTAAGGAGGTGATCCCTAAGCTTCCAGAGGACGTTCGGGCCATTTGTGGAGGTTCTGTCGGACCCTCAAGCGGCAGCCCGTCAGGTAAGTCAATCTGGGCTTGACACAGCTGACTCTGTTGCTAGAGTGATGGGCAACTAAGAGGCATGCCTGGTTAAGAGGGTCTTGTTTTTCTCCGGATGTGCAGGCCACCCTTTTGGATTTGCCCTTTGCCCTTTGATGGCTCTCGACTCTTTGGTGCCAAGGCGGACTCAGCGCTGCAGCGCTTTAAAGATAGTAGGGCCACTGCTAGATCGTTACACCTGCAGTCCCAATCCTAGAGACTTTGGTTACCGTAGATTTCGAGGGTTTGGCAAAACTGCCCCATTTTGGGACCAGCAACAGCAACAACAGCAGGCGAATCCACTGTATAGATCATACAGAGCAAAAGGTAGAGGTCGCCTGCGATGCTCAGCTCGCCAACAATTCTACTCCTCCTCCTCTCCTGTTCCCCCAACTGGTACCGCAGGGAAGCAGCTCTAGATTCCTCATCTTAGAGCATGTTGGTCCCGTGGGAGGTCGGGTGCCCCATTTTCTACGAAATTGGAGATCTGTTACATCAGATCTCTGGGTGTTGGATCTCGAAGAAAATGGATACGCCCTTCCTTTCCGGGAGTTTCCCCCTCCTTTCCCCCCTCGCTAGGGCTGGTGTTCGGAGGACCATCTGTTACTCCTGCAACAAGAGGTTCTGTCTTTGCTACAGAAAGGTGCGATAGAGGTTGTTCCGGAGCAGGAAAGGGGTCAAGGATGCTACTACCGGTATTTCCTGATTCCCAGAAAGGACGGGCCATTGAGACCGATCCTAGACCTCAGTATCTTGAATTTTTAACTCAAACAGGAGAAATTCAAGATGTTGACCCTAGCTCAGGTTCTTCTGGAGCTGCAGCAGGAAAACTGGATGGTGTCGATCGATTTACAGGATGCGTATTTTCACATTCTCATCCTGAAGTCGCATCGGACGTATCTCTTTTACAGTGTGGTCTCAACACTACCAATTTGCGGTCCTTCCGTTCCGTCTTACATCCGCTCCACGGGTCTTCACGAAGGTGATGATGGTAGGGGCACATCTCAGAAGGTTGGGGATTCCTATTTTCCCCTATCTGGACGACTGGCTGCTCAAAGCAAATTCGCCAGAGATAGTGCTGCATCATCTGCAAGTAACAACACGGCTGTTGTTCGACTTGGGTTTTTCGATAAATGTATCCAAATCTCACCTGGTACCCTCTCAGCACAACCTATTCATAGGGGCAGTACTGGACACTACTGTGAGTCGTGCTTTCCCGCCTCCTCAAAGGATTCTAGACATCCAGGCTATGATTACAATTTTTCAAGATGGAGCGGCTGTTCCAGTGCTGACGGTCTTACGCCTGCTCAGTCTGTTCGCTTCCTGCATACTGTTGGTCAACCATGCACCCTGGCACATGAGGGCAGTCCAGTGGTGCCTCCGCAGGCAGTGGTTTCAACACAACGGAGATCTCAGGGAGGCGGTCAGGATCTCCAGAGACTGCAGCGGAGCTGTTGTGGTGGAGTGTTTTGGTTAAACTGTCTAAAGGGAAGCCTATTCAACCTCCTTCCCCGCTGGCCACAGTGATAACGGATGCCTCCACTCTAGGGTCGGGAGCTCATCTGGGGGATCTGTTTCACATCAATCTTCTAGACTTGCGGGCGATACGTTTGGCTCTCAAGACCTTTCTTTCCTTCCTTCACGGTCAGTCAGTTCAGGTCCTGACGGACAACACTACAGCTATGTGGTACATAAACAAACAGGGAGGAGTAGGGTCGTATCGTCTCTGCAGAGAGGCTCTGTGACTCTGGTCCTGGGCTAAGGACCATCAGATTTGTGTGATTGCAAATCATCTGGCCGGGGTGCTGAATGTGCGTGCAGACAGTCTGTCGGCAGTTCTCCGCCGATCACGAGTGGGTCTCCATCCGGAGGTGGTCTGTCACATTTTCATGATGTGGGGGTTTCCGCGGTTGGACCTGTTTGCCACTCACGAGAAAGCACACTGCCCATCGTTCTGCAGTCGCCAGTATCTGATGCGGGGAGCATTGGGGGACGCGTTTCAGCTAGACTGGGGCTCACAGCTTCTTTACGCGTTTCCTCCCATACCCTTGATGCCTCCAGTTCTGAGGAAGATTCGCCAAGACCGGGCCCAAGTCTCCTTGATCGCTCCAGACTGGCCAAGAAGAGTGTGGTACACAGACCTCCTTTACCTCTCATCGCAACCTCCGCTCCGTCTCCCTCTCAGGGCAGACCTCCTCTCGCTGTCGCAGGGGCAGGTTCTACACCCCCACCTCCAGTGCCTGCACCTTCATGCCTGGAGATTGACCCGGGCACCCTGAGTTCCTTCTCTCTCCCACCGGATGTGGTGGACGTTATATTATCAGCCAGGAGACACTTCACCAAATCTGTCTATTCTGGTAGGTGGCCAGGTTTTTTAAATGGTGTGGAGAGAGGTCAATTGATCCTTTGCAGGCCCATCTGTCTGATATTCTGAGTTTCTCTCTTTCCCTGGCTCATCAGGGTTGTGCAGTGGCTACTGTTAAGGGCTACTTGTCTGCCTTGTCGGCCTTTCTTTGCTTACCAGACCATCCCTCTTTGTTTGTCTCCCATAGTCATGAGATTCATTAAGGGTCCTCCCACACCTTTCATTATGCCTCAGTGGGATTTTAATTTAGTCCTTATTTTCTTGATGGGGGTCCCCCTTTGAACCACTGCATAGCTGTCCATTGAGATTTCTAGCATTTAAGACAGTTTTTCTGATTGCGATTACTTCTGCCCGGAGGGTTAGTGAGCTGCAGGCCCTTAGCTCTAAGCCTCCTTTTACCTCAATTCATGCTGATAAGATGGTTCTTAGGACCAGAGCTGCTTTCCTGCCTAAGGTGGTCACTCCCTTCCACCTAGGGCAGTCTATCACTTTACCTACTTTCTATCCTCCCCCTCACCCTTCCAAGGAGGAGGAGAGACTTCACCGCCTGGACCCTAAGAGGGCAGTCAGCTTCTACCTGGACAGGACTAAAGACTTCAGGTTGGACGACCAACTCTTCATTGGATATGTGGGCAAAATGAAGGGCAAGGCTGTCCACAAGAGAACACTGTCCAGGTGGATCATCCTCTGCATCAAGATCTGCTATGCCTTGGCTAAGAAGGAGCCTCCTGAAGGTATTCAAGCTCATTCCACCAGAGCCAAGTCTTCTTCTTCGGCTTTAGCTAGAGATGTCCCTGTTGTTGGCATCTGCAAGGCGGCAACTTGGGCCTTCCTCCACACTTTCGCGAAGCATTATTGCTTCGACTCGGAGGTGAGGAGGGACGGCCACTTTGCATGTTCTGTGCTGCAAGATTTTTTGGTATAAGTAGGCGGGCACCTTCCTCTGAGAACGAGACTGCTTGGGGATTCAATTCAAAAGGTGAGGAATCCACAGGCAGATGTATCCATCAGAAGAACAAGTTACTTACCTTCGGTAATGCTTTTTCTGGTGGATACAGTATCTGCCTGTGGATTGCTCACTGAGGCACCCGCCTCCCCGTTGCCTGCCTGTTTATACCGAAAAAATTAATTGGCATGGTTTTCATGTGCTTTGTTATACGATATAATATGATGCTTATCACTAGGAAATGTCTATATTTTAGAATTTTCAGTTTTCTTTTCTTCTTTAAATCATATACTGTGTATACTTGTGCAAATGTTGTATACTGTGTATACTTGTGAAATGTTGTCGGTTCGCCTCGAAGGTACAGAAAAAATGGGTGGAACTGACATTGGCACGCCGGCGAGCTCTTCTTATGACTCCGATGATGTCGCGTGGGGTCGCGAACGGAGCCATTCCATGGTGACGTCCTTGTCGACTTGGGTGAGCTATGGAGAAAGGTTTCTGTGGAATGCTGCGCAAGGGGTAATTCAAAAGGTGAGGAATCCATAGGCAGATACTGTATCCACTAGAAAAAGCGTTACCGAAGGTAAGTAACTTGTTCTTTCTAGCCGACACAAGATTGAGGTATGAGAGGACAGGTTTTCCTGGCTGATACAGAATACTTTGTAATAGTTTCTGGCAAGTAAGTTAAGTTAGGAGAAACATACGAAAGTGATATTACTATTTAGATAGTACTTAAAAACCTCACTCCGGCCAGACAGTTAAGTAACAGGCTTCCAGGATATGTCCCCTAAGACCTTTACCATGAGAATTCTCCTTGGGCCCACTGAGGTCCTTTAACATTAGTGCCTAATGAAACTCCAACATTGCAAATGTGTGAATACATGGAGTGTCAATGAGAGTAAAGGAGCAAAATATTAGCTTTTTTTAACTTTTGGATTATGTACAGAGATGGATACATTGGTGTTTAACCTAAAGTGAAGCTCACATCTGAAAATTAATGAGTATAAGCAGAATACAAAGATTAAGAGTAAACTACAGAAAGGAGAATGTCACGTTTTGAGGCTCTGCTGCTAAGACTAGTGCACCATTGCTGCGTATTGACGTAAAACTGATATTTTGAATACTATGAAATCTTGGGAACTTGAGAGCCAATCGGCTTTCAAAAACTCGGAACAGAAAAACAGAAAGAAACCATACGTCTAGAAGAACAGAATATTCTACCTTGTTTTTAGTACTAAGTTTCCCTCTTTGTCTCAAGTTGAACTCAGCTCTTAGTAGATGGGAACTCAGTCATCAGGGAGCAACTACACCAGTACTCACGGCAAGTCCGTACTAGATACTGCATGCGGATCATGTTGAGTAAGGGCAACCAACGCACCATAAAACAAGATTAACTAGGAATCAGCCTATCTATGGATTGTGCACTAAGACCAAACAGGGAAAGGATGTCACTTGCAAGAACGACAGGTGTCATTGAATTATGCCCAGGGTGGAGATGGCTCTTAATATTTTATCAGTAGTCCCAAGCTATCTTGATAACTAAAAGAATGGTTGAAGCCTGTTTTGCAATCGTTCAGGTCTTTGCAGATCTAGCGCACCTTGGCCTTGCTTTCAGTTAAATGGTGCTATACGCTTCTTGAGGTCCAATATGTTCAAATGTATTTAAGAATCAGGTGAACTAAAAATGTGTTATTTCTTTGCTTATTGAATAATATAAATAATTGTGAAAATAACTGTTACTAACATTTTCTAAAATGTATTTCCTATAATGTTGCTTGTGGCTAATTACCAAAATGCATGACACATTGTCCAAATTGTAATTGTTAGTATTAATGGAATTTGGTATGAGTTTTTCTAGTTAACCTGTATTATTACAAAATAAACAAGCATACTTATTCAACTTTGGTGGCACAGCCCTATAAATAAAATGATTTGTGACTGACAATGTAAATTGATCTGTTATGATGATGTCTTTTCTGACTGTGATAAAGATTGTCCTTAGCTGGCTCAGGGCATCCTAAGCTTTTGGACCACTCTGCAGCAATGGGTTCTTCTATTGCTATTTGATCCATTCATATAAATGTGTGTAGACTAAATGCTGTTTCAGTCTGCAGTCTATCGGCTGGTGAGTTCTTTGACCATAGTGTCTGGTGTTCCCATTGTGCCCCACGCCTGGAAAGATAACTTTTGCAAAACTCTTCTCTTGTCTTTGCATTAAATTCCACTGTTTGCTTTTCTGTCATTCATATCTTTTTGTTTCTCCTGACTTGTTGCCATACTTTCTTTTTTTTCAGCCAGTGATGGTAATATTAGGAAACATTTTTTTTTTTCATTGCAATATTTACTTTAAAATAGAAGATACATTCAAAAGTTGAATATACTGAATAAAGAACTCATTATGGATATTAATATGAACGGTTCACATATGCTCTAATGTTACAAGTAAATGCACTTCATATTCTAAAAACATTAAAGTTCAGAAGGGTTTTATTATGTTGAAATAAAATGGGATTAAGAAATAAATGGCACATACAAGGTCAGATGGAGCCCAGCAAAGAGAGAAAACCTGAGCAAGAGTAGTATTAACATAAAAGAAAACAGTATGCTTCCAACTCTTTAACACTCAACCAAAGGGTTTCGTAGTTCTCAATATTCTTTATAACTTTCCCATATGTTGCTAAGATAGTCACAAAATAAATCCTCAATGCAAAATTAGGGCCACGAGACATCACACCATGAGATTTGGTGGTAGTCCGGAATAGCCTTCAGCAGTCTATTTCCGCACACTGCTGCAAGATCCTTCAGAGGGTCTGTTAATGAGAACAGGGTGAGAAGGGTCTGCGAAGGTAGCCATTGCAGCCTGCATATATCCCTGCCCGCACTGCTGCCTTCTTCCTGTCTTCTTCACTTCTGGGCTTTGAGCTCCTAGCCTCTCCCGTGAGTCCCCCAGCTTTCTCGCTATTCGTGCTAGGCCTACTTGGGGCTTACGAGACACAGTGCTTAAGCCAGTAGCTCTCCACCCAATCTCCTGAGCCTTTGGGGAGCCTAGCGCCATGTGGTAGGATGGTGGGCTCGCAGGTCCCGCCTTCTGCTACCGGTTGCTGCCTGCATGGAGGAAGACAAATGCAGCAGGGGACCCTTCGTGGAGATGCTGTGACATGAGCCAGGGTCATGTCGTAGCCCAAGAAGTATTTGAGACAGTGGAAGGGAGCAGAGGCCAACAACAGCAAATGTCTGTGTGTGTATGTGCTTGTGAGTGAGCATCTGTGAGTGAGTAAGGTTTTTTTGGGTATTCGTAAAGAGCTTGTACACCGGAGTGTGATGGTGCTATGGGGGGCGGCAACATAACAGAGACCTGGTAGGCAGCAGGCTTTAGTATTTAACAAATGTTTTTAAAAGAGACCTCATTGCCATTGCTTGAAAAGCCAGGTTTTCATTTTTTCCAAAACACTGTGAGGGAGGCTAAGGATCGAAGTTCAATGGGAAGTCTATTTCATTCCATTGCAGATGCTTCACTTGCCTCTCCACTCCAGCAAAGAGAGGACACTGACCTCTTAATGGAACTCCGTCCTGTCCAACAGCAACCATTGCTTTGACATTAGTTGGAAATGCACAGGGTTTCGATGATTAAACCCTAAGCACATCTTATATTTTAATAGCTGGCCCCACACACACTTCCCTGCCAATGCACCTGAACAATAACCTGCTCTGCCACCAGATGTTGCAACACACATGCCCCAGACTTTCCCTAAGCTTGCCCATCAGCATGCCCTGCCATTCCAATGCTGTGGTCCACACTGATCTGCCCATGGGCTTCAATCACAACACCCCTGCATTTCAGGCCCTGTGAAACCAGACCAATAATAGCATCTGTGTTCTAGAGGAGGTAGACAGGAAGCTAAATAAAACCTTTGTGCTTGCTTCCGACTAGAAAAATATTTAAAAGCCTGTGAGCTTTATGTTCTTAGTGGTGTAGTTTATGCTTCAGGGGTGATCTTCAGCTTTTTAGGTCGAGTCTGAGTCAGCGCGCATGCGGTGCTCTGCGAGACTTGTTGTAGTGGAGCATGTAAGAGAAGCCCTGCCCACTCTCCACACATATTTTTCATTGGCTTGTGTCATTGTCGTTCGTAAACGCTGGCTTGCGAGTTGCTGTTAGGGTTGTTAGTCCCTCCTTGGTACCGCCTTGTCTGCATTTGTAAACACCCATGGCGACTGCCCCCTTTACTTTGGATGCGACACGGCATGTGTTATTTAGTTTGTAAGCACTCTTTTCTTTAATGGGTTTCTCCTACTGCGGGCATGGCGTGCTTTCCCCGCCATGCCCGCTTTCACTTTCAAGCAGCCCGGGACAATGGCAGCCGAGGTCTCGCATTTACAAGAGTTTGAGCTATTGCCATTGTATATTACATTAGCTTAAACTCTCGTAAATGCGAGATCTATTGTATTGCAAATGCTTGTTAAGTTATGGTCATGGGCCACGAATGGTGTTGGACAACAGCGCCCACGGTATGTTGTGCGTCTGTGTATATAATACCTATATTTTTACTCATGCTGTGTACAATAACAGCAAGTATACAATGAGCATTTTAACAAAACGGTTGCATGTCCATATTGGCATCCCTCTGTAAATGACGGTTACATTTTCAATCAAGCATATATATGCTATTTTGAAGGCGTGTTTATCGGCATTGTTAATTAATTTATTCTTAGTCAGCATCCTCGTCTTAGAAAAGGAATGCATACCGAGGCTTCAAAAATATAAAAATTGCAGAGCCGAGAAGGACTGGATCAGGGCAAGAAGGCTTTATAAAACTGCTCTGCCAGGCGATGCTGTGGCTTATTTTGTTAAAAGCGTGTATCTACCAGCCAGCAGATCCAGAGTTCGAATCTCAGTGTTTCTGAGAAATAAAAAAATAAAAACATTCTTTTTTTATACAATAGCTGTCCTAAGTGAAGTGACAGTCCTTATTTGGAGAACCATAGTGATGAAAAACGAAAGTGTGCTACTTTCTCCATTTTTATGGCCGCTGCCTTCTGCAATAGATCCATTGGGTCTGAACCCTGGCTGTCATGATTCCCAAGGTGACAGGATATTGTGGAAGTTTAGATACTTGATTAGAAAGACAAAATCGAACTCTAGGCAGTAAACATCCAGAATGCTGGAGTTCTGATTGGCCACACTTTACGCCCCTATCTAGATTAAAGCAGGGATGTAACGAACAACTCAAGTTTCAATATACCGGCCAATCTCTCCATACCAATGAAGCTGAATTAGCCAAATATATTGAAAGTGACACTTAATTAATGGACCTGAATTAGCACCTATCTGGCTCACTTACCAACAGACTCAATTATACCAAAATGTAAATTTTACCCAAACATTTCAACATAGTTCCATGCAAATGTATGTTCAAGGAGGTCTTTCCCGAGCAAACTTCAAACTATTACTTAGTGAGCAACATGTGCCAAATAAAATTCTAATGCAAAAACAACAATTGATGGACAGAATGCAGAACAATGTCATACATTCACCCCAGTACAAAGATCTGGGCCTAAATCCATCGATTTTTTGCTCACCGTGCCATTCCAGTTTGGACCCAGCCATATGCAAATCAGTCTTGATCCTGCGCCCAATGGGAACAGTCCAGCCCGAACTGCCAGGCCAGGTCCTCCCTGGACTGGAAACAAGCATCCTAGGACCGGTTTCGGGCTTTCAGCCCTCATCAGCCAGGATAGCTTGACTCCAGTGGCATGGAGAGCACGGGACCCACATCTGGGCATACCCGTCCCACTCGGGGTGACAAATGCAAAAACAACAATTGAGGGACAGAATGCAGAACAATGTCATACATTCACCCCAGTACAAAGATCTGGGCCTAAATCCATCGATTTTTTGCTCACCATGCCATTCCAGTTTGGACCCAGCCATATGCAAATCAGTCTTGACCCTGCGCCCAATGGGAACAGTCCAGCCCGAACTGCCAGGCCAGGTCCTCCCTGGACTGGAAACAAGCATCCTAGGACCGGTTTCGGGCTTTCAGCCCTCATCAGCCAGGAGAGCTTGACTCCAGTGGCATGGAGAGCACGGGACCCACATCTGGGCATACCCGTCCCACTCGGGGTGACAAATGCAAAAACAACAATTGATGGACAGAATGCAGAACAATGTCATACATTCACCCCAGTACAAAGATCTGGGCCTAAATCCATCGTTTTTTTGCTCACCATGCCATTCCAGTTTGGACCCAGCCATATGCAAATCAGTCTTGACCCTTCGCCCAATGGGAACAGTCCAGCCCGAACTGCCAGGCCAGGTCCTCCCTGGACTGGAAACAAGCATCCTAGGACCGGTTTCGGGCTTTCCAGCCCTCATCAGCCAGGATAGCTTGACTCCAGTGGCATGGAGAGCACGGGACCCCCGTCTGGGCATACCCGTCCCACTCGGGGTGACAAATGCAAAAACAACAATTGATGGACAGAATGCAGAACAATGTCATACATTCACCCCAGTACAAAGATCTGGGCCTAAATCCATCGTGTTTTTGCTCACCATGCCATTCCAGTTTGGACCCAGCCATATGCAAATCAGTCTTGACCCTGCGCCCAATGGGAACAGTCCAGCCCGAACTGCCAGGCCAGGTCCTCCCTGATTCTAAATCAGTTCTATCAAATTTGGGGGAAACAACCTTGTCAGATGTAAAATCAATGAAGTTACCAAAATGTTTTTATAAAGTAAATCTCTAAATATATACAGGACATCATCAGAATATTGCTTGTCATGAAAACAACTTTTATTCCTATCACTACTACTCCAAAATTGGGCCTCATATTTGTGTTAACATTTTTGGGTTTTACAACGAATATACAGAGGAGAAGCCATAAAATGTTATTTAGTAAAGTACTATTAACTTGCTGCATTTTCGTTTTCTAAAAACAGGCATTCTCTCCCCTCCCTTCTGCCCACCCAGCTCCCTAACCTATTAGCCATAGCATTACGTTTCTCTCTTATGTACAATGCACTACCTGTTTCAGTTCTCTATTAATAGACAGCTCCCTTTGCCTTGAATTTCCTTTATAAGTTTCTCCTTGAGTCCTTGATTGTGGTTCTCAGTGCACTCTGTGCATTTGATATTTTGGGACGTCAGCTCTGGCGAGGCTCTATAGAAGTGTTATATGAGTGGTGCCCAACTCGCACTAAATCGTCCCCTCTCATCTCTTAGATCGTATGAAATCATTTTGATCGCCAATAACGACCACAGTCATCTTGTAGGATTTCAGGTGGTGCCATTTTCTTCCAGTTTAATGGGATTTCTTGTTTAGATGATTGTAGCATTTGCAAAATGAATGTCCAGTGTTTTTGCAAAAGCTCTTCCCAATTTGTTGGTCTCATTTCAGGATTCCCACAAGAGAATTCTTTGGTATGAGGAATCAAATGAGTCTTTTATTGTGGCTTACGACGTCTTTGCAATAAATCTCTGTACTTGGGCACGCCCACCAAATATGGATCCTTGCTCCTTCCATGCCTCAGCCTCACGAACATTTCCCTACTGGGTGTGGGTACAGTCGTTTAAGTTTCTGGGAAGTCATGCAACAATTATAGATGATTTCATACCATGCTCCCCTCCCCTAGGTACCATGGGTTGTTTTTGGTATGCCTCTCCATAGTCTTTCCCATTCCCCTTTGTTATGTCTTTCTGTGACATCTTTGCCCATTGGTGCATAAATGGCCACTCCTGATTGTTTGGTACAGATTTAAGGGTTCCTTAGATGTTAGTAATTAGACCTTCGGTGGAGTCGTAACTGAACAATGTTTCGAAGGACATTAGCTCTACTGTCCTAGCACTTTTGTTCTCTGGAGTCACTGTCCAGTGCCTGAGTTGGAAGTATTATGGCTCTTTTTCCTCTTACCCCAAATTCTATCTTACACCTCCCGAATTGTTTAATCTCCTGGTTGTAAAAAAGATCTTTCAGCATTCTGCAATTCCCCGACTACCAATGAATGAATTGTGTACCATCGAATGCAGGGGTGATGTTCAGATTATATTGTATTACGGTGAATGGTGTAAAACTAATCCTAATAACCAACAACAAGAAAAAAAACAACTTCTAACCCTGGGTTTCGTAGCAGCATGATGCCTGACATAAAGCTCTGCAAAAACTCATCAGGGGTAGTAAGTGCTCTATAAATGCAATTACAATACAATATGTATCACACACTAACACCATGTCACTCAGTGGTTGGAAAGATGATTGTAGTTCATACAGGCTGCTTAATAATTCCCTTGTACTGCTTGACACTATCATAAGACAAAACTGCTACGGGTCATCTCCATCCTCCAGTGCTCTACCAGTCCACAGCAATAAACCACCCATCACAAACTGAACAGGAACAGAATGACTGAAGAGATCTGTCACATGCCACTGGCAAGCTGAAGACTTTGACTTAGTTCCCCACTGCAGGTCCCAATTAGTGTTTTGCTATAGCCGACTTTTGACATCTCACAATGGCAGTCAGATACAGGATGATAGAAACAAAGTCCATCCCAGCAGATCTCCGATCATGTCATCCTCCAACCTGCGCCTGTTCAGGACTATACATTTTAAGCAAACTATCCATAGAATGGACAGTCCAGTGCAGTAACCTATCCAGCTAAGTGGACTGTGAAAATATGAAATACCATAAAGGGACCTGCAGAGCTGCTCAAAGCTGCCATTTTACTAAAAACCATAACCTGCGTACCTGTCTCTCACACTTCCTCATCCATCACACTGCTAAGCGCTGCATCCCTTAACACGATAACCGCACCTCTGTGCTCCTCATGCACAACATGGAAACACTTCCCACATAGGATCAAAAGAAAGGCTACATACTTCCAACCACACACCCTACACTGTGTAGCGTGCACTGTTGCAGTAAAGTACAGTACATCTTGGAGACTGACCATCTTTAGAATGGGTAAAGCTGTGTGTAGGACAACAAGGCTATGTCCTGTAATTCCTGTGGGTGCAAGCATAGTATTATGAGCACGATAAATCCACCTCATAGGTGAATGGTGGAGAGAGGGGCACAGACTGTGATAGCCGCAATGCCAAATCTCGAATGAAGGAGGCCCCCCTTGTCTAAAATGATGAAGTAGTTATCTTTAGAGATGCAAGCCATTTACTTTTACTGCTTGATTATGCATTCACTATAAATGAGCTGACCGTGAAACATCATAAGTCTAATAATGTTCCAATATTCATGGATTTAATATTAGATTCTCAAAAACACTTTGGAGGGGCTGGGCGAAAAAGCAACATTAACAGAAATAATCAAACATTCCATACAAAACAAATTAATCTGGGCAGACAGATCAATTTTTTAACTCAAATCAACAATACATTTAGAATATAAACACAACCACATTCCTGTAGCATCAGTTTTCTGAAGTTTAGTACAATCAAACTAGAAATTAAAGATATACAGTAGTAGTAGTAGGTGCCAGCTTGCTGGAAACATCGTAGGGCATCATTATGAGGTCCCTAGAATTCACTGGTACCATATGTCCCTCGCCCCACCATCAGAACCTGCAAGATCCACAGGAACACGGCATATCTGTTATGTTTCTCATGAAGATTCAAACGTCTTTCAGACTCCACACCCGCATCACCTGTGCACTTATAATGAGGTCCTTAGTTTAGGGCTGAGCGTAGTTTTTATTACGCAAATGAAATCTCATGTAGTACTGCTTGAGGGTTTTACATGTAGTTCAGTTATTCCATTAACTGTGCCTACACTGTAGTGTAATTCTGTTGTGCGGCTGATTTCTGGCCTATTCTGGCAAGTATTCTGGCATGTATTTGTCACAAACAAGAGCTGTGATACTTGCAAAATACATGAAACTTTTTTGCATTTTGAGGGTACATCGCATCATTTTTAGTTCTCGCCTGCTGTAGCTTGCAGGACATTTTGTTAGCTTAAAGGGAGTTTGGAGCCCGCCCATTGCTTACCCTTCGTTGGCTTCATTGTCAGTCTTATCTGCTGGCTCCAGTATGGCCAGTGTGTTGGGGCTTCACTTTCTGTTCATGTGTTTCCAGCATCCCTGGAACATGGACCAAGTACTGCTTCCTTTTGTTGGGAGTGTCCTTCTGCTACTTCCGCTTTCAAGCTCAGCCTTTTATTTTTCTTCTACTTGCAGCACTTTGTAGAAGTGTATGTGTTTTTAGATTGACTTGCTCTTGGTTTTGCCCTGCGGTGTTGTTTTCACCCACTCGTTTCCAGTGTTTGTTCCCTTTTAACTTTCATCCTCTCCCCTTCTACTCTTTGGTGCCGCATAGCAACCCCAGCAGGCCACAGGTTGTTAGCATTGCTTTTAACAATGATTTCTAAATACATTAATGGTTTTGCGCTAATGCTACTATGTAATCATTCGTCTACTTTGTAACAGAGCTCTTTTTTGGCATGCGTTTTATGATTTATACGTCTTGGGCATGAAGACAGTGTTTTATGCAAAAAACAGGGTGTGTTTTAAATTTGTTTATGTAGCGTGACAATAAGATTATAATGTGAAGCACTATTTTCTATGTTTTGCTTCTCCTGTTGCACTACCACCTTAGCTTAATGTGTCAATTGTAACAAAGATTACCATACCATCCTATATGATGGCAGGCTATGTCATGACCTTAGGTAGCCATTCTGGCGAAGGAGGAACTACCCCAACCCTGATATGTTTTGATATATGTCATGATAGGCCATACCATATCAAACCACACAATACAATGACAGGCCATACTATACCATACCACACAGACAAGCCAAACCATACCATCCCATAAAATGACAGGCCATACTATATAATCCCATACTAAATAATACCATAGCATACAATGACAGGCCATACCATACCATGGTGCCTGCCACATGGTGCAGGGATGTTAAGGGGGCACCATAGGTGCCCCCCCAGGCCTCATTGCAGAGGGCCAGGGAGGAAGGAGGCAAGGGGGCCCTACTAGGGGCCCCCAAAGGTAGTTTCCAACAGCCAATCCATGTCGGTAAGGCCGACATGTATTGGCTCCATGTCGGTAAGGCCGACATGGATTGGCTGTCGGAAACAGACATCGTAATCCCGACGGCGGAGCCGAGCATGGCTCCGCCGTCATTGAAGGGATTACTATTTCGCTCCTGTTCCGACAGGCTCACAAATCCCGTCAAAAGCGGTGCGGAATTCCCCCGCGGGAAACCGCGGTCGGAGGGAAACCTCAGGTTGTCGGGCAGAGAGCCTCCAACCGCTGGTCGGAGACTCTCCGCCCAACATACAAATCGGGCCCTATGTATTTCACCAACTGAAATATTCAATAACCGTGGAAATATGCCAACTTTAATGGAATTATAACCTTTATTTCATATTTAATTCACAGTATGTAACATCTATTTATTTATCGCTTACTGAAACCAATACAGAATCTTAGTTAATTTCAATGTTTCTTTTGTTGTCCTTCTTAAAAGATTCTAATTGGCCCAGTTGTGCTGCTGTGAAGGCCCACCTCTGCATGCCCAGCTCCGTCAGTTTAGGCATTTTTTTCACGTTTTCCAATAAGCTGCTGATCCACATTCCACACTCCTGAGAAGCTGAGGGTTGGAGACTAAAATCTAATTCGGCAAGATCTGTCAGCACGTTTAAACATTGGAAAAAGCTGCTCCACCCATCATCAGATATTGTGTTGTTGTAACTAAGATCCAACTTTTGCAGTTTCCCCAAATGGCCAGTCTGTGCAAGCGATGCTGCAAAAATTATAATTACTTACATCAATATGTTTCTCAAAACAACATAATGTAGCACAATATATAGGATAAAGTACCCCCTGCCAAAGTTATTAAGGATATTGCAAGTCACTTAGGAGTTCCATTACCGTACAGAGGAACAAGATCATGGGAGGTAACTTGTAATATCCTTTGAACGTACTATAGAACATAATTTATTTGTTATAATACATGGTCACACCATCACCCATCCCACAAACCACGTAAACATTTAGGGCCTGATTTAGATCTTGGTGGACGGGTTACTCTGTCACAACAGTGACGGATGTCCCGTCCACTGAAATATAAATCGGATTATATGGTATGGGATTTCTTTTTCGGCAGCCGGGATATCTGTCAACGTTGTGACCTAGTAACCCATCCACCAAGAATCAAATCTGGCCCTTAGTATTTGGCTCTTTCATATGAAAGTATAGAATCTGTACTGTCAAATGCAACACAACAAAATGAAGTTAGTGATTTGTTGCAAAAACATATCAGAAGCAGTTTATTGGGAGGTACATTAAAAATGGCTATAACTGAGAAAATGCAGTAACATGCAGAGCGAGTCCTCCTATCCTGTACTTTACAATGGCTATGAATCTTTGTGCATATTTGCTGAGCTACTTTTAATTGTAGTTTGATACGTTGTGTTTTTTGTGTGCTTACGTTTTTGTTGTGTTATTATAGAGTTATACAATGGCTGTTGTGTTGCATTCTGCTTCAACTATTTTGTTGTGTTGTGCCTTGTTATGTTTTTGTTGTGTGTTATTTTACTTTGCATTATGCTATTGTATTGTGTAGTACTGTGTGCTTTAATTACTTTGGAGAGATCAACAAATATTGCTGCTTTTCCAGTAAAAGCAGCATATTTCTTTGACAGTGACAAACAAGTATTTACCACTTTCCAAGGTGGTACCATATGCTGCTACAAACCTACCACTATTTAAAACATCAATCAGCCCAAAACTGTGGCAAAGATCATGAACCAGATCAAAAACCATTTTGGACTGCTGCTATTTCATGTCCTTCAAGCTAAGTTGAAGAGTGCAAACACCTTTTACCTGTGTATTATGAAAGCAGGTTTGTGGATATGGTAACGTCTGACAAAAACGTATGTGCATATCTATTGTGTAGCGTTGTATTGTGGTGGTAATGTGATCTTTTGTTTTTTTCCGCTGCTGTATTTTGTCTTTGTAAAATCTAACGTTGTTTGGCAAAAAAATAATTTCAGCTACCTTTTAGGTCTCTGCTATAAACAACTAGCTATCTGTTGCCATGGGCTACTGTTTCCAGTGCATAATATATAATGGGCTTTGGGTCAGCCTCTCGCTTATGGTTGGATAGCGTCATTGTCTATCTCAGTTGTCTGCTCCTGATTCAACAGCTTTCATCCCTATTATTGTGTTTGTCCCACCCAGGTGCATTTATGTCTCTCAGTGTTCTGATTGGATGACTTCTATCCTTCTAATCCAGAGTTGAGTGGAATCTTTTTTACTCTGTATTCATCACTCCACAGGAATGTATGTATTTCCTGTTTATATAGCATTTGACTATGATCACTGGATGGGAGTACATGTCCAGTTCCTTCCTCTTTTCTGACTCTGCTCGTTGAGGGCTTGTATAAAATAATGTATGTTTGATGAGAAGCAGGGAGGTGTGAATCTGCACACACAAACATAGCGAGGCACCTGCCATGCATTATTTATTTAGTGGCCTTTCAGTTTGGCTACCCCAGGATCTTTTTATTGTTTGCCTGCTTAGAAAGATAAGAAGGGAAAAGGACACCTTGGCTGTTTCTTTCACTATGGTGTGCTCAGCCGCGGCCCGTGCAGGTAAGAGCGGTGTGGCCGGGTGGGGGGCTTCGGGGGGGGGGGGGATTTCGACAGACTATGACGAGGGAAAATGTTTTATTTATTTAATTTTCCATCGTCATTGTCCGTCGAAATTCCCCCCCTCCCCCCCCCCACCGCTCTTACCTGCACGGGCCGCAGCTGGGTGTTTAGCAGGAGTCATATTTTGAAGCAGTCCTTTTACAGAACTAAGGGTCTGATTTAGAGTTTGGTGGACGGGATCCTCTATCACACACCTAACGAACTACCCTGTCCTCCAAACCCTCAGTCCACCAGCTCTATTTAGAGTCTGGCAGACCGTCATCTTTCCGACAGCTGTGGCCCCTCTGGCTCTGTCATTGGAAAGCTTACTTTGACGGAGTGGGGCCCTTCAGATTAAGGATATTAGACTGGGCGCTCTATTTAGAGAGGACCTTGTTTTTTTTCTGTCTGTCACCACTTAGAGAACCATGTTGGTATCAGACAGAAAAAAAATCAAAATGCCCCCACAGCCGGGGAGTTTTTTTGTTATTTCAAAAACAGATTGCAACTTTGGGAGTTTGTTTTTGTAAAACAAAAACGTTCGGTGTGCGGCCCTCTGAAAAGACAGACGCCTCAGAGGAAACGTGGCAGTGCTTTCGGAGGACGCGCCATGGCTGCAGTTCCTCCGAAGGCACAGCTATCACTGCTGGGCCGGTAGTGACCTCTAAATATGCCGGGTGGTAGTCCGTCAAAGTGACAGACGGATTGTGGTCAGCCTACCTGATGGATGGATGGCCGCCCTAAAACAAGACATGTGACCCAAGCATGAAGAATTGATAAAAAGAGAAACTAAGCTGAACGTAAACAGAAAACGAGGCACACGGGACAAACAGGAGCAATAATACATTGTGCCTCATGGTCAGGGAGCTCACCAAGAGCACCCACGGATTCCCAGTTGCTTTGTTTTCCCTTCTCTCCCTCTTTTCTGAATGTCTCACAGCCAGGGTGACTTGCTTTGTATTATCTCCCACCTCCTTTGTGTACTTGTACAGTTTAATTGCATCAAGGGCACCCTGGGAATATAAAGATACACCTTCAGTGTTGAAGACATCAACGGTGTAGGTCTCCTGTATAAAAATAGTTCATGTTGTAAATGCTGGAGGAATATCACAAGGCAGTGCATGAAATACTAAATAAAATTGGACAACCCAAGATTGGGAACTGATAGGAGAACCTTCAGTCTTCACAGGAATAAAGTAACATCTAAGGGGCATATTCTCAAGAACGTGTGATAACTACCGCAAAATCAGTCTAACGCAACTCTCCACATCGCATTCTTTTGCGGGAAAAAAACTCTGTGTCAACGTGGTATTCACAACACGGCGGCCCCATGCGATAGTCCCACGATAACGCGTCAAAAGAACGTGTTAAAACCAACGCGACGCAGAAAAAACACGTAACACGAACGCGAAAATAGTAGCGATGATGCCAAACGCGATACCAAATTCAGCGATAACCAGCCATAGGCCTGCAATCCCCACGCGTCATGCTGGAAAATGCAGCATAAAAGCAGATAAAAAAAATGGTGAGATGACAATGTACGAGCACAACCACACATCCCTGACGTAGAACGGATGACCATTGTCCCGCATCAAATAGGCATCTCCTCACAGTCACAATGTACATTGACATGCAGTCTGCATGTAAACTGCGCCAATGCAGAAACATGCATGGAACACACATTGAAACCGCATCTCCCCTTCACATTGCAGAGGGACAAGCAACCCCTCCTGCACACAGACGTGTCATGACCATGAGCAATCCACCATGAAAGCGTGGACGAATGTAGGGGCAGTGACTCCCGCTTACGTACATGTTGCCCATGTTGTGGGACTCGAGCCACAGGGGGCATCCCTGCATCATGGTGGCACATATCTGACCCCAAAAGGAGCCCTGTTGTCACCTGTAGGACACAAATGGCAGCCAAAATGGAATGAATTTGGACACAAGTGAAACGCCGAAGAGTGGGATTCCACACTAACTGCGACTCACAGAACTGGCATTCCGAATACGTGACACCCTAAACAGCCCGTTTGCACAGAGGTGACACACCCACCATCCCTGAACAAATCACAAAATTCACAGCAATACATGTCGCACTCACACTTGTCTGAGTGATGTGCGTGTACAGATGAGTGACATGTACTCAGGGAATGTGTATTCTGAAAGCATTCAGTAGCACATGCTGTGCCTGTGGCCACATTGTACTGTCCCATGATTGCCAAGGACTGTCACAATGTGACGTGCTCATGTGAAGAAATTGTCAATGATGGTGTTCCCACGGGCAACTCCTGCTGCGGCCGCAGTGGGGTGTGGGCCACCTGCCCCATCCTCATCATCATCGTCCGGTGCATCTGGCACTTGTATCCATGGGGCCTTGCTGCGTACACATATGTTGTGCAACACACAACATGCAACGATCATCTTGCACACGATGCCTGGGCTGTGCAGGAGCCTCCCACCTGTGACGTCCAGGCACCTGAAACGTGACTCCAACACGCCAAATGTGCGTTCCACGATGCCCCTGGTGCGTTTGTGGGCCGCATTGTACAGCCTCTGGGCCTGTGTGTCGGGGTGCGGAGGTGTGGCATCATCCAAGCGCAGAGTGCTTATGCTTGGTCACCTGTGACTGTGCAGAGAGACATGAGCCAATATTCGGCCCTGCAAGATGTGATGGCCGGCTCAGTGGCTCATTGGTGTGTGCTATGTGTGACCTCGTGATTCCTGCATGACATGTACTGCATGTTGCAAGTGAGCGGCATCAATGTGTATTACGTAGCCTCACTGCTGCTCCTCCCTCCCCCCGAGCCTAATTACTAGTGTGCGCAGCGCGGTTGCATCACATGCACCCCTACGGCACACTATTGCCATGCCTGTCTGCGCATGTCCACAAGCCTGACAACGACACAGTGATGTTGTGCGCTGAAGGTGGACAGACACGTGTGTGTAGGCCTATGGTAAGGACAGGGCGGACACAGATGTAGAGGTCATGCCTGGCTGAACTCGCCATGCGGTTGAGGGTAGACCTTTGGCCTATGCTGCGGAAATAGCAACACACACACAACAGTTGGCATGTCTGATCCCTGACACCGAGCGGGCTTGCGCACCCTCATCTACCCCTCGGCCGAGCCCATACTCCGGGGGCATGCTACATAGCAACATTGTATATTGCGTGACGGGTGGCGCCGACACTACACCTGAGACACACGCATCAGTAACTGCCTTGGCAAGGCCTACACTTAACCACGCCCAGGGCCATGTGTTGAATAACCACACCCCTACGCCGTACTGCCCTACGCCGGTCGACTCCCTCACACCCACAGGGGGGTCCGACACAGATACATGTACCAGGTCCACCCCACTGCCTGAGGTGACAAGGTTGCGCACGCTGTACACAGCACAATGTGATGTGGTATGGCCCGGGGCCCACATGCATACAGAATGACCACACAGACACACTGAGATAATCCGTGGAACTGGCTACGGGCACGTGCGCCCGGCAGCTTTTATTGCCAGGGTCACACGTCCAGTGACGCCTGTCCTGGATGGGTGTTGGGTAGTGTAAGCCACCCCTCAGGGGTTCGATGGTGATGGCAACAACTACAACAGTGATCAGACAATCAGGAGTTCAAGGTACAAACAGCAAGGGTCCATGACTTGAGCTGCACAGAGTCGGTGGCCCCGGATGGTCAGCAGCCGGCACAAGCACACCGCCACGGGACAGTGCCTGGCTATGCACTGAGGTAGGACCACTGGATCTGAGCGGGTACTTGTTGATGTTCAAGGAGAATGTCGCGGAGTGTTACGGGGGACAGTGGAAGGTGTCCATCCAGGGCATGACGCAGAGGGCAGGAGCAAGCAGAGACATGCAATATGGAGGCGTTGAATGCTACAGTCTCCTCTTTCCCACAATGTCAGTACCAGCTACATGATGATGTAGATAACCCCCAGGACATAGACTCAGATGCCACCAACGTTCAACCAGAGAGTGTCCATGACTCCCGTGGCACAGAGTCAGTGGCACCAGAGCCGGAAGGGGATGTAGTCAGCGATGAGGCCTGTACAATGATATAAACTCTGAAATTAACAAATCAAGACTCAGTTCCAATTGTGTGTCCTACTCGACCGCAGTGTGTGCCGGAGGCAGCGGTCAGCGCGGGGCACCCGCTGTGCAGTCATCTCCTCCTGGATCTCTAACACACGGCGTTGAAATGGCATGTGGAGAAGATTCCTGGTTGACAGAGTTGGTGTCACCACATCGAAGGGAGTATAGGGATATAAACGATGCCATAAATATGTACTCTGCCATTGTGTAATCAAGACTCAGTTCCAAATGTGTGACCTACTTGACCGTAGTGTAGGCCGGAGGCAGCGGTGGAGTACGTAAACGAAAAAGGAGTAAAGCGGGCCTGTGTCGCGGAGGCCGTGATGGTCTGGGAGGCTGCCAAGGTCGCGGGCTTCGGGCTTGGAGCTTGCGCCGGCACGTGGTGGGCCCTCTTTGACACACGCCGGTGTCGGCAGGTGAGCAGTGAGGCCTGGCTGCGCAGGGGCGGGCATGATGGGTTCGGGGACCAGCGGCCCGGGGTGCAGCAGGCGCACAGGATCGCCGGCCACCCCGCTCACGGCGACGGCCTCGTGGAGGGGTGTGAGGCGCCGCCCTGGCAGACGCGTTGGGCATTCCGGAAGAGAACCACGCCCAGTGCTACGTGCTTTTGATTCACACCCCTACGCTGGCCTGGCGTCCTCCGGGCCAGCCCACTCCACACACGCTTACAGGGGGGGACGTCACAAGCTACATTTCCGCGATCTTCCCCACTTGCTGGGGTGACATGGTTGCGTCCACTGTCCACTACACTCCAAACACCAGCAGTGCATGTAGACAACGCTATGTCTGTGGTCTGCATACTGCAGTCTGTCCAGCACATCTCCGCCACACTTGGCATTGTGTACATTCTCATTCATGGGTCACTTGCCTCCTTCGCACATGCTTGGTTCCCACCTCTCCCCACATTCCGGTATTGTGTGGCTGAGGTGCCATGCCGTTGATGGCTCATGTACATGGCTAACCAAGGTTGCCACAGTAAGTTGTGCTGTCGTGTCTGGTGGGGGGGCATGTTGTTTGGCATGTTGTATGTGATTTTGTGACGTGTGCAGTGCCAGAGTTGTGAGTTGCATGATTGTGGGGTTGAGGTGTGTGGTGTGTTCATTTGGTACTTGCCAACAAGTAGTGCATTCCCATGGGTGCCATCCTGGAAGCGCTGGTTGATGTTGGACTGTCGGGAGATGAAGGGATCATGCACACTGCCTGGGTAGTTGGCTATGACATTGGTGAGGAGTCACCTGTGGTCCACTATTGCCTGCACGTTGATGGGATGCGTGTGCTTTCTGTTGCGGTAATTGTGTGCGGTGTTGGCAGGGGGCACAAGTGGGACAAGTGTACAGTCAATTGCCCCCGACACGTGCGGGGATCCAGCTATGGCGTATAGTCCTTGCTTGGTCTCCAGCTGTTCCTGCGCATTGTGGCGGACGTATGGTTGCTGGGGTCCCTAGCTGATGAGGGCATCCAGTACAGGTGTGAGGTACTTGGATGGGGCTGACTGTGAGACTCCTCCGACTCGGGCGGTTGTTGTTTGGGAGGATACCAGAGTCCAACAGGTGCAGCACAGCCAGCAGCTTTGTCTGCGGAGGGATGTTGGTTGTCCGCAGTGTTGGTACCGTCAGCCTATGGGCAATGATGTTCAGGATGCGGAGGATGGTTGTCCTTTTGGGCCTATAGTGGGCATTGGCATTGTGTGGTGTTAGGTCTGTAGGGCTGGTGCATATCCTGAATGTCCGCTGTCTTTGTCTGCGCTGCCTCTGTGGTGGTCCGGGGGGGGGGGGGTCCTGGGGGTGGTGGCGGTGGGTGTTGTTGCCCCCTCGGGGCTCCGGGGTGCATGGTGAGTGGCTCCATGGCATCTGTTGTTCTCCATGTGTGGCTCTGGGCAGGGCTCCCTTTGATGGTGCAGCTTGTCGTCCGACTTTACACCAGGTCAGAGCAGGTGTTAGTTTCCTGCTGCTAACGCGCCTTATTGCCTGTTTTGTGATCTTATCGCCGATGTGGCTGGTCGTTGAGAATGTTGCGGTGTGGTGTTGTCGCGGGTTTTTGCTTGGGAACGCCTACTCTGCATCTCATTAGCGTTAGTTGCCGGGGTCATCTGTGGCGATGTTTTTTGCGACTGCTTTCGCAGGAAAACTGGTGTTAGGGGCTGTTAGCACCAGCTTGTGAATGGGGCGGTAAATTTAGCGCGACTTTGGCTGCGATAAAGTGCTGATAACCTCGGCGATAGCTCCTTGAGAATATGCCCCTAAATGTTTCATCTCAGCTCATGCTCCGGTTAATGCACTTTGTTTACCGAAGCAGTACATTGCTATCATCATTTGATTTGTTTTCAATGTTTACTCTGACTTGTGACAAACACAGTAGCACAGGCTGTCTAAACTTTTAAAACTCTGAACTGTAGAATGTACCTCTATTGGTGAATTTTCACAAACAACACGCTCACAGTGGAGATGCTGTTTAAATGTATGATATTTTAACATTTCATATTCCCTGCCAGTGGTCAGGCCTTGTTCTTCGGACTATTCACGTGACTTGTCTGGGTGTTTCATGGGAAGCTGATTTCTTTATAAAGTAACTGGCAATCATAAAACTAGAGACAGCTGTCAATGTTACACCTTACTTACCCAGCCTACCCCCATACCTAACCTACTATACTTTACCTTCCTACGATAGCTGTCTACCAAACCTACAATACTTGAATACCATGCCTGCCTCCCATACCCATGTTAATCTACTTTCCCTAAGCTACCTTGTAAGCCCTAACTAACCTAACATACCGACCTACCTACCTAATCCACCTACCATAACTAAAATATCGACCAAACCAAACATTCATAACCTCTCATGGTTATCATACCTATCTACCATACTTAACCTACCATACCCAACTACCATACCTACAGTACATGAACTACCATAAACTACCTACCTGCCTATCTAGCATACCATACATAACCTACCATGCCTACCTCCCATACTCATCTTAATTAATCTACTTTCCCTAACCTACCTTGCAAGCCATAACTAACCTAACATACCGATCCAACATACCTAATCCACCACCATAACTAAAATATCGACCTAACCAAACATTCTTAACCTGCCATGCTTATCATTCCTATCTACCATACTTAACCTACCATACCTACAATACATTAACTACCATAAATTACCTACCTATCATACCTAACATACCATACATAACCTAAAAAGCCAAACTAACCATACCTAACCTACTACCACATCTTCAAAGTTCCTGACCGAAGGTGGCGTGTTGCGAAAAAGCAGCCAGTTATGCTTACGGGACCTCTAGTAATGGCTTACGGTGCTGAAGTATAGCACAGAAAGCATCTGTCTAGCTTGAAGGGCCTCTAGTAATGACCTAGCGCATTGTAACCTGATTCAGGAACTTGCAGCTATTGAAGTAATGAATATTTGAATGACACATTGCTTCATTAAAAACAGCTTTATCTATTGGCTTTGCTAATGTTTGTGTCATTGACTGGTGAATCACTCTTGTTTTTCTAAATGCACCATAAGAGGTAAACTTGACATTCAATTTGTTTGACTTTAAGAATGATTATTTTTTTAACGTTAGTGATAGTCTATTGTTATAAGCAATTTAACTATGCACAACGATATCTGGAGATTTGTTTTATTAGTGATATGTATACAATTGAAAATGAAAATTCTGGACTTCTGGACAACAGATTTCACACTCAACTACTTAAGCAATGGCCAAGGCCTCCTCCTGTATTCTTGATAAAGGGGCTTGTAATCCCAATTAATTTTAGATAAATGCCATGAATGCTTCTGTAAACATGGAAAGATCAGACATAGCAACTGCAATGTGACTGGAGGCCCTCCTCCCACAGACCCATCAATGCACTCCCCTCAAATGTAGAAATAAATCATTCTTTGGAATGTTATCCGTACATCAGCATCAAACAAGTCAGCCATTTTCCTCTCAAATGATATTTCCATCTAGTTTTTTATATGGTGCAACCGTTGGATGGTTGTTGCCTTTGCACAAACATTAGACATAATTGACACAATGCTCCAGAGCAGTAATACGGTTGTGTTCCAAATTATGGAGGACAGACATATTGACCTGTGCAAATATCAACTTCTGAATATTGACTACCACTGTATTATCAAGGTAAGAGTATCCAGGGAAGTGTAAAATTACTATTCTAACTTCACAGCTACTTGCCCTCATGATATACTATAAGCTGATAGAGTGTGGACAATATATATGTTTATAATAATCAAAACTCAATATTTTGGTTTCATACCAGTATTAAGACGATCAAGCTCAACAGAAAAGTGTGTGCTCATGCACGCGGCCACTAACTTACACTTGACTCAGTCCTCCATGGCTGTAATGACAAGCCGCCAAGATGCTGTGGCGATCGTGCTCGTTAGAAGTAAAATAACATTAAAAAAAATAAACATACAAACCTAGAACAGCCACATCTTTATCCACCAGGTTGCAGCTGCTTAACTTTAACTCTCGCAATGTGGTTGCATGCTTCAATGTGTCCAAAAGTTGTGTTAGGCGTCCACCAACACATTTATTCCAAGAGAGATCTAACTGTTCAAGCTCTGTGAGATGGAACAGAGCTTCAGCTGTAAAGAGAGATTATTGTAAAAAAAATTATTTTTTATTAAAATGATTCAGCTGCTCAATGTTTGAGACTAAGGGCCTGATTTATTTGTTGGTGGAAAGGGTGCTCCATCACAACGACAAAGTACTCTTTCCGCCAAACTGAAGGTCTGCCCGCCTCATTTAGAATCAGGCGGACCTTCAGTGTAGAGACAGCAGATACTACTCCGTCTCCACTGCCTATACACACCTCCAACAGCCAGAGGGCGTAAGGGCTGTCGGATAATTGGCTATTTGTCTGCCCATCTAATTTAGATGGGCAACATATAGCCATTTTTAGTGCCTGTCACCACCAGGAAAAACCTGGCGATAAGGGGCATTAAAAAGTGCTCAATAAACCCCTTGCTGGGAGAAACCTCTCATGGTGAGGGGCACTGTTTTTTATATTTCCAAAAAGAAAATCCCGCTTTAGGCTTTTCTTTATGAAAATAAGAAAAAAAGGGTAACTTTGCAGTAGGGCTCCGTCATGTTTGACGGAGCCGCACGGCAAAGTTACAGTACATTGGCAGGAACCTCCTTGACAACAGTTCCTTTCAATGCATGAAATGTCCGCAGGCGTGAGAGACATTTCAAAATTTGGTTGTCAGGACCTCCACCAGGGCGACAGAGTAATTTACTCTGTTGCGCTGGAGGGCGGCCCGACTGTCAAATTATAAATCGGACCATAAGATCTTGGATGAACTTCTTTGCACTTGTGCTTAATTTGCCACCCACAATACTTTGATATTAAACAAATGGGTGCTGGGCCTGCTAGTTTTTCATGTTATGTG
This sequence comes from Calotriton arnoldi, assembly GCA_963921515.1. NCBI lineage: Eukaryota > Metazoa > Chordata > Amphibia > Caudata > Salamandridae > Calotriton > Calotriton arnoldi. The sequence goes on along the minus strand of CAWUFW010000476.1, from coordinate 2,049,093 downwards.
TTCATTAAACCACAGTCATTTTGAATGTTTTGACTCACACTGCATACCCTCTGTCACACTGCACACTCTTCACCACGCTTTGTACACCTTCAGCCATATGTGGAACCCTCCACCACATCCTCAGCCATTCAGTGGACACCCTCAGCACATCCATGGCCACACTCTGCATTCTCAAGGCAACACTCTGCACACCTTCGGCCATGATCATTTACAGCCTACGGACCTGCAGCCACACTCGCCACCACACGTGGTACACCTTCACCCACATGTGACACCCTCAGCCCATTGCACATATTCTCTGTCATGCTCATTTACAGACTGTACGCCTGTGTCCACACATTGCCCTCTCAGGGCAACCCTCTGTACACCATTGGAAATATTCATTTACACTGCTGTACACCTCGAGTTAGGGTGTTTTACATTCTGCATAACCGCAGCCACACTGTCCACACCCATGCACATGTTCTGGGCGCATCTGCAGTATCTTGCACTGTCAGCCATTCTATGCCAGCTTTCAGTCACGGCTATTTACACTATGCACACCTCTGGTCATACTTAAGACTGTCTAGGCACATTTGTGGTTCAAGGTAGTAGAGGGGCATAAGCATATCAGCATTTGGAGGTTTGGATGGAATGTTGAGCAAAGGAAACTGGATACACACCACAAATCTTCACAGAGGAAGTCAGCAGACAAACAGAGGGTAGACATCCATCTGTGAAGAGCTATGCCAAGACATCTCAAGGAGAAAGTACTTTAGCTTCTACTTTGCTGCTGCCATGTGAAGTGGTGTTACTTCTGGGAGGCACTCTCTCTGACTAGGGAGTCAGACATGCAGGGCATGAAGAATGCAGACTCTGGCTGAATGTGAAGGACAACAAATGTACTCTGATCCTGAGGCTGTGGGCCCAGGACAACTGGACTCTTTTGAGGGCTTAAGAACTCCTGCAGTGATCCACAATCCTACCTTGCAGGAACCTTGACCATCTGATGGTGCTCCGGGCTGTATCTACGTACAGTTATTAAATGTGTGAGGTGGTAAGTCGTTCAGATGCCAAGTGCTTCCCTCCTACATGCACCCTGACCTGGCTCTATTCACATTCTCTTTTTGTCTTACCTGTCACTTACCTGCCCTTTCCTGCACTCTGTGGGGTCTAAAACCTGAACTGCATTAGACTGCATCACTACAAATGCCTGTTTCTCACAGCCTTTAACAAAACAAAACTTAACAACACCTGCAACTGCCTGTTTTTGATTAACTTGGTCATCCAAGTCACGACCTCGCCAAGCAGTGCCCATGCCTTCGCATATAACATCCATGATATCTCAAATGACATCATCAATGATGTCACTGATGACATTTAAAATCGTATCATTGATGACATCACTGATCTGACCTGCATTGACTTCAGCCTGGCTGCACTGCATGTAACACAAAAACAGGTCACTGTGCCTTCACTGCGTCATCAGGACTTCATTAGATTTATTGTACAACTTATGTATGTTTTTAGTATATAAATGTATGTGATAGACAATAAGGGTTGCTTTTAGCTCCACTGCCAGTGCTAAGCCCACCTGGAGGGTCATTACATTACATTACATTTGACTTTACACTCTGATAATAGGAATTCAATTATACTCCATGTCTATAAAACACATTATACAAATAGTATGCTTTAAGGGCGGTGCTTAATTGGAGCTGGTGGGGACACCAACACTTATTTTTCCTCAAAAGACATTTACCGCGAGCAAGGCAGGAAAAAACACACAAGCAGGGAAGAAGAGAAAGAGGGGAAAACCGTCACGAAGAGAGAAAGCAGGAAGCTGCAAGAGCGAGATAAAGGGCAGAGAGTTTCTGGCCTGAGGAGGAGTCAGAACTAGGCAGCCTTGGTATTCGGCACGCTGACAGGGGCTTATTTATGAGCCCCAGCGTCACATTTTGTGCCGCCGTTGCGTCACATTTTGTGACGCAGCGGCGGCGTAAAATATGTGCCACGTTGCGCACTATTTACAAAGTGAAACATCTAAGCAGATGCATCACTTTGTAAAGCCCTGCGCCACATTTATACCTGCGTCAGGTATAATGTATGCAGGGTGGGCGTTCTGAGGCAAAAAAGCCTCGTGGAAGTGGCGCATTGAAAAATATGAGATTTCAGTGCGCCCCTTCTAGGACGCCACTGCGTCAATATCTTACGCCTGCCTCACAGCAGGCGTAAGACTGACGCAGTGCTATAATCATAGCCCTCCCACATGCATTGCTGGAGTTGCATCACGCTTCCAACACAACTCCAGCAATGCGTCAGTTTTGCGCCGACAGATACGTCAGTCATACTGACGTATCTGTCATTCCTTATGACATGAATAGTCATTCAGTAAATATGACGCATCCATCATGTCACAAGGAGGGCGCAGTGAAAACTGTTGCATCGCGATGTGACCGTTTTCATAAATAAGGTCCTAAATATCATTGGCTGTGGGCTTCTGAGCAGAGCTTTGGGCCCCGGCACTCATTATTTTACAAAGTAAACACTGTTTGAGAGGTTACATTTATTCCACCCAATTTCGTTCTTCAACCACTACCTGCACAAGCATTTTTTTCAAAATCATACCTAGTGCTGCAAAGGATTCTTCAGTCAAAGCGCAGTGGCTGACACACACAGATTTTAATTTCGGTAAAAACCGGAGCCTGCTGAACAGGTTAAGTGAGGAGCCTCCGATCTTCCTATTGGATGACATGTTCAGGACTTCAAGGCTTGACAGCAGTGGTACCACCTGGGCTGAAAGGTCGAATCACGTTATTATACTTCACTGTCGACAAACTGTCTAATGCGCAACCTTTATTGTGAGATACAGAAGCAAAACATTTTTGTTGCAGGAGAGAGCAAGCATGGGAGTGTATGCACGTGCATGTGTGCGTGCGCATATTGGGCCCGATTCACAGAACTAACTTAAGACAAAATCCTAAACTTACTACCATTTTGGTATTCACAGAAGGCACTTACTCATTTTGGTATTCACAGAAGGCACTTACTCATCAATGAGTAAGTGCCTTCTGTGAATACCAAAATGAGTAAGTGCCTTCTGTGAATACCAAAATGGTAGTAAGTTTAGGATTTTGTCTTAAGTTAGTTCTGTGAATCGGGCCCATAGTACGTGCTTGTGTGTGTGTGTGTGTATACATGTGCAATCAATGCTTAATTTGTGCCAGTGTTTGCCTGTGCTTACCACCGGCATGTATTTCTAAACACCAGCACTTATTTATGACAGTCAATCACATGGCAGCGCTGTATATATTTGAGCAGAGTTCGTAAATAAGAAAGTATGTTCAATATACTTTAGAGAAAATTAAAACTGTGGTGGCAAGCCATATCCCAACAGCGTGAAGTGACCTGGAAATACTGCGGCCCTGGCACTTATATTTTTTTTTTACAAATTAAGCACCCAACACAGTAATAACTTTTAGGCTATACATAAAGCTTCAGACATGTATATACAATTTATTCACACACCCAATTTACACCGAGATGAAGCCGGCACAAGTAAATCAGATGGCGCAGTAAAGTTTACTGATCTGCATTGGATTTGCAAGACATACTGAAGAACGGAAGCATGTGTGGGGAAAATAAATTATTAATCAATTTCTTAATGTATTATTTATTTATTTTTAGAGAATTAGAGTGACTATGTCATATATGAATGTGTAATTTAGCTAACACTAGAAGTGTATAAAGAGTGCAAATGGATAACTATACACGTATCTATATTTATGAAAACAGATGCAAAAGCCCTGTCTTTATCACTGCCATGGTGTTAAGCACACCCATTCCGACATGTTGTAAAATGGTTCTAAAGGAAAAATAAAAACATATATAAATGTTAAAAAATATCAACGTTTATGCGTAAACCTATGTGCTGTGGTTTATGACTGGTTTTATAACTTCACATAACGAAAACTACTTACTGAGCGCCGCCATGTCATCTTCTGTGATGCTGCACTTGTGTATGTCCAGAACCTGGAGATGTTTGAGTGTGCTCAACTCAGCAGATGAATTCTGAAACCCTCCTCCAATTGCCTTATTAGAAGAAAGATCCAGTTTTCTCAGCTCAGTCAAGTTCTTGAAAGCAGCACCTAAAATAACAAGGCTCGCCGGTGACACATTTAACTCAAACATTTTCACAGGCGATGTCTATGCGCATAGTCAAAATCTGATCTCCTAGTACATATAAGCAGGGGTAACCTATGTGGAACTGTAAATTGTGAGGGAAAATTATGGTAATACCCGAGTGTAGAATGTGGATTCATTAATGTGGAAAAATGCATTTTAGCAATATGAATTGTATGTATAACTTAGGGCCACATGTATGAAGCATTTGTAGAATCGGGCAGTTTGTGACCACAAAAATGCTTTTTTTATGTACAAACATCAAACTGCGATTCTACTGAATCTCAATTTGGGTTTGCAATTTGGTATTTGGAAGGGGCGTGTTTAGGGCATCCCTTCCAAATACCGAATGGCAGTGGCATGTGTTAATGTTTTGAGACCGAATTTTGGTCGCAAACTGTTAATATTTTACCACTTCCTCAAAGGAGGTGGTAAATCATTTGCAAGCAGGGAGGGGACTCCAACACACCCCTCCCCCTTTAAGAATGTTAAAAGTATATTTTTAAGAATAGGCAGTGGGCTAACTGAACGGGCTGAATTAAAAAAAAGAATTGCTGTATTTAAAAGCACTCACAGACATGGTGGTCTGCTGACCCCAGCATGCCACCATCCCTCTGATGGCTATCATTCCTAAGGGGTCAAAAACTGCACTGTACCTCATTAATATTCATGAGGTAGGTCGATTTGCAACCCACTTGGAATCACTAATGTAAAAATAAAAGCTGCATACATTAGGAATAGCGATTTCCTAATTGCAATTTGTAGAAAATCACAATTTGGAAATCGCTATTCCTAATGTTAGTACATCTGGCCCTGGCAGTATTATTTATGACACCAAAATCAACGTGAAGATTTGGCAGGGCACACGGAGACTGTAGAAAATGTCAAGCCGGTGCATTGCCGCACCATATTGTTCAGAAGCTCTTATACAGTTCTTTTTGCACAGTGTAAGAGCATATCGGGATGAAGCACCAGAGAACACGCTCGCCTCGACTGTAGTGCATGCCACTGCCTGCTTGTACCGCTTGTTCCTCATACATGCAGAAGCATGTTGCATTGATTACAAACTATTTGCCAACCTGTTTCAGCTATTCATCTTCTCAAGGAGCCAGACACTGTCAACACCATCAACCACAAACAAATGCAATAAAAGAGGTAGTTGCTGCATGAGGTAGACGCCGGATTCTATGGAATCATTCAATCATTCCCTTAACATCGCCTACCTCATCTCTAGTCCGGAACCAAATACTATGTTCATCGATTACTAAGGGAAAGGTTGCAATGAGCAGAGTGGTGAAGATAATTTGCTGTGCACTCAGCACACTACAATTATACCTGCTATCATGGGACTGGAGACTCCCACTGAATATATAGAACACTATATTGGCACTTATTTTCCATGGAAAATCTGGCTCGTATAAATGATAGATGACCTTTTGCAGCAATGTTGTTCCACTAATGCTAGAATTCACTGATGCTACGCCTAGAGGTCATGAGTAGAAAACCTATCCACTTATCTCTATTACAACTAACTGTGGCCACAAGCTAGAGATGTTAGGGCACATAATAACCATTGTCACTTCCACACCACAATGATTAAGATATAAGCTTTTGCAATCCCACTAACTTTACCAGCCACGGCCCGTGCAGGTAAGAGTGGTGTGGCGGTGGGGCCGGGTGGTGGGGGAGGGATTTCGCCAGATGACCACTAGGGAAAATTAAATAATTAATTTTCCCTCGTGGTCGTCTGTCGAATCGCCCTCCCCCCACCCCACCCATGGCCCCACTGCTCTTACCTGCATGGGCTGGACCATTCTGTTCGCCGAAATAAGTTTTTCACGCCCTGTTAATTAAAAAGGAGAGCATCTGAAAAATGCTATTTTTATTTTTTTTAGAAGTTCATAGGTCTCATTTTGTAAAATTTCCACTCCCTTGAGAGGGACCATACATTTACAGGCGCAGGTGGCGTGGCCTAACAAAGAGGTATTACACAAGGATACTTCTCTCTGCTTGGGTGAAAAGGCTGTTTTTTGGTGCAGGATTTCTGCTTCAATGCTATGCCCTTTCATGGGCAGGGTTCTGCACTGCTCCACTGGCCAAGAGATTAAACCTAGATTTAAGAGCATTCTACTTTTCCAAACTCATAAAAGTCTCAAAAACTAACAACAACAACAAAATAGGAAAACGTGTGTGTGATGGTACCAGACTAGCACAGAGACACAGCTGGTATCATGTACCTTGACCTAATTAGAGGTATGGGAAATAACATATCCCTTCCATTATAGACTGGTAAACGCTCAGCTGACCGCCTTCATCGAGGAGAACTCCATGCTAGACTCCTCCCAGTCCGGATTCCGCAGCAACCACAGCACCGAAACCGCCCTCCTCGCCGCCACCGACGACATCCGCATGCTACTCGACCAGGGCCACACTGCGGCCCTCATCCTACTAGACCTCTCCGCAGCCTTTGACACCGTCTCACATCGCACTCTCGCAGCCAGACTCCACGTCGCTGGAATACGAGGAACCGCCCTCAACTGGATCCAATCCTTTCTCTCCGGCAGAACCCAGAGGATCAGACTCCCTCCCTTCCTCTCCGAATCCACAGAGATCAACTGCGGAGTACCCCAAGGATCATCGCTCAGCCCCATGCTCTTCAACATCTACATGGCCCCCCTCGCCGCCATCGTCAGACAGCATGGGCTCAGCATAGTGTCATACGCCGACGACACCCAGCTCATCCTCTCCCTCACAAAGAACCCGGAAGACACCAGACTCTGCTTCTAGGAAGGAATGAAGAACGTCGCAGCCTGGATGAAAAATAGCTGCCTGAAGCTCAACTCAGAGAAGACCGAGGTCCTCATCCTCGGACCCTCCACCTCCACCTGGGACGACACCTGGTGGCCCCCCGCCCTCGGTAGTCCACCCACCCCTACTGACCACGCACGGAACCTCGGCATCATCTTCGACTCCTCCCTCACCATGACCCACCAGATCAACTCCGTCGCCTCCACCAGTTTCAACTGCCTTCGCATCCTCTGCAAGACCTTCAAATGGATACCCCCCGAAGGCAGGAAAACCGTCACCCACGCACTCATAACCAACAGACTGGACTACGGCAACGCCCTCTACGCCAGAAGTAACAGAACTCTCCTACACAAGCTCCAAACCATCCAGAACACCGCAGCCAGACTCGTCCTCGGGACCCCACGGCACGAACACATGACCCAACACCTACGAGACCTCCACTGGCTTCCCGTCGAGAAGAGAGTAACCTTCAAACTGCTCACCCACGCCTACAAATCCCTCCACAACATCGGACCCAAATACCTCAACGAGAGGGTCTCCTTCCACGTACCCAAGAGGAACCTCCGCTCCGCCGACCTCGCCCTGGCAGAGACCCCCCGCATCCGCAGAAACAGAGCAGGCGGAAGAGCCTTCTCCTACGTCGCAGCCAAGGCCTGTAACGAGCTCCCAGTCAACATCAGACGCTCCCCTACCCTGCACATCTTCAGGAAGAACCTCAAGACCTGGCTCTTCGACTGACCAGAGACCCCCCCCACCCCACCCCCGCGCCTTGAGACCCTCACGGGTGAGTAGCGCACTTTATAAAAACCCTGACTGATTGATTGATTGATTTTATGTAATGCATCGTGCATAGATACAGTTGTGTGCACGTTGGCCCTTAACAATAGGCTATCATTTTTACCCAACTCAATGCGCTTCATAATATTTTGATAGAAGATTTAAGAGCTAATATCATTTAAACAAGTTAGTGGGAGCATAGACAGTTTAAGAAATTTACAATGACATGTGCCACCCTGGATGATTACTGCAGGGAAAATATTCGGTGGTGGCTTTGTTTGCTTACATCATGAGTTTCGCAATATTTCAGCAGCTCGCATTCTCACAGGCACAGCCATTTAAAAAATAATTTAGGATCTGTAGACTGTATGTTTTAGCCTAGAGATAAGATTCAACCAAATCCATTTTCATATAGCATTTGTTGTTCATGAGAGGTTTATTGAGTGGTTAAGGGATTTCTCTTCAATCTAAATTTTCATGGAATACCTAAATGGTTTTGAAAGAGCGAGCTTGTCTGCTGGGCAAAGGCACAGAGTCCCACAACTTCAGAGAATGGCCTAAAAAAGCTTCCAGAGTAGATGTTCTTTTTTAAAAAGTTGGATCTGTAAGTGATATGTCTTTTGACCAAGAAATGGTCAGTTTTCGAGTTGGAGATTTCGGAGTATTTGGTAAAGCGCTTTGTAAGTTAAACAGGATGCTTTGTAGCGCCATCTTGCCTCATTAAGGAGCCATCTTAGACGATAAAACAGCTGTGAGATGATTATGTATTCAAGTTTGAACTAGCGGTGCATTTTCTATCGGATAATCAACAGTCCTGCCTGCGATTGCACTCTCCTATATTCATATGCACATGATGCTAACCACAAACTTTTGTTATTTATTTATTTTAATTAGAGCTTTATTAATTTTACAAATAATAATACTGCCCAGGTGGTAACATTTCTCTGTGGCAAAACCCAAAACAGAATACAACACATTTGAATCTGAATTACATTTGTACATGTTATAAGATTTTTGTTATATTTTTAGTGCTAAAGTAATGCTACTCACTTAGAAACTGCATGCTGTCTTGATTTAATCCACACATCTGTAGCTTCAGTCCTCTCATACATGGAACGTTTTTTAGCTCCTGTGCAATATTCTCCAAACTGCTGCCAATACTTGGGTTCATGGAGAGATCCAGCAGCTCCAGAGTATGCATCACCCTCAGAGCTTTGGCTGAAAATAACAGCATGCAATATGTTGATTATCGTGCGAGGTCAGGATTGCTTGATGTGGCGATACCGCTGTGTTAAAGTTTATCACATTGGGGCTCATTACGATGTTGAGCGGAATCACTTCCGCCCGACTCAGTCATGGGACCGACCGACCGACACCCGGTCGTCGGTCCCGACCGCCCCATTAGGATTCCTATATTTCACTAAACCGGCTGTAATGCATGCTCCCATAGTGAAATGGGAGGTACAGTTCATCCCTGCCCCCCCCGTGGATGCTACAAGATGCAGGGATCAACAGGGTAGCACCATAGGTGCCCCCTCGGCCTCCAACTGGTGGCCCTGCTGGGGGCCCCCAAAGACGCTTTCCGACATGGTTTCCATGTCGGAGAGGCTGACATGGAAACCATGTCGGAAACCGTCATCGTAATCTCAAGGGCGGAAAGAGCGGCCCTTGAGATTACAGGCTGCATCCTGACTGGCTGACGGGCTCTCCGAGCCCGTCGGAAGCCAGCCAGAATGACCGGTCGGATTCATTTCCGACCGCCTCCATCATAATGAGGCGGTCGGAAAGGCATCTGGCCGGCATATTACGATGCAGCCCTTAAGGCTCCGACCAAAGGTCGGAGCCTTTATGGGCCGTATCGTAATCGGCCCCATTGACACTGCTTCATTTGTGAATCAGAGAGTTCTGCAAAGAAGGCCAAGGGCAGCTGAGAATGTCTCTTTGATAGCAGGCATGCTGCATACAACTCTGGCATAATGGTAATTATGTCTTCTATGGAGCTTTATACCAAGGTTTTTTTCAATTTCTAAGGGCTGTAAATATCAGCTGTTACTGTCTCACAATGAAATGGTGTCCAAGGTAGTATGGTGGAGGAAGGGGTTGTACATCAGTGTCTTGGCAAAAATATTGTCTGATAGAACTATTGTTTCCTAACTATATTTTGCAAAAATATTTTCCCATTTTATTTTATTTTTATTTATTTTATTCATTAGGTGCAAAAATCATCCCCAAGGGGATATCTCGGCGCTTGACCAGCCCACACAGGCCGCACTTCAATGGAGGTGTTAGAGATCAAATAGCCAGATTTCAGGGATTTCTAAAAAGAGGATAGGTCTGAACAGGAATGTAACTGAAGGGATAGTTGATTACAATATTTGGGGGCCGAAAAAGAGCGGCCCGTACCTAACTGTAGGAATACGCTTAGGGCGTAAAAGTAGTAGCTCGCTAGATCTAAGAGTGCGAGCCAGAATGTATGGCTGCAATGTATTTCTGAGATTCCTTGGACCACTTCCGTGCAAAGATTTAAAAACCAGACAAAGAAGTTTAAAAAGAGCACACTTTTTGAAGGGGAAGCCAGTTAAGGGAACATAACAGAGTTTCAGAAGGAGAGTGAGAAGGAAGGTTGCAGACAAGGCGTGCCGCCGTGTTCTGCACCACCTGAAGTCTGGAAAAAAGGACCTGCAGAGAGTTCCTATAGTCCAGGCGACTCACTATTAGAGACGAGGGTGTTTCTGGTCTGCATAGGAGCCCAGTGAAAGGCTTTCCTAAGCATACGCATAACACCAAAACATGTACCAGAGATTGAATCGAAATGCTCACTTATGGAAAGATGTCATCCAGGAGAACAGCCAGATGTTTTATAATTTTTAGGGGTGAGGGACGCTCCCAATTCCGATGGCCACCAGTACGTTGACCAGACTGCATGTGCCTTCCCAAATAGCAGAACTCCCACTGGGAGTAGATTTTCCATTATTAACTCCAGTGGGGTAAAATTTTCGTAAACAATTTTTAGGACGCAATATTTCTGTCAGAGAATACTTTGGTTATGCAATTCTGGCCCCATGCTGCAGGCTAATCCAGTGGTAGATTATTCTGTAGATTTAGCACTTCTTTCAGAAATCAGATGGCTTTCCATTACCAAATGATTCTCAGGGGCATATTTACTATGAGGTGGCAGAGCGCGGCGTTAGCCTCCTTGGCTTAACGCCGCGCTCCGCCACTTCTGAAACGCAGGGCTGAACCATATTTACAACAATATGGTTCAGCCCTGCGTTTCCCCCTGCGCTGGTGCTAAATTTAGCAGACTAGCACCAAAGCAAGCACCCTTGCATCATAGTGCTAGGGTGTCTGCGTTGAGGGGAAGATTGTTTATGTGCAGGAAGGTGTCCCTTCCCGCACATAAACAATCTATAAATGGCGTTTTGTAAATTCTATGTGTGCTATTGCAGCACACATAGAAGTTGCAAAACGTCATTTTTTTTATTGATTGTTTATGTGCTGGAAGGGTCACCTACCTGCACATAAACAATCAATGGCCTTTTGCTGTTTTTATGTGTGCTGCACAACGCAGAACACATAGAAACAGCAAAAACGAGGAGAAATGAAGCATTTCTCCTCGTTGCGCCTGTTTAAGACCAGGTGTTCCCTGGTCTTAATTTTGGTGCTGCCCCATATTTACGCTGCCCTTGTAAATATGGGGCAGTGTCAAAATCAATGGCTATTGCGTTGGAACGCCCACTGCGACACCCATTGCCCACCCCTTTCACGCTAAGTATAGCGTGAAAGGGGGCATTATTTAGAAGGCAGCGTTAAGCCACGTTAAGTGGCTTAATGCTGCCTTGTGGGTAAGGTGAAGCCCCTATCGCCACCACAACGTCGTGAAAAGTGATGTTGTGGTGGCGATACTGGCTTGTAAATATGCCCCTCAGTGTTTTAGCTAGGAGATAAACTCTCTCCGTACGCTTTGCAGGGAAGTGAAGTTCACAAGTTCGAATTCCATTCAGGCCGACTCAGCCGCTATCATTCTGAGCCAGGTTAACAGTAGCACCTGTATTTACATTACTTAGAAAGGACAGATGTGTGCTAAGAAGTGCTTTATAAAAACACGCCCTTAAGTTTTCTATCATCCCCGTCCAAGTAAATTCTAAGTCACAATCTAAAACGGAAAATCTGCAGGATGGAAAAATGAAAGGAAGTAGAAAGTGAAGAAAGATACTATATACATTTATAAAATATTGAAAAAAGCGTATGCCATTTAAAACTGCATACCTACTTTTTTAAATGCAAGTAAAATTTACAGCTTTAAGTGAAGATTTGGGACATTGTTCTAGAGAAAGCAGCGTTTTGCCTCTCCCAAATTTTGCCTTGATACAGTGAAAGCATAATACCCTGGACTCACTCAAACGTGCTTGCCATGATATAAACTATTGAAAACCCACGAAGGGCATCAGCGGAGCTCTGGCTCATCCGCTTCGCTCAATCTGTGGCAGTCACTTACGTCGCCCCATTGGAAAGCATTGCGTGCGACCTGATGGCCGAGGGGAAAGGTGCGACCAGATGGCCGGGCCCGAAGGACGCCAATCTGCCCGCCCCGAGCCTTCGCGGGAGGGCTCCCGCCTGCCCTTCGGAGGGCTCGGGGGCTCTGCGTCCCGGGGGCTCGGACCTGTAAGTCATGCTCAGTACATCCAGCTTACCTAAAAAAGTGCCATCTTCTGATGTCAGGTTACAGTCTGTCAACTTAAGTACTTTGAGTTTGCAGTTTCTCTGAAACTTGTTGGTCAATTGGTGCAGGTTTCCTCCTACGTTGATGTTCCAGGACAAATCTAACTCTTCGAGGTTTGGAACATAGTCAAGTGACTCTCCTGGAAAAGAATCCACCAAAAAAGATGAGTAGGAACTCTTTAAGTTATTGTAGGATTTTCTATCTAAACATTATTAGAGATGACAGGAGTTAAGCTTCGACAATTCAATTAAAAACAACAAAAAAGTCTGAATTTAAAACATAGTTTTGTCAGTGTATGTATTTATCCAGGAGTTTTACACATAGCAGTGCATTGGCTTTCGGATACTTGAGAGTTCTGAAGTTGAGTAAGAGTCTAGGGGCCTGAATCACAAAGGGCCTCCGCACTCGTGGCAGAGGCCCCGCAGTCGTAGGGGAGTCTCCGCGATGAGAATTCTCATTGTGGAGATTCCGCCCGAGTGTAGAGACTCCCCCACAACTGCGGGGCCTCCTCCACGAGTGCGGAGGCCCTTTGTGAATCAGGCCCTAGATACTTTGATGAGGGGGAGGTGCCAGGTAGGCCTACTCATATAGTTCTCAAATAGTTTTCAAAGTTCTTCAACCGCTAGCCCCATGTGTATGAGGTTCTGATATAGACGATCTGGAACATTTGGTTTTCAGGCATTTTCTGAAAGACATTATGCCAAATTGTGCTCCTCTTTTGTTCTCTTTTGTAGATAGGGTAGAGTGAAGCAGGCCAAACAGAGGGGTTCCGAAGCAAGCCAGCATAGCCTATAATCACCCCTATTGTTTAAGACACTGCGGGCATTGGACTGTTTTTGTATATTGATGCATCAAATGCCGTCATTCAAGCGGTGAAGTGCCCAAGTTTGTAGACCAATGCATGCTACAGGCTAGCGAGGAGCTGGGCATTGTCAGCATTGTTATACAGATAGAAACAAATGATTTAATGAGAGGAACAAGTGAAAAGAGATACAATTTGAAAAAGAAATATAGGAGACAGTGGGGGACCCCTGAGGAAGGAAGGCTGATCTGAATATAGGCAGCAAAATCATGAACACATGCACGATCTGGAAGCATCTGCCCTTGTCCACAGCCTTGTCTCTGGTCCCTGTTGGAGTGGGATGGTCAACCACAATGGCATGATGGACTGTGTTACAGGACCCATACCCTCATCTCTTAAAAAGCCAAGCATTCCCTCATGGCATACTGCCACCCATACCACAACAGCTTATTATGACTCTGGCACTCAAACATGCCCCCGGGCGAGGACATCATCAAGTCAATCTACAGAAGCATTCTGACTCCTGATCTCTTAAGGGCAAAGTAGTTACAGCCCAACATTCTGATTATATATCAGAACATTGTTAGCCAACAAATAATTGGAGAGAAACATCTCATTCTAAATATCATTTTCAAAAATATCATCCCTTTGCCTGTAGTTTTTCAATTATTTACTCCAGTGGAGCAATACTTTTTGTTAACACTATTTAGTCAACATGTTTCTGTCAGATAACATTTTGGTTATTGTATTCTGGTACTAGATCTACTAGGCCATGTTAAATTGGCTACAGCAAAGGATCAAACTACAAGGGCCTTGCAAGTTAGCACGTTTGTGTGGGGGCGGTGTCTATCAATCTTCCAGAATAAGCTATTGTGGCATCCCTTCTCTGCATTGCGCCATAACTCTTTGTTTCGGACACAGTAGCACCACTCTCCACTGCATCCCTTTTAGAAATATAGAGTTCACATAACGTCCTAGTGAATAGAAGCCAAGCCAGCATCGGCACTCGACTGCCCAAAATGGCCTCCTGTAGAATCAACTGTGTAGTTCAGAGGGGACAATTACTTCACACACATAGGCCCTCATTTTATGTGCTCGGACTTCCAAATTCAGCTGGTAAGGCCAGTTACCTACGGAATCACGTATTTTGTGGAATGTTGTAATTGTGCATGCAGAACTATTTCGGTCATTTCCAGGGACAAATTTGTCAGGTAAAACCTGGAGGCATTTTTCTCTGGAAAAAGGCTAGGAATTGATGTATTACTAATGGAAATGGGGCATTAACATTGTTATAACCAGCAATATTCCATTCTGTAGGAGACATCCTCCAATCTCGCATTAATTTCACGACCCAAATTTACAATATCTGTGGTATCTGTATTTTATCAATGCTTGCGGTATAGGTAATTTTTGGTATGAAATGTCCACCCTGGTATTAACCCTGGGGAAGGGGGTGAGGAATTTTCTTAATTACATGCCGCTCTTGGCTATAGATCTCGTAAACTTTATCTTAGCCCACTAAAACCAACTTTCTTGCCGTCTCACCAAAGGTTTCGAAACATCCATCACCTTCTTTCTCTGATATCCTCTATTTCGCCTACTCAGATCTCCTTCTTAAAATGTCTATACAGGCCACCTACCCAAATTAACTACACTTCTGACAGTGATTTATCCAGGTAACTTCACTATCCATGTTGACTTCGCCACTGACTCGCTTGTTGCAGCCTTCTCTCTCCTTTGGGAGCCGTTTTAACTCAGGCAAGTTATACAAAGTCCACCTGACTTTTAGAGGCGCACGCCAGATTTCAGATGCCACTAAAATTAAGTTTTACCTCACTAATATTTCCCCTCTTAGCTGGACAGATGATTTGCATATGGTCTTCTCTCACTCACCCTAAGACATCAGCATTCTCATGTGTTGGCATGGTTTCCCTGTATTCATAAAAACTACATCCGTCCTCGCACGGGGCAGCACTTACCACTATCTTGTCCAGGGGCAAATGCACAATCCTGGTCCAATATGCTTCATTTAAATAAATCAACACCTGTATCTTAACAAATTTAATTAGTGCCTTCACCTGGTTATCAGGGACCCTAGGGTTCACCTGCACCGGTCTTTCACAGGTGCAATTACAACCTGTACACATTAGGCTAAGTCCATTTTTGGCAGTGCACAGAAGTAAGAAACCTTGCTAGCAATGAGTAGCCCAGTATTCAGGATCGATGCAAGACACTGCTTTCATAATAAAAAGGTGCTCACCCCTACACCACTTGTGTAGCTGGCTAGCAATTGAGCATCTCAAACAAGCAATGGCAAAGCCAACAGGTCTGCCCTTGGCAAGCCTGAGATATTTCTGTGATTTCTCTTTTTTTGCAAACATATACAAAAAAAAACATTAAAAATGTTAAGGTAATAAAAAATAAAAAATACTGCCATCGTAACCATTGGTTAGATGCCAGACATGTACCATAATTGTCTACAAAGAGGCTTGGAGCGCCTGGAGGACTAAAATAGCCATAATGTCATTTACATATTCAACAGACAAACTTGCGCTTTTCATCCATTAATTTGCTGGATGAAATAGACCTGGGTACTGCGGACAACCAAAGCACAAAAAGACACATCATCACACAGCCAAATGCAATGTCCACACTCCATTTTGCCTCCAATTCACAAGGATCCCATAACGGTGAAGGATACCAAGAATCCAAGGGTGCTATAGGACCAGACCAAGGCTAGGGCTGTGCCATATAGACAGACATAACATAACCTCATTCAAAGAAACCTTTGCAGGTGGGAAAGGCATGTGCATTGAACAAACAATGGCACTTAGAAAAACTCACATTCTATATTTGAAAGTGCGGCCCATGCCCAACGCTCACTTCAAGGCCCTATCATGGACTCCTTTATACCAACTAGTCAGCAAATAAAGAGACAGATAGTCAAAGGAAGACGGGAGGGGGCCACGGGCCCAAATGGGATTCCACCTGTGCATTTCAAACAAGACGACAGCTATTGGTCAGAAAAACTGGAGCCAATTTTCCGGCAGAAATCAGCGGACGCCGTAATACCACCCTCATGGAGAGTATCCATAATCTCATCGATCCACAAACACGGAGATAAGAGCACCGGTTTGTGGCGCTTATCGACATTGAGGCCAAATACTTTGCAGGCACCATTCTAGAGGAATTAACATCCTGGGACTCGGCTAATCAAATCATCCAGCTAAACCAAACCGGTTTCTGCAAACATATATGGGAACTATAACTAATATCATGGCCCTTTCCCTCCTAATAGATGGGTCCAAAAACGCGAAGCTACTACTGTACTTTTGCTTCATAAGTTTCCACGCCGCTTTTGACCATATTGATTGAGGCAAATTATAGTCAAAACTGGCTAATCGGAATGCTCCACCTGCCTTCCTGAGCTACTGATTCTGTTACATACAGGCACGTGGGTGCAAGGTAAGAGAGGGATGGGGACGCATCTTTCAAGACATATCCCAACCTCCAAAGGCCTGAAGCAGGGCTGCGTACTCGCCCCTACCCTGTTCAACCTTTTCTTAGCTGACCTAATGGCAAAACTGGATTGCTGCAACTCCCACGCCCCGAAGCTGGGTGGGTTAGTCCTCGCCAACCTCCTCCATGCAGATGATCTGGCACTAATAAGCTGCACCCCGATCGGCTTGCAGCACCTTCTTGATGTCAACCAACCATATTCAATAGAACATTGCCTAAAGATCAACTTTGAAAAAACAAGAACAAGGGCAGCGAACAACACGTAAACAAAACCATTAAGCTGGCACATTGCCTGCCAACGCTTGGTATCAGTATTGGATTACAAATTTTAGGTATTATCATATATAAAAAGGGCTCATTCAAACCACAGAGAGAGGCACTAAAATTGAAGGGGAATGCCCTAGCACTGGCCCTAAGAAACCTAAAGACGAAAGTGGCCAGCCCCACTCTAACACCACTGCTCCAGGTAATACAAGCGTAATGAATCCCAACAATAACCTACGGGAGTGAGCAATTACGTGGAAGGGACGTATCAACTTTGGATGGGGTCATGGTCAGATCCTACAGAATGATCTTCAGCCTTCCCAAATACGCCTTCCCAGCTCAGATACGATTGGAGTTTGGACTTCAGAAACGATCACTCGCCAGGAGAGGCGCGTACATCAAGTGCTGGCACAAAATCAAGAACACAGAACCAAACACACTAAACACATTTATGGCTGGAACTGACTATCAGGAGCAACTCTCCCGCTAAGGCTTACCTTAATGAATCAGTCATTCAACGTGGCCTACAGGACTATTGGGAAACATCTGCACCCCCATGCCAACTTCAAAAAGCTGGTAAACAAAACCATCAAAATAGTCTCGTAAATTGAGGACAAGGCAGCAGTGGCAGGCAGAGCCCACCCATGGCATGTGCTTCACAGTTATGATAAAGCAATTTCTCAATCCTACTGTCGCACGTGGTACACTGACTCAATAAAAGAAAACTTTCTGAAATACCAATTGGGCATATTACCTTCGCTCCTACACCATCCACCCTAGAAACGTAGCACCACTATGACCGATCGTCTGCTGTGCGTTAAAAGGAAAGAAGATATGGTACACTTGGTGAGTACCTGCAAGGATTTAATGGCTGAGCAAAGAGCCATGTTAGGCCCACACTTTTACCAAATAGGCATCCAAACCTGCAGACACGCGGCACTGGCCTGCTTCTCGCCCACCGACACACAGCTGAACTGTAGCTTTGTGAAATTCCTTACTAAGGTAGAAAAGAAATTTTCTCCTGAACTGGTCGCATGCACCCAGTCAGAATTAGATTTTTGCACACAGAATACCTTAATCACCACTGCATTCCTCATCTTAGAATGCCTCCGATAAACTCACTATTTTGTACATAGGTTATTTTAAACAGCAGAATATAATCTCTTTTTTAATCCTGCTCACCCTGATCACTCCACCACGGAAATGGTTTTTTAATCGCTGATGTAATACTATTGTTAATCAATGATTGGTGGGGTAAAGCTCCTTTAGTTAAATAACTTGCCATATTGCACATATGTTACCTTAAATGTCTCTGCATTCCTTTTAAAAAGATTTAGAAAAATGTATTTTGCGCTGTAGACCACCTTGATTGCATCTTCAGCTTTTAATGTCCTTTTTCTATGTTCCAACATGTCTAAAGTTCAACCCCTAATGTTCTGCCTTTCTGCACTTTAAGACTCAAATGCACTTTAAATATATGCCAGGCTATTAAGAATTTTATTTAAATTGGCAAATTGCTGTTTTAAGTTCTGCAATTGATGTACGGTGACACCGCCATTTGAATTGTTTTAATCATGTTTTATAATTGTTTTAATGTTGCAAAGTTTGTAATGAACCAAGCGATACTAAATAAACTTGAAACGTTAAACATTCTATATTTAGAAATGCCAAGTGGAGATCATAAACAAGAGTTTTCAACGTGAACTTTTAATGATGGCACTAGCGTACGACACTGTTTTGCGATCACAAGCCCTCCGATTCGCAAAATCAAAGGGCTTGTGACTGCAAAACATTGTTTTGAGCTATATAAATACGTTTTGTGAGTCAGAAAAGTCTTTCCACTCCACAAAAGGGTTTCTGCAATCCTTTCTGAATCACATTTAGGAGTCAGCAGGAAAAGGGGCACCCCCCCTCCCAATTTCAGGTTGCAGTGGGATGTGTTATTGGGTTATGTCTGCAGCTGTGGTCTCAAACAATTGACCAAATAGCAAAACCTCAGTTGCAAAGTTTTAGATTTGCAAACTGTCCTGGTTGGGACTACATCCCTTTTGAGAATGAGGTCAGGTGGCCTTGCTGGAGTAGACCCAAAAGCAGTTGCCCCAGTTCCTGACAAGTACATGGGCTGCTTTTAAAAAATATTTCCCATTTGGAAATGCAAAAGCAGGGACGAAGATCTGCTGTCCCTTGCAGAACACCGTCTTTGCGATCATAGCCAATTGCAGAGAGTTGTGAGTAGGGATCTGCCGAGCCTTTCATTAGTCAGGTCAATTTGTAGTCCTTTGTGAATGGAAATGGGAAATACGATCTATTAGAAGTTATTAAGGTCGCCTCAACCTGTTTCACCATCCTAAGATGGCTCAAAAAAATACTTTGGATGTTACCAAATTCTACGCAAAGAACAGTTATCCAGGCCTTGGTTGTGTCCAGACTGGACTATGGCAACGTCCTGTATTTAGGAGCCAATAAGGAGGTGGTTCGAAAGCTGCAAGTAGTCCAGAATTCTGCGGCCAGACTACTTTGCCAGTTACCTAGAAAGGCCTCTATCTCAGGTTCTCTCCGCGACCTTCATTGGCTTAGGATGGAGAATCACATTAAATTTAAAGCCCTATGCTATATGCATAGGATTAAATCGGGTGCAGCGCCACAGTATCTCAGTGCCTTGGTACACCCTTACCTCCCTGCGCGTCTTCTTCGATCTTCTACTCAGGCAAAGTTTCAAGTCCCTAGGATCAAACGAGTACGTATGGGTGGTCGGTCTTTTGCTTGCTTAGCTCCTTCACTGTGGAATTCACTCCCCTTACAACTCCGGCATGAAACTATTACAAATTCCGCAAAGACCTAAAAACGTGGTTATTTAACCAATAGGGTATCTCTTTCTTCCTGCGTTGGGTCCGATGGCGCCGGGAAACCTCCGGGTAGCTGTGCGCCTTAGAAATTTAATAATAATAATAGAACATTGGAATGTTGAGCGCTCCATTGAAGACAGTGGAGTGCTCCGGGCTTCTAATGGCTGGTAGAAGCCCGGAGCATCAACATTACGTCCCGGAGCCCGAGGGGATTTCAACCCCCTTGGGCTCCGTGAGGCCTTTGTTTTACAAATTAGAACATTCTACCCTCAAGGGGCGGAATGTTCTAACAGCCTTAGATCCCTCCATAATGGGCTCTACTGGCCATTAAAGGCCTGCTCTCTTGTTAAAGGCCCTCGCCGAACGCTGGAGCAGGCCTTTAATGGTCGGTAAAGCCCGCTTAGTCGGACACTAAGGCTATATTAATACATAGGTCACATCACAAATTGCCTTCCTGTTCTAAAACCAGTCGGTGTCAGGGCCAGACTGGGAACAGCAATTAACCCTGGCAGATTGCTGCTCAATCGGCCCTGGGAGCTGGGGGGGGGGGGAGGGTGTTGCGGGAGGGTGCTAGCAAGAAGCACTGCTCCCGCTTTTGTTATGGGGGGCCGAGTGACAAAACTGGCCCCCACGGGCACAAAACCGGCCCCCACCCCTCTGGCCCACCAGGGAAATGCCTGGTGCCCGCTACGGCCAGTCCGGCCCTTGTCGGTGTTGAATTTGCACATCCTTGGTTTGCAACAGAGACAGTACATTGGGCCTGGTAGTTCTACAACAAAATCCTAATTCGTAGTGGTACCATCCACCCTATAAGAGGAATTCTGTGGGTCATTCCTACATAGTACCTCCTTGCATAACTCACTGGTGTGAAGGTGGTGTGGAGATTTAAGTATTTATAATTGCTAGCCCCGCGTTGCTCTTAATAGATATTCAACATCTTTTGATATGTTAAGGCTCTATCAGAATGCAGCTAATGCAAACCTGGTGCTTCTTGGCACTAAAACGGCAAACCAGTCCCATATCACAGGCTGTGAGAGATCTCAATTTGGGCGTTGGATGGCCCATGTATCTCTAGCCTAATCGTAATTTTTTAATGTCAGAGTTTTTTTTAAACCCTAACACTGATTCATATTTTTTTACTCTGCTCGATTTTAACTGGACTGGCAAAATTCTCACTTTTGCCACATAATTAGAGACAAAAGACGAGAATAAACTGGTGCAGTCAATGCCTCGGCTCCGCACCGGCCCTGGAGACGCCATGGATGTCCATCACAAGTTTGTGAAACTGACATAAGCAACTTGCTGAGACACCATTACTTAAACCACTGCTCCACTGAGGGCTGTAACGGCTCAAGAGCGTTCTAGTAAATCTCCTGTGATGTCAACAACATCCATGAATAAATTAAATGATCATTCTTTAAGGACAGGTGTGATGATATACCTCTGGCTCGAGCTCATTATTCACACAGTGCACCAATCCCAATCATGTTATCTTTCACATAACTCTTGGCAGCCTGCCCTTCCCTTGGACAGCTCTGTGGAAAGTGTGTAATAGGAACAATTTACGCCTGCTCGTGCGCTCCAGGATTCTCTGCACCTTCCTTTCCTCAGCTGACCCACTTTTTAAACTTGCATATGCATGACATATATCGCCCTCTCTAGTAATGCTTTTTATGAAACCGAGCTGGAAACCAAAATATAATTGAATTTATAATGTGTACTGCTCAGAATGGAGAATAGGAAATAAATCACAGAAGTATACATTCAGTGGCAGGTGTGAAAAAGAGACTGTACATCCAAAGGAATGATGCACATTAATAATTGCAGTCAGCAGCATCAAGGTGCTCCAGGTCTCATGAACTGTAGTACTGCAGGGGTACAAAAAGATGGCCGCCATCGGCTGCTAAACAAGCACTGGCATTGCCAATTAGTGTGCCTTTTAATTTGTATGTGGAAAATTGCACATGCAAAATCTACATTACCTGTTATTGGGATTTGTAAGTAGCTGGTCTACATATAAATTGAGAAAAATGTAGGTAAAATCTGTACACATTGTTGTGTTGACATTGTAGTGTTATGCATTATGCGTATCTTATTTATAGTTAAGTTTATATGTAAAGGTCTAAATAGGAAATGTATTTGTTAATTTAAAAGGGGGGAGATAAATGTTGAAAAGATGTTCGTAAAATTGAATGATACACAGAAAATCAAGCACATAGGAATAGCTGATGATTATTTTGCACACGTGCAACATGTTATGTTTCTCCTGAGCGCGTGGAGAAGCATATGCTGTTATGTATTTTAATTTTTTTTGCATCAGGAATGCTTACGCTGGTGAAACCCATGGTGTAGATGTGTTGTTTGTTTTTGATGGTTGAAGAACCCCTTTCAGCATAAAAAAAAAAAAAAACAGTATAGTTGGTTCAGGAAAAGGGAAATGCATGGTGTAAACTGTGGGGAGAACACAGCTTGAAAGGGGGTGTGCAGGGTGTAAGTGGGATTGCTGAGTGTGTGGTGGAGCACAGGATCCAAGGGGGTGGCAAGCTTTGTTTGAACACACAGAACAGGCACAACCAATGCAGAATTAGTGCTGCCTGCCACCACCACCACCACATAGAAAAGGTTTAGCACAGGCAGAAGCAGACAGACAGACAGCTAACACATGGGTCTCAGCGATGCAAGGTTCATTCACCTACATAAACAAACTGCTTGAGTAAACATCCACCTATATGCATACATAGATGTATACATACGTGCAGACATTGTTGTCTTGGGTAGTTATTTGTATGCTGTATGTGTGCACGGCTGTCGGTTGGTGTGTTGGCTAGGTGAGCCCATGATAGACTGTAATCGTTTTGCCATGTCTGGATTTGTGTATGTATGCATGCAGCTGTCAGGCAGGCAGGATTTTCAATGCTTGTTAAAACATGGAAGCAGAGGATAGGCCACGTTTGAGACGTGCCTGACTTTGCCCAACCCCAAGGGACCTTTCAGAGCTGTGCCTGGCATAAGACTGACCCCCACCTCAGCACTCTGCGTGGCAGAGGTGCGCCTGAATTGCGAATGACCATTCTCTCACAGCTGCATCAACAAATGACTAAATCTACAAAAGGCCTACCAGCTTTTCAGAGGTACAGCTGATGTGGGACTGACTAGTCAGAGATGTGACTACTGTATTACTTTCTCCTCTTCAGCCACATTTACCTCACTAGTGTTTGTGGGATGAGGCTGACTCTTCCAAAGCCCCCCCAAGACTTGCAGAGGTATGCCAGATATCTCCAAGGGTCTGATCCAGTCTGGCTGATCATTCAGAATTGCATCTGATACGAGACAGACATTGCCCCAACACTACCGACATACTAGATGCACGGCTGGCACGTGATCAAGTCTGTTCCAGCTCTATTGCCCCATCAAAGCTGCTTCTCACGCGTGACTGATGTTTCCCAACCTTAGAGGCTTGTCAGAGTTAATTTAAGCCTGGCATTCGGATGTCTCTGTCCCAGCCACTAGTTTTTGGTGTGCCTGGAAGTCTCCCCCTCTCTCACAGGCCAGACTTAAATATATCCCTGCATGTCATGTAAGCTCCATTCTGATCCTTCAGCACTCTTTACAATGGTGCTCTAAGCACATCAGGACTCGCACGTATGTCAGTGCTTAATTTGTATAAAGAAAAAAAAAAAGTGCCAGGGCTCTAGTCAGCAGGCCACTTCCGCTTGCACGGCCCATTTCCGCTGTCAATTACAGTAACAGCATAACTAATAGGTCACACTCCTACAAGTGTGACGATTCTGACATTTTCAGGACCCAAAAGTTAAAAGAATGGCTTTGGCAGCAGGTATTAGTCATTCTTAATGTTTATTGAATTAATAAACAACAGTTGTTGTGCTCTTCTCTGAATTTAAAAAAAACGGCGCCACCATGTGGCCGGCTGTCATAGGTACCAGTGCTGACAGTTAAGTGACGGTGCCGAGCACTGGAAACCACTGGCTTAAATTAAGCACTGCGTATATTTTGTAAACCAAAGAGAGTATCCTTGTATCCCTCACAATTGTGAAAGGCTCCAGGAGTACTCTAAACAGAATCCAATAGTGAATTTTAACACCACGCGCAGTCATGTTGTATGATCAAAGATAAAACACCTTAGATCCCTGTAATTCTTTTCCCACGCCTGCAGTAAAAAAGCAGCTGCACAGCCCTCTGGCTGATGAGTCTCTACACTGCCGCACCAATAGAACTTTATTGTGAAATGGCAAAACTCCATGGCCCACATTTTACGCTCGGAGGAATTCTCAGTTCAGCCAGCATAATTAGAATGTTCCACCCCTGCAGAATTACTGCCTACCCGATTCCGCCTCCAACACTTCATCGAGGAGTGGCTGGTCGACTTGCCGGTTGGGAAATTGGTGGAAGTCAGGGGCGGTAATTCTGATTTCCACAAAATTTCCAGACAACTCCATGAACCCTTAAGGCAGTGGTCTTCAAACTTCTTAATGCTGCACCCCCCTGTAAGTCTCAACATATTTAAACTTTGCAGTCAAGCTCTGTTACCCCTTATTACACATACTCCCATTCAGGAAATAAATGAGAAAAATGTT
This sequence comes from Calotriton arnoldi, assembly GCA_963921515.1. Classification (NCBI taxonomy): domain Eukaryota; kingdom Metazoa; phylum Chordata; class Amphibia; order Caudata; family Salamandridae; genus Calotriton; species Calotriton arnoldi. The sequence goes on along the minus strand of CAWUFW010000476.1, from coordinate 2,024,598 downwards.
ATTGATGGCCCATTACAAGGTGGCTTACTGCCGCTCATGCTTTTAACACTTAAAACAAAACATGATGCTTCTCTTGGCCAGACACTGGCGCCCCCCCTTGAGATCACTTAAGGCCCCCCACCCCCGGGGGGCCGCCGCCCAGTTTGAAGACCTTTGCCTTAAGGTGTAACTTGAATACTGCGGTGTTCCTTCATCAGAAAATTACTGATAGCCACAGTGTTGGTAATTTCGGGAGCTGAAATGCTGCATCGCTATTCCCGCCAAATTTGGAATGTGAACATATATGTCATAAACAACACTTACAATAAACCAATGGCTAATGAATTTGATGACTGAAACTCATATGAATCAATGACTGAGTTCAAAGCTATTCACGTTATAGATTACATTAACTCCTAGAACTGCTTAAGTTGTTTCCATAAAACCAGAAAAAACTAATTTGCCTGGCTATCTATGTTACAATATATTATGCAAACTACATCAATGTGGTACTTAGCACCACATTAAATGACACAACCATCTTTTTTTACTTTTATATCTGTACAGGATGGGTGACTTCTCAGGACTGACGAGGAATGAATACCACAGAGGAAATATTCTATAAAATAAATCTTAAATCATTATACAAAGAATATCTGTATATTTACTGAATATCTGTAAACGAATAACAGCTATTTTAGTATAGGTATAATTATCCTATCCTGCATAAAAACAATCCTATCCTATTTTTATCTGTTGAAAGGTGATCATTTTTCAGTTGATCATTATAATGATCCTTTCTCAGGAAAAGATACATTTTCTCTTGGTTGAAATTGTATCTATCTTGTTTTATTTATTGTAATGCTCTTGCTTATTGCATTTTCTTGAAATGATTCAGTATCTCATTTGATTCCTCAAGTGTTTGTTTTTGCATTATTTCATTCTTGACAGTCTAGTATTTATTTTCAATGTTTTGAAATTCATAGGATGTTACCAAATTTTCTGTCTCAGTGATTAATATAATCTAAACAGCTGAACATTTATTCACCATGAAAGTCCATTTCTCTACAAATATACATGGTTCATTTTTTAAACTCAAGTCCAAGGGGTATTGGCTCTGCCAAAAAAATTCCATTGGAATCAGTTGTTATTATCTTCATCTTAATAATAAAGATGCATTCCTCTATAAATCTATATATTAGAGATGGTCCGGGAAGGCAAGAAAGAGTAGTGAATATACCTCACACAGCAAACAAATATGGAAGTTTAAACAGATATTTAATAAGGGGAAGGTCTTGAAGAAGGTGTTTGGCCTATGACAAGAGATTGAAGCTAGTATGCTGGAGTTGACAATTTTCATAAAATATTTTGGGGTAGCAAACTAAGTGGCATATGTACAAGCCCCTATCGCCACCATAACGTCACTTTCAATGACGTTGTGATGGCAATAGGGGCCTTGCCTTATTTACAAGGCAGCGTTAAGCCACTTAACGTGGCTTAACGCTGCCTTGTAAATAAGGCCCCCTTTCACGCTATGCTTAGCGTGAAAGGGGAGGGCAATGAGTGTTGCTGTGGGCATTGCACCGCAACACCCATTGATTCTGACGCTGCCTCCTATTTACAAGGTAGAGGTAAATAGGAGGCAGCGCCAGAATTACCCTGGCACAACGAGGAGAAATGTTTAATTTCTCCTCGTTTTTGCTGTTTGTGTGCTGCCTTGTGCAGCACACATGAAAACAGCAAAACGCCATTGATTGTTCATGTACAGGAAGGTCCCCCTTCCTGCACATAATCAATCATTTTAAAAAAATGCCGTTTTGCAACTTCTATGTGTGCAGCATTAAGCAGCACACATAGAAGTTACAAAACGGCATTTCTAGATTGTTTATGTGCAGGAAGGGGGACCTTCCTGCACATAAACAATCTTCCCCTGCAAGCAGACACCCTTGCACTATGGTGCAAGGGTGCCTGCGTTGGTGCTAGGCTGATGAGTGTAGCGTCAGCGCAGGGGGAAACGCAGGACTGCACCATATTCTTGTAAATATGGTGCAGCCCTGTTTTCTGAAGTGGCGGACTGAGGAGTTCAGCCAGGAAGGCTAACGCCGCACTCCGTCACTTCTCCTGTACATATGCCGCTAAGAACCAGAAACTATTATGAGATAATATACTTTATTGTTAAATTGTCAAATAAGCACAGTCTGAAAGAAGGAAAGTGGAAACATGAATGTTCACTGTGCTTAAACCTGACGTGTAAGGTTATATATGGATACAAAGTTTTACAATGTAAACTAGAATTATATTTACAGTTTGCAAAAATAATATCTGCCATAATATCAATAGAATGATTGATTGATTCACAAAGATACTCAATAAAATATTTTGACTTCTACGCCTAGTAATGACATTTGTAGTTTTAAGTGCTCAGTTCATCTTATCTCATTTTAAGGATGAACCCTAGAAAGATGTGGGAATGAATACTGCTTCGGCCCATGCAATTCCTTTGAAAGGAACATGCTGCATATCAGGCTAGGACTTCCTATGCAGGCCAAAAAGCATATTTTGAGAAACACATTTAATTTCAGGTTTCAAACACATATTTTTAACCACCTTTGGAATCTTAGTTACTGCTGTCAGTTATTTGTTTTTGTACAACAAGATTTTATTGATTTTAATGCAACAAAAGGGGAGGAAGGAACAAATCACATCCCATACAATCCAATGCTGATATTGACAATATTTGAAGTTTGCTTGATGTTGTACATAAACAGTCAGATCAAGCGGATTATTGTTGCACAAGGCGTACTGACCACAAGGACTTGGGGTACGCCAGAAGCATACTTTTGAGTGATAGATAATCTATCTGTGGGTGCCAAGCTTTCTCAAAGATTTCACCACTTCCATTTATCTCACCAGTCAGTTTTTCCATTGCCAATAGTGTGCACATCCGCCCCATGCAATGGATCTGGGGCTCTTGCAAATTTCCATTTTTAGGTGATCACTTGATTTGCTGCCAATAGCGTATTAAATATCAATCTCCAATCTAAGAGGGATGGATGTAAGATCTCAGCAGGACAAAGGCCTAGCAAAATGTTCTCCAAGTTAGGTAGTATCGGGTTCCCACCGCCACCCCTCCCTTATGTCACTAAGTACTTCCTTTCAGAAGAAGGTTAGCACAGGGCAAGACCACCTCACATGTTGAGCCCACCTCTTGCCCATACCCACTCCAGCTTAGGCAATCAGTATTGTCATACATGTTTTCAATCTTTGTGGGGTGAGGTGTCAGTTCATCTTGTGTTAGTACATAGAATCCCTATTTTGGTCGCTTTTACATAGGTGGAGGGTGTTGGACCGGAGCATCGCCCATTGTGCCGAAGTTACGGGGTCCCCAAGGTCCGCTGCCACTTCTAAATATAGGGCTGGTTAGTATTTGGGCTAATATCACTTGATGTTGCATAGTTATTGGAGATGAGACCACTAATGGAAGTGGAAGTTAGGAAACGTTTGCCACATTGAGCAGGTGGTCTGGTTGCTGCCACCCTGTTCTCAGGGTATATTGCCCAATGGCGTAGCAGAATATAATGCGTGTGTTCCGTTTTCTTCAGGTGAAAATCCTGTTTGCTAGGTGAAATGACTTAATGTCATTTCCCTGTAACAGGTCCCTCAACATTATGCATCCTCCCTTATCCCAGTTCTCAACAGTTCTCAAATGCAAAACCATTGAGCCCCAGTGTGAACTGAGCATTGCCCAGTAGCGGAGTAAAGGATGACTGGTATGAGGTTAATTCAGACACAAGTGTCAGGGAGTGCCATAACTGAAAGGTGGGGCATAGTATTTCAGAAAGATAACACACTGGGGGTTATGCTGACCTTAGCAACTAGGGGACTGCCTATGGGGCCCAACCCATTACTGCTGCATCCATGTAAACCTAATGGCGCTCTGTTTGGTTTAGAGACCATTCGAAGAAAATCCAAATCTGTGTAGCCTTGTAATACTTCTTGGCATCCAGCAAACCCAATCCCCTTGATTTCCTATGGAATGGGAGTACCCTTTAAGAGATAGCTGGAACCTTCAGTGGCAGTGTTTGGAAGACGTAAAGTATGCGGGGTAATACATGTGACTTTATATTGGCTGTCCTTCCCAGCTAAGAGATATATAGAGAACGCCATCTAATGCAAATCTTCCGTAATGGAATAGATCAGTCTGGGGTATTTGGAAGCGTAAAGTGTTCTATGTTTCAATGTTATATATATTCCCAGGCTTTGGATTTTATTTACTTTATTTTGAGCCCAGTGAAAGAGTGTTTATAAGATAGTACTTGAATAAGTGCTAGTGGGAGGCCTACGCTCAATATTTCAGGTTTGGTCAAGTTGACCCAGAACCCCGAAGCCCTCCCAAATCGATTTAGGGTCTCCATGACTGCTGTTATGTAGGACTGGGGATTAGTTAATTTTAATAAGACATCATTAGCAAATAGGTCCATTTTATGATGTTCTCGCCAAAATGGTATTCCTCTGAAATCTTGGTGTTGTCTCATCAATGTTACCAGCGACTCCACAGCCAAAGCAAACAGCAATAGAAGAGGTGGCAACCCTGCTGAGTTCCTCTCACCAACAATATATTTTTCGACCTCTCTCTTTTAACTAGCACTGATGCGTTAGGGTATTTTGTAGCTTGCCCCAATCCAGGTTTTTTATGTCATGACCCAGATCTATCGCCTCCAGCAGAGGAACATCCTGATGACCCTGTCAAAGTCTTTTTCAGTGCCCAGTGACAGGATCCGTATGGGACTTCTCCTACTATTAGCTTTCTCAATAAGGTGCAGCACTTGCCTATTATTATCGGCTGCTTGGCACTGAGGATAAAACCCGACTTGTCTGTGTCCACTAAATAGGGAAACGAGACATCAATTTGTTAGCTAACATTTTTGTAAATATTTTGCCGTCTTATCTCAACAGTTCTATTGGCCGATCATTTTTTCCCTTATTATCAGGTTCATTTTGCCCTTATTATCGGGTTCACCAGGTTTGTGGATTAAGGAAATTTGGGCTTCTGCCAATGATGGTGAGACCACTTGCTAATGGATGACAGAATTAAGGCGAATCACCAAACGCCATTGGACAAGCCATCAGGTCCTGGTGCCTTGTTATGGTGGATATAAATATTTTGCTGTCTCTACTCAACAGTGCTATTGGTTGATCATTTTTGCACTTATTATCAGGTTCGCCAGGTTTGTGGATTAAGGAAATCTTTTCTTCTGCCAATGATGGTGAGACCACTTGCAAGTAGATGACAGAATTAAAGAGAATCACCAAACGCTATTGGACAGGCCATCAGCTCCTGGTGCCTTGTTATGGCGGACACCACTCGTGTAGAGTAATAGCAAGTTCTAGGCTTGCCCTAATAGGTTGAACACATAACACATTATTAAATGTTCTTTTCCCCACTGCCTTTCTAAAATTGGAGGATAGTGGGCATAGCCGGTAAGCGGAGTATTTTTTAAATGTCAAGCAACGTTCAGGGCATGATCACCCTTATATGGCTAAAACGGTCACATGACAATGTATCGTCCCTTGAAAGAAAATCTGTAATACTGTGTCAACACTCAAAAATTGGTTCTTGGAAGTTAATTGTTTATTATTGGATTTCAAACTTGCTTAAAACGCATTTGTAGACTTTGATGGGGCAATGGAGAACCTCTACTGGAATCACAAACCAGCAATTGTATAATTGCATTTAAACACACACACAAATATGCTCCATTGATTTAATAGCGGAATCCCTAAGGAAGAAGACATGTCAACTGTACCCACTTAGACATATTTAATTGACAAGTACATTTCTCTATCTATTTGCCAGTAGCAGTGGATGGAGGCTAAATGAATCTTTATTGGGGATTACTGATAACTGTAGGTTATACTAGAATACATTTGAGAGAACTATTTTGGAGGTTCACTTTTAATAGGTAAATTTAAGACAAAGAAAGTTACCAAGTTGTTACAGAACTGTGGAGCTGGTACACAAAGCTATTTTCTTTAGCATGCCTTAGTCACACCAGTGTCTGAATCGGAAACAAATATTTATAGAACACGTTTTGTGATTCGGGCAATAGTAGGTAGCACATATTGCGACGCATCATGTTATTGAGATCTGGATAGCTATTACTCAATTATGTTAGTAAAAGTGTGTGTCCCTTAACAATGTGTATGTAGTTCATCATTATTTAGAGAATAGACAAAATAAAACACCCTTACTAATAACTTATGTTTCGCCATACCATTTACTTTGGGTTGACATCTTGCAAAATTAATAATTATTGCACATTCATTCGCTAAGTGGCAAAATAATGAATTTGGATTTAGTTAATTCATAGACCTGCTGAAGGATCTGCACACTAATGGCATGTCTTAATAAAAGAAACATCATTAGCACTTAAACATAACACTTAACACATTGTATTGCATACCCAAAGCTTCAATGTCATCTGCGGTCAGTCTGCAGTTGTTCATTTTCAGGATTTTCAGTTTGCCGATATGATGTAGTTGAATGGTGACAGGTTTAAGAGCTCCACCAACAAAATCATTCCAAGAAACATCAAACTCCTCAAGGTCTGGCAGAAAGGGCAATAAGGTCACTGGGACAAACACAAACAACATGTGAACATGGAGTTAGTTTTCCATCAATTTATTGATCCTACACACTCTGTGAAGCTAGTGACTAAATAATGCTAACAAAGTATAAGTTTAAGATTAGAAAATTTATTTTGAAACTCACCATAAATGTCTGAGTAACAATAGGATAAATTACAAACCATGTCACAGACAGCACTATTTATAATAGATGGAACATAGCTGGACACGTTTACCTGATTGGTACTCAATAATACTTGGGCTAGGGCAAGGCCCCCATCCAAGTATCATCAATACTAGAGCCCATGCCCTGATTAAGTAGAGAGTTGGTACATTAAGCACCATGCGTTGGCTTGTAGAATGAGCATCTGAGTCATCAACATAAGGTTCCATCGAGTAACATGCATGGCCACCTGACAGTAGAGAACCCTCCCTCTTGGGCCCAGGGAACTCTCTGTATCCACCTTCTGCACACTGTTGCACAAGAGAAGAATAAGGCATTCATAAGAGAAAATTTTAACTCGCGCACCTCCATACACAATGTATTCAACTTGGTAGCCACATTAGCTCGCGCCTTCTCCATGCACTGCTTATACCATTTTATATTATCTAACTTATACCATCTAAAATAATAGTATTTATAAGAACAGTTATGACTGCAAATCAAATATTTTGTGAGAACGCATGGCAGAGTGGCGAGTTATAGTTAGTGTACTGTGGCTACTGAGTTAAATACACTGTGCTTGGAGGTGTGTGAGTTATAATAATTTGAAGGTGTTGCATAAATTATAAATAAAAGTTATAAGTATAAGTTTAGATATTAAAATGTTTGTGTAGTTTAAGTTTGGTTTGTAGATAAAGAATAAATAAAGTTATAATAATTTAAAGGTGGCGCATAAATTTTAAATTTAAGGTATGAATTTGTGATGTTTGTGTATTTTAAGTTTGGTACATATAGAAAGAATAAATAAGGTTTTCCTAACTATAACAAAGGTTTACCCTTTGGTTTTGTCATTGAATTTCAATGGTTTTTATTTTTAATAAAAATATGTTTCAAATCGTAGAGTTTTCAGTCGTCAAGGGGAGTGTCATTAAGTGGAGTGTGGCGCAGTAGAGTGGAGGAGAGTGTCGTACAGGTTACTCTAGTAGAGTATAGTTTCATAGAGTAGAGTGGAGTGGAGTAGACTGGAATGCAGTATAGTGGAGGGGCATACAGTGGAACAGCGTACAGTGGAGTGGTGTAGAGTGGAAAAGTGTACAGTGTTATAGACTGGAATGGCGTAGAGTGGGGTGGTGTACAGTAGAATAGCATACAGTCGAGTGACAAAGAGTGGAGTGGCGTAGAGTGTAGTGTGGTAGAGTGTAATAGCGTACAGTGGAGTAGTGTAGAGTGCAGTGGTGTAGAGTGGAGTGGCATACAGTGGAGAGAAGTACAGTGTAGTGGCATACAGTAAAACAGTGTAAAGAGGAGTGGCGTAGAGTGGAATAGCGCATAGTGGAGTGGCGTACAGTGGAGTGGTGTCGAGTGGAATAGTGTACAGTGTTATAGACTGGAATGGCGTAGAGTGGGGTGGTGTACAGTAGAATAGCATACAGTCAAGTGGCAAAGTGGAGTGGCGTAGAGTGTGGTGTGGTAGAGTGTAATAGCGTACAATGGAGTAGCGTAGAGTGCAGTGGTGTAGAGTGAAGTGGCATACAGCAGTGTGGTGGCATACAGTAAAAATGGCGTAGAGTTGGATAGTGCAGAGTGGAGTGGCGTAGATTTCAGTGGCGTACACTGGAGTGGCACAGAGTGGAGTGGTATAGAATAGAGTAGGCTAGAGTAGAGTGTCATACAGTGGACTAGCGTATATTAGGGTGGTGTACAGTGGAGCAGCGTAGAGTGGAGTGGCATAGAGTGGAGTGGCATAGAGTGGAACAACATAGAGTGGAGTGTCATAGGGTTGAGCAGCATACAGTGGAGTGGTGTACAGTGCAGTTGTGTAAACTGGAGTGTGTTACAGTGGAATGGCATGCAGTGGAATAGTGTAGAGTGGAGTGGTGTAAAATGGAGTGGCATAGTGTGGAGTGGCGTACAGTGGAGTGTTGTAGTATGGGCTGGCATACAGTGGAGTTAGAGACAGTATAGTCGTGTACAGTGGAATAGTGTAGAGTGGAGTGGGGTATACTGAAGTAGCATACAGTGGGGTAGAGTGGAGTGGCGTGGAGTGCAATAGCGTAGAGTGGAGTTGCATACAGTGGACTAGTGTACAGTAGAGTGGTGTACAGTGGAGTGAGGTACAGTGTAGTAGTGCACAGTGGAATAGCGTAGACTGGAGTGCCATAGAGTGGAGTGGCATACAGTGTAGTGACGCAGGGTGGAGTGTTCTAGAGTGGAATACTGCAGAGCGGAGTGTTGTAGAGTGAAGCGGGGTACACTGTAGTGGGGTACAGTACAGTAGCCTACTGTGGATTGGTGCAGAGTGGTGTACAGTCGAATAGCATAGAGTGTAGTGGTGTAGAGTGGAGTGGCGTAGTGTGGAATGTTATACAGTGGAGTAGCATACAGTCGAATGGTGTAGAATGGAATAACGTTGAGTGTTCCTGGCATACAGTGTAATGACATAGAGTGGAATGGCATATAGTGGAATATGTAAAGTAGAGTGGAGTGTCGTACAATGGAATAGTGTTGAGTGTAGTAGGGTAGAGTTGACTGAAGCAAAGTGAAGTGCCATAGAGTGGAGTGGTGTAGAATAGAGTGATGTACAGTGTAACACTGTACAGTGGACTGTCGTAGAGTGGAGTGGCAAATAGTGGAGTGGTGTACAGTGGAGTGGCATGCACTGGAGTGGCGTACAGTGGAGTTGTGTAGAGTGGAATAGTGTACAGTGTTATAGACTGGAGTGGCATAGAGGGGTGGCGTACAGTAGAATAGAATACAGCAGAGTGGCAAAGAGTGGAGTGGCATAGATTGTAGTGTGGCAGAGTGTAATAGCATATAGTTTAGTAACTTAGTGTGCAGTGGTGTAAAGTGGTGTGCAGTGGAGTGAGGGACAGTGTCATGGCATACAGTAAAAAAGTGTAGAGAGGAGTGGCGTAGAGTGGAATAGCGTATAGTGGAGTGTCATAGAGTGGAGTGGCGTAGAGTTGGATGGTGTAGAGTGGAGTGGCGTAGAGTACAGTGGCATACACTGGAGTGGCGTGGAGTGGCATAGAGTGGAGTGGTGTAGAGGGGAGTGGGCAGAGTAGAGTGGCATACAGTGTAGTGGCATACAGGGATCTAGCGTATATTAGAGTGGCATAGAGTGGAACAGCACAGAGTGGAGGGTCATACAGTGTGGTTGCATACAGTGGAATAGTGCAGAGTGTATTGGAATGCAGTAGAGTGGAGTAGACTGAAGTGTGGTACAGGTGAGCAGCATACAGTAGAATAGCATACAGTGGAGTGGTGTACAGTGCAGTGGCGTACAGTGGAGTGTGTTAGAGTAGAGTGGTGTGCAGTGGAATAGCATAGAGTGGAGTCATGTAAAGTGGAGTGGCATAGTGTGAAGTGGCGTACAGTGGAGTGTTGAGGCGTGGGCTGGTGTAGAGTGGAGTGAGGTACAGTGTAGTGGTGTACAGTGGAATAGCGTAGAGTGGAGTGACATAGAATGGAGTGGCGTATACTAAGAGTAGCATACAGTGGGGTAGTGTGGAGTGGCATAGAGTGGTGTGGAGTGGAGTACCATACGGCGGACTAGCATACAGTAGAGTGGTATAGAGTGGAGGGAGGTACAGTGTAGTAATGTACAGTGGAATAGCGTAGACTGGAGTGCTGAAAAGGGGAGTGGCATACAGTGTAGTGGTGAACAGTGGACTGTTGTAGAGTGGAGTGTTGAAGAGTGGAGTGGGGTAGTCTGTAGTGGGGCAAACTGTAGTGGCGTACAGTGTAGCAGCGTAATGTGGTGTGGCATAGAGTGGAGTGTTGTAGAGTGGAGTGGTGTACAGTGGAATAGCATAGAGTGTAGTGGTGTAGAGTGTAGTGGCGTAATGTGGAGTGGTATACAATGGAGTATCAAACAGTGGAGAGGTGTAGAGTGGAATAACGTTGAGTGTTACTGGCATACAGTGTAGTGATATAGAGTGGAATGGCATATAGTGGAATAGCGCAGAATAGTGTGGTGTAGAGTGGAGTGTCATACAATGGAATAGCATGGGGTGTAGCCGGGTAGAGTGGACTGGTGTGGAGTGAAGTGGTGTAGAGTGGAGTAGTGTAGAGTGGAATAGCATACATTGCAGTGATGAACACTGACATGGCATAAAGTGGAGTGGCATAGAGTGGAATAGCGCACAGTGAAGTAGCATAGTGTGGCGGGGCATAAACTGAAGTGGCATTTACTGGAGTGTCATACAATGGAGTGGCGTACAGTGGAATAGTGTACAGTGTAGTGGTGTAGAGTGGAGAGGAGCAGAGTGGAGTCAGGCAGAGGGGAGTGGTGTAGGGTGTAGTAGCTTAGAGTGGAGTGGCATAGAGTGGAGTGTGTTAATTGAAATAGACATAGCGTGAAAGTGTGTGAATGGTTGTAGATGTAATGTGGTAGGAAAATACATTATAAGGTGTAAATGGTAATTTTTGGTAGTATGTGTGAATAGTGTAAGTTGTGTTAAAGTTATACGTTTTATGTGTTGTGGTCTACCGCAGTACATGCACATGATAAGGCAGTATGTGTTTGGCTAATGGCTATGTTTACCAAACGTAAAACGCAGCCATGTCGTTTTCAGCACAGTTTGGCTGTGTTCTGTGTTTTTCACTGCATTCTGGATTAGGGTCTTAGATATCGATAAGTAGAAGGTTTTATTATTGTTCCCTACCTATTACATTTTTTTTAAGTGTTAATAGGTAGAACATTTATTTAGAATTTTCTATATATTTTTTATGCAGTTTATGGAGAACTGCACTTTTTTTTTTAATTTTTTTTAACTAGTGTGGTAATTTGTAGGTATTACCGTGGCACTCTGTTGACTCTTTTGTGAAGATTTAAATATGTTACAAATAGAAAATACACTGTAGTACACTATATTTGTAAAATATAGGGTAGTACAGTGTATTTTACATTTTTTAACACATTCATTTTTTTCAAATGTATTTCAAGTACCGCAGTACTCCTGAGGCAGTACCGTAGTACTTCCGAGGCAGTACCACAGTACTCCATACATTAAAAAAAAATATATAGAAACTTATGAATATTTTCCCCTACCTATTACCACTTTAATAATGTGGTAATTGGTAGGGGGAAAATATCAAACCTAATTCTGAGCTAGATCTAAGGGCAAAACGCAGACCATAGGCAAAGTGTATTTAAAAACCAACATGGCTACTTTAACTTTTGTAAAGGCAGTCATTAGCTAATCACATAATGACTTGTCATCGCTATGTACCATGGTGCTTCCATGAAATACTCAGAAAATACTGTGACAACAGATATCTCTAAGTAAAATAGCTTTATAACTTTAAAAAATACTTACCTGTAGTAACCAAAAGGCTCATCTGCACACCTATGATGTCAAATACTGTCAAATTTCATGTTAATCCGTTCACCCATTTTCGTGCGACACGAAAATCAACAGTCTATGGAAAATAAATTGTTGGAAAAATATGTTTTGGGACCCCCCAATTATCTTTGCCCCCCCTTGATCAATCACCGCAAAACTTCCAATCCTCTGCCAATGTAGAACAAGTTATTTATCTGAAAAGCTTTGTGGAGATTCATCAAACAGGGGCAAAGTTATTAGCGACCAAAAGTCTGAGGAATTCCTATACCTGGGAGTCCTAACTATCTATACAGAGTGGCTACAGCCGCTCTGTAAAGTAATATATATGTGTGTATGTGTGAGTATATATAGAATTATATATATATATATATATATATGATCATTTATTCTGCTCTTTTCTTTTTCTCACAGATTTATTCGATTATAAGATTATAGCTCTTGTATAACTCTGTGGACTGCTGATTTATCACGGGGATGTGTCACTTTAGGATTATCAAAAGTTTACTTTTTGTGAATCAATATTCCAGGGTAACCACTATTCATATTACTCTTATTACCCCAGGTTCTTTTTTTGTTTATCTTGGGTTTACCCTTGTTGTCTTCACATTCAGGGGCATAGTAAGGGTGACATGGGCCCTAGCGCAAACAAGAAAAATGACCACCATTAGCCCTGGTTGGGGAGTAAAGTGCAGTACTCATAAGTATTCAATGGACCTCCCAGGAAACTGGACCCTGGTGCCATTGCACCTGCTGCACCACTAAGAGCTTCGTGTCAGGGTGCATTGCGAGTATAGCCTTGCTGTGTGACTTAGAAGTTTCTTGTATAAGCTGAAGGACCTTTGGGAATACCTTGGCAACACTGCTACATGTTCAGAGGAAGATTTGTCTTTCTGGAGTAAAACCTGTGTTGAGCTATGATAAACAGCAGATAAGATATAGATTGCATACACATATTAGGGGTCTGCTAGCTGGAAAACGTGTACCTACCTAGCTCCATGATGTCACTTGCCGTCAACCCACAATTGTTGAGATTCATACAATTGATGTTCGGCTTCTTCTCAAATTTTTCCATAAATTGTTTGACTTTCTCCCAACCTGATGATATTTCCAAAATAGAATTCTGGTTCTCTACAATAAAAACAGAAACATTCCCACTGATTATTTCTCATTGTAACTGTACATAAAATTTACTATTTTAGGCAAAGTGAATAGGTATTAATACCTGTAGCAGAAGCATCATCATTTGCATGTTTTTGGGGGACATCTGGTTGACCATAATTTTCCTCATTTTTTTTGTTTTCCTTTTTCTCCTCAGTTTTTGATTTATCTGCTTCTAGTCCTCGGAAGAACCTGCTAACGGAAGATGGTTTGCGTTTGTCTGAACTTGAGGTCTTCCTTTGAATCTGGTTAAAAAGTAAGTCAAAGGGGGAGCGCTTCAAGATGCCTTCATCGCGTTTCTTCTCTGACCCTTCTTTAACTTCTGCAGATAGGTGCAAAATCATATAATTTACACAACTCTACTATTGCTTAGTAATCCATCAAATACATCTGCTTGTACTGTATATACAATGAAAGTAATTTTGCGCTGGATTCACAATACCAATGGTCAAAATGTCATGAATTTACTTCTTTAGGAGTGCTCCTATGTTTGGAGTAGATTTCTGACTTTTTTGAAATTCAAAAGGTGTCTCAAAGACTTCTGGAAAAACACAATAGTTGTAGAATTCCATGAGTCTATCTCAAAATTTGCTTATGCTAATTTTCCGCACAGTTGAAGATCATCATGCGTAAATCATGCTGAGTTGTGTATTAGCACTAATAACTGTTTTTTCATTTTCCCCAAACGCAACATTTTTACCCCAATGAAACACCGCTTCCCCAAAAACAATAAATCTGGAGCAGTTGCTTCAAAATTCTCACGGTGCAAATTACTTATTGCTGTCTTTCAAAGCAGTAAATTTGCATGTGTGTCCAAAGTGGGAACCTACCAGCAAAAGATATACGAATCCCCACAATCCTACATTTTTGATTGTTCACCATCTTCTGTCGGGTGGCTCACCATGAAATCCTAGTTCCAGCCCTAATCCTGGACTTTGAATTTGTAATATCCTGCATGCTAGCTGCTGTAAGTAAACTTTACGATCCTAAAATTCCACAAATCGGGTTGCTGTGAATCCAGGAGCTGAATTTCCCATCACAAATTGCTTTTCATGCATTTATGCACTACCACTTACATGAACAAGCTTTGTGAATTGTGAAATGGACCCTCATAGCCTAACCCCACTTCCTGGTTGTGTGTACTAACAAAAATGTATTTTCTAGATTTTCCCAATGTGGCTAAGATAGCTTTATCAGAGAGGATGACCTTTGACATACTTTTTTTTATATATAATCAAACCTCAACTGGTTTTAAACATAGACCAATAGCGATAGCAAACAGTACACAGTACAGTACAGTATTTGAGAGAGAGATGGAGTAAGAGCCACTTGTTACTTCACCGCCTTTAACTTAGAGGGGCTGACTTCCTTATTTACCACCACCAATGGGGATGAATGTATGACTTCTCCAGCCTGGGAGTTGTCCTCCGATGATTTCTGAAAGAAAGCTGGAATTTTGCCCCCCCCCCCCGCCCCAAGTATGGCTAAATGGGAGGCACAGTCCTCAGCAGGTTGACTTTAGTCTTCTGACATAGTCTGGCGGTTAGAGTACGACCTGACCTCAATTTTTGGGCGGTCATCTTTTACCAAAGTTATGGGCTGCAAAACAAGATGTGGGGTCAAGAAAAGCCTTCTCTTCCATGAGGCGTCAGACCTGAGGACTAAGGCACTATGTCAGACCTAGACAAGGCCAACCAAGGAAGTCTGGAAGGGAAGAAAAGGCCTGTTCAGCCCTGAACCCTAAAGATGACTGATGCAGAGACTCACTCACAATACCCTTTAGGCACTCTCCTGTGGATGGAGACCAGCACTCCATGGCCTCAAACTCTCTCCACAGAGAAGACTTCTTATCAGGTGGCCAAGATCCCCATCAGTACCCTTGTAAGGGCCAAAACCCAGCCCACAAGCTGCACCCAGGCCGCCAGCCGACCAGCCCAGCGAAACCCCAATCGCAACACCTACACACAGCAGGGCGAACCGCAGCCAAGCCTGGCTAAGCACTATCACTGCCCACTCTCCCAGCTATTCTCTCTCACTCCCCCCCGCTGCAGGAACACCACTCAGCTCCCACTGCCTACACGATGACAGTGGAACGTGCTCGCCATGACCCACAAGAAAGCGGGGCACTGTTTGGGACTGCACCTACCTCCATGCCGGGAGAAGGGGACGAGGGCGTCGCACCAGCTGCAGCACGCGCAACTGGGCCGCTTCCGTTGGTGCAACTGGGTTCAGCGGGTATGAAATTCGTGGACAAAGTCAATCCACGCAGCCTCCAGTCTTTTGCCCCCTACTCCTGTTCCTCTGAAGGAGCCCCTGCTCCTCTGCTCCTTTTCCTGCCTGATTGCTCCTCTCCTGGTACCTTCCTACCAGACCTCGGCACCCTCAGGATCGGGGGCAGCTTCCAGCCAGCATCCTGCACGGCGTCCCTGCTTCCTGCTCGGGGTCACGGCAGTGGCCTCTAAGGTATCCCGCTGCACCCCCTCACAGCACCGATTGTGCAGGCCATGCAAAAACATCAAGCGGGGCAGCAATGGAGTTCCGGGCCGAGTCCAGGAACCCAAGAACCCAGGAGAGCCGAAGTAGCAGGACAGTTTGGCCGCAGCAGCCGAGGAGAATCGGGGCGTGAGATATCACCACGTCAGCGTCCCTTTGTGATTTGTAAAATGGACCATCATAGCCTAACCCCACTTCCTTGTGTGTACTAACAAAAATGTACTTCCTAGATTTTCCCAATGTGGCTAAGGTAGCTTTATCGATGAGGATGGCCTTTGATGTACTTTTTTTTAATATATAATCAAACGTCTACTGGTTTTCTGCTTAGGCCAATGGAGGTAGCAAACAGAGCACAGTACAGAACACTTCAGGATTACAGTAATAGGTAATACATAAAGAAAAGACGCCATATCAGGCGCTTCACAGGTTGTAGTACAACCACCACTTCCCCCAGACCTTTCCATGTTTACAAGGGCAGCCCCTGGCAGGATATATGGGTTCCTCTATCTTTACACACCAGTCCATTGCAGAGCACCATTCAGTCATTGTTGGTGGTTCCAGGGATTTCCAGTGTCGGGCTATGTCACGCTTTGCAATCATTGTGCCTACGCCAACCAAGGTGCTTTCTCCCCAGGCACCTCCCACTCCCTCCAGGACGCCCGTCAGTGTAATGTGGGTGGAGCAGTCTACAGGCCTCTCGGATTTTGGAAAGTGTGGTAAAGATCAGAGACCAGTATCAGGTGGCAAATGGGCAGAACCATACAATATGGAAAAAGTTGCTATCATTGCTTTTGCACCTAGGGCACGTTGGGATAGGGGTTACGCTCCTCCTCCATAGTCGCTGAGGGGTGAGGTATGAGACATGTAGATGTTTTAGTTGAACTAGTTGTAGGCGTTTGACATCCTTTTACGGTCTGTGTTTTTGACAGTACAGATGTCAAGCAAACCTACTGTTAACAATATACATAGAGTGTGCGATGGGTACGCTCCGTGTAACCACTGGCTTTCTTTGACCAGCCTCTTTCAGCCATCAGCTTGGACTTAGTCAGTCATGTCTTGGCTCAACCCAGTGGAGCATTCATCTCTCACCTAATGCTATTGGTTGTTTGGATGTACCCTTCTGCCTCCACTCTGGTGCTTGCAGTGGCGGCTGGTATTTAACGGCAGTAGGGGTCGGGTCGCGTCACGGGGATGGGGTGGGGGAGGGAATGAAGAAAAAATAAATAAACACTTACCTGTCTGCTGCTGTTGTATCCTCTCCCTCTTTGCCCGCTTCCAGGGCAGGAAGCAGGAAGCACCCGGCTCCCAGCCTCCTGATAGCCAATCACAACGCTGCAATGCAGCGTTGTGTTTGGTCTGAGAGCCGTGGATCGGCGCTCAGCCAGAGAATGGGAGGCTGGGCATGTTCTCCATGCAGGCTGTAATGCAGCCTGCATGGAGAACATGCAAAGTGCGCATGACGGTTTGACCGGCCCAAGACGGCCGGCCAAAGCGCCCCGCGCACTTGGAGTGGGAAAACCACTCCTCCCCTGCCCTGCTCTGTGAGCAGAGTAGCCCTGCCCTTACCCAGCTGAGCAAGGGGAAAAATAAAATGATAATATCAACGAGTTATTATAATTTTATTTTATCTCTTTGACCTGCTCAGTGGGGCGACGCTCCTCCGTCTTAGCGGAGGAACCGCCACTGAGTGCTTGCAATAAACTGCATCTAACTTTACAACTATAACCCTCTCTGTCCACTCCTGCTGACTTCCTCTTGAATGCCTCACTCTAATGTACTAACCCTGAATCTGTTAGCACATTCAACCCAGAGCTGTTGGTTTTGCCAATGCTTTTTTCTTATTTTCACTCGTATTCCTGTCCTGTAGATTTCCTGAATTAAATTCCCCTATTTTGCATGTATGTATTTGAATTCCTATAGCACAAGCCTAGCTAGAAATCAATGGAGAGATTTATAGGTTGGTTGTGTCGTGGGTGGGGCAGAGGGGTTTTGTGACCAATATGATGGGCAGCCCCATCATTTTGTAGGCGCACGCAAGTGTGATGAAGTATGTACGGATGTGCGCCCCATGAAAGGGTGCGGGTTCAATTTCCAAGATGGATCTGTAAATAAAACAATTAAACTGGAGTAGCACAGAAGCACTTTTTGTAAGATGGAAGGGCTGTGCCAGCCCAATTTTTTTTTTTTTTAAAGTGAACTAAAAAAATAAAAGAAATGGTGGGGGTTCAGAGGAACTGGTAGGGTGAAATAAGGTGGGATCGTGTAGGAGGAATAAAAAACAAATAAAGCTCCAAGGCAGCACAACATGAGAGAGAGCAGAAGGGCACTAGGGAGAAACAAGGAGCGCAGGGGGCAGGTATTTTATTTGGCTGTGGGTGTGAAGCACACGATGGAGAGGGCTTAAAAACACATGCACTCTTATGGAGTGCTTAAGCAAAACATAAACATAAACAGTAGGTGACAAAACATAAGCTGCGTCAGAATACAGGTCAGCCAATCAAAATGATGGCAAAGACCGGTGCTCCAGGGGAGACACAAACACAAGATGGGACAAGAAAAGCCATTGATTAAGAAGCAATCAAAAAAGAGTGTCAATATAGTCAACCAATGGAAAGCAATGGGCGGGCTGTAAACCCATTTTAAGTTCTTGGTACGCCCACAATATGTCTTTCGCGTCGCTTTCTGGTAGGCGAGACCAAAATATACATATTATGGTGGATACATACGCTCTTTTAAGGTGGTTCTTCTGTTTACTTTATATTATAATAGGTCCCGGCGTGCTATATACCCAGCTCTCTATATCCTCTGGTCCTATTTCAGACGGCTTGGACCTGCGCCCCCAGCCGGACGTTCTTTCCGGATACACAGTGTGTGCACAGAGCTGCGTCACCTGCAGACATCCGGGACTCCGCTTTGCTTCGGACCCAATGTAAACAAACATGGCTCACTGGGGACGCCGAGCCCTCTTGCCTGCTTGTGAGGAGCGCGTGCTTGTGTTTTAATGCCTGACTGTGACAGGGACCTCTGTCTGTCTTTAGCTCGAATGCCCTTCTGGTTTGAATTCATTGACATTACACTTGCTTCTTGCATTCAAAACAAATCGCCCACTGAAAAGGGAGCATAAATACATATTTGTGTTCTGCCTTGTGGCTTCATACAATATCATTAGAATTTTACGCATCGCTATATGCAAAAAAAAACACATAATGTTATTTTATGCCCGGTCAATAAATATCCCACCTCCTATTTTACTGCAAACAATTGTTGGCTTTTATTTGTTCCGATTTCATTGAATGAAGTTACAGTAAATTGAATCTTGAATTAGCAATCTTTACACGCCCAGATCTAGAACAAATTGGGTTTATCACAGCATTAACTCCTGCATATCCACGTTGTAAAAAGGTGCTCATGTTCTAATGCATTTCAGACAAGCACATTTTGTTGTGAAGAAAACAAACGTTTTTACAAGGGCTTACCTCTTTTATCCATAACTTTGATCATTAGAAGGGGCGTGCAAGTTCTTTTTTTCTAAACTCCGATGGCAATTCTGCTACACATATGCAAATTATGCGCGTAATGTGTCGCACTTGACAAGACACGATTCTCCGTGTTGTTCGGTGTTTACCCGGCTGCCGGGTAAAGAACCGCCGCCGTCAGTAAACGCGAAGACATTGTGCAGACAAGTTATTTTAGCGTCTTCTGCTTCCCAGACGCATCGTCTGAATTCTGAAACTGGAAAAAATACAGTGATACTAATCTCCGAAATCCTGAAGTAAAACCCAGAAGCAAAATACATTCCACCCAGGAAGTCTCGGTAGGCGCGCGGGGTGTGGACTTTGTCTCTGAGCTGCTTCACGGTTCACGGCTGCAAAGCCTTGAGTCACTGCACGGATCACGTTTCAAGGCAGATTTTTCAAAAGATGTTTGCCATGGTACCATATTTCCTGTCCAGCGAGCAACAAGCAATATTCAAGCACTGCAGGAAATGTGGAATTCTACACCGTGGGATTATGTGCTTTACCGGCCTTCGTACCTGTGGCGTAACACCAGAAAATAAGTCCTGTTCTCTACCCCTGGAAAAATGTGACCAGGGCACAAACTTTTCGCACCTACTGAGCATGAGTGACATGGGCCCTTCCCTATGCAAAGATGAAAAGTGGGCCCACCTGCCCCGCGAGATGCGTAATACAACACAGCAACACCTGTGGTGCAGTGGGCCCAACATACTTCGGTGCCCTGGTGCCACTGCACCTGCTGCACAGTTGAATCAATGCCCAGGTGCCCACACCTGACTCACACGCAAAGGCCGTGGGCCAAGCAGAATCTATGAGAGCCTTCGTTGCCTCACTTGATGTTATAGAAAGAGATTTGGAGCATTCTGTAAATCAAAGTTTTCATCAGGGAACTCCGAAGGCTCTTAAGTACTCCAATGCTTTCATGCAGTGGCAGGTTAGTCTGTCCGCCATTATATTGGTTTGGGGGGAGAGGGTTCAGCCTCAAAGAAATCTTTGAAAAATGGTTTCAAAACAATAGTTCGAATTCAGCCAAAATGTCCCTAAAATTGGTCAAAATGTCATAGGTTTTACAAGCACGCCAAATATTCTAGCTACACAATTTGGCAGGTGGTAATTTAAACTGCAGCAGACTGTACCCCAGCCCTACCAGCAGACAAGAGGTATTATCTACTCGTCTGGATAAACCGGCAGAGCCCCTTGCCCCAACCTCTGGACCTATGGCCCACATACTCAGCTGACCCCAAGACAGCCATTTGACCTTTGATAATCAAGGGTGGTTAACCTAGCCTAGCCGAACAACCTCTTCAACTTGATGTGTACTGGCTCTAAACTGGCCTGGTCAAGTGTCAGTAACTTCCAGTAGAGTTTGTGACTGGCTGCGACTAAATCCTCGCTCCTTCCATATGCACCGACCATCATGGGTACTCGCAAACATTTTCCGAAGGGCCAAAAAGACTGGTCTGTGATGTGACCGAGGGCCGCATTGTGGTCAGCAGGATGGCGATCGCTGGGGGACGGGGGAAATCCCAGGGAGTAGGGGGCGGGGGGGAGTGTAGGTGAAGCAACACATGTACATCTAGTGGCTGAACTGCACAATGTGAAACCAAAAAACTTGGGAACAATCCTGGCTTCCCCACTTGACCAAATTGTGTGATCCAAGGCAATTGTTATATTTCCCTTAGCCTCCTTTTTCTTCATTATCACATATAAGAGGACCTCGAAATACATGACTTCAGGATGTGCGCTGTACAAAACCTTTTCTTGTGTTTGATGTACTAAACTTTAATGCGGTTCATGTATAAGAGCAACCCAGGCGAGTCAGAGGGTGAACATAACAACTGGCTTGCCTCTTAATTTACTGCTGGCATTGTTTTCTGGGTGGGGGGGGGGGGCATGAATGTTTCTAAATTCATGTTTGTAAACTGTGACTTAAAAAAAAAAAAAAAAACTTCAATGCACTTATATAGCCTGATGTACTAAGGTGAAACGCTTCTGCGTGTTAATGAAATACACGTTTTAAAATTTCGACGGGACTTCATGATATTTTTACCCGATTGTTGCAAGAGGTCTTTAAAAATGAAAGTGTTCTTGAAGTTAAGAGTGGTGCAGGACAACTTCTGTGCTTCTTCTCTTTTACTTCAGGTGGGCTGTATATAAATACTTGCCGTTTATTTAACATCTTTATGAATGTTAGTTCTCTGTAAGGTAAACAGTGGCCCAGTGCTGCTGTCCCCATGGGGCTGCGTGTAAAGGTCTGGAGGGTCGCAAGCGGCCCCAGCGCCATACTTTGAGTATCACTGCACTATATAATCAACTGTGTCCCCTGCACGATGGAAGCATTTGATTAATATGTGACTGACATTTCCCAGCCACACTGGCTGCCTAGAGATGCTGACTCAAATAATGATGAACTGTTTTTAAGGTCCACCAGCCTCCAAGTTTCAAGATCTCATATAACACTAAGGGGCCGATTACGAAGTCGTTAGGAAAGCATACCCACCGAATCAGGTTAGGAATGCTTTCCGAACGATTCGTATTCTGGGAGTCTACCGACCGATTACGATGTGTCCGGATGCTTACTGACTGGGTTCGGTCGGACTCCCATTGACTTCAATGGGAGCCTGTGTGCCGATCGAGAACACAGGCTCCCATTGGAAAAAGGGGTGGTTGGGGAAAACCTTGCACCCTGGGGCGGGCACCCCATGGTGCCTGTCACATTGTACATGGTTGGGAAGAGGGGTCCCTTGGGTACACCCACTGGCCACATTCGGTCGCCTCCAGGTGAAGGGGGGCCCGCAACAGCCCCCCAAAGACCAATTCCGAAATCTGCTTCGTCTCAGTCAAACGGATTCGGAACGGCTGACCGAATCGTTCATCGTACCCGCTCATTCGGAAACCGTCTCCATTGGGCTGTACCATTCGGCTCCGAATGACTCGGGCTGCCAGAATCCCATTCGGAACCGATTCGGACAGCCCAGACGGCTTCCTTGCATCGTACTCAGTCGTCCGGAAAGGTGACCGATTCGGTAGGAAACAAGGGTTCCGAATCGGATTAGTAAATGCCGAATCCCATCCGGAGCCCTTCCTAACGACATCGTAATCGGCCCCTTATTGAGTCTCACTGATCTCAGCAGTCTTGAGATGTCATCCTGACAAGTCATTGACTCTACATATATCTGTTAGCTTCATACATGTGACTGACTGTACACTTGTACTACTGTTCTTTGAAGGACCCTTTTCCTACTCACTCACAGGTACTCCATGGCTTGAGGAACTTAGGTGACCACGCCAAGGATGTAACAGACAATATACCAGAACCACTGATTTTTCATAGATATTGTTCAGCATGGCTGATTTTGTCCCAGCCCTACAGGCTTCCTAGAAGGAGCCCTACAGTGTCTCAACATGCATCGGTTTTACTCCCACATAACACTCCACTGGGCCTGATGACCTACTATACACTTTGAAGAGGTATTCAGTGGCCCGCTTTGGCATTCAAAATGGGCACTGTAGACTATATATGAAGATCAAGGGTGTGCTGATAAAAATATATTTTAACATCTGTATTGTAAAGAGGGAAAAATGTACTGCTGGGACAATTACATGTTAATATAATTGTGCACAGGAATCATATTTGATACTAGGAGTGATGCTAACGCCATAAAAGATATTGCAAAATAGATGATGAACCTTAGTCAGGAAATAACTCTATAGACATTAGCAAGTGCCCTATGTCACCATGAAAAGGACATCAGCAATTAGTGCACCTCACTTCGCATGCATTGCCACTCAAATTCAACTTTAAATATATTATTGAAATACAGATTTTAAGTCTACAAACATGAATTTGCAATTTTTTTAAACACACACCACATTTTCAATTGGAATGACCGTTACATTTGTGCAGACACACCGTTTTACTGATAAAATTATACAGTGCACAAACGATAATTCTGCCATTACAGACTACCCATTTTCAATTGAAATGACCATTACATTTGCAAAGATATACAGTTTTACTAATGAAATTATACAGCACACAAATGATAATGTGTGCAAATGGCATCACCTAGTGTATTGATTTGTTTATATTGTATTACAATATTTGTTTCCAACACACTACAGAAGTAAAAAAAAATGTGCTTCATTTGCGTTTTCCCAATTCTGAATATCTTCTGAAATATTTGCACAGTTAATATACAGACTTTTAAATTTCATTATGGGCTAGAAAAAGGCCTTTCCTTTGACACCCCCAGATTGTCATATAAATCCTCTCACTTTGAAGTCAGAGAAAGAAAAGTAAACACCAAGCTCCCTCAGAAGACAGAGCCTGACATTTGACCTCTTACTTTGAATGCACAGCAAATGTGTCAAGATAAGCACAAAATTCAAAGGCCTGTTCACAGAAAGCAAGCACTTGTGGAAGAATGCAAGGAGCGAGTCAGAGTGGTGGCAAACCGGCTATGATCCATGGGAGGGACAAAGACATACTGTACAGGCTAAATCAAATAAAGCCATTAAATAGAAAGCAAGCAAAAGTGAGTTAAAAACTACAAAGCCAATGGTTAGCAATGGGCAGAATGCATTCCTAGGTCAGATTTCAGAATGTCCCCAAGAAGATTTTAGCAATCAGACAGCTGCACTGTATGGTAGGCTTCGACCTAAAAAGGGGCAACTGTGCAGCATAAGATTTGCCAGCAGAAAGAAAAGACAATATGGGGGACATTCGCTCTTAAGAAAATGTACTGCACAGTGTTAGACTTGGCATCTTTGGCGTGGTTCCCCTGATGTTTTGCCTCTACCTCCTGTATTTTTTATGCTGTGCTGGATTTCGTTTTTACTGGCTTAGATGCTTTGGGCACTTTGCCACTGCTGAGCAGTGTCAAAGTGGAAGTGCTCCCTGTGTAAAATGTTGTTATAATTAGTTTTCCCTGATTGGCATATTTGATTTACTGGCAAGTCCCTAGTAAAGTGCACTGAAGTGTTCCAGGACCTGTAAATCAAATGCTACTAGTGGGCCTGCAGCACTGATTGTGCCACCCACATGAGTAGCTCTGAAAAGGTAACTCAGACCTGCCACTGCAGTGTCTGTGCGCAGTTGTTAACTGCCATGTCAACTTGGCAAGTGCACCCACTTGCCAGGCCCTAACCTTCCCTTTTTCTACATGTAAGGCATCCCTATGGTAGGCACAAGGTACCCCCTTGGTCATGGTGCAGTGTATGTGAAAGGTAGGACATGTACTGGTGTGTGTGACATGTCCTGATAGTGAAATACTGCCAAATTCGTTTTTCACTATTGAAAGGCTATCTTGTCCCATAGGATAGAATGGGAGTTTACTTATAACACCTTATAAATATAACTTCCCATTGGGACAAGATGGAGAAATAAAGTTTAGGCTCTCTGAACTCAGAATTTAATAACACATCTTTTAATAAAGATGTTTTTTAAATTGTGTGTTTGAAATGCCACTTTTAGAAAGTAGGCATTTTCTTGTTTAACCATTCTGTGTGCCTCTGCCTGTTTTTGTATTGACGGTCTGGTTTTGGAGTGAAAGGGGCTGGGGATGTGCATTCAACGTAGACAGATACTGGGGGGCGTTGAGGTGTGCCTGGCCCTTCCTGGATGACTCAGAGCTGGGCTGAATAGACGCTGGCTGAATTTACAGAAGTGGGAGGAGATTTCCTTGCACCTGAATAGGGCCTGTCTCCCTTGCACAATGCTGTCTCCACCCCTGCGGTCATGCTGCACCAGTGAGGACAGAACTGGTTTGGACTGGGCTAGAGACCCTTGCACAAAGAGAGCAAAGACATTTTGGGTTATACGTATTAGACCTAAACCCCTGAACTCTAGACTACTTCTGGAATCAAGAGGAACATTTGCCAAGGAGAAGAGCTGGAGAAACTAGAGGAGGAGGACTGCCCCTTTGCTGTGTGCTGTCTGGGGCTGGCCTGCAATAGCTGTTTCTGCCAAGGAAAGGACAAGGACTTTGCTGTGTGCTGTGTCCCCCTGCTTGAAGAAGATCTCCAAGGGCTTGAGTAGAGCTTGCCTTCTGTTCTGAAGTCTCAGGGACACAAAGACTTCATCCCCAGCTCCCCTGAACTTCCTTTCTGGGAGTTCTGACCTGCCAAGAGGTGCCTGTGACTGTGTTGGGCCTCTGGAGGTTGTTCCTGCTGTTGGGAGCTGGAAAAGCAACGCGACTATAAGAAAATCGACGCATCGCTCTTCTTGCAGCTGTTTTTCCGACGCAGCACCGCTGTGTGAGAAGAATCTCCATGCATCGCCGCGCCACTGCCGAAACCGACGCAGCGCCTGGCGCTGCTGCAAGAAACGACGCATCGAGGGATCGCGGCTGAAGAAACCGACGCAGCGCCGCTCGCCGCATCAATCACCGCCGCATCCCAGATTTCCACGCATCATACCTGTGCGGCAAGTTTTCCCGACGCATCACCCGTGGACCAGAACCGTCTCGGAATCGACGCATCACATCCCCCTACAGACCGGATTCGACGCATCACTTCTCCTGCGTGCAGCAGAACTGTCGCATCGCCTCCCCATGGTCTCAGGAACTGACGCATCTCTTTGTTTTTCGACGCTTCCCATCTCTGCGGCTGTTTGTCCTTGTGAATTTTGTCGCAACTACAGGTACTTTGAGAGAAATCACTCATCCATAGTTTTCTATGGACCAAGTTGTTTGAAACCTTTGAAAAAGTCATATTCTTATTACATGTATGTTGGATTTTTGTTGTTTTGGTCTTGTTGAGTTTAGATAAAGATACTTTATTTTTCTAAAATGGTGTGGTGTCCATTTGTGGTGTCATCACTGTATGATTGTGTGTTTTGAGTACAAATACTTTACACATTGCCTTTGGGATAAGTCTGTCTGCTCGTGCCAAGCTACCCAGGGGGTGAGCAGGGGTTATCTAACGTGTGTATTCCCCCTTACCCTGACTAGAAGCAAGGGTCCCTATTTGGACAACTAGAGACCCTGATCCAGCGCTAACAATAAAAATAATTCTCCTATTATGCTTTGGTCATCCAGGTGCAATTATTTCTCTAACACACACACTATATCCATATGACGGTGGGGCCCATAACATCGCATATACATTCACTTACTCATTTGTTCCCTGGATTTCCTCCGTCATGAACCTGGGAGAAAAACGATTCGCTGGAAGGAGACGGGATACCTCTTTTATAATGACATAATATTTCTCATTTGCTTTTAAGGTATTCCGCTCATTGGTCGATGGACCAACTAGTAGGAATCAGTTGATGGTGATTAAGACCAGCTCAATCACAATAAACTCTTTTACCATTTCATTATTAATCATTAAGCTAAAGAAAATCACTGAGTCATTTGTTTAAAGAATAATAAAGTTTATATAAAGTTTTGAATGCAGGAAATTGAAATTAAGCTTATTATTCAGATCATTGCATTTATCATCAATATAAGAATAGTTTGAAATTGCAAGGCACTTTTATTAGACAGAAAAATGAGGTTATCATAATAAGAACTCTATAGATCAATCTATCTATCTCTCTGGGGAAAGCCTAATAATTCTAATAAAATCTATCAATAAAAGTTCTCCTAAAGCAGCATCTTTATACTCAACTGGAAAAGGAAAATAACAGCAGCAGCATCAGCTCGTCAGCATCAGCAACCGCAACTTCTCCCATCTACAGCATCTAACTCACGCAGCATCTAACTTCTGCAGCATCTCCCGCAGCATTCGAACAGCATTCTATTCTCCAGCATTCTAACCCCTCCCACCAAGAGTAGGTCTTCTTATACCCTAATTCTAGCTTACAGCATAAAATGTTTCTTCTTATATGGCGCGATTCATTTCTCATTGGTCAAAAACTCAGGTCCATATACATTTTAATCAAACTTCCTGGTCTTAACCAGTTCCGTGTGGAATGTCCATGCAAGCATCGTTTCCCACAGTTCATGCACTTGCTCATCCGTTTCGATCAGTCCAAAATGTATCTTTTTCTGTTACATTTTGTGTAATACAGTTCCGTCTATTGATTCAGCCAGGCTTCTCACGCTTCTTGCTGATCATCTTGGCACACATCTGCTCAGAAGGGTCACAACAGCCTTGACCATACTTTCATCTTAGCCTCTCGGCATCAGCACGTGATCATCCCTTTTCCACAGCCTCTCTCCTCTATCACATGGTCTCTTCCGCTCATGCGCACTCTAGTAACTCGCGGCCATTTTATATTGCTGCTCGGCAGGCCTAAGCGCACTATTTTCAAAGATAAACAAAATGTTATTAACCAAAGAAATATAAACCCTTTCGTTTCCCTACCGTCTTTCTACGAACCCCAATTAGGTATTACCTAGCAGAAGCAACATATAAAGCTGTCCCTTACTTACCATCGCTTTATTTTGCAACCACACGTTTTATTTAAAAGCACAAATCATGCATTTATTATTTAATTAGTATGCAAATATTATGTTATGTTAGATATGTAACCAATTATAAGTCAATTCATTTGCACACAGAATTGCGTGTTACCATTAACCCTTAACATACATTGTTGGTTATTTACTTAAACGAACATGTTTATTAATATTGTACGAAAATATTAGGAGGTTAAAATTTTTACATTTACCCTCCTCCATCAACTCCCCCCTTTGGTGATTTTTAATATCACCACAAAAACCCAAGTTATACAATTTTCTCAGACAGCATATATCTTTTATCCGTTTGCTTTTGTTAGTTTACACAACTGTATCTCTTTCAACTTGTTTCTTCGTTTTCTTGTACATGTTCTCTTTTATTTCTTCTAACTCTATTTCACCCATTTCTCTCTCTCTTTCCTTGTTTATCATGTTTTCTTTTTCTAGCTTATTCTGCCTTCTTCTTCTCTTTATACAAGTTATTGCAAGCTTCAGTACTAATATTATTATTATTATCACGGTTGCTATTATTATAACTTTCCCTATTATTAATCCACTCATTCTTGTTAACCAATTTGTTACAGAAGAAAACCCTTTACCAAGTTTTCCCCAAACACTTTCAACCTCCAGTGGAACAAGTTCTTTGTGCAAATTTGTAATATTTGTTATATACTTCTGTATATTTTCGCTCTTATCTGGAATGTAAGTGCAACAATGTTGGACTTTCAGCATTCCACAGACTCGGCCCTCTTTTGCCAAAAGAATGTCAAGGGCAAGACGATTTTGCATCACCATAGCTCTCATGGCAACCATCTCGGTATTTACCATTAAGAACCCTCCAGCAGTATCTGTAGATAAACGATCTACCACTGTGGATAATTTCCGAATTCTAAATGCATTCAAAGATATTCCCACTGCTGGTATCAATGCACCAAAAATATCACCTACTATTTCTGAAAAACTTTCCCTTTTTCTACGTATAAAGGTATTTATCATTTTGTGTGTTCCTTTTTCTTTTCTATCCACATGAACATTTTTTGGAAAGACCAGGCCTAAGTAACATGACCCATACCAATGGTCCGGCAACCTATAATAAGCCCTATTTCCGCAAACATAATAAATCCCTGGAAATATTGGATCTTTTCCCCCTTTGAGTCCCCGTCCACCTAGAATTTGGTAATTGTCATGGCAATTGCTGGAACCCACAAAATAATTGTCATATCTTGTCTTATTTCTTCTAATGCACAACCTTCCCTGTTGGGGCCAATCCAGAGTCATAGCTGCATTTGTCTTTTTCTTGTCATGATTGTCTTCCTCAAACGCCCAAAGAGGTGTTTTTGTCTCTTCTATCACTTTTCTTTGAAATTTCACTCTTCTCTCTTCAACCATTTCTAAAAATACCTTTTCTTCCTTCTTTAACTCACAGGTAAGGTTGTACCTAATTATACTATCTACTGTTAAAATCTTATCTTGTAAGAAATATTCACCAAACGTCTTTCCCTCTTTTATTTTGTTAAGCTCGGGAACTACAGAAACCTTTGCAAAAATCTTATTTATGTCAGTGTAATAATATTCTAATCTACCTGTCTTATAAAATAAACTTGCTAAAACACTACGGGGCCGATTCCGATCTCGGTCGGAGGCGCACCCAATACCATTCGGTCGGGAAAAAAGCCATGCGAAAGCCTGTTTCCCGACCGATCCGTACAGCACACCGAACGAGCAAGTACGATGCGCACAACAGCAAAAAATCCGGCCGAGCCGTACTCACCCAAACCAGGTCCTGTTCTCCGACCGAGGCGAATCCGGAAACGCCGAATCGAGTCGCACGGAAGGAAAAATGCAGCCCCGTCCGGCCGGACAAGTACGATGCGCTTCCCGTACGCGCCGAACCCGTCGCTACGCACGGCACGTTAAAGCATCCGGGAGAGGCGCACATAAGCTCCGAATCGCGCCACAACACGATCCACGGCTACGAGACGAACACGGCACCGACGAGGACGACGCGCAGCGACGAGGACGAAGCAAAGCGACGAGGACGACGCGAAGCAACGAGAAGGACGAACGACACGAACCAACCATGAATCCCTTCGTCCCGATCATACCAATATTCTACATCTACTACCGGAACAGGCACGGACGCGTACGGCGCAGAAGGTAAGCCAGACACCAACCACAAAACACATACAACACGTACACGAAACATCACACACATACACGGGGATGCTGAATATACTTACACCAGCAACAGCAGCACCATAGGGGCGGGATGCCCATCACCAATGCCACATATGCACACAGGGGCCTGAATGCGCACCACCACCCCTACCCAGGGGGGCTAGATGCCTACCACTACTACCACCCTTAGCCAGGGGGCTGGATGCCTACCACTACTACCACCCTTAGCCAGGGGGCTGGATGCCTACCACTACTACCACCCTTAGCCAGGGGGCTGGATGCCTACCACTACTACCACCCTTAGCCGGGGGGCTGGATGCCTACCACTACTACCACCCTTAGCCAGGGGGGCAGGATGCCTACCACTACTACCACCCTTAGCCAGGGGGGCAGGATGCCTACCACTACTACCACCCACACCCAGGGGGCTGGATGCCTACCACTACTACCACCCACACCCAGGGGGCTGGATGCCTACCACTACTACCACCCTTAGCCAGGGGGGCTGGATGCCTACCACTACTACCACCCTTAGCCAGGGGGGCAGGATGCCTACCACTACTACCACCCACACCCAGGGGGCTGGATGCCTACCACTACTACCACCCACACCCAGGGGGGCTGGATGCCTACCACTACTACCACCCTTAGCCAGGGGGCTGGATGCCTACCACTACTACCACCCTTAGCCAGGGGGCTGGATGCCTACCACTACTACCACCCTTAGCCAGGGGGCAGGATGCCTACCACTACTACCACCCTTAGCCAGGGGGCAGGATGCCTACCACTACTACCACCCACACCCAGGGGGGCTGGATGCCTACCACTACTACCACCCACACCCAGGGGGGCTGGATGCCTACCACTACTACCACCCACACCCAGGGGGGCTGGATGCCTACCACTACTACCACCCTTAGCCAGGGGGGCTGGATGCCTACCACTACTACCACCCACACCCAGGGGGGGCAGGATGCCTACCACTACTACCACCCACACCCAGGGGGGGCAGGATGCCTACCACTACTACCACCCACACCCAGGGGGGGCTGGATGCCTACCACTACTACCACCCACACCCAGGGGGGGCTGGATGCCTACCACTACTACCACCCACACCCAGGGGGCTGGATGCCTACCACTACTACCACCCACACCCAGGGGGCTGGATGCCTACCACTACTACCACCCACACCCAGGGGGGCAGGATGCCTACCACTACTACCACCCACACCCAGGGGGCTGGATGCCTACCACTACTACCACCCACACCCAGGGGGCTGGATGCCTACCACTACTACCACCCTTAGCCAGGGGGGCTGGATGCCTACCACTACTACCACCCTTAGCCAGGGGGCTGGATGCCTACCACTACTACCACCCTTAGCCAGGGGGGGCAGGATGCCTACCACTACTACCACCCTTAGCCAGGGGGGGCAGGATGCCTACCACTACTACCACCCACACCCAGGGGGGGCTGGATGCCTACCACTACTACCACCCACACCCAGGGGGGGCTGGATGCCTACTACTACTACCACCCCCACTCATAGGATGGACAATGCATGACACAACAAGCACACCACAACCTAGGGAATGCAAGATAAAGACATCCCCCACCACCATGACAAGCGTGTGTAGGCTGTGTCAAATGCCTACAACACCGAACATGACTTTGAACATACAATGTGACCCCCTAGCACATGTGCCACACATATATGTGTGTGGCACCCACAATGCAAGCAGCCCATGACCATTGTGGCAATGGGGCCTAAACCCCCATCATCACAGTGACCAAAAGGTAAGTGTGGGGTCCATAGCCGAAGCACATTTTGACCATTGTGGCAATGGGGTCTAAACCCCCATCATCACAGTGACCAAAAGGCAAGTGTGGGGTCCATAGCTGAAGCACATTTTGACCATTGTGGCAATGGGGTCTAAACCCCATCATCACAGTGACCAAAAGGCAAGTGTGGGGTCCATAGCTGAAGCACATTTTGACCATTGTGGCAATGGGGTCTAAACCCCCATCATCACAGTGACCAAAAGGCAAGTGTGGGGTCCATAGCTGAAGCACATTTTGACCATTGTGGCAATGGGGTCTAAACCCCCATCATCACAGTGACCAAAAGGCAAGTGTGGGGTCCATAGCCGAAGCACATTCTGACCATTGTGGCAATGGGGTCTAAACCCCCATCATCACAGTGACCAAAAGGCAAGTGTGGGGTCCATAGCAGAAGCACATTTTGACCATTGTGGCAATGGGGTCTACACCCTCATCATCACAGTGACCAAAAGGTAATTGTTGACAAAGAAAGAGCTGCAACTGCCAAACTGCATGGATCATTCCTGGTCACAGAACCAAAAACTCATCTGTGGCAAAGTAGTGTATGTGTCCCATTGCAACATAAATTGGGGGAGCCAAATACTGCAGTGCAAATGAAACATTCCTTTGGCCATGTGCAGACAAACAACACCCATGGGGGCTGAGACCGTCAACAGTCATCAATGACACAATGACAGAAGTGACCATCAGAATGCAGAACCACATATTTGCACCAATGGGCACACAAATGCAGATATCCTGTGGAGACAGCAGATGTGAGGTGAACAGATACCATACCATGGCAGCAATGGGACACACAAACCATGATCACTGTGCTGACCGATGACCTAGGAGTCCCAGGGACAGCAGGGGAAACACACCAAACAACATACAGCCAATGGCACACCCAAGATATGCCAATGCAGTGGTGCAGATGCACAAACACAAACAGGCAGACCAACACTGTCATCATACACAGCAGGTGAGGGGTGGGGGTGCCAGTGTCCCCAGGCAACCACACAACACATGAGGAGAGCTGAATACCAATCATACAGATGTGCATACACTGCCACACTAAGGTAACTCATGGATCCAAATCCCCTATGTGGGCAAGCAGGCATTGTCAGATGAGAGGGAGCACAAAACACACATGTCACACAGGCACGTAGGAACAACAACTGACACAGCAAGACACAGACACACCACAGCACCACCCCCAGGGCCCCCACAATGTGGTGACCCTGGGCTGAATAAAAATCCCACTGTGATGACAAAGCTAAATGTCGTTCACACTGTGAACCACAGTCAGGTGTCCTGAGCAACAAACTACCATCACACCTACACAAGCACAAATCAATCAGCATGGCCAGTAAGCCAAGGCCAACATGGAGGCAGGGGACTAGCTGGGCAACAACTCCCATCTGCACACACTCAAGACCACACCCCTCGACCTCTAACAATGTGCAGCAGTGAAGTACACATGCACTGGTGACATTGCACATGCACCCATGACTATTCCAGGGTGGTGGGTGGGAACCAAGGTGCAGGAACACATCACAC
This sequence comes from Calotriton arnoldi, assembly GCA_963921515.1. NCBI lineage: Eukaryota > Metazoa > Chordata > Amphibia > Caudata > Salamandridae > Calotriton > Calotriton arnoldi. The sequence continues at coordinate 1,991,344 of CAWUFW010000476.1, read as the reverse complement.
ATGGCCACTCAACAAGACTCCTGAATGTCTGACACACTGCACACTACGCTGTACATGGACATGACGGCGATACCACACCAACCAATGGGATCCCAGCCACAGTCACACACCAATGAAGAAGCCAAGGTCACCCACAAAGAACACACATAGACAACAACCAACATTGCAGCCCGGACCCTGAGGAGTGCCAGCAGTCACACACACAACGTGTCACAATCACTGAAAGATAACACGAACTGAAAATCACATGACAGGGGCAAACAACAAGTGCCAAGGGGAAACCTGACTGTGACCCATCTGCGTCTGCACACAAACTCAGCCCTGACAGCAAACACACCTATGGGTGACACCCTGATGACCAGTAATGTGCCATGCACCCACATCACAGAGAACACAGGGAGAAGACTTTGGGGGAACATAGCTCAAGTCAGCAAGCATCACAAACAGGTACAACACTAGGGATCACAGCATGCGCAGATAAATGGAAGTGAACACACAGACATGCACATACAACACACACCTTGGGCGCAGGCAATGTCACACGTGTACACACTGCCATGAGGGGACTCCACTCCTGTGTGAGGAAAGCTGTGCCATATGTTGCCTCAGTAGGGCCCCATCATGTCAGCTGAGCACTTGGTCACACAATCAACAATTAGCACCAAATGAGGGCTCCCATCACATCAGCCTGGTCATGGATGTGCCAACGGAATCATCAGCACAGATCCAACACACTTGTATAGCAATGTTGCACTGACTACACGGATGAGTCCTTCCCCATTGATGCCCAAACCTGCATGTCCACTGGAGATGGCAACACGGTCAGGGAAGTAGACAAATGCAACGATGGCAGGCACAACAGATGTGCAGGGGTGGAAGCCACAGATATGAAATTGCTAATGTAAGTAGGAAACCCATTGCCAAATACTGAACACATGACACCCTCAGATGCTGCTATTGATGACATGGATACACCACATGATAGGACACATTCCCCCTGGACCACATGGGTTCCTGCACAGTAACACTTCATAATCATGAGACCAGATATCACCATCACTGCAGCAAGGGCATGGTTAGCAGCACCAACAACATGTACATCTGAAGCATGAGCACTAGAGAAAAGAAAGTTGCTTTATTCAGCATATGTGTTGATTGAAAACGACGTCCAGAAAAAATAGAGCAAAGGCCAATGGCCAGTCCATTGTCAAAGTTCAAACAGGGTGACACTGGCAGATGTCACCCTACGCATGCCTGCACAAAACCAGGGACAATCCACTAGGAGGGGCAACCGGGGGGCAGGCCAGGCACCGCAGGGACAGGATCAGGGCTCACCAGGGGGAGTCAGGGAAGGGGTGGTGGGTGCTGGAGAGCCACTGACAACTGCAGTGGAGGTGTCTGACATGGTGTGTGCCGGCACAACTGGGGGCATGACTCAGATGTCGTGGGTGCCGGCACAACTGCAGTGGACCCTGCAGATGGAGTGGACAGGTCCGCCACTGCAGTGCCCAAGTCAGACAGGGCGGTAGTGGACTCCACTGCAGTGCCTACCTCCAGGGGAGGAGAATGGGGAACAGGCAAGGTGGGTTGGACAGAGGGGAGGACACCCTCACCACATCAGTGGCACAGACAAGCGCAGCGGGGGTGTGGTGCTGGGAGAGCAAGTGGCAGGGGGAGAAGGCCTGATCCTCTTGGGGATGGTATATCTGTGGGTGGGGGAACCTGGGGCAGGGTGTGGTGGGGGCACCTGTGCAGTGGGGGCCTGAGGGATGGAGGACGGAGACCTTGTGCCTGAGCTGCAGGGCGGTGGCGGGGTCTTGCTCTTAGGACTCCGGGGGACTTGCGGGTGGGGGCCTCAGTCCGTCTGCGCCTGGGGGAGGGTGTCCGGGGGCGAGGGGCACACTGCTCCGTGTGGGTGGGCTTCCTCTTCCCCCGGGATGCTGGAGCAGCTTCATCGGTGGGGAAGAGGCCGAGGTCACAGAGGAAGAGCTGCTGTGACTTTGGGGTTGCAGGTGAGGCAAGGGAGGGTGCTTTGGAGGGAGAGGGAACTGAGGACTGCGCAGTGCATGTGGATGCGTGTGTGTGTTCCAGGGCCCCATCCCCTGTGAGTCTGGCTTCAGTCCCCTGAATGTGCGTGCGTGTGCGTTTTGTCATTGGCGTGTGTGTCAGTGTGCTGGATGTGTGTGTGCTGGTGTGTGCCTGTGCCGGTGTGTGTGTGCTTGGGATGGGTAAGGTGCTGGGGAGTGTGGATGGAGCAGAGGCAGGAGGGGTGAGGGACCGTTTGAGGAGGGACACTGCTGCCGTCAGGGAGGAGTCCATGGACCTATTGCCCCTCTGTAGGTCAGACATGCCCGATGAGATGCCCTCCATGAACGACACCAGCGGAGTCAACAGCGCGGTGTGCGCATGGAGGACACTCAGCATGGCTGTCTGCCCTACATGGAGCTGGCGAAGGAGGTACACAGACTCCTCACTCAGGGCAGCAGGGGACACAGGGGCAGGGGGTGCGGTGCCTGGCCCAAAGGAAACACGCTCCCGGACATGGGAGCCTCCACGGACCTGGGGAATGGGAGCCGATGGGAGGGCGGTGGTGGTGCTGGTGGTGGCGGGGACAGCAACACTAGCTGGGGTGTGGTGGCTGCTGACACCCGCCTCCACAAGGGAGTCATCCTCCGAGTTGCTCTGGTCCTCAGCTGAGGTGGATGCTGCTGAGGACTCCTCGGTGTGGCTCCCCTCGCCCTCCGTGCCACTGGGTCCCTCCGACCACTCCTCGGCTGCTGACCCAGTCTGGCTCTCTGGCTCCTCCTGGTCCGTGGAGCTGTCCCCTTCCGTGGCCGTGGATGTATCTGCAAACAATGGGGATACAGACAGACATCAGTCACCTGCACATAACGCACACACCACTGTGAGCACAGCACATCACAGAGCAAGCCCTGGCATCATCAGTTGTACATTGCTAAAAGTGCCCTAATTGAACAGGAGAAGTCAATTGTCAGTCTGATGCCAAGCATGGCACTCACATCCCACATGGCCTTGCACCCATCTGTCTGGTGTCTGTTGGATTGCAACACCCCAGTGTTGACACATGCACCAAGTACACAGTAGTTGGACAGTGCAGAGGACACGGTGTGGCATGTGGACATGCACACATCACAGCTCTTGCCACTGAGTCAGTACAGGTTTCCGGATGAAAGGGATGCCCAGAGTCAAATAGGAAATGCATGTGATGCATACCAGCGACAGACACCATGATGCACCCATGTCCTGATAGCCAGCGCCACTATGGTGTGCATGTAGCACATGTCACTCCCCTGCAGGCTCACCAATCAGTAGACACATGCCATGGCGGAGGCATGACTGCAAAGTCATACATCACTGTCTCAGTGATGTATGACTTTGCAGCCAGACAACAACACTCTGCACTGTGTCACAATAGTAGGTCATGGGGAATGCAAGTCCTGGAGCTGCACAAGTGCACATGTACATCCCCCCACAACACATCCTCTTAACCCTCATCTGTCCAGGTCATACCTATTGGACATATGGTAGACCTGTGACACTACCCTCTGAACCTGAGCCCCTCACACTCTGCTGTGCATGGGGAACAGCTGCCTGAACTTCACATTCACATGCCCCAGTCTGCATGGGCAGCTGATCAGACACCTATGTGTCACACAAGTATCGTCTCCTATGGTCACATCTCCAGTGGCATGCTGAGCCCCTACCAAGAAACTCCACAGCAGTCCTGGCGACTAATCCACAGCACACTGACACAGAGGCAGACACCTGAGGGGTCAAATCACTGCGCACAATGTGTCAGCTGATACACGGGAGTGGGAGTACAGAGTGTATTGTATGGCCTGGAGTAGGCATGACTGTCCAGCCCCACATGAATGAGGGATGAGCCCTGGACTGTAGGCAGCTGGCTAAGTATGTGTGACACACGTCATATACATACTCCTGGGGCCCAAACATTGTTCCCACCCGCAGCATGGGTGTGTGCCAGATACCCCAGCCACATGTGGTGGATCAGCTCAGCAATTGGACCACAGATCAAAGTAACACGCTGAATACATGTCAGAATACAGGCATTGTGTAAGCAATGGACCCACCCATGATGCCCACCACAGAGTCAGGGAAACAGATGCTGTCTCCCACCTTGAGTCAAGCAAACTGCAAGGACACAGTCCTAAGTGACAGAATTCCCTGCATGTAAGGGCCACACCTGGGTATCAGATGAGGAGTGGGCAGTGCACAATAGAGGGACATGGCTCCTGGACAACATGACTGCTGTACTGTGGCAGTTTAACCAGGCCCGAGGAGGGCACATAGCATGTTAGACAGAGTACACAGTGCAGTCTTTGACTCACCCCCTCCTTGCTGCTCTCTGGCCTTCAGCTGCCCATCCAGGTCTGGAAAGACCACCGCCAGGATCCTGAGCATGTGGGGGGTCAGGGTCCGTGTTCCGCCCCTCCTGCGAGGAGGCGACAGCTTCAGCTGGACCCGTGCAATCCTCCGGGTCCAGCCCCGAAGGTCCTGCCACCTCTTTTGGCAGTTGCGGATCCGGCGCTTGTAGACCCCCACGGACCGGACAGCCCGGACGATGTCCTTCCATATCTCCTGCTTCCGATGGGCAGAAGCCTGTCAGGATGACAAAGTGATAAGGCCATTACTACACATGCAACATATCCGTGCATGACACAGTTGCATATACATGTCGCAATCACAGGGGCACATGGTGTACACAGGCAGTGCACGGCTGCCCATGGACAGTTTTCCAGAAGTCACTACATGGTATCATTGCATGGGGAGTAAAACCCTGTTCAGAAGCACTGTCACTGCACCATACCTGTCCAGTGCAAGTCACTACACACTATGGGGGGTGACAACTACTCAGTGAGCCTGCTAGCCAGTGGCGTGCAGACTCTCAGCCTTGCTAGTCAGACAAAATGCACATTCAGAAAGGCAGTGCACAGGACACTCACCTGCTCCCCTGGTGTCCCATACAGCTTGCTGTACTGTGGAAGTAGGCTGTCCAGCAGGGCCTGGTTCTCCTCAAGGCTGAAGGCTGGGGCTCTCTCCACAGTACGTGCCATTGCAGGGTCCAGAGGGGCAGAGACAGCAGCAGTGCAGTGGCAGATGTCGTCCTGGAGCATGTAGTGCAGGCAAGTGGGCTCTCAGGGGAATAGCCAGCAATATATATGTGCTGGAGAGGCAGATCCTGTCCCTTGTGTCCAAAGTGATAGGTCCAAGTCGTTTGCATCTTCTGAATCTGGCCAATCCATGGAATAGCAGCACCAAAACACGCCCACAGCATCCTTCAAATCTTCAACTTCATGACATACATGATTTTGCAACATTGTTGTGGGTGACCAACTGAATTCCCAGCAACCGACTCGTTCGAAATTCGAAAACGCGTCCGTTGCCAGGCAAGCCCATTGTCAATGGGTGCGCACCGATCGGTCCATTGCGGTTCAACGCGCACAGGGGTACAACGCGTACCCGCACACATTGAAGGCAATGGGCCGGCCGGAGGCACCGATCGGTCCATTGCGGTACAACGCGCACAGGGGTACAACGCGTACCCGCACACATTGAAGGCAATGGGCCGGCCGGAGGCACTGATCGGTCCATTGCGGTACAACGCGCACAGGGGTACAACGCGTACCCGCACACATTGAAGGCAATGGGCCGGCCGGAGGCACCGATCGGTCCATTGCGGTTACAACGCGCACAGGGGTACAACGCGTACCCGCACACATTGAAGGCAATGGGCCGGCCGGAGGCACCGATCGGTCCATTGCGGTATCAACGCGCACAGGGGTACAACGCGTACCCGCACACATTGAAGGCAATGGGCCGGCCGGAGGCACCGATCGGTCCATTGCGGTACAACGCGCACAGGGGTACAACGCGTACCCGCACACATTGAAGGCAATGGGCCGGCCGGAGGCACCGATCGGTCCATTGCGGTACAACGCGCACAGGGGTACAACGCGTACCCGCACACATTGAAGGCAATGGGCCGGCCGGAGGCACCGATCGGTCCATTGCGGTACAACGCGCACAGGGGTACAACGCGTACCCGCACACATTGAAAGCAATGGGCCGGCCGGAGGCACCGATCGGTCCATTGCGGTTCAACGCATCACTGTACATGTGACTGGCATAGGTCAGCATGCCTGTCTCAGATGGACATATGCCAGCCACAGATAGCTCCCAGGGAGTGAGGGGCACACCTACATCACGACAGCCTGTCCAAACCTTATCATAAGGCATGTAAGGCTGCATTTCCTATTGTGTGTATGTTGGTGTACATGTTGTCCTGTGGGTGTCACCTGTGGGCAGCCACCCCCAGGCTGTGCACGTGTTCATGGGGACAGGATCCTGGGTGTTACGTGTACGTGACCACTGTGATGTGCAACTGTTCATATCTGTGCATGTGTCATGGTCACATTTCACAGTGGTGTTTGTGTATGTCTTGTCACATACCCCGTGAGTCCCATGTGGGACGGTATGTTTGAGCCAGGGTGTCCCAGTGGCACAATAGTGATGGCCCTCCACAGTCTTTGTGCATGTAGTGTTTACAATGTCTCTGATTTCATGTGCACAATGGGAGACAGTCTCCACATCCACGTTGTGTGTGCATGGACTCTGATGTTGTGCGTGTGTGTCACAGACGTCCATGTCTGTCCTGCCATGGCAAGTGTGGCCACTACCTGTGGGGGTCATGTTTGTTTTGCTGTGGTGTACACATGATACTCCAGGTGATGCCAGTGTCCATGTGGCATTACAGGGTCCCTGGGAATGTGCCTGTCGTTGAGCTGTGGTGCCTGGGGCACATCTGTCCTCACATGTCACTGTGGGGGTAACTGTGACACGGCATCATGATATCCAATGGGCCAACCTGGGACAAATTGATGCCACCTGTAGGACCGTGTTGACAGATGTTGGCCATGTATGTACCATACATGTCCTTCCGGTACTGCACACTTCATGTAGTTGTGCCTCATGATGATGTATGTTGGGATCTTGAGTGTGTTCAATGCCGCATATGTGGGGTGACTGACGATCTTGCTTACTTCTCCTCTGCACTGCAGGGCTCCTGCTGTCCATCGGCCATTCCCAGACCTGGCAACGATGGTGGAACGGGACAGCATCCGACGGTACCGCTTCACCAGGCAGCTGATTGAGGATTTGGCAGTGCAGTTGTCCCCACATTTGCAGCCTGGCCGGCCGTATCCTACAGCGCTGACCCCCAAGGTGAAGGTGATGGCAGCCCTACACTTCTTTGCCACCGGTACCTTCCAACATACTGTGGCGTCTGCTGGTGGGATGTCACAGACCATGTTCAGCCGTGTGCTCCGCGATGTTTTGGCGGCAATGTTGCTCTTCCTGAACCGGTACATCTATTTCCCTAGACTGCGACGACTCACTGACGTGAAGAGTGACTTTTATGCCCTGGGGAGGATGCCGCATGTCATTGGCTCCATTGATGGGACACATGTGGCTTTGGTACCACCACAGGCCCAGGAGCAGGCCTACAGGAACCGCAAGCACTACCACTCGGTCAATGCACTGGTGGTGTGTCTTGCAGACATGACCATCACACACGTGTGTGCCCGTTTCCCTGGTTCAGCACACGATGCCTTTGTGATGAGGAGTAGTCGCATCCCCAGGATGATGGCACAGATGCAGAACCAGCGTGCCTGGCTTGTCGGTGTGTACTGACTTTGTGCCATTGTGTGTGATCTGATCTGTAGTATTCCGCCCACTTTTCCAAGTCAGCTGATGTGCACTTGTCTGTCCGTAGGTGACTCTGGATACCCCAACATGCCGTGGTTGCTGACACCCCTCAGGAACCCTGTGACACCTGCCCAGATGCGCTACAATGAGGCACATGGTCGGACCAGGAGAGTGATTGAGCGGACCTTTGGTCTCCTGAAGAGCCGCTTCCGCTGCCTGGACAAGACCGGAGGGTCCCTCCCATATGCCCCTGCGAAAGTGTGCAAGATTATCATCGTCTGCTGCATGCTACACAACCTGGCAGTGCGGAAGGAGTTGCCTCTCATCCAGGATGACGATGACCAACATCCGCCACCTGTGGAGGATCCTGGCCTGGACCACGATGCCAGTGACGATGATGATGATGATGGTGATGGTGATGTCCGCACACAGCTCATCACCAACTTCTTTAGCTGAATGTGAGTATCCTGAGGTGTCATGTGAATGATGTGAGTTGGCATGATGTGTGGGTGGGGCTCTGGCGCTGTTGGAGTGTGTCCATGGGCTACTTGACTGGATGTGTGTTGCGATGTGTGGTTACAGGTGGGCTGTACTCCCCAACAGTGTTGACATGCTAACTTGGTTCTGGGTGGGTATCTTGTAACATGTATTGTGCATGAGTTTTGCTGTTCTGTCCTGTACTGCATTGCTTTTGACTGTGTGTCATTTCTGTCCTTCACAGGGTACTTTCAGATTCGTTTGGTCAACTGTGTCCACCGACGACGTGATTGCACATCCAGGCTGGTAGCTGTTGTGTCCCTACAGGTGATGTGCGCCACACCCATGGACTTCCTTCCGTCTACAGTTGTTGACTGTGTGCCCGCTACCAGGTGGGGTTACCTTGCATCTGTAGTGGTTACGGCATGTTGCTACTGTGTAATAAACCTGTGCTTCACTTAGTGATGTGCGTTGTCTGTGGTCACACATTTGACTGCCATTTGCTTACTGCACCTGTGGGCTACTTGACTACAACTGGGAATGGGTGTGGTGTCTGTGCATTGCACCGTCTTCCCTGGCAACATCAGTGTAGGCAATGAGTCAGATGGCCTAGGTGTGTATGTGTTGTGTAGCCCTGGTGGTGTGTCTCCCTCATATGTGTCACGTTGCCTTTACTCACATGCCTGTGTTGTCCTTGCTGTTGCAGTTCGCATACACAGTGTAATTTTGCAGTTCATCATCCCCATAACAGCACCCACGTTGGAATCACGACAGAGGCAAGTATGGTGTATTAGTGTGTTTATTGTGATACATTTGTGTTAATAGTGCATAGGATGGGTTGTGCTGTACATGAATCTTGCAATCCCAAGTTCCTAGGTGAATTGAAAGTCCGGGTAGACAGGATCCCCAGTATCGGGGCCACAGTTGTCTGACACATTGGTCCAACTTGTACTCCCCATGCAATGTGTGGGAGTAGTGTTGCCGTCAACAGGGTGAACAGTCTGTGCACAAAGGCGAACATCCAGAACAGGTTCAGGCTTCCTGGGAGTTGCGCTTGGCCATCGGCCTCTCACTTTCCCCTCCTCGGACGACCCCTCTTCTTGGGGGGGGCCCTCAAGTGCAGGCTGCTGCGGTGCAGGGGACTCTCCGCCAGAGTCCTCCTCCCTCCCTGTGGCAGTTGCAGTTTGTTCGGTACCAGATGTTGTTGGCACACAGGGAGGTGTGGACTGGTTGCTGTTCATCTGGCGGAGGCATTGTAAAATGTCCCTGTGCACCGCCGTCATCTCATGCAGTACATCCCACTTGGACTCCACGCGGGACATGTGTGAGTCCACACGTGACATGTGTGACTCCACGTGGGACATGTGGGAGTCCAAGCGGGCATGATGGGCAGCCTGCTGCTGTTTGATGTCTCTGAGGATCCCCACTACCTGGCTGAGCTCTCCGGTGCTGGACTGGTACGCATCAGCTATGCGTACCAGTTGTGGGTCTTCATGCACACCAGCAACGTCTGCAAGCAGCGACCTCTGTCTCCCACCCCTCCCACCACCCCTGCTGACATGTGCAGTGTGTGCAGTTGCACGCACAGATAACCCTGGTCCACCTTGGGGGTTGGTGGTGGTGGTGGTGTCCATGGCCCCAGGTTGGTCCAGGGTCACTGCGCTGGTGTTGCTCCTTATTCTGTCCATGTCGGCAGGGATGGTATTCGTGGTGACAGTCGTTGTAGGGGTGGGTGCAGGGAGTGCAGCTGGTGGTCCTGCTGGTGCTGCAGCTGGTGGTCCTGCTGGTGCTGCATGTTGACTTGCACCGGATGTGCCAGGTTGTTCATCGTCCGAGGAGGACAGAGGCTGTATGACGCCAGTGAGCTCGGCATCCTCTTGAGCCTGGGACTGGGACTCCTCAGCGTCTGCTGCTGTGTCCCCATCATCACCTGTTTTTGGGAGACACAAACAATGTATGTCATGTTTCTGCAGGCATCAGTGGTTGACACACATGACAGTTGTGACTGTGCCTCTGGGTGCGGGCCTGTACATTGCATTGTCCTAAGTCGTCACAGTCAGGGGTTGATATTGGTGTGGCACATTGTCCTGCATTATTTGGGCATTTCTATGTATTTTCTGGGGTGTGAACATGGTCTGCATTGCTTGTGTTTGGTTGACAGCCAGACCTCCTTCCCACCCAGCCAGCCAGTCAGTTATCCCACCATGGAACGTGCTTGCATTGCAGGGAGTGGAAGTTGTCTCTCAGGATGTCAGTCAGTGGTGTCCTGCTGTTTGTTGGTGCACAGTTGGCAGCAGGGCCTTGTGCTCCCCACAGCAGTAGCCAGTGTCAGCCATCTTGTGAGTCCTTCTCCACCCCCTGTGATGTGAGCATGGTTCAGGGTGGTGTTGATGGGACAGTTGTGGGGGTGAGCTATGTCTGTGACTACGACTCCCATCATGCTATTGCCTCCTCCCCCTTCCCAGCATGCCCATGCTTCCTTCCTTTTGACTCTGCTTCCCTGTGGGGTGGGCTGGCTGTGCTGACAGGATGGCTGGGAGTGTTGTCCTGGCAGTTGTTTGGCTAAGAGTCCCAAGAGTGTCCCTGTGCTTCACACAACATAACCCAGGGTGGTGGTGCTTTGTGGGATCTTGTGTTAGGATGGAGGGCATTGCATTCTACCAGGTGGGTACTGTGGAGTTTGTGTTGGGGAGGGTGTGAGGGGAGGTGCTGGTGACTATAGTCAGTGCTGCAAGTCCCCCTTCCCACCCAGCCAGCCAGATATCCCACCATGGAACGTGCTTGCATGCAGGGAGTGGAAGTTGTCTCTCAGGATGTCAGTCAGTGGTGTCCTGCTGTTTGTTGGTGCACAGTTGGCAGCAGGGCCTTGTGCTCCCCACAGCAGTAGCCAGTGTCAGCCATCTTGTGAGTCCTTCTCCACTCCCTGTGATGTGAGCATGGTTCAGGGTGGTGTTGATGGGCCAGTTGTGAGGCTGAGCAATGTCTGTGACTACGACTCCCATCATGCTATTGCCTCCACCCCCTTCCCAGCATGCCCATGCTTCCTTCCTTTTGACTCTGCTTCCCTGTGGGGTGGGCTGGCTGTGCTGACAGGATGGCTGGGAGTGTTGTCCTGGAAGTTGTTTGGCTAAGAGTCCCAAGAGTGTCCCTGTGCTTCACACAACATAACCCAGGGTGGTGGTGCTTTGTGGGATCTTGTGTTAGGATGGAGGGCATTGCATTCTACCAGGTGGGTACTGTGGAGTTTGTGTTGGGGAGGGTGTGAGGGGAGGTGCTGGTGACTATAGTCAGTGCTGCAAGTCCCCCTTCCCACCCAGCCAGCCAGATATCCCACCATGGAACGTGCTTGCATTGCAGGGAGTGGAAGTTGTCTCTCAGGATGTCAGTCAGTGGTGTCCTGCTGTTTGTTGGTGCACAGTTGGCAGCAGGGCCTTGTGCTCCCCACAGCAGTAGCCAGTGTCAGCCATCTTGTGAGTCCTTCTCCACTCCCTGTGATGTGAGCATGGTTCAGGGTGGTGTTGATGGGCCAGTTGTGAGGCTGAGCAATGTCTGTGACTACGACTCCCATCATGCTATTGCCTCCACCCCCTTCCCAGCATGCCCATGCTTCCTTCCTTTTGACTCTGCTTCCCTGTGGGGTGGGCTGGCTGTGCTGACAGGATGGCTGGGAGTGTTGTCCTGGCAGTTGTTTGGCTAAGAGTCCCAAGAGTGTCCCTGTGCTTCACACAACATAACCCAGGGTGGTGGTGCTTTGTGGGATCTTGTGTTAGGATGGAGGGCAATGCATTCTACCAGGTGGGTACTGTGGAGTTTGTGTTGGGGAGGGTGTGAGGGGAGGTGCTGGTGACTATAGTCAGTGCTGCAAGTCCCCCTTCCCACCCAGCCAGCCAGATATCCCACCATGGAACGTGCTTGCATTGCAGGGAGTGGAAGTTGTCTCTCAGGATGTCAGTCAGTGGTGTCCTGCTGTTTGTTGGTGCACAGTTGGCAGCAGGGCCTTGTGCTCCCCACAGCAGTAGCCAGTGTCAGCCATCTTGTGAGTCCTTCTCCACTCCCTGTGATGTGCGCATGGTTCATGGTGGTGTTGATGGGACAGTTTTGGGGCGGGCAATATGTGTGACTGCGACTCCCATGATGCTATTGGCTACACTGACTTGGCCAGCATACACAGAATTCCTTCCTTTGAGTGGTCTTCACTGTGTGTTGGTGTTGTTGTGGTGGCTACATGTGTGGATGTGTTTGTTAGTTCTATTTGTGCCACTGCCTAGCTGTAGTTGTGGTTGTGTTTGTACATGTGTTGGCACAGTTGGATGTGACTTTTTGACGGCATGTGTTGTGTTTCTCTGACTGACATACACATTTTGGGATGATTCTGTTCTGGTTGCTGTGTGATTGCTATGAGTGCATGGTTTGACTCTCCCCTTGACAGTGATGTGTGTGTGTTTTGTGGCAGTATATTGTGTACATTTGTTGTGTACTCACCAGGCTCTGGGATGTCCTCTAGTCCATATATGCTCACTGGCGGTAGGATGGCCCGCACCTTCTCCTCCCAGGGCCTGAGGTATATTGGCTTGGCAGGAGGGCCACTGCCGGTGTGTTGGCTGTTGATGTAGTCTTGCTTCAGCAGTTTCCGTACCCTCCTGCGCACGTCATACCACCTGTTCTGGATGTCGGTCTTTGTGTGCCGACATGGTGATTGGGCGTTCACCCTGTTGATGATCCTCTCCCACATCTTGGTTTTCTGCGACATGGGGGTCTGTTGGACCAATGTGCCAAACAGCTGTGGCTCTACCCTGAGGATCTCGTCTACCAGGACTTCCAATTCACAATCTAGGAACTTGTGATTCTTCTTGGGGGGCATGGTGATGGGTGGTGATGGTGAGTGATGTGTGTGTTGGTGTGCAGGTGAGGGTGTGTGAGTGTGTGTTTTGCTGGGTGTATGTGAGGTAGGTATTTGTTGTTGTGCTGCTGGTGTGTGGCTTGTGTGAGGGATGAGCTGTGGGTGTGTGGTTGCTTTCTCTTGGGTGCTGGCAGTGGAATGGCATTTGCAAAGGCTCATGGTAGTGATTTGTGTCCTTTATATAGGTGGAGTTGTGGGTGTGTCTTTGTTCTCTGTCCCCACCCCCCAGTATTTATTGGCTTGGTAATTGCTTGTTTGGCCTTTTTTGGGTGATTTTTCCTTTGTGTTGTTTGTGTATGTTGGAAACGTTCTTGTGACCGAGTCGGACCCTGCATTGGTCTCGTACGGTGTTTTCCGTTTCGTTCACGCTGTGTTTGTGCAGTTTTCTATGCTGCGTACGCGTCGGTCACGGTGTTTTGTGTTGCTTCGGCTCGGTTTTGTATGCGTGTCGGTCGTACGGCTTGTCCTCCGTCCGACTCGGTCGTGGTTTCGCGCCTTGCATCGTACTTTGCGGTTTGGAGTTGGCGGGTACGTTTCGGTCGGATTTGTTCCGGGTGCGTGTCGGTCGGTTGGATTCGCGTGTTTTCCGGCCGGATTGCTATTTTCCGTGCGGCTCGGTCGGTCGACTTGGTTTCCTTACGTGTCGGTCGGATTTTTCGCGGCTTGCATCGTACTTGGCGTGTCGGGCGCCACGGGTACGTGTCGGTCGGTAATTTTTCCGGATCCGAGTCGGTCGGTGCTTTTTCCGGCCCGAATCGGAATCGGCCCCTACATGTTATTCCATATGTCAAAGGGAGGTGATGATAAGTCACACCCTCTGCTACAGATGCAGGCAACTGCATACAAACATAGCAATCTCTTACATCCATTGTTTCTACATACTCATACAGTAATTTAGTAAAGACATTTTTTGAAAAATCTGTTATTGATTTGTCCTTATGTAATTCTGCACTACTCTTTAAAATAACTGGCTCTTGAGTGTTAGCTCCTTTTTCTTTCTCAGTGTTATTAGACTTTTCCACTACAGCTAAACTAATTGGAATAGTTATTGCTAAAACCACCCATACTGTTATTAATAAACCTGTACAAAAACAGCACATCTTGCACCATCTACTTAAAAACTCACATCTACACTTTCTATCTCTAGTATTCTCCATTTTGTCTTCTAACCTTATTTATTTGTTTTCTAGAAAATTGTGTCACTACACCTCAGAAATGACTTGCTTGCCACTCTGTACTTCCAATATTTTGTCTTTGCTTGGTACTTTCTTTTAATTCTTTCTCAGAATTCTTTCTCTGTCACATCCGGTAACTTCGTCAGTTCAATATTTTGTCAAATCCGGTAAAACTATCTAAATTTCTTCAGGTTTGTTGCTTCAGGTTTGTTGCACTTCACTTTCTCCCATCAGGTTTCTTTGTTCTGGGTTTTCGTGAGTGTTCAATTCTTCTTTGTGACTAGTCAAAGCACGATACAACCATTCAGGCGATCTATACTTTTGATTTACTTTCTTTATTCTTTTCGTTTTCTGCAAGTGTTTTCCACCTTGTTTTTCTTGCTCTTTTTGGCTTGTTATTTCATTCACTTGTTCAGCACTTTTCCCATCCAACCTTATGATTCTGTATCTTAATTTTCTTACTCCGTTGGGCCAATTGTCTCCTTTTCTTGGCCTTTTTGCTTCACTTCCTTTTTCCTCTCTTTCTGTTTTCCAATTTCTTTTTCTTGTCTCTAGTTTTTCATTTCTTTCTTCTCCACTTTCTTCAGACTCTGTTTAAATTTTTTCGTTATTTCCTCTTATTTTGAAACTTATAATTTCATTTTCTTCTACTTGTGGTTCTTTTCTTATCTTCCTTCGTTCACCTATTTCTGTCCCTGCTCGAGGTTCTTCCGAATTTGTGTCAGTCTGTCTATCTGCTCCTAAATTTCCCTGTTCTTGTGTTTGACTATCTGTCCCTACTGCTCCTCGGGGTTTTTGCGATTTTTCTAGCTTTTTGTTTGAAACTCTCCCTTCTTCATCTATTAATATTATCTCCGAAGGAATTTTACCACAACTTGTACTTGGTTGCTCACTGTCACTATCTTCTGGCTCAGTTTCTTCTCTTATGCTTTCAAAATTCCAATTTCTTCACAATCCGAATGCTCTGTATCTGATTCTGAACTGGTGTCAGATATTTCCAGATGTCGACTTACAGGTCGATCTTCAAATTCTGGAACTTCAGCTTTTTCTTCTATTTCCTCTTCTATCGTTGCACTTGTAGTTGGGTCTTCCAGATGTCGACTTACAGGTCGATCGTCAGGTTCTGGCACCCTGTTTGTTTCTTCTTCTCTTTCTGATGCTGAACTGTTATCTGATATTTCCAGATGCCGACTCACATGTCGCTCTTTAGGTTCTGGAACTCTGATGGTGTGGCTGGCATGTACCCAATGTTTCACTCCTGCACACTTGACTGCAGTGGTCGTCACCAGGATCACTTGTCGTGGTTCGTCCCAGCGAGGAACCAAACAGTTTCTTCTCCGGTGGACTTTTATTCGAACCCAATCTCCTGGATTCAAGTCGTGAGCTGGTTTTCTTTCAAGAGTGGTCGCATCCGGTCCAACCTGATGAAACACAGAACGCACCACATCAGCCAATCCTTTGCAATAATCCAGCACTAGATCATCAGTTATAGTCAGTAGCTTGTTGACAGGTACTTGTGCTTGTCTCATTGCTCGTCCCATGATTATTTCATGTGGACTGAGTCCAGTTTTCCTTTCCGGAATACTTCTGATTGTCATCAGAACTAATGGCAAAGCATCTGGCCATTTGAGTCCTGTAGCTTGACACATTTTTCCTAACCTGTTCTTGATCGTTCCATTCACTTGCTCTACTATTCCAGAAGCCTCTGGTCTGTATGCACAATGCAGTTTCTGTTTAATACTAAGTGCTTCACAAATCAGTTTAACTAATTCATTTTGGAAATGTGTTCCTCTATCTGTTTCAATCGTGACTGGAAAACCATACCTAGGAATGAATTCTCGCAGCAAAAGTTTTGCTACCGTGATACTATCATTCCTTCTTGTTGGATATGCCTCCACTCAACGGGAAAACAAACAGATGACCACTAGAACATACCTCAATCTGCTGCAAGGTGGCATTTCAATAAAATCCATTTGCATTCTAGTGAAAGGACCCCCTTCTCGTCCTATTCTTCCTAGACTCACTACTGTCTTCCTTCCTGGATTTAACTGTTGACAAATAAGACATCTTTGACAAAGACTCTCAGCTATGGCTCTGAATTTTGGATTGTACCATGTTTGTCTATAAAGTCTGATCATTGAATCTCTCCCAATATGGGCTTGCCCATGGTACATCCGTGCCATGTCAGAAATCATGCTATGAGGCATAACTGGTCTCTCATCCCTGTAAACCCATACATCAGTTTCTTCATGTTTTCTACATCCTGCTTTTAGCCAAGTATCTTTTTCTTCATCCTCTGCAGCTTCTTGTAACTGTCTCACCTCATCCCATGTTTCAATAGAGTTAGTAAAAAGCAAAGGACAAGAAATATGCTCTCTTTCGCGACATTTATTCAAAGAAACCACATTCTTTGCACAGTACTGTGCCATTTCGTCAGCATATTTATTACCAACAGTAATGTAGTCTTCCCCATTTTTATGTGCATTGCACTTTACAACAGCGATCTGTTTAGGCAGCTGTATCGCCTGAAGCAGCTTTTTCACAAAATCTCCATTTCTGATGGGCGTTCCTGCAGACGTCAAGAAACCCCTTTGTGACCAAATCTGACCAAAATCATGCACGACCCCAAAGCCGTACTGGCTATCTGTCACAATCGTAACCCGTACATTTCTTCCCAACTTACATGCTTGAATCAGAGCTACTAATTCTGCAACTTGGGCAGACCGTATACCTTTCAGACAAGATGCTTCCAATACAGTTGCTACTGTGCAAACTGCATATGCTGCACTTAGAACTCCATCACTCGTTCTCAAACATGAGCCATCCACAAACAGAATATAATCTGATTCTTTCAAAGGCTCATCTCGGATGTCAGCTCTTGGTTTTGTACAGTATTCGAGCACATTCAGACAATCGTGATCTACTTCATCCATTTCAATCACATTCTCTTCATCTGGCAATGATGTTGAAGGATTCACATTCATACATCTGTCAATGGTCACATTATCTGCACTCAAAATTACCTTTTCATACCTAGTCAGCCGACTATGTGTCATGTATTGGGTTTTCGTTCTTGTCAAAAGAATTTCCACAGAATGGGGAACATACACTCTCAATGGATACCCCATCACTATACCTTCACTCTGTTCCAGACTCACACAAGTAGCAGCAACTGCTTTCAAACATCCAGGCAACGCTTTCGCTACAGGGTTTAAAACAGCTGAAAAATATGCAATTGGTCTTTTCATAGTTCCATGTCTCTGCACCAAAACTGAAAATGCACATCCATCTCTTTCACTGCAATACAGCTCAAAATCTTTCTCATAGTCAGGCATTCCCAATGCTGGAGCCTCACACAATTTCTTTTTCAACTCTCTGAATGCTTTCATTTCTTCATCATTCATTTCAAAAGGATCTTTAACATCCTTCTTTGTCAGTTTCTGCAATGGTTTAGCAATCAGTGAAAAACCGCTTATCCATTGTCGACAATATCCAACCATTCCCAAAAACATTCTTACATCTCTTTGTGTCATTGGAGCTCTCATTCCTTGAATCATTTTTATTCTTTCAGTCGTTATCTTTCGCACTCCTTTCTCAATTTTATGCCCTAAATACTGGACTTCTTGTTGACAAAACTGCAATTTTGAAGGGGACACTTTATGTCCTCTTTTTGCTAAATGATTCAGCAAAGCAATTGTATCATTGACACATGCTTCTTTCGTTTTTGATGCCACCAGTAGGTCATCAATATACTGAACCATTACTGACTTTTCTGGCATTCTTAGATCTTCCAATGATTTCTTTAGGATCTGATTAAAGATTGAGGGACTTTCTGTATACCCTTGAGGAATTCGGCACCATGCCAAAATACGCTCTCCAAACCTAAACGCAAATATTGGCTGGCTATCTGGATGCAATGGAATAGAGAAAAATGCATGACATAAATCAATTACTGTGTACCATTCTGCTTCACGTGGAATCTGGTATAGAATCACAGCAGGGTTCGGTACTATTGGGCAACAAGGCACAACAATTTTGTTTACTTTTCTCAAATCCTGTACAATTCTATATGTTCCGTTTGGCTTTTTCAGTCCCATTATTGGCGAATTACATGGACTGCTCATGATTTCTTTTAGAATCCCTTGTTCAATCATTTTATTTATTACTGGCGTTATTCCTTCAATTATTTCTGGAGTCAATTTATACTGGGGCGTATTTGGGTAACTCGTTCCTTCTTTTACTGTTATTTTAACGGGATCTACTCCTTTCATTAATCCTACATCTTCTCCTGTAAAGTCCCACACTTCTTCTTTCACTGTCCTTTTCAACTCAATTGGGATTTTCTCTGCATCAAAAACAGGAAACAAACCATTTACTTCTGGTTCTAAATTCACCATTGTCATTTTATACAGCACATCCTCATCTGGGGTCTGAAATGCAATTCCATCTGGGGTACAATAAATTGTGCAGTTCATTTTGCACAATAAATCGCGTCCTAAAAGGTTCACAGGACTACAATCACATACCACAAATCGGTGCATTTCACTAAATGGACCAATTCTTACCTTTACTAATCTAGTAAGAGGCGTTTTAATTTGCTGATTGGAAACTCCAACCACTTGGATATGTTCACCTGAGAGAGGAAGGTTTGGAATTTCCACTGACCTAACAGTAGAACGGGTAGCTCCAGTGTCAACAAGGAATGTTACATTTGCACCATTCACTTCTCCATCCACAAATGGACCAGACTGATCTACCTCTAGAGTTGCGCCAAGCACGCACTCTTCCCTCTCTCTTAGGCACCGTCATGAACTTTCATCCATGTCATCCTCATCCTGTCGTAACAAATATTGAGAAATTTCAGCTGCACGCGACAACTGTTTTACCTGTTCTCCTCCGTAGAATCCTGTTTCTGCACTGTATTTCTGTTGGTTAACACTCTTGGGAAGTGGTGGTTGTGGCACCTGACCTTGTTGAGTAACTACCTCACTCTGCACCTGTGAATTTAATGATTGATTTTCCACATTAGGTTTTGGAGGAAATTTACACTCGTTTCTCCAATGTCCTAGCTTTCCGCAGTTGTGGCATGGCCACTTTTTCTTTGCCTCATCTATGCTCATTTGTCCTTTTCCTTTACCTATATTAGGTCGGGATTTAAACTGTCCTGTTTCACTACTAGTATTACTCAATTGAGCTTCTTGCTTCTCTGCAACTTTCACCTGTGCCCACATGGCTTTCTCTTTCAATTTACGCTGTTTACTCTCAATTTCATCACTGCAATACTTAGCATATCTCAAAACTTCATCCACTGTGCTATTCTGCCATCCAATCAAGTGCTGCTTAATCCTTTCACTTATCTCTGGTGTTAATCCATACACAAACCTATATACAAAATGACTCATGTCCTTCTCACTTAGTGTCTCATAACCACTATACTGTTTGAAAACCAACAATAATCTCTCATAGTAGGCGTGCACTAATTCTTTGCTTTCCTGCGTTGTTCTGTCTATTTTTACCCAATCTGTTTCTTTTGGTGGAATTTTATTCTTCAAAAAGGTAACTACTTGATCATACTTCCTCATCACTTCTGGACCTGGCGCTCCTGTTTTAGCATCCCTTGGATATTCTACAGTTGGCCAATCAATAGTGATCTTACATTCTGTCCACAAATCAGCTGGCACTACTATATCAAACAATCCATCTAGATCTATCCACAGCACTTTTGACACCTTAACAAATCTCTCCACTTGTCTGTACCATTCTACTGGTTTCTCTCTCAATTTTGGGAAGTCATTTGTAAATGACAGTATATCTTGTCTGGTCCATGGAACATGCACATAACTACCACCTGGTGTTTCTCTCATCGGGTATTCCCTAGCAACTGGTTCCCTATCTGTCACTGCAAAAGCTAAAGATGCTTTATCTGTTGTTCTCTCATTCCTCTTTGTCCATCTATTTCTCCATCTATCCACATCACCCCATTTTCTCAATAAAACAATTAACTCTTTTATTTGGGTCAGTCTTCCTGATGTGTTCAAATTCTCTATGTCTTTCTCACAAAAATCTACTCTGTACGGTTTCTGCAACGTCCTCACTTTCACAAATTCTACTCCTAGTTCACTTGCAATCTCTTCCAATTTGTCATGTAAATTTCTAGCTCTCCAAGTAAGACTCTTGCACAAAAACATAACCTCATCATCCTGATAATTTTTTAGTTTTTCTGTTCCAATTGTTCCCAAAATCAACTCTTCCATGTCTATTTTTAACCTAATTACATCTAATGGTTTTTCTTCTGGTTCTTTTGTTTTTAGCGCTTTCATCCATTCATTTAACTCTTCTGGAGTCGGACCTACAGGCGTACTATTTAATTCTATTCAATCACTGCTTCTTTCTGGTGTTCCTGATGCGGACTCTGTCACCATAGGCATTCTCCTAATCTCACTCTCATTTATCGTTAAATTTGTAGGTGGACTTGGTCTACACGTACTAGCCAAATTGTGTGCACCTTCATTATTCAGTTCCATCCCTTCTCTTTTTCTTTGCAAATATGAATTCATGGGAATCACTAAAGAATGTTCATTTATTTTCTGATTCTCAAAAATTGGCATTACTGGACCTATCGTTACTGGTACAGTTACAGCTTCCATATTCTTTGTCAATTCTCTTATTTTCTCAGTCAATTCTTTTGTCGTTTTTGCTAATTCAATTGCATTGTCACTTTCTGTCTCTTCATTTTGTGAAGTTTTAAATGTTTCTTGTGACCTGTTTATTTCATTTCTTCGTTCGGGTTTTTATTCCTCCCAGTTTCCATTGGCGGTGCATTAGGTGTCACCACCGCAGAAGTCTGTTGGTATGGAGGTGGATTTCTGTTTAAAATATCTTCCAGCAATTCGTCATCTGTTTCACTACCACCATACACATACTTTTCTACCACTACATGTTTCTTTTTCTCGGTACACTTTCTCTTTGCTTCTTCCTCAACCGCAAAGCCGGAAACAAACCTCCTGCCATGTTAGCATATCTCCAACGCTTTACTCTGTCCTCATGATTTATTCCCCACATCCTTCCAGGCAAAAACTCATGATTCTTTAATCCTCTGGATCTCTCTCGCTCATACATCTCATCTTCCCATTCCGTTAAAGCTTCAAACTGTGTCGGTCTAGGTCTAGGTTCTAACATTACCATTTTTTCTCTCACGTTCGGTAGTACAGCTACATTAAATGAACCATTCTCAGGAAAAGCCAATGCTCCATCATTCTTTGTGTATTTTGTCCAATTTTCTAACCATATGCATGTATGATATCCATATTTCAGCATCATATGTGAAGCTGGTGATTTCGGCGGAGGAATTATTTGTCCCTCTCTAGTCACTACCTTTTTGTCCTTCTTAAAAAGTTCTTAACTTTCGACATCCAAGACGTTTTCTCTTTTCCATACTCATAGTACGACATGATTCACAACCTCTTTCTCCTTAAACAATCCGCAATTCAACACTGTTCCCTATGCGTTATTTCAACCAATACTAGCGCGACTCACACCAACACTCCAATCACAGCGATTTCTGTCTACGGCGCACTGTCCAATCCCAGCGCTGCTTTTGTCTACGTCAGTCCTGCTCTTGTTCTCATGTGACTATCGCACTGTCCAATCCCAGCGCGGCTCTTGTCTACGTCACTTTTACTCTTGACCCCTCCTTTACAAAATTTATCGGCAATTTCTTTTTCAACAATTCTTTGTTAATTTACAACATTTAAAACATTTCCATTGTCTGATTCGCTAAACCGAAAAGATAGCTTTGACCATTCACACAAGAATTCTGTATTTTCCAGTAGGCAGCGTTTACCTCTACCCTACCACAGAATTTTCAGTTTCGCCGATAAAGTAGCACTTCCCTCTACCTTACCCTTCTTTCAAGCAATCAGTAAACCCGTTTCTCTGGGGATAAAACACATGTGGAGACTATACTGCTCCTGAGAATTAAGGCCAGAGTTTCACAAGAAAACCGATCACTAATTCACTTACACACCTTTTATACACAAAATGTCCCTATCATAACACAACCTGTGTTATTACCAAAAATGAACTCAGACAGTGTAAAATTCCATGTGACTTCTCTTGCCACACGTGTTCCACTTCCTACTACCCGGAAGCGTGAAAACTTACATATAACATAACGCGACTCAACAAAAAGTGTTAGACATAAACTTATCAATAATCTATAATCAAAAATCAATAATCACCAAACTAATCTACAGTAACCATAACTCTGCTACCAAGAAATCTGATCCAGCGCTAACAATAAAAATAATTCTCCTATTATGCTTTGGTCATCCAGGTGCAATTATTTCTCTAACACACACACTATATCCATATGACGGTGGGGCCCATAACACCGCATATACATTCACTTACTCATTTGTTCCCTGGATTTCCTCCGTCATGAACCTGGGAGAAAACCGATTCGCTGGAAGGAGACGGGATACCTCTTTTATAATGACATAATATTTCTCATTTGCTTTTAAGGTATTCCGCTCATTGGTCGATGGACCAACTAGTAGGAATCAGTTGATGGTGATTAAGACCAGCTCAATCACAATAAACTCTTTTACCATTTCATTATTAATCATTAAGCTAAAGAAAATCACTGAGTCATTTGTTTAAAGAATAATAAAGTTTATATAAAGTTTTGAATGCAGGAAATTGAAATTAAGCTTATTATTCAGATCATTGCATTTATCATCAATATAAGAATAGTTTGAAATTGCAAGGCACTTTTATTAGACGGAAAAATTAGGTTATCATAATAAGAACTCTATAGATCAATCTATCTATCTCTCTGGGGAAAGCCTAATAATTCTAATAAAATCTATCAATAAAAGTTCTCCTAAAGCAGCATCTTTATACTCAACTGGAAAAGGAAAATAACAGCAGCAGCATCAGCTCGTCAGCATCAGCAACCGCAACTTCTCCCATCTACAGCATCTAACTCACGCAGCATCTAACTTCTGCAGCATCTCCCGCAGCATTCGAACAGCATTCTATTCTCCAGCATTCTAACCCCTCCCACCAAGAGTAGGTCTTCTTATACCTAATTCTAGCTTACAGCATAAAATGTTTCTTCTTACATGGCGCGATTCATTTCTCATTGGTCAAAAACTCAGGTCCATATACATTTTAATCAAACTTCCTGGTCTTAACCAGTTCCGTGTGGAATGTCCATGCAAGCATCGTTTCCCACAGTTCATGCACTTGCTCATCCGTTTCGATCAGTCCAAATTGTATCTTTTTCTGTTACATTTTGTGTAATACAGTTCCGTCTATTGATTCAGCCAGGCTTCTCACGCTTCTTGCTGATCATCTTGGCACACATCTGCTCAGAAGGGTCACAACAGCCTTGACCATACTTTCATCTTAGCCTCTCGGCATCAGCACGTGATCATCCCTTTTCCACAGCCTCTCTCCTCTATCACATGGTCTTTTCCGCTCATGCGCACTCTAGTAACTCGCGGCCATTTTATATTGCTGCTCGGCAGGCCTAAGCGCACTATTTTCAAAGATAAACAAAATGTTATTAACCAAAGAAATATAAACCCTTTCGTTTCCCTCCCGTCTTTCTACGTACCCCAATTAGGTATTACCTAGCAGAAGCAACATATAAAGCTGTCCCTTACTTACCATCGCTTTATTTTGCAACCACACGTTTTATTTAAAAGCACAAATCATGCATTTATTATTTAATTAGTATGCAAATATTATGTTATGTTAGATACGTAACCAATTATAAGTCAATTAATTTGCACACAGAATTGCGTGTTACCATTAACCCTTAACATACATTGTTGGTTATTTACTTAAACGAACATGTTTATTAATATTGTACGAAAATGTTAGGAGGTTAAAATTTTTACATTTACCCTGCTCCATCAACCCCCATTTCTAACACACAGGAAATGGAATGAGAGGCATTTCTTTTTTCTGGAGTTTTACATAGCGCAAACTTGACCGGAAGATATCAGGTATCTGAGCGCTTTACATGAGCACCAGTTGCGTTACACAAGGACACATTCCTTTTTGTTAGGCACGGGGAGATTAAGTGATTTGCCCAGAATCACAGAATGTTGAGCGTCATTGCCGAGACTCGAGCCCGGTTCCCCAGATTTGAGATCGACCGCCCTAGCCTTGAGACCACATCCTCTCCCCCAAGGTAGGGGTAAAAGAAGGAGGTGGGACATAACACCATTCCTGACATTCTGGGTTGGTGGGCACCTCTATGTTTGCTCAGCCTGCCTCCTTCTCACCCATCCATGCCTGTCACTGTTTTGGCTCCTCAGTAAGCATGCTTTTTAAGGAAGAAGGTGTACAGAAGAAGGGGGAAGGTGGCATACCCAAAAGGGGCGGCCGTGATGGGGGTTGGGGCAGGGGCACATCATTTTTAAAAAGGTGAGTGAAACTGGGATCTTACTGGCAGGGGATGTGCCACAGTGAATTCAGTGAAATTCCCTTTGCTGAATTCACCTAGAGCCCTGGTGTCTGTTTGTTTTTACCTGTGCACTAAAACAACACACATGTTCTTCCACTTCAGCAAGAGCTGTGACCCCGATATTTATCACCAGAGCCTAGATGAAGCCTGAGCACAGCTCCTCCACAGGCAGACTGAGGGAGGGATCTGGTAGAGGCTAATGGGCGAATGGGCGAATGGGCGAATGGAGGCAGGACAAATTATATACTACTAGAATATTGAAAAAATATTGATGCACAAAAATATCATGACCTAAAAATTAACTTCCGAAATTTTGTGAAGGTAAATGTACATAGGTAAGCGTATATTTACTATTCTTAACTCCACATTTATGAACCGTGAGAATATATATACATTCAATTTTACTTCTCTGTATCTTTGCACAACAATATTTTTGCTGTCGATATACTCGTATAGTTACACGGAAATTTCAAACATGAGCACTCATTATCCCACTCAGGTCCAAATCTCTTTCTCTTGTTGGCTTCATCAAACAATAGTGGGAGGAGGCGAGGATCTTGTATCTGAGATAAGCACCTGTTACAAATGTTTTTATCCACTAAGTTAAGGTGCACTCCAAATATGTACATTAGTACTTAAATTGTGTTTTCATTTGTACTGAAGAGAAAAAAAGTCATTTGTTATGGGAAGGGGGATTGATCAATGATTTATAGTTGATGTTTCAAATTGAATAAAGGTCTGAAAATGCTGTCAATTTCTAAATTAAAATTGTGTATTTTTTTTTTTTGCATGACATGTTCTATCATTCTAGCATTCTTAGAAACTGAACAATAACATTCTACAATTCATAAGCTAACTTAGGGGGTCATTATGATGGCGGGCGGATCGCCCCCGCCGGGCCGGCGGTAGTCACTGCCGGCCCGGCGGGGGCAATCAGCCTGCCATCCACACAGCAAAGACCCCTCGCCACATTATGATGGCTGGGGGGTCCGCGGCGGACGGAAAGACCGTCCGCCGCTTTTCCGCCGGTCGACTCGTCGACCGGCGGAAAACAAGGATAATATGGTGGCGGTGTCTCCGAGACACCGCCATCCATATTATGATGACTGCGGAGGGCAGCCTTTCCATGACGGCGTTGCCGCCATGGAAAGGCTTACGGTCTTTGCACTTGGGGGCCCGTTGCGGGCCCCCACGGTGTTGAGGGGGTGGGGGGTACCTATGGTACCCCCCTGCATATGTATGCACAAGGTGGCAGGCACCGCGCGGTGCCTGTCACGTTGTGCATGCAAATGCACGACGTGCATTCACAGCATTGTGGCGGGCGGTGCGGTGAGCACCGCCGCCACAATGCTGTGAATAGGGCTTGCCACCGCCACGGTGGCGGTGGCATCCTAATATCATGTGCGTGACCACCGCACCCCTTGCGGACGGTCCCGCATTCCGTCCGCCCGCCATCGTAATGATGCCCTTAGTGCGTAACAGGCACCCGCAGTAGGTCATGCGGGGTAAAATGGTTGAATATGAAATCAGTTTTCCAATTTCTGCCCACATTCACTTACCTGAAACAAGATCCATATCATTCAGCTTCCCTGTGCAGGCAACATTACCTCAAGGAGCCACAAGAAACAAGGTGTCATGTTGTGATATAAACACCTCTTACCATATCAAAGGCAATCAACACAAGGGAGGAAGGAGACTACTAACCAAAGGTCCAATATGGATGAGATAAATGAGAGAAAAGGTAGAGGAGGTGGGGATTATGAGTGTGGGGTATTATAGAGGCAGCCCTCTCAGTCAGTCTTTGTGGTGTTGTAGGACTGGAAAGGTGCTTGCAGGCTCTCCTCTCTCTTCATACAGACAAATTGATTTGTGGAGGGAAAAGGGGGGCTGGAAGGATGCTTAAGAGATCTACGTTCCCTCCCCAGAGGGAATATGGTCCACTGGCCCTGAAGGACTAAAAGACTGATCTACCTAACCAGTTAGTGTAAGGAACTCTTATTGACTGAAAGATTTCCTTTGTGTGGGTTAGGACAGAAACTAGGATGAGCAAGAACAACACTTACTTTAAGGCAGGCAGTAATGTCCCAATAACTTCCTTTGTATAATAAATTACCTACCTGATATTGGCAGTCTTGTCCCCTCACGTGCATGAAGAAAGCATGCAGTGCAATTTTATGCAGTTTGTGACATGAAGCAAAGAAAGTATAAGGCAGTGCCAGCCTGGGGAGGCGCACCAAATACTTTTAGGGATTTTTTTTGTTATCATTTTCTGCTGTTGGTAGCTTGAAACAGAGATATTGGTAGACTATGGCAGGATGGGACAGAGGTGTGGAATTTTAGAAAATAACTACTTGTCGAAGGGACTTAAAGGTTCAGAAATCTACGCCTCTATTAGTCTCTACACTATTTCTTAATTCTAGTACTCCAGAAAAGGCAAAAAATAAACCTCTCTTACTGGGTGCCTTTTGTTTTATGTCAACCATCTAACAATACCTGTCAGAAACCAAAATCTCCCAAGAAACCCCTTTCACCACCCAATATTCAGAGGCATGAATTGTTGAGATAAATGGATGTTGTGGTCTCTCCAAATCCAAACTGATTTCACCTGCTGCTCTGATTTCACTATATGATTCCATTATAAGTGATAGCTCTTCAAAAGACTTCATGTTTCCATGCACATCCACCGAGTCGCTTAGGGGCACAAACCAAATCCGAATTGGGCAATTAGTATGAGATTGCAAGGGGAGGAATTGTTAATTGACCATATGTGGGTAAATGTGTGTATCAGAAGAAAATTTAATAGTTTTGTACATCCCACCATATATGTGCTATGTCATGTGTTGATTTCAACCTTATTTTTTTTAAATGAATTTAGGTTGCTTACATTTTATTAGGAAACCCCATGGATATAAGGGAGAAATCAGAGAAGCCCAATGTCTGACATTGATGTTTGGACATCCATCGGGGGCATCACTGAACCAGCTGTAATCTGTTTATATAATAATCTAGTTGAGAGGTTGTGCAGGCTAGCTAGTAGACCAGGTTGTTGTAGACCATGAGAATTATGTTTTGAGAGATACTCAGGTTTTTGTTGTTCCAGATAAAGATGCCTAGTTGTGATTCTAGTTTATGGAAATAATTAGTCAGAACATATATTGGAAGTTGTTGAAACCAAAATATTTACTGTGGAGGAATTGTCATCTTTACCAAGTAAAGTGAAGGGAAGGCAAGGGAAGATTTTGTCAATGATCTAATAGTTTTGTATTTCAGAATAATAATTTGTTTCAATAAATCATACAATTTTTAGTTATGATTACCCCGAGATATCTCAAGTGAGAATTAACTAGATTAGTCCAGATTTGCACCTGTTGGTCTATATACCATCAAAAAACAGGATTAGGGAGTGAAGAGGTAGTGTCCTTAGAGGGCACTGGAGGTGGATACGTCCTCCTCTAGAGATTCAAACAAAACATAGGGATCCACCCCGAGAAAGGTTCATAAGGGTGTGTTTCCTGTTATGACAGGACGCACGCAGTGTTTGCTTAAATACCCCTCACACACCAAAAGGGCCCTTGGTGTCATGCTTCATCATAGGGGTCTTCCCGCCCCGCTGCGGGACGGGGCGTGCTACGACCAGCGACTACGCGGGAGCACTGTTTTTACAAAACTATGTGTGGTGTAGGGGTAGTGAGAGGAAGGGTCAGAAGTGAATGCAAAAATTGTGAATTAAAAGGACCTGGCCTCGTAGACTTAGAAATTTTAATACGTCGTGGAGGCTGGTGCTATTAAAAAGTGGTTCGGAGATGTCCTGCGTATAATGTGCGGATACTCCTGATCAAGTCAACATGTTTCGAAGCATCAAGGCTTCTTCATCAGGACTAGGAATGATCCCTTCAGTGCTCACTATGTTGCTATCAATGCGTAATAGAAAAAGTGTGCTATATACAAAACGATAAAAATGCAACAATCATGCACTTTATATTACCCAATCAGTATTTCAAAATGTAAATCTGTAAAGAGAGAGCATGGTTAGTTACACAATTGCGCCTCCCAAAGCGCAAACACAATAACGCCTGTAAATACAAAAGTGATTACGGTATCATTAGCCTTAGTTGTAACTCGAAAAACAAGCGCTGTGACCTGTTTAGGAAAAACGGGACAAAAACGAAACATACACACACAAAACAGAAAACACACTCTCTATGTTAGAGATCGGAGTAACTATAAAAGAGATGTCCATAGGTTGGTACATACTGGAATATGTAGGAGACAATGCTCCATGAGCCTTCTGAACGGGTGGGAAGGATGTTGCCACTGTATTCTGTTTGGTAAAAAGGAAAAGAGAAGGAGGGAAAAGGAAAAAGGAAGTTGGAATCCAGTGATTCGAGGAAATTTTCGAGACAACTAGTGTCATTGATGCCCTTCGCGGCTATGCCGTACTTACGTAGCAGTCAACACTACCTTACTCAATCGCCAACCCGCGGCTCCGTTGTGTAAGGAGATCTGCGAGGGCGCCTATTTATGCGGACGTTAATTGATATTTAATTATACACAAATGGATGCACCTGCATCTGACTTTCGAAAGGAACCGGATGTGGATGACCGTTCATTTCCTGTGACTGATAAGTCACAAAGACTAGAGCGGTAATACATTCACCCGCCCTGGAGTTCGTAGGTATCCGGATATGGATAACCATTCACTTCCTGTGACCGCTAAACAATAAAGACTAGAGCGGTAGAGTCAGGAAGACATGCAGATAAAAGTGACAGCACCCACTGAGGTCGTAGATAATTAGGGGTGATAGCCATTATTGTGGAGTTGGAAATGATTTAATCAGAATATCGATACACTGGCCGCGACAGACGTTCACGATCTCTCATAAGTAAAAATTGTAAAAAAGATTGTAAAAGGATTGTAAAAAGAGAGCATCGTGAATCTGAATAGTAATTCAGAATTCAAAATCAATTAGGGGTAAGTTACGGGTGTAGTTAGACGCAATACCCCAAAGGGTACGCATAAAAAGTACTGTTACCACTAACATGTTAGAGGGGAAAAGTAACTACATTGGTGGTGCCAAGGTCTAACCATATTTTTAAAGACACATATTCAAATTATAATTCCATGATGGTTGGCCCAGATTCGTGTTAATGTCCACAGAATGTGAAGGCTAACTCGGGAGTACGTATGGCTCCAGAAATATAGACACTACTTCTTGCTTTTCTCAACTTCCTTAGAGATAAATAAACTTATGTAAGATAAAGATTAAGAGGGAAGAGAAAAAAGAGACAAAGGAAGGGAAAGGAAAGGCTAGGCTATCTACCACAGAGGTTCCCAAAAGGCATGGACTAGTATAGTCCAAAAAGGGAGTGCATCGATGACATGGTCATCTATTCATTAGGGTTCTCTTAGGTATGGGTTTAGGATAGTTGAGCCCAAGGAATATCGTCGTTCAGACCAGTTAGGTAGGTGCCCAAACGGAACACCCAACGTTGTTCCTTTTCCAGCAAGCCATTTTCGTTGTGGAGTTGTTCGATCACAGTCCATTTCAAGTCATCCACATTGTGAGACATGGTTAGGTAGTGGCTTGCAACGGTATGAGGGGTGAAGTAACACTCCTTCTTCCGGACGCACAGCGTTAGGTCAATACCAACGATTCCACTAAATTATCCACGTTCAATAAAGTTTTTATTTCATATTTTTCACATTTTTCACAATTGCCTTTCTCCTCATTTCATCAGGTCACATGAGAGGCACAATCTAAATGGCTTGCTGGAAAAGGAACAACGTTGGGTGTTCCGTTTGGGCACCTACCTAACTGGTCTGAACGACGATATTCCTTAGGCTCAACTATCCTAAACCCATACCTAAGAGAACCCTAATGAATAGATGACCATGTCATCGATGCACTCCCTTTTTTGGACTATACTAGTCCATGCCTTTTTGGGAACCTCTGTGGTAGATAGCCTAGCCTTTCCTTTCCCTTCCTTTGTCTCTTTTTCTCTTCCTCTTAATCTTTATCTTACATAAGTTTATTTATCTCTAAGGAAGTTGAGAAAAGCAAGAAGTAGTGTCTATATTTCTGGAGCCATACGTACTCCCGAGTTAGCCTTCACATTCTGTGGACATTAACACGAATCTGGGCCAACCATCATGGAATTATAATTTGAATATGTGTCTTTAAAAATATGGTTAGACCTTGGCACCACCAATGTAGTTACTTTTCCCCTCTAACATGTTAGTGGTAACAGTACTTTTTATGCGTACCCCTTTGGGGTATTGCGTCTAACTACACCCGTAACTTACCCCTAATTGATTTTGAATTCTGAATTACTATTCAGATTCACGATGCTCTCTTTTTACAATCCTTTACAATCTTTTTACAATTTTTACTTATGAGAGATCGTGAACGTCGTCGCGGCCAGTGTATCGATATTCTGATTAAATCATTTCCAACTCCACAATAATGGCTATCACCCCTAAATATCTACGACCTCAGTGGGTGCTGTCACTTTTATCTGCATGTCTTCCTGACTCTACCGCTCTAGTCTTTATTGTTTAGCGGTCACAGGAAGTGAATGGTTATCCATATCCGGATACCTACGAACTCCAGGGCGGGTGAATGTATTACCGCTCTAGTCTTTGTGACTTATCAGTCACAGGAAATGAACGGTCATCCACATCCGGTTCCTTTCGAAAGTCAGATGCAGGTGCATCCATTTGTGTATAATTAAATATCAATTAACGTCCGCATAAATAGGGCGCCTCGCAGATCTCCTTACACAACGGAGCCGCGGGTTGGCGATTGAGTAAGGTAGTGTTGACTGCTACGTAAGTACGGCATAGCCGCGAAGGGCATCAATGACACTAGTTGTCTCGAAAATTTCCCTCGAATCACTGGATTCCAACTTCCTTTTTTCCTTTTTCCCTCCTTCTCTTTTCCTTTTACCAAACAGAATACAGTGGCAACATCCTTCCCACCCGTTCAGAAGGCTCATGGAGCATTGTCTCCTACATATTCCAGTATGTACCAACCTATGGACATCTCTTTTATAGTTACTCCGATCTCTAACATAGAGAGTGTGTTTTCTGTTTTGTGTGTGTATGTTTCGTTTTTGTCCCGTTTTCCTAAACAGGTCACAGCGCTTGTTTTTCGAGTTACAACTAAGGCTAATGATACCGTAATCACTTTTGTATTTACAGGCGTTATTGTGTTTGCGCTTTTGGGAGGCGCAATTGTGTAACTAACCATGCTCTCTCTTTTACAGATTTACATTTTGAAATACTGATTGGGTAATATAAAGTGCATGATTGTTGCATTTTTATCGTTTTGTATATAGCACACTTTTTCTATTACGCATTGATAGCAACATAGTGAGCACTGAAGGGATCATTCCTAGTCCTGATGAAGAAGCCTTGATGCTTCGAAACATGTTGACTTGATCAGGAGTATCCGCACATTATACGCAGGACATCTCCGAACCACTTTTTAATAGCACCAGCCTCCACGACGTATTAAAATTTCTAAGTCTACGAGGCCAGGTCCTTTTTAATTCACAATTTTTGCATTCACTTCTGACCCTTCCTCTCACTACCCCTACACCACACATAGTTTTGTAAAAACAGTGCTCCCGCGTAGTCGCTGGTCGTAGCACGCCCCGTCCCGCAGCGGGGCGGGAAGACCCCTATGATGAAGCATGACACCAAGGGCCCTTTTGGTGTGTGAGGGGTATTTAAGCAAACACTGCGTGCGTCCTGTCATAACAGGAAACACACCCTTATGAACCTTTCTCGGGGTGGATCCCTATGTTTTGTTTGGGTCTATATACCATGACATAATTTCAGTCTTCTTTTCATGTATCCTGAAACCCGAGATCTGTCAGAAAACCAAGAGATCCTGTATGATATAACGTAAGATGCTCCATTACTTAGAGTTACAGCTGAACTTTCATCTGGATATCATCTAATAAGAAAGGTGGTATTTTAGGGTTGCATTGAAACCTGATTACAAGTGGTTCGATATACAAGACAAATCACAGTGTTGACAACGGGGACCATTGGCGTGTACCTCTGTGCATATGAAAAGATCGCTTAGGATCTCAATTTATAACGGGTCTACCTCTAGGATCGGAATAAACAGTCAAAACCATATTGATAAAATCTTTAGACTGGTAAACCCTCTAATACATGCCAAAATTAATCCCACTGCACCAGGTAGAAAACCTTTTTGAGTTGAATAAAAGTGCTAAGAGGGGACAGGAGAAGGAATAGACTTATCTACACAAGTACTAAGTACAGCGATAGTCTACACATAGGGCCCGAATACGATGAGACTCGGAAAGCCTCCGACCTGAGGTCGGAGGATTTCCGAGCCCCATCATGGTTTCAGTTTCGACCACCTAATTACAATCTAGGAGGTCAAAAGTGAAACCGGGCATTCATTCTGGCTGGATTCCGACGGGCTCCCAGTCCGAGATCGAAATGTAATCCCATATGACGGCGTTTCTGCCGTCGGGATTACGATGTCGGTTTCCAACAGGCTTTCCATGCCGGGCTTTCCGACATGGAAAGCCTGTCGGAATGCGACTTTTGGGGCACCTAGCAGGGCCCTCTTCTCCCTGCAGCCTCCAGTTGGGGCCGAGGGGGCACCTATGGTGCCCCCCTGTGAATCCCTGCACCCTGCCACAAGGTGCAGGGATGTACACAAACTCCCATTTCTCTATAGGCGCTTGTGCTACGGCCGGTTTATGGACGCAGCACAAGCTCCCATAGAGAAATGGGGGTATGTGACCGAACCATGGGTGGTCACATTGTAACTGTGGTATCGGGACCACCGACCGGAGGTCGGTCGGCCCCGTGACCGCAACGGTGTCGGTCGGAGATGACTCCTACTGACATCCTAATCAAGCCCTAAGTGTCAACCAAGAACAAAAAGTCCCTGTTGACTTTGGTGTAAAATGTTCCCCATGGCCTCTTGCAAGTAGTTCACCAAAATTCCCTCAAGGATTTTGCCATCATCGTTCAGCGAAGAGATTGGATAATAAGAGGTGGGAAGACTGGGATCTTTCTCTGGCCTTCACAAACAAATAATATATATCTCCGGCCAGGATGTGAGGCTCTTGCCAGAGCATATGGAATGGAGATTAACTTTACATGCTAATGTTTTCCATAATTCAGCTGGTATGCCATCAAAGCTGGGGCTTTTGAGGTTCTTTGCTTGTGCTAAACAATTGTTATTGTAAATTGTATACAAACAATACAGAATTTTCTGGCATGTAACAGGAACATTTAGGTGATTTTGTTCTCCCACTGACAAAGATAAAAAATTTAAATCAAGTGATTGCAAGCCGATATGCTCCCAGGTTGGCTATAAATACTTGTCATAAACAGTTACTACCTCCATGCTGCATTATATGTACTGATAGATTAACCAACTGAGGCTGCAGTTTCAACTCGAGGATTACATTTTTTTCTCTTTTTGCTAACCTCAGTTCTACCCTCTGAACTCCCCCCCGGTGTATGCTCATCCACTCTACCAGATCTAACACGGCCAAAGATGACCTTCTCCCTTACCTACACTCTCTTAAATCTATACTATCATCCGGGGGCCCCCACTGCTTCTAAGGGCCAGTGGCACTTGGACTTATCGAACAGGGGAGCATCAGCATCTACTGTAACCTGT
The DNA here is from genome assembly GCA_963921515.1 of Calotriton arnoldi. Taxonomy (NCBI): domain Eukaryota; kingdom Metazoa; phylum Chordata; class Amphibia; order Caudata; family Salamandridae; genus Calotriton; species Calotriton arnoldi. The sequence continues at coordinate 1,956,886 of CAWUFW010000476.1, read as the reverse complement.
TACCAAAGAAACATGAAAAAACCCTGAAATCTACATACTCCTCCCACCTTACGCCCTAGTGACCCTTTCCCCCCCTTTCATCACATAGGGCCATATGTATCAAGCCTTTTTCCCGTTTGCGAATTAGAAAAAGCCTTTTGGGATGTATCATCCCAAAAGGCCATCGCAAAATAGAGAATTGCAAAATTTGCGATTCTCTATTTTGCGAATGCAATTAAGGAATTGCAAATTGCGATTCCTTAAATACAATTCTGGAAGCACCAGAAATTTGCTATTTGGCCTTAAGGAATTGCAAATTACCACCAACTTCAAGTTGGTGGTAATTTGCGATTTTCTTTAAAAAGCACTTTTTGATTTTTAAAAGTGCCATATGTCGCACATACATGCCCTTAGGGCATGTATGTGCGCAAAATGTGCAGACATGCATATTTCAGGGGTGCAACAGGGTGCCCTTTTGGCACCCTTGCAACCCTGAAATTGCATTCTCAATTTGCGATTCTCTAATTGGTATTCGCAAATTGAGAATGTCTTCCCATTCATTCCTATGGGCCTCCTAGCCCATAGGAATGAATGGGAAGGTATTCCTTATTTGCAAATCTCAATTTGCGATTCGCAAATAAGGAATTTGTAGGATTCGCAACATTTTTTGCAAATCCTACATACATTGCATTTTGCGATTCTCTAATTGCGATTCGCTAAAAATCGCAATTTGAGAATCGCAAAACTCTTTTTTGATACATATGGCCCATAGTCTTATAGTTTAGTCTTCACCTTCCCCTCATTTCCATGGAACTAAATCCATGCATTATTTTCTTGTATAATTATTAGTTATTATAATTAAAGTTGTAATATCTTTACTTCCGACCCACAAACTCATTGAATTTTTCATAATTACTTTCATGCATGATGGTGCAAGACAGCAGCCACACCTTTTGCCATAAATTTCTCAATATATTATGTTCACACCTCTTTTCATCGGTTCTCTTTGAAATGCCTGGATGCTCTAAAATCTGCCTCTTTCTCACAACAAGGGCTTACAGGCCTCTGTCAAAAACATGTCCACATTGATATAGGTGAGGAAGTTCACAAGTATTTTCCGGGGCCAGTCTGAATGAAGTTTTCTGACTGATGCTGGCTCACGTGGACCCTCTGCATGTCTTTTGCAAATTCAATGTCCTGAATAGACTTGATGGAAGAGAGTATAGCCTTTAGTTTCAGATATTTATCTGTCTCAATGGATTCCAGCTCACCAATGATACTTTGGTTACTCCCTCCTCTAACAAATTTTCTTCTCGGAAAGTACAAATTCATCTTTTCAATTCATCAGACTCCTTTGAGCTGCCAAGTCACCAGTAGCGTTTCTGAAATTCCTTGTTAATTTCTCCATCTTTCTTCAACACTTTTGACCATTATCCAATATATTTGTTACAATTGAAAAAATTTAATTTCCAGCTGCGGCCCGTGCAGGTAAGAGCGGTGGGGCCGGGTTGGAGGGGGGGGTCAACAGATGACCACAAGGGAAAATTTAATAAATAATTAATGTTCCCTCGTTGTCGTCTGTCGAAATCCTCCCCACCCGGCCACAACGCCCCACCGCTCTTACCTGCATGGGTCGCGGCTGTTAGTTTCAGTATATATTATAGTATAGCTGTTAATTGTGTATGCAAGTGTCACTGTTTTCATGCCTAATGTCTACATTTGTCGATTTACAATTCTAAGTTCTTTCTATTTATTTTAGCTCAACATCTCAGTTCTTCAGTTTAATTTCTCTCATACTTTTAGTTACATGAGCAATTCGAAGAGCTCTAATGTAAGTTTTAAGGGACTGTCATACTATGTTGAGGTTCGATGCTTAAGCTTTATTTTACTCAGGAAACTCTTTGATTTCTGGTTTTAGCTTCGGCATTTACAGTTTGGTAGAACTGTGCACCCACTATAAAATGGCAGATGCACAGTTTCATCAACCTCACAGTTTCCAGTAACCATTTAGAGGTGGAGAATCTGCTGGGTTTCCATCAGTCGATCATTAGTGAGCTCCACTGGAAGAAACGTATGAACTGGTGGTCCGTCCAACAAGGGACCATCAGATCCTAGTGGTGGTCAGTTCTAGTAAAGAAATTACACAGCCCCCCACTCCCCTCCCCCGCCCCCAAGGGCAGGGAGTAAACTACTTTCTTGTTGGCCCATTGTATTTTTCATCTGCTTTGGGAATTTGTTCTTACGAAACAAATTTATTTGCCAAGTGGGCTCATCAAACATGGCGGCTGCTTGGCAAACAACCAGTGCCTTCAGGAGAATGCTATATCAGCAGCTCCATTAAGACTGAGATATCCCACCGTTGTGGCGGGGATCTCTAAATTTGCCGAAGTTGTGGCTATATCCTCTGCTGAACTGGCAGACTGACATGTTGCCCAAAAAACTTGAAATGAGACCCGTAAGTCTCCAATTCTTCGCTATTTCTTTTGGGGAATCCCAGCTTAACATGATTTCAACACCATTAACACCACGTAAATTGGTGCACGATCCAAGATATGCCAATTTCACATCTTAAGCTCGGCCTTCTCCACTATTTGTTTGTCGCAGAGAATGTGGCCAATCCCAACGAAACTGTCAAGTGTTGCTGAATAATATGAATAGTTATGGCCAGATGGAATTTTGAATCTCCCGCCACTAAACAAACCTACTGTATTCTTCAAGCAATTTATTTTCTCATTTTAACTCATACCACCACCGAAGAGCTTCTGTCCAATAGTTAATCTAGTGTCATTTTCAGTCATATTCACATTATTTCTTCAGCATGTTAGACACATTTCCTGAATTCTATTTTGGATGATACGCATTATTATTCAAAACCGCAGTTTCTTTCCACCTCATATCTAAAATCATATTTATCTCATCAACTACCCACTGTAATTTTATATTTGTATTTGCAGATTAAAGTTTTTAATGATTTTCAAGTTTTCTGTCTGCGAATAGAATCATTCATACAATTTATGTTACAAGTTGTTTTGCAAACTTTGGTCCTGATTAAGAGTTTAGAGGACAGGCTACTATGTCACAAATTTGACACATGTCACATCTGCAGTATTACAAGTGCATTATTTCCAATCATGCTTGCCGTCATACTTACATCTGCCCCCATGGAAGCTCGCAAACATGGCGGGCTGTGCAGGCTTTGTGGGTTATCCCCTGAGACACTGGTCCACCAGATATGCATTTGTAAAGCCAACACGGAAGATCGAAAAAGCATACTACAGCCAACCTGGAACCAGAGAGGCCTTTAGCAGGCAGCTGCAGGCCAGCAATTTTAGCCTGCGTTAATGGGATAGATATACAGCTCAGCTGCAGGCTTACGAAATACTGGTTAGGCTCAACCAGTAAATTTAAAGTGCACAGGAAGTCCTGACTAGCGCAGAGTGCAGCACTTCAGATTGAACATCTTGCATCACTGATGTAACAGCGAACAGCAGCTGGCAGGAACAGTGCAAGGGCTGTAGCTGGGATCTATAACAAGGACATGTAGCCTCATAAGCTATTAACATTTTAGCACTTTAATGCGTTGTCTCTTTCTATAGCCATTCTTTTTGATATTATTTTTATGAATTATTTTTAAAACATTGGCACTTGGTGCAAGATTTTTAATTGTAGCCTCAAAAGGCTCTTAGCACTTTAGCACTTTAATGTGTTTTCTCTTTCTGTAACCATTATTTTTGATTCTAATTTTTAGCCGCGGCCCGTGCATGTAAGAGCAGTGGGGTGGTGGGCCAGGGCGGGTGCGGGGGATTTCAACAGACGACGATGAGGGAAAATTAATTATTTATTTAATTTTTCATCGTCTGCCGAAACCCCCTCCCCCAACCTGGCCCCACCGCTCTTACCTGCACGGGCTGCGGCTCCTATTTTTATGAAAGAAATGTAAACACATGGTGCAAAGGTTTTAATTAACTGTGCACATAATAATATCAACAAACAAACAAATGCAGATGGGATATCCGTCACATTTGTGAAGGAGTATCCTATCCGCCAAACTCTAACTCAGGCCCTTAGTTTACTTACACTATTGCAATTTAGATTAGAATAATCTAAACAAAATATGTGATATAAGTCTTTCTTTAAGTTTTTTACTCGCACTATCTGCCATGTTGTTCAGCAGAAGCAGTTGGTATCAGGCTTGGCCTGTGGCTATGCCCTGCACCCAACCGGCCATGGGCATCCACCCCCGCTGTGGACTGCCTTCTGCCATAGGCAACAGGAATAGGACTTCGAACCCTGTTGCACACAGCCTTTGGCCAAACGCTGTGCACTGTGGAGATTGGATGAAGAGCCTGGCACCCTGCACCAAGCCATGTGCCAGCCTGTTGCAGATGCCCTACTCTTGCTGTGCACGTTCTTCTGCCATCCAAGCAAAGCCAGACACTAATTATAATGCTTGGCTTTTCTTGTACTTTATTTTCAGTGGCAAGCGTGGGATGGGGGGAAGGGGGGGACCACGGGTTATTACTAATTAAAAAAAATTACATGATGACGCCGGCCGCCTGTCGCGTCGCTCCTGCTGGCCTCTTCTTCCTGGGTCCCAGCAGCCCATGGGACAGACTCCCAGCCTATCCCTGTGCTGCAGAGCAGCACGGGGATTGGTCTGAGCAGGCAGGAAAGATGCCCTGCTCAGACCAGGGAGTCTGTGGGGTTTCTCCAGCACGGCTGCTCAATGAAGCTGGGCTGGAGATCAATGCAGCCGGGCTGGAGAAACCTAAGTGCGCATGTGTGGTGTGGTCGGCCTGAGACGGCCGGCCAAACACACATGAGCACTTAGGGAGTGCACTCCTCCTCCACCCTCCCATGCCCCGCCCCTCCATGCACAAGCTGGCAAACAAAAATAAAACGATGCTAGAGCATCGTTTTATTTTTCGTTTGCTGGCAAGGCAGTGGGGCCATTGCGGAGGAGCTGCCACTGCTTATTTTACACTGCTTGAAACTTGCAAGTCAGAAGCACCTCATCTAGTGATCTGGCAGAAAATAGTACCCAAATCCTGTGTCTGAAATGGTCGCTCGCAAGTTGGCTCCGACTTGTGAGTCGCACACCGTTTTTGGCGTTTTTTCTTGTATAACTTACATTTTCCATTGTCTGGGTACCGCCGACCACTGCCCTGAGGTTGGTTACCTTTGGCTTGGTCTCCCGTGGCTGTGGAATGTATTTTTCCCAGTGCAAAACTCAGGGGTTGGAGCCAGCTCACAAGTGTCAAGATGGTGGATAAATGTATTTTTGACCCTAATCCAACCAGTCACATTTGTAAAAGAAAAAGAAAAATGTGATTTGACAGGATTCGCAAGTCATGTCTCGCGAGTTAACATGGCAGAGATATACAAAAGTGTTAACCTTTAAATCCAGATCAGCACCTTTTTTAATTCCTAAGGCTGGATCCTCATAAAACGGCTCTAAAAATTACTGAATTGGTTTACACCAATAAAAGCATAGTTTCTGAATAAAGTTCTACTTTCATACCAAATTTGTTGTAAATCTGTTTAGCCGTTCAAGCTGTAGGTGAGAGCTAAATCTCCTTTGGAAGTTAAAGAGGAAAAACATTTTTTTCCTCCCCCTCTATTCTCTCCCTGCACGGCTCTTCATGAAAGTTGGCTTGCCAAAACTTAGCTCACTGAGTCAGCAGATTGCTAAGTGCTTAATTTGTAAAAACAGAATACGTGTCAGGGCCCTTCTCAGGAGGAAACTGCAGCTTGCATTATCAATTGCCCCTGCCAGCTCTGCAAATGACAGTACCAACACAACTACTAACCATTGTCCTCCTACAAGGGTGACAATTCAGACTATTCCAACCATGCAACGATTTATGAATGGAGTGGGCTGCAGGTATAATTCATTTTTATTGTATGTTGCATTATTAAACAATGTCGTTGTGCTCATCTCCAAATTACACAGACAGCGCCACTATGTGGTAGACTGTCATTAATGCCTGTGTTGAGAATTAAGTGTTGAGCACCGGAAGCCACCGACTCAAATTAAGCACTGTTGGGCATTAAGGGGTTAAAACTTTAGGTGTCCAGATATGCTGCGATTGGCCGATCTAAATGGGACTAGTTAATCCTGATTGGATGGCCACAACATGAACAATCTGTTGTGGCAGCCATTACAGAACTCAGGGACAAGGTAAAATAAATATTAAAAAACATAAGGTGGCATGGTGGGCACAGGGGCCCCCGTTGATTGGTTGGCCACAACATGGACAACATGTTGTGGCGGCCAATACAGGACTCGGGTACAGGGCCATCATTAGAATACATTGTAGTGAATGGCAGGTTAAGAAGAACACCAAAAGGAGCACTTATAAAAGGTGATAATAGATTTTAGTCACAATATAAATGATTTGTTGGTTATCTGATGCTCGTTGAGAAAATGTTTTGTGAGTTCTCAGGTGACTTTACCTAGTGAAAAACACTGATTCTCTGCTGGGGGTTGATGAACCAGGTTTGAGGAAAACTCTTTCCTACCTGTATTTTCCCATAAGGATAATGGAAGGTGCTCCAGAAGCTAAAAAGAGAGCATATGTTCTGTAAATTCATACTGTCCTCCACAGCCATGTGCGAATAAATTCTGATATTCTGAGTAAAACATGTACTTCCAACAGCAGCAGCCTTTCAGTAGATTCCCTGGTGTTTTACTGTAGCTTCACCACAGCATTCTAATAAACAACTAGAGTGCTAGTATTTTGTACTCATGACAGAAATGTGGCACACCTGAACGCCATCTTGATGGAATCAAACCTCTGAACCTGACAGCATTTCCTCTAGAAATGAACAACATGACAGTGGCGGCTCCTCTGCAATGGCGGAGGAGCGTCGCCCCACTGCCTGGCTCAGAGCCAGCAAATGTAAAATAAAACGATGCTCTTGCATCGTTTTATTTTACATTTGCCGGCTCTTAGCCAGCGGTGTTGGGAGGGGCGGGTCTTAGGCATGGGAGGGAGTAGGAGGAGTGCTATGTGCACTCCATTCCCTAAGTGTGCATATGTGTTTTGGCCGGCCATCTCAGGCCGACTAAAACACACATGTGCACTTAGATTTTCTCCATGCACACTCATTGAGCAGCCGGACTGGAGAAACCCCACAGACTCGATGGTCTGAGCAGGGCGTCTTTCCTGCCTGCTCAGACCAATCCCTGTGTTGCTTTGCAGTACGGGGATTCAATGGTAGTCTGGGTCCCAGGGGCTGCTGGGACCCAGGAATAGGAGAGGCGGCGAACGCGACGCTGGAGCCGGCTGGCTGCAGCGGGAAAAGGTACGTTTTATTTTATTTTTTAATATTGTATTCATCCCCACACGCGCGACCCCACCCGCCTCACCACCCTTTGTTTATGGCGGCCGCCGGTGCAAAATGAGGATGTTCATTTTGCCATAGAAATCATGGTTAGTGCATGTACAAAAACAGGGATTTTTGCAAATGTCCCCCCACTTTTTACCCCCATTTGGACTGCTAGATGCTGGTTTTCGACTCTAACAGTGCTCTGAAGCCTGTTAGCCAGGCTCTTTCCTTAAACTGTAATGTGTGAATTAGCAATCCCAATTGACAGACTTTTACCACTTTATAAATCCCTAGTATATGGTACCTGGGGTACCCAGGGCATAGGTGGTAAACGGATCTCCAGGACTGCAGCATGGTTTTGTGCCACTCTGGATGACCCATGCAAACTACTGACAGCAAGCCTGCCATTTCAGACTGCAGGAGCAGTGCAAACTGCTCAAAATCGACTGTGCCCTCACCATGTGTGGCACAATCAAATGTACTGCCTCAAATATATTTAATGCACCCCTAAGGTAGGCCTCCTCTGCCCAGGAAGCAGGGTGCATCATATTGAAGGTGTGGACATATGTCCCTACAGTAGCATTCCGCCTTGGAAAATACTATACGGTTAGCGGTCCATAGGGTAACATAGGCTGCCAACGGGGCACTCTCGAGATTGGCAGCTCCATCATTGTACTACTAAAATATGCCATGTTTGGTATCAAACAACGTGCCTTCTCACCCCTTACACGATTCTTGTGCCCTGGGTGATGTGGCATGCACCCAGGGGGTACATTAGAGTTTGCCCACCTGGTTGCCCCAGCTTCACTGCGCTGTGGCTGACAAACCCACGCTTTCCCGCACCTCCTGCCACAAAGACAGGATTCTGACCTCCTGCCACGGAGTGTGATCTTTCCCAGGAGTCAAGAACAAAGGCTGGGCAGGAAGGAGGTCACAACTCCGTCCTGCCAAGCAGGCTAGAGAATTTGCACATCAGCTTATAAGGCGGCACCGCCTCTGATAGGCATCTGGGCTGTCCTTCTGAGGAGAGCACAACCCTCCTCTTGCCCCAGATGTGCTTGCACCCAGGAAATTAGATATTCAGGAGGTGTATACCACCATGAAGGAAGGCCACACCTCTAGGGCGGGAAGCCTGATCTGTACACCTAAAATCAAATTCTGCCATCTTTAGGACTGTAGAAATAGTGGGTTCTGAATGGAAAAGGTGACCCACACCACCGTATGTGGTCACCTCAGGGACATATTAGCTGCAAGGACTAGCTGCCCATTAGCTACTAACTCCCACACCCCTAACTTCCCTAAATGTAGGATTTAAGGGACCCCCTGACACCAGAACCTCAGATCTGAACAACTTACTCAAGGAAGGACCAAGGGGAGACCTGTGTCGCCGACAACAGGACTTTGTCCACAGCACCAAAGCAAAAGTGGGATACTTAGTCCCCGAGGCAAAAGACTTGGAACTAAGTGAACAATCCTCATCCTTGGCTAAAACTCAACACTCCTAAAGAGAGGGACCCTTGTGGAAGCCTGATGCACCCTCATTCTCCTCTGGACTACTGTCACTAGTCCCTTGCAAACTGCAGATAAAAACACTTATCGGATCCAAAGAATCACTGGCCATCGGGCTCTTCCTTGGATCGCCCAAATCCAGGAGTTTCAGTTAATTGTGGGAGTTCTAGGCCCACCTGTCCCAAAATTTCAGGCTGCTACCTCACTCCCCTGGACCCAGTGAAGTTCAAGAAGCTTTTTGTTGTGATTACCGCTGCCAAGGCTTGTTGGTCACCAATCCAGTAACTGACCCCCACACTCGACACTGCATCTACAGGGAACACCGTGCATCCATCATCCGATGTCTGCAGCTGTGTATCTGTTGTGTTTTTGCATTCTGTTTCTTGCAGCAATGTGTAAGCGGTAAAATCAGTACCACCTGCGGCTCCCGTTCAGCACCAGGGACAGCCAGAACAACTCTGCACCCGGACTCCACGGGCTAGGTAAAATTGATCTGACTGTTGTGGCCTGGTCCTGGGGCCTGCATGACCTTAACCATATAAAGGTTCCATGTAACTCAACCTGCAAGTGACCGATTGTCACTAGTGGATTTTGCCATTACCCCTATGTTATTTTGCCTATATATTTTACTGTACTGATTTAATATTGCTTCAAAAATCTATAACTCCAGTTATATGTATGCTATTTCGTTTGTTTTGGTGTCCAAATTAAGATAGAAATACACTCTGTTTTTATATATTGGTGTTGGATTTCTCTAGAGTCGTGTCAATTACGTATCATGAGTGTTTAATTTGAAAAATAATAAGTGCCAGGGCTCTGACCAGGAGGCCACTGCAGCTTGCACCACCCATTGCCCCATCATTGCTGCCAATGACGGTACCAAAACAACTACTAACCATCTATCTCACCTGCAAGTGCGTCAGTTCAGATTATTACAGGTCCCCAAATCTAAAGGAATGGTTGGGGAGGCAGGTTGTAGTATTTTTTAATGTATATTGAATTCATTAACAACGTTGTCCTGCTCATATCTAAATCAGATAAGCAGTGTCATAAGTGTGGTAATGACAATTAAGTGCCGGTGCTGAGCACTGGAAACCAATTAAGTGCTGGTGCCGAGCACCGGAGACCACCGGCTCAAATTAACCACTGCTTATCATCCATGTTGGTACACTGAAATGCTTAACACATGTTCCTCTAGTAAAGCTTGACTGCTCTTTGCCACTCTACCAGGACTGTGCTAAGGATTTATTAGCATGAATCCAAGGACCATCTTTGGGGTATTGTGATAATATTACATGGTAAGGCCACCCAGCCATGCCACATAATATTCCACTTTCCTACAGTGCTCTAGAAAGCAGTAGCGGTCGGTGGTGGGAGTGCTGCTGGGCGCTGATGTGGGGCGGGGGAGGGGCAGGGTGGGGGGTAGTAAACTACGGATTACGGCCGATTACAGGTAAGTACACATATAAATAAAACGAATTTCGTTTCTCGTGCTGCATCGCCAAATGCGATGCAGCGCGAGAAACGAAATTTGTTTTATTTATTTATATGTGCATTTACCTGTAAGCGGCCGTAATCCGTAGTTTACTACCCCCCACCCTGCCCCTCCCCCGCCCCACGTCAGCGCCCGGCGGCACTCCCACCACTGACCGCTACTGCTAGAAAGCTAAAATGAGGGCTCATTTTCTATAAATTATCAAATATCTTCCTCATCAATGTCAAGAAAAAAATTCTGATATGCTGAGCGAAACATGTACTTTTTACACCAGCAGATGCCTGTCAGTTGATTCCCTAGTAATCTACTGCAGCTTCACCACACAATTCTAATAGGGAACTAAAGCACTATGACAAAAGTGTGACACACCTGAACGCCCCAGTGATGGAATCAAAGCTGCAAACCTGAATGCATTTCCTACACAGGAGACTACCGTACAGGAGCAAAATGAGGGGGTTCTTTTTGTAATAGAAATTATGGTTGGTGCTCTAGATAGGCAAAATTAGGAGCTTACTTCCAACACCAGCAGCAGTCTGTCAGTTAACTTTCTAGTAATCAACTTCAGCATCACCACAGAGTTCTAGTGATCAACTAGAGTGCTACCTTTTTTGTATGTACCACAAAAGTGGGCGCTCCTGAATGCAATTGTGTTGGAATAGGAACAGGTGAATTTAAAACCAGGCTGAAGTAAATGAGCTATGAGATGTTAATACAGGTATGAAACCAGTGGGTTGAAAATGTGAGGGGAGAGATGGATTTTTAGTAATTTGAAGCATAATGTATTTTTAAGGGACTACAAATAGTTAAAGAAGATGTCTGCATAAGTACAGCATCTCGTTTCAGCATCTGTTTGCTCAGCCTACTCATTTTCTCAGTAACTTAACAGCTCCCTTATTTTAAAATGGTAATATATACCCCTGGAATTCACTGAAAAAACAATGGTTAAAGTGACGTTACAGTTAGGTGTTGGAAGGAGACCCAAGCTAACATTAAAAAATATCCAGAACCACTGAAATATGCCAGTTATAGTATAGTGAACTGCTATAACTTGCACCCCGTTGTGAACTGCTTATGACCTCACATATCACATCACTTATGATATGTTAAATGACATAATTGATTACATCATAGAGTGGCCTACGGCCAGACTATGCATCTAATATTCATCAACACTTGAACTCTGTACCTAGGCTCAGACAAGGCCTTGCACCTAACCCTCCACAAGCATCAAACCTCCACTGACCACAATTTTCAGTCATACATAGGGCAAGTTTGACACAGGGCTTATCCTGTGGCCAGGGTCAGCAATCACCCCTCCACAAGTGACCAAGCTGCACTATGCACGGACTTTGAGCATACACAGTGGAGGTTGTCTGCAAGATCTGGTGTCACACCAGACCCTGCATCCAACAAACAGGATGGGTTGGGCGGTTGGCTTGCCTCCTGGTCAAGCCACGCGCCCACCCCTTCTTGACCACCTAACACCCTACTTGCTCAGCCTTCAGCCCTTCACAGCAACGGTTGATCAAAGAGTCTCTTGTCCAGTGATGTTCTGCAGCCAGCTCTCTGCAAGTGGCCAGCCCCACTACACCATCCTTTGGGTGAATCAGCCGCGGCCCGTGCAGGTAAGAGCGGTGGAGTGGGGGGGTGCCGGGTGGGGGGGATTTCGACATATGACGATGAGGGACCATTTTCCCTCGTCGTCTGTCGAAACTCCCCCCACCCGGCTCCACCGCCCCACCGCTTTTACCTGCACGGGCCGCGGCTGGGGTGAATACGGGCAAAATGACAACGACCAACAAAAGTGCTTCACTTCTGAAATATCAAGTGTCTTGTGCATCTTTGGAAAGCTTACAGACAAGCTTCTAAGAGTCCAACCATCGATTTAGGTTGTTGTAATATTCCTTGTTCACAAAGCCTTTAGCACACTTCCTAAATCATTGGTTGATGCTATTAATAATTCCTGAGTGTTCTAAATATGCTGGACTATGGACCTTTAGAGTGACAAAACTGACCACTGTTTTCCAGATTTAAAATGCTTGGAAGCGGCCAAAATAATGTTACTAAGTGCCATATAAAACGAGTTATTCTTTTTTCTTATTAATTTTATTGTGATGATGAAGATGATGATGATTGTCATTACTATTGCTGTTGTGTAACAATCCCTGTTTTGTATAGTGCAATTCTAGTGATAAATGATAAAAAAAATCCTTTATCGCTTTATTCCTCCCCCGGTTGTGCATTAACATGCAACACTGAGGGGCATATCAAGCCCTCTATCGCCGCGTTAGCGGCCCTTTTCTGCCGCTAATGCGGCGATATTTGTATCACACTATTAACAAGCTGCAGCTAACGGGCTTTAGCGTGAGTTTTCTAGCAATAGCGGCCGTTTTTTTACCTCTAAGCATGTCAGCGATATATCTCTAATGACATGCAAAGTAGGCGTTCCTGACTAAAACTCCATTGAAACAGTCGCAAACACAACTTCCCCCTATTATCAATGCCCGCTGAAGCGATAAGAAAAGTCGCGCTAACCGCGCTTATCGCTGGAATTTAACACCTGAAAAAACTTGCCTTAACCATCTTGTCAATGGGGGTGGATTGTTGGGTTAAGTATACACTTGCCTATTAGCAAGCTTTTCATTAGCGCTGTTAATTTAGCGCTGGAATTCTCACGCTATTGCTGGTTTTACACGCTATCGCTGGATTTCCTATCGCCTTTGCGATACGCGTTGATAATACCGCGCTATCACGGCGAGGAAATTCAGCAATAAAAAAAACAGCGCTAAGCGATAATTATCGCAGATCCTTGGTAATATGCCCCTGACACTGGTAGTCCATGGGCAGAAGGACAATATGACTCTAATAATCAGCAGTGTCTGTGCTCGGAGGATTACTCTGGATTTAAATGCTTTGCCTGGCCCTGACTCTTTAAGACGGGCTCCACTCCTAGGAAATGATGCCATTACCTGATTAGGAGAACGGGCTTATTTTAAAAAAGGGATTTTCAAACACCCAAATCCTCTATCCCCTTTACTTATTAGCTGGGACTGGCGAGCATTTCTTCTGTCAAATATAAGCACCGGAGTGATACTTCGATTTTTAATTTGGGAGCCTTCCGTCTGCAGGCAGATTACTGCAGAACTTCCAGAGATTAAAATGCTCACTGCAGGTTTTTATTTTTAAAGAAAAACAACTCCTTCATCTCTCACACTCACTTAAAAAGGAAAACTCCAGGCAGTTTTAGGATAAAAGCAGAGATCAACTAAACCAGCTTTGCCTAGCGTTGTAGGCATGGCTTTTGAAAAAAAAACTAATGATCAAATGATCGAAGATTTAGAATAAATCAGTTTTGTTTTTTAGACACAACAATTACAGGAGAAGAATCCAGAAGTTAAAAAAGGTGGCAATACATTTTCGGCATATTTGTTGATTTTATGTATTTTCTCTTGTTATAGAGCTTTGCTGTGAGCAAGAGGTAGTGTGCACAGGGCAGTGCAAATGTTTGAAATTAATGCAACTGGCAGAGAAGGACCTAACTAAATGTGTTGCAAGTTCCTGGTAGCTTGCCCACTGATATGCTTTAGAAGACAATTGTGCACATGTTTATCTTTTTAAGGATTTGTGATTAGTTGTGTATATCTGATACACCTTGTTAGAAATTGGGTTTCTGGTTGGCAGAGTATGCACCCTGTACAAGCAGGAACCACAGTCCTAGTCAGGGTAAGTCAGATTTGCAACAAAAATTAACCTGTGGCCACCTCTGGTAGCTTGGCACAAAGCAGCCAGGCTTAACTTAAGAGGCAATGTGTTAAGTATTTGTGAAACACATCAAACAGTAACACAGTGAAAACACCACAAAAAGACTCCACACCAGTTTAGAAAAATAGATTATTATATTCTGTACTAACAAGACCAAAATGACAAAAATCCAATAAGTAGAAGTCAAGATATGAATTTTAAAAGAATAAGTGTCAAAATAGCGCTTAGAAGCAAATATCGCTTTAGGGTTACTGTAAGTTGTGCTGGACCGGGACAAAGGCAAGAGTTCAGGCCACCCGCGATGGAGCAGAGGCCGACTACAGGACCTATGCAGGGCCCACTGAGCACAGTACCTTAATACCTGGTCACACAACGAAATGCGGGGTGCGATGCTTCGATGCTCCCTACACTGTTGAGGATGCACCGGATTTCTCCATGCAGTAGTGGTGATGTGTCGATGCCGTGGACGAAGCGTTGAGTCCGGAGTGTAGGTTACAATGCGCTGGGTTAATCCACGCTGGAGGCGATGTGACGATCTTCTCCATGCTGTGGCGGCGATGCGTTGGGTCCTGACATGACGATTCTGGAGACGCTGCAGCAGTGCCGAGTGCGATGCACTGGGTCCAGACCACGCATCGGCGATGAAGCGTCGATCATTATCTTGCGGCAGGCAATGCATTGGTTCCGATCGGCACAACGATGTTGATGCGTAGGCTCTTGTCAGATGCAGCACTTTCAACTCACATCCAAGGACCCTGGACTGGATAGGCACCACTTGACAGAGCAAGACTTACAGCAAGTAAAGTCCAGAGAATGGGTTGATGATGAAAGGTGAAATCTTTGATCTTCCTGAGGCTTCAGCAACAGGAGGCAAGCCACCAAGTCCTTTGAGAAACTTAGGTTCAAGGTTGTAGAGAGAAGGTCCAGTCCTTGTCACTCTCAGATAAGAAGGAGCAGGCAGTAGGCCAACACAGCAAAGCAATTAGCAAAGTAGCAATCCCTCCTATAGCCCAGCAGCTCCTCTTCCTGGCAGAATATCCTTAGTTCCAGTAGTGTTTGGAGAAGGTGGGGGTCAGAGGCCCAGTACTTATACCCCATTTGGCATTTGAAGTAGGGAGACTTCAAAGAGATGCTTTGAAGTGCAGAAGACCCTGCGTTTCCTGCTCTGGCTCCAGGCTCACTCCAGGAAGGTATGCAATCCTTTGTGTGGGGACAGGACCCAGCCCTTTCAGGTGCAGAGTGTCAGCTCCTCCCTCCCCTCCTGATCGGGAAGACCCATCAACATACAGATGACAAGGCAATCACACCTACCCTTCCTTTGTGTGTGGGGCGTCTAGAGGTATTGCAGGAAGCCAGCCGTCACCCACCCCAGATGTGTATTCCAGAGACAGACAGCAAAGCACCAAATGGTTTAGGTAAGAAAATACAAACTTTCTAAAAGTGGCATTTTCAGACCTAAAATATAAAAACCAACTTAGCCATAAGTTGTATTTTTAAATTGTGATTCCAGAGACACTAAATTTGGTTTTCCTATCTTTTCCCAATTGGCCACTGTACTTAAAAAATGTAATAATTCAGTTTCAATGTTAAGCTATGGGAGAGATAGGCCTTGCAGGAGTGAAAAACGAATTTAAGAGTATTTCACTGCCACGGCATGTAAAACTTAAAAGTACATGTCCCGCTTTTTAAATACACTGCACCCTGCCCATGGGCTGTCCAGGGCCTACCTTATGGGTAACCTATATGTAATAAAGAAGAAGGTTGGGGCCTGGCAAGTAGGTTAACTTGCCAGGTTGACATGGCAGTTTAAAACTGCACACACAGGATCTGCAGTGGCAGGCCTGAGACATGTTTAAAGGGCTACTTAAGTGGGTGGCACAATCAGTGCTGCGGGCTGGACTGTTCCCATTGGGCGCAGGGTCAAGACTGATTTGCATATGGCCGGGTCCAAACTGGAATGGCATGGTGAGCAAACAAACGATGGATTTAGGCCCAGATCTCTGTACTGGGGTGAATGTATGACATTGTTCTGCATTCTGTCCATCAATTGTTCTTTTTGCAGGCCCACTAGTAGCATTTGATTTACAGGCCCTGGGCACATGTAGTACACTTTTACTAGGGACTTAGAAGTAAATCAAACATGCCAATTGTGTATAAGCCAATGTTACCACATTTTAGATAAAGAGCACATGCACTTTAGCACTGGTTAGCAGTGGTAAAGTGCTCAGAGACCTAAAACCAGCAAAAACAAAGTCAGCAAGCAGTCAAAAACAGAAGGTCAGAAGGCAAAATGTTAGGGGAAACCATGCTAAGTATGCCAGGTCTAACACACCCCAACAGCAGACATGTGATAACATTTGGTGCAGGTTTTCTGTCTACACTGGCAATGGGGGGCAAGGGCACAGGACCCCAGTGACCAAAGCTCTCCTTCTGATTAGTGTGGAGTGCATGTTCAGTTTTTTTGGAAAGAGTCAGGTGATATACAACAGGGCAGTGTTTTGGCATATGGCCCCTACAACGCAGTGTAGTTTGGCGACCAAGTGTCCCTATGATGCAGTAAGAAGGAATGACTTAGTCTCTCAAGATCCATTGCAGTGAGGTGGATTAGTGTCCCTATGTCATAACCTGATTGGTAATTGTTTAAGAGGATGCAGTGTGAGTTGTTAGTATTCCTAGGTACACTTTGGTAGGTGAGTATCTCTATTATATAGTGCAATGTGGTGGGCTAGTGTCTATGGGTTTCAGTACAACATGGTTACATGGTTAGTCTCTTTCAGGGTAAAATTCAGGGCAGGTGGTTAGTGTTGCTAGGATGCAGTGCAAGGTATTTGGATGGTGTCTTCTGTGATATAATGCAGTGTAGTGGGTTAGGTTTCTTAGGCTGCATTGTAGTGTGGTGGGTTAGAATCCACATGGGAGGCCCTGATGTTTGACTGTGTAAATTCCCTGGGGTGTAGCACAGGAGGCTTGTGTATACTTCATTGGACATAGCTGTGGACCAGTGTATGTGCAATATATGTGGTGTACAGGCATGCCTGTGGTGCAGTGCAATGTGGTGGGTTAGTGCCGATAGGGTTCACTGTAGTATGGTGAATTGGTATCTCTAGGATGTAGTGAATCATTGCAGTTTAGGGTTATAGGGAGCAGTGCAGTGTGTCGGGTATGTGTACCTAGGATTAGGTCATTATCCCTGGGCTGTAGTGCAGTGTACTGGGTTGATGCATACAAGATTCCTTGTAAGATGCTGTGGTAATACATGTAGCATGCAGCGGGTTGTGGTGAGGTAGAGCCCATAGAATGCTGTGCAGTGTAGTGGCTTAGTGTCCCTAGGATGAAGTATGGTGCAAGTGTCAACTTGTCCTAGGGTGTAGTGCAACTTTTGGGGTTAGCGCTTATAGGAACAGAGCAGTATGATTATTTAGTACCCCAAGGGTGCTGTGGAGAACAGCACGCTAGTGTTCACAGGTGATAATGCAACGTGGGAGGCTAGTGTGCATGGAGTAAAAGTGGGTGGATTTTTTTTACCCAGTCATGCAGTGTATTGTGATGCATTAATGTTCTTAGGATGCCCTGCAGTGTGGTGAGTGTGTGTCCTTGGGAGATACTGTAGTTCGTCTAGGATGAAACGCACTATGTGAAACTTCTTCTAATTTTGTGCAGGTCATTTGAGCACCTAGGACTAAGTGCAGTGTTGTTGGCTGGTGCTTCAGGATGCAGTGCCGTATAACTGCTAATGTCTCAGAAGCAATTCAATGTGGTGGGGTATTGTATTTTGATGCAGATTGGTGGCTTTGAGTTCCTATGTTGCAGGGGGGTGGGCAATGACCTTTTAGTGCACTACAAATATAATGGGTTGGGGACCCTAGGATGCAGGGCAGTGAGGTAAAGTCTCTACAATGAAATGCAGTAGGTTAACCTTACTAGGTTGTAGTACAGGGTGGAGGCTGAGTGTCCCTAGAATGCAGTGGAATATAACAGTTTCATGATCTTAGGATACATTACGGTGTAAAGGGGAAATTCACTTCCCTGGGAAACAGTACAGTTTGGTGGGATTAGATTGTTGGGTGCATTTCATGTCTTCATTCATTCAAATCTTGAATGGGGTGCGGGTGTTATGCTCAGTAGGATGCAGTGCAGTGAATCAGGTAAGGGTCTTGAGGGTGCAGAGTATTGTGTTGGCTTAAAATCCCTAGAATGGAGTTCAGTTGGTGAACTAGTGCCTCGAGGTGAATTGCAATGTGCCTCTATAGTGCAATAAAGAGTCTTAGCGGCAGTGGATTCAAAATGGAATGCAGTGTGGTGGGTCCATGTCACTAGAATGCAGTGCAGTGTGGAGGGAGTGTAATTCATAGCTCTCTGATGGGTTCAGACTCTGGGATGCAGTACTAGGGTAATGTCCATCGGCTTCAGGTTGGTATCCATAGGATGCGGCACATAGTAATGGGCAGATGCTCCTCATATGTCATGCAGTGTGACATGCTAGCGCCTCTAAGGGGCAGTGTGGTAGGTTAGTGGTGGCGTGATGTTACCAGGGTGCTATGTGGTTACTTTTCCTAGCGTCCAGTGAAATGTAGTGATTAGCATCCCTATGGTACCTGGTCATGGAATAGTGTCGCTTAAGATGCAGTAATGCTTGCTCAGTTATTGCCCCTAAGACTACATGCAGCGTGATGAATAGCAGCCGCTAGGGTAACGTGTGATGTGGGGGTAGTGTTCCTACAATTCAGTGTCTTGTGGTGTATTTGTGTTCCTATTGTGTAGTGCAGTGCGATGGATGAGTGCCCCTAGAATTCAGTGCAATATGCAGGGGATGTATCAGTAAAATGCAATTCACTCTGATGTGTTAGTGCCTCTAGGCTGCAGTGCATTGTGAGGCATTAATGCCACTGAGATACAATGCAGTGTAATAGGTTAGTGCCCTTCGGATTAAGTGCAGTGTGGTGAAGTGAACCTGAGATGCTGTAGAGCATAGTTGGCAAGAGCCCCTTGGATGCAGTGCATTGTAACAGGTTAGGGCCGAAAGGATGCGGTAGATGTTTTGGGTGGGTGGCACTATGAGTCAGTACTACATGGTTTGTGTAGTGGGTTAAAACTCTCAGATCACAGTGCAGTGAGCTAGTGTACCTCCCCTGCAGTGCAGGGTGGCAGGTGGGTGGTTCTATGATGCGGTGCAGTGTAATGGACCTGTGACCCATGGACACAGTGCAGTGAGAAGGGTTTATATCTCTAAGGTGCTGTGCGGTATCTTATGCCTTCAGAATGAAGGCCATGTTGTGGTTTATTACTCCAAGAATGAAGTAAAGTGTACTCAAATGATTTTCCTAAAATGCCTTGAAAAGTGCCCTGTAATGTAGGGCAGGGGCTGGTGACTCTATGGTGGGTTAGTGCCTTTTAGCTGCAGTGTGGTGTAGTAGGTTATAGTCAGGACCACTGGAGTTATGCTGTAATAGAAGGCTAAATTATCTGGCAGGATGGACAGAATTACGCAACAAGACAAGGCAAATGATCTGGCACAGCGCAGCACATTTTGTGGCAGTATTGTGTTGCATTTGGTAATTTTACGACACATTAATACTGTATGGGCATAGGGTTCATCTCGTTAGTTCCAGTTTAACACTTTACTAGAGCAAACAGCAACTTAATGGTCATTAGTTGACCTATGCAAAAGGTCTGCCACTGGACAATTTTGCTGAAACCAGCAAATTATGTAGCAGACACTAGATTATGTGACAGCAGCGAACAATGCATTATTATGTGGAAAATGCCGCAGAATTGCAGAATTCCATTGGCCATTGCTATAGTGCGTATGATGTAACACAATGTGGTGAGTTGGGGTCTCCACGCTGAATGCAAAGCAATGGGCCAGGGTCCCCAGAAGAGTGCGGTGGGATAATGTCATTAGGATGCAGTGCACTGTGACTGGTTGGTTTCTCTATGATGCAGTGCAGTGTGTTGAAGTGAAAAGATTTAAGTGTGGTGAGTTTTGTCCCCAGGATGCTGTGCAGTGAGGCGGGGCAGTGCTCATAGTATGCAGTGTGTGTGGTGATACAGATTCCCTGAAATAAGCACAGATTAATGAGTTTAGGTCCCTGTGATGCAGGGAAGGGTGGTGGGATGGGTAAGTTACCTTAGGGTGCAGTACAATAAAGGGATCTGGTGACCCTAGTCCTAGTGTATAGTGCAATGGGTTGCAATTTATAGAATACAATGCAGTTGGTTAATGTCCCTAGGATGCAGTGTATTGTGTGGGATGAAGACCCTTAGGGTGCAAAGGAGTGTAATGAGTAAGCACCCACTCGATACAGTGCGGTATCTAGTACATACATAGTACGGTGATAAAGGAGGTGGATTAGTGGCTTACTTTGTGATGCTGCGAGGCCATGTATTTTGACCAGGAGACAAGACAGTGGCATGGAACAGTGAAAGGTGCCACACAATCCGCACTATGATTAACCCCTACCAGACAGTATTAGAACTATCGCATTTTAGACAAAGGGCCTGATTATGAGTGGGTCGGTTAATTCTGACCCATGCGTAAAACCCTGTTTGCGTATGGGTCATAATTGAGAGTCTGAAGTTATTTAACGCATCTGATAATTATCTGATGCATTAAATAACCTAGCCTTCAGTATATTTTGGCAGGTCGAACCTGCAGAAACTTAACAGCGAAAAAGCATACAGTATTTACTGTTTCATGCGTATTTTGGTGCGTTAAACATCAAGATCTGCATGTTATTCCCCACTGACTCGTAATTAGGTGTTATTTATCGCACCCAATAAATAACGTACCCTGTACCATCATTATTTAGCAGGTGTGTTAAATAACACCTAAACTCGTAATCAGGTCCTTAGAATCGACATGCATAAGAGACATAGATTACAATACCAGATCTCCTACATCATTCAAAAAGCACTTGGCCCTCTAGCCAGAGTGAGAAACACGTCTTGGCCTATTCAGAGTTATAGAAAATGTAAAGAGGCTGCAAATGTAAAGACTAGCACTGGACAACAGCTGCAGAAAAAATGTTTGGAGGAGATGATTTACTCTGCCTTTTACTATTTCACTGTGCCTTGTTCTAGGGGAGTTCTGTTCCTCATCCCCTCACTGTCTGCTCCACTTCCTGTCCTCCTTCCCATCACCAGAAGTGGTGTCCAGTGTCCTTCGGCTCCACTTCCTGTTCTCTTCTCCCATCACCAGAAGTGGTGTCCAGTGTCCTTCTGCTCCACTTCCTGTTCTCTTCTCCCATCACCAGAAGTGGTGTCCAGTGTCCTTCTGCCACACTTCCTGTCCTCCTTCCCATCACCAGAAGTGGTGTCCAGTGTCCTTCTGCTCCACTTCCTGTTCTCTTCTCCCATCACCAGAAGTGGTTTCCAGTGTCCTTCTGCTCCACTTCCTGTTCTCTTCTCCCATCACCAGAAGTGGTGTCCAGTGTCCTTCTGCCACACTTCCCGGCCTCCGCTCCCATCACCAGAAGTGGTGTCCAGTGCCCTTCTGCTCCACTTCCTGTCCTCCTTCCCATCACCAGAAGTGTTATCCAGTGTCCTTCTGCTCCACTTCCTGTCCTCCTTCCCATCACCAGAAGTGGTGTCCAGTGTCCTTCTGCTCCACTTCCTGTTCCTTTCTCCCATCACCAGAAGTGGTGTCCAGTGTCCTTCTGCTCCACTTCCTGTTCTCTTCTCCCATCACCAGAAGTGGTGTCCAGTGTCCTTCTGCCCCACTTCCTGGCCTCCGCTCCCATCACCAGAAGTGGTGCCCAATGTCCTTCTGCCCCACTTCCTGGCCTCCGCTCCCATCACCAGAAGTGGTGCCCAGTGTCCTTCTGCCCCACTACCTGGCCTCCGCTCCCATCACCAGAAGTAGTGCCCATTGTCCTTCTACTCCACTTCTTGTCCTCCAGTGTCCTTCTGCTCCACTTCCTGTCCTCTTCTCCCATCACCACAAGTGGTGTCCAGTGTCCTTCTGCTCCACTTCCTGTCCTCCTCTCCCATCACCACAAATGGTGTCCCGTGTCCGGGGGTAGTGACGTAGACACTCGGTGGCCACAGGGTCATAATCCCTTGCTTCATACACGACAGCTGGAATTTCCAATTCTGGACAGTTTTTCCGATCCAAAAACTGTTATTTATGACTTTTCTCCCTGGAATGCCCATTAAACACATAGATCCAGCTATACTGAGTCAAGTCAAGGCGAAAGTGTCAGCAGAAGGACTGGGTTTTGGAAAGGAAGCGGAAAGGAAGTTAAGGTAGACAGTACCCTTCACGAGAAGAACACGTCTGCTCCCCTTGTGCTACTGCAGGGTGGAGCAGACGGGGGCAGTGCCTGTCCCTGCAGCATTAAACAAGGTCTGGGGTCTCCAGGCTCACAATTATTATGTCTGGAGTTTGCAGAAATTATAATTCCAGGCCCAGAGACACTCAAAATTGCAGGCAGTGGAATTTCACTGAGTTATTGCTCTGGAGGAAATTCTGCCACTCATAATGAGGGCCTAAATTATTGGGGGAACTTTTTTGCAGTGTCCCATTGCCTTTCCCTCAATGAGGCCTATTGACTGTTATTGGTGCAATGTGAGACTGATCTCACAGAATTCAAGATCACACATTCATCATGATGTGAGCACTCATCCCATTCCAGGGTTAGCCTAGTCGTTCAAGTTCTAAACCGCTCACGTCTGACGAGACAATAACAATGAGGTTTTTTTTCCTCTAAATTAAAAATTGTTGAAAAAATTCAACAGTGTATATAGAGGCTAAATAGATTTTGTGATGTATTATTCTAACAAAAACATAGGGCCTTATCTAGAGTTTGGTGGATTGGATACTCTGTCACAAATGTGCTGTATATGTCTTCTGCTGTATTACAAGTGCATTATAGCCTATGGCATTTGCAATTAGATGAACGGGACATCATTCATGTTCAGACGGCATACACCACCCACGAACTCTAAATCAGGTACATAGTCAACAAACAGCAGCACCTGCAATGTAACATCCTTTTATTACAAGATATTGGAATCTGTTTCCCAGCTCAACTCTTGCCCAGATTGAAGAATTACCCAGAATTCATCTGGGAGATTAGTGACAGAGAATCTGTCCACGATTGTTTGCCCTACAGGGTGGGTCATACGGAACTCATGACAACCACATGTAATGCCTGGAGAGAAAGCAGAGATTGAAGTGATAGTAAGTTAAGCATAGAATGTGAAAAAGACATGTGGGAAATGCTTGCCAACTGCCTCGCCTGATTAGTAAAATATATGTATTTCAGGTTTTGACTCCCTAGCAAAATCCATGATCTAAAATTTGCACTGGTGTATGAGAATTCATTGTGTTAAAGGACAAGTCAAAACACACAAAACGTGTGAAAAAAGCATATTCTTAAAAGGCGTTTTCAGGTGCCAATTCTCGCTCAGTGTATTGTGCGAATGACATCTTTTTTTTTTTTTAAAACATATTTTATTGTGTCAAAAGTTATAGAAGGTGCAGTGCTCCTTAAACCAGGAGACAACCGCCATTACAAGCAGTGCAAGTCAGTGTGTTTGACTACTAAATCACATAGTTTACCGTAAATGTCAAAGAAACAATAAAACATAAACACTGTAAAACCCCCTCCCCCCAATGGCACCCACACACTACTACATTGCTGCTATTCCTGCATAAGCCGAATGACATCTTTAGTAGTGTGGCTGGACACATGCCTAACAGGGAGACACGCTCCCCAGTAGAGAGTGCTTAATTTGTAAAAGAATAAGTGCCAGTGCCCAATTTATTTCAGAAGCCTGTCGGTGTCACTGCCAAATGTTGAGGTCGTTGAATACCAAGGCTGCCTAGTCTTGATTCCACCTCCTGCCTCTTTCATCGACCACCAGACACTCCCTGCCCCTTTATTTCACACTTGCAGGTTCTTTTTCACACTTGCTTTCTGTTATTTCATTGCTTCTCCATATTCTGTTCCTCCTTTTTTCCCACAGAGCTGTCTTTCCCTCTCTTGTTCTGGGTTAAAGTCAGATTTTTTAAAATAACTGCTGGGCCCCTCCTGCAATTACAACCACAAATTAAGCACTGTAGAAGACAATTGAGTATAGACAGGTCTTCTGGAATTATGCGATTGTGCGGCTGCAGCGATATTCGCATAACTGTAGATTTGCCGCATTTCGCTCATAATCCATCATCTGCTGCAAAATCCGCAGATTTTAACAACAACAAAAAGTGTTTCTAGCTCAAACGATTCAAAAGTTAGTAAAAACGTAGCAACACGTGCTGCCA
This sequence comes from Calotriton arnoldi, assembly GCA_963921515.1. NCBI lineage: Eukaryota > Metazoa > Chordata > Amphibia > Caudata > Salamandridae > Calotriton > Calotriton arnoldi. The sequence goes on along the minus strand of CAWUFW010000476.1, from coordinate 1,932,545 downwards.
CACAGTGGAAGGTCCTTTGCAAAGGCTGACTGGTCACCTTTCTGCAGCTTATTGCTATATTTGTGTGTTAAACTGGTACTAATGAGGAGCAACTAATGCCCAGACAGTTTTAACAAGTGTAAAAATGACAAAATAATAAAGTAATACTATCACAAAATGTGAAGCATAAATTGCCTTTTTTGCCACATAATTTACTCAACCCTGCCGCCTAATTTGACCCTCCCCTACCGCATAATTCCAGTGGCCCCGAGTATAGGCCTTGAAAGCCCCAGTTCTGAATTTTGAGTGTGTCGGGACATAGACAGAGGCCTACTGCCTCCAGGGGGCCAGCACCCACGCTAGGCCTGTGAGAGGGTCTGCTGCTAAGAGTATTGTATTTAGAGAAAAGTCAATGTTAGTTACAGTTCCGCACATTAATCCCTGTGTGTGAGGTAATCTCTTAACCCCTCCATCTAATCCGATCTAAAACGCCAACCACCTGATCCAAGGGATTTCAAACTGTGACGGACAAGACACAGCTGAGGGAGTTTCGCGCGCACTTCTTCTGGCAAACCAGAGGGGCTGGACAGCGTCAACACCACAGTAAGTGCCATTTGAAAAACTGCCTGTCAGAAATAGCATAAATTGAGCAAATCGAGGACCATTCATTGTAATTCCGGGTTGGATTAAGGCAGGGCTTGTCGGTGTAACAGATTGTATAATCCTGTTTAGTATGCATGATATTCCCAATGAATATGTATGAGGCTAATTTACGTATAATGCTTTTCGGCTGATACTATTTGTATATTTACCTTTGATTCTGTAAACCTGCCTGAATTGCACCATACGGTAGATTTAGCGCGTGGCCTTTCTTTGAATTACAGAGATCATATCAATTCTTCTGTTTCTGGCATATGTATTATACTGCTGTACAATTTGTAGCATATGCTGTGACGAGATCCCTTTGACATTTAGTTTTCAATTTTTCCCCTGGTGTACCTTTAAGAAAAGTATGAAAAAAAACATCTCAGAATTCGAAAGAGACATTAAGCAGAAAATATGCAAAAAGTCACTTACTTTCTCGAACTGGATATCTCAATGGCTTGAGTTGGGGACAGGGTTCAATAATTTCTAACATTGTATGTCTAGTTTGCTGGTTGAACACTAACCAAAGTGATAGCTAACTAAAGTTAATGTAAGGTAACACAATTCTAACCTGCTTGGTGTGTTTAACCAGCCCAGGCCTTTTGGGCTCATGTGATCGGTGCAATAATATTCTTTGACACTCTGTGAAAATCCTGATTTGACTTTCTGTCGAATTTTCATGTGATGGATTGAAGAAGGTTTGCAGACCATCAGTAACCCTCTCTGCCTAATTAGAGACGAGAAAGAAAGACGTGCCAATATGACATGGCCTGACAATGTAGGGAGCAAACATTTTTTTTTGATTTTTGTGGAAAAATCAAGACTACAAGTTTTTAGCATCCTCTTTCTGGCCTACTTTGTCAAGAAAAGTAAACACACTTCAGCACCCTAAGGTTATAGTTTTAAATAAAGAAAGGTTTGTGCGGAAATTGTAAAAATAGATATTGTCAGTGTTATGTATTTTTTTTTACCATTTTCACAGATTTTTAGCTAGAGGCGAATACTACCTTAACTTGCAGATGTGACATATGTAGTTACCACCTGAAAAAGGTTGGTGGAAAGACTGTGTAAATGAATGCGCAAATATATGTGGTAATGTGGACTGCCCGACTTCTCGAATTGACATACATTTGTAAAGTTTCAGGACATGGTGAATGAACAGAATGAAAGACAATGGTTTGGCTGATTAGATGTATTTATAGCGCACACATGCACCCGAGGGCCCCTTGGCGCTGAGGTCCACCCACAAATGGGAAGAAGCAGGAAAAGAGGGACAGAGAACCAGTGAAAGTTCACAAAATAGGACAGTTTTGAAGGAGTTCCTGAAAGAGACACCATCCTGGATACTGGGTAGTGGTAATGGCAGGTTATTCCATATTCAGTGTCACATGCAACTCGGGCAACTTTCAACAAACTTAGTGATGCCCAGCTTTGGGTACATTGATGTAAGTGATAAAATTGTCTTTGGAAATAAAATAATGCAATTGGCCCTACAGAGAAAATAATTTGTCTCAAAGCCAGGTGCTCTTTAACATAAATACAAGCTCTTATGTGACTATATCTGCCTCTAGAATTGCAGATTTTCAGTCCTCAGTGTATCAAAGGTCTCACCCCCACCACACTGATGGAGGAAGGCCTGCTGTATACAAAGAACAATTGATGGACAGAATGTTGAACAATGTCAAACATTCACCAACAGTACAGAGATCTGAGCCTAAATCCAATGTATTTTGCTCTCCCTGCCACCCCAGTTTGGGCCGAGCCATATGCAAATCAGTCTTGACCCTGCTCCCATGGGAACATTCCAGCCCGAACTGCCAGGCCAGGTCCTCCCTGGACCGGAAACAAGCATCCTGGGACCGGTTTCAGGGTATCACACCTCATCGGCCAGGCTAGCTTGACTCCAGTGGCATGGTAAGCACGGGACCCACATCTGGGCACACCCTTACCACTTAGGGTAACAAATGCAAAAAGAACAATTAACGGACGGAATATTGAAACAATGTCAAACATTCCCCAGTACAGAGATCGGGGCCTAAATCCATCGTTTTGTGCGCCCCATGCCATTCCAGTTTATGTTTAAATGTGTTTATTAGCATTTTCAGTGAAACCAAACAATACACAGACATAGGCATTAACTTGCTACATGGTGTACAATGCTCACGTGCTCCTGCGCTAGATTGGACAGAGTACCAATGCCTTAGGTCAATCAATGCAGTCAGTTCTAAAGCGGCACATGAATTACTGAGTTGGAGAGTCAGCCTAGTACTGTGAAACGAAAACTTGAACACCCCCACCCCCCACCCTGTCCGACAATCCGTGGTCCACGCCCATCCCATCCCAGCCTCTCGCCCATGGTGTCCCCTAGTGAGCCACTGGGGGCGCTTGTTGTTCCGTCCCTGAGTCTGTAAGCCGCAGCACTCTCAGATATTTGGGCTGTGTTATTTCGTTGAACTCTGTTGAGAGCAGTTTCAAGAAGGGACTCCAAACTTTTTGGAAAGCAGCTTCAGTGTTGTTCAGTGTGGCCGATATGCGTTCCATCCCCAGGATGTGCCACATCCGGTGCAGCCAGCCTATGTGTGTGGGAGTTGTGGATGTCCCCCAGTGTGTCAGTATGTTTTGCAGAGCTGCCCCCAGTGCCAGCCCCATCTGACGGCCTCTCATGCTTTTGAGTGGGAATGTAATTGGATTAGGGAGGCCCAACACCACGTATACTGGGAGCCGCGGAATCTCTGTATCAAAGAGCGCATCCACCTCATCTAGAATTTTAGTCCAGTAATTGGACAGTGCTGGGCATTCCCAGAGAATATGGAGCAGTGTACCCTCATTATCGCACCCTCTCCAACAGGTGGGGCTCCTATTTGGGTTGCCTCTGTGAAGGCGCGCAGGTGTGAGGTACCAATAAGTAGCTATTTTCATAGCTGTTTCGATACTGGCCACGTTGCGGGCTGTATGTTTTGCTCTGTAATAGATCCCCTACCAATCCTTTCGTGTGAGGTCGCCCCCCAGTTCCCTCCCCCATCTCTTTTGACTCGGTGTGGCCTGTGACGGCGGGCTGGCGCGGAGCATAGCATACATTTCAGAGATCAGCCCCTTATCAGTGAGTTTGGTGATTAGCCATTTTTCGTACTTGGTCAATTTGCGGCTCCCCTGTTCCCTCATCCCCTCCTGAAGCACCCAGTGTCTTAATTGTAAATATCTAAACCGTTCAGATTCGGGAAGTCCGTATTCTAGTTTCATTTGAGGAAATGAGAGTATGCCTGAGATGTCGAAGAGGTGCCCCACCGAGCGGCACGAGGTTTCCCGCCACTCCGCAAACGCCTTATCTAACATTCCCGGTGTGAAGTCGCTGTTCCCGAATAGGGGGGTCAGGGGAGACGGGAATGTTGTGAGTTTCTTAGTGCTCGCTACTCCGTCCCATACTTTTAGCACGGACCTGGTGATCGGCGAGCCCATCAAGCCGCGAGGGCGCTGTTGCCTTTTCAGGAAGGGGACCTTCCACAATGGGATACCAGCCAGCGCCTGATCCTGGAATAACCAGCGTTTTTCGGATTCAGGTCTCGCCCACTCTACAAGATATCTCAATTGGGCCGCTTTATAATAGTTGAGGAGGTCTGGTATCCCCAGGGCCCCGTCCTCGGGGCGCATGTACCCTAAGGCCCTGCCCATTCGAGGGTGAGCCCCGGCCCACACAAAGTTGTTGATACTACGTTGTAGTGATACAATCACCCCCTCTGGGGGCAACACCGGCAGGGTCTGAAACAAGTACAGTGCCTTTGGCAACAGCGACATTTTAACTGCTGCCACCCTCCCTAATAAGGAAAGACGGTGCTTACTCCAGGCACCCAGGTCCTTCGTGGCCTGACGTTGTAGCTTGGCGTAATTCAGGCAAGCCGTCTGGCGTACTGTGGGTGCTAATTCCAGCCCTAGGTAGGGGATAGAGTCTACCACTTTAATGCCCGATAGCCATCTTTCGGTCAGGTCCGGTGTGTGACGTGTCGGATTCAGATTTAGGATCAATGATTTACCCACGTTGACCCGGAAGCCCGAAACCTTACCAAATGATTCTAACTCTTCTAGGAAAGCGGGAAGGGAGGTCTTCGGCTCAGACAAGGCCGCTATCACATCGTCTGCATATAAGCTTACGGGGTGCGTTTCCCCCCGAATGGGATGCCTCTAATCCTAGGGCTGTCCCTAATCCTCTGCGCCAGCGGCTCAATATAGAGCGCGAATAGGAGCGGGGACAGCGGGCACCCCTGTCTAGTCCCCCTCTGAATAATAAACGGTCGCGAGGCGATGCCATTAACTCTGATGGAGGCTGTCGTCCCATTGTAGCAGCATCGTACCCAATCCCGGAATTTCTCTCCCAGCCCAATTTTTGACATCACCTGCCCCAAGAATCCCCAGTCAACCCTATCGAACGCTTTTTCAGCATCCACCGTTAACAAAAGCGCATCCATTCGTGTTTGATGTGCTGCCATTCCAGTTTAAACCCAGTCATATGCAAATCAGTCTTGACCCTGCTCTCCATGGGAACAGTCAAGCCCGAACTGCTAGGCCAGTGGATGAGTGGTTGAAAGGTTTCAGCACTCCGTCCATCATCTTGTTGTGTTTGCTGTATAAAAAGAAGATGACAGGCGTTTTCCCCTCCAGAGTAGCAATGTTGAGGGGAAAAGCTCCATGAAGTGGATGCATCTGGCATGGTAGAAATCCTTTCAGTAAATGTAGGGCCTGTAGGTGGACTCCCAAAGTGGGGCTACATTGCCAGTACCCTCATGTGGAGTGTCCCCGGCTAGCTGGAAGCTCTGTTGCCCATTTTGAGGAAGCCTGTTCGAGGAAAGGCTGGAATGCACCACATGATGGACTTTTCCTGATGTTGGAAGTTTCGCAAATTGAGGAGTTTGTCTCACCTTAATTTTTGTGCTCATCAACCTCATTGCATGATGCACCTGATTGCAAAGTCAGGGGAGGCTTCTTACTGGGGAAGTCTGTCTTCTGCCATCCTTATAGCGCAGTGGAACATTGAGGAAAGTAGGCAAGACTGCCGCCATTTTTAGACCGGCGTCTTGTTTCTGTCCTTATCTAATTAAGGCCCCAAATCTTTGAGTGTGAAATATTTGCAAATGAAGATTGGCCTGAATTTGAGGATTTTAAACAATTCCTGATACTTCAAAAAACCAGACTGAGCTATTCAGGTAGAAAGCAGCTCGATGGGAGCAGGGAAAACGCCTAAAAAATCAATGGAAATCTGTTCCTAAAACAATGCTAACAAAGCCCTGTGTGCTTTTATGAAGGCAGTCTTGACATTAGACAATAAAAGGGCCTATGTACAAAGACATTTAATAATACTACAGAAGTACTTCTTCACCTACTCACAAGTGCCTTTGTGAATCGACACCACAATTTCCAACACCCTATTACTAAAGAGCACTGAGGGAACAGGGCTTTCTGTTTGCTTTACCTGTATATGAATATTCCCTGGATATTCCCATTTTATTCCCCTTGTAGGTATTTAGAGGCAGCTCACAAAGGCATTTAGGAGTAAATGAAGTGTTACTAGAGGAGTAATACTTCACATACTCATAAATGCCTTTGCGAATCGGTCCCATTGTTTTTAAATTGTTTAGTAATGAGGAACAACTGAAGTATTTACTTCAAATTAGAAGTCAAGGTCTAGATTCGACTATGCAAAAGACACACAACTAGATTCGACTATGGCAAGGCTTTTCTGGAGTACATTACATAGGGCGTGGCATCATTGTGTGCTGCACAACAAGCAACTCGGGCACCAACTTCTTTGTCGGCCAGGGAAAATGTAAATTTCACCAGCGTAATTCGCGTATTTTTGCATTACACTTGTTACGTGAAATTCCCGAAATTTCACAATTATGCCACTTTGTGTAATTGCGCATCTTTTCGCAGTCAAATTTTCCAGCAAATGGGGTAATTCATTGTAAAAATGTACCAAAAACGCACGGGAGCAATAGAATGTGAGCTGCTATTGTTCGCTGTGCTTTTATTGAAATGTGTTGGTGTGCTAAAAAGTGACACAAGGACACATTTAGCACTTAAATACTGCGCAAAATTATGGATTCACGTTTTGTGTAATTACGCGTATTTCCCCCGTAATTTTGCTGTATTATGTGAGTTTTGCCAACCCCTACTTCTTTACCCGTATGTCCGCTGCCCTCCTCTCACTGAACTGACTCCAGACTGTAGCAGTGTTTATCCAAACTGACCTTCTTTACGCACAAGGCCCTCCATCAAGACTCAAGGAAACACCCGATTGCCAAATAATTTGAGATGCTCCACAGCACAGGGAGGTAGATTCACCAGAAAGCCGTGTGCATCCGCGGTGCCTTCACACATCCTTAGACCCTTGCAGCAGCACTAGATTGATGCCCTGCACCTCTCAGCAGCCTCATGTTTGCTGTAGAGGGAAAGGGCGAGAAGAGGAAAGTACAGGAAGAAAATATGGCCTGCAGGAGCGCCATTAACTCCCTCCCTCCCAATTTAGCAGCTCGAGCTGGGAGAGCGGGCACTTCTGTGTAACATAAAACAATTAAGTTGTTATTTATGGCTCTTTTTGCTGTGATCAGAGACTCTGGTCTCCAAGAAGGACAATAGGACCTTTTGAAGTTGAGGGACAGAGTGGTGACGATAAGGAGAGAGAGGAAGAGAGGGCTGTATGGATGCAGAGATGGATGGAGGGATGGATGGGAGCTAAGTGTTGAGAAGCCAGCTAACCCCAAGGCTTTAAGTGGGCCGGGTCCTGCCGGTGCTCAGCACCGGCAGTTTTTAAAAGCAGGTGCCGAGATGGGTCCTTATCGGGCTCTCCATTTTTATCCTCAGGGTGAAAGAAAAACCTTAACTCTGCAATAGACTGGAAGGTTAGCGCTGCTTGCCTCGCGTTACTTTGGCTTCTATGTTCTGTTGTATGAATCCTCGAACTTAGAATTGCTGCTACCGCTTTTTGCACTTTGAAACTGATTTTTACTCTTTTAAAATTGTTGGTGTAATTCTTAAAACATTTTTAATATTTTATTATTCATTGCCACGCACCTGTATGTGTACTCGCGCTCTCTCCTCGGTCCACCGCAGCCTTTTAGTGGCTGATTGAGTGGAGGGAGAGGAGCGGAGATAACCCCTACATATCCTCACTTCCGGTAGTCCTGAGAGGTGGGCGTTTAGTGGTCAGGCCCTTCTGGATCGGACGGGCTTCCCGCCTCTCACACTACTTGTAAGCACTGTGGCGCCGTCGCGCAGCGGACTGGAAGGTTAGCGCTGCTTGCCTCGCGTTACTTTGGCTTCTGTTGTATGAATCCTCGAACTTAGAATAACTTAGAATTGCTGCTACCGCTTTTTGCACTTTGAAACTGATTTTTACTCTTTTAAAATTGTTGGTGAAATTCTTAAAACATTTTTAATATTTTATTATTCATTGCCACGCACCTGTATGTGTACTCGCGCTCTCTCCTCGGTCCACCGCAGCCTTTTAGTGGCTGATTGAGTGGAGGGAGAGGAGCGGAGATAACCCCTACATATCCTCACTTCCGGTAGTCCTGAGAGGTGGGCGTTCTGGTGGTCAGGCCCTTCTGGATCGGACGGGCTTCCCGCCTCTCACACTACTTGTAAGCACTGTGGCACCGTCGCGCAGCGGAAGCGCGCAGCGGGCGCGCCGCCGGCGCGCCAAAGGCAAGCCCGTCTGTGCCCGTCCGCTCCTGGGCCGGGCCAAGGGCTAGGACCCCTGGTCCAGGTCAATCAGAGGAACTGAGGAGGGAAAGGTCATATTCCAGCAAACAACTAATGACCATTCTAAGTAATGGTAACTATGGCATGCGGGTCTGTCCACATTTTAATCTGGAGATCTCTCTTAGTAAAGAAACAGATTTGTGTCCGACTTGTGGGTTCAGGTTAGAGGCCTATGACAGGACTTCAACAGACCCATGTGATCAGAGAAATAATACTTTAACTCCAAAAACCCCAAGAAGAAGGACAAGATTTATTCTGCTCTGATCAATGCACGCTCTCTCCCTAAACATAAATATGAGATAGCAGACCTTTTGGATAAATATGACCTAGATCTTTTATTTATTACGGAGACATGGGCTGATCCCTCAGCTGGCCCAGATTTTTGTATTGCCACTCCTGATGGCTACTTAGTATATAGATGTGATAGAATTCTGAAGAAAGGAGGAGGATTGGCACTCATCTATCGAGAGGAATTCTCAGTCAGGACAGAGGTAATCACCACTGCGGCCTGTGAGGCATTTAATTTTAATATATTGCTTTCTAAACACCAGTCCTTCAAGGGGACCCTATTATATCGTCCACCAGGCCCCAGGGGGATTTTCCATCAGTTATAAGTAACTTATTAGAATCTGCTGCGGTTGAATCCAATTACACAATTCTGGGGGATTTTAACTTCCATTTGGAGGCCCTCCTAGACAAAGATTCGAAAGCTCTCATCTCTGATTTAGAGGCTTTAGGATTCTCCCAAAAGTGAGGATGCCTACTCACTCAGCTGGACATACATTAGATGGTCTGTTCTCAAACAATGATCACATTTCAATAAGGATGGTTCTTCCCTTGACATGGTCTGACCATTGCGCAGTATTATTTGACATTAGGATATTACAGCCCATCTCTATACTTACTAGCCCCACCCCACTAAACAATTTAAGGCCTGGAGTAGCATTAATCAAATCCATCTTAGACAAAATTTAGAAGATTCTCAACCAGAGATTGTGTCGGACCCTGAACTAGCCGCTACTAACTACACTGAATGGCTCCAAAATGCATTTAGCAAATTAGTACCCTACAAGACAGTCTCCAAAAATAGGAGAACACCTTCAGCGCCATGGTTTACCGAGGCGCTCAGACTGGAGAAACAATATTGTAGAAATCAAGAAAGACGCTGGCGCAAAGAATATAATGACTTGGAGAAAACACGCTATAAAGCGGCCCTGACAAAGTATAAACATCTTATAATCACAGAAAAAAGTAACTACTACACCAGAATGATAGAAACAGCACAAAATTCCACTAAGCAATTGTTTCATGTAGTTTCTAATCTGGCAGAGCCAGTGGTTAATACCACGAAAGAGACATCTCAGTCACTTTGTGACTCCTTAGCTAGTTTTTTTCAAGACAAGGTAAGCCAAATTTATTCTAATTTTATTACGCCTACGGGTGACTTGAACCAACTAGATGACAATAACAGGAATAGTGATTCCCCCAGCTTCATGGAATTCAGGCCAGTGCCGGTGGAACAAGTCATTGACCTGGTTAAGACAGTCAAATCAGGATCCCCGTCTGACCCATGCCCCCCATCAGTCTTAAAAATGATTCCTGACCTGATAGGTACTAATTTAACGAGCATTTGTAATGCTATGTTTTGCTCTGGCTCCTACCCCTCTATATGGAAAAAGGCTATTATTCAGCCATTGTTAAAGAAAAACAATCTTGACCCACGAGATACCAAAAACTACAGACCAATCGCGCGTCTACCTTTTCCAGCAAAGATCTTTGAAAAGGTCATGAACATCCAGCTAGCGCAGTTTATAGAACAGAATAAGCTGTTAGATGACACCCAATTTGGCTTTAGGAAAGGACATGGCACGGAGACTGCACTGATCAAAGCATCAGATGAAATAAGAATGGTGCTGGATAGAGGAGGTGCCGCAGTCCTGGTGCTTTTAGATCTATCAGCAGCTTTTGACACGGTTGATCACGTCACCTTGATCAACCGTGTCTCAGCGATAGGTGTCGGACGAAAGGCCAAGGCCCTGCTGTCCTCCTTTCTTTTCAAACGGACTCAGTCAGTCAGTATGGGTGATTATAACTCATCAGTTTTCTCTCTCCCCTGTAGTGTTCCACAGGGATCGTCGCTAAGTCCAACGTTGTTTAATATATATGTGGCGGACTTAGCCCGAGTAATTAAAAACTTTGGAATGGGCCTCACGTCTTATGCCGACGACACACAACTGGTGCTAGCGGTGCATAAAGACGGAGAGGCAGTGGCGGCTAGCTTTCATGACGGCATGCTGGCTATTAGTTCATGGATGGCTAACAATTGCCTTAAATTAAATTCAGACAAGACCGAGGTAATGGTCTTCGGTAACCTTACCCCTGGTTGGTCTCCAACATGGTGGCCAGTTGAACTGGGATTACTCCCCACCCATGTCAAGAAGGCCTGAAACTTAGGCGTCATATTTGATGAGAGCCTCACTTTCAAACAGCATGTTAACGCAGTGGCCTCTTCTTCCTTCTATGTTTTAAGGATAATAAAAAAATTGCTACCTCTCCTTCCGATGAGCACTGGAAAAACACTCATCAGTGCCCTAGTTATGTCAAGAGTTGACTACTGTAACGGCCTCTTAATCAACGCTCAAGAAAATGTTTTGAACAAGCTGCAACGGATACAGAATACAGCCGCCAGGATATTGTCTGGGACTCCGAAGTTTAAGTCAATTTCCAATGTAAGGCGCCAGTTACATTGGCTGCCCATAAAAAGTAGAACTAAATTTAAAGCGCTATGCATTGCTTATAAGGCAGTTCATGGTTTAGAGCCCAAATACCTGAAAAAAGCTTTTCAGGCATATGCACCCAGCAGAGCCCTACGCTCTGCAGAAGCTAACCTTCTGAACGTTCCCAGAACAAATAAAGTTAACTGGGGCGACAGAAGATTTGTAGTGGCAACGGCTAAACTTTGGAATCTGCTCCCCCTACAAATTAAGTCCAGCCCAACGTTACTATCCTTTAGGAAACAAGTAAAAACCTGGCTATTTGAGCAATAAGGGGCCTCCGCTTTTCTTTACAGTCCATAGTGCCGAGACACCCATGGGTATTTGTGCGCTCTAGAAATTGTTAACATAACATAACATAGTACAACCCGTCAGTGCCTTTGATGTAACTTCGAAGAGACTCGTTTTTCAGTTTCATATAGCGCAGACTTGGAGCGCTTTACTTGAGCACCAGTTATATTACAAAAGGGTATATTCATTTCTTGAATCACAGGATGTCGGCTCGAACCTATTTTCTCAGCTGGAAGGCCGGCTGCTCTAGCCTTATGCCACAACCTCGCCCACAAATGTAGGTAGCATTTTCAATATTATATATACAACCAAGCCACAGTTGTTGCTTGTTTATCTTATGCAACTTACAACCATTGTCAAAGCCAATAGTCCTGGCTTGTTGTAGGTGGAATGTTACTTGTTGTTTTATATATCTGGATGAGTGGACAGAAGCAGCAAAATGTCAGTGGGGCAGCACACTATGCTAAGCACAGATTTCTTGCTTAAGTGTTTTAAGCCACGCCCTTAATTACAATGGCCACGCACCTACGAGAGACCCCCCCCAGTTTTTCCATGCCACCTAAAGCCCTGGCTAACCCCCTTTCTCCATTAATCCACTGATGGTGGATGAATGGAGAAAGGATGAATGTAGAGAAGGATGAATGTATGGATGGAAAATATATAATAAGGAATGAAAATTAAGAAGAAGGTAAGATGGATGGCTGGATGGATGGATGGATGGATGAATGGTTAGATGGATGAAAGAATGGACGGACAGACGGACGGAGGGACGGATGGGTGGCTGGATGGATGGTTGGCTGGATGGATGGATGGATGGCCGGACGACGGACAGACGGATGGACGGACTGATGGATGGATGGATGGCTGGATGGACGGATGGATGGTTGTTTGGATGGACAGACGGACGGATGGACGGACTGATGGATGGATGGATGGCTGGATGGATGGTTGGATGTGTGGTTGTGATGGATGTATGATAAAAGAGCTTAAGAAAAAGAAAGTATGGAGAGAAGGATTGATGGATAAAATTAAGAAAGAGGGAAAGAGAATGTGAAGAGGTTCACATAGAGTTGGCTCATTGTAAGGGGGTCCTAGGGTCCCTTAGGACATTCCCCTGCAGATGGGTGGAGTTATTTACTGCACCCACCTTTGGGGGTCCTCTGCCTCCTTTCAAACTCAGGAGGAGTCGCAGCCTGCACAGCGAAAGGTGAGCCAGTAGCCTCAAGCAGCCAGTCCACCTTTCAGCAATGTGCTGTTCCCAGGGCAGGCACAAGTTTGCATCTGGACTGTGAACAACCGGGCACAGTGTGTGCGGGCCCTGCTCTTCCAATTTTCAGTCCTATGTCATGCTGAGAAATAATAGCTACCCAGAAAGGAAAGGCTAAAACAGTAATCACAACATTACTTTTCCTGTTTCAAGGACTCTAGCACAAGTATGCCAGGATAGTGGCCCAATAACACATTATTTAGAGCAGCTGTACTAATAAGCACACATTCACATGCGTATTACTACAGTGCCAAGGTAAAATTTGAGTTTTTCCCCCCAGAGAACAGCAAAATTAACTTGAGAAAAACACTCTTTACAGCCTCAAAGATTGTATGTAACAATTAACTCTCCTAGTATTCAGGGTTTCTCTTCAATGTAATGTTATCATATTGCTCAAATTTAAACCCTTGCATCCTGGTTTTGATTCAATACATTTTGCTAAAACAAGCACATATGAAAAATACCATGCCACAATCCATATGCGCAGATGAGCACAGTACTATATGCTAATTATTACCATTGTTGAGTGAGGGGAGGGACTTCCTGTCTCGTGAGTCATGGCCACTCCCTACACTCAACAATATATATTTCTTTTATTTATTTATGAGTTTTGTATAGCGTCAACATGACCCGAAGGTATCAGAGCGCTTTACAGAGTAAGCACAAGAACAATAACAAGCGGGACCTAGAGAGTAGATACAAAACTATATAGGAACAGAGAAAGGAGTAAACAGTATACAGTGGGATATGTAAACAGAATAGCAACAAGTATCCGAGGGGCATATTATCAAGGGCAGTATCGCCACTTTAGCGGCACTTTTTGCCGATAGAGCGGCGATATTTTTATCGCCCTATTAGCAAGCTGTCGCTAACAGCTGTTAGCGACAGCTTAATGGCGATAGCGGGCGTTTTGTTGCCGCTTTGCATGTCAGCGATAATTATCGCTAATGACATGCAAAGTAGGCGTTCCCAACTAAAAGCAACTGCAAACAGTCGCAAACACAACTTCCCCCTATTATCAATGCCCGCGAAGCGATAAAAAAAGTCGCGCTAACCGCGAATATCGCTGGAATTTAACACCTGCTAAAAACTTGACTTACCTATTTTCTCAATGGGAGGTGGATTGTGAGGCTAAGTCCACCATGGCCTATCATCAAGGATTCCCCTATCGCTGGTGTTTTATCGCAGGATTTCCTGCGATATTCTCGCATTTCGCCGCTATCGCTGGATTTTTTATCGCCTTGGAGATAAGCATTGCTAATAACGCGCTATCTCGGCGATGAAATCCAGCGATAGCCGGCGATAAAAAAAACAGCGCTAAGCGGGCTTTGCGATAATTATCGAAAATCGTTGCTAATATGCCCCCGAGTTACATAACGTGTAAACAAAAATAGGTATCAACATTATAAAAAAGAAGGATCCAATAGATAGTAAGACATGTGAACAGAACAGTTCTGAGGTAGTTGAGGTAGGAAGATGTGAGGGAGGGGAGAGTAGATTCATAGTTATCCATCGAGGTAGAGAACCAACATGGCATCTTAGCGCTTACGTTCATGACAATTTAGTGCTTTACAGAGGAAGCACAGCAGCAATAGCATGAGGTACATAGGGAGTAGATAAAAGTATATAGTAATGGTAAAAAGAGTAAACAAAATACAGTGGGATATGTGAACAGAATAGCACAGAATAGCAGATTTCTTTTCTTCACCCTTGATAAAAGTTGCTATGCACCTTGCTTTGTTTTCTCTTTCCTTGTTACTGAATGGTGATATTTTCTCAGTTTCACAGAATATACAGTAGGGTTACATAGTCTCAAAGGAAAGGGCTCTCCAAATATGACAGACATTGTCACATGTATGTGTTTAGGAGCCGTGTCAGTGTCAATGGTGGCTTCTACCTGGGAGACACCGTGGGCTTGATTCTCAAAAAAAGTCATACATCTTCACCCTCAGGTTTACTACCACAAAGGGTTGCATATTTACAATTTTCAGGCATTCAGAGAGTTTTAATAAGTGCACCTGCAAAGGTGAGACAGTCACAGGTTTTACAGCCTACCTCTGGAAAACAGTTTTGAGCTCATATTGGCAACAATGCTTAGCCACTTGAGCATGGGTAATTGTAAGGTATACAGGTCATACAGTTACCCCCGGTGAAATTAACTCACCCCTGTAGAATTGTATCATTTTGTTTCTCAACGGAGAAAATATTTTTCCCCATGAAGAGACTTCTTTACCCAGACCCCAACCAATTTTGGGAGTGTTACTTCCTACTCTGGAAATGGGTTTACTCCTGCCTTTGGAAATCTGGCACCATGTCCAGGGTGGGAAGGGTCGTCAAGGAGTTTGAAAATGCCCCCACACTCCTAAGTTTGGGTGGGTGTTTCTAAACTTCCCAGGAAATCCCTCCTCAGGAAACGCCCACTCCCCACCCCTTGGCTGGGATTTACTTATGTGAAATATTACACCATCCTGGCATAATATTACACGTAAATAAAAAAATATATGAAGCCATATGCTCACGTAAGTCTCACTTACATGCGAAAGGGCTTTTTAATTCCTCTCCATGTGACAGGCATATATATGCAGATAATTGACATTCCTGTTATGCAAAGATATTTTGAAGGTGTTGGTTACAAAGGGAACAAATGAAAAGCTGACATAAGGGGTATCTGGAAAGTCAATGTAAGGTAAGTAGACGTCACATTAAAATTAGACAAATATTACAAATTTGTCTAAGATTCTAATTACAGTATTCATCTGGGATCTGACCCATGTCCTGGGAAATCCGTATACAAAGAATTTTTTATCATTTTGTATTTTTGCAGAACGCTGATATCTAACATTTTCTGGTGAATCCTAAAAGATTCCTACCCACTTAATTCAACAAATGAATTTTCTATGCGAGGCAGAGACTGCAGCATCTGTCATGCTTTTCCTGGCATGCTTAGAGGCTGAATTCGCGGTGGCGCGCAGTCTGGTGGCTGGAAAGGCAGGTTTGCTGAGGGTAAGACTCTAAATTCAAAGATTAGCTTGGCTTCATCCCTTCTAATGTGCTCTACAGCCAGGATTTGTGCAGCGGGATCAGGGGGGTCCCAGGGCACAGATGCCCCCAGTCCGAGCAGTCGGTATGAGCACGTCAGGTCTGATCTGCAAGCTCTTGAAATTAGACTTTCAAACACTTGGTGCAGGTTTTCTGAAACAAGAAGTTAGGCAGATCCTTCCTACTCAGTGCTTCATTTGAGCTGGTGGTTTCCGGTGCTCAGCACCGGCACTTAATTGGTTTCCGGTGCTCAGCACTGGCGATTAATTGTCAACACGCACTTATGACAGTCTGCCACATGGTGGAGCTACTCATCTAATTTAGAGATGAGCAGAACAAGGTTTGTTTATGAATACAATATACATTAAAAATTACTACTACCAGCCTCCCCAGCCATTTCTTTCACTTTGGGGACCTGGAATAATCTGAACTGTCGCACTTGCAGGTGAGAGAGATGCTTAGTAGTTGTTTTGGCATAGTTGACAGGGGTGATGGGTGGTGCAAGCTGCAGTGGTCTCCTGGTCAGGGCCCTGGCACTTATTATTTTACAAATTAAGCGCTGGTCCTACTATTTTTTATAGAATAGCTATAAACCTCCGTCTTGAAAAATTTCCATGTGCGATTGTTTTGGTAGAATGATTTGAGTGTGATGTCCTCATTATGAGGTCCTTTGGAAAAGTGAAGTGGTAATACCACCACACTTTAATTATTATTATTTTTTGCAGTTTTATATAGCGCGAACTCGACCCGAAGGTATTGGAGCGCTTTACATGAGCACCTGTTCCATTAAACAAAGACACATGCATTTTTGGTAGGCACGGGGAAATTAAGTGATTTGCCCAGAATCACAGGATCTTGAGCCAACGCATAGACACAAACCTGGTTCCCCAGTTCCAATGTCGGCAGCTCTGGCTGTTACACCACATCTAACTAATGCTGTGTGTAATCAGTGCTTAATTTGTAAAAAAGCGTAAGGGCCAGGGCTCTTGTCAGTAGGCCACTGCAGCTTGTTCCACACATTGCCCCTCCCAGTGCTACCAATGATAGTAGCAACACAAATACTAACCATCACACTCCTACAAGTGTGACAATTCGTGATATTTCAGGCCCCCAAAGCTCTAAGAATGGTTTGGGCGACAGGTAATGGTCATTTTTAATGTATATTGAATTATTAATTAACTGTTGTTGTGGTCAGCTCCAAATTAGCCAGACAGCGCCACCGTGTGGCAGACTGAAACAAGAGTGGTGTTGACACTTAAGTACGGGTGTCGAGCACCGGATACCACCGGCTCAAATTAAGTGCTACTGTGATACTGTAACTACCAGGTGAATATTTCCACATTGTTGTACGTATGGAATGGGAAATTACAAATAAAAAATCGATGTTTGGGCACTGATCTCAGCAAGTTTTTCCCACATTCTGGGCAGTTTTTCTAGGATATATTTCTCACTGGTGAAATGTGTCACTGGAAAAAGCTGAAGGTGTTGCTCTACCACACATCATGCAAACTCGACTTCAGAGGAAATGAGTGAAGGCTTAAATCTGTCAACAACAGACAAAGAGGGCTCAAATGTAAACGTGAAAACAGCAGGTGTACAGTGGAGCATTTCTTTGAGTACCATTGAGTTGGGTTATAACAACTGTGACCTGCTATTTAGAGCCTCAGCAACATTGGGACCATGTACTATGGACTGATTAGCATTGAAATGGGTGGTAGCAGCACCTGTTATTTGCAGCACAAAGAAACTACAAAGTGAAATATGAAGCTCTTCATAACAAAGAGAGGATGTGGTCTCACGGCTAGACTGCCGACTTTGGAACTGGGAAACCAAGGTTTGAGCCTTGGGGTCGACTCAGAGTTGGATTGGGATATAAAATCGGCCCGGGCACACCAAAAAAAAGTGGCCCACTTTTGCGTATTGCCTTTCCGCAAAACACTGCTTCAGTGAAGGTTTATGCAAAGAAAGTGGGTGGGGGGCATGTTTTATTAACTTCACTTAGATAAAAAAAAATTGCACAGATTAGTTCACACTGCTGAGCCACACATGAATGCAAGTGAGAGCACTTCTGCTCAGGCCCCCTGCCCAATCAGCATACATTAATGGGCCGGCCCAGCGAGAGAAAGGGAGTGATACCTCCGCCCATCTGCCTCTAGAAAGGCCACTCAGGCACCCACTGGGCCGTTGGCGGCATCCTAACAGCACAGGCAGCCCAAAGCTAGAACTCGGCTACCGGCCCTTCGGCCATTACCCAAGTGCCCGTGTTACCTATCCGACCCTGGATCGACTCCACATCCTGTGATTCTGGGCAAATCACTTAATCTCCCCGTGCCTACTAAAAAAATGAATGTGTCCTTGTGTAACGTAACTGGTGCTCATGTAAAGCACTCCAGTACCTTCGGGTCGAGTTCGCGCTATATAAATCTGCAGAAAAAAACAAACATTATTATGTGATAATTCCTACTAAATATTTACAAGCAGGTGGTCCCTCTCAACGCAAGCAGGTAATGCTTAACTTAAGGGTCACTCTGGATTTGTTACTTTTTTCTTAAAGGTTCATAAGGGTTATTGCCATGAGATACTTAAAATGGCGGCAAAAGAAAAACAGGGAAGGGCAAAGGTCAAACTGCTCCACCTCAATGTTTAACCAATAGGAACTGATGTGAGAAAGCACAGAAGGCACAAAGAGGCATGTTTGCAGTTTGTTGGGCTTACTCTCAAGTGTGTGTACAGAAAACAGAAGAACTATTTGGGGATGAATGGAAATAGGGCAGAGAAACTTTTATAAGACTTTATGAACCCACAGCAGAAGAGCAACATACAGCACAACCAAGCGTAAAGAATAGGCCCGGCAGTATTAAGTGCTGCTTAAAGTCCGGGGGTCCTCCAACGTGCAAGGTTTGAGAAAAAGAGGCCCCGTAGCACCTACCAGGGCCCTCAGTTTCATTTATTAACTGGGAACTGTAGTTCAATCTCATCTTTTAAAAAAATGTTTTTATTGTTTGGTAACAACAACAATAAGAACATCTAAAAGGCGTACAAGGTACATAAATGTTATGTTATGTTACTTTAATTTATAACACGCATGAATCGCCCCGGAAGGGGTGTAAAGCATCAAAAGACATAGTAAACGGTGCACATGCATAATACAACTCGTTCGGGCAGTACATCCAATTACACCAATGCAAAAGCAATACTTGTAGAGGTGAGTGGAAGTCACGGGGCTACGGTTATAGCAGAAATAGTAGGAGTTCAGTCTCAACGCAATATTCACAGGATCGTAACCATAGAAACATGTTCAAATACTCCCATAACACCCAAGGTGAAAGAAAAAAACACCTCATTCACATCCAGATGCGGTGGGATGTGCACCTCCCATTCCTTTCCCGCAGTTCTGACGTAGAGCAGGGCTGCTGCAGGGCCAGGCGCAGTGCAGGCTGGGACAGAGATGTCTGTGGTGGAATGCAGAACTATATGCACGCCCTTCAGGTTGAGATGGAAATGCAGATCCAAGCACTGACATCTACGGGCACTCTAAGGCAGGTATGGGGACTGCCTGCTGGTGCACATCCATGCCTCTCCCGTGGGGGGTAGCAGCTGGCCCCTCGCACCATGCCCACGTGGCTTCAGGGAGCTAATAGACAATGGCGCAGTGGGCACGCACCTGCTGCTTGGCTATGAATGGAAGGCTAAGCTTAAAATGCACGCTCAGCGTCTTTGCTCATTGCAAGGTCCTCCTCCTGCCCAAGGGTCCCAAACGTGAATGGGCACCAGGAGATTTTAAAACGGTGACCGCTGATGCCAAGGGCGCAAAAGGTTGACATTAAAAACAACAGTACACGTACTACTACTACTGCTGCTGCTGCTACTACTACTGCTACTATTGATACTACTATTACTACAGCTACTACTGATACTATTACTACTACTGATGCTACTACTACTACTACTAAGCAAAAGACACACAATTGATGGACGGAATGCAGAACAAATCAAAACATTCACCCCCAGTCAAGAGATCTGGGTTAAATCCATCATTCTTTTGCTCACCATGCCACCCCAGTTTAGACCTGGCCATATGCAATTCAGTCTTGACCCTGTGCCTCATGGGAACAGTCCAGCCCAAACTGCCAAGCCGGGTCCTCCCTGGACCGGAAACGAGCATCCTAGGACCGGTTTCGGGGTTTCACCCCTCATCAGCCAGGATAGCTTGATTCCAGTGGCACAGTGAGCCCAGGACCCACGTCTGGGCATACCTGGCGCACTTAGGGCGAGAAAGCAAAAGACACACAATTGATGGACGGAATGCGGAACAAATCAAAACATTCACCCCCAGTCAAGAGATCTGGGTTAAATCCATCATTCTTTTGCTCACCATGCCACCCCAGTTTAGACCTGGCCATATGCAAATCAGTCTTGACCCTGTGCCTCATGGGAACAGTCCAGCCCGAACTGCCAAGCCAGGTCCTCCCTGGACCGGAAATAAGCATCCTAGGACCGGTTTCTGGGTTTCACCCCTCATCAGCCAGGATAGCTTGATTCCAGTGGCACAGTGAGCCCAGGACCCACGTCTGGGCATACCTGGCGCACTTAGGGCGAGAAAGCAAAAGACACACAATTGATGGACGGAATGCAGAACAAATCAAAACATTCACCCCCAGTCAAGAGATCTGGGTTAAATCCATCATTCTTTTGCTCACCATGCCACCCCAGTTTAGACCTGGCCATATGCAAACCAGTCTTGACCCTGTGCCTCATGGGAACAGTCCAGCCCGAACTGCCAAGCCAGGTCCTCCCTGGACCGGAAACAAGCATCCTAGGACTGGTTTCGGGGTTTCACCCCTCATCAGCCAGGATAGCTTGATTCCAGTGGCACAGTGAGCCCAGGACCCACATCTGGGCATACCTGGCGCACTTAGGGCGAGAAAGTGCAGGGTCAAGACTGATTTGCATATGGCTGGGTCCAAACTGGAATGGCATGGTGAGCAAAAAACCGATGGATTTAGGCCCAGATCTCTGTACTGGGGTGAATGTATGACATTGGTCTGCATTCTGTCCATCAATTGTTCTTTTTGCATTTGTCACCCCGAGTGGGACGGGTATGCCCTGACGTGGGTCCCAGGCTCTCCATGCCACTGGAGTCAAGCTATCCTGGCTGATGAGGGCTGAAAGCCCGAAACCGGACCTAGGATGTTTGTTTCCTGGCCTGGCAGTTCGGGCTGGACTGTTCCCATTGGGTGCAGGGTCAAGACTGATTTACATATGGCTGGGTCCAAACTGGAATGGCATGGTGAGCAAAAAAACGATGGATTTAGGCCCAGATCTCTGTACTGGGGTGAATGTATGACATTGCTCTGCATTCTGTCCATCAATTGTTCTTTTTACATTTGTCACCCCGAGTGGGACGGGTATGCCCAGACGTGGGTCCCATGCTCTCCATGCCACTGGAGTCAAGCTATCCTGGCTGAAAGCCCGAAACCGGTCCTAGGATGTTTGTTTCCAGTCCAGAGAGGACCTGGCCTGGCAGTTCGGGCTGGACTGTTCCCATTGGGTGCAGGGTCAAGACTGATTTGCATATGGCTGGGTCCAAACTGGAATGGCATGGTGAGCTAAAAAACGATGGATTTAGGCCCAGATCTCTGTACTGGGGTGAATGTATGACATTGTTCTGCATTCTGTCCATCAATTGTTCTTTTTGCATTTGTCACCCCGAGTGGGACGGGTATGCCCTGACGTGGGTCCCATGCTCTCCATGCCACTGGAGTCAAGCTATCCTGGCTGATGAGGGCTGAAAGCCCGAAACCGGTCCTAGGATGTTTGTTTCCAGTCCAGAGAAGACCTGGCCTGGCATTTCAGGCTGGACTGTTCCCATTGGGTGCAGGGTCAAGACTGATTTGCATATGGCTGGGTCCAAACTGGAATGGCATGGTGAGCAAAAAAACGATGGATTTAGGCCCAGATCTCTGTACTGGGGTGAATGTATGACATTGTTCTGCATTCTGACCATCAATTGTTTTTTTTGCATTTGTCACCCCGAGTGGGACGGGTATGCCCAGACGTGGGTCCCATGCTCGCCATGCCACTGGAGTCAAGCTATCATGGCTGATGAGGGCTGAAAGCCCGAAACCGGTCCTAGGATGTTTGTTTCCAGTCCAGAGAGGACCTGGCCTGGCAGTTCGGTCTGGACTGTTCCCATTGGGTGCAGGGTCAAGACTGATTTGCCTATGGCTGGGTCCAAACTGGAATGGCATGGTGAGCAAAGAACGATGGATTTAGGCCCAGATCTCTGTACTGGTGTGAATGTATGACATTGTTCTGCATTCTGTCCATCAATTGTTCTTTTTGCAACTACTACTACTAACGCCGATAATACTACTAGTGCTACTACTACTGATACTACTATCACTACTACTACCACTACTTCTACCACTACTACTGATACGACTACTACTACTAATACTACTAGTGATACTACTACTGCTACCACTACTACCACCACCACTACTACCATTTCTACCACTACTACTACTACTCCTACTACCACTACTATTACTGATACTAGTACTACTGATACTGCTAGTATCACTGCTACTATTACTACTACTACTACCACTACTAATACTACTACTGCTACTACTACCACTACTAATACTACTACTGCTACTACTACCACCACTACTACTACTACTACCACTACTAATATTACGGATACAACTACTACCACCATTAATACTACTACTACCACAACTACTGATACAGCTACATGTTGAAAGTAACCTGCACAATGCATATGTAGTGTGGAGAAACAAGCTGTAGTAATGGAGGAGATATCATGCATTGACCAGAGGGGAGACACGGAGAGGTCATGCCCAAATGATCCTGTCAGACAGCCTGCACTGTTGGAGGAGCTGAGGATCTATGCTTGTTCGAAGGGTAAGTCTGGCAGGAGAGCCTGTGATAACTTGGTAGAGGGGGAAGAGAGTGAGCTTTAAGGGGTAAGGGAGAGATGGTACATTGAGATCATGGGTTCGGTGACACGCCCTGCAATTACTGCTTCATTGGTTTTGTTGGTTGCAGGTGATGGTCACCGACACTCATTGCTGAGGACCAAGGCTAGTTTTTCAATTTCAGTCTTTGACCCAGCATTAGCGAGAAAAAGGCAGAGAGAAAGAGGAAGGAAGAGGAAGAAGTAAACTAGTAACCAAAGGGGGAATCAGCAATGAAAAAGAACCTGTGGGGGTGAGATAAAAAGAAAGGAAGTACAGGGTGGTAGAAGAAAGAAGCATGAGGTGCAGTGGCGGGTGGCATGACTCGCAGGGGGCGGGGTGGGGGCGGGAGCGGGGGCACAGGGTTGCCCAATTATAAAAAAATATATATACACTTACCTCGCCGCCGGGTCCCGCGTCTCTGCTCCTGCTCTCCTCGTGGGACAGGAAGTCAGCAGCCAGGAAGAACAGCCAGGCTCCCCTGACCAATCACAATGCTGCAGTGCAGCATTGTGATTGGTAAGCACCCAGGCTCCCTTGACCAATTACAACGCTGCAATGCAGCGTTGTGATTGGTTTTGAGCATCCTGGTTTGACGCTCAACCAGGGAATGGGGGCCTGGGCATGTTCTCCACGCAGGCTGTAATGCAGCCTGCATGGAGAACGGGAAAGTGCGGAAGACTAGTTTGGGCGGCCCGAGAAGGCTGACCAAACAGTCATTGTCACTTAGGAGTGGGCAAACCACTCCCCCCCTGCCCTGCTCCGAGAGCAGAGCAGCCCCGCTCACCCGCCCGCCAGCAAAGGAAACATAAAATGATAATAACTGAAAGTTATTATCATTTTATTTTTCCTTTACTTTACACTGATCAAAAGCAGTGGGTTGACGCTCCTCCGCCATAGCGGAGGAGCCGCCACTGATGAGGTGGAGTCAAGACTAGGCAATCTTGATATTCGGCAACCACAGTGCCCATGGTGGGCCTCTAAGAAAAACTTTGACACCTGCACTAATGGCCTGATTTAGAGTTTGGTGGAAACAGGACATATGTCAAAAAGTGGTGAATGCCCACTTTAGAGTACATAGGGCTTGATTTAAAGTTTGAAGTAATCTACTCTGAATTTAGAGATGTCAGCCAGCCCAGGGGATGTCTCTTAACATTGGCAGGAACCGTTGTAATGGCAGTTCTTGTCATTGTGTTAAAGGTTTGATGGACAACTCCGTCAAACCGACAGTACTGCCTGTCAAACCTTTAACATGTTTTTGTATTTTCAAAAACAAAATCCCAAAGAGGGATTATGTTATTGAAACTGTGAAAACTAATGACCTCCACACCATGAAACTTTTCTTCCATGCTGTGGGGGTCATTATGCAGTTTTCACTGACCCCTGCCGCCAGGTTTTACCTCAAGTTAAGGAGCAGTGAAAACTGGCCATTCGAATGCCCACTCTCAATCAGGTGTGCTATTGAATTAGCAAACTTCCAACGGCCCTACCTCTGTCATGATGTCGGAGGAGTGTTCTCTGTTGCTAACATACTTAAGGTCCACCTGTCTGTAAATCAAACCGTTGCAACGGAGTACCTTCTATGCCAAACACTCAATCAGCCTCATAGACACCAACACAATGTAAACAGGGTGGGCGGGATATCTGACAATCTTTGACAGATGTCCATCATCTCCCAAACTCAATCTCAGGGCCTTACGTTTTTCACATTAAGGATTGTGTGCAGTTAAAGGAGTGTGCGGAGATCTTGTACCAGGGGCATCATAAACCCCCACTTTAGCAGCTAGAACAGGGGCTTGGTGCCATTTGACTTTTAATGTTTGTTTGTAGCTCTTTTGACTATGATTGGAGACTGCTGGTCTCCAGTCAGAAGCTGATAAATACTACTGCATAAGGATAGACCCATGGCGTTGTGGGTGTGGAAATACATGGAACAAGAGAACATGGAAGGAGGAAGACAGGGGTGATGAAAGATTGATGTATGGATTGACGGCTAGATGAATGGATGGTGAGATTGATGGATGGATGACGAGGGAATAGATGAATAGATTTAAAGAAAGAATGGAGGAAAGATAGACTGATGAGAGAATGATGAATGGATGGGCAGGAAAAAGGGAGGGCAGAAGAATGTATAGATGAGTGGAGAAAAGGGTAGGTGGATGAAAAAGACATGGCATGATGGAAAGAAGGGATGAATAATGGCACATGGGTGGATAAAAGAAAAGACCGAGAGAAGGAAGGAAGCTAAAAGGAAAGAAATACATATAAAGAAATAAACAGGCAGAGAAGGAGGAAAAGAAGTAAAGAAAGAAAAAAGATCAAGGAAGGATGGAAGAAAGGACGGAAATTTCAGAACTTCCTTATGAAGAGCAATTCATTGAATGACTGATGGGCTTGCTCCCCTCAAATGCTCAATCACTTCTATTTGAGCTTTGGTTCAAAGTGGGGATATTCTATTTTTCTGGCTACTCCCTTGCTTGTACTAAATAAGATGCCCAGGGGAGAGACACTGAACTCAAGGACATTTTGGAGGTGAAAGGCATTCACCACCTTAGAATGTGTATCATAATGGCGTATGTGTGCTCTGGAAGACTCATGATGAATAGGGGACATGAAGTGGGTGTTGTTCAGTAGCTCCCTATCCAGACCCGGGATTCGTCTTGAGGAGTGGTTTCATGGACGATCGAGGAGGTGCCAGGCCTCATTATGAGTGATAGCAGAGAAACGAATGGAAGACTAGTTGATTTGTGCCTATCATTTCAAGGAGTCATGTAACTGCATGACGTATCCGGAAGCCATGGACACCTTGGTAAGGTCAGTCATTGCAGCAGGGAGCTCAGCCGAGGTACTTGAAATGCCCTTTCTCTCTTCGTATTGGCCCCAGTGTGTGCTGTTTAACAAGGAAGAGCAGGGGCATATGAGGACTGAAAGGCAAGAGGCCTGGGATCCTTTCTAGACAGACATCAAGCCAAAGGGACCAGCAGAAGGTTGACGCATGGTTTCAGAGAGTATTAGAACAGACTTGCACTGGCTCTTCATGGTCCTCACTCTCCTCATCAAAGACATGACCTTAGGAGTGCGCGGCTCAGGTACGACAATTTCATCTCCTTCATCCTTGCAACTCCGGCACTCGCCCAGGTCCACCCAGCATGAGCATCTACATCACTTAGTGATGCTGAATGAACAAATGTGGCAGACTGTAACCTTCAGGATTATAACAAACAAGTAGGCTCCTGGGAGGACACTGTGGGGGGGGATACTAGTCTCCCGCAAACAACTGACCAGGTTGACCAACATGTCCCAAATCTTTAGGTTAACCTAGATGATTTTCTTTTTAAATTTTTTTTTATTCGGAGAGTTCACATGAATACATCACATAGCCGATAAGACAATTTAAAGAATTCATTTCAATACATAAAGTATGGCGCGGCCACGATTGACCCACTTAAACATCCGCCTGTTCCTGGCTCAGGCTCCGTAATTGACAACGTGCAGAGATCATCACATTTCATAATCCTGCCCATAGCTTCCTAAATTTATTATATGATCCAGATCTTAAAGCATATCAACGTTCTAGGCCCTTAATCTTTTCCATTTTTGCTCGCCTATGCACAAAAGTTGGGGGGACCATAGACTTCCAATTTTGAAGGAATAGGGATCTGGCTATCAGTGTGACTAGAAATAACTTCTTTTTATCTCTAATCCGCATTCTAGGATTCGCAGACACCCCCAGCGTGATTGCTTGAGTATCATGGGCAAAATCAATATTGAGCTTGCAGATACAATGTTGGTTAATGGAGGCCCAGTATCCAGCTATTTTTGGACAATCACAAATAATATGCAGTCAGTTTCCTACACTCTCCTTAACCCCTTCGCTGCTAGGCCTTTTCCCCCCCTGTGCTAAGCCTTTTTTTGGCTATTTGGGGTAGTGCGCGCTTAGGCCCCTGTAACTTTTTGACCACATAAGGTATCCACGCCAAATTTGCGTCCTTTTCTTCCAACATCATGGGGATTGTAAAGGTACCCAGGGTTTGTGGATTCCCCTGGAGGGGTCCCAGAAATTAGCCAAAATACAGCTAAAGTTAGTTTTTTGGGGGAAAAATGGGAAAAAAGGGCTGCAAATGAAAGCGTCTGAGTTTTTCCCTGCAAATGGTATCAAAAAAGGGTTTGTGGGGCTGAAATCACCATTTTCCCAGCTTTTAGGGAATGACAGACTTTTGTCAGAAAACCAACATTTTTTACACAGTTTTGGCATTTTTCTGGGACATAGCCTATTTTTGCTATTTTTTGTGCTTTCAACCTCCTTCCAGTTAATGGGAGAAATGGGTATGAAAGCAATAATGGATCCTGGAAAGCTATACATTTTAGAAACGTAGACACAATTCTGAATTCAGCAAGGGGTCATTTGTGTAGATCCATCAAGGTTTCTTTATAGAAACTAACAGTTAAATATAGGAAAAATTGAAAATTAGTTGAAAAAAACAGCCTTTTGTGTCAACGTTTTCACTTGTAACTTCTTCTAATTATGACAGCTCTTTGAAAGCAATATACCGTTACATCCGCTGGACCTTTCTGGTTGTGGGGATATATAGGACTTGTAGGTTCACCAAGAACCCGACGAACCCAGAGTCAAAAACTGAGCAGCAATTTGCAATGGCTTCTTATTATGTACCGGGTATATATCAATTATTGTGGGAAAATGTATACATGGAAAAATCGGTTTGAAAGACACCTATGTATTTCTGAAATGGGAACAAATTATAGAGTTTAGAAACAGTAGATATTTGCAAATTTTTGCACATTTTCGAAATTGGGAAAGTCAATAGGTAATAACAGTTGCTTTACAAATATGAATTACCCTAAGTCTCCCGATAAAAATGGTACCTCACTTGTGTGGGTCAACCTAGTGCCCACGACAGGAAACGGCGCAAAACGCAACGTGGTCACACCTCAATTTCGCAGTGAAAAATGACCCTTTTTTGGCAAAGTGCCTAGCTGTAGTTTTTGAACCATAGCTCTGCCGGCACCTAGGGAAACCTAGCAAACCTATACATTTTTGAAAACTAGACACCCAGGGTAATTCAGGATGGGGTGACTTGACTGCCTCCCACCAGGTTCTGTTACCCAAAATCCCTTGCAAACCTAAAAAATTGGCAAAAAAACCACATTTTCCCCACATTTCTGTGGTGGAAAGTTCTGGAATCTGCGTGGATCCACAAATTTCCACCCACCCTGCGTCCCCCAAAGTCTTCCGAGAAAAATGGTACCTCACTTGTGTGGGTCGGCCTAGTGCCCGCGACAGGAAACGGCGCAAAACGCAACGTGGTCACACCTCAATTTCGCAGTGAAAAATGACCCTTTTTTGGCAAAGTGCCTAGCTGTAGTTTATGAACCATAGCTCTGCCGGTTGCTAGGGAAACCTAGCAAACTTATACATTTTTGAAAACTAGACACCCAGGGGAATCCAGGATGGGGTGACTTGACTGCCTCCCACCAGGTTCTGTTACCCAGAATCCCTTGCAAACCTAAACAATTGGCTAAAAAAACAACATTTTCCCCACATTTCTGTGGTGGAAAGTTCTGGAATCTGCGTGGATCCACAAATTTCCACTCACCCCACGTTCCCCAAAGTCTTCCAAGAAAAATGGTACCTCACTTGTGTGGGTCAGCCTAGTGCCCGCAACAGGAAACGGCGCAAAACGCAACGTGGACACACCTCAATTTCGCAGTGAAAAATGACCCTTTTTTGGCAAAGTGTCTAGCTGTAGTTTTTGAACCATAGTTCTGCCGGCACATAGGGAAACCTAGCAAACCTATACATTTTTGAAAACTAGACACCCAGGGGAATCCAGGATAGGGTGACTTGACTGCCTCCCAACAGGTTCTGTTACCCAGAATCCCTTGCAAACCAAAACAATTGTCAAAAAAACCACATTTTCCCCACAATTCTGTGGTGGAAAGTTCTGGAATCTGCGTGGATCCACAAATTTCCACCCACCCCGCGTTCCCCAAAGTCTTCCGAAAAAAATGGTACCTCACTTGTGTGGGTCAGCCTAGTGCCTGCGACAGGAAACGGCGCAAAACGCAACGTGGACACACCTCAGTTTCGCAGTGAAAAATGACCCTTTTTTGGCAAAGTGCCTAGTTGTAGTTTTTGAACCATAGCTCTGCCGGCACCTAGGGAAACCTAGCAAACCATAAATTTTTGAAAACTAGACACCCAGGGGAATCCAGGATGGGGTGACTTGACTGCCTCCCACCAGATTCTGTTACCCAGAATCCCTTGCAAACCTAAAAAATTGTCAAAAAACCCACATTTTCCCCACATTTCTGTGGTGGAAAGTTCTGTAATCCGCGTGGATCCCCAAATTTCCACCCACCCTGCGTTCCCGAAAGTCTTCAGAGAAAATTGGTACCTCACTTGTGTGGGTCGGCCTAGTGCCCGCGACAGGAAACGGCGCAAAACGCAACGTGGACACACCTCAGTTTCGCAGTGAAAAATGACCCTTTTTTGGCAAAGTGCCTAGCTGTAGTTTATGAACCATAACTCTGCCGGCACCTAGGGAAACCTACCAAACCCACACATTTCTGAAAACTAGACACCCAGGGGATTCTAGGGAGGTATGGCTTGCGTGGATCCCCCAACGTTTCCTTACCCATAATCCCCTGCAAACCTCAATTTTAGCTGAAAAATTTACTTTTTTCACACACTTTTGTGTGGGAAAGTTGTCGCTTCCCCGGGCTGACACAAATTTCCTACCACCCAGCGTTCCCCCGGGACTCCCGATAAAAACGGTGCCTCACTCGTGTGGGAGGCCCAACTACCCGCGACAGGCAAGGGCACAAAACGTAGTGAGGCGACATCAAAATTGCCTATCACAAAACAACCTGGTTTTGCAAGGGAGGGTCACCTGGGTTTTGGCCCCGTGCTCGGCGGCCACCTAGGGAAACCTACCAAACCCACACATTTCTGAAAACTAGACACCCGGGGGATTCCAGGGAGGTATGGCTTGGGTGGATCCCCCAAGGTTTCCTTACCCAGAATCCACTGCAAACCTCAATTTTAGCTGAAAAAAATCACTTTTTTCACACATTTTTTTGTGGGAAAGTTGTGGCATCACCGGGCTGACACAAATTTCCTACCACCCAGCGTTCCCCCGGGTCTCCCGATAAAAACGGTGCCTCTCATGTGTGGGAGGCACAAGAACCCGCGACAGGCAAGGGCCCAAAATGTAGTGAGGCGACATCAAAATTGCCTCTCACAAAACAACCTGGTTTTGCAAGGGGGGTACCCTGGGTTTTTGGCCCGGTGCTCGGCGGCCACCTAGGGAAACCTACCAAACCCACACATTTCTGAAAACTAGACACCCCAGGGATTCCAGGGAGGTATGGCTTGCGTGGATCCCCCAACGTTTCCTTACCCAGAATCCCCTGCAAACCTCAATTTTAGCTGAAAAAATCACTTTTTTTCACACATTTTTGTGTGGGAAAGTTGTGGCATCACCGGGCTGACACAAATTTCCTACCACCCAGCGTTCCCCCGGGGCTCCCGATAAAAACGGTGCCTCACATGTGTGGGAGGCACAAGTACCCGCGACAGGCAAGGGCCCAAAACGTAGTGAGGCGACATCAAAATTGCCTATCACAAAACGACCTGGTTTTGCAAGGGGGTACCCTGGGTTTTGGCCCGGTGCTCGGCGGCCACCTAGGAAACCTACCAAACCCACACATTTCTGAAAACTACACACCCGGGGGATTCCAGGGAGGTATGGCTTGGGTGGATCCCCCAACGTTTCCTTACCCAGAATCCCCTGCAAACCTCAATTTTAGCTGAAAAAATCACTTTTTTCACACATTTTTGTGTGGGAAAGTTGTGGCATCACCGGGCTGACACAAATTTCCTACCACCCAGCGTTCCCCCGGGTCTCCTGATAAAAACAGTGCCTCACACGTGTGTCAGCCCGGTGATGCCACAACTTTCCCACACAAAAATGTGTGAAAAAGTGATTTCTTCAGCTAAAATTGAGGTTTGCAGGGATCCACTGGGGAGGGGTACCATTGGAAAGGGGAGATTCTCCCCTTTCCAACGATACCTCTCCCGTCTTTCTACGTGCTCAGGGGGCTGAGATAGCCCCCTGAGCACGTAGAAAGGGAAACTGAAATGAGCCTCTTGGCTCATTTCAGTTTCGGTTTCACTGAAATGACGTCAGCGCGACGTGCGCGCCGATCGTCATTTCAGGGAAACCAGGGGGGGGCCTCGGGAGCTGGGGAAGCTCTTCCCCAGCTCCCGAGGCTCTTTTGGCATAAAGGGAATCCCTCTGGTGCCCGCACCAGAGGGATTTCCCAGGCGATGTTTCATGACGAGCTGGACTCGTCATGAGCACACGTCCACTGTGTGCCATGACGAGTCCAGCTCGTCATGAGCATCGAAGGGGTTAAGACGCCTAAAGCCTTTATCTTGTATCTGGGGGTTAATTTTATGTAGAAATTCAGGTGTTCTTTATAGGAGTCACTTTGTGTAGTATTGCATCCAGCGGAGGTTTGCACCTCTTATCACTGAGAAAATAAATCTATTTATCACATTCCAAACCTCGGCCGAGATTGATACTCCCCCTCAAGTAGCCCTTTTTAGTTAACTTTATCAAACAGATCCACCGGTCGATACTCCCGAAGTACAGCCATCCAGTACCTAAGAGGCCTAGAATTATCAGATCCGGTTCGATCTGCAACTAGTGCTGACCTGGCTTTAATCTTGATCAGACCTAGCCCTTTAAAAAAAAAGTCTAATATGGATAAAGGACCAGTGAAGGGCCATCTTGAAAACGCCGAATGTCAAGCTCTATGTCTGGCCACCCTTTCCATACCTCGGCTCTCAAGAAATCCCCAACCTTTTGATAGCCATTGGATTCCAATTTATAAGTGATACCTCTCTCCACCAAGGTCTGTGTTCCTGTGGAGATGTCAATAAGGCGAGTGTAGCTATTAAAAGCATGAATATTAAAATATTAAAAAAATTGTTCCGTACGGTTAAAAAGCCATTGTATATGTTTGATACAAAATATTTTCGGTGATTTTGTCAATGGTAGAACATCCTTAATTTTATGTTCCTTTGCAATCAAATCCCAAAAACCTTACTGATTTTCAGTTAGTTTTACCTCCTTCATAGCACTGGAACAGCTCAGGCACTGTGGTTCAACGTTTCGTACTGCTAGAAAGCGCTTTCCTCCCACTGTTACATTCATTTTAGATTCCTAACTATTCAACCTAGATACTGAGGGGCATATTAACAATAGACGGCGATAAATATCGCAAAGCGCGCTTAGCGCTTTTTTATTTATCGCCGTCTATCGCTGGAATTTATCGCCCGGTTAGCGCGTTATCAACAACGCGTATCACCGAGGCGATAAAAATTCCAGCGATAGTGGGGATATCGCCGTTTTCCAGCGATGTTCCATGGAAAACGGCGATAACCTTGCTGATAAGACCCTGTGGTCGTATCAGCATAATCCACCCCCTATCAGCATAATCCACCCCCAATGACAGGTATAGGTAAGTCAGCATTTTAGCAGACGTTAGTTTTCGACGAAAACCGCGGTTTTCGCCAAAAACTAACGTCTGCTAAAATCCTGGGGCCACCTTGTAAATATCGCGATGTGCATTTAGCGATATTTAACAAGGTAGTCCGTCAGGGGTACGCCCAGTGACGCCCACTTTGCATCTCATTAGAGATACAAAGCGAGGCGTCGGCAAAACGGCTGCTAACATGCGCTAATGCATGTTAGCACCGGCTTGCAAATAGGGCGAAAACATTATCTCCGCTTTTTTGGCTTTTAAAGCCAAAAAAGCGGAGATAAGGCCCTTGATAATATGCCCCTCAGCCTTACCACAAGCTCATCAACATATATGATCACCAACGTCTCCAACAAGCTTCAATGGAGTGCATTCCTTGGGTTGAAATCAGAAACCGAAGAATGCTTGGTTGTCTTTGTACACAGTGATAGGGAATATTCACAAAGATTTTTCAATGAATCAGTGGGACTTACTCTTGTGTTCCTCCTGACATAATCCTCAATTCTAGGAGTTCTCCTGGCTTACTCACAACTTACCTTTGCAATTCAGGAGGGCTACAAAAGAAAGTCACAGCAACATTCTTTTGAATTCGGGCCACACTATTTAGTTGCAATTGGGGCCACTTGCTTTATTTATAAATTCTTACAGCCTAAGGGGCAGATCTACAAGGAAGTGCTGCAGCGCGGCAACGCAAGCCCTTTGGCTGCGCCACGCTGCAGCCCTTCCGAAGTACAGGAATGCAACATATTTACAATAATATGTCGCATTCCTGTGCTTTCCCCTGCGCTGGCGCACAAACTGCAGCCATGCGCCGGCGCAGGCACCCTTGCACCATGGTGCAAGGATGCCTGCGTCGTGGGGAGATTGTTTTTGTGCAGGAAGGGGCACCTTCCTGCACAAAAACAATAACTACAGGCATTTTACTCTTTCAAAGCGTGCAGTAGAATGCAGCACGCTTTGAAAGAGGAAATAACGAGGAGAAATGAAAACATTTCTCCTCGTTGCGCCTCGCTACGCCTCCCCTGGGAGGCGTAGCATTGACACGCATTTCCAGATTTACGATTCCTCGTAAATCTGGAAATGTGTCTCATTCCATGGATGTTGCGTGGGAACACTCACAGCAACACCCATGGAACGCCCCTTCCACGCAAAGTGCTGCGTGTGAAGGGGCCATATTTACAAGGAGAGGAAAAGTCACGCAGGGTGGCTTTTCCTCTCCTTGTAAATATGGAGAAGTGAAATGCGCCTCCAGTACGTCACAAAAAGTGACGTACTGGTGGCGCAGGGGGGTTGTAAATCTGCCCCTAAGAGTTTATGCTGTTGCCGATGACATCCAACTTATTTTGATTCTATAGAGTGACACCGCCTCTCTCCAACTTCAGTTCAAGAACTGCATGGCACACATTGCCACTTGGATGGACGCCAGCTCACTATGTTTCAATTACAACAAAACATAAGTTTTGTTTTTTGGCAATTTCTCCGGTGCCTGGTGGTCAAAAAATGTAAACTTTCCTTGTCCCCCACCACCTCTGCGGATATCTTTGGAGCCACCATAGAAATGTAGGTAACATTCAAGGATCTCTACGATAAGCTGCTTTTTACGTCTGATGGTGGTTTGGAAAACTGTTCTTCTACTACCGTCCAGTTTTTGGAAAACAGTAGTAGAGTCATTAGTTCATTCCCAACTGGACAACAAGAACAAACTTTTCTTGGGTCTCCATCATCTCATGATGTTTCTGCGAAATATACAAATTTCTTCCACTCTTTTAGTTCTTGAACATAACAAAAGTTCTAGCATTTCCCCTCATCTATTACATTTTCATTGGTTGCATTTGCTCAAAAGTTGTCTACACAAAGCTTTATGCTTTTGCTATTTGGCAATCCATTCCGCTGCTCCTAGCTATATCTAGTGATTGTTTATGTATGTGTTATCATTTATATAGCGCAAACCTAGCTGTGAAGCAATGCAGTGCTATACATTACAAGGGGGATTAGGAGACGATCTACAAGATCGTGTACACCATGTGGGGATTACAAAAATACATTTTACATACATTTAGACACAAGGAGAATAAGCGATTTCCTCAGAATCACACAATGTTGAGTCTAGAGGTGAATCCGGGATCTGAACCTGGGTCGCCAGGTACTAAATGCAGCAGCTGGAGCCATGGATTGACTAGACAAAGTTTCCTCCCCCCCGGTCCTTACTCGGTACTAATTCCTTTTTAAAATCTTTATGCTCTGAATCCTCCTCGAAGTCCCTCAAACCCATCAAGCCAGATGTTGCGGTTGTACCATTGATGTGCTGACGCCAAAAGCCTGGAAAACTCTCTCCATGTCTCTTCGTTCCACCAAGGTTTCCCCCTTTTCGTGAATAGTTAAAAATGTATATTTCCTTTCTTCTGTAATCACTAGTTTGAGCGGTCTGATTAACAATGGTATCTTGGTGCTGGATAACAGATGTTTATTCAGTGGTGGAGTTACTTGCTAAGGCGGAGGAGTGTCGCCCCACTGCAAAAAAAAAAAAAAAGATAATAACAAGAAGTTATTACCATTTAATTTTTCTTTGCTCCAGCCAGGTCGGGCGGGGCAGGATTGGTTTGCACTCCCTCCCTACGTGCGCATGCCGGCTTGACCGGTCCTCTAGGGCCGGCCAAAACGTCTTGCGCACTTGGCATATTCTCCATTGGGCTGCGTTACCCAGCCCGTTGGAGAACATGCCCAGCCTCCCAAGCACTGCCTGAGTGGCCAAACAGACCACTCAGACCAATCACGATGCTGCTCAGGCAGCATCCTGATTGGCTGGGAGAGTACGGAAGCCTGGGTGCTTCCGGTGCTGCCAGCAGATGGAGGAGAGGCGTGCGGCGGTGGGAGAGGTGTGCAACGGCGGCTGTAGAGAAGGTAAGTTTATATTTTATAAAAATTTTTACCTGCCACCCCCGTTCAGAGGCAGCAGCCACTGTATTTATTGTTACCCAACTCAATGGAACTCATTTTATCGACCTCAGAAGGAAGAAAGGCAGAGTGGACCCGCCAGGATTTGAACCTGTGACCATGAAGTTGAACACAGGCCCCTGCGGTGGACGCATTAGTCCACTAAGCCACCAGACCCAGCCAGGGCCCCCTGTCCCTGGGTAGCCATGCAATGTACATGTGAATATATTGAGAAAAGATCAAGTCAGATTGCCATTATGTTTTCGACGTACACCCACACACAGAGGGCTTTCTATCACTGCAGGGTGGGTAGCACTGTATAAAGTATCTTAGGCATACTTTTAAAGTATTGCTATTTTCACGATTGAGGTCCCTACCCCCCCATACAAAAAAAATTGTTATGCTGGAGGACAGAGGGATGGCCCTGTTTACAATATTTGCTTACACAACATTTTAGTGCCGGAGATATTACAAATTATGGTTAATGGAGCATAGTTGTTGTAGTTAAAGGGCAGGGTCTTGACACATAGGCTGAAACCACTTAGGTGGCTTCTTTATTCCATGTTAGGCCCTTTTACTTCCAACACCAAAGACCCTATTGGGGCTCTATCTTAATAATAATTTACTGCCAGGAAACATTCCATGCATCATTACATTCTCTCAGCAGCCACCTTTTACATTCCACACCATGTCTACAGATCCCATGCATACACAGACATAGCAAGTCCCCACAATGCTCTTTAGCTACTAGAGAATTCAGTATGAAAGGGCCAGAACAGTTGATGACCTGGCATTAGTGTGGACTGTCAGTGTTGTATGCATTGACCCCTCTG
Organism: Calotriton arnoldi; assembly: GCA_963921515.1. Classification (NCBI taxonomy): domain Eukaryota; kingdom Metazoa; phylum Chordata; class Amphibia; order Caudata; family Salamandridae; genus Calotriton; species Calotriton arnoldi. Next base: position 1,896,475 of record CAWUFW010000476.1, on the reverse strand, counting down.
CACCGACTATGTCTATTGTTCCCCCTCAAAAACGAAATCTTACATTGATATTTTTGTTCTGGCACTATTTGCTATTACAGACACTGCAACAAGGCCAATCAGTGATACTAAGGGGGATATTTACAAGAAAATGCCGGAGTGCAGTGTTACGCCAAATTTGGCAACGCCGCGCTCCGACATTTTCAAAACGCTGGGATGCGCCGTATTTACAGAAATAAGGCACACCCCAGCGTTTCCCCTAGCGCTAAAAAAGCTGCATAGCGTCAGTGAAGGCACCTTGCCGCCACTCAGCAAGGGTGTCTGCGCTGCAGGGGCAATTGTTTATATGCAGGAAGGGACATCTTCCTGCACATAAATAATTATTCATGGCGATTTGCTCTTTCTTTGTGTGCTGCAGAATTCAGCACACATATAAAGAGCAAAAAACGAGTGGGAGAAGGTGGCTTGGAATATGCTGTCCACTAGTTAAAGTGGGCACCCTGTACCAATCCACACGACCCTTATGATGTATGAGGTCAAAGATAACCTTTATGAAAGCTATCCTAGTGGTAGCTATGGAGAGCAGCCTTCAGGCTTAATCTTGAAGGAATGTAAAGCAGCTTGTTTTACCAGAATATCACCTCCTGAATGACTAAATGAAGGAGAACCACACAGTAGTTATATAAAAATATGTATTTATTAATATAACACTCTCTACTATCCTCTACACGAGGATAGAACACAAAGCACACAATACTGGATCAATAGAATAGTTGTAAGTAGCACAATACACAGCGGGCTCCAGGGGGAGACCGAACCATATACTAAAATAGTGGTATAACAATCAGGACTTGACTAGACACAGTGCCTAGTGCACGTAGAATCGCTGGGACCCCAAGGAGCCACCCAAGGTGATGACACAGGAGGCCCACGGAGGACGGTGCAGTGAGGAAACACGACCGCGTGTTCCGTACAACTCTATGAGAAAGTCGCGGTTGCAAAGTTAAAGTTTAAGGACCCTTCTAGGAGGATTTCAAGCTAACCCTTCGGAACTTAAGAGTTTAAAGAGCCACCCCATCCGTGGATACCGTGGTATCAGAGTTACCTATCCCAGGGGAGCCGGGTGCATAGGTCGGAAGTGGCGTCAGAAACTCTCGCCGTTCTCTATGGAAGGAAAGAAAGAAGTACTGCTGCCGTGAAGGTGAAAAGGATCCGGTGGAATCCAAGCCTGGATTTTGGATGGAAGAAATCTGAAAGCAGAGGGGACAGAGTCTGGGTCACTTCAGAGTGACCAGGGGCTCGGTAGACGAATGCCCACCGATGTCGGGTGCTTCAGGTGCGAAGAAGGGATGCTTGACTCTGCAGCCACGAGGACCAGGAGATGTTGAGGATGACCAGGAGCCGGAGGTGAGCTGTCCCACAAAGGATGTCGAGCGCTGAGGGGTCGGTGTCCGGCGGGAGCACCAACAAGCCTTGGCAACAGCAACCCACGCAGGAAGGACAAACAGGTTACGGTGTGGACCAGCAAAGTCCAGGGGACTCTCCAAGCAACGGAGAGTCAGGGCACATCTGGAGCAACCAGGAAAGTCCAAGAACAATCACGATGACCCTCAGGGGGACCCACAGGCCGAAGGACCAGGAGTCGCGAGGGGACCTCGAGCAAGATTGCAAGGCACCAGCCCACGGAGCACACGGTGCGAGGAGGCCGGAGTTCTTTGGTGCATATACTGCTCGGGGTCAGGACTACACGGAGTCTAATGCACAAGCTCGGGAATTGCCAACAAGCATATGCACTTGCAAATGGACGCGGTGCACAGGGGTTCGGGTTACGCAGCCCCCACGAGGGATACTGGCCTCAAACTCAGTGAGATTGCAGAGCAACCTCAGGGACCTTCAGGAACCTTCCTCCTGTGTTGCTGAAATCTTTGGAGTCCGCAGGAGCTCAGGAGCAGCTACCGGTTAGTTGCGCTTTAGGTGCCTGCGAAGCAGGGTAGTGACTCCTTCACTCCAAGGGAGATTCTTCTGTTGTCTTAAGTGCCCCACAGGTCCTGCATGGAGCCTGTATGAAGTCACGGCACAAACTAAGCTTTGGACAGAAAGGGGAACGAAGTCCAGCCCAGTCGAGGTCCAGCGAAGTCCAGGTGTCTAGACGGTCGAAGGTTAGTGGTTTCTTCTTTGTAGAATCTTGGCCACGCAAAAACCAATGTCCTGTAGCCAGGTAACCCATTTCATACCCACGGGAGAGGGTTCGACAGATCCAGGGGACCCTCCTAGGGGAGGGGCAGGACAGAGGGGTGGCTACATCCATGTCCTTTGTCCAGTTTCGTGCCAGAGCAGGAGCCAACGGCTCCCAGAACTGGTTTGAGCTGGACTATGCACAGGGACACCAAATGTGCCCCCAGTGCAGACTTTCAGGCACTCTCAGAGTGAACCCTCCCAGCCCCAATACACTAAACCCTGTCTGGGAGGGGGTCACACCTCCCTGTGACAGGATGCCTATTGTGCTGCCTTCCTCTGCTCGAGCTTGGCTCAGCAGCAGAGGGCAGAAATGTGTCTCTGGCTGGCAGCATCCATTTTGTGCTGTCCGGGTCGAGAAGGCTGGTACCGGGTAGACCGATGACCCCCACGAAGCTCGCTTCTGAAGGGTGGAATCATACCTCCCACACCAGTTACTGGTGTGGAGGTATGCTTCCAAGGTGTTTGATACCAAACACGATATGTTTCTATGCAGCCGTTTTTGAGATAGCATTTACCGCGAGGTTATAATGCACCTCTACCTATATGTCCGGCTGAGTCACAGACAACCCGGGAGAATGGTCTCCGAAGGCTGCAAAGGGGCTCTGCTCATGCAGGGGCACCCTCTCACTAAAAACCCAGCACCCTGCCTTCATGATTGATAAGGCCTGCTATAGGGGTGACTTATAAGTTTTAAGTGTAGTGACCTATAGATATAGTGAACCTATATCTAAAGTAAGTGGTGCAAGCACCATCTTACACAGGCTGCTGTAGCAGACCTAGAGTTCCATTTTGCATGGCCTCTCATGGGTGGCATAATACATGCTTCAGTCCATGGGAGGCCTCTGGGGTACCTATGCCCTGGGTACATGGGTACCATATACTAGGGACTTATAAGGGTACCTCAGTCTCCAATCTGGAGTGTACCAAAGTACATGTATGTCAATTTAAGGGAGAAAGCAGATAGACTGGGGTCCTGATTAGCAGGATCCCAGTCAGACTAGTCAAAATCCAGCAAAACACCAGGCAAAAAGTGGGGCGAACCATGCAGTCAGATCCTACCTTCCTACATAACCCCCCCCCCCCACAAACGAAAGGAGATAAGGCTAACCTTGCCCAGTTGAGACTTTATTTCCTAAGGGGCCATATAAGGAAGGTCCTGCACTAGCATGGATACTCCCTGTCTTATGGACCACTAAGGAGTCCCTACCCTGAAGGGGTTTGGATGCTCTCCAAAAGTGGGGATAACTACCTGTAGTTTGCTTTGGTAAAGAATTAGGCTGGTGGGGTGTCTGAGTAGGGAAGTGAGGCCCTAATAGGGTTGGTCTCAGCTTCCTCAGAGCACTGGTCACCATGGAGGCCTTGCTTTCCATGACTGAGTTATATCTGGCCCTAGGGGTCAACCTCTGGCTGCCTACAGCTGGGGGTTGAGTCCCTCTGGTTGGAACAATGGGGGGCCAGGGAAGGTTTGGGACAGCTTTGTCCCAGGTTTTCCTGTGCCCAACAGAGTCCATCTGGGGGATGTCACTACCTAAGGGTATGAGGGATCCCTCAGAATGTTGAGGAATATTCACCTGGCTAGTGCTACTAGACTGGGTGTCCCTAATCTGTTGATGAGGGGTTCCTCTGGACAGTGGGCCCCTAGGGGTCCACTGACATCCCTGACCTCTGCAGCCCTAGGCTGACTGAGGCTGGGTAGAGAGGGGCAGGATACCTGTTCCAGACTGGGCACCTACTTGGAAGGGTCCCCTGCCCTCAGTGGTTCTGCCAGGACAGGCCTGACCACCTCTGGGGCAGTTCCTTCACAAGGGGTAGGATCAGTTCCCTGAGGAAGCTGCCCCTTACCTATAGTCTGGGGGAAGAAGACTTTTCTTCATTCCCTGTGCTCTCTGGTGGAGCAAAGTGGACCATTATTCCAGGCTCCACTACTCCAAACGTTTCCTGGGGTTGGACTGAGGCCCTAGGGGTCCCACCAACTCTCTCAGGGAGGCCTAACATCTGTAGATGGGCCTTCAGCTCTACTTCAGCCCAGGCTGAAGTTTCTAAATCATTACCCAATAGGCAATCTACAGGCAAGTTTGGGGACACTGCCACTCTCTTTGGACCAGTGACCCCTCCCCAGCTGAGATTGACTATGGCCATGGGATGATCTGTCCTCACACCATCAGTATTGGTCACCTGGTACTTAAACTCAGGTAAAAGTTGAGCTGAGGGCACTAAGGGTCCTGTCACCATGGTGACACTAGCTCCTGTGTCTCTATAGGCTACAGCTTTCTGACCATTGATTAGAGGCTCTTGTCTGTACTTGCCCAAGGAATTGGGACTGACAGTAAAAGTGGCAAACCCCATGCCACCATTACAGACTAAAGTGGCCTGTGTGGGGGACCTGGCTAGGCCAGGGTCCACCTCAGTTCCCCAAGAAAACCCAACCAAATTTTTGGGTGCACTACTACCACCTGGGGGATTACTACCTGTAGTACCAGGAGGTGAAGAAGTAGTGTTTGGAGGAATATTTTCCTTATTGCTGACCTTAGGGCAAATGGCATCATTTTTCCTGTGGCCTGGCTTCTTACAGACAAAGCAATAAGGTTTCTTTTCAGGGGAGGAAGGAGTTTGGGACCCACCCCAGAAGAGGATTTTTGGGGCCCTTCAGAGGACTTATCCCCACCTTTCTCTTGGGTCTTGGAAGAATCTTTCTTCTGGTCACCACCCTGGTTCTTTTGTTTCACCCTGGTTCTGACCCATTTTTCTGCCTTCTTTCCCAATTCTTGGGGAGAAGTCAGAATTGAGTCCACCAGGTACTGGTGCAAAAGCTGTTTTTGACAATTATTAAGGATCTGCTCCCTCATAATCAAATTGTACAATCCTAAATAGTCATGCACTTTGCTGCCAAGTATCCAACCTTCCAGAGCCTTTGTAGCACCATCTACAAAGTCTACCCAGTCCTGAGTCTGTGCCTTCTGGGTGTCTCTGAACTTAATCCTGTATTGTTCAGTGGTTAAGCCAAACCCATCAATGAGAGCACTCTTCAGAACTGAATAATTATCAGCATCCTCTTCTCTAACAGTGAGGAGCTTATCTCTGCCTTTGTCAGCAAGGAGAGCTACAAGATAGCTGCCCACTGCTCTTGAGGGACCCTCTGTACCTTACAGGCCCTCTCCAAAGCAGTTATCCATTTGTGGATGTCATCCCCACCATGGTAGGGAGGAGCTATTTTGCTCAGAGTCCTATGATCATGAGGATACTCCTTAATCCTAGGGACACTGTTGCTGCCACCATGGGACTCTAGTCCCAATCTCTTTTAGCCTTCTGGAGCTCTAGGGATTCCCTATCCAGTGCCAATTGCTCCTGCCTGAGCCTAAGCTTGACTTTCTCAAGCTCTAGAAATTGGCACTGTCTGTCATAAGAGCTGTCTCTCTTATGAGATATGGAGGACCTACAGAAGTTCCTGAATGGTGAGATTCTGCAGAGGGAGATCTAGATCTCCTTGGTAAACTCTGCACTCTTCCTGGAGGGGTGAAGAGAGGGACACTAGAGCCTTCTCCCCCACCTCCTAGAAGATCTATGTTGTCCAGGTGGGAATCATCTTGATCCCCCTGGTCAGGGTTTGATTCCAGGTCAAAGAAGGTTTCACTTCCTGGCCTTTCCTCATTCCCTGCACCACCCACTCTTTCTACCTCATCAGACCCTGGGGTCAAAGATAACCTTTATGAAAGCTGTCCTAGTGGTAGCTATGGAGAGCAGCCTTCAGGCTTAATCTTGAAGGAATGTAAAGCAGCTTGTTTTACCAAAATATCACCTCCTGAATGACTAAATGAAGGAGAACCACACAGTAGTTATATAAAAATATGTCTTTTTTCTACAATTCGTCCTCGAAAGAAAACGCACTCAGCTGTAGATTTCTGTAAAACCAAACCGGCAATTAGTACTTTAGATGTCCTTTCTTTGCCTAACATGTTTCGGAGCTTCAGCTCCTTGCTCACAGGCGTCAATGTGCAGCGCAGAACAATGAAAAGGCATCGCCCCCTGGTGGGCCTCTTTAGTAGATTCAATTAGTACTGCATACTGGGAATTGTAGTGCCTTTATCATTTCATTGTTCCCTCCAGTAGGTACTTACTCTTACACAATTAATTAATTTTACTTCATCCCCACAGTGGGTCTCCAACTTGCAGTATGTCGGTAAATTTAGCATATCTACTGTTCCACAAAGGAGGCCAAAACAGTTCCAAGCCTTTGCGGACCCCTATTCATTTCAGGGGTGGTGCAGTTTTCACGGCTGGACAATTCCCAGTATGCAATACTAATTGAATCTACTAAAGAGGCTCACCAGGGGGCGATGCCTTTTTGATTGTACTGAGCTGCACATTGACGCCTCTGAGCAAGGAGCTGAAGCTCCGAAACATGTTAGGCAAAGAAAGGACATCTAAATTGCTAATTGCCGGTTTGCTTTTACAGAAATCTACTGCTGAGTGCGTTTTCTATCGAGGACGAATTGTAGACAAAATGCACGACGGCTGTCCAGCCGTGAAAACTGCACCACCCCTGAAATGGATAGGGGGCCACGAAGGCTTGGAACTGTTCTGGCCTCCCTTGTGGAACAGTAGATATGCGAAATTTACCGACATACTGCAAGTTGAAGACCCACTGTGGGGATGAAGTAAAATTAATTAATTGTGTAAGCGTAAGTACCTACTGGAGGGAACAATAAATGATAAAGGCACTACAATTCCCAGTATGCAATACTAATTGAATCTACTAAAGAGGCCCACCAGGGGGCGATGCCTTTTCACTGTACTGCGCTGCACATTGACGCCTGTGAGCAAGGAGCTGAAGCTCCGAAATATGTTAGGCAAAAAGGACATCTAAAGTGCTAATTGCCGGTTTGCTTTTACAGAAATCTACTGCTGAGTGCGATTTCTATCGAGGACGAATTGTGAAAAAAATAATATATGTATTTATTAATATAACACTCTACTATCCTCTACATGAGGATAGAACACAAAGCACACAATACTGGATCAACAGAACAGTTGTAAGGAGCACAATACACAGCGGGCTCCAGGGGGAGACCGAACCATATATTAAAATAGTGGTATAACAATCACGACTTGACTAGACACAGTACCTAGTGCACGTAGAATCGCTGGGACCCCAAGGAACCACCCAAGGTGATGACACAGGAGGCCCACGAAGGACGGGTGCAGTGAGGAAACGACCGCGTGTTCCGTACAACTCTATGGGAAAGTCGCGGTTGCAAAGTTAAAGTTTAAGGACCCTTCTAGGAGGACTTCGAGCTAACCCATCGGAACTTAAGAGTTTAAAGAGCCACCCCACCCGTGGATACCGTGGTTTCAGAGTTACCTATCCCAGGGGAGACGGGTGCATAGGTCGGAAGTGGCGTCGGAAACTCTTGTCGTTCTCTATGGAAGGAAAGAAAGAAGAACTGCTGCTGTGAAGGTGAAAAGGGTTCAGTGGAATCCAAGCCTGGATTCTGGATGGAAGGAACCTGAAAGCAGAGGGGACAGAGTCTGGGTCACTTCAGAGTGACCAGGGGCTCGGTAGACGAATGCCCAAAGATGTCGGGTGCTTCAGGTGCGAAGAAGGGATGCTTGACTCTGCAGCCACGAGGACCAGGAGATGTTGAAGATGACCAGGAGCTGGAGGTGAGCTGTCCCACAAAGGATGTTAAGTGCTGAGGGGTCGGTGTCCGGCGGGAGCACCAACAAGCCTTGGCAACAGCAACCCACGCAGGAAGGACAAACAGTTACAGTGTGGACCAGCAAGGTCCAGGGGACTCTCCAAGCAATGGAGAGTCAGGGCACATCTGAAGCAACCAGGAAGGACCAAGAACAATCACGATGACCCTCAGGGGGACCCACAGGCCGAAGGACCAGGAGTCGCGAGGGGACCTTGAGCAAGATTGCAAGGCACCAGCCCACGGAGCACACGGTGCAAGGAGGCCAGAGTTCTTTGGTTCAAATACTGCACAGGGTCAGGACTACAAGGAGTCCAATGCACAAGCTCTGAAATTGCCAACAAGCATATGCACTTGCAAATGAACGCGGTGCACAGGGGTTCGGGTTACGCAGCCCCCACGAGGGATACTGGCCTCAAACTCAGTGAGAGGGCAGATCGACCTCAGGGACCTTCAGGAACCTACCTCATGTGTTGCAGAAATCTTTGGAGTCCGCAGGAGCTCAAGAGCAGCTACTGGTCAGTTGCGCTTTAGGTGCCCTGCGAAGCAGGAGGTGACTCCTTCACTCCAAGGGAAATTCTTCTGTTGTCTTAAGTGCCCCACAGGTCCTGCACGGAGCCTGTATGGAGTCATGGCACAAACTAAGCTTTGGACGGAAAGGGGAACGAAGTCCAGCCCAGTCGAGGTCCAACGAAGTCCAGGTGTCCAGACGGTCGAAGGTTAGTGGTTTCTTCTTTGTAGAATCTTATCCACGTAAAATCCAATGTCCTGTTGCCATGTAACCCATTTTATACCCACGGGAGAGGGTTGGACAGATTCAGGGAACCCTCCTAGGGGAGGGGCAGGACAGAGGGGTGGCTACACCCATGTCCTTTGTCCAGTTTCGCGCCAGAGCAGGAGCCAACGGCTCCCAGAACTGGTTTGAGCTGGACTATGCACAGTGACACCAAATGTGCCCCCAGTGCAGACTTTCAGGCACTCTCAGAGTGCACCCACCCAGCCCCAATACACTAAACCCTGTCTGGGAGGAGGTCACACCTCCCTGTGACAGGATGCCTATTGTGCTGCCTTCCTCTGCTCGAGCTTGGCTCAGCAGCAGGAGGGCAGAAATGTGTCTCTGGCTGGCAGAATCCATTTTGTGTTGTCTGGGTCGAGAAGGCTGGTACCGGGTAGACAGGTGACCCCACGAAGCTCGCTTCTGAAGGGTGGAATCATACCTCCCACACCAGTTACTGGTGTGGAGGTATGATTCCAAGGTGTTTGATACCAAACACGATATGTTTCTATGCAGCCGTTTTCGAGATAGCATTTACCGCGAGGGTATAAGGCACCTCTACCTATATGTACGGCTAAGTCACAGACAACCCGGGAGAACGGTCTCTGAAGGCTGCAAAGGGGCTCTGCTCATGCAGGGGCACCCTCTTACTAAAAACCCAGCACACTGTCTTCAGGATTGATAAGGCCTGCTATATGGGTGACTTATAAGTTTTAAGTGTAGTGACCTATAGATATAGTGAACCTATATCTAAAGTAAGTGGTGCAAGCACCATCTTACACAGGCTGCTGTAGCAGACCTAGAGTTCCATTTTGCATGGCCTCTCATGGGTGGCATAATACATGCTTCAGCCCATGGGAGGCCTCTGGGGTACCTATGCCCTGGGTACATGGGTACCATATACTAGGGACTTATAAGGGTACCTCAGTCTCCAATCTGGAGTGTACCAAAGTACATGTATGTCAATTTAAGGGAGAAAGCAGATAGACTGGGGTCCTGATTAGCAGGATCCCAGTCAGACTAGTCAAAATCCAGCAAAACACCAGGCAAAAAGTGGGGCGAACCATGCAGTCAGATCCTACCTTCCTACATAACCCCCCCCCCCACAAACGAAAGGAGATAAGGCTAACCTTGCCCAGTTGAGACTTTATTTCCTAAGTGGCCATATAAGGAAGGTCCTGCACTAGCATGGATACTCCCTGTCTTATGGACCACTAAGGAGTCCCTACCCTGAAGGGGTTTGGATGCTCTCCAAAAGTGGGGATAACTACCTGTAGTTTGCTTTGGTAAAGAATTAGGCTGGTGGGGTGTCTGAGTAGGGAAGTGAGGCCCTAATAGGGTTGGTCTCAGCTTCCTCAGAGCACTGGTCACCATGGAGGCCTTGCTTTCCATGACTGAGTTATATCTGGCCCTAGGGGTCAACCTCTGGCTGCCTACAGCTGGGGGTTGAGTCCCTCTGGTTGGAACAATGGGGGGCCAGGGAAGGTTTGGGACAGCTTTGTCCCAGGTTTTCCTTTGCCCAACAGAGTCCATCTGGGGGATGTCACTACCTAAGGGTATGAGGGATCCCTCAGAATGTTGAGGAATATTCACCTGGCTAGTGCTACTAGACTGGGTGTCCCTAATCTGTTGATGAGGGGGGTTCCTCTGGACAGTGGGCCCCTAGGGGTCCACTGACATCCCTGACCTCTGCAGCCCTAGGCTGACTGAGGCTGGGTAGAGAGGGGCAGGATACCTGTTCCAGACTGGGCACCTCCTTGGAAGGGTCCCCTGCCCTCAGTGGTTCTGCCAGGACAGGCCTGACCACCTCTGGGGCAGTTCCTTCACAAGGGGTAGGATCAGTTCCCTGAGGAAGCTGCCCCTTACCTATAGTCTGGGGGGAAGAAGACTTTTCTTCATTCCCTGTGCTCTCTGGTGGAGCAAAGTGGACCATTATTCCAGGCTCCACTACTCCAAACGTTTCCTGGGGTTGGACTGAGGCCCTAGGGGTCCCACCAACTCTCTCAGGGAGGCCTAACATCTGTAGATGGGCCTTCAGCTCTACTTCAGCCCAGGCTGAAGTTTCTAAATCATTACCCAATAGGCAATCTACAGGCAAGTTTGGGGACACTGCCACTCTCTTTGGACCAGTGACCCCTCCCCAGCTGAGATTGACTATGGCCATGGGATGATCTGTCCTCACACCATCAGTATTGGTCACCTGGTACTTAAACTCAGGTAAAAGTTGAGCTGAGGGCACTAAGGGTCCTGTCACCATGGTGACACTAGCTCCTGTGTCTCTATAGGCTACAGCTTTCTGACCATTGATTAGAGGCTCTTGTCTGTACTTGCCCAAGGAATTGGGACTGACAGTAAAAGTGGCAAACCCCATGCCACCATTACAGACTAAAGTGGCCTGTGTGGGGGACCTGGCTAGGCCAGGGTCCACCTCAGTTCCCCAAGAAAACCCAACCAAATTTTTGGGTGCACTACTACCACCTGGGGGATTACTACCTGTAGTACCAGGAGGTGAAGAAGTAGTGTTTGGAGGAATATTTTCCTTATTGCTGACCTTAGGGCAAATGGCATCATTTTTCCTGTGGCCTGGCTTCTTACAGACAAAGCAATAAGGTTTCTTTTCAGGGGAGGAAGGAGTTTGGGACCCACCCCCAGAAGAGGATTTTTGGGGCCCTTCAGAGGACTTATCCCCACCTTTCTCTTGGGTCTTGGAAGAATCTTTCTTCTGGTCACCACCCTGGTTCTTTTGTTTCACCCTGGTTCTGACCCATTTTTCTGCCTTCTTTCCCAATTCTTGGGGAGAAGTCAGAATTGAGTCCACCAGGTACTGGTGCAAAAGCTGTTTTTGACAATTATTAAGGATCTGCTCCCTCATAATCAAATTGTACAATCCTAAATAGTCATGCACTTTGCTGCCAAGTATCCAACCTTCCAGAGCCTTTGTAGCACCATCTACAAAGTCTACCCAGTCCTGAGTCTGTGCCTTCTGGGTGTCTCTGAACTTAATCCTGTATTGTTCAGTGGTTAAGCCAAACCCATCAATGAGAGCACTCTTCAGAACTGAATAATTATCAGCATCCTCTTCTCTAACAGTGAGGAGCTTATCTCTGCCTTTGTCAGCAAAGGAGAGCTACAAGATAGCTGCCCACTGCTCTTGAGGGACCCTCTGTACCTTACAGGCCCTCTCCAAAGCAGTTATCCATTTGTGGATGTCATCCCCACCATGGTAGGGAGGAGCTATTTTGCTCAGAGTCCTATGATCATGAGGATACTCCTTAATCCTAGGGACACTGTTGCTGCCACCATGGGACTCTAGTCCCAATCTCTTTTTAGCCTTCTGGAGCTCTAGGGATTCCCTATCCAGTGCCAATTGCTCCTGCCTGAGCCTAAGCTTGACTTTCTCAAGCTCTAGAAATTGGCACTGTCTGTCATAAGAGCTGTCTCTCTTATGAGATATGGAGGACCTACAGAAGTTCCTGAATGGTGAGATTCAGCAGAGGGAGATCTAGATCTCCTTGGTATACTCTGCACTCTTCCTGGAGGAGTGAAGAGAGGGACACTAGAGCCTTCTCCCCCACCTCCTAGATGATCTATGTTGTCCAGGTGGGAATCATCTTGATCCCCCTGGTCAGGGTTTGATTCCAGGTCAAAGAAGGTTTCACTTCCTGGCCTTTCCTCATTCCCTGCACCACCCACTCTTTCTACCTCATCAGACCCTGGGGTCAAAGATAACCTTTATGAAAGCTGTCCTAGTGGTAGCTATGGAGAGCAGCCTTCAGGCTTAATCTTGAAGGAATGTAAAGCAGCTTGTTTTACCAAAATATCACCTCCTGAATGACTAAATGAAGGAGAACCACAAAGTAGTTATATAAAAATATGTCTTTTTTCTACAATTCGTCCTCGAAAGAAAACGCACTCAGCTGTAGATTTCTGTAAAACCAAACCGGCAATTAATACTTTAGATGTCCTTTCTTTGCCTAACATGTTTCGGAGCTTCAGCTCCTTGCTCACAGGCATCAATGTGCAGCGCAGAACAATGAAAAGGCATCACCCCCTGGTGGGCCTCTTTAGTAGATTCAATTAGTATTGCATACTGGGAATTGTAGTGCCTTTATCATTTCATTGTTCCCTCCAGTAGGTACTTACTCTTACACAATTAATTAATTTTACTTCATCCCCACAGTGGGTCTCCAACTTGCAGTATGTCGGTAAATTTAGCATATCTACTGTTCCACAAAGGAGGCCAAAACAGTTCCAAGCCTTTGCGGACCCCTATTCATTTCAGGGGTGGTGCAGTTTTCACGGCAGGACAATTCCCAGTATGCAATACTAATTGAATCTACTAAAGAGGCCCACCAGGGGGTGATGCCTTTTTGATTGTACTGCGCTGCACATTGACGCCTGTGAGCAAGGAGCTGAAGCTCCGAAACATGTTAGGCAAAGAAAGGACATCTAAATTGCTAATTGCCGGTTTGCTTTTACAGAAATCTACTGCTGAGTGCGTTTTCTATCGAGGACGAATTGTAGACAAAATGCACGACGGCTGTCCAGCCGTGAAAACTGCACCACCCCTGAAATGAATAGGGGGCCACGAAGGCTTGGAACTGTTCTGGCCTCCCTTGTGGAACAGTAGATATGCGAAATTTACCGACATACTGCAAGTTGAAGACCCACTGTGGGGATGAAGTAAAATTAATTAATTGTGTAAGCGTAAGTACCTACTGGAGGGAACAATGAAATGATAAAGGCACTACAATTCCCAGTATGCAATACTAATTGAATCTACTAAAGAGGCCTACCAGGGGGCGATGCCTTTTCACTGTACTGCGCTGCACATTGACGCCTGTGAGCAAGGAGCTGAAGCTCCGAAATATGTTAGGCAAAAAAAGGACATCTAAAGTGCTAATTGCCGGTTTGCTTTTACAGAAATCTACTGCTGAGTGCGTTTTCTATCGAGGACGAATTGTAAAAAAAATAATATATGTATTTATTAATATAACACTCTACTATCCTCTACATGAGGATAGAACACAAAGCACACAATACTGGATCAACACAACAGTTGTAAGGAGCACAATACACAGCGGGCTCCAGGGGGAGACCGAACCATATATTAAAATAGTGGTATAACAATCACGACTTGACTAGACACAGTGCCTAGTGCACGTAGAATCGCTGGGACCCCAAGGAACCACCCAAGGTGATGACACAGGAGGCCCACGAAGGACGGGTGCAGTGAGGAAACACGACCGCGTGTTCCGTACAACTCTATGGGAAAGTCGCGGTTGCAAAGTTAAAGTTTAAGGACCCTTCTAGGAGGACTTCGAGCTAACCCTTCGGAACTTAAGAGTTTAAAGAGCCACCCCACCCGTGGATACCGTGGTTTCAGAGTTACCTATCCCAGGGGAGACGGGTGCATAGGTCGGAAGTGGCGTCGGAAACTCTCGTCGTTCTCTATGGAAGGAAAGAAAGAAGAACTGCTGCTGTGAAGGTGAAAAGGGTCCAGTGGAATCCAAACCTGGATTCTGGATGGAAGGAACCTGAAAGCAGAGGGGACAGAGTCTGGGTCACTTCAGAGTGACCAGGGGCTCGGTAGACGAATGCCCACAGATGTCGGGTGCTTCAGGTGCGAAGAAGGGATGCTTGACTCTGCAGCCACGAGGACCAGGAGATGTTGAAGATGACCAGGAGCTGGAGGTGAGCTGTCCCACAAAGGATGTTAAGTGCTGAGGGGTCGGTGTCCGGCAGGAGCACCAACAAGCCTTGGCAACAGCAACCCACGCAGGAAGGACAAACAGTTACGGTGTGGACCAGCAAGGTCCAGGGGACTCTCCAAGCAATGGAGAGTCAGGGCACATCTGAAGCAACCAGGAAGGCCCAAGAACAATCACAATGACCCTCAGGGGGACCCACAGGCCGAAGGACCAGGAGTCGCGAGGGGACCTTGAGCAAGATTGCAAGGCACCAGCCCACGGAGCACACGGTGCAAGGAGGCCAGAGTTCTTTGGTTCAAATACTGCACAGGGTCAGGACTACAAGGAGTCCAATGCACAAGCTCGGAAATTGCCAACAAGCATATGCACTTGCAAATGAACGCGGTGCACAGGGGTTCGGGTTACGCAGCCCCCACGAGGGATACTGGCCTCAAACTCAGTGAGAGGGCAGATCGACCTCAGGGACCTTCAGGAACCTACCTCCTGTGTTGCAGAAATCTTTGGAGTCCGCAGGAGCTCAAGAGCAGCTACTGGTCAGTTGCGCTTTAGGTGCCTGCGAAGCAGGGGAGTGACTCCTTCACTCCAAGGGAGATTCTTCTGTTGTCTTAAGTGCCCCACAGGTCCTGCACTGAGCCTGTATGGAGTCATGGCACAAACTAAGCTTTGGACGGAAAGGGGAACAAAGTCCAGCCCAGTCGAGGTCCAACGAAGTCCAGGTGTCCAGACGGTCGAAGGTTAGTGGTTTCTTCTTTGTAGAATCTTATCCACGTAAAATCCAATGTCCTGTAGCCATGTAACCCATTTTATACCCACGGGAGAGGGTTGGACAGATTCAGGGAACCCTCCTAGGGGAGGGGCAGGACAGAGGGGTGGCTACACCCATGTCCTTTGTCCAGTTTCGCGCCAGAGCAGGAGCCAACGGCTCCCAGAACTGGTTTGAGCTGGACTATGCACAGTGACACCAAATGTGCCCCCAGTGCAGACTTTCAGGCACTCTCAGAGTGCACCCACCCAGCCCCAATACACTAAACCCTGTCTGGGAGGAGGTCACACCTCCCTGTGACAGGATGCCTATTGTGCTGCCTTCCTCTGCTCGAGCTTGGCTCAGCAGCAGGAGGGCAGAAATGTGTCTCTGGCTGGCAGAATCCATTTTGTGTTGTCTGGGTCGAGAAGGCTGGTACCGGGTAGACAGGTGACCCCACGAAGCTCGCATCTGAAGGGTGGAATCATACCTCCCACACCAGTTACTGGTGTGGAGGTATGATTCCAAGGTGTTTGATACCAAACACGATATGTTTCTATGCAGCCGTTTTCGAGATAGCATTTACCGCGAGGGTATAATGCACCTCTACCTATATGTACGGCTAAGTCACAGAAACCCGGGAGAACGGTCTCCGAAGGCTGCAAAGGGGCTCTGCTCATGCAGGGGCACCCTCTTACTAAAAACCCAGCACACTGTCTTCAGGATTGATAAGGCCTGCTATATGGCTGACTTATAAGTTTTAAGTGTAGTGACCTATAGATATAGTGAACCTATATCTAAAGTAAGTGGTGCAAGCACCATCTTACACAGGATGCTGTAGCAGACCTAGAGTTCCATTTTGCATGGCCTCTCATGGGTGGCATAATACATGCTTCAGCGCATGGGAGGCCTCTGGGGTACCTATGTCCTGGGTACATGGGTACCATATACCAGGGACTTATAAGGGCACCCCAGTATCCAATCTGGAGTGTACCAAAGTACATGTATGTCAATTTAAGGGAGAAAGCAGAAAGACTGTTGTCCTGATTAGCAGGATCCCAGTCAGACTAGTCAAAAACTAGCAAAACACCAGGCAAAAAGTGGGGGTAACCATGCAGTCAGTTCCTACCTTCCTACGAGTAGAAATTAATAATTTCTCCTCGTATCGTCATCCTAAGACCAGGTATCAAATGGCCTTCGTTTTTGGCGCTGCCTCAGCTTTGTAAATCTGGGGCAGCGTCAAAAAGCAATGAGTGTTGCAGTTGAACGCCGACTGCATCACCCATTGCCCACCCCTTTGCAGCAGCATACTGCTGCGGAAAGGGGCATATTTACAAGGTGGCATTAAGCTACGTTAAGTGGCTTAGCGCCACCTTGTAAATATGGGGAATGGTGCAACGCCACCGGAGCGTCAGAAAAAGTGAGGCTCCGGTGGCGTTAGGGGCTTGTAAATATGCCCCTAAATTTTTCAACACGCCTTTTGTGCTGCCTTTTTCTTGTTCTTTAGCAGAGTTCTGTTGCATGGGACATAACCCCGTGTACATGAGCTCCTCCTGATCCTAACTGGTGCATTTAATGTTACCTAAAAGGTGTCAACAGGCCTGAAATGCCTGCAATGTCTAGGCCACCTATGATCGGTCAGGTCCGACATGGGGTTCAAGACTTGCTTTGAAATACACCCCAACTCTTTACTAAAATTCTGATTATGATTGGAGGGAAAAATTCCGATCCCTGTGCAAACAGGATTATGTAAAGGGATCAGAATTCTGAGTTGTGTGATAATTATCGCACCCTGCTTTTTTCCCTTGATGGAATTTCACAGGTAAAATATAGTGAAAATTATTGGGGAAAAGGCCCAACAAAGAGGCAAATAATGTGAACTTATCTGAGATTAAATACCGAATCCTCATGTTATGTCTCTTTTCCAGTGTCAACATTTGTAATACGACATCATTTCCTCACCAGATAATTACTGCATCCCACAGTATCAGCATTCACTGGATGTGGTAATAATTAAAACTATTAAAAAAATTTAATTAGATATTTGGATTTTGCATCAATGTTGTCCTGCCTGAATCTTGCACGGTATTTCATTTATAGAAGCTGCGACTCGTTTACTATCAACAATCTTTATTTGGTTTCTTTCACAAAAACCATAAAAGCACACAAGTAATATACAAATAAAACAACCTCAGATAAAGCACATGCCAATTAAAATGGTAACCAAGACTGAGTATAAAAAGATTAGCTTCCATAGTGATACAAGGGCACAATTCTCATGAGGACAACACCAATAGAGGAACAAGCATTGGTATAGCCAATAGGTCTCGCCTTTGGGACCTTGTAAGTATTTAGTTATGCAGCACAATATCCTTGGTGCAACAACATCAACTGTTGCATGGCTAAACACTTATAAGGTCCCAAAGGCGAGACCTATTGGCTATGCCAATGCTTGTTTTTTTAGTAACTTTTAATCAATTTGAGCTGGAAACTATATTTGTTTAAATCTGCAATTAATGAAGCAGGTGGTGGCTAATCTGGCAAGTGCTGCAAAGGCATAATTATGCGGAGTCGTATAATTCCAGTGGCCCTGCTCATAGCTTAGTGCCACATGTGAAGAAGATAGATGTGTGCTACATAGCAGTGCACTGCAGTGGTGAAAGTTCCTGATAGGCATCGTGGTCGCGCTATGCTGTGTGGCAGCTGGTGCTTGATTTTACACAGCACAGACACAGCTCGGTGTTGTGCAGCATTGACGGCTGTCTCTGCAGCGCTGCAAAGGTAGCGGTGTGCTTTGCATCAGAGCGAGTTTGGTGCTGCCGATATGGTTTGCTTGGTGCTGCACTGTTGAGACAGCTCTCTTATGGCCACTGATAATAGCTTTGGGTTGAGCAGGGCGGGCCTTGAGCATGGGCGAGCTGGGCCCAAGCCGCCAATATTCTGAGGGGAATATACACGGAGCACTGTGCATTAAGGTACTGCCAACACAGGCATCCATGTCATCTTACTTCAGCCTTGTCCTGTCCCTTCGTGCTCGTTTCTGACTGATATGCCTTCGTTACTGCTCCTCCAGGGACTGACCAGTGAACTCAAAGGGTCCCCTACTGCCTCATTTAATTCGCTAGCATCAGCAAGGGCGCCAAATTTCTCTCCGCCCAGGGCGCTCGGTTAACAAAGGCCGGGTCTGGTGTCGAGCTCCAATGGCAACTCAGTGCTGTGTGGAGGAGGCCTCGCGATTTTTGGGTCCCAAGCTCCTGGCTGTTACCATATGCATTTAACATAATAAAAAGCAGGCCTCACTGTTCCTTTAGTATTTGGACCAAAACGGCAGCGTGAGCACCACTAGGTGGCGCCAAATGCGATGTTTTCTCCCCACCCAGTACACAAGTTGCCTTCAATACAGAAGCTCCTTGGGTGGGATACCAAAGAGGCTCCCAGCAAAGGTCTTGGCGCCCATCCCCACAAACGCTTCTGACAGTACCACAAAGGTTGCTGTGGGCAGCAGTGCTGGCCCGGTGCTGTGCACTGGCAACAGCTCTCCACACAGCACGGCAGCGACTGCTGCGAGCACTGCACGGAAACAACGCACTCGCGCCCAGTCCTGTGCAGCCTCCTGCCAATACAGTGGCGCGGTGTTGTTTGCAATAAATCACCGCCGTGCCAGGTGAGGGTTATGTCATTATTTGCGAACCTACAGAATGTAATTATTCTCGTGAGGGGAAGATGGGCAAAGAAAGGTGCCGAGCGCGAGGCGGGGCCTACCGGCAGCGCCGAGGAGGCTGCGCACGTGCGTGTGCTTCTACCTCATCACAGGCAGGGACGGACACCGGAGTTATGCCACAGAAGAGGACGAAATAATGCACCAGGGTTCATTTATGCGGCAAGAAAAGGCAGATTATGCGGCGTAATGCAGCACATTTTCTTCCAATATCACTGCTTTATTTAGTTGGTTTATTTTACACGTCAACAATAGCTATGCAAAGGTTCTGTGCAGAGCGTCCGCTTCATTAGTAACAAACAGTCTGCCACTCAAAACGAGCGCGGCAGCCTGCAGAGCTGACCAGACGCTCGTGCGTCATGGCCTTTTCCCCGCACGGCAGGCATGTGTTTCCAATTATCGCGCCCGCGTCTGGGCACAATAATTGGAAACAGATGTGTGCCGCGCGCGTAACCGCAGGGAAAAGGCCATGATGCACGAGCGTCTGGTCAGCTTTTCAAACTCCCTAACTTAAAGTCTCGCAGAGCAGCGCTTGCGCACTACTCGAGGCTCGACCTAAAAATAACTATATTAAAAACAACTAAACTCTTCATGTAAGAAAAATTGGGGAAAAAGTGCAAAGAAAACTTGTACAAGATACTCCACTAAAGGCAGTATCCTGTACAAAAAGGATGTTTTTTATGGAAAGTGCAGAACATGATAAAGTGCATAGTGCCCTAGACTAACTGATTGTTACAGCTACATTAACATGAAATAAAACCAAAAAAACTGCCATACAAAACTGCTGATAGATGATATATTAGGTTCAAGATAATTAATCACAACTGAATCTGAGCCTGACTGCGGACTTTAGAAAACTAAGGGGGATATTCTCAAGAATGTGTGATAATTATCGCAAAATTAGCTTAACGCAACTTTGCACATCGCAGTCTATCGCGGGAAAATAACACTGTGTTAACGTTGTATTCTCAACCCGGCGGCACCATGCGATAGTCTCACGATAACGCGCCAAATGACCGCGTTAAAATTAACGCGACGCCGAAAAAATGCGAAACACTAACGCAAAAAAAGTTGCGATGCCCCAAATCGCGATACAAAAATCAGCGATAACCAGCGACAGGCCTGCAATTCCCACGCGTCATGCGGGAAAATGCACAATAAAAGCAGAAAAAAAAAAAGACAAAAAATAAATAAACTGCGTAGCACTCATGGATGCACCCGGACCGAGTGCAGAGGACAACGCGAACCCCACAAGCCCCACAGACGACCAGCAAGGAACCTCGGGGTCGGGGAAGGCCAAGGAGAAGAGGAAGAGGAAGACGCAGTTCAGTCCGCAGGAAAACAGGATCATCGTTACGGAGGTGATAGAACACTACCAACAACTGTTCGTCACCTCCAACGTGTCATTGGCAACAAAGATGCAAACATGGCAGACTATCTTGGACCATGTGAATGCAGTTGCAGCGTTGAGGAGGACAATGGAAGAGGTCAAGAGGTGCTTGAATGATGTGAAGGGCAAAACCAAGAAGAAACTCAATGCCAACATGAAAGCAGCAACGCAGATTGGAGGTTGGGGTCCAGCGGCACACCAGGAGCTGGATGACATGGAGAAAATGGTGGCCACAGTCATCAGTCGGGATACGGTGCCAGGAGTAGTGGATCCGGACACTGCTCAACATGACCTGACACAACATCAACAGGGTGAGTACCGACCAGGGACTGGGAGGACGGGGGGAGATGGGTACAATGGCACACATGCACAATTAAGTAGAGCACACTGCACACCCACAATGACTCTGGATCATGTTCCTGATCTCCTTGGCATACTGCAGCACACATAGAAACAGCAAGTAGGCCCCTGTCGACAATGTGCCCGGAGGGGGTCCTCCCCACACATCACTAATCTCACAACAAACCCATACACGTGCTGAACCCAGCAAAGCTGCGGGTCTGTGAGCCACACTGACAATGCAAGT
The DNA here is from genome assembly GCA_963921515.1 of Calotriton arnoldi. Lineage (NCBI taxonomy): Eukaryota > Metazoa > Chordata > Amphibia > Caudata > Salamandridae > Calotriton > Calotriton arnoldi. The sequence continues at coordinate 1,875,643 of CAWUFW010000476.1, read as the reverse complement.
GACACTGAATGACGATTAGCATGGCTGTAGTCCAATTATCATGACATGGTGCACGCCACGACACTGAGGTGACTGAGTGTGGACCACATCCGGAAAGGAGCAGGTCACACTCTGACACATCCACATGCACAAACAACCCCTGACGTCAACAACACATCTGCAGACAAACCATGCCCAAGAGTCACAACTCGACCAAGAGCCCAATTTACCCAAGTCCGCAACATCTCAGCACTGTAGAAGCACAGAAGTCAAAGGCACACCGCCTGAAAGGGATAAGGGGCAGCCAAATCAGAGCTGCAGGGGCGACTCACCCACAATGCAGCACACACACATAAGAATAAGAGCACCTCAACATTGACAACAATGTGGTACAAACTGCAACACTTTCACAATAGAACACAGGACACAACTGGTGCTGCATGTGTGTACAAAATGGCCCATCACATCTGGCATAGCAGGAAACTGTGAGATGACAATGTACGAGTACAACCTCACATCCTTGATGTAGTACAAATGTCCACTGTCCCGCATCAAAAAGGCATCTCCTCACAAACAGTCACAATGTACATTGTCATGCAGTCTGTATGTAAACTCCGCCAATGCGTCAACATACATGGAACACACTGTGAAACTGCAACTCCCCTTCACATTGCAGAGGGACAATCAACACCTCCTGCAGAGAAAATCCAGTGATGATGGAGACGACCCCCAGGACATCGACTACGATGAACTCCAAAGGTTCATGGACAACCTCCGCACCCCACCTCCAGTAGCAGGGCAGCCCAGCACCATCGAGGTGATCCCACCCCCTGCACAGACCACACAGCAGGAAGCACCCACCACCACGTCTGGCTCCCAGCACCTCACCGAAGAACACATGGCGTTCCAACGCCGTGTGTTAGACTGCCAGAAGGAGCTGGCTGAACAGGTGCGGGTGGGGTTCGACCTCATGGCAGCCAAACTAGATGCCATACGTGGGTGTCTAAGTCCCATCAGAGACCACTTACACTCCCTAACGGACACCCACAGTCCGCCCCACACCCTCCAACAATCCATGGCTGGCGTCGCTGGAGTCATGACTCGGAGACAACAACAACTGTCTAGTCAGAGTGGCTACAGCAATGTCATCCGTGATTTGGGAAACATAAGGAGGGTCATGGAGAACATGGAGCGGATGCAGGCGCAAAGAATGGCTACCACGGCTGCACATGAGAAAGCTGTAGATGGGATCTTCCATGCCCTGCAGATCCTCATCATGGGAGTGATGCCACAAGACATTGCGCAGATGAATGCTGCTGCTACTTCTACATCCACATCTCCGGCCCCTGATGTGTCAGTGTCACACAGTGCTGCAAACCAAACACCACCACCCACATGTGAGGCACATGAAACGTCAGAGGACGAAGATGAGGATGAATCTGCCTTAGTGGTAAGGAGGAAGCAGTAGCATTCATCTCCGCCATATGGCTTGTTTCAGCTTGGGTCTGCCCTCTGCATCATGCCCAGGAATAACACCTTCCACTGTCCCCCGACACACTCTGTGACACTAACCTTGGACCTCGACATGGGCTGCTATAGTTTGTATGCTCAACAATGACACAGCAATCAGCCTGCGGACTGGGCTCTTCCCCTTCCGAGTAACTTGTCAATCCCTAAAGGACTCTGGCTGGCCCTCCACGGGGCAACATTGTAAAGTGTTGTCTGCATGGCCCAGTACTAAGACAGCTTCAACACTCCACTGAACGTGAATAATCCATTCTAATACACACAGATGTGTCATGTCTATGATTAATCAAGTATGAAAGCATGGACGAATGTAGGGGCAGTGATTCCCCCTTATGTCCATGTAGCTCATGTTGTGGGACTTGAGTCACAGGGTGCATCCCTGCATCATGGTGGTACATATTTGACCCCAAAGAAGCCCTGTTGTCAATTGTAGGTCACAAATGACAGCCTATATGTAATGATTTGGGACACATGTAAAACGCTGATGAGTGGGATTCCGTACTATCTTTGACACACAGAAATGGCATTTCGAATACGTGACACCCTAAACAGCCTCTCTGTACAGAGGTGACACACCCACCATCTATTTCCAATTTGTGAGATTGTTAGCACTACATGTTGCACTTACACTTGTCAGAGTGATGTGCTTGTACAGAGGAGTAACATGCACACAGGGAATGTGTGTTGTAATGAATTTATTTGCACATGCTGTGCCTGTGGTCATTTTGTACTGTCCCATGATTGCTAAGGACTGTGACAATGTGACGTGCTCATGTGAAGAAATTGTCAATGATGGTGTTCCTACGGGCTATTCCTGCTGCTGCTGCAGTGGGGTGTGGTCCACCTGCCTCATCTTCCTCATCATCGTCCGGTGCATCTGGCACTTGTAGCCATGGGGCATTGGTGCGTACACATATGTTGTGCAACACACAACATGCAACGATCATCTTGCACACGATGCCTGGGCTGTACAGGAGCCTTCCACCTGTGATGTCCAGGCACCTGAAACGTGACTTCAACACGCCAAATGTGCGTTCCACGATGCCCCTTGTGCGTTTGTGGGCCGCATTGTACTGCCTCTGGGCCTGTGTGTTCGGGGCTCGGAGGGGTGTCATCATCCAAGGGCAGAGTGCATATCCTTGATCACCTGTGACATTGCAGAGAGACATGAGTCAAAAGTTGGTTCTGCATGATGTGTTGGCAGGCTCACTAGTTCATTGGTGTGTGATATGTGTGACTTAGTGATTCCTGTTTGACAGGAACTGCATGTAGCAAATGAGCGGCATCAATGTGTATTACGTAGCTGTGAGAAGTTGGCCTGGTATATGCTGTCCACTAATTATAGTGGGCACCTTGCACCAGTCCAAACAACCCCTTATTGGAGATAGGTTAAAGACAACCTTATTGAAAGCTATCCTAGTGGTAGCTATGGAGAGCAGCCTTCAGGCTAAGACTTGAAGGAATGTAAAGCAGCTTGTTTTACCAGTCTATAATCTCTTGAGTGACCAAATGAAAGAGGACCACACCAGGTATATATTTAAAATATATGTATTTAGTCTTAAACACACCCCTCTAGTCTCTTTATGAGGCTAGAGTTCGAAGTACATAAGTTACAAGTCGAATATCAACAGTAATAGCACAAATACACGTTTGAGCCCTAGGGGCGTACCAAACCATATACCAATAAAGTGGTATAAGAACCACGACTGAGCTAGACACAAGGCCTAGAGCCTGTAGAAGTGCTTGGCCCTCAAGGAACTACCCAAGGTAGTGACACAGGGGACCCACGGGGGACGCGTGCAGTGTGAGAACACAGCCGCGAGCCGCCGTTGACTTCTATGGGGAATGTCGCGGTTGGAGTTTTAAAGAAAAAGGACACTTAGAGGAGGACTTGGAGCAAACCCCTTTAGAACTAAGTGGTTCTAGAGTCAATACCCACGGGAGCACCGGAGTACTCGAGTTACCTCACCCAGGGAAGCCGGGTGCATAGGTGTCTTTCGGGGTCGAGTTTCGTCGTCGTTTTCAATGGCGATCTGCTGCAAAGTGCTGCTGGCGACCAAGTCGAAAGTGTTCGTGTGGATCCAAGGGTGGATCGAAGATCTGAAGAACCTGAAAGCAGAGGGGACAGAGTCTGGGTCACTAGCCAGTGACCAGGAAGGCGATGAGCAGATGCCCACCGATGTCGGGTGCTTCAGGTAGGTTGACGGTCGTCTTGACTCTTCAGCCACGAGGTCCAGGAGGCGTCGACGACAACCAGGAGCTGGATTCGAGCTGTCCTACGACATCTGTCGATTGCTGGGGTGTCGGCGACCGGATTGGACCCAACAACCCTTGGCAACGGCAAGTCACGTGGAAACAAAGAAAGGACGTTGATGCAGACCAGCAAGGTCTGGGGGACTCACCCAGTGAGGGTAAGTCAGGGCACGTCTGGAGCAACCAGGAAAGCCCAAGCAGAAGAAGAGTTGCCTTCGGGAGGGCCCACTGGCCAACGGACTAGCGACCGCGAAGGAGCCTCAAGTGGACGTACTTGGAGCTGGCTCACAGGACACTCGTGGAGTGGAGGCCAGTGATCTTCGGTGCAGTCGGTGCTGGAGGCGAGGGCTACTCGGAGCCCAAAGCACAACTTCGTGGGAGACCAGGAAGAGGATGCACTTGCAAAAGTTCTCAGTGTCCAGGAGTCACGGTTCCACGTTACCCACGACAGCTACGGGCCTCAGCTTCGCTGGGGACTCAGGGCAGCCTCGGGGAAGTCTGGAAATCTACCTCTGGTGTTGCAAAGACTTCGGCGTCCGGCGGGAGCTTCAGCGATGCAGACCGGACAATTGCTTCTTAGGGGCCTGCCAAGCAGGGGAGTCACTCCTTGACCCCAAGGGAGATTCTTCAGTCCTCTAATCTTCAAGTAGAGCGTCGAAGGTCCAGGATTCAGTGTCAGAGTTTCGTCCAGGGTAATCTAAAGTCCTAAGGACTGGGGTCCCATACTTATACAAAGTTAGGGGGTTGAACATACTCTGGGGACCCACCTATGGGAGGGTCAGGGAAGAGGGGTGGTTACACCCATTCCCTTTGTCCAGTTTCGCGCCAGAGCAGGGGCAGGTAGCCCCTGCAACCGGTTTGAACTGGCATATGCACAGGGACACCAAATGTGCCCCCAGTGCAGGACTTCAAAGCACCAGAGGGTGCTCCCGCCCAGCCCCAATACACACTATCCTGTCTGGGGAGGTGGTTACACCTCCCTTCGACAGGAAACCTATTGTCCAGGCCTCCCCTGCCGGAGTTTCAGTCAGCAGCAGGAGGCCAGACCCGTGTCTGTGGCAGCGGCATCCATTTTGTGATGCCAGGGCTCTGGAAAGAAGTTACTGGGTAGCCCGGTGTGTACATGTCTCTCCCTCTAGAAGGGTGGAATGCTACCCCCGCCGCCAGGATTGGCAGGGGGGTAGTATTCCAAGATGTTTGACACCAAACACAACATGTTTTGGTGCAGCCAGTCCAAAGTTAGCATTGTACCGCGAGGATATAATGCACTTAAGAGTATATGGTCAGGCTGTACCCCAAACAGCATCAGAGGAGGGACTCCGAACACTGCAGAGGGGCTCTGCTCATGCAGGGGCACCCTCTCAAATAAAAACCCAGCACTCTGCCTTCAGGATTGTTAAGGCCTGCCATAGGAGTGACTTATAGGTTTATATGTGTGTGCAGTTGTAGTGATATAGGTAGCCTATATCACAGTAAGGGGTGCATGCACCACCTTACCCAGGCTGCAGTAGCAGACCTGTGGTGTCATTTTGGCTGGCCTTCCAGGGGTGGCATAATACATGCTTCATCCCCTGGCAGGCCTCTGGGGTACCTATGCCCTGGGTACATAGTATACCATATACTAGGGACTTATAAGGGCACTCCAGATTCCAATCAAAGAGGTACCTAAGGTACATGGAAACCATTTTAGAGAGGAAGCAGCTAGGCTGGGGTTCTGATTAGCAGGGCCCCAGCCAGACTAAAGTCGAAAAACAGTGAAGCATCAACAAAAAAGTGGGGGTACCCATGTGAAGCAGATCCTACTCTCCTACACAACCCCCCCCCCCCAAACGTAGGGACATTAAACTAACCTTGACCAGTTGAGTCTTCATGTTCTAAGTGGAAGTACCTAGAGAGTCCATCTGGATTGGCATGGTTACTCCCAGGTCTATGTTCCACTGTAAAGTCCATCCCCTGTAGGGAAATGGACCACCTAAGCAGTTTGGGGTTTTCACCCTTCATTTGTTTTAGCCATAAGAGGGGCTTATGGTCTGTTTGAACAAGGAAGTGAGTACCAAACAAGTATGGCCTCAACTTCTTCAGAGCCCAGACCACAGCAAAGGCCTCCCTCTCAATGGCTGACCAACGTTTCTCTCTAGGGGTCAGCCTTCTGCTAATAAAAGCTACTGGCTGATCCTGACCTTCATCATTCAATTGTGACAGTACAGCCCCTACCCCCAATTCAGATGCATCTGTTTGGACAATGAACTTCTTGGAGTAATCAGGACTCTGCAGAATGGGAGCAGTGCACATGGCCTGCTTCAGGTCATCAAATGCCTTTTGACAGTTAGCTGTCCACTGAACCTTTTGGGCATTTTCTTGGAAGTTAAGTCATTCAGGGGTGTCACTATTGATCCATACCCCTTGACAAATCTCCTATAGTACCCAGTCAGGCCTAAGAAGGCTCTCACCTGAGTCTGGGTAGTTGGAGCAACCCAGTCCATTATGGTCTGGATTTTGCTCTGCAGTGGTTGAACCTGGCCTCCACCTACAAGGTGGCCCAGGTACACAACCTGACTCTGCCCTATCTGGCACTTGGTGGCCTTGATAGTGAGGCCTGCCTTTTGCAGGGCCTCCAAAACATTTCTGAGGTGGACCAGGTGATCCTCCCAGGTGGAGCTAAAGACAGCAATATCATCTAGATATGCTGCACTATAGGCTTCCAGACCTGTAAGGACTGTATTCACCAACCTCTGAAAAGTGGCAGGTGCATTCTTCAAACCAAAGGGCATTACCACAAATTGATAGTGCCCATTAGGGGTTGAGAATGCTGTTTTTGGCTTTGCATCATCAGCTAGCCTGATCTGCCAGTAGCCAGCTGTTAGGTCAAATGTGCTTAGATACTTGGCTGAGGCCAAAGTGTCTATTAGCTCATCTGCCCTGGGTATTGGATGGGCATCTGTCCTAGTGACTGCATTGAGACCCCTATAGTCCACACAAAACCTCATCTCTCTTTTCCCACCACTGGTGTGAGGTTTTGGCACAAGGACCACTGGACTAGCCCAAGGGCTATCTGAGGGTTCAATAACTCCCAAATCCAACATTTTCTGGACTTCTGTCCTGATACAGTCCCTGACATGGTCAGGTTGCCTATAAATCTTATTTTTAATAGGCAGACTGTCCCCAGTGTCCACTTCATGAGTGCACCAGGTGGTCTGACTTGGAGTCAGAGAGAACATATGTCTGTACTGATTGAGCACTTGTCTGCAATCAGTTTGCTGTTGAGCAGTGAGGCTGCCTGCCAAGGCTACACCATCCACTGACCCATCATCAGGGTTCTGTGAGAGCAGGTCAGGAGTGGGTCACTCTCTTCCTCCTGTCCCTCATCAGTAGCCATGAGCAAGCCCATGTCTGCCCTGTCCACATATGGTTTCAATCTGTTGACATGGAGAACCCTGTGGGGACTCCTGGGTGTTCCTAGGTCTACTAAATAGGTAACCTCACCCTTCTGTTCAACAATGGTATGGGGTCCACTCCATTTGTCTTGGAGAGCTGCTGGGGCCACTGGTTCCAACACCCATACCTTCTGTCCTGGCTGGTAAACAGTCAGTAGAGCCTTTTGGTCATGCCAGGCTTTTTGGAGTTCCTGGCTAGCCTCAAGGTTTTTAGTTGATCAATTCAATTGAGATTATCTGGTAAAACAATAGCAAGCTGGAATCCCACACGCTGCACACCAATGTGAGAAGTTGGCCTGGTATATGCTGTCCACTAATTATAGTGGGCACCTTGCACCAGTCCAAACAACCCCTTATTGGAGATAGGTTAAAGACAACCTTTATTGAAAGCTATCCTAGTGGTAGCTTTGGAGAGCAGCCTTCAGGCTAAGTCTTGAAGGAATGTAAAGCAGCTTGTTTTACCAGTCTATAATCTCTTGAGTGACCAAATGAAAGAGGACCACACCAGGTATATATTTAAAATATATGTATTTAGTCTTAAACACACCCCTCTAGTCTCTTTATGAGGCTAGAGTTCGAAGTACATAAGTTACAAGTCGAATATCAACAGTAATAGCACAAATACACGTTTGAGCCCTAGGGGCGTACCAAACCATATACCAATAAAGTGGTATAAGAACCACGACTGAGCTAGACACAAGTCCTAGAGCCTGTAGAAGTGCTTGGCCCTCAAGGAACTACCCAAGGTAGTGACACAGGGGACCCACGGGGGACGCGTGCAGTGTGAGAACACAGCCGCGAGCCGCCGTTGACTTCTATGGGGAATGTCGCGGTTGGAGTTTTAAAGAAAAAGGACACTTAGAGGAGGACTTGGAGCAAACCCCTTTAGAACTAAGTGGTTCTAGAGTCAATACCCACGGGAGCACCGGAGTACTCGAGTTACCTCACCCAGGGAAGCCGGGTGCATAGGTGTCTTTCGGGGTCGGGTTTCGTCGTCGTTTTCAATGGCGATCTGCTGCAAAGTGCTGCTGGCGACCAAGTCGAAAGTGGTCGGGTGGATCCAAGGGTGGATCGAAGATCTGAAGAACCTGAAAGCAGAGGGGACAGAGTCTGGGTCACTAGCCAGTGACCAGGAAGGCGATGAGCAGATGCCCACCGATGTTGGGTGCTTCAGGTAGGTTGACGGTCGTCTTGACTCTTCAGCCACGAGGTCCAGGAGGCATCGACGACAACCAGGAGCTGGATTCGAGCTGTCCCACGACGTCTGTCGATTGCTGGGGTGTCGGCGACCGGATTGGACCCAACAAGCCTTGGCAACGGCAAGTCACGTGGCAACAAAGAAAGGACGTTGATGCAGACCAGCAAGGTCTGGGGGACTCACCCAGAGACGGTAAGTCAGGGCACGTCTGGAGCAACCAGGAAAGCCCAAGAAAAAGAAGAGTTGTCTTCGGGAGGGCCCACTGGCCAACGGACTAGCGACCGCAAAGGAGCCTTGAGTGGACGCACTTGGAGCTGGCTCACAGGACACTCGTGGAGTGGAGGCCAGTGATCTTCGGTGCAGTCGGTGCTGGAGGCGAGGGCTACTCGGAGCCCAAAGCACAACTTCGTGGGAGACCAGGAAGAGGATGCACTTGCAAAAGTTCTTGGTGTCTAGGAGTCACGGTTCCACGTTACCCACGACAGCTACGGGCCTCAGCTTTGCTGGGGACTCAGGGCAGCCTCGGGGAAGTCTGGAAATCTACCTCTGGTGTTGCAAAGACTTCGGCATCCGGCGGGAGCTTCAGCGATGCAGACTGGACAATTGCTTCTTAGGTGCCTGCCAAGCAGGGGAGTCACTCCTTGACCCCAAGGGAGATTCTTCAGTCCTCTAATCTTCAAGTAGAGCGTCAAAGGTCCAGGATTCAGTGTCAGAGTTTCGTCCAGGGTAATCTAAAGTCCTAAGGACTGGGGTCCCATACTTATACAAAGTTAGGGGGTTGGACATACTCTGGGGACCCACCTATGGGAGGGTCAGGGAAGAGGGTGGTTACACCCATTCCCTTTGTCCAGTTTCGCGCCAGAGCAGGGGCAGGTAGCCCCTGCAACCGGTTTGAACTGGCATATGCACAGGGACACCAAATGTGCCCCCAGTGCAGGACTTCAAAGCACCAGAGGGTGCTCCCGCCCAGCCCCAATACACACTATCCTGTCTGGGGAGGTGGTTACACCTCCCTTCGACAGGAAACCTATTGTCCAGGTCTCCCCTGCCAGAGTTTCAGTCAGCAGCAGGAGGCCAGACCCGTGTCTGTGGCAGCGGCATTCATTTTGTGATGCCAGGGCTCTGGAAAGAAGTTACCGGGTAGCCCGGTGTGTACATGTCTCTCCCTCTAGAAGGGTGGAATGCTACCCCCGCCGCCTGGATTGGCGGGGGGGGGGGTAGTATTCCAAGATGTTTGACACCAAACACGACATGTTTTGGTGCAGCCAGTCCAAAGTTAGCATTGTACCGCGAGGATATAATGCACTTAAGAGTATATGGTCAGGCTGTACCCCAAACAGCATCAGAGGAGGGACTCCGAACGCTGCAGAGGGGCTCTGCTCATGCAGGGGCACCCTCTCACATAAAAACCCAGCACTCTGCCTTTAGGATTGTTAAGGCCTGCCATAGGAGTGACTTATAGGTTTATATGTGTGTGCAGTTGTAGTGATATAGGTAGCCTATATCACAGTAAGGGGTGCATGCACCACCTTACCCAGGCTGCAGTAGCAGACCTGTGGTGTCATTTTGGCTGGCCTTCCAGGGGTGGCATAATACATGCTTCAGCCCCTGGCAGGCCTCTGGGGTACCTATGCCCTGGGTACATAGTATACCATATACTAGGGACTTATAAGGGCACTCCAGATTCCAATCAAAGAGGTACCTAAGGTACATGGAAACCATTTTAGAGAGGAAGCAGCTAGGCTGGGGTTCTGATTAGCAGGGCCCCAGCCAGACTAAAGTCGAAAAACAGTGAAGCATCAGCAAAAAAGTGGGGGTACCCATGTGAAGCAGATCCTACTCTCCTACAGTAGCCTCAATGCTGCTCCTCCCTCCCCCGAGCCTATTTACTAGTGTGCGCAGCGCAGTTGCATCACTTGCACTCCTACGGCACACCATTGTCATGCCTGTCTGGGCATTTCCACAAGCCTGACAACGACACTGTGATGTTGTGCATTGAAGGTGGGTGGCCACGTGTGTGTAGGCCTATGGTAAGGATAGGGCGGACACAGATGTAGAGTTCATGGCTGGCTGAACTCGCGATGCAGTTGAGGGTAGACCTTTGGCCTATGCTGCGGTAATAGCGACACACACAACAGTTGGCATGTATGATCCCGGACCCCGAGCGGGCTTGCACTCCTTCATTTATCCCTTCGGCCGAGCCCGCACTCCGGGGGCATGCTACATCGCAACATTGTCCATTGCGGGATGGGTGGCGCCGACACTACAACAGAGACACACGCATTAGTTACTTCCTTGGCAAGGCCAACACTTAGCAACGCCCAGAGCCCCGGGCTGATTATCCACACCCCTACGCTGGACTGTCGTACGCCAGCCCACTCCGCTTACGCTTACAGGGGGGTACGACACAGCTACATGTCCCAGGTCTTCCCCACTGCCTGAGGTGACATGGTTGCGTCCACTGTACACAGCACAATGTAATGTGGTAGGGCCCGGGCCCTCATGCATACATAATGACCACACGGACACACTTAGATAGTTTGTGGAACTGGCACATGTGCCTGGCCCCTTTTATTGCCAGGGTCACATGTCCAGTGACGCCTGTGCTGGATGGGTGTGGGGTGAGTGTAAGCCAGCCCTCAGGGAGTGGTTGGTGCTGGCAACAACTACAACAGTGATCAGACAATCAGAAGTTCAAAGTTCAAACAGCAAGGGTCCATGACTTGAGCTGCACAGAGTTAGTGGCCCCGGATGCACTGCGGCCGGCACAGGCACACCGCCACGGGACGGTGACTTGAGGTGCACTGAGGTAGGGCCACGAGAGCTGAGCGGGTCCTCGTCGATATCGAAGCTGAATGTCGCAAAGTGTTTCGGGGGACAGTGGAAGGTGTTCTACCAGGGCATGATGCAGAGGGCAGAACCAAGCTGAAACAGGCAATATGGAGGAGATGAATGCTACAGACTCATGTTTAACACCAAGTCAGTACCAGCCACATGATGATGAAGACAACCCCCAGGCCATAGACTCAGACGCCACGAAAGTTCAACCAGTGAGGGTCCATGATTTTCGGTGCACAGAGTTAGTGGCACCAGAGCTGAAAGGGGATGCAGTCTGCAATGAGGCGTGTACAATGGTATGAACTCTGCCATTAACAGATCAAGACTCAGTTCCAAATGTGTGACCTACTTGACCGCAGTGCAGACCGAAGGCAGTAGTCAGCAAGGGCCCACAGACACGTGTCGTTGGCTTGCGATGCACAGAGTTGGTGGCACCAGATCGAAGGGAGTACAGTGATATAAATGCTGCCATTAACATATGAACTCGGCCATCATGAAATCAAGACTCAGTTCCAAATGTGTGACCTACTTGACCGCAGTGTAGGCCGAAGGCAGTAGTCAGCAAGGGCCCACAGACACGTGTCGTTGGCTTGCGATGCACAGAGTTGGTGGCACCAGATCGAAGGGAGTACAGTGATATAAATGCTGCCATTAACATATGAACTCGGCCGTCATGAAATCAAGACTCAGTTCCAAATGTGTGACCTACTGGACCGCAGTGTAGGCCGGAGGCAGCATTGGAGTACGTCAACGAGAAAGGAGTGCTGGGGGCCTGTGTCGCGGAGGCCGTGATGGTCTGAGGAGGCTGCCAAGGTCGCGGGCCTCGTGCTTGGAGCTTGCACCGGCACGTGGTGGGCCCTCTTTGACACACGCCGGTGTCGGCAGGTGAGCAGTGAGGCCTGGTTGCACAGGGGCGGCCAAGACGGGTCTGGGGACCAGCGGCCTGGGGTGCAGCAGGCGCACAGGATCACAGGCACCGCCGCTCACGGCGTGAGCCTCGTGGCGGGCTGAGAGGCGCCGCCCTGGCAGACACGTTGGCAATTCCGGAAGAGAACCACGCCGAGAGCAGCGGGCTTTTTATTCACACCCCTACGCTGGCCTGGCGTACGCCGGGCCAGCCCACTCCGCTCACGCTTACAGGGGGGGACGTAACAAGCGACATTTCCGCGATCTTCCCCACTGCCTGGGGTTACATGGTTGCGTCCACTGTCCACTACACTCCAAACACCAGCAGTATATGTCGACATGGACATGTCTGTGGTCTGCATACTGCAGTCTGGCCAGCACATCCACGCCACACTTGGCATTGTGTACATTCTCATTCATGGGTCACTTGCCTTCTTCGCACATGCCTGGTTCCCACCTCTCCCCACATTCTGCTATTGTGTGGCTGAGGTGCCATGCCGTTGATGGCTTGTGTACATGGCTAGCCCAGGTTACCACAGTAAGTTGTGCTGTCGTGTCTGGTAGGTGGGCATGTTGTTTGGCATGTTGTATGTGAGTTTGTAATGTGTGCATTCCCAGAGCCGTGAGTTGCATGACTGTGGAGTTGAGGTGTGTGGTGTGTTCATTTGGTACTTACCAACGAGCAATGCATTCCCATAGGTGCCAGCCTCAAAGCGCTGGTTGATGATGGACTGTCGGAAGATGAAGGAATCATGCACACTGCCTGGGTAGTTGGCGACGACATTGGTATAGAGTCCCAGGTGGTCCACTATTGCCTGCACATTGATGGAATGCGTGTGCTTCCTGTTGCAGTAATTGTGTGCAGTGGCGGCAGGGGGCACGAGGAGTACATGTGTGCAGTCGATTGCCCCCAACATGTGCGGGAAGCCAGCTATGGAGTAGAAGCCTTGCTTGGTCTCCAGCTGTTCCTGCGCAGTGTGTGGGAAGTAAAGGTGCTGGGGTACCAAGCTGATGATGGCATCCAAGACAGGTGTGAGGAACTTGGATGGGGCTGGCTGTGAGACTCCTCCGACTCTGGCAGTTGTTGGTTGGAAGGTACCAGAGGCCAACAGGTGCAGCACAGCCAGCAGCTTTGTCTGCGGAGGGATGTTGGTTGTCCGCTGTGTTGGTACCGTCAGCCTGTGGGCAATGATGGTCAGGATGCGGAGGATGGTTGTCCTTTTGAGCCTGTAGTGGGCAATGACATCCTCTGGTGTTAAGTCTGTGAGGCTGGTGCGTTTGATGAAGGTCCGCTGTCTTTGTCTGCGCTGCCTCTGTGGTAGTCCGGGGGGTGCGGGGGAGGTCTGGGGGGGGGGGGCGGGCCTGGGTGTGGTGGCGGTGGGTGTTGTGGCCCTCTTGGGGCTCCGAGCTGCATGATCAGTAGCTCCATGGCATCTGTTGTTCTTCTGGTGTGGCTGTGGGCTGGGCTCCCATTTCTGGTGCAGGTTATCGTCCGACTTAATACCAGGAAAGAGCAGGTGTTAATTCCCTGCTGCTAACGCGCCTTATCGCATGTTTTGTGATCTTATCGCCGATCTGGCTGGTCGTTGAGAATGTTGCGAAGTGGTGTTGTCGCGGCTTTTTGCACGGGAACGCCTACTCTGCATCTCATTAGCGTTAGTTGCCGGTGTCATCCGTGGCGATGTTTTTTGCGGCTGCTATCACAGGAAAACTGGCGATATCATCTGTTAGCACCAGCTTGTGAATAGGGCGATAAATCTATCGCCACTTTGGCTGCGATAAAGTGCCGCTAACTCGGCGATAAGTCCTTGAGAATATGCCCCTAAGAACATAAAAAACTGTATTGCCCGTATTGACTCGTTTACTACTTTATGTGGGACATGAACATTTCCAAAATATTAAGTGTGTTTATCCTCCACAGACAGTCTATGAGAACATGTTTACCTGTAGTCTAAATTGGAAAAGGCCAACCGCCTGCATGCCCGCCTTGTAAGAGGATCTCGCGAGATTTCCAGCTACCGAACACTGTATAGCCAGAAGTATAAGGCGCTATGGAAGAAAAACATTTATTTCGATTAGCAAGCTGCATGTCAGCAGGAGGTAAGCAGAATACCTTTGAGAAAAGTTTTAAAGAGTCATAAACTTTCTACTGTATTGCATGATGGTGTGTATTATTTGTATTAATTTATTCTATGGAACCAGCCTCAAAAATAAAACTTGATTTAATTTGAATATTTTAAAAGTTTCTTTCGTCTATTAGTCTATGAAGTAATGAAATCTGAAAGTTGGGGTGTCTAGTGGAACTGTCAGCTCCATGGCACTGGAAGGTCCTCCCTATTTGGGGCTGGGTTTCTGATGGCATTTTATGTTGCCCAGGGTACCTCAATGCACACCACAGAAGCTTCTGGCAAGAAAAAAACTCAAAGTCCCCCATGTGGCGGGAGAAAACTGTCAGGACATCAGGGACACTCATTTTTTTGTTTTCAAAAACTATCCTCCACTTTGGGGGTTTGTCTTTGAAAAAAGTAAAATAAAATTGCTGACCGGCTTGCCACGCTGCTGCGATATGGCGGACAAGGTGGCATTGAGCATATTTGCCAAAAGTGCTCCTGCTGTGTTAAGGTTAGCAATTCTGGTGAAAAATTTCCACTGACATAGTGGGGAACTGTAACACTGATGCTAAGCAACAGTGGTGAAGGCAAGACTACTGCCACCTCAGCGGATTGGTGATGTGCCCAGTAAAGTATAAATGAAGCTCTACATCACAAATGTTCCTTACAAGTGATAGACACAGTGGGCCTCATTTCAAAATAGGAGTGGAAACATTGTTTGTAGGGCCACCATCTCAGCTTGTTCTAGAGATGACACAATATATTGAGAGAAGTAAATAAATCTTCTATTCAAGGGGAGGCGTGGCTGACCACGCAAGATGGCGGACCTCACTTAGCTAAGCTCCGCACTTGAGTTCAACGGAATCCACATTCATCCTGCGAACTCAGTGTGCCTCCCTAGCAACCATCCAGGGGAGGTGTGCCTGAAGCACCTGGGCAGCAGCTGATGCCCTCCATGAAGGGGAAGCGCAAAAATCGCGGCCGGTTCACTGCGGCCGGCCTTCCTCAGCACCTTACTGGCTCAGTGCACCCAAGGCCTGCATCTCTGCACCTGATTGGGCTGGGTGAAGCTGTTGCCCACAGACGGCTGCGCTCCCCAGAGCCCCAGGCCTGACTGCGACACACATCAGAACACAGCCCAGAACCAGTGGTGAGAGGGGATACTCGAGCCGAACCCGGGGAGCAGTGGTGACGCGTCTCTTCCCCCTCCTGCCTGCACAGAAGGGAGATGTCGGGGAGAAGGTCTTGAGCGGGGGCCAAACTGCTTCTACCCTTGCGGCCCCCCATTTGGGACATGTGGCCTCCCTCCCATGCCACCCCCTTTTCAGCTTTCTCCTGCTGGCCAGAGTCTGGACACCGTGGAGTGTGGGGGAGCAGCACCTGCCCCGCCTGCAGAAAAGTGCGTGAGAAGCCTGCGCAATATTCAGCCTATTACAGGTGAGACACCTTAGGCAGACCCTCCTGGCTTCCAGTGTTCACACTCCAGCAGCCTGCATCTCACCAGTGCCTGGTCACGTGGTGTGTATCCGTGACCCGGTCCTGCACAGTCCTCTCCGTGATCCGAGCAGCCTGGGGGCACTGTGGGAGGCAGCCTGAAGGAGAGCCAGGCCTTGCAACCTACAGGACACAGGACCGGACGCCCCTCCTCCGACCCCCCCACTCTTCACTAATTGTAGGCACCTAAATTTATGGCGCGGGGACCTGAACTAGTACCCTCACATAGACGGAGGGCCGCTGGGCCACTTGACCCACACTTTGACATTGCCACGTCGGTGGGGCCACGTGACACAGCAACACCAGGGCGAGGAGGTGGCCAGTGAGTACAGGACAGTCCAGTGGCTTGCCCCGTCCGCTGCCCCCACATTGCTCCCAGAGCAGAAAGAAGACAAGGCCCTCAGAGCTCTAGGTTCCCCAGCGACAATAGTGAAGCACTGTGCGGAGCACAGGAGCGTGCCATCCTGCATGAGGCTCCCACCCCCATAGGTCACAGCCCCCAGCAGCATGGAGCGAGGCCTCTGGTGCACCCAGAGCACGAGCAACAACCCTTCCATTCCTCTGACACCGAGGTGCCTGCAGCCGACGATGGGGCATCGAGGACAGATGAGAGGACCCTCCAGGCCACCTTCCCCATCCGCTGACTCCACAGACCAACCGTACCACCGCCACTTGCTCTCAACACAGCCCCCGGAGGCCCAAGACAAGTTGGACACCATTTTGCAAGTGATTGAAACCTCCAGGATGCCCATGGAGACAAAAATCGAGGAGGTACGTGCGGAGCTTGGCCTACTCCACCATGATCAGCGGAAGCTAGCCTCCAGAGTAACGGACACAGAACGCACACTGCCAGAATGTCACGCCCCAACTAGAAGCACAAGGCAAGTGTACCCGGGACCTCACTGAATGCCTCAAAAAGATCGAAGACCGGGCAGAAAATGCAGAACGCTGGATGCGCCGCAATATCATTTGAGTGGTGGGGCTCCCGGAAGGATCCATAGACTCCAGCTCAATGATAATCTTCCTGGAGAAATGGATACGGTCCTTCACCCTCGATTCAGATCGATCTCCGTACTTCTCCATTGAACGAGCCCATGGTGTGTTCCTGCACGCCGACCTCCACCGGGCTCATCACTTCGCCCAGTCATAGCAAAGACTCCTCCATTATAAAGACAGAGAAGCAATCCTACAGGCAGCTCAATGGGCAGGCCCACTGGAAATAGAGAAAAGCATGGTGTCCATGTTCCGAGACTTCACAATGGCAGTTTAGTGACAACGTTCATCCTTTCTTGTAGTGAAACATTGGCTCAAAGACCTGCATTTTCAAAATTCGCTGTTATTCCCAGCCCAACTTAAAGTTATAGAATACCAACGCACCTACTTCTTTACAGACTCTTCCTCCACCTAGGGCATCACACAGAGCTGGGCAACTCCTCCCCACCTGGTGCAGGAACAGAGCCAAAGAGTCGACCGAGGCGGGGATGCCAAGATCGAAGGCCTAAAGGCCCATCCAGTCCTTCGAGAGCACCCTCTCATCAGGAGCTACAGGAGGGTCAGCAGTCAGCCATTGAAAGGGCCTTGTCATTCCCCCAGCCTGTGCCACCTTTGGACTTGGATGCCGCCTCCACCGCCAGTGACGATCACCTCGGAGAGGACCTTCCCCATCTCCAGAACCTAGAGCAGGCCCCCAAGTCACCCCGCAAATGGCTGTTGACTTACTCTGACCCTCCTATCATCAAGGATGTCCAGGGTTTATGCCCACCACCCCCGCCTCGGGCACTCTACAAAAACCCTCCTCCTCAGCTGGAGGCCGTGGGCCCCGTGACCCCTGTGAACCTTGCACCCTCCAGGGCCCGCCCTCACCAGATGCTGCTCCCACCGATATGGCCGCAGGGCCCATGGCCCTCTAGCATGACACCAGGCCACTATCGAACTTGGATCTCACACTGCCCCTCCGGAGCACCCCTCTTTTCCAAGCGCTTTCATCTGACCCACCAAGTGACACTGTCTCCAACCTGTTGCTGCCGTCCCGATCACTGTTACAGCTTTGTTACAATGTTCCAACAGTTCTCTCCCCTTCAGCGCAAGCAACCATGACCATACACTAGACACTCAGAGTGGACTGGAGACAGGGAACAGTCGACCTGGGGAGGGCACCGGTACCCATACCCACAGCAACGCTTCCTAACTCTTAACTTCAGGGGCATGCACACAGCACGCCGCCGCTACTCCATATATTCCTACCTTAAATGGCAGCACACCCATGTGTGTTTCCTTCAGGAGATGCATCTCACTAGTGAAGAACTCCAGCGTCTGGGGAAACGCTGGCAAATGCACTATTTATGGTACAGAGCACTCTGGCTACGCCTGAGGAGCAATGATCA
Organism: Calotriton arnoldi; assembly: GCA_963921515.1. Classification (NCBI taxonomy): domain Eukaryota; kingdom Metazoa; phylum Chordata; class Amphibia; order Caudata; family Salamandridae; genus Calotriton; species Calotriton arnoldi. The sequence goes on along the minus strand of CAWUFW010000476.1, from coordinate 1,857,519 downwards.
TGGCTCACCCTGCTACACTATTTCAACCCCTAAACACTGTCATACATGGCAAGGGCAGATACGTCTTTTTGGAGGGGCACCTTGAGGGTACCCAGGTGCAACTGGAGTGCATATATGCACCTAACACAGACCAGTACAGCTTCTGGGCCTCACTGTCTGGGGTCCTAGCGTGATGTCCACACATCCCATGGATACTAGGTGGGGACTACAATAGTGTGCTAGATGTCCATCTCAACAAGTCCCATCCACCACTCCCTCAAGCACCTAATCACCTCCACTCAGCACAATTTGCTTGTTGAACCAAACACTGGTCACTGCTAAACGCCTGGAGGACCCATCATCCCACACTCAAGCAATATTTGTACCACTGAGCACCCCCCAAGATTTCCATGTGCGCATTGATCGCTTCCTCTGCTCCGCCTCTATCCTCCTGCAGCTTAAGCATTCAGACTATTTAGGTAGCATCATATCTGATCATGCAGTACACATCATAGACAAGGATTGGAGCACACCACCCACCCCAGTCCCCACCTGGTGGCTTCCACATGAAATACTCGATGACTCCAGTTTCTGGGACTTTCACCTGGCACACATAAGCCACTACTTCACAGAAAAACATGCCACCACACATGCTATGGAGTGGGACTTGTTTAAGGTAGTCACACAAATGGGGTATGCATCCAAAACGTATAGCGGGGTTCGCCGGGAACTCGAGAAAGACCTGACTCAGACGAAAGCAACACTAACAGAACTAGAACGGCGGGCCCCGGACAACGTGGATGCCCAGGAAGCCAACAGAGAGGCCAAAACCTGCCACACCACTCTTCTAGAGCGCCTCTGCTCCTACAACTTTGCGGCATATGCAACTCGCAACTTCCCCTCCCCAGGATCCCACACATCTATCATCCTACCACCCTATAGCCATTTTGGGGGCTGATTATAAGATCCTAGGGTAATACTTGCAGAACGATACATTTAGGTACAGCCCAACATCGTGCACCTGGACCAAAATGGATTTATCCCCGGTTGCAACACCTCCAACAATCTTAGATGTTTCTTCCATGTGATGGATCAGGTGTTGTTGCTGTTCCCACACGTCGCAGCCTTGATCCTTGACCTGGAGAAGGAGTTCGACACACTGTCCTGGGAGTTTCAAATCATTACCAAGATAGGCATTGGTGAGCGACTGCTCACATATACAAAGTTGCTCTACACTGATCCAGGATCCTGGGTGCGAGTTGGTGACTTAATCTCCGCTCCATTCCAGATCGGCCATGGCACTCGCCAGGGTTGTCCCCTCTCCCCCATCCTCTTTGCCATTACCATGGAACCCCTCACCATCTGTCTCAGGGCATAAGGAGTACACTGGGGATCCCGTTGGGGGAGGATTCATGCATTGTCATTATACACCGATGATGTACTGATATACCTCTGCAAAATTCACGTTGGCACCGAAAGGGTACACACCACACTACTGGAGTTTGAGAGAGTGGAAGGCCTGTGAGTCAATTGGACAAAGTCTTACGTCTTTCCTTTCTGTCAGGACGAGCCACCCTCAGAAATACAGTTAGGTGGCACTACTCTAAACTGGGTGGGGTAAATGACCCGATACATAAGACTACAGCTCTAACACTCACAGGCCAATCTCTTTGAGGGGAACCTGAAACAGGAGCTCGTCTCTCTTAAATCCCAGACTTAGTTCTGGAACCGACTGCCTCTAGACCTAACTCGAAAAATCGCCCTTTCTAAAATGGTGGTCCTTCCCCGCCTCTTATATTACTTCGTTAACAATCGACAATCGGTCTACCAGCCTAGGTCATTCTTACATGCTCATCATGCTAGGGGAGTTGCTATGGGACGTAAGCGTCACCGAGTAGCTCTCCATAAACTCCAAGTACAAGTGAGAGAGAATATATCTCTTTACTACGCATGCGATACATCGCATGCCATTACAACACAGTCGTTACAACGACCGCGTTGTTACATCGCGAACCATTACATCGCAGGTCGTTACAACGACTTGCTTTTGGGGGCGCACTGAACTTAGGAACAGTCTAATTTACTATTCCTACTTCAGTTTGTGGAGCAGCAGGGAAGGTGTTGGATTGTAAATCCAACACCTTCTGCCCCCTACAGCAAGTCGTTGTAACGATTTGGGATGTAATGGTTCGCGATGTAACAACGCGGTCGTTGTAACGACCGTGTTGTAATGGCATGCGATGCATCGCATGCGATGTAAACGCTGTTTCCCGTGGGAGAGGGTGGGCTGGGAGCCCCCTCTTTTGAATCAAACTATTTGGCGGACCAGCTCCAGTGGGCGTCACACTGGCAGGCAGGAGGCAATGTATATGACCACGGACAAAGGACCTTTGTCGGTTACTCTTCTCCATCAGCTCTTGCTGCCATCCGTAAAACTCCACTGGTCATGGCTACTGCATGCCAGGGTATCCTGCAAATGCCTGGCCCAAGTAATCCAACTGGCATGACATGTCCTGCCATACACCCCGAGGTCCCCCTCCAAGGGCTACCTCAGTTTCCAGATGCCTTCACGTCGGAGGACCTGAACACCTGGCACAACAGATGAATTGAAACAATAGGAAACATATTCCAAAATGAACACCTGATGGCATTTGACCAATTATGTCAAGACCATGATATCCCTTCTGGCCAATTCTTCCTGTACGGCCAACTATTGGCAATGTGCCATCGGAGGTGCCACACAGCGGCCTAAGAGCCACCCTCATATGCAGCCATACATACCCTGCACACTATGGGCACTGGGCGACACCTGGTCACATGGTTGTACAAAGCTATCAAAGAACATACAGGGGTCTCTCTGTAAACCCTAAGACAAAAGTGGGAGGATGATATTGGGCGACCGCTGCAAGACTCGAAATAGGCATTGGCGCTTGCGTCGTCCCAAGTTGTGTCTCGAAAAGCACGATTTAAGAGCATCCAATACACAGTCTTACAATGGGTCTATCTAACTCCGACCAAATTAAATCGCATGTTCCCCACGGCCAGCCTCACATATCCAATATGCCACTTTGATGCCGCAGACCTCTGACACATGCTGTGGGAGTGCCCACCTTAGCCTCGTACTAGAGAGTAGTCCAAGAAACCTTGGCATCTGTCACAGAACTCCAACACTTGAATACAGGGGATCTGTAAGCAAGAAAAAAAACACATGGTTCGGACCCACTTTGTAAATCTGGCCCTATTGCTTGCTAAGCGCATCCTCATGCTACATTGGAGGGTTTTCCAGTCGCTGCTCCTGATACGATGGCAATCGTTGGGGACAAGCTGAAAGCACAACTCTCCACCACGAAGAGGCTCGCCGCCTCTACAAGTGACCCACAGTAGCAGCGTGAGACACCATACTCACACATTTCTGTGAGGAGACGCTGGAGGCTTAGGCTCCCTCTACCCCATCAGGCATGTCTAGCCGCAACACCCCGACGGTTAACACACTAAATTGACATAAGGCCTCTCCCTCCCTGCTGAGTGGGTGCCTTGGGCCCTCTCCATACTCAGCCCCTGACACCAGCCAACAACTATCTTAGCCATGGGTTACAGCCTCCACCGTAGTGGCTCCCTGTCACCCCCCAATCCACTGCCACCCTCTCCCTGAAGCCTTGGTCTCCTACGCCTGTGCAGTTTCATAATGTCACCCCCACCCCACGTTCACTGTTCAAGAGGTATACACACCTGATGGCAACATACTGGAGCTTCATTCTCCTAAAAGCACTAAGCGCGGACCGCATAGTTTGCACATTTTCCAACCACCCATGTGCTAGAGTGCCCACAGTTCCTGCCCCCAATCTGTATCTAGCCCAAGTTCCACAGCAAGTACCTCATAATTAGCGCGTCCAAGCTAAGAAGTAACAATTGCAATGTAAATGTTATGATGACTCTTTCAAGATGTATTAAAATAGAAAAACCTCAATAAAAAGAGTTTGAAAAAAAATATTTTATTTCAGTCTGTCTTACCTTACATTGTAGAGGCTCTGCTCCTCAAGCTTTCGTGACCTAAAAACCATGCACTCTTCACTAAATGCATTCCCATGGAACACTTACCACATCAAACATTAGGGGGGTCATCACGATGTCGGTCGGAAACCAAACTGCCCGACTCCTTGTCAGATTCAGTTCTGACCGACTCGCGGTTGGCGGTTCCGACCGACCAATTATGATGCTTCCGAACACCGTTCGGAAGGACTCCCATTGACCTCAATGGGAGCCTGTGTTCTGACCGACAACACAGGCTCCTATGGGGAAAATGGGTGTCTGCAGCAAACCTTGCACCCTGTGACAGGCACCCCATGGTGCCCCGAACACTGTGCATGGTTTTACAGGGGGGGTGTCCCTTGAGTACCCCCTCGACCCCCAACCGGAGGACTCAGGATGAAGGGGGGCCTGCTAGGGGCCCCCAAAGTCAGTTTCCGACAGCCTTTTTGTGTTGTAATCGGTTGGTCGGAAAAGCGGGCCGTAGAGATGTACGAATCGGCTCAGACCGACTTGGACTCTCCGAATGCCAGTCAAAACCGATTTGGAATGACCGAACGGTTCACCTGCATCATAATCGGTCGGTCGGAATTGTTTCCGACTGTTTCGGCGGATGGGTTCCGAGACGGTCTAGGAGATTCCACTGTCGGTCGGAGGCTTTCCGACCAACATTGTATTGAGCCCCTTAGTGTTGAAGCAGGGAGGCAAAGTCTATCAACTTACAGCACAATGCAAAACATGAAACAACATTCCAAGTGCTCATTATTCGCTCAATATTTTCTTTTCTTGAGCTTGCAAACATTCTTTAAAAATTGTGAAAAAAGGATTGAAGGTGTTTTTGGATTTATTTCTCTGTGCATTTCAAACCCCTGTGGTTTCTTCAGGAGGTAGCACAATCTGCTCATCGTCACTATTTTGCATTAATGGAACTGAAAATAAAACATAGTCTATAATGTCTCAACCAACATTGTGCTGGCTCTTTCACAGGCCATGAGGTGTTGATCCCTGGAATCTGCATAATCCCAGCATTCCATAACCTTAAAAAGGAGCTTGCCTTCAGCCACGCTCCTCTATATGGTCATGAAACTTCTCTGTGACTTGCAATATTGTTATAAGGTATGGCAGGGGGTACTTTATCCCTATTATATTATATTATATTATATTATATTATATTATATTATAGCCTCCCCGCAGAAGTGGTAGAAAAACAGAGTAAATTAAATTAATGCAGAAAGTGGTTCTATGAGGAAACATGGGAGAACAGTCCTGAAAAGGAAAGGCTAAAACTAGAGTCCCATGGGCTCACCAGACAGGAACAGCAGAATTTAAAGGACATATTATGAAGCAGCAACTCTAAAAAACATATGTGGGAATAATAGGGTCGAGAAAAAGCAAGGGTGAAGCAGGACACTGTGTGTGTGGTGCAGAGGCCATGATGGGCATAGAGGAAATGGGCAGACTTGATAGCACTAAGAGTCGTTATCTGTTGTCCTATTCTATAAGTGTGAGAAAGCCTTTAATAAATATTTCATAACAAAATATTTTTATGTGATTTGAAAAAGCTTCTGCCCGGTTTACCTAAGTACATAAAACATTTAGACCACAGACATGAATCTTACTTTTCTAAAAGAAATAAATATTACACATAAAATACATGTGCATTGTGCTGCCTTCGAGGAAATTAAATGCTTCCAACAATTTTACAATAAAGGAGATGACATTTGTCACTTGACTATGTTCAACTATTCAATTCTAATTGGGCTGTGAACAGAATTAGTCATAGGTCTTAAATGTTTGCAATAGAACAAGAGGAATAGAAGAAAGACTCAGTATTTGCTAAATATTAAAAACAAACACACCTTGGTTTTACTAGATAAATCCATCTAAGGGGTTGTGATATTTTTGCTCTGGATTTTTTTCTTCAGAAACCATTATATTTTGCATGACTCAGCTGTTTTTCCTTACGTTTCAGATTATGAGCATATTTAAATAGCACCAAGTAAAATGGAAAATATCATTATATTATCGAAAGGGCAGTTTCCATCATTCCTTTTCTGCTGATCTTGTTAACCAGTGAACTGACCTAATTTGTGTTGATTCAGAGATGCGCCAACGTCAAGAGATGCTCATGAGAAATCAGATGATGGCCGTGAACCCTCAGGTCATGGGCCCTGGACCGCAGAGAATGCCCGCCATCGCTTCGCCCTTTGACGCTCGCTTTGTGGAGAGGTAAGATTTTATTATTCTCAAACTAGTAAATACGTAATTACTTTAAAAAATTGAACCTGACTTTAACGACTGTCCTGTGAAAGCTCAAATGTAGCTCTTTATGGGGTATGATGATGAGATATGTCAAAATTATCTTTAGTCGAATCAAGCAGCAGCGGTTCCTCTACGCGGGCGGAGGAGCGTTGCCCCGCCTGCTGGAAGTGCAGCGGTACACACAGAATAATAAAATGCTCATTATCATTTTATTATTCTGTGTGCCGCTGGCCCGCGCTGCTCAGGCGCCAATGTGAGGATGTGGGCAGGGCAGCTTCCTGCAGATTGCAGAATGACTGCTGCCCCTGCCAGTGCTCACTGCGCATGTCAGATTGGCCGGCTGTAGACAGCTGGCCTATCCAACATGTGCACTTTAGACACTACAATCCCAGCGCTGTAAAACAGCTGGGGGGTTGCAGGCCCAGGCCCCCAGCCTCAAAATGAGCGCTGGAGTAGCCTGCTCCAACCGATCCTGGAGCTGCTCCAGAATTGGTTGGGTTTGTACTGGAAGTCAATGCCATTCCTTCCCTTTTATCTGTCGGGGAGAGGAGAGCCACGGCTCAAGGTGCTGTCATCATTGATCATTGCATCACCATCTTGGTGAATTCTTCGGCATCGCGCCATGCCCCACCCGCCCCACTAAAGTTTTATGTCACTAGCCACCTCTGGTCGAATGTCATATGTAAATTATTCAACCCAAAGACGCCCTCTAGCAGGCAAACAAAAAGGAAGCCACAATAACTGGGAAGCTATCTATTCACTGAGCACAGCATATGAGCAGGGTACACGTCCTAACAGAAGAGGTGAGGGGACAAACCAAGTTTGGCAGTATGCAAGTGACATAATGGCACATGACATCACAGTGCGTGACATCACAGCACATGATATCGCACGTTGTATCACAGGAAGTGGCATCACAAGCCATGACCTCACAGGAAATGACATCACAAGAAGTGACATCAGATCTTAGGACCTTACACATATGTTTGGCAGGTCTATCATGAGTACATTTTAGCGCATTTCAATATTTAACAAACTAGATTTTCCATCGGGGTTGTGCCAAAAAAGTGACGCAAAATCTGGGCCTCAACCTATGCGTTTATTTTTTTAAACCCTACCACAAATAAATTGGTAATAATGAGAAATGTGGCAGTACATTTTTTCTGCTTGTTTGGTTGCAAAGTCTGCATTTGAAAATATCTTATGGGGTTAAGGCACATGCTTCAGAGATATTTGTGTGCCAACTAAATCTCAAGGAATAAAAATAATGGCTAGATAACTCTGAAGGTTAACATATTTGCTGGAGAGATCTGTGTATTGTCTAGTCCCAGTTTTGAATCAGAGTAGCATAGAGGGTAAATATGTCTCCTGTAACAGAGATGGCAGATTTTTATTTTATTTAAATGAGAAAGCGGGTTACTGCTTTCAAGACAGAGATCCTTATGTTACTTGCAGTTCATAAATTGAATTCCTTCTAATATAGCACAGTGAGCTCTGAAGGACATGTGGCTCCTAGACCTTGTAACCCTCACTGTCTTATGTAACACATACTGCACATTGACTTACACACACATGATTTATTGTCAATCTACAGCGCTTTAAAAGAAATAAAACAAAATAGTAGTATTTATTTGTTATTTGTGTAAATACAGGGACAGAACAACACATCTGACATTCTTACAGTGCATGTATATCTCTTATATACAGGGACTGAGAAAATTCAAAAACATGCCTCTCTTAAGAACTTGTGAGTGATAAGCTGTATGCCTTTGTTTCCCCTCCTTTACATTTAGGTGTGATGCTCCCCATACCTCCCAGCCAGGATCACGGCCAGACTGGGAACCGGAACCGGCCCTGGCAAACAGCTCGGCCTGTCCCCGTGGGGGTGGGGGTGGGGGGGGGGAGGTTGCTAGCACCACTCCCGTCTCACCACTGCAAAAACGGTCCCCGGTAACAAAATCGGCCTTCCAGGGGTCCAAAACTGGCCCCCACCCGGACGGCCCACCATGGAAACACCCGGTGCCCGATACGGCCAGTTCAGTCTTGGCCAGAATACTCCAAAAAAAGGAGGCTTGATGGCCCCTTAACTTCGGCCTTTGTAATGGGCCTAGCTGGAATCTGCTACGCCCCCTTACTGCCTGCACGTTGCTCAAAAGGAAAGTAGACAACCTGCAGGCACTGCTGAATGTGTCCCGGTGTGTGAAAATTAAACCAGGACAAGTTTAGCATATTTCTGTGGGGCCCAACCTCTTAGCAGGGTAGATGGCATCAACCCTGTGAAAAGAGTGGGTAGAAGACTTCTACCCGCATGTACCCTCGACGTGTGCCCTGCTTATAACACAACGGGTGTCACAAGACAGGAAGTGGGTTTGTAATCAGCCACACTCACGTTCTTTGTGATTTTAGCTAGCTCATTTTAAAAACTGATTGCTTTATTCAGCTTGTCTCTGAAGCCTGTAGCAGAGACATGAAGCAAATGGGAACAAGTAGACTAGCTTTAAGGTCAGACTGGGACAGAAAACAGGCCCAGGTGCCAAAATTAGAGTGGCTTCCATCAATGAATCAGATAGCTAAAAAAGTGCCTACATTCTGCAAATCGGGGCAGTTTTGAAATTGTACATACACGCTATATACGTGTTTCGCAAGGTACGGGAGACTGCGTGCATGCGTGCTTGCCGCAGAGAATGTTTGTTTTGATATCAGGCAGTGGCGGCTGGCACGGACCTAGAGTGGCGGGGGGAGGGGTAAAGGGGTGTAAAAAAAAAGACACCTACTTCCCCGCTGCTCTGTCCCACGTCGTCTCTCCTCCTCGTCCACCGAACAGGAAGCAGCCAGGCTCCCCTGAGCCAATCACAACACTGCAATGCAGCGTAGTGATTGGTCTGAGCTCCGTAGTTCGGCGCTCAGATGGGGACTGGGGCCCTGGGCATGTTCTCCACCTTGGCTGTAATGCAGCCTGGGTGGAGAACATGCTAAGGGTGCATGACTGTTTGGTCGGCACGAGACGGCCGGCCAAAGCGGCATGCGCACTTCAGTGTGCCCACCACTCCTCCCCTGCGTCAATAATATTAATAATAATAGTTATTGTTATTATTATCGTTATGTGATATTGCCATCAGCAGCCACAGTTACTAGCTACTCTTAACACCCTTATCAGAGGGAAGTAATACTTAATTATTTGAGTCCTAAATAACAGCAATAATAATAATAATAATAATTACTATTATTATTATTATTATTGCATAATGCCTTCAGGAGCCACCATTATTAACAACTCTTAGCACCCTTATGAGAGGGAAGCAATACTTATTAGAGTCCTAAATAACAACAATATTAACAATAATGATAATAATAAATGCAACTATTGTTGTTGTTATTATTATTATTATCATGCGATAACGCCTTCAGCAGCCGCGGTTATTAACATCTCTTAGCACCCTTATGAGAGGCAAGCAATACTTAATTATTTGAGTTCTAAATAATAATAATTAAGGCTCCCGGTTTTCCGTTTTTACGTATTTTTACAGATAATTACAGACAGAAAACAAATTGTTTTCTGTCTGCATTTATTTTTTAAAGTGGATAAATACATAAAATTGGGCTTCTTTTAAGTGACTCTGTGCTGTCTTTCATGAATTATAGGTCAACAGCTGAGGAGATGGACAGCATGGGAAATTAAAAAACAGGATGCAATTTCATTAAATATTGCCACGTGTCAACATACATTTGTGGTATAATGCTAATATTTACCAGTGGATGTTTTGTTATATAATATTTGGCAGCTGAAATAGCTAAAACAGACAGACATCAAAGTATGAGTGCAAGTCTATCAGTTAAATAAATATGGAAATGCACAGTTTTACAACTTCATTTATCTGCAAAACACAAAATTAACATGGATAAATACAGATAAAGTGGGCAAAACATAAATATGGATAAACACAGACGGAAATGCTAAAAATATAAATACCATAAAACCGGGAGCCCTAATAATAATTATAACAATAATAGGTATTATTGTTATTATTATTATGTAATAATGCCCCCAGCAGCCACCGTTATTAACCACTCTAAACACCCTTATCAGAAGGAAACAATGCTTAATCTTTGCGTCCTGAAAAACAATAACAGCAATATTAATAATAACAGCAATAATAATAACAACAATAATAATAATTATTATTATTATTGTTCCTTATATATCATCCACTGGTATGTATTTAGCACACCGGTTGATTTGCATGATAAGTATGTAAGTGGCCCATGTGCCAGGATGAGACATAGTCTTGTGCACAGTCATCTGTCAAATGTGCACAGTCATCTGTCAAATATGCACAGTCATCTGTGCCATTGCATGGCTACAAGCACTCCTAGGAGCCTCACACACACCATCAGACATCTCTTTCGAGGTGACCTATCAACCAGACTCTCTACAAACATGCATAGCTTGCTCCATCCAGCCTGCAGTCAGTTCGTACAAGGGAATAACAAGTGCTGCGAGGCCGCACTAGTGCTAGAAGCGTGCTACACTAGTGTAAATGACGATCACTGTTTGCAGGGTATTAGTAGTAAATGACTTCTACTGCAACACTGCTGCTACTCGAACGGCCATTAATATCATGAAATGTAAAATCACCATGCAAGCCCGAATAATTCACGTCACTTGTTATGACTGTACTACTTACTTACTGATTCACCACTAACACTGTATGGGTTCCAGAGTAGCGTGCTACTCGCCGAAAAAGCACTTCAGCACCCCATCAGGGGTAGCAAGTGCAATATAAATGCAAACCTTTTTCCCTTCTCTATCCCTCCACTGTCCTTCTCAATCCAAATAACTGACTAACATATCCACCACTCAAATTACTTTCATATTTTCACTACACTAATTCACCACTAATCCTTTATGGGTTCTGAAATAGTGCGCTACTCGCCAAAAAAGCACTTTGACGCCGCGTCAGGGGTAGTAAGCGCCTTATAAATGCAATTACAATACAATAAATAGGTCAAAGGAACTGCACCAACTTAATTGAACCAACGAATCTCCATCTACTCCCCCATGGGCACTATCAGAGGCACCGGTCTTGGGGAACTGGCAGTCCTTTAAGCTAATTTATTATGAAAAGTGGAACATATATTAGCCATTTTAGAAAGCTTTTCTTTTCAATAACTGGCATTTCTACTAATAACTGGCCGTTCTACTGGGTTCTGCTGTTTTCGTTCTTGTAATGTACATCTTTCTTTGGTTCCCAGTGCCTACAGAGAATTTGGTTTGCGATAGGCGCTTTAAAAACGAGTAAAAAATATTAGTAACAAAAGCAAAAGACGCTGTATAGAGATGAAATTTGAAAACACTTTTGTTGCTGCTGTGGTGACCTGGAGCAGGGTGAGGGGCACGGGCCTAGTAGGGCCTCGCAAGTGAAATAACATATGCCACACTCACTCCGTGTACACTTGGCTGGAAGACCCGTGCGGTCTTTCCGCCGTTTATTTATCTCCTCGGGACGAGCCCGCCCCGAGGAGTGCGTGCAGGGATACAATGTATTAGAGGGCCCGGGTGGTTCTCTGCATCCCTCCTTTTCTTCAGCTCATGACAATACTGCAAACTCTACAGTTAGGGCGAGACACACACAAAGTCTTGGAGCCACTGACTAGGGGCAGGGTTCGGGCGGAGACCATACCTCTGGCTCCGGGAGTTGGCACTGGTCCCTGCCCCGTCTCGGCTTGGGATCCTCGTCTCGCTTGATAATGGGCGTTGGGGATCTTCTAGGGCTGGCGCAGCCGCACTAGCCTGAGCTTCTTCAGAGTTTTGTGCTTCTTCAGAGTTTCGTGCTTCTTCAGAGTTTCGTGCAGGAGGGGGGGGCGTTGGCGACATTTCATGCATGTGATCTCCTCCTTCTTCCTGCACAGCACCGTCCCTCCCTGCCAGGCAGGGCCCCGACACCTTCTTGAACCACGATACATTTCTCGTGACCGTTTGGTGTCCTCTCCTTGTGGATATCATGGTCCCTCGGGCGTGGGAGACTCTCCACACCTCCGGCTCATATGGTGTCCGAAATTTCCAGCCGGGATGTCTGTCTTTGACCACCACGTAGTCTCCCACCTTTATGGACGGCGCCTTCGCACCTCGACTGAGGCTTGCCTTCTTGTTTGTTGTTTCTCTCCGTGCCTGCACCGCCGCGTCATCTCTCTCAGGGGGGCTCCAAACCGGGTCTGTCGGGATGCTGTCACGTGGGGCTCGCTTGAAAAGTAGGTGGGACGGTGCCCAGTGGGTGGTGCTGTGGGGTGTCTGCCGGTAGGCGTCTAGAAATCTGTGCAAAGCTCTTTCCGCGTCTTCTCCCTGTTCCACAGCAATACGTAGTATCCGATTGAGCGTCCGCATGAAACGCTCGACCTCCCCATTAGCTTGGGGCCACTGGGGTGTAATCTTCCTGTGCCTGATGGCCTTCCTCTCCAAATACTCCGGAAATTCCCTCCCTTGAAATGCAAGTCCATTGTCTGATCTCAGTTCTTCTGGGAGGTCCAACAGTGCGAATGTCCTTTCAAGGGCCGTTTGGACTTGATGGAAAGCCGTGGATGCGACCAATTCCACTACTGGGAATTTAGAGTAAGAGTCCATCGTGTTATGTCCGTCCGGAAAACTGCCAAAGTCAATGCTGACCTTGGACCAAGGTGTTTCACTGGACTCCTCTGTGATGGCTGGGGCAGGGTCACTGCCGGTGATGGCACACGAGTGACAGCCTCTGATCCTCTCTTCCACGGCGGTATCCATGCCTGGGAACCATACCTTGCATCTCAGACGTGCCTTCGTTTTCGCCATGCCCTGGTGTCCCACGTGTGCTAGACTGATGACTTGGTCTTGTAGCTCTTTTGGGACTACAATCACGTGGCCTCTGAGCACGGTGCCATGCACTCCCATGCTGAGTTCGCTGCGGATTCTCCATAGCTGCTGACGAGCTAGCTGGTCTTCGGTGTTGAGTTCCTGTGCATTGTCCAAGAAATGGGTCCATCCTCTCGAAAGTAGGGCCTCCTTGACCCTCACTAGCGTTTCGTCTCGGGCAGTGGCTTGCCCAAGCTCTTCGAGCGTCACTGCTTTTGGGCACGCTTCCCGGGTGATCATCCGGACTAGCGCTTCAGTGTGTTCTTCATCTCGACATGCGCACTGCGTGACTTGTGCCTCTGGGTGTCTCGAGAGGTAATCCGCTGGGTTGTGCGCTCCGGGCGGAATATGACCTTGAATCTATACGCCTGCAGCTGCACCGCCCACCTCTCTATCCTGGGGGGGGCCAGTCTCGATGTCCCCGCAAACAGGGGGAGCAACGGCTTGTGGTCGGTCACCACCTGAAATTCTTGTCCGTAAAGATAGAGATGAAAATGCTGGCATGCCCATCTTACGGCTAGGGCTTCCCTCTCGATCTGGGCGTACCTCGTCTCAGTGTCGGATAATGCGCGGCTGGCATATGCAACAGGCACACATGTTTCTCGATCGCGCTCTTGGAGAAGGACTGCTCCTAGCCCCACCGGGCTGGCGTCTACCACCAACTCAGTGCATCGTCCTGGATGAAAATAGGCCATGACAGTTTTGTCCTTAGGGCCGCTTTGATGGCATGAAATGCCATGTTGGCTTCGGTAGTCCATTCCCAAGGACAGCCGCTGCGAGTCAGGGCTCATAGCAGTTCGGACAATGAGGCGAGATTCGGTATGAAACGGTCGCAGTAAGTAGCCATTCCTAGGAAGCTGCGAACCTCCGTGGCCGATGTGGGGGTTTGGGCCGACCGGATGGCAGTTGCCTTCTTAGGGTCCACCTTCAATCCATCACGGGAGAACGTGTAGCCAAAAAAGTCTATAGACTCCTGGTAGAATGAACACTTGGCCTTGTGGAGTGTCAGACCACAGTCCGCCAGTCGTTGCAGGGTGGCACGGAGGCGCTCATGGTGGTCCTCCAGTGTCTGCAAAAACACCAGGATGTCGTCACTTAGATTTATGACGCCTTGGAGGCCGGATAAGTTCTCCCGGATGGCATTTTGGAAAACCTCTCCCGCTGAGGATACCCCAAAACTCAGCCTTTTGTATCGCCGGAGTCCCACATGGGTGGAGAATGTGGTAATGAATCGGCTCTCTGGTTCAAGTTCTAGCTGATGGTATCCGGCATTCAGGTCGAGCTTTGAGAACCACATGGCCCCGTTGAGGTCTGCCACGATGTCATCCATGGTGGGCGTGAGATGACGCTCTCGCTTGACAGCTTGGTTAGGGAGGCGCATGTCCACGCAAAGTCTGATGGCGCTGGACTGTTTGGGCTTCGGGGCGATGACTAGTGGCAACACCCACGGAGTTGGGCCTGATACCTTCTCGATGACATCGAGATCTTCCAGCATCTTCAGTTCGTCTTCCACTTGCGGACGCAGATAGAAAGGCACTCTCCGATGTCTCAGGGTGACCGGTCGTATGGATGGGTCAATGTGCAGTTTAAACAGTTTTCCTTTGAGCTTTCCGAGACCCTTGAACAGTTCCGGGAAGTCGTGTAGTATGGCGTCGGCGTGAGAGTCATGCACCTGATTTGCAAAAAAGACTAGGCCAAGGTCTTCTGCGGTGTGGCAGCTGAGTAGTGTTCCTTTCCTGCCTTCGGTGATGTGTAAGCGGGCTCTTGTTGTACGTTTCTCGCAGGAAACGTCGGCCTCGATCACCCCTCTCAGGGGGAGAGGGTGTGTTCCTCCATACGTATATATTCTTGCTTTCGTGGGAGCCAGCGTGGGTCGTGGAGATAGGCGGTCGTACTGTTCAGAGTCCATGACTTTCACTGACGCCCTGGTGTCGATCAGCGCCAGGACGGTCGACCCTGCTACTTGGACTGCACACATGGGAGGCGGTCTCTTGTGTTTGTCCGAGCGACTCACGAACGATATGACGAAGACGTCGTCGTCATCATCGTCTAGGGTGAATTGCCGTCCTTGTGTGGCACTCTCCTCTTGGATGTGAGGATCGTCGATTGACAATTGACGAATTTGCGACGTGGCCCCACGTTGTCTTGTGAACCCCGGCCGAGACCTGCCGCTGTGGCACACTTTCGCGAAGTGGTTGGGCTTCCCACATCGCGAACACGTCTTCCCTTTGGCGAAGCAAAATCAAGTTGGGGAATGTTCTGCCCCGCAGTTGCCGCAAGTTCCACCCCCTTGTACCTTCGTAGCGGCGTGCCGGGGGTGTGGGCATCGTTGAATCGCCTCGACTCTCTCCTCTTTGATGGGGGCATGTCTTGGGGCTTGGGGTGTTGTGGCGCCTCTGTTCAGGGCAGCTTCCATTTCTTCCGCTCGGGTGTCTGACAGTTCGTGGGACCGGGTGAGGACCAGTATGTCGTCTAATGAGATCCCTGGTTATTGGAGAATCAGCTTCCGGAGCATCACCGAGCGACACCCTTGAATCACCTGGGCGCGGATATCTTCCCTTTGATCGGCGAATGTGCAGGTGCTCGCCAGCCACCTCAACCGGGCGTAGAACATATCCACGGACTCGGTGTCAGATTGTTTTGCCTGCCACAGCTTGAAGCGCTCGAAGTCGGGGTTGAGCTGGGGGTCGAAATGCCGATTGAGGGCCGCGACTGTGGCCTCGTAGTCGTCATCGTCTCCCGTGTCTGGGAGCGTCTCAAACAGGTCATATATTTTGCCACCTCCTTAGTATATTAGGAGAGATCTCTTAACTGTTCCATCTGTCTCTCGTGTACCTTTAAAGTAATGGTTTAGGCGGCCAATCCATGCTTTCCAGCGTGGGGCCGCCGTCGCGGGATCGGCGGTCTCACTGAATGGGGGCAGCGGGGATACTGCGGCGTGGTTGTGTACCGGGTGTGGCGGGGTGTTCCCGTTCCTGCCTGGTGGCTTGCGGCGCCTCCCTGTGAGGGCGTGCTCATGCTGGCGAGTGTTGTTGGAACTGTGCTTCCTTGTGGAGTGTGCTTATCAGTTCACTGTATGCAGGGGTGAGACTTGGGCCCAAAGAGTCCAGTGTCCTTAGGCTGTGTAGTCAGGTGTTCCTGGTGTGGCTTCTTGCTTTGCCACCGCCTGATGCTGCCTGCCTGCAGATCTCCCCCTTCAAACTAGAGCTCCTCCACTGCTGCTTTGGAGAGAGATAACGATCCCAGTCCTTGGGGAGAAGTGCTAGGACATGCACCCTGGGGACGCGCTGGGCACCTCGTGACTGTGTGGAGCACTGCAGTGTGCAAACATGGCCACTAGGGGCGTCCCGCTTCTCTCGACGAAATCACACGGTGCTGCCCGCCCCCGCAGCTGTGGAGACTCTCACCTGCAGTGTTGGGAGGCGAGCTGGTTGACACGCTGCCTCGCCCAGCATGGCTGGCGCGTTCGAGGAGGCAGGGGGGCCGGGGCGCTGCCGGCGACCTCCGGCCCTGAGTGCGCTGACGTGGAGACAGGCTGGCAACGTGGTCAGGATGGGCGGAGGGGCCGCAGAGCATCGGGAGCCCAGATGCCAGGGCCAGCGGCGCGCCGATGCGTGTGTGCAGATGAGCGCAGGGAGCCTCTGCACTGAGCCCAGGTATGAAGCGAGGCGCGGATCCACTACTGCCCTCGTCGCCAATGTGGTGACCTGGAGCAGGGTGAGGGGCACGGGCCTAGTAGGGCCTCGCAAGTGTCATAACATACGCCACACTCACTCCGTGTACGCTTGGCCAGAAGAACCCGTGCGGTCTTTCCGCCGTTTATTTATCTCCTCGGGACGAGCCCGCCCCAAGGAGTGCGTGCAGGGATACAATGTATTAGAGGGCCCGGGTGGCTCTCTACAGCTGCTGTGCTTCCAAGACCTATTCAGGTTTTCTTACGCTCTTTTTTTAGATGTACTTTGATGTGTATGCTAAAGACACGCGACTTTATTTAATAAAACTTCGAGAAAATACATTAATAAGATGTCATTGTAACTATTGAAGTACAAACAACTCAAGAGACATAGGAAATGTATAAAACGCTGTATTTAAGTATGACCGCAAGAGGGCGGCATTAGACAAGACATGCATTCCCTTAGGCTCTACGTTAGAGAAGTTTCAGTATTGTAGAGCTATTTTGTAGAGTTACCGCTGGACACAACAGCAATCTCTGTGCGGTAATGGGGTGGGGGGCACCCTATTTAGAAGGGTGAATCATTGATATTCTCAATTGAATGCGTATCCCAAAGGTACCAGTCTAATTTACAGTTGAAAATGCTTTTAAAATCCTTACCGCCACATGCATTCGTTTTTAGCATGCTCCATTTCAATTAAAAAACACCCTCCTTGGGGTGTCATCACTCAATATGCAATTGTCAAGTTATATTATATTATCAGAACGCGATGTCCAATCGGTTATTTTTTTTTATTAATTGGGGGATTTAAATATATCTAATGCCTTTCACAAAATGACCACCAAAAAACAACTGGAATTGAAAAAAGAATAAACCAGGGATTTTCACAAACACACACAGCACTTACGATGTTCTCGCACATGTGCACATGTTCAAAGAGGTATGGCAAATTTGAGCATTTTGCATGGTGGAAATAAACGTGAAGCAGTTGCTCCTTTAAAAAAAAATCTATGTACAAACACCAAACATAAAAGTAGGACAACACGTTTGCATCGTCCCAGGGACAGAGAATAAATTAATTGGCAACATACAAAAACACATACAACGATGCAATAAGGGTAACTGAGTGAAACCTTACCCACATTTTCATCTGTGGTAATTAAATTAGTTTCTGGTGAAGGCTGCCAATGAATCCTGCGCTGGATCATATGACAAACTCCCTCCCTCTGTGTTCAAGTCGACCCTCTCTGGAAAACTAAGACATGGGCTAAAATTGCTGAAATTTGCCAGGACAGATGGTGAAAACCAGGACTGTCCTGGCAAATCTGGGACGCCTTGTCACTCTAACTGAAGGCTTATACCAGTGATTGCACACATTTTTCAATGTCTCCTCTAAGATCCCACTGCCATAATAGGATCTTTTGTTGCCCAACTCAATGGAACAGAATGTACCACCCACAGGATTTATCGCTGAGTGGGACCAGCCAAGTTTTAAACCTGTGACCTGAAAGCCTCTGTCAAGAAACCAAGCACGTTATCTTATCTCAGTCATATTTTTTTTTAAACTCCGCTTAATAAGACACTAAACATATATTCCCTCTCATCCAGCAAGCGGGGACAAACTACTCATGTTGCATACCTTACTGCTGTGCATATTTTCATCTACCAGTAGATATGTCCAATCACTCTAAATAGGTGTAATGAAAATGCACCTATTTTTCATAAACACAGATTCTGCTCCTAGGTATCTGAATCCAACTGTATCTGGTCCACACTTAAATTCAGTGCAGGGGAGGGGAGGAGTCCTCTTAGCGCTAGGTGTTAATTGATTGCCTGAAAAGTTAAGTGTTGTATTCGAAATGAACAGAGAAAGGCATGTAACTCCATAGAGAGGGTGCTAAAATGCATGTCCTCCTTGAGCACGTTTCTGTACAATGACAAAAAGTGTTAATCTTGCCAAAGAGTATGCTAAAATAGTACCATAACTATAAGATTTCGTCATATACCAACAAGCGCATGTGTTTCAAAGGGAAGTTTTTGTCAAAACATGTAAACAGAGGGAAAATGAATAGACAAAAATCAAGGCGAAAAGGCTTTATACGTTGACCAAAACAATTTCACACTAAGTCACTCAATTGCGAATGGAGTTGGCAAACGTTTTGGCAATCAGGCATTCATAAGGCCTTCTTCAGGACCCTAATCTTCTGTTTGATTTGCTGTTTGGATCACAATGGGATATGAGAAAATTCTAGCTCAGAAAAGCGGTCAAAGGATCCAACTGGAATACAGATTGCGCTAAGTGCAGGAAATGTGCCTGCACAAAGAGGACGCCGCGGAGCAGAAATATTGTCTCTAGTCTAGAACCTTCATTTAGCATCGAAGACGACTAATGTTGTTGAAAAGATGGTCGACATGGAACCGCAAGAGATGTTTATCAAGCTGGGCTGTAAGACTACATCTTCTATTTGGAAGTCAAATTATTAAGATGACAGGGATTCATTCCTTAGGAGTGATGCAAAGTAAGCGCCCCACAGATTAATTTCAAAAACAAATATAGGTTACATATCAGGAGGAGCTCAGGAGCAAAAATCAAATTACCTGACTAAAATAGGGGTTTGGTCTTCGTACTAATAAGCAATGATGTGGCATGCTATTTTCCACCCAGGAAGGCACCTCTAATAACTACGACTAAAAGTAGCAGAAAATGTGCTGCCCATGTTGAGAAGGAACAACCAATACTTTGGGTGTAGATGAAGGAATTTTTCCACAATAAAAGCATTTTGCCAAGGGGACAAAATCATATGCTGCATAAACTCACAAATCTGCTGAACATGTTCATGAAAGTAGTCCGCATCAGTAAATGCGTACGAGTATTGTGTGATTATATATTATTTTACTTTGGTGCCCGGTGTGCCCCTATGGCCGAGGGCCCCTGATTATTCATTCCAATAGCTATTAGCTTTTCTCTTGTTGCATATGCACAAATATTTCTAAGAATGTATTGTTCATCTTTTCCATATTATAACAAGCCTTTAGTAATTGTATTCATATTCAGAAGGATGCCCTGATTAGTCCCAGTGTGCTTTTATATGGGCATTCACAAATATCCGTGTCTTACCTTGTACTGAGACTATAAGAATTCCCAGGAGAACCTTCCAATGTACCTTCAGAAATCATGCTTACACTTTTCTCATGGTTCCTCTCCAAACAGTACAAACAGCATGCCTTGAGAGCTTTATGTCAGAGCCACTGAAATTGTGCAATTCTGCGGCTGCGGAGTTTTCCGCATAATTATAGGTTTGTCATATTTGCCACTTAATCCATCCTAGGCTGCATAATTTGCAGATTTAAACAAAAAAATGTTTTTATCTCAAACAGATGACATGTTACTGAAAAAAATGCAGCAATGTGTGTTGCTGTGCAGTGGAAGGCACTTTACAAAGGTTGACTGTTCACGTTTCAGTTGCATATTGCTCTATTTGGGTGTTAAACTAGCACTAATATGATCAATGAAACCTTTGTCCAGACAATGTAAACATGTGTAAAAATGACAAAATAGTGACTTGAAACTATCACGAAATGTGCTGCATGATGCCACATAATTTAAATTTTCCTGACGGATAATTTAGTAAACCCTGCCGCATAATTTGGTAATCGCTTGCCACATAATTCCAGAGGACCTGCTCTATGTCCACATGGGTCAACTACCAGATGTGATTTGCATCTCGATTCTTCAGGCAGCAAGGTTATAGGATATCTATGGATTGTATAAGTTGCTAACGTTTAATTTGCCAAGTAAGTGTGGGATAGATTCACTAAATCTCATCTATTTTCCCTGCTCCAGGTGCTAAGTTGGTATAACTGCACTGTCCGGGGGACCAAGGAACCTCTGCAGGGCTTAACCAAGATTCGCTTGGAAGCACAACATGTGGAGTATGTATGGAAATGTATGATTTTCCAGGAATACCATGTATAGCCTTTGGGATTTTTGTGAATCCCTAGAAAGTCAAAAATGTACCCAAACTATAGGTTAATGTCATTCAGTCATAGTTTTTTCACTTTCAGAGAACTTTTTTTTGTCTAGCCCTCTGTTAGCATAGTTGAAAATACACTCTAGCTCCATCGTGTTGAACTTTCAGCCAATTGTTGGAAATAGAACAACATTCTGGAGGTGATCCTATGAGGATAACAGACCTGGTAAAAACCTTTAGAACATCATCTTGACTATTACTTTCTCTGCCCAAATAATTGTAGAAGAGGTTTTGCAGTACAACAATAGCTTATCAGGCATAGCCTCAAAAAACTGGATTAAGGATGCAGCAACTTCATTTGAAAGAGGCCTTTTTCAAATTGTAACCACATGTTTTTTTGTGTTTTTTTTGCAACAGTTCTTTATTGCTATATCAATGATATTCCAGAGGCGCCAAGTGAACCGCGTATTCTCTATGTTGTGTATAGTTTCCACTGGTAGCCATCACCAACTGTAGTGGATGTGACATGTGTATTCATTGCTGTGGCAAAGAAGCAGTGAAATATAAGAAAATAAAAAGTTTTTTTTTCCACTGCTACCATTTCATAGTTGTAAATATGGTCAGGAGTTGCCCCGCCTAGGGCTTCAGAGACACACATGAGGAGATAGATTGGTGACTGATGGTCTGACATTTTCCTCGCATGTTCTCTCCTTCGGACTTGAAGGAAGCAGAAGAATGGCAGACGCCACCCACCGCCACCACCCTAACCCGCCATGGGTCAGTGTTGACCAATGGCAGAGAGGGGATTTCTCTTCATACTAGTATCCGCTCCAACAGCGCCAATGTCAGTACAGTGCCTGTTGTCTGAGTGACAGCTGAGAACACAATCCTCTGGTTGGTGGGGCATGAAAGATCCAGGATGATGGTCAGGGCCGGACTGAGAACACAAATCAGCCATGCCAATTTTATCTGACCGGCCCGTGGGAGAGGGTGGGGGGGTCAGGGGGTGGGCGAGGGTGCAAGTGTGAAGCACTGCTGCTTAACTTAACCGGCCCCAGCACTCCTGCTTCTGTTACTGGAGGCTGATATTACAGAACCGCTGCAAAACCGGCACCCAGTAACAAAACCAGCCCCTACCCCTCCAAAACCGCCCCCACCTTACCAGCCTCCCGGGGAAACGCCCCATGCCCGCTACAGCCAGTCCGGCCCTGATGATGGTGGGGGAACATGACAGGAAGCCAGGTCTTCCTTTCAGATTTTGTAAGCACAGAGGGAGGTGGGTGTGGCAGGATGCGGGTATTGTTTTTTCCTTCATATTTTTGTGGCGGAGAGCGTAACAGAGGTTGGGGTGCCAGGTTTCCTTTATTTAATATCAATTTCTGTCGGAGGAGTTATGAAGGAATGGCCTCATGGAGGGGGGTGAGGGTTGCAGGTTGCCAGCTATTGGTTTTGTTTTTGGGTGACTGATGGAGGAGGGATAGTGGTTAAGGAAACCTATGTTGTTGATGCCCCGCTCGAACTCCAACCATGGTGGCGTATACACCACATGCCATTGTATAAGATGCAACTTTCTATGGTGGGTAGTTTTCCACCACAGAGCTCCAAGAGTCATCATAGATAACTTGAGCTTCGGCCTCAGGGTCTAAGAGACCTCACAGGCAACTCAAGCTTCAGTCTGGTCATTTTTCGCGATTTTTTTATAACATTTTTTTTTGTGCCAGAGCCATTCAAGAGAGGCTTAAAAAGGACAGTCACATTATTTCACCAAAACAGCAGAAGTGGCATTAAGTGTCCTCTGAGACCCATCACATCAGTGAAGATTTCATAGTCTTTAACCTGAATGTCAACAAAGGAAGTGATGGACGCAATCTGTGATGACAAACAAATAATAACGAGGGTTACTGCATGTCTGCTCGATGACAGATGAGTGATATCGCACAAAGTTCGATCACGATAGCATCAAAAGAAGTGCATTTTGGGACTGCATCAGAAGATCAATTCAAGTGCAAATTACTCACATAATTTAAAAATGTTTATATAGGAAGAAATAAAAATACTCAGATTTAATATTCTTACCCAAAAATCAAACCTAAAATGTTCTTTGCACAGTACCAGCATCAGAGACTGCAATTATATTGTCCATGTACATTTGTCTGCCAAAGTTGATGTAGTAAAGGAGATGCAAACAGTGCTTTGACACAGTGAATGTGTACATACATTTGTGTCTATGTACAGTGGCCAATTTAACAGTGTCACACAATGTCAAATTGATAGTTCCACATAATGGAAAGTGTAAATGGAGCAATAATGCGTAGGGTGACTCTGCCATATGGTCTAGGAGTTTACAGTGCCAGATAATTGAAGCTGATGTTGTCATATATTTTACATCACTGTAACTGATGGCTGAATGCCAATTGACCTCCTGTTTCTCCTCATCAGCCACCCTGCAGCCCTGGCAGCCATTTTTTCTAACCAGCAGCTTAAGTTATATCACTCTTGGCTTCCCCAGGCCTCCTCCTTAGCATATGTTGGGCTCCACACGGACCTCATATCTTTCACCTTCATAACACTTTCTACAGATTTCCTCAACTTTTTCTGTGCTTCTCCATCAGCCCAGAACCATCCTCACTGTGCTGGTGTTTTGAACCTTAATGTTGCATTTGTTTGCCTTCTGTAGCTGCTCCCATACAATGCACCACTTGTCCTACAAGCACAGCAGCAATGGTTTTGTTAGTCAAGTCCACCACAAAATCACCCTAGATAAAACTCACAACCCTGACACGCATCATAGCACAGCCGGTAAAAACATTGAAAGTGTATTGAAGTAGACCACCATTAACAGCATGCGATCTTTTATAATTCATTTATTTAGGGACTTATTGCCATCCACTGAAATCATTGCTCCAACTGATGCCAGACAGATGCACATGGCTTCCCATCTGGGGGCTTCCGTTCCAGGACACGTGAACATGTTATCCAACCGAGTATACACAGGACCAGGTAAGAGCTACCGTGTATGATGTGCGAGGCACAAGCACACAGAACACAATCAACACTGTGATTGAAACCGAGCCTCACCCATTGTAATAGTGTAATAACCATAAGACAATCCCTGCTGTCTTGTAGGAGATGCCATTAGCTACAACCTCCCCCAGCCTGAATTGGATTTTTTAGGGTATTTTGTACCTGATCAAGGACATCTCGCACATGGAGCAGCTACCCTCAAGCTGTATACATTTGTTCCTCTAGTCTAGAAGGACTTTCATATCTTTTCCCTTGCTGGAAGCTAGGTCCATATCAATATTATTTCTATAAATGTATAGTTTTCCTAAATTGAAAGGAGTTTGTTTGTAAATTATTTTCTTACTGTTTGTTAGTTTTGAGAGCAAATGTGTATGTGTACACATGTATATGTAGTTGTGTGCAAATAAGACATTAGTCATATAGGCAGAGCCTGCGCTCCTTCGTTCTGCCTCTCATCCTTCCACTGCCCATTTGTCATAAAAGGAACAAAATAGGAGACCAGGGTGGATTAAGTCCCAGAATGTCCCACTGTAATCTGACCATGCTCCCTGTTTTTTTAAGATAAGGCAGGACTTTGGAAAGAATGGGGAGAACCCTCTTACAGGTGTTCACTCCCTCTCTTTCCAGCGCAGTTCCCTGACTCAGTAAAAAAATAATCCACAGATTGGAACTGTAAGAGGTGTAGGGATTGCACTACCCCTTACATTTCAGCTCAAGATGCTATGAGACTCTGTTTTTTGTGTTGTAATTAATTTTAACTGCGCTACTTTACCTACCTCTCACATACTTCTTTTAAAAGGAATAACTCTGACCAGACATAAAGTCCATTGTGATTTGTGTGTCAAACTGTATGTGGGTTCAGAACTGGTTAGCCACTCCCGAATAAGCCTTGACTGATCAGCCTCGATACCCTTGGAGAGTCGAGCGTACAAACAAAGTAACTTGGTTTTCCAAATAAAGCACAATGCCCTGGACACCAGGGGTAAATGAGAGTAAGCACCACAGATATCGCCCAATAATCAATGACTGCCCTAGCAACAAGAGAAAAAGCCTCAATCCCTCTGACTGAGTATCGAAAAAAATCATCACATATTGATATAGTGCAACATTTTGTGTTTTTTTTAAGGCTACGGGTTTCTCCAGCCAGAATCAATTGACGCTTTGGCCAGAAGGCAGGAGCTCGTTCAAAAGCAAAATATAGCCAGGTAAATGTTTTAAATAATAATGCTAGATCGTCTTAGCACCTAAAGAAATGTAAAATGTAAGCATCAGGAAGAATTAAAAGGGAGTGAACTGGGATAAAAAGTGACCCAAAATAAAACTTGTTTAACCGTTTTATATTTAAACTAAAAATGTATTTAACTAAATATTTTCTGTGTGACTGGCTGTGGATAGCTAGCAATTGTGATTTGGTAGTCGTGAAACTAAAATAAATGCACAAAACAAATAAATTAGAGTAAGTTGGTGAAATATATTAAATTACTTTGCAACAGGAAGCATATATTTTGAAGAAAGTCAGATAGTTTGAGGGAAGTGCATAATGCTTTCAATTAAGCAATAACATTTAGAATAATTGACTTCAGAGAGTCTGTAAAAAAAATGCAAATAGTCAAAAAGGTATCTAATGGAAGACAAGTCGCTTAAAAGGGATTTTTCAAACCTAAGAAAAATGCGGACATGAACTCACGAAAAGCAAAACACATATAAAATGTACAGGGATTTTTTACAAATAAAATTGTGGAAAAAAATTAGCAATGTTCGAAGAAGATCACTACATATAATGCATCTACTGAAGGTCAAAAACTGATGGGATCAATGCTTAAACTTCTACCACTACTTATTATTTAAGTCCATTAAGTTTTTGCTTGTCTGTGCCACTACTGACAAGTACCAACCATATACAAATCCATCTTGACCCTGACCTTTAAAGGAATAGTCCAATCCAACCATCAAGGACACGTCCCTCTGAACAGGAATACAAACAACCCCAGACAGTTTTTTTCCTTGTTTGGCCACATTAATAACATTTAGTTTCAATCATATGGCACAAGGAACTCGGCATCCACACATTAACATAGCTTTTATTAACCTGACCCCAGTGTTTAATTTGAGCCGGTGGTTTCCGGTGCTCGGCACCAGCACTTAAGTGTCAACACCAGCGCTTATAGCGCGAACTCAACCCAAAGGTATTGTAGTGCTTTTGATGAGCATCAGTTAAGGACACATTCATTTTTTGGAGGCACTGGGAGATTAAGTGATTTTCCCAGAATCACAGGATGTTGAGCTGCTGCCGAGACTCGAACCTGGTTAACCTGCTCCAAGGTCGGCAGCTCTGGCTGTTACGCCACATCCTCTCCCCACTTGTAGGGGTTCATGGTTAGTAGTTGGTTCTGTTATAGGCGGCGCTACTAAGAACAATGGGCTGGTGCAAGCTGCCTCCTGACGAAAGCCCCGGCACTTGTTTTTTCACAAATTAACCACTGCCTGAGCCACTGATAATCACTCTGGGACACATTCCAGTGCATTGTTTTTTTTTCTTTACTGTACTATTACATACAGGGACTAGCCAAATGCAAATCAGTGTTGTCCCTACTCTCAAACCAGTCCAGTCTGAACTGCTGGGCGATTGTTCCGCTGAATGGGCACACAACCAACCCCAGAATGGTTTAAAAATGATAGATCTTCTCAGCGAGATGCAGCTTTATTCTAGCATTTCTGGCAAAGCAGGCCACGCATGGGTCCTCACCTTGCTGTGCATTTAAAGAAAAAAATTGCAGACCTGCCCAAGCAATGGGTAACTGCAGATCTAACACTTCTGTAGCTCAAAAGAGGCCCTTTCTTCAGTTAGGGCCCCTGCAGGCAAATGCATTTCCGGTTTCTGGTGATGCGTCACAGCTTCTGGCATTTTGCAGGTCAATGTATAAGCCCGAACAGTGTAATAAGCAGGAGTAAGTTGAAAGCCTCCTCTTCGTTATCTTCATTATGAGGAACATGCTCCAGTTCTTTTATGAGCTTTGGAGTCAGAGTCAAAGATGGCCTCCATCCTCCTACAATATTGCTTTAGACGCAAGGGGTAAGAAAAGAGTCATCCTCAACTGATTGTTGTGCCTTGGTAATCTCACAGCATGACACGGGACATTCTCTAGCCGATGTCAGCTCTGAATCTGCGCTTGGAGGTGGTGTGAAATTTGGAACTGCAGCCACAAGAACCAGGACCAGCACTGACACTGGAACAAGCAGTAGAGTCTGTAAAAAGGATGGCCCAGAGTCTGGAGACTAGGCCCCTTTAAGGGCATATTCTGGGACTTCTCTCGGGAGCGGCACAGAGGCAAGGAGCCTCGTTTGCTTGGACAGTTTGTGTTTGGCTTGGACTTATTCTTCGAATTTGTCCAGGACTTACCTGAAAATGGCAAGCAGGAATGGGACTAGGAAAGCCTTGCAACTTGAAATAGGACCAGATCCTCATAGAGTTCGGCTTACCATTTCCTGATGGCCATCGGATACATCAGGAAACAGTTGTTGCAGGACTTGGAATGGTGTTTGTTGCCAAGACGCCAAGGGCGGACATCATGGCGGTCTGTGATCAACATCTGCTTGTGACTTCCGTGGCACTTCATAAAACCTGTGGTTTTGGGGGAAGACATTGCTGTAGGAGCAAAGCTTTGGATTAGCATCAAAGGGTGCGGGAAAAGTCCTGTGCGCAACAGTGGCACTTATGCACGGCTCTGTGTTGTCATGTCAAGGCAGGATTGAGGCCGCTGGCGCCACCTACCCTAACACAGGAGCTGTTGCAAGGAGTTTTACAGATCCAGACTGGTGGCTCAAGACATTCACAAGATGCGGAATCTGCTGTTAGAAGTATCCATCAGAACATAGGAATTGAGAGGCCAGCATTTAGAGAAAGTCAGGGAGTGTATAAAATCATGTCAAATGTGTTCTAAGTGGATATCCGCATATTAAACACAATGGGGGATATGTACAAGGAAGTGGAGGAGAGAGGCGTTAGCCTTCCTGGCTTAACGCCTCTCTCCTCCCCTTATGAAACGCAAGGCTGCACCATATTTACAAGAATGTGGTGCAGCCTTGAGTTTCCCCCTGCGATGGCGCTAAGTTTAGCAACTTAGCGCCAATGCAGGCAACCTTTCACCAGAGTGCAAGGGTGTCTGCGTGCAGGGGAGGATAGTTTATGTGTAGGAAGGTGTCCCTTCCTGCACATAAACAATCCTAGAAATGCCATTCTGTCACTTTCATGTGTGCTGCTTCATGCAGCACACATGAAAGTGACAAAATGGCATTTCTTTAAAAAGTTTGTTTATGTGCAGGAAGGGACACCTTCCTGTACATAAACAAACCGTGGCATTTTGCTTTTTCCATGTGTGCTGCACAAAGCAGCACACATGGAAAAAGCATAAATGAGGAGAAATAATGCATTTCTCCTCGTTCCGCCAACTTAAGACCAGTTTTTACCTGGTCATAATTTTGGTGCTGCCTCCTATGTATGCCACCCTTGTACATAGGGGGAAGCATCAAAATGAATGGGTGTTGCGGTGGAACGCCCACCGCAACACCCACTGCCCACCCCTTTCACGCAAAACATAACGTGAAAGGGGGCCTTATGTACAAGGCAGCGTTAAGCCACGTTAAGTGGCTTAACGCTGCATTGTACATAAGGCACAGCCCCTATCGCCACCACAACGTCAATATAGGTGATGTTGTGGTGGCGATAGGGGCTTGTACATATGCCCCAATGTTTCCATTTACTATAAAGTGTTGTTACTGCCATAACACTACTTCAATGCATGGGAGTTCTGGGACTGTTAGCAATTACCTATGAAACGCTGTTTCTGTATGTTAGTCTCCATTCAAACCCCTGACCAATGTGAGTGCGAAGCTATTCAGTTTTTGGCTGTATACATATAAATTCCTCAAGTAGATTTGAATCATGTCTGGTACTGAGCTTTAATCTTACTCAATTGTGCACACTCTGAGCCATGCAAAAAAACCTAGACACCATTTACAATGACTTGGAATTTGAGGAATATGGGAGGAGACTAGACCATCAGGCCTCTGAAGCATACCAAGTGTTGCAGCTACTTAAATTGACATACTTACCCAGGGCTGCTGGGTACCTGGTATCACAAATACTAAACAGAGAGCAACCTTGGAGCTTTTATTTCACAGGGCTTGAATAACTACAACAGATGCTGCCTGTATATATGCCTAGACACTTTGGTGTATTTAGAAAACAGAAATTCAGAAGTCGGAGATAATGATAAAAAAAATTGCCTAACTGAAAAACAAATGGCACACTTTCTTCGTCCCAATATTGTAATGCTACGTAGCAATTTCGGGCAATTTGTTCTTTGCTGCATGAACCTGACATTGAACCCACCCTGCCCATATAGGATTTCTCACCGAATTTCCAAACTTTTGATCTTTGCACCTTTGAACTAGGGGAGGGGTGTCAGCATGCTACTGATGATATGAGTTGACTATGGGCTGGAGCGATCTCATTGGTTATTTCTCACTTTTTTATGAGGACTGTTGCATTGGTGGACTTAGCAAAACGAACAGAAAGCCGTATGTGACAGAATATATTGTTGGGTTTCATTAGAAATTGTCCAATCCGTAATCATAACATCCTACTAAGTTAAAGTGTCCATTTTGGTTTGTCCTTCCTTCAGCAACATTGCTGCCAGTACCAGATAACCTAATTTCATAAAGAAAAAATATAAACAGTTATAAAATAAAAGCTTCTGATACAAAAGAGAAGATTCCTTATTCCCATATGCAATTTCTGAGATATTAGCACTGTAGTGACGTGTTTTCATCTCACACCTCACACTACTGGACAGGTTCATAGGACCCATGCACAAGAAAAGCTACCCCATTAGTGTTTCGTCTTTGTTTGGTCCACTCACTTGGTGATGCAAGATGAAACCTGGAGAGCATACTATTTGTCATCCATCAGAAAGAAATGCTATTACCTTATTATACTGTGCCCTCTATACCTGGGGAGCAGCACCTTAGCTACAGAGCATCTCATTGTCAAAAGATGCAGATTATAATTTAAAATATATATTTTTTTACTAAATCTCCCAGAACGAGAGAAATTTGCAACATAATTAAATGCCACGAGGTGCCATCAACACCACTCAACTACACCCTCCTCCTAAACACATGAAATTACATTTATTTTCTCTAAAATATTTTATCGAAGTAGTCTGTGGGATAGGCACTATTTACATTAGACCAGTTGATCTTCCTGTGTGGCTGCAAAATATAACTCAGTAGTCCTTTTTATCAGTCAGTTGGTCATAGTGGAATAATGTCTTCTTTGTTTTTTAAACTTCAGAATGGAAATGGAAATGAATGTCATATATCAACAGAAAGAAATAGAAAAAGCACACCGGAAAGGACTACTTGATTTGGAAACATCATTTATCTATCCGGGAATGCAAGTTAACCCAGTCACTTTCCGAGGCAGACATCGACTGGCAGAAGGCCATCATCCAAATGACATGTATGTCCATCACAGCACACTTGACGACATCCATGGCAGTGCTATGCTTATGGCCAATGGTCCATACCCACCCATCGGCATTCTGCAAAGGGAGCGGGGTCGCCGGACGGGGAGGAGACCTGGGAATCAGAAGTCTTTAGATGGGAACATCAATGTCTCCAAGAGCCAAGCAGAGGATAAGAACATGGAGCGATCTTCTGCCAATCCCACTGCAGACGACGAAAAGGTAGATACAAGAGAGACTGATGTAGACACCTTTGGAAAATCGGACCAAATCAAAATGGCCATCGATTTATCAACCCCAATGGATGAGGGTGGCAAAGACTTTGAACAAGGCCTGACAAAAAGTTGTGGTCCTCATGATGTACCCCAGGAAACCAACAGTTGTAGAAATGGTAACGATAAAGATCAAAATAATACTTGCTCGATGTTCGATGAAAAATTTCCATACCCTCCTACACTTCAATTGCCGTCGGCACCTTATGGTTTTTCAGCAACCAACAACAATCTCCTGCCTACAGTATCAGGTTTGTCAAATGTTCAAATGTCAATAGCAAATTCATCAGCTTCTTTTGATGTTTTTAAATTGGAATTGTACTTTTGTTTTTCACCATATATTTAATGGCCTGTTGTAGGCATAACACATTTTCATCCATTAGGTCACTACACTAAGCAGTTTCCCCCTCTTTGCACAGTGAGGGGTATCTCCACATTAATTCATTATATAAATATATATATATTTTCCACACATCCAGTGGGTGACTACAGGTGCCCTATCATCGAAATTGCACGGCAGCGTGCTGCTGCTTCAGCGCGTAATATCCACCATTTCATTGCTGCATTAAGAAAGGACCGGTATTCCAAAACTCTGCAAAAGTGTTTTAATCCCAAATGTGCTGAGAGATAAAAAAAAAGTGGCAATGCGTTTCAGCATTCAAGCCTTGTTCACGATGCTGACCACCATATTTACTGCACATTTAAAGAAAAATAAACACAAAAGGATTCTTGTAATTTCGGGCGCCATTCTGAAAGTAGCTCATATTAAAGAGCAACACATGAATCACACTCAAAATCATCGTATGATCTTAAACAATTCATCCTAAATCATTTTATTGACAGTTCCATAATTGTTTTAAAGTATTTATAAATCCATACTGTCTAGGAGAGACATTCAAAAACCTTAATACAATTCATTCCATGAAACTCAAATCAATTCTTCCCAAGTGCGCTAATGCCTATACCATCACACTAGACAAATCAGAATGTCTCTCCTGCTGTTATGTTTTATTAGCAGACACCCTCTGAATTTCCGTGTTGTCACTCCCCTGGCAGTGTCTGTAAATATCAAAAAACAGTGTTAAAAAAGACATACTTAAAATCAGCAATTATATAAAAAAAAGATGGATGTTTATAGATGCACATGCATTTCTTCGTCCACATTCAATCCTTGCGGTTCCATTGAGCCAGTTTGTAAAATATAGCGTGATTCAAGTCACAAGCATGGCACCCTATGGTTTTCCAGCAACCAACAACAATCTACTACCTACAGTATCAGGTTTGTCATATGTTAAAATTTCACTAGCACATTCAGCGGTTGCTTTTGATGCTTTTAAATTTGGAATTGTACTTTTGTTTTTCACCATATATTTATTGGCTTATTGTACGCATAATACAGTTTCATCCATTAGGTCACTACATGATGCAGTTTTTCCTGACTTTGGACAACAAGGGGTGTCACAGCAGTAATTCATGATTTCATGATATATATATATATATATATATTCACTGAAAAAACCATAGGTTTTAGGGAAAGTTATAGTTAGTTGGACATTGCACTCGTACAAAACCCGTGAAATTCCCCCGTTATAGTTAGTTCAGCTAACTATAACTCGCGCCCCCGCAATGCACTGCTGATGACGTCACATATTACATCACTCATGACATGGTCAGTGACATCACTGATGACATCACTGACATCATCCAGTGACTGTGTGTTTCTGTAAAGTTTAAATATGTTTAATATATATAGGGAAAGGCGTATTGAAGAATGAGTGGGTGTATAAGCGTCTGAATGGATGATTTAGTAGGTGCGTGACTGAGTCTATAAGTGAGTGATTAAATGTATCTTACTGGATGCATGGGTGAGTGACTAAACTGTGTGAATGTCTGTATCCGTCTGTCTGTTGTTGTGTAAGCAGCTGCATGGGTTTCTGACTAGCTAAATGAGTGTCTATATGGGTTATGGATTGGTTCTCTGAGTATTTATATGGGTGCCTCAGTGTTTATGTGGGTGGGGTGTGTGTGACTCTGTGCATAGATGTGTGAGTGGATGATTCACTGGGTGCATGGTTTCAACAGTGCGTCTGTGATGGACTGTATGGGTGGGTGAGTGTGTGTATGGGTGTGTTAGTGATTGAATGTATAGCTCAGTGGTACATGTGTGAGTAACTACATATGTGAAAGGCAGTATATATGTGTGTTGGAGTATATAAATGGCTATAAGTGAGAGTGTGTGATTGTGAGAGTGGCTATATGGATGAGTGTGTGCTTGCATCAGTGATTACATAGGAGCGTAAGAATGTGCTAGTATTTTTATGAATAAGTGAGCTGGTGTGTATAACTGTATAGGTGAGTAAATTGGAGTGTGATTAATTATTTGCATGACTGACTAGGTGTGTGAGTACCTCTATGGATGAGTTGCGTTGTGTGAGTGTTTATATAGGTGTATGAGTGCATATGATAGTCCTGTACTGAGTGACTGTAAGTATGAGTGACTGTACGGGTGAGTGAGTAGATGTGTGTGTGTAGACCTAAGAATCAGTGAGTGGGTATGTACTTATTGGTATTGGAGTGTGTATGGTTTTGAGAATGGCAGTCTGTAATTTAGAGTGGGTGTATCAAAAGTTATATTAGGGTGTGAGAAGATGCATTAAATTCTCACATGGATGATGTCATCAGTGATGTCATTTGAGATGTCATCAGTGATGTCATCAGTGATGTCACTGACCATGTCATGAGTGATGTAATATGTGACGTCATCAGCAGTGCATTGCGGGGCGCGAGTTATAGTTAGCTGAACTAACTATAATGGGGGAATTTCACGGGTTTTGTACGAGTGCAATGTCCAACTAACTATAACTTTCCCTAAAACCTATGGTTTTTTCAGTGAATTTCAAAGGTTTTTAAATGCTAAACCCTAACTATAACAGGCCTGAAACCTATGGTTTTTTCAGTGAATTTCAAAGGTTTTTAAAATGCTAATTCCTAACTATAACAAGCCTGAAACCTATGGTTTTTTCAGTGAATTTCAAAGGTTTTTTAAATGCTAATTCCTAACTATAACATGTCTGAAACCTATGGTTTTTTTCAGTGAATTTCAAAGGTTTTGTAAATGACAATTTTTAAATGTATTAATTGTTATATTTATTTTTTTGATACTGATTTACTACATTTTTTAAACTATTTATTTTTAGATATTTTATTTTTTAAATTACTTTGTAATTACATTATACATTACATTACAAAATATACTTTCTCAGAATGAATTACTTTAGTTTAAATACTTTGCAAATAGGCAATAGACTTTTAAGTACAGTAGTTACAGTTGTTGCAATGGGCAACACAATTTCAAACACAATGCAACATTGAGCTCAATGTGAATTTCTAGCTAAATGCAATTAGTTACTTTATGGATTACTTTTTCTAACCACAGGACTGGATCCTAGATTCAGTCCTGGGACATCTCCTGTAAACAGTTGAGTAAAAGCGTTTTGGTTACAGTAGTGATTTTTAAGGAATATTATTGTATTTTAAAAGTTGACACTTAGAAACTTTTTCACATAGAATCACCAATGTTATCCTATGGGAGGAAATTCACTTAGCAGGTAAGTAGTGTTATCGTTACTTTTTCTTACTCAGTGGTGGATCCTGGATCCAGCACTGGTGCATCTCCTGTAAACAGTTGAAAGAATGCGTTTAAGTCATACAGGCGATTTTTAAGGAATATTTGTAGTTTGTGAAAATCAACACTTTGAAACTTTTTCAGCAAAAAGCAGGCAATGATATCCTACGGAAGGAAATTCAAGTTACTGGTAAGTACGGTTAAAATTACTTTTCAGGATCAGTACTGGGCTGAAAGATGCAGCACTGAGGTCTCTCCTGATAACAGGTGAGTAAATCGGAATTCGTATTTCGGCTGATTTTAGAGGAATATTATAAAGTTCCAAAACTCCACACTTAGAAGAATTTCCAAGTGAAACCAGTCAATGATATCCTATGGAAGGAAATTCAAGTTCCTGGTAAGTACGGTTAAAATTACTTTTCAGGATCAGTACTGGGCTGAAAGATGCAGCACTGAGGTCTCTCCTGATAACAGGTGAGTAAATCGGAATTCGTATTTCGGCTGATTTTAGAGGAATATTATAAAGTTCCAAAACTCCACACTTAGAAGAATTTCCAAGTGAAACCAGTCAATGATATCCTATGGAAGGAAATTCAAGTTACTGGTAAGTACGGTTAAAATTATTTTCAGGATTAGTACTGGGCTGAAAGATGCAGCACTGAGGTCTCTCCTGATAACAGGTGAGTAAATCGGAATTCGTAGTTCGGCTGATTTTAGAGGAATATTTGTATGTTTCAAAAATCGACACTTAGAAACTTTTTCAGCAAAAAGCAGACAATGATATCCTATGGAAGGAAATTCAAGTTACTGGTAAGTACGGTTAAAATTACTTTTCAGGATCAGTACTGGGCTGAAAGATGCAGCACTGAGGTCTCTCCTGATAACAGGTGAGTAAATCGGAATTCGTATTTCGGTTGATTTTAGAGGAATATTATAAAGTTCCAAAACTCCACACTTAGAAGAATTTCCAAGTGAAACCAGTCAATGATATCCTATGGAAGGAAATTCAAGTTACTGGTAAGTACGGTTAAAATTACTTTTCAGGATCAGTACTGGGCTGAAAGATGCAGCACTGAGGTCTCTCCTGATAACAGGTGAGTAAATCGGAATTCGTAGTTCGGCTGATTTTAGAGGAATATTTGTATGTTTCAAAAATCGACACTTAGAAACTTTTTCAGCAAAAAGCAGACAATGATATCCTATGGAAGGAAATTCAAGTTACTGGTAAGTACGGTTAAAATTACTTTTCAGGATCAGTACTGGGCTGAAAGATGCAGCACTGAGGTCTCTCCTGATAACAGGTGAGTAAATCGGAATTCGTATTTCGGTTGATTTTAGAGGAATATTATAAAGTTCCAAAACTCCACACTTAGAAGAATTTCCAAGTGAAACCAGTCAATGATATCCTATGGAAGGAAATTCAAGTTACTGGTAAGTACGGTTAAAATTACTTTTCAGGATCAGTACTGGGCTGAAAGATGCAGGACTGAGGTCTCTCCTGATAACAGGTGAGTAAATCGGAATTCGTAGTTCGGCTGATTTTAGAGGAATATTTGCACAATGGTGAAGGGAGGGGGCGGGGCCTGAGGTGACATCTGTGCAAATGCGCCCCGTGGCGCGTTCTAAGTTGGGGGATTAAGTCCCCTTGAATCATGAGGGTCCCTGGGGTCCAACTAGCCCACCCTGTACGTCCAGTATGCGCCAGGGAGCTGCGTTGCAGAGAGGTGTTCAGAGACCACGCCCCTTTTTGCACCTCTCTGCAATGCAGCTCTGTGGCGCTTTCTGGACGTACCTGGTGGGCTAGTTCACCCCCAGGGACCCTCAGGATTGAAGGGGATTTCATTCCCCATCTTAAAATGCACCACGGGGCCTGTTTGCACACATGTCATCTGAAGCCCCACCCCCTCCCTTCACCACTGTGCAAACGTGCCCCGTGGCGCGTTTTAAGTTGGGGGATTAAGTCCCCTTGAATACTGAGGGTCCCTGGAGTCCAACTAGCCCACCATGTACCTCCAAAAAGCGCCACAGAGCTGCGTTGCAGAGAGGTGTAAAAAGGGGCGTGGCCTCTGTACACCTCTCTGCAACGCAGCCCCCTGGTGCATACCGGAGGTTCCTGGTGGGCTAGTTGCCCCCCAGGGACCCCCAGTATTCAAGGGGAATTACTTCCCCTTCTTAAAACGCGCCAGGGGGCGCGTTTGCAGACTGCTGCAGGGAGGGGGCGGGCCTCGGCACGATGCCGGTCTTTTTTTTTTTTGTTTTTTTTTGTTGCTTTTTTCTGCCCAGGGGGTCCTTGTGGGACCCCCTGAGCAGACCTAGGGGGTCAGGGTGTTTCTACCCTGCCCCCTTTGTGCGTTTTGCGCACTTGTTTCTTGTGCTTTTTTTTTTTAATCGGCGGGATCCGCGCACCCTAAGCGCATCCCGCCGTTTAAAAAAAAAAAAATGTTTTTTTCTGCTCCGGAGCAGACCTAGGGGGTCAGGGTGTTTCTACCCTGCCCCCTTTTTGCGCTTTGCGCACTTGTTTCTGTCCCTCGGTTCTACCGAGGGACAAAATGGCTGCCAACACTTCCTGATTTGGAGTGTTGATAGCCACTTGACAGCCAATTAGCATGCAGCTCGTGATCGGGACGGTGCGCGCAGGGTGCGCTCAGGATACGCGGACCCTACTCGCCCATAGATATATATGTGACTTTACTTTTGATTTTCTCAGGAACTACTGAACGGATTTACACCATTTAAGCAAAAGGCACGACACTGAACCAAGGGCTACCTCTTTGCCAAATTTGGTGTAATTCCGTTCAGCAGTTCGGGCTGTAGCTGCGACTAAAGGTTCCTATGGAAAAATGAATGGGGAAAACGTGTTTTGGGACCCTCCTTTTTTCTCGGCCCCCGCTTGACGAATCAACCCGAGACTTTCAGGGTAGGAGCGGAGCGGAGCGCCCCAACAAGTTGGAAGCTTTCGCGAAGATTCGTCAACCGGCGCAAGAGTTATTTCAAATAGAATGTCGCGGATTTCCTATGGATAATAGGTCCTAACTATAACTATCTACTGGCGACCGCCAGTAGATAATATATGTTGCCAGTAGGTAGTTATAGTTAGGACCATGTTTCCATAGGAAAAGCGTTTTTTGACTTGCCTATGTCTTTGGTGCCATTTGGCGAACCTTCACAAAATTTTCCAAAAAAGTGCCCAGTGATTCTTGTTGTTCATGGAAAGTTTTGGAGCGATCCATCAAGCAGGAATCGATAAGAGGGGGGCAAAAAAAGCGTTTTTCCAATGCTAATTCCCGTAGAGATTTTAGTCACAACTACAGCCCAAACCACTGGACGGAATTACACCAAATTTGGAAGAACGGTAGCTCCTGGCCCAGAAAGAACTCTTTTTGTTTTTTGGTGTAAATCCGTTCAGTAGTTTGGGAGATATTTTAAAAAAAATATGTATATATAGGGGCACGGATCCTCTGAGGATCTGACAGCCCGTGCTGAAATCTGATTGGCTGCCAACACTTCAACCAGGAAGTGTTGGCAGCCATCTTTGGACTTGGCTTTAGCCGAGTCCCACAAAAAAAGTTTTAAAAAAAGAAAAGGGGACATGGTAGGCATACCCTGACCCCATAACTGTGGTCCTGGGGTTCCCCTGTGGTCCTAGGGTTCCCCTGTGCCTGACAGGGCCAAAAAGTACTTAAAAAAAAAAATTGCCACCGGAACATGATGGAGCTGCGAATCCGTGGCAACATTTAAAAAAAAAAGTGCGATCTCCCACGCTTGTTTACATTATAGACCCGGGTAGGCCAGGTCCAGGGGGCATGCAGGCTTTTTTTTTTTAGAAAGGAGGGGGTGCATGGGGCCCCTGCTCCTTGGGAATAATTATGCCCCAGGGACCGCCACTTTCCCTGGGCTTAATTTTAATAACACAGGGGGCTGCTCGGACCCGCCCCCAAGCCCCGGGGACCACCACCTCCCTGGGGCTAAATACAAAGAAATGGGGGCCGTGAGCCCGAGGACCACCTTGACTAGAGGGGCCACACAGACCACCCCCCGGGCCCTGGCGACCACCACCTACCTGGGGCTAAATACAAAGAAATGGGGGAGACTCGCGGGCCCTTGAGCCCCAGGGACCAATATCTCCCCGGGGCTATGAATAAATTGACTGGGGGGGGGCGCATGGACCCCTGAGCCCTGGTAACCACCACCTCAGCAGGGCTAAGTTAAATTTGGAGCAAAGGGCTGCGCGGACCCTAAGCCCCCCCGCCCCCAGGGATCACCACCTCCCTGGAGCTTTCTTTTTTTTTTAAATGAGAGGGCCCCCCTTACGGGCCGTTCTCGGCCCTGGGGAGCTCTACCTCCCCAAGGCGGCACATGCAAACAGAAGGAGGAGGGCCATGCGGCCTCCAACCTAGAGCCATACATGGCCCTGGGGACCGCCACCCCCCATGGCTGGCTCCTGCTATGTCCTGGGGTGCCCACCACCGGGACATAGCCGTTTGATGTTGCTTGGCGGGAAAAAGGCAAATAAGGTGAGAAACAAGTAGAAAGAGGCAGAAATAAGGCAAGCAGTGTGCAGAACAAGGCAAAATAAAGGTGAGAAACGAGCAGAAAGAGGCAAAATAATGGTCAGCAACGAGCAGAAAGAGGCAAAATAATGGTGAGAAACGCGCAGAAAGAGGCAGAATAAAGGTTAGAAAGTAGCAGAAAAAGACAGAATAAAGGTCAGAAACGAGCAGAAAGAGGCACAATAAAGGTGAGAAATGAGCAAAAAGAGGCAAAATAAAGAACAGCAACAAGCAGAAAGAGGCAAAATACAGGTGAGAAACAGACAGGAAGCGGCAAGATAAAGGTCAGGAACGAGCAGAAAGAGTCAAAATAAAGGTGAGTAACGAGCAGAAAGAGACAGAATAAAAGTCAGTAGGGAGTAGAAAGAGGCAGAATAAAGGTCAGAAGGGAGTAGAAAGAGGCAGAATAAAGGCCAGAAATGAGCACAAAGAGTCAGAATAATGGTGACAAATGAGCAGAAAGGCAGAATAAAGGACAGAACTGGGCAGAAAGAGGCAAAATAAAGGTCAGAAACAAGCAGAAAGAGGCAGAATAAAGGTCAGAAAGGAGCAGAAAAAGGCAGGGTAAAGACCAGAAAGGAGCAAGGAGGCATAATAAAGGTCAGAAATGAGGAGAAAGAGGCAAAATAAAGGTCAGAAACAAGCAGAAAGAGGCAGAATAAAAGTCAGAAGGGAGCAGAAAGGCAGAATAAAGGTCAGAAACTAGGAGAAAAAGGCAAAATAAAGGCCAGGAGTGAGCAGAAAGAGGAAAAATAGTGGGTATAATGAGCAGAAAGAGGAAAAACAGGTCAGAAACGAGCAGCAAGAGGCAAAATAGAGGTCAGAAACGAGCAGCAAGAGGCATAATAAAGGTCAGGAGCAAGGAGAAAGAGGCAAAATAACTGGCAGAATGAGCCGAAAGAGGCAAAATAGAGAACAGGAGCGAGGAGAGAAGAGGCAGAAAAACGAGCAGAAAATGAGCAGAGGAGGTACAACACTGAAGGCAGCAGAGGGTAGCGAACTGCTGGCAAGTTGGACAAGAGGACCATCACAGGGGGAGCTGACACGAGGACCTCCTCTCGTGTGCCCCCTACTTTTTTTTACTGCACATCCACTGACAGACTGACTCATACACTCATTCACCCACTCACAGACCCACTCACACACCCACTCACAGACCCACTCAGAGACTCATGCACCCACTGACAGACACACTCATGCACCCATTCACAGATCCATTCAAGCACTCATTGACCCACTCATAGACCCACTCAGAGACTCACACACACACTCTCACAGACCCACTCAAAGACTCATTCACACACTCATGCATCCACTCACAGACCCACTCAGAGACTCACACACCCACTCACAGACCCACTCAGACACTCAGGCACCCACTCACAGACCCACTCAGGTTAGGTTAGGTTAAAACAAATGTTTATTGGGACAATTGTCCGAAAAACATACTAAAACAATGAAGCAACTGTACAGTATAAAAACATCTAGCGCTCCAAATCCCCCATAGCAGCATATCTTATACAAACCCATTCTTAAAATTCCATTTGATAGCTAATATAAAACGTGCAATTCCAACTGCCACATCAAAGGAGCACATTTCAGATAACAACTTCAACACTCCCAGCCTTTGAAATGTTTGGTATTATAAAAACAAGGGTCTTAAAAACTTAATACAAGCAGAAATGTAAAAAACACAGTCCACTAATACATGAGACAGAGAGCTTTTTACATTCATGGAGCATGTACAAAATCCATTACAGTCCCGAACAACACTACCCCATTTCCGGGACGAGAAAACGGGGTTACACCCTACTCTCACTTTTAAAATGTCATTCCGGAATTTGGGATCGGGCATCTGGGCCCAATAGGGAAAACCGTGTCCTGGCCAAGAGTATTCAATGAGAAGCTAATGGAAGGTTTCTTCCTCAAATAGGCCATGTCCAGAGAACCATCAATCTTTCTCAAAGAATCTCTCAGAACTGATTTACTAGGAAAGGGAGACCAGATTATAATTAAACCCCAAAGGGAATGCATTTTTTTCAGAACCTCCTATCCCCTTCTTTGCATCCTTTGCTCACCTTCGTTCACTACCACAGATTTCTTCCCAACACAATTTAGATACCTTTGGGGTTTCATTATCCATAGTTAACTTATTAAAGAATCTCAACACACAGGAAGTCGCCTGCAAGTTCCAGGAAACCAGGTTCAATTCTCTTCTTACACCCTGGACCATAGTTCCTGGTGGTAGCGATAGGAGTCTCCTAAGGACTGCGCCCTCCATGGGATCCCAATCGGAGGAGGGATCAAGGGCAAGCACCTCTGCCCCATACAACCCCAAAGGGGGTATTTTCCCTTCATAAGCTTTCATTTGGGGTGTGCGGGCCAAACCCCCATAATTCAGATTAAATTTAACCGGGCACCCAACTTGCAGCATGGACCTCTGCTTAAAACTCCCCATATGAATATCCCATTTTAGATTCCTATTGAAGGACAGCCCTAAATATTTGTAAAATACCACAACTTCCACCTCTTGGGCATTCAAATAACTGTTTGAATTTATTCAATTTTTTCCCAAATATCACCACCTTAGAATTCTGAGGATTAATTTTAAGTTCCGACCGCCGACATCGTAATCGGGCGGTCGGACTGCAAACCAACCGTCTCAGTCGGAAAGCCTCCGACCGTGGTCAGAAAGCTTCCAACTAGCGGTCAGAGGCTTTCTGACCGACATCTGAATCGGCACCAGAGTGTCAGAAGCTTGTATGTAATCTGCATATTCTATGTGTGTATATGTGTGCACGCACGTCTGTGTGTATTTGTGTGTGTGAGAGAGACAGAGAGGCTTGCACATCTCCTGCTATTTTGTATCTATTCTATATGACTTAAATGCAAGGTGTACACTCTGCGTGCTACAATCTATTAACCGCCCCTACACCACCTGGTACTACATCCAGACTCAATCATTCCACCTCCAACTTCTTCTGCATTGAAACCAACTCCATAACCAGCTTCAAACAATCATGTCTCTGCACTTAAAGACTACCAGCAAAAAACAGCTTATTGAAATGGCTAACCATACTAGATGATGACCACCCCCTTGCCGTGAATCATTACTGTCTAAGTGATCTTGGATAGTTATTGAATATGTACTATCTATAATTTACCTTAAGCAAGTTTCATTTAGTTGACTTCCATCTCATCTTCTTTATGCATGCTCAACGTCCACTTTCATGTACCTCTATCAGCATTAAATGCACTTACTCAAACTGATACAGGTCCCAGGTACCTTCTTTGTAGCTCCCCACAGATATGTGATATAAATATTCTATTTGTTTGCATAAACAACACCCAAGCAAGCGGGAGAGCAGACCAGGAACTAAATCTACAAGTAAATAAGACAGCAGGTTAGAAAGCAAGAATTTGGGTAAAGAGGCAAACCAATCAAAAATGAATGAAAGCAGGGAAATGAACCAGGAACCAAGCAAGCATGTGTTGGAGCATGAAGCGTGCAGTCTTTTTTCTATTTACCCTCTCTCAGGTATTCTCCCTAACCATACTGGTCCCTCTACGATTAGAATAAAACTTTCTTCAATATCCAACTACCACAGAGGCAATGGTCATCTTATGAATCTTTCTCAGCCAATAGGAGGGGTGAAAATTTGGGTATCCAGACACTTACGGACATATTTACAAGGGAAGTGGCAGAGTGAGGTGTTAGCCTTCCTGGCTTAACGCCTCACTTCACCACTTCAGAAACGCAGGGCTGCACCATATTTACAAGAATAGCATTAGGGGCGACCTCCCGTCACGCCGGCAGACAGGGGCTGGGTGTCGCGCCTATCTGTCCGTGAGTAACGATCCACGACGCGGGGCCCTGCTTGATAGCCACCTCACTCCTGTCTCTTGCTACACCAGAGGCTTCCACCCCCCCCCCCTTTCTACCAACTTACGCGCATCCTACACTAGGCGCTCAAACTATCTTTTCCTCTTTTGGGCTCCCTCCCCAGGACACAAACACCTTACTGTGTCCAACATTTGCCGGGATTTGAAGGGGCCAATCTCAAGATAGTTTTAGGTGAGTTGCTGTTACCTCACCATGTTGCTACTTCTTAGTTTTTAACCTTTTTAATCACTCACCGCATGGTTTGAACCCGCTGCGTTTCACATATGTACATACGAAGGCATCGACCACAGCGGGGCAATTTTGGTTGACATAAGTGACCATTTTTTTGACTATGCTCACCGCATTTTGTTAAAGTGCACAATCTGGTGTCACTATCGAGGGATACGAGGGCAGGAGTATTTACAGCATGATTGTTTTCTGATATGATTTGCTTTCATTTTGCCATTTTCCATTTCAGATTGGCTGTCGCATCAACAGGTACTTTACCTTTTGGTGTCACTTGTGGTAAAAATAGGCTAGAACATCACAGTCTCACCACATTTGAGTGTAGATTAACTATTTTCACTAGGTCCTGAGGAATTGCCGCTAGATCCACCCGACTAAACAGGCAAGAAACATGTTGACCACATGAGATTGAGCATAACACGCTGCAGCATATTTGCAGTGAGTCGCCAACTCCATTTTTAATCAGGGGAAGGCAGGATCATTAAAGTCTAATTTACCTGTCTCTTCCATTCCCTGTTTTAATTCACACAATTCACACATTTGCATTTCTACACCTCTAAGGCCCCTTACACCCACTGCACCATACGGCAAGGAATAAAAGATCTCCGCCAAAGAGCCCCTGCATAGGGTGCCCGTCGGGTATTGCAGCGCCGACCCGACGAGGAGCATGCCCGATGATGAAGCATGACACCCAGCAGGCTGGGTGTGTGAGGGCCCTCATTCCAAAAGGAAGGACTTCCCAGTCCCCCTCCTTTTTCACTAACACTACCCACTTGTAGTTAGGGACTTTGCGAGTCCCCTCCCCTGCCCTCCTATTTCCCTCACAACAGGAACTGCATACCTTTTTCTTTGCTAGTCTATTTAGGGCATGTATGCTGGACCTCTCAAAAGCCCTTAGTCCCCTTCTTTTGTTGGATTCCCAGTACGGCTTGGCACCGTGGGACTTTAGGTTACCAGGAACGCAAATTGCATTCCCTGGCCCATTGCACAACTCGAGTCGATCACTGATCAACTCGCAAGATCTGGATCCCCGGACTCCACTGTGATATCATGGAGGGAGTTCAGGGACTTAGCTTCGGTGATGAAGTAGCAGCAGAAATTTTAAAGACACCCTCAATCCTGGGCTCCGACGGCACTTCTGCCTCAGGTAGCCAGGCAGATGACTGGTCCTCACTAACGGCCATGAAACGGGAATGGTTAAAAATTACCTTGCACGGTGCTATGATGACCGAGTACTTGCGGGCCAATATAGCCCCTAATGGTCTCATAATTAACAACTTTCCCTGCCTCTTTTTGGA
Organism: Calotriton arnoldi; assembly: GCA_963921515.1. Taxonomy (NCBI): domain Eukaryota; kingdom Metazoa; phylum Chordata; class Amphibia; order Caudata; family Salamandridae; genus Calotriton; species Calotriton arnoldi. The sequence continues at coordinate 1,813,302 of CAWUFW010000476.1, read as the reverse complement.
TGACACAGTTTTTAAAAATGAATGGTCCCTAGTGTCATGGAAATGCACTAGGGACTTACTCATTCTGATTATCAACACAGCGAAAAGACTAGCAGACGCCCTCCTTGTCAGGATACAAATAGCCGAGAGTAACCTTAAGACCACGATCGTGATGACAATATATAAGGGCAAGCTTACTGAAATTAACAACGAGATCGCTGAAAACAAAGAGTTTCTGATGAAACAAAAGATCAGTAAACTGCAAAAAGATATTCAAAGGTTCGACAAAGAAAAAGTCTACCCCTACCTCAAGGCCGACTTTATTTCCAACAAAACTAGTTACTCCTCAGATGAGGGTACTATGCAAATAAGGAGGGGCTCCTCCTCGAGTAGTGACTCTAGCACAGGAAGTTGGGGTAATAATAATCTCAGACGTACACCACGACCGGGTTTCCCCCACTACCCCATGCAACCCTATCAAGGTCCTCCAATGTGGCAATTCCCAGGGTACCCGCAGGGTCCACCATGTTACCCACAGGGGCCACCACAATTCTTCGCTGGCAACAACCAGTCTTTTTTAGGAAGAGGCTGGGGCAGAGGAAAAGGGCGAAGAAGAGGGACCGCCAAACAAGTACACTGGCAGGAACAGACCCAGAACTCCGTAGAGACCAGGAGTATGAGCAGGGGGAAGAAAAACTAATAGTGAATCTCTCCTCTAGGAATCTCACGGAGACAGAATCAACAGTCCTGCGAAAAGGTCTAGGCTACGTTCCCACCCCCCGAAATGACCATTTCAGAGATCAATGCGAAATACATAGCTTCTTCCGTAAGGTGAGGCTTAATGCATTTTTCAAAGACAGACCAACACCAATTAGGAATGATACAGGGTTACATAATCCCTCTACCTTTACACCCAACAATAGCATGGTGCCCAATGAAATTTTAACCTTTGAGCAGGCAGTGCTTAAAGTTGTGACAGAGGGTAGGTCCAATACCCCCTTTCACAATTTCTCCAATGATGAATGGTCAGCAGCTAGATCCCTCGCAGAGGACTCGAGCATAACCATCAAACAGGCGGACAAAGGAGGGGCCACTGTAATCATGGCCACTAGTGACTACGAGACTGAATGCTTACGACAACTCAGTAATGTAGATTATTACACCCCGATTTCTGTGAACCCCACCAAAAGACTGACTACCCTAATTGCCACCATGGTTTTTACAGCAGAAACAGAAGGCTGGTTAAGCAAAAAAGAGGCTGAATTCCTGGTCACAAAAGATCCCATAACGCCGTACTTTTATATCCTACCTAAAATACATAAGGGCGTGAGACCAGTCCCAGGGAGGCCCATTGTGTCAGGCATCGGCTCATTGCTAGAACCGTTGTCCAGGTTCTGTGATTATTTCCTACAGCCTCTAGTTAAGGAGACTCCATCATTTCTGCTAGATACCACTGATGTACTCCATTTGATTGAGGGATTCCAAGGTCAGGATGAAATAAATATGTTGGTAACCCTGGACGTAGAGGCGTTGTATACTAACATCCCTCAACGTGCCACCCTGGAGGTGATTGAGGATGCTCTCAACTCCACCGACTGGAACTCACCTACACCTGTTCCTTTTATCATGGAATGTGCCACCCTTGCCCTTACCGAGAACTTTTTGAGTATAACAACAAACTCTACCACCAAACACAGGGCACTTCCATGGGCAGTACATTCGCTCCAAGTGTGGCCTGCCTGTACGTGGCTGCTTTTGAGACTAGACTTATCTTCGATGTTGGCAATCCCTACTTAAATAACCTTATATTGTGGAAGCGTTACATCGACGATATCCTGATCTTTTGGAAGGGAGATAGGACTACCTGTGATGAATTTTGTGTATGGGTCAACACTTTAAACCCCTACCTTAAATTTACCCACACCATCTCAGATTGTATGGTCCCCTTCCTTGACCTCAATATTATTCTGAATGAGGGTCGCTTAAGTACCAAATTGTACAAAAAGCCCACGGACAGTAATAGCCTCCTCCTGTTTAGTAGCCACCATCCTAGGGCCCTCAAAGAGAACCTACCGGTCGGCCAATTCCTCCGGATCAGGAGGAATTGTAGCTCTGTTGAGGACTACAAATTAGAAGCCAAGAATCTAATGGCTAACCTACATGCACGAGAATATCCACAACATAAGGTAGCACAAGCCATGAAGAGGGCGAGGCACAATAACAGAGAGGCCCTATTGGAAACAAACCATAAAGAACACATAGAGACATTGACTTGCGTCACATCCTTTACTCCAGACTCCAATAGGATTAGAAACATTATCCGCAAACATTGGGGTATCCTCAACACTGGGGACTTAGAACTACCTACTCCAAGGTTTGCGTTCAAAAGAACCAGCAACCTCAAAGACATATTGATTCATACCAGACCAATAACCAAAACTAAACCTACACAGAGAGCTCTATGGGACCTGCCACCAGTCTCAGGACACTACCCTTGTGGTTCTTGTGTTGCATGCACATTGACCAAACCCACCAAAGAAATAATTTTTTCCAACAACTTTACATGGAAACTAACCAAACACACCAACTGCAACACCACCAATTGCATCTACTTACTTTCATGCCCATGCAATCTCTGGTATGTGGGTATGACCACAAGGACTGTAAAAACTCGGATCAGCGAACACAAGAGCAATATACGGTGCCGCAGAGTAACTACCAAATTGTACACACATTTTGAGACTGCTGGACATACCTGTGACAATTTGAGTTGGGTGATTTTGGAAGCGCATCCTGCCATCTCTCCAGGGGCACTCTTTAGGATTGAACAAAGATGGATTTTTCGTCTGGCCACTGATAAACATGGGCTCAACGAAGATATCCCCTGGAGTAGCCTAAACGCAACATAGCAACACCTCGATATTTACCTCTATCCATGACAATTAGTTTCTGCCATAGTCACGTCCCATTCTTTGCCCACTCCAAGATGGCGCCCGCTGTGACTTTTGACATTCCCCCAAAATGGCCACCATACATCTCCACTCCTCTCCACCAGGGGCGAAGTACACACTAGTCTCCGGCTCCCTTTAGGAGATGTTCCCGCCCTGCGCGCCATTTCCACTATTATTTAAACCCCAGCCTGGTTGGGACCATTACCTCCCGGATCCGGCAGTGCAGGGTAGGTCACTCGTCACCTGGGCGCAGTCATTTGGTGAGTACTATTTCCCTCCTAGGACTGGAGGAATACTGGTCGGATTTCTGCCTGTACGAGAAATACTTTGAGGCACAGGCTTGGATGCCGATTTTCGGCACCAGCAGCACACCCGCGATCCTGGGGGCGTACCCCACGAATTCTCCATTACAGATGGCGGACCTCGGCGTACTGCTTGTTCGGCGGACGGAGCGAGCACCTCTTATTTAGGGGCGACCTCCCGTCACGCCGGCAGACAGGGGCTGGGTGTCGCGCCTATCTGTCCGTGAGTAACGATCCACGACGCGGGTCCCTGCTTGATAGCCACCTCACTCCTGTCTCTTGCTACACCAGAGGCTTCCACCCCCCCCTTTCTACCAACTTACGCGCATCCTACACTAGGCGCTCAAACTATCTTTTCCTCTTTTGGGCTCCCTCCCCAGGACACAAACACCTTACTGTGTCCAACATTTGCCGGGATTTGAAGGGGCCAATCTCAAGATAGTTTTAGGTGAGTTGCTGTTACCTCACCATGTTGCTACTTCTTAGTTTTTAACCTTTTTAATCACTCACCGCATGGTTTGAACCCGCTGCGTTTCACATATGTACATACGAAGGCATCGACCACAGCGGGGCAAATTTTGGTTGACATAAGTGACCATTTTTTTGACTATGCTCACCGCATTTTGTTAAAGTGCACAATCTGGTGTCACTATCGAGGGATACGAGGGCAGGAGTATTTACAGCATGATTGTTTTCTGATATGATTTGCTTTCATTTTGCCATTTTCCATTTCAGATTGGCTGTCGCATCAACAGGTACTTTACCTTTTGGTGTCACTTGTGGTAAAAATAGGCTAGAACATCACAGTCTCACCACATTTGAGTGTAGATTAACTATTTTCACTAGGTCCTGAGGAATTGCCGCTAGATCCACCCGACTAAACAGGCAAGAAACATGTTGACCACATGAGATTGAGCATAACACGCTGCAGCATATTTGCAGTGAGTCGCCAACTCCATTTTTAATCAGGGGGAAGGCAGGATCATTAAAGTCTAATTTACCTGTCTCTTCCATTCCCTGTTTTAATTCACACAATTCACACATTTGCATTTCTACACCTCTAAGGCCCCTTACACCCACTGCACCATACGGCAAGGAATAAAAGATCTCCGCCAAAGAGCCCCTGCATAGGGTGCCCGTCGGGTATTGCAGCGCCGACCCGACGAGGAGCATGCCCGATGATGAAGCATGACACCCAGCAGGCTGGGTGTGTGAGGGCCCTCATTCCAAAAGGAAGGACTTCCCAGTCCCCCTCCTTTTTCACTAACACTACCCACTTGTAGTTAGGGACTTTGCGAGTCCCCTCCCTTGCCCTCCTATTTCCCTCACAACAGGAACTGCATACCTTTTTCTTTGCTAGTCTGTTTAGGGCATGTATGCTGGACCTCTCAAAAGCCCTTAGTCCCCTTCTTTTGTTGGAAGAATATGGTGCAGCCTTGCGCTTCCCCCTGCGCTGGTGATACACTTAGCAGCCTAGCGCCAACGCAGGCACACTTGCACCATAGTGCAAGGGTGTCTGCGTGCAGGGGAAGATTGTTTAGGTACAGGAAGGTCCCCCTTCCTGCACATAAACAATCTTTAAATGCCGTTTTGTAACTTCTATGTGTGCTGCTTCTTGCAGCACACATAGAAGTTGCAAAATGGATTTTTTAGAAAATGATTGATTATGTGCAGGAAGGGGGACCTTAGTGTACATAAACAATCATTGGCCTTTTGCTGTTCTCATGTGTGCTGCACAACGCAACGGAGAGGATGTAGCCTTACGGCTAGAGCGGCCGAAGTCGACGCTGGGAAACCGGGTTCGAGTCTCTGCAACAACGCTGAACATCCTGTGATTCTGGGCAAATCACTTAATCTCCCCGTGCCTAACAAAAATGAATGTGTTCTCATGTAACGAAACTGGTGCTATGTAAAGCGCTCTGATACCCGATATCTTCGGGTCTAGTTCGCGCTATATAAAACTCTAAAAAAAAAAACCATGCAAACAGCAAAAACGAGGAGAATTGAAACATTTATCCTCGTTGCGCCAGGGTAAGACCAGGTTTTCCCTGGTCTTAATTCTGGTGTTGCCTTCTGTTTATGCCTCCCTTGTAAATAGGGGGCAGCGTCAGAATCAATGGGTGTTGCGGTGGAATGCCCACAGCAACACCCATTGCCCTCCCCTTTCACGCTAAGCATAGAGTGAAAAGGGGCCTTATTTACAAGGCAATGTTAAGCCACGTTAAGTGGCTTAACTCTGCCTTGTAAATAAGGCGAAGCCTCTATCGCCACAGGAACGTCATAAAAAGTGACGTTCCTGTGGCGATAGGGGCTTGTAAATATGCCCCTTAGTTAGCTGCTCAATGAGAACCATTAATTGACAGCCAACTTACAAACTAAGGGGCTGATTATGATGGCGGAACGATCGCCACCGCCGGGCCGGCGGTGAGGTCCACCGGCCCTGCGGACCGCGATTCTCCAACCGCCGGATTACGATGGCGTGGGATCCAGACCGCGACCGCGGCGGAGGCAAAGCCCGTCCGCCACGGAACTGCCACAGGCAATCGTTACGATTGCCTGGCGGAGCGGTCAGCATGCTTACAATGGTGGCGGAGCCTAGCAGGCTCCATCCGCCGAATTACGATGCTTGCGGAAGCCAGCCTTTCCGTGGCGGTTGAACCGCCATGGAAAGGCTGGCGGGGATTGGTTTCAGGGGCCCGTTGCGGGCCCCCCTTGTGTTGGGGGGAGGAGTGGGTGCACTGGGGGTACCCATGGTACCCCCCTGCATTTCACTGCACCATGTGGCAGGCATAGTGTAGTGCCTGCCACGTAGTGCAGTGAAATGCACAACATGCTCTTTTCGACATCGCGGCGGTGCTGCTGTCAGCAGCCACTGCCGCAATGTTAACGGTGCGGAATCTGACTGCAGCGGTGGCGGTCCCATCCTAATCGGTAGGCGGGACCGCCGCATGCATGGCGATGGTCCCAAACACCGCTACGATGGCGGGCGGATCAAGTCCGCCCGCCATCGTAATCAGCCCCTAAATCCCCACAACACATTTAATCATCAATGCAAATCTCACAATCTAAATGGTAGAAATCAACAGGACTCAATAATAGACTAGGACAAATTTAGATAAATTAGGTTATTGCATTAAGGAATTGAAACCCATTGCGCAAAGCAATTTCTTGAAAACGTCAGTCAAAAATATCACAATTTGCATTAAGGCGCTCAACATTTAGGCAAGGATAGTTAGGAAATATACAGAGTTACAAAGTCCTACTACCCCTTAATAATAAAACACAACAGGAGTGTAACCCATAGACCAGGTTGAGATCTGGGTAAATGCAATAGAACTAACAACAAAGTCTCAACCGGATTTAATGGAAATTAATATTATTGTATGTTCAAAACATTACAAAGAGGCAACAGAAAGAAGAAGGGAGACTCCAAGTAATTTGTTAAATGTGCTCATAGCATCATATATTAAAAACACATTTTATACATAACAGTTATATCAGCACTGTAAGCAAAAATGTAAAGGCAACCCAAAGGAACTTGGTGCACGTTGTGCTCGTGACAGTAAGTGACGGCGCAAGTGACAAGTGAAACATACAGTGGTAAGCGCAAAGTGATAAGGTGATCTAAAATATATACAAGTTTAATTTGTTCAACACAATGATTTTCAAGTAATTTGAACAAGGTTTAAGGCAATTCTATGAACCAATAATGAATATGCGCCATTAATTGCACTGACAAAGTCGGTCGACGGCGTTTCGATCCTAGTTAATCTGGATCATCATCAGGACCGGGTAGCCCAAATTATAAGTACTGTATAAAGAAGGAAAGGAAAAGGTCAGGGCTGTGGGGACCAGGGGCACATAGAAAAAGAAAAAGGGAATTGGAAATTAAAAAGTAGGGACAATGCTGCCTACCTGTAAACCACAAGGGTCGGAATTCGATATTATACCGAAACAAGGGAGCAGAGCTAAAAAACATCTGCGAACGATTACAGGACAGCCAACAGTGCTCTGAGGAACGAGGGAAAACACAAGGAAAGGGTAGAGTCAATGACCGTGTACTCACACACACGTAGTGAGGACTGTCGCATCAATGTCATGATGGTTGACTCACCTACTGGTTAATTATCAAGAGTAGCGTAGGCAAGGTGCATGGTCGGAGCCCCGATCCACTGCAACAAAGGTAGTTGGGGATTCCTAAAATATTAGAGGACATTCGGACATGAATATCGGCAGTTACAAAAATTATAAATAAACAGGTAAAGTATCAGGGTTTTTTTTTAAAAAGGAACCACGGCTTACCTAAATGTTTCTGTAGATTTTCTAAATCCGTCAGGTAGCTGAGTATCAACCGGGCCGCCACATATGTGTACGTTGTCCTCCGGTGTCTCGTGGAAAAGAATTAAACGGAATAGTTCAATTTGCCTACCATATCCGGTGGAGTGCGTCAGAAGGTCACATGACTAACTTCGGATTGGTTAGGGAGGGGAGTGGGAAGACCGTAGTTAGGGACGCTAGTCTGTCTGTTGATAAGCGTCTCAAAGAAAGTGAAGAGCTACTATATAGAGGACTCAATTAGGTGCACACGAGGGTGTAATAAAATCATTGATAACAAGAAGGATATGACAAAAAGAGGGTGATAATAACATAAAAGTAACTCTTTCAGAAATATCGAATTTAAAGTCAATATAGTGATAACTTTTAGACAAAAAATTCAATTATAACAATTAACCCTCAGCATTAAAAATTCCAAAGCATGTAAATTTAGTTATGTCGACAATCTACAAATGCATTGTAAGATTAAATAAATAATGAAGAGAACATAAATATAACAAAATTAAATTATATTAAAGAAGGAAAGAAGAGAGAGAAATTTAAAGTACACTGGACTGTACCAGATTTTCAGGCAAGTAAATAACAGTTTACATCCAGCGTAATATAAATCACATATATACAAGTCACAAGCATGAGTATTGATAACATCTGGACATTGAAGATGGATCAGAAGAAATCTAGGTAGAGTGTAACTAGCGTGTTAACATGACAAGCAATACACAGGAGATATTATTGTATAAAGAAGGTTAACAAAGAACAACTAGTGCAAGATGGGTCAAACTTGGATAGTACTATTCCACTCATCTATCGTGTTCAGGCCCTGGTTCACTGAATTACAACGTGTGATCCATTTGCATTCACTCCTGTCTAATAGAGTTTGGAGATTGCCACCCCTAAGGGGGAGCAAAGGTTGATCAATCACCTGCCAGGTAATATCAAGCTCACTATGGTTTTTTTCAAGATAATGTGTCACCAAAGGGGCTGTCAGAACTTTACAATGTATTCTGCTTTTGTGCTGTATGATTCTTTGCTTCACCATCTGGGTAGTCTGGCCAATATATGTGAGATTGCAAGGGCATTGTATTGCATAAATCACATTCTGTGACCGACAGTTGGTAAAGGTCTTCATTGTGTAAGATTTGTTGTTAATCCTAAATTCCTTAGTATTAGAGGTAAGCTCACAAACACTACATGTTTGGCATCTATAATGGCCAATCAATGGAGGTAAACCCCAATTGGCGGTGATGAAATTCTGTTGGCTAGGTTTGATAGGCCAGGTAATGGCATGGACTAGGTGATTGGCCAGGTTATCACCTCGTTGGAACGAAAAGAGTGGTGGTTCCTGAAAGGATTTATGAGTTCTCAATATAGTCCAATTTCGTTTGATGATCTTCTTTATATGGTTACTACAAGGACTGAATTTAGTAACAAATGGAATTCTAGAATTCATCTTTTTAGGTTGTGGTGTAAGGAGGAGATCTCGATGACAATACCAAGCTCTCTTTCGGGCTTGTGAGATCAATCGTGATGGATAACCCCTAGAAATCAATTTTTCGCGAAGGATATCGGATTCCCTGAAGTAATCCTTGCGCCATTTACAATTTCTTCGAATGCGCAAAAATTGCCAATATGGTAAACCGTCCCTCAGGCCACGAGGATGGTAACTGGAATAATGCAATAGAGTGTTTCGTTCTGTAGGTTTACGGTAGAGAATAGTTCCAAGTTTACCTTCCTCTACATGAATAGTAATATCCAAAAATGATAAGTCATTTGATTTGTGGTCTGAAGTAAATTTAAGGTGAGGTTGAAATTGATTTAGCCAAATTACAAAAGCATTCAGGGTGTCAGGAGTGCCTTTCCAAAAAAGGAGAACGTCATCAATGTAACGTCGCCAAAAGGAAATTTGTGTTCTAAATGGGTTAGTCGAGGTAAGTATGTGTGACTTTTCCAAATTATATACAAACAGGACGGCAAAATTTGGAGCAAAGCAAGCTCCCATAGAGACCCCCTTACTTTGTAGATAGAACGAATCTTGATAAAGAAAGTAATTGTTTTCAAGAGCGATACGTAATAGATCCATGATAAAATCAGTGGGGATCAAGGTAGGTCTAGGTCTGTCTTCAAGTAGTTCTTTGATAACTGTAAGGCCCTCATCATGAGGAATGTTTGTATATAAGGACTCTATGTCCAGTCCGACCATAAGTTCAGTATCTATGTCATAGGGTCTATCTTCGATGGTTCTAATGAGGTCCATACTATCACGTATGTAAGTATCGGTCAACGGAACAAATTCTTTAAGAACTGCATCTATATATTTTCCAAGTGGCTCCAAGATGGAGCCACAGCCAGATACAATCGGGCGTCCAGGCGGATTATTGCTGTCCTTGTGGACCTTGGGTAAGACATAGATCACAGGTGTTCGGGGATGTAGATTATTAAGAAAAACAAATTCTTTGTTTGAGATAATGTTCTTAATTTGGGCTTCATTCGTGACACGCTGGATCTTGTTTTTCAGATCAGGTAGGGGATCTCTAGTGAGTTTGCGATAATGTAGAGTGTTGGATAATTGTCTATTGATCTCTAGATCGTATTTGTCGCTGTCCATGACAACGATCCCCCCACCCTTGTCTGCCGGTTTTATGATTAAGTCTGTTCTCTCTTTTAGACTAAGAAGTGCTTGTTTCTCAGCCAATGGTAAATTATAGGGAACATACTCAAATTGCTTTTGGAGATCCATGACCTCACGTAAAACCAGACGTTCAAAGGAGAGTATCTCCGGGGGCATGGCCGCTGAAGGTGGATTAAAGGTAGATGGCGGATGAAAACGTGGTCTATTCAAATAGTTAGACTCTGGTTTATCTGCAAAAAATTGCCGTAATCTGATACGTCGAAAGAACTGTAAGAGCTGTGTTTGGAGTTCGAAAAAATTTCAGTAGGGACGAAGCTAAGGCCTCTGCTGAGGAGTTTAGTCTCATCAATGGAAAGAATATGGTTAGAAAGGTTGAATATAGGTATCAGTTGTAAATTAGGGTTGGTATCAGTGATTGTAGAACCTATGTTGGTAAAGGTGTCACTGTTAGAATGTGTGATTGTAGTTATTGTTGAGGACCCCATCGGTAAAATGTGTTTCTGGTTTGTCTTTCCCCTGAGTATTGAAATTGGTAGTTGTTGCGCCCTTGTATATATTTTAGATCACCTTATCACTTTGCGCTTACCACTGTATGTTTCACTTGTCACTTGCGCCGTCACTTACTGTCACGAGCACAACGTGCACCAAGTTCCTTTGGGTTGCCTTTACATTTTTGCTTACAGTGCTGATATAACTTTTATGTATAAAATGTGTTTTTAATATATGATGCTATGAGCACATTTAACAAATTACTTGGAGTCTCCCTTCTTCTTTCTGTTGCCTCTTTGTAATGTTTTGAACATACAATAATATTAATTTCCATTAAATCCGGTTGAGACTTTGGGGTCGATTCCGATTCGGGCCGGAAAAAGCACCGACCGACTCGGATCCGGAAAAAATACCGACCGACACGTACCAGTGGCGCCCGACACGCCAAGTACGATGCAAGCCGCGATAAATCCGACCGACACGTCAGGAAACCAAGCCGACCGACCGACCCGCTCGGAAAATAGCAATCCGGCCGGAAAAACACGCGAATCCAACCGACCGACACGCACCCGGAACAAATCCGACCGAATCGTACCCGCCAACTCCAACCTGCAAAGTACGATGCAAGGCGCGAAAACACGACCGAGTCGGACGGAGGACAAGCCGTACGACCGACACGCATACAAAACCGAGCCGAAGCAACACAATACACCGCGACCGACGCGTACGCAGCATACAAAACTGCACAAACACAGCGTGAACGAAACGGAAAACACCGTACGAGACCAATGCAGGGTCCGACTCGGTCACAAGAACGTTTCCAACATACACAAACAGCACAAAGGAAAAATCAACCAAAAAAAGGCCAAACAAGCAATTACCAAGCCAATAAATACTGGGGGGTGGGGACAGAGAACAAAGACACACCAACAACTCCACCTATATAAAGGACACAAATCACTACCATGAGCCTTTGCAAATGCCATTCCACTGCCAGCACCCAAGAGAAAGCAACCACACACCCACAGCTCATCCCTCACACAAGCCACACACCAGCAGCACACCAACAAATACCTACCTCACATACACCCAGCACAACACACACCCACACACCCTCACCTGCACACCAACACACACAGCACCCACTATCACCACCCATCACCATGCCCCCCAAGAAGAATCCCAAGTTCCTAGATAGTGAATTGGAAGTCATGGTAGACGAGATCCTCAGGGTGGAGCCACAGCTGTTTGGCACTCTGGTCCAACAGACCCCCATGTCGCAGAAAACCAAGATGTGGGAGAGGATCATCAACAGGGTGAACGCCCAATCACCATGTCGGCGCACAAAGACCGACATCCAGAACAGGTGGTATGACGTGCGCAGGAGGGTCCGGGAGCTGCTCAAGAAAGACTACCACCTGAGCCAATACACCGGCAGTGGCCCTCCTGCCAAGCCAGTATACCTCAGGCCCTGGGAGGAGAAGGTGCGGGCCATCCTTCCGCCAGTGAGCGTATATGGACTAGAGGACATCCCAGAGCCTGGTGAGTACACAACAAATGTACACAATAAACTGCCACAAAACACACACATCACTGTCAAGGGGAGAGTCAAACCATGCACTCATAGCAATTACACAGCAACTAGAACAGAATCATCCCAAAATGTGTATGTCAGTCAGATAAACACAACACATGCCATCAAAAAAGTCACATCCAACTGTGCCAACACATGTACAAACACAACCACAACTACAGCTAGGCAGTGGCACAAATAGAACTAACACACACATCCACACATGTAGCCACCACAACAACACCAACACACAGTGAAGACCACTCAAAGGAAGGAATTCTGTGTATGCTGGCCAAGTCAGTGTAGCCAATAGCATCATGGGAGTCGCACTCACACATATTGCCCCCCCCCACAACTGTCCCATCAACACCACCCTGAACCATGCTCACATCACAGGGAGTGGAGAAGGACTCACAAGATGGCTGACACTGGCTACTGCTGTGGGGAGCACAAGGCCCTGCTGCCAACTGTGCACCAACAAACAGCAGGACACCACTGACTGACATCCTGAGAGACAACTTCCACTCCCTGCAATGCAAGCACGTTCCATGGTGGGATATCCGGCTGGCTGGGTGGGAAGGGGGACTTGCAGCACTGACCATAGTCACCAGCACCTCCCCTCACACCCCCCCCCCAACACAAACTCCACAGTACCCACCTGGTAGAATGCAATGCCCTCCATCCTAACACAAGATCCCACAAAGCACCACCACCCTGGGTTATGTTGTGTGAAGCACAGGGACACTCTTGGGACTCTTAGCCAAACAACTGCCAGGACAACACTCCCAGCCATCCTGTCAGCACAGCCAGCCCACCCCACAGGGAAGCAGAGTCAAAAGGAAGGAAGCATGGGCATGCTGGGAAGGGGGTGGAGGCAATAGCATGATGGGAGTCGTAGTCACAGACATTGCTCAGCCTCACAACTGGCCCATCAACACCACCCTGAACCATGCTCACATCACAGGGAGTGGAGAAGGACTCACAAGATGGCTGACACTGGCTACTGCTGCGGGGAGCACAAGGCCCTGCTGCCAACTGTGCACCAACAAACAGCAGGACACCTCTGACTGACATCCTGAGAGACAACTTACACTCCCTGCAATGCAAGCACGTTCCATGGTGGGATAACTGACTGGGTGGGTGGGTGGGTGGGAAGGAGGTCTGGCTGTCAACCAAACACAATCAATGCAGACCATGTTCACACCCCAGAGAATACATAGAAATGCCCAAATAATGCAGGACAATGTGCCACACCAATATCAACCCCTGACTGTGACGACTTAGGACAATACAATGTACAGGCCCGCACCCCGAGGCACAGTCACAACTGTCAGGTGTGTCAACCACTGATGCCTGCAGAAACATGACATACATTGTTTGTGTCTCCCAAAAACAGGTGATGATAGGGACACAGCAGCAGACGCTGAGGAGTCCCAGTCCCAGGCTCAAGAGGATGCCGAGCTCACTGGCGTCGTACAGCCTCTGTCCTCCTCGGACGATGAAGAACAACCTGGCACATCCGGTGCAAGTCAACATGCTGCACCAGCAGGACCACCAGCTGCAGCACCAGCAGGTCCACCAGCTGCACCCCCTGCACCCACCCCTCCAACGACTGTCACCACGAATACCATCCCTGCCGACATGGACAGAATAAGGAACAACACCAGCGCAGTGACCCTGGACCAACCTGGGGCCATGGACACCACCACCACCACCAACCCCCAAGGTGGACCAGGGTTATCTGTGCGTGCAACTGCACACACTGCACATGTCAGCAGGGGTGGTGGGAGGGGTGGGAGACAGAGGTCGCTGCTTGCAGACGTTGCTGGTGTGCATGAAGACCCACAACTGGTACGCATAGCTGATGCGTACCAGTCCAGCACCGGAGAGCTCAGCCAGGTAGTGGGGCTCCTCAGAGACATCAAACAGCAGCAGGCTGCCCATCATGCCCGCTTGGACTCCCACATGTCCCATGTGGAGTCACACATGTCACGTGTGGACTCCCACATGTCACGTGTGGACTCCCACATGACCCGCGTGGAGTCCAAGTGGGATGTACTACATGAGATGACGGCGGTGCACAGGGACATTTTACAATGCCTCCGCCAGATGAACAGCAACCAGTCCACACCTCCCTGTGTGCCAACAACATCTGGTACCGAACAAACTGCAACTGCCACAGGGAGGGAGGAGGACTCTGGCGGAGAGTCCCCTGCACCGCAGCAGCCTGCACTTGAGGGCCCCCCCCAAGAAGAGGGGTCGTCCGAGGAGGGGAAAGTGAGAGGCTGATGGCCAAGCGCAACTCCCAGGAAGCCTGAACCTGTTCTGGATTTTCGCCTTTGTGCACAGACTGTTCACCCTGTTGATGGCAACACTACTCCCACACATTGCATGGGGAGTACAAGTTGGAACAATGTGTCAGACAACTGTGGCCCCGATACTGGGGATCCTGTCTACCTGGACTTTCTATTCATCTAGGAACTTGGGATTGCAAGATTCATGTACAGCACAATCCATCCTATGCACTATTATCACAGATGTATCACAATAAACACAATAATACACCATACTTGCCTCTGTCGTGATTCCAACGTGGGTACTGTTATGGGGATGATGAACAACAAAATTACACTGTGTATGCGAACTGCAACAGCAAGGACAACACAGGCATGTGAGTACAGGCAACGTGACACATATGAGGGAGACACACCACCAGGGCTACACAACACATACACACCTAGGCCATCTGACTCATTGCCTACACTGATGTTGCCAGGGAAGACGGTGCAATGCACAGACACCACACCCATTCCCAGTTGTAGTCAAGTAGCCCACAGGTGCAGTAAGCAAATGGCAGTCAAATGTGTGACCACAGACAACGCACATCACTAAGTGAAGCACAGGTTTATTACACAGTAGCAACATGCCGTAACCACTACAGATGCAAGGTAACCCCACCTGGTAGCGGGCACACAGTCAACAACTGTAGACAGAAGGAAGTCCATGGGTGTGGCGCACATCACCTGTAGGGACACAACAGCTACCAGCCTGGATGTGCAATCACGTTGTCGGTGGACACAGTTGACCAAACGAATCTGAAAGTACCCTGTGAAGGACAGAAATGACACACAGTCAAAAGCAATGGAGTACAGGACAGAACAGCAAAACTCATGCACAATACATGTTACAAGATACCCACCCAGAACCAAGTTAGCATGTCAACACTGTTGGGGAGTACAGCCCACCTGTCACCACACATCGCAACACACATCCAGTCAAGTAGCCCATGGACACACTCCAACAGCACCAGAGCACCACCCACACATCATGCCAACTCACATCATTCACATGACACCTCAGGATACTCACATTCAGCTAAAGAAGTTGGTGATGAGCTGTGTGCGGACATCACCATCACCATCATCATCATCATCGTCACTGGCATCGTGGTCCAGGCCAGGATCCTCCACAGGTGGCGGATGTTGGTCATCGTCATCCTGGATGAGAGGCAACTCCTTCCGCACTGCCAGGTTGTGGAGCATGCAGCAGACGATGATAATCTTGCACACTTTCGCAGGGGCATATGGGAGGGACCCTCCGGTCTTGTCCAGGCAGCGGAAGCGGCTCTTCAGGAGACCAAAGGTCCGCTCAATCACTCTCCTGGTCCGACCATGTGCCTCATTGTAGCGCATCTGGGCAGGTGTCACAGGGTTCCTGAGGGGTGTCAGCAACCACGGCATGTTGGGGTATCCCGAGTCACCTACGGACAGACAAGTGCACATCAGCTGACTTGGAAAAGTGGGCGGAATACTACAGATCAGATCACACACAATGGCACAAAGTCAGTACACACCGACAAGCCAGGCACGCTGGTTCTGCATCTGTGCCATCAACCTGGGGATGCGACTACTCCTCATCACAAAGGCATCGTGTGCTGAACCAGGGAAACGGGCACACACGTGTGTGATGGTCATGTCTGCAAGACACACCACCAGTGCATTGACCGAGTGGTAGTGCTTGCGGTTCCTGTAGGCCTGCTCCTGGGCCTGTGGTGGTACCAAAGCCACATGTGTCCCATCAATGGAGCCAATGACATGCGGCATCCTCCCCAGGGCATAAAAGTCACTCTTCACGTCAGTGAGTCGTCGCAGTCTAGGGAAATAGATGTACCGGTTCAGGAAGAGCAACATTGCCGCCAAGAAATCGCGGAGCACACGGCTGAACATGGTCTGTGACATCCCACCAGCAGACGCCACAGTATGTTGGAAGGTACCGGTGGCAAAGAAGTGTAGGGCTGCCATCACCTTCACCTTGGGGGTCAGCGCTGTAGGATACGGCCGGCCAGGCTGCAAATGTGGGGACAACTGCACTGCCAAATCCTCAATCAGCTGCCTGGTGAAGCGGTACCGTCGGATGCTGTCCCGTTCCACCATCGTTGCCAGGTCTGGGAATGGCCGATGGACAGCAGGAGCCCTGCAGTGCAGAGGAGAAGTAAGCAAGATCGTCAGTCACCCCACATATGCGGCATTGAACACACTCAAGATCCCAACATACATCATCATGAGGCACAACTACATGAAGTGTGCAGTACCGGAACGACATGTATGGTACATACATGGCCAACATCTGTCAACACGGTCCTACAGGTGGCATCAATTTGTCCCAGGTTGGCCCATTGGATATCATGATGCTGTGTCACAGTCACCCCCCAGTGACATGTGAGGACAGATGTGCCCCAGGCACCACAGCTCAACGACAGGCACATTCCCAGGGACCCTGTAATGCCACATGGACACTGGCATCACCTGGAGTATCATGTGTACACCACAACAAAACAAACATGACCCCCACAGGTAGTGGCCACACTTGCCATGGCAGGAGAGCCATGGACGTCTGTGACACACACGCACAACATCAGAGTCCATGCACACACAACGTGGATGTGGAGACTGTCTCCCATTGTGCACATGAAATCAGAGACATTGTAAACACTACATGCACAAAGACTGTGGAGGGCCATCACTATTGTGCCACTGGGACACCCTGGCTCAAACATACCGTCCCACATGGGACTCACGGGGTATGTGACATGACATACACAAACACCACTGTGAAATGTGACCATGGCACATGCACAGATATGAACAGTTGCACATCACAGTGGTCACGTACACGTAACACCCAGGATCCTGTCCCCATTAACACGTGCACAGCCTGGGGGTGGCTGCCCACAGGTGACACCCACAGGACAACATGTACACCAACATACACACAATAGGAAATGCAGCCTTACATGCCTTATGATAAGGTTTGGACAGGCTGTCGTGATGTAGGTGTGCCCCTCACTCCCTGGGAGCTATCTGTGGCTGGCATATGTCCATCTGAGACAGGCATGCTGACATATGCCAGTCACATGTACAGTGATGCGTTGAACAGCAATGGACCGATCGGTGCCTCCGGCCGGCCCATTGCTTTCAATGTGTGCGGGTACGCGTTGTACCCCTGTGCGCGTTGTACTGCAATGGACCGATCGGTGCCTCCGGCCGGCCCATTGCTTTCAATGTGTGCGGGTACGCGTTGTACCCCTGTGCGCGTTGTACTGCAATGGACCGATCGGTGCCTCCGGCCGGCCCATTGCATTCAATGTGTGCGGGTACGCGTTGTACCCCTGTGCGCGTTGTACTGCAATGGACCGATCGGTGCCTCCGGCCGGCCCATTGCATTCAATGTGTGCGGGTACGCGTTGTACCCCTGTGCGCGTTGTACTGCAATGGACCGATCGGTGCCTCCGGCCGGCCCATTGCATTCAATGTGTGCGGGTACGCGTTGTACCCCTGTGCGCGTTGTACTGCAATGGACCGATCGGTGCCTCCGGCCGGCCCATTGCTTTCAATGTGTGCGGGTACGCGTTGTACCCCTGTGCGCGTTGTACTGCAATGGACCGATCGGTGCCTCCGGCCGGCCCATTGCATTCAATGTGTGCGGGTACGCGTTGTACCCCTGTGCGCGTTGTACTGCAATGGACCGATCGGTGCCTCCGGCCGGCCCATTGCTTTCAATGTGTGCGGGTACGCGTTGTACCCCTGTGCGCGTTGTACTGCAATGGACCGATCGGTGCCTCCGGCCGGCCCATTGCATTCAATGTGTGCGGGTACGCGTTGTACCCCTGTGCGCGTTGTACTGCAATGGACCGATCGGTGCCTCCGGCCGGCCCATTGCATTCAATGTGTGCGGGTACGCGTTGTACCCCTGTGCGCGTTGTACTGCAATGGACCGATCGGTGCCTCCGGCCGGCCCATTGCATTCAATGTGTGCGGGTACGCGTTGTACCCCTGTGCGCGTTGTACCTCAATGGACCGATCGGTGCGCACCCATTGACAATGGGCTTGCCTGGCAACGGACGCGTTTTCGAATATTCGAACGAGTCGGTTGCTGGAAAATCAGTTGGTCACCCACAACAATGTTGCAAAATCATGTATGTCATGAAGTTGAAATTTTGAAGGATGCTGTGGGCGTGTTTTGGTGCTGCTATTCCATGGATTGGCCAGATTCAGAAGATGCAAACGACTTGGACCTATCACTTTGGACACAAGGGACAGTATCTGCCTCTCCAGCACATATATATTGCTGCATGTTCCCCTGAGAGCCCACTTGCCTGCACTACATGCTCCAGGACGACATCTGCCACTGCACTGCTGCTGTCTCTGCCCCTCTGGACCCTGCAATGGCACGTACTGTGGAGAGAGCCCCAGCCTTCAGCCTTGAAGAGAACCAGGCCCTGCTGGACAGCCTACTTCCACAGTACAGCAAGCTGTATGGGACACCAGGGGAGCAGGTGAGTGTTCTGTGCACTGCCTTTCTGAATGTGCATTTTGTCTGACTAGCAAGGCTGAGAGTCAGCACACCACTGGCTAGCAGGCTCACTGAGTAGTTGTCACCCCCCATAGTGTGTAGTGACTTGCACTGGACAGGTATGGTGCAGTGACAGTGCTTCTGAACAGGGTTTTACTCCCCATGCTATGATACCATGTAGTGACTTCTGGAAAACTGTCCATGGGCAGCCGTGCACTGCCTGGGTACACCATGTGCCCCTGTGATTGCGACATGTATATGCAACTGTGTCATGCACGGATATGTTGCATGTGTAATAATGGCCTTATCACTTTGTCATCCTGACAGGCTTCTGCCCATCGGAAGCATGAGATATGGAAGGACATCGTCCGGGCTGTCCGGTCCGTGGGGGTCTACAAGCGCCGGATCCGCAACTGCCAAAAGAGGTGGCAGGACCTTCGGGGCTGGACCCGGAGGATTGCACGGGTCCAGCTGAAGCTGTCGCCTCCTCGCAGGAGGGGCGGAACACGGACCCTGACCCCCACATGCTCAGGATCCTGGCGGTGGTCTTTCCAGACCTGGATGGGCAGCTGAAGGCCAGAGAGCAGCAAGGAGGGGGTGAGTCAAAGACTGCACTGTGTACTCTGTCTAACATGTTATGTGCCCTCCTCGGGCCAGGTTGAACTGCCACAGTACAGCAGTCATGTTGTCCAGGAGCCATGTCCCTCTATTGTGCACTGCCCACTCCTCATCTGATACCCAGGTGTGGCCCTTACATGCAGGGAATTCTGTCACTTAGGACTGTGTCCTTGCAGTTTGCTTGACTCAAGGTGGGAGACAGCATCTGTTTCCCTGACTCTGTGGTGGGCATCATGGGTGGGTCCATTGCTTACACAATGCCTGTATTCTGACATGTATTCAGCGTGTTACTTTGATCTGTGGTCCAATTGCTGAGCTGATCCACCACATGTGGCTGGGGTACCTGGCACACACCCATGCTGCGGGTGGGAACAATGTTTGGGCCCCAGGAGTATGTATATGACGTGTGTCACACATACTTAGCCAGCTGCCTACAGTCCAGGGCTCATCCCTCATTCATGTGGGGCTGGACAGTCATGCCTACTCCAGGCCATACAATACACTCTGTACTCCCACTCCCGTGTATCAGAGGACACATTGTGCACAGTGTTTTGACCCCTCAGGTGTCTGCCTCTGTGTCAGTGTGCTGTGGATTAGTCGCCAGGACTGCTGTGGAGTTTCTTGGTAGGGGCTCAGCATGCCACTGGAGATGTGACCATAGGAGACGATACTTGTGTGACACATAGGTGTCTGATCAGCTGCCCATGCAGACTGGGGCATGTAAATGTGAAGTTCAGGCAGCTGTTCCCCATGCACAGCAGAGTGTGAGGGGCTCAGGTTCAGAGGGTAGTGTCACAGGTCTCCCATATGTCCAATAGGTATGACCTGGACAGATGAGGGTTAAGAGGATGTGTTGTGGGGGGGATGTACATGTGCACTTGTGCAGCTCCAGGACTTGCATTCCCCATGACCTACTATTGTGACACAGTGCAGAGTGTTGTTGTCTGGCTGCAAAGTCATACATCACTGAGACAGTGATGTATGACTTTGCAGTCATGCCTCCGCCATGGCATGTGTCTACTGATTGGTGATCCTGCAGGGGAGTGACATGTGCTACATGCACACCATAGTGGCGCTGGCTATCAGGACATGGGTGCATCATGGTGTCTGTCGCTGGAATGCATCACATGCATTTCCTATTTGACTCTGGGCATCCCTTACATCCGTAAACCTGTACTGACTCAGTGGCAAGAGCTGTGATGTGTCCACACCGTGTCCTCTGCACTGTCCAACTACTGTGTACTTGGTGCATGTGTCAACACTGGGGTGTTGCAATCCAACAGACACCAGACAGATGGGTGCAAGGCCATGTGGGATGTGAGTGCCATGCTTGGCATCAGACTGACAATTGACTTCTCCTGTTCAATTAGGGCACTTTTAGCAATGTACAACTAATGATGCCAGGGCTTGCTCTGTAATGTGCTGTGCTCACAGTGGTGTGTGCGTTTGGTGCAGGTGACTGATGTCTGTCTGTTTCCCCATTGTTTGCAGATACATCCACGGCCACGGAAGGGGACAGCTCCACGGACCAGGAGGAGCCGGAGAGCCAGACTGGGTCAGCAGCCGAGGAGTGGTCGGAGGGACCCAGTGGCACGGAGGGCGAGGGGAGCCACACCGAGGAGTCCTCAGCAGCATCCACCTCAGCTGAGGACCAGAGCAACTCGGAGGATGACTCCCTTGTGGAGGCGGGTGTCAGCAGCCACCACACCCCAGCTAGTGTTGCTGTCCCCGCCACCACCAGCACCACCACCGCCCTCCCATCGGCTCCCATTCCCCAGGTCCGTGGAGGCTCCCATGTCCGGGAGCGTGTCTCCTTTGGGCCAGGCACCGCACCCCTGCCCCTGTGTCCCCTGCTGCCCTGAGTGAGGAGTCTGTGTACCTCCTTCGCCAGCTCCATGTAGGGCAGACAGCCATGCTGAGTGTCCTCCATGCGCACACCGCGCTGTTGACTCAGCTGGTGTCGTTCATGGAGGGCATCTCATCGGGCATGTCTGACCTACAGAGGGGCAATAGGTCCATGGACTCCTCCCTGACGGCAGCAGTGTCCCTCCTCAAACGGTCCCTCACCCCTCCTGCCTCTGCTCCATCCACACTCCCCAGCACCTTACCCATCCCAGGCACACACACACTGGCACAGGCACACACCAGCACACACACATCCAGCACACTGACACACACGCCAATGACAAAACGCACACGCACGCACATTCAGGGGACTGAAGCCAGACTCACAGGGGATGGGGCCCTGGAACACACACACGCATCCACATGCACTGCGCAGTCCTCAGTTCCCTCTCCCTCCAAAGCACCCTCCCTTGCCTCACCTGCAACCCCAAAGTCACAGCAGCTCTTCCTCTGTGACCTCGGCCTCTTCCCCACCGATGAAGCTGCTCCAGCATCCCGGGGGAAGAGGAAGCCCACCCACACGGAGCAGAGTGCCCCTCGCCCCCGGACACCCTCCCCCAGGCGCAGACGGACTGAGGCCCCCACCCGCAAGTCCCCCGGAGTGCTAAGAGCAAGACCCCGCCACCACCCTGCAGCTCAGGCACAAGGTCTCCGTCCTCCATCCCTCAGGCCCCCACTGCACAGGTGCCCCCACCACACCCTGCCCCAGGTTCCCCCACCCACAGATATACCATCCCCAAGATGCTCCGGCCTTCTCCCCCTGCCACTTGCTCTCCCAGCACCACACCCCCCGCTGCGCTTGTCTGTGCCACTGATGTGGTGAGGGTGTCCCCCCCTCTGTCCAACCCACCTTGCCTGTTCCCCATTCTCCTCCCCTGGAGGTAGGCACTGCAGTGGAGTCCACTACCGCCCTGTCTGACTTGGGCACTGCAGTGGCGGACCTGTCCACCCCATCTGCAGGGTCCACTGCAGTTGTGCCGGCACCCACGACATCTGTGTCATGCCCCCCAGTTGTGCCGGCACACACCATGTCAGACACCTCCACTGCAGTTGTCAGTGGCTCTCCTGCACCCACCACCCCTTCCCTGACTCCCCCTGGTGAGCCCTGATCCTGTCCCTGCGGTGCCTGGCCTGCCCCCCGGTTGCCCCTCCTAGTGGATTGTCCCTGGTATTGTGCAGGCATGCGTAGGGTGACATCTGCCAGTGTCACCCTGTTTGAACTTTGACAATGGACTGGCCATTGGCCTTTGCTCTTTTTTCAGGACTTCGTTTGGCCTCAACACATATGCTGAATAAAGCAACTTTCTTTTCTCTAGTGCTCATGCTTCAGATGTACATGTTGTTGGTGCAGCTAACCATGCCCTTGCTGCAGTGATGGTGATATCTGGTCTCATGATTATGAAGTGTTACTGTGCAGGAACCCATGTGGTCCAGGGGGAATGTGTCCTATCATGTGGTGTATCCATGTCATCAATAGCAGCATCTGAGGGTGTCATGTGTTCAGTATTTGGCAATGGGTTTCCTACTTACATTGGCAATTTCATATCTGTGGCTTCCACCCCTGCACATCTGTTGTGCCTGCCATCGTTGCATTTGTCTACTTCCCTGACCGTGTTGCCATCTCCAGTGGACATGCAGGTTTGGGCATCAATGGGGAGGGACTCATCCGTGTAGTCAGTGCAACATTGCTATACAAGTGTGTTGGATCTGTGCTGATGATTCCGTTGGCACATCCATGACCAGGCTGATGTGATGGGAGCCCTCATTTGGTGCTAATTGTTGATTGTGTGACCAAGTGCTCAGCTGACATGATGGGGCCCTACTGAGGCAACATATGGCACAGCTTTCCTCACACAGGAGTGGAGTCCCCTCATGGCAGTGTGTACACGTGTGACATTGCCTGCACCCAAGGTGTGTGTTGTATGTGCATGTCTGTGTGTTCACTTCCATTCATCTGCGCATGCTGTGATCCCTAGTGTTGTACCTGTTTGTGATGCTTGCTGACTTGAGCTATGTTCCCCCAAAGTCTTCTCCCTGTGTTCTCTGTGATGTGGGTGCATGGCACATTACTGGTCATCAGGGTGTCACCCATAGGTGTGTTTGCTGTCAGGGCTGAGTTTGTGTGCAGACGCAGATGGGTCACAGTCAGGTTTCCCCTTGGCACTTGTTGTTTGCCCCTGTCATGTGATTTCCAGTTTGTGTTATCTTTCAGTGATTGTGACATGTTGTGTGTGTGACTGCTGCCACTCCTCAGGGTCAGAGCTGCAATGTTGGAAGTTGTCTATGTGTGTTCTTTGTGGGTGACCTTGGCTTCTTCATTGGTGTGTGACTGTGGCTGGGATCCCATTGGTCGGTGTGGTATTGCCGTCATGTCCATGTACAGCGTAGTGTGCAGTGTGTCAGACATTCAGGAGTCTTGTTGAGTGTCCATGTGTGATGTGTTTCTACACCTTGGTTCCCACCCACCACCCTGGAATAGTCATGGGTGCATGTGCAATGTCACCAGTGCATGTGTACTTCACTGCTGCACATTGTTGGAGGTCGAGGGGTGTGGTGTTGAGTGTGTGCAGATGAGAGTTGTTGCCCGGCTAGGCCCCTGCCTCCATGTTGGCCTTGGCTTACTGGCCATGCTGATTGATTTGTGCTTGTGTAGGTGTGATGGTAGTTTGTTGCTCAGGACACCTGACTGTGGTTCATAGTGTGAACGACATTTAGCTTTGTCATCACAGTGGTATTTTTATTCAGCCCAGGGTCACCACATTGTGGGGGCCCTGGGGGTGGTGCTGTGGTGTGTCTGTGACTTGCTGTGTCAGTTGTTGTTCCTACGTGCCTGTGTGACATGTGTGTTTTGTGCTCCCTCTCACCTGACAATGCCTGCTTGCCCACATAGGGGATTTGGATCCATGAGTTACCTTAGTGTGGCAGTGTATGCACATCTGTATGATTGGTATTCAGCTCTCCTCATGTGTTGTGTGGTTGCCTGGGGACACTGGCACCCCCACCCCTCACCTGCTGTGTATGATGACAGTGTTGGTCTGCCTGTTTGTGTTTGTGCATCTGCACCACTGCATTGGCATATCTTGGGTGTGCCATTGGCTGTATGTTGTTTGGTGTGTTTCCCCTGCTGTCCCTGGGACTCCTAGGTCATCGGTCAGCACAGTGATCATGGTTTGTGTGTCCCATTGCTGCCATGGTATGGTATCTGTTCACCTCACATCTGCTGTCTCCACAGGGTATCTGCATTTGTGTGCCCATTGGTGCAAATATGTGGTTCTGCATTCTGATGGTCACTTCTGTCATTGTGTCATTGATGACTGTTGACGGTCTCAGCCCCCATGGGTGTTGTTTGTCTGCACATGGCCAAAGGAATGTTTCATTTGCACTGCAGTATTTGGCTCCCCCAATTTATGTTGCAATGGGACACATACACTACTTTGCCACAGATGAGTTTTTGGTTCTGTGAGCAGGAATGATCCATGCAGTTTGGCAGTTGCAGCTCTTTCTTTGTCAACAATTACCTTTTGGTCACTGTGATGATGAGGGTGTAGACCCCATTGCCACAATGGTCAAAATGTGCTTCAGCTATGGACCCCACACTTGCCTTTTGGTCACTGTGATGATGGGGGTTTAGACCCCATTGCCACAATGGTCAAAATGTGCTTCAGCTATGGACCCCACACTTGCCTTTTGGTCACTGTGATGATGGGGGTTTAGACCCCATTGCCACAATGGTCAAAATGTGCTTCAGCTATGGACCCCACACTTGCCTTTTGGTCACTGTGATGATGGGGGTTTAGACCCCATTGCCACAATGGTCAAAATGTGCTTCAGCTATGGACCCCACACTTACCTTTTGGTCACTGTGATGATGGGGGTTTAGGCCCCATTGCCACAATGGTCATGGGCTGCTTGCATTGTGGGTGCCACACACATATATGTGTGGCACATGTGCTAGGGGGTCACATTGTATGTTGAAAGTCATGTTCGGTGTTGTAGGCATTTGACACAGCCTACACACGCTTGTCATGGTGGTGGGGGGATGTCTTAATCTTGCATTCCCTAGGTTGTGGTGTGCTTGTTGTGTCATGCATTGTCCATCCTATGAGTGGGGGTGGTAGTAGTGGTAGGCATCCAGCCCCCCTGGCTAAGGGTGGTAGTAGTGGTAGGCATCCAGCCCCCCTGGCTAAGGGTGGTAGTAGTGGTGGGCATCCTGCCCCCTGGCTAAGGGTGGTAGTAGTGGTAGGCATCCTGCCCCCTGGCTAAGGGTGGTAGTAGTGGTAGGCATCCTGCCACCCTGGCTAAGGGTGGTAGTAGTGGTGGGCATCCTGCCCCCCTGGCTAAGGGTGGTAGTAGTGGTAGGCATCCAGCCCCCCTGGCTAAGGGTGGTAGTAGTGGTAGGCATCCTGCCCCCTGGCTAAGGGTGGTAGTAGTGGTAGGCATCCTGCCCCCTGGCTAAGGGTGGTAGTAGTGGTAGGCATCCTGCCCCCTGGCTAAGGGTGGTAGTAGTGGTAGGCATCCTGCCCCCTGGCTAAGGGTGGTAGTAGTGGTAGGCATCCTGCCCCCCTGGGTGAGGGTGGTAGTAGTGGTAGGCATCCAGCCCCCCTGGGTGAGGGTGGTAGTAGTGGTGGGCATCCTGCCCCCTGGCTAAGGGTGGTAGTAGTGGTAGGCATCCAGCCCCCCTGGCTAAGGGTGGTAGTAGTGGTAGGCATCCAGCCGCCCCTGGGTTGGGGTGGTAGTAGTGGTAGGCATCCTGCCCCCTGGCTAAGGGTGGTAGTAGTGGTAGGCATCCTGCCACCCTGGCTAAGGGTGGTAGTAGTGGTAGGCATCCTGCCCCCGTGGGTGAGGGTGGTAGTAGTGGTGGGCATCCTGCCCCCTGGCTAAGGGTGGTAGTAGTGGTAGGCATCCAGCCCCCCTGGGTTGGGGTGGTAGTAGTGGTAGGCATCCTGCCCCCTGGCTAAGGGTGGTAGTAGTGGTAGGCATCCTGCCCCCCTGGCTAAGGGTGGTAGTAGTGGTAGGCATCCTGCCACCCTGGCTAAGGGTGGTAGTAGTGGTGGGCATCCTGCCCCCCTGGGTGAGGGTGGTAGTAGTGGTAGGCATCCTGCCCCCCTGGGTGAGGGTGGTAGTAGTGGTAGGCATCCTGCCACCCCTGGGTGAGGGTGGTAGTAGTGGTAGGCATCCTGCCACCCTGGCTAAGGGTGGTAGTAGTGGTAGGCATCCAGCCCCCCTGGGTGAGGGTGGTAGTAGTGGTGGGCATCCTGCCCCCTGGCTAAGGGTGGTAGTAGTGGTAGGCATCCAGCCCCCCTGGCTAAGGGTGGTAGTAGTGGTAGGCATCCTGCCACCCTGGCTAAGGGTGGTAGTAGTGGTAGGCATCCTGCCACCCCTGGGTGAGGGTGGTAGTAGTGGTAGGCATCCAGCCCCCCTGGGTGAGGGTGGTAGTAGTGGTGGGCATCCTGCCCCCTGGCTAAGGGTGGTAGTAGTGGTAGGCATCCAGCCCCCCTGGCTAAGGGTGGTAGTAGTGGTGGGCATCCTGCCCCCTGGCTAAGGGTGGTAGTAGTGGTAGGCATCCTGCCCCCTGGCTAAGGGTGGTAGTAGTGGTAGGCATCCTGCCACCCTGGCTAAGGGTGGTAGTAGTGGTAGGCATCCTGCCCCCCTGGGTGAGGGTGGTAGTAGTGGTAGGCATCCTGCCCCCCTGGTTGAGGGTGGTTGGCATCCAGCCCCCCTGGGTTGGGGTGGTGGCGCGCATTCAGGCCCCTGTGTGCATATGTGGCATTGGTGATGGGCATCCCGCCCCTATGGTGCTGCTGTTGCAAGTATATTCAGATTCCCAGTGTATGTGTGTGATGTGTCGTGTACGTGTTGTATGTGTTTTGTGGTTGGTGTCTGACTTACCTTCTGCGCCGTACGCGTCCGTGCCTGTTCCGGTAGTAGATGTAGAATATTGGTATGATCGGGACGAAGGGATTCATGGTTGGTTCGTGTCGTTCGTCCTTCTCGTTGCTTCGCGTCGTCCTCGTCGCTTGGCTTCGTCCTCGTCGCTTCGCTTCGTCCTCGTCGCTTCGCGTCGTCCTCGTCTGTGCTGTGTTCGTCTCGTAGCCGTGGATCGTGTTGTGGCGCGATTCGGAGCTTATGTGCGCCTCTCCCGGATGCTTTGACGTGCCGTGCGTAGCGACGGGTTCGGCGCGTACGGAAAGCGCATCGTACTTGTCCGGCCGGACGGGGCTGCATTTTCCCTTCCGTGCGACTCGATTCGGCGTTTCCGGATTCGCCTCGGTCGGAGAACAGGACCTGGTTTGGGTGAGTACGGCTCGGCCGGAATTTTTGCTGTTGTGCGCATCGTACTTGCTCGTTCGGTGTGCTGTACGGATCGGTCGGGAAACTGGCTTTCGCATGGCTTTTTTCCCGACCGAATGGTATTGGGTGCGCCTCCGACCGAGATCGGAATCGGCCCCTTTGTTGTTAGTTCTACTACTACCCCTTAAGGCAGAAGGATAGTCCGTCGGTGTAACAGCTCAAATCCTACCAAGCAAAGGGCAAAGTTAATAAGTAAAGTCATTAAGGGCGAGTCCATTAGCATAGAGATAAAACAAAAAGTGAAAATTGGTTCAGCAAGGAAAGTCTCGATCCATCAACTACCGATTGTAGTATCTACAAATAGTACAAAACCCAAGAGGATGGTTTGTGAAACTAAAAAATCAATCAGCATTGCATGCTGCTCACGATGGGCAAGAAAAGGGAAAGGAAAAATGTGGCGTTGCCCTTCCTTTGGACTTTCTTCTTTTATAAATTCTTTACCTAAAGTCCAGTGGTGTGGCATCACACCACCATCTAAAGATCATCATGTGTTCACCATGTGCATTAAGTCGCCTAACTATTGTAGCATCAGAATAATTTCCCATGCTAGTCATGAGAAACGACAGCTTCATGAATCCTCATAAGGTATCAATTGGGGAAAAGAAACATAGTCGCGACTTATAAGACAGTAGAAGTTTCATTCCCTTCCCTTCCCATGGGAAAGTTTTACTGAACACACAGTAAGTGTTCAACAATGTCCATGTGTGGCATAAAAGGTGCAACAATTTACTAAAACAGAATGAACTATTGTATTAGAGCAGGGGAAAAGGTCAGCACTAGAGAAAGCAATTTCAATAAGGTCTTTAAGTTGACTTCACACATTTTCATAGAATAAGCTTTAAACCATCACTAAATGAAATAAAATCATAGAAAATCATGAAGAAAATATAAAATGTTCACAAATCATTATTACATGGAACTAGTTAACGTTAGGAATACCCTATTACTGAAAGTTTCACTATTTTATATAAATGCACGTTTTCTAACTGAATCCTACAAAACTCGTTTCAACATATTCATAAACTATAACATCTCTAATATCAATCTACAAAATTTCAAGCTTATATCCTATTGTTATAAGACGTAGCACCTATTTTTCAAGCTGGTATATTCACTATAAAAAGCATTCAATAACACTAGGCCACTTCACTTATAACATCAAATCTTGCCCGTTTTGGGCCTCATTTACAAGAAACTGACGCATCGCTGCATTAAAGCAGCGATGCTTCGGTTTTCCTGCACCTGCGGGAGAAACCCTTGCGCCACCATGGATGCGCCGTATTTACAATGTGGCGCACCATGGTGCAGGGTTTTTAGGATTGTAACATTTGGGGGTTTTTTTGATAAAGGAGAAAAGGAAAAGAGAAAAAAATCCAACAGCCGTCGCCTACATCCAATGGCCGGCGAGGAATAAAACACATAGGGAAATAGCAGAAGAGAGAGAAGTAAGAGAAATCAATAATGAGAAAAACAGACAGAATATGCACTGGACATAATGCTTAAATTCTTGTTTATGTCCATTTATGGTAACAACCTAATCATCAGTGGAAGCTGTAGACGTGAGACGGAGGACTCGTAAATAGACTGGGCAGGTGAGTTTGCGATAGATGTCAGAGAGGTGCTTGATACATGCTCCCCAGGTTTTCTCAATTTTGGGTAAAGTGTGAGTTATTACTGCTGTTAGCATTTCCATGCCTAGAAAGTCCCAAAGTTTGTGCAGCCAGTCTGTATGTGTTGGTACCGTATCAGTACCCCATCTGAACAGTAGAGCTTGCTTCGCTGCACAAAGTGCCAGAGTGATGGCTTTCCCCCTATTGGAATGGGTGCTGGGTTTTAGGCACATTGCTGGAGTTGTCGTGAAAACCGACTAAACTCAAGCAATACGTCAAAATTCAGAGGTGATGCGTCAGTTTTAACTGATGCATCGCCTACTGAATGGGGACCAATGTGTTTGAGCGAAACAAGGTGACAAGGTCACCTTGCGCTCAAACATATTTGTCCTGGATGTGACGCATACAAGTGGGCATAGTGCTCATTTGTATGTGTGACATCAGAATGTAATGTCACAAATTGTGACATTACGTGCATATACTTACTTTAGGTGGCCCACTTACCTCGTGACTTGATTGCATATTGCAATCAAGTCACTACACCTGGTGTGGTCCCTTGGGCACAGCCAATGCATCATCCCTACACCTGGGTTTGGCAGGCGTAGGGATTGTGATGCATTGGCAGCACAGCAGTAGGCTGCGACAAAAACAAAAGTGGTAAATACCACTGCGCCAGTTCCAAGATAAGCATTTCCAACGGAATGCCTACCTTGCATAAATTAAAATCTGAGGCGGCGCAAGCGATTTTCATGCAGGTGAAAACCAACGCAGACTGTAAAAAAGTGACGCATCTGCATCCATGTAAATATGGAGCAGATGCAGCACCGCCGTTGTGTCAAAAAAAGTGATGCAGTGGCGGCTTAAGGGGCTTGTAAATATGCCCCTATATATGTATTAGTGTTAATTTGCATATGTCTCTCTATATTATGTTTAAAAGCATGTTTTACGGTGCTTCTACTATACTTGTCTCTTTCATGTGTGTTACAGTGTCTAACGTGCATCATGTAATTTCACATTTGTGTTTTTATATCTGCATCATGTCGTGTATTATGAATTTTTAAAATCGTGCTACATCACATGCTAGCACAGTAGGAATCAGGTATTCAAGCAAACAGATAAGCACTGACTCCACTGTGGCACAAAGAGCGCCCACCCATGGTCAGTGGCGGTTGGTGACAAATCACATTGGAGAGGCGCAAAACACCTAAAAATGACACATAATATACACAATAATATAAATATACACATAAAAAATGTCCTTACCTTACACTGCCGCTTGATGATCTGCAGCGCGTTCTCATTGTTCTGCAGCACGTCCTCGGAGGGCGAAGTCCACAACCAACTCTCCCATCCAATGAAGACGCTGTTCTCATGCTAATAAGCAGCATGAGTGAAGCGTCTTGATTGCCTGGAGTGGGCATGCTCTACGCTCCTGAAGGCACTGTAGGCCTGCACCTGCTTCCAACCCAGCTTCCAAGACAGCCGGGTTGGAGAGGCTTGAATTTCGCATGTCGGTTTGGCCGTAGCAAGGTAGCAGGGCAAAACAACATGCGTAATGCAAACTTAAGTGGCCACTCCTCACTGCTGCCAATCATTGGCAGCAGTGACGCACTGACCCCGCCCTGTACTCGCACTCCGTTTGCAGGCAGAGAGTGAAAAACTAAAATGGTAATAAAATCATTTTATTGCCATTTTATTTTTAACGCTTTCTGCACAGCAGTGTGGGGGGGGGGGCAACGCTCCTCCGCTCCCACAGAGGAACCGCAGCTGCTCATGGTGCTGTATGGATCTTCATCATGCAAATGTGAAGGGTTGTCACACTGATAAGGAAACACACTAAGTTGTGCACTCAGTAAGAGAAGAGCCATCACATACCAAGCAGTAGGCTAGTGCTCTCAAACTATGACACCCCTATGCACACATGCCCAGCAGTCACAAGTACTACTCTGCCTCCCACCTGTGCCCCCCCACCCCACTTTAGAGGCACAATCCTACCTACAGAAGAATGTATCCAGAGAAGAAACAGCAACATTTATGCTGCCCACTACTTCTCACTACTTGAACTGTTTCAGTAGTTTTCAGTCGTAAGTGATATTAATCATCCATTTTTGCTAGCTAGGACCTCATTAGGGGGTTCCGGTAATATAGATGCGGATGGAATCGTGATTACAACATCCGCAGTAGCTCCATGTAGTGGAAGTATGTAACCCGGAAAATCCTCCTGCTAAAAGTAGGTGGAGCCCCTGGGTGAAAATCCATGGGGAAAGGGGGAATCTCAAAGCAATCTGGGACAAAATTACAGATTCCCCTTGTAAATCCTCATTTCTGAGTGGACCCTCAGGATCACACACCCAATACGCTGTAACTCTACCCTCTGACACTTATGAAAATCCCCCGTATCTATACGACACACTTGGAATAAAAACCCAAATATCCTATTTTGTTTATTCACATTTATTCCAAGTCATATTTCCAATTTGTAAGTTTCAGCTCATCAAATGCTTTTTTTCATTTATTGGACGGGACCAAGATTGCATCCCTGCTAAACTCCTTTAATTACGTGTTTTGTATGTGCTACACCCTTCCGTTCTGAAGGGAGAATTTGTGTTCCTCGTGCTTAAGCAAGAGTCACTGCCATACACCACTGATATTTATGTTTGCATGAGCATCCATGTCTAATTTTGGAGGGGGTTCTGGGTCAAGGGCCTTCCATGACACTATTAGACAAGAACTCTGTCATAAAACTTCAAATAAATCCACAACTCTTCAGTGTAATGCACACAGAAAATATCCCAATATACCATAAGTAATATAGTGTATTTTAATTTTATATGTCTGACTTTCACAAAATAATAAATGCTCTTTGTTCCTTAAAGGAGCACATGGTTTGTATCTCAATGGAGACGACACTACTTCTGTTGAAGACATTCGTAAGTGGACTGCCGATGATGTACACAACTTCATTTTCAACCTTCCAGGGTGTTCAGAATATGCACAGGTAATTTTTGAAAATAATTTTAGTAAGAAAACGTCCTAAGTAGTATTGATATTCCCTCTTAAGCTCTGAGATGTGCAATATTTTAATAGGTTTAATATGCTTTCCACGTTTCCTACTTTTGAAGTATGTTGGTGGTTTTTATTTTTATAGTATGACCCATCTGAGTAATCCGTAGTTTCCTAATAAAGGAGTAAGAACCTGATTTAGAGAAGGTTGGTTATGGAAAATCTGCAGCTTAACAACAGATTTGCTAATAGCCCCTGCAGGGACATACCCACCTGTACTTAGAGTGATGCAGTTGGTGGATATACCCCCTGTGGAATGTCCTCCATATCTGCCATCAACCCTGCCAATGTTTGGAGGTATTTCCGCCAGTAATGGTTGTGGTTCAAGCGGCATATCTAAAGTGGCAGACACGCCACCATTTTTGTTAGTCTTCAGTCTGTGAAAGCAAGCCACACATAAGGTGGTGGTCATTCATTGAAGGATCTGTAGAGTGCTCAGATGTAGGAAACTCACCACCTTGATTGCTGAGGAGAATAGATATATGAGCATTGACAACGCACCCCATCTTTGAGGATAAAATTGTAGTGTCCACATTTGCTGGTACACTTTCCACCAGCAATGATGGGCATGGGTGGATTTTATGGCACGACACGGAGGCCAAGATTATGCAAAGCTCTCCTTTATTGCCACAGCTCAGCAGTAACAATGAAGAGAATATAGAACTTCAAGGAACATTCCATTACAGTATAAAGTCCTTGAACATGCAGCCATCTTCCTTCTTTGTTGCTGCTGCTCAACAAGATAAGTACCCTCATTTTACTCGTGCTTATACAATTTATATGTTTACCAATCTGTATTCATTTATCACATAACTGGGTCCTATTGACCCTACTATGCGATAACTCTTGTCTAAAACGTCTCATTTGAAGACCTTCTTAAATTAGACATTACTTGTGTATTCTCTCACTATTTTCCTTCTTCTAATTCCCCACTGAATCTCTTAGACCCTTCTTGGGCCTCTGTTTGCTTTTGCGCCGATGTATTTTAGTGAGCCTTACCGCTCACTTTTCACCTATGCGTCCTTTGAAAAATTAGACGCGAGCACTTGGCGTTGACTAGCAGCGCTTTAAACGCGAGCCAGCCCTTCCATCTGAGCCGCATCCCTGCCTCAATTACCCCGAGCCCTGCCGCATACCGTGCTGACTTTCCGGCCGCCCATAACTTACTTCTGTCTTCCCCGTGTCCTCCCGAGTACTCCCCCGGCTCCTCCAAACACGCTGGCAGTCTTCCTTCCCCACCGTGATGCGCGTTTCAATCGCGCATCGCGGGGAGGGGAAAATTCGAGGAATGGCCATAAGGAACAACCACGCACGTAAGAAACGTGCGTGGTTGTCATGGTTACAGCAAGCAACACTTGGCAGTTGCTGCTGTTACACGCGATCGACTTCAAGTTTTCACACGCATTTTTTCATCGGCTTTCCCTCCTAGGCTAAAATTAGAAAATTAACCCTTTCCACCTCTCCCAATTATATCTCGGCCTTAAAAAAAAGAAAAAGGGGACTGATAACCTACTTAATACCATATTAACCCCTTATTCTGTATTAAAAAAAAAGAAGAGACAAAGAGAAATTACTTATCTGACTTAGTATATCAATTATATATTTCCCCCACAATGTCTCTCAATCCAGATTCTAACCTTGAAGGTAAGCTTGAATCTATGGTCTCTAAGGCCATGGATAAAGCCATGGATTCTTTTAATGAGACAATTAATAAAAAAAATTGAAATGCTGTCAAGGGCATGGCCCTCCACCAGTACTGCACATCTTCTGGGCGCAAAAGAAGGGGCAGTTAAGGCCCCAAAGAAGAGAGCTGCACCACAATGCACTGAAAAAGGTGCTAAAAAAACCAAGAAAACAGTAAAGGCAGCTCACTCACGCTTCTCAGGCGGTGACCAGAACGGTGCCTCGGGCATCACACTAGGGCATAAAACAGCCCCTGAACTCCCTATACATATTGATAGTGATGATGTGGCTGAAATAGATCTTTCGTGCTCATCAGGCTTTGATACAGATTCAGAGGACATGGGAGATGAACCTGTGGAAAACATTGAAGAGGTAGACAAGGCCTCAGACCCAAAAATGGGTATTACTGATCCCTTCGGGGACTATATGTTCGACCCTCTTTTGATCAAACATCCCCTTTCCCCTGGATGGCTACCCTCCCAACACGTAGCGAACTACATTAGCTTTTGGCTGAGAAGAGAGATTCCCAAGCATGTGAGATCCAGACTGAGGTCTGAATGCCCCACCCATCCCTCCCAGATAAAATTGCAATGACCCCTGAACTTGACCCTAAGGTCGTTGCCTTCATCGCAAAGGGTGCAAAGGACCCTAGAAAGGGGATAGATAAGAGTCTTAAGTCTTGCCAGGACCGACTCCTCGACACTATTGGACCTCTAACTAAAATATTTGACTTAGCCGAGAGGGCATACATCGATGGAACCCCCATCGACCCTAAGGAACTGCGCGAATGGGTCCAACGTGCTATCTGCCTCCTTGGCAACGCCAACACTGCCATTTCGAATGAACGCAGAAAGGGCGTTCTCCTTAAGATTGATCCTAAACTTATCGAACTGGCAAACAAAGAGGGAGGAGCCTCCTCACAAGGACTCCTCTTTGGAGAAGATTTTATTCGTGATATGGCCAAATATGTTGGCGCATTCAGCTCGATTCAGAAGTCACAACGTGACATTAAAAAAGTCTTCCAGGACAGAATTTTTGGAAGGGCCGGGAGAATGCAGGGTCGGTTCCCCGGCCGAGGACAAGCTACCTCAAGACCCCTTCTGGGACGAGGATCAAGATATCAACAGTCGTCCTTTTACCAGAACCAGCCGTTCTTCCCTCAAAGGCAAAGAAACAGGGGTAGACCATTTCGAGGTGAAAGAAGAGCCAGCAGAGGATTCTCAACAGGTAAGAATATCGAAAGACCATTCAGATACCCCCATAAAGGTGGGAGGGAGACTAGCCCTTTTCTCTGGGAACTGGCCCTTGGTAACTCAAGACCCGTGGGTTCTCGAAACCGTGAAGGGTTACAAAATAGAATTTACAGACAGTCCCTTCCTATCAAAGGCACCTCGCGAAATAATCTTCTCTCAAGAACAGAGAAAACTAGTATCTCAGGAGGTTAAGGATCTACTGGCAAAAGGGGCTATAATAGAGAGTTCAGAAACAGGTTTCATCAGCAATATATTCTTAGTAGAGAAGAAAGACAAGGGACAGAGGCCTGTCATAAACTTAAAAAGTCTAAATGGATGGGTATCCTACCACCACTTCAAAATGGAGGGAATACACCTCCTAAGAGATGTCCTGAGAAAAGGGGACGGGCTAACACGTCTAGACTTAAAGGACGCCTATTTGACCATTCCAATTTGGGCCCCACAGAGGAAGTTCCTCCAATTCACTTGGGAGGGAAAACTCTGGGAATTTTGCACTCTCCCGTTCGGACTATCCTCAGCCCCCTGGTGCTTCACCAAGGTTCTACGTCCAGTAGTAGCGTGGCTATGGGAGAGGGGTGTAAGACTAATAATTTATCTAGACGATATTCTTATCATGGATCAGTCCAAGGCGACAGTCTCTCACCATACAAATCTTACTATCCGCCTTCTGGAACATCTAGGCTTCGTCATAAATGCCAAGAAATCTTGCACTACCCCAAGCCAGGAAACTCAATTCCTGGGCTTCATGGTAAATACAGTGTCCGCAGAACTGAAATTACCAAGGGAAAAGATCAAGAAACTCCGAAAGGAACTCAAAAAGATACTTTCTTTGGAAGTCTTTCCCTTGAGACTCTTAGCCAGAATCCTGGGTCTCCTCTCCTCAACCATTCAGGCGATCTTTCCGGGCCCTTTACACTACAGGGCCCTCCAGAGACTCAAAGCGAAAGCTCTGAAATCGTCTCTCTCTTACACTCAGATGACCTTCTTGGACGAAGACTCGAGGAAAGAACTATCTTGGTTGCTGAAAAATGCAGAAGCTTGGAATGGCAAAGCCATCTTTGGGGAATCCCCAGATTTGATAATAGAATCAGATGCGAGTCTAGAGGGTTGGGGTGCCACATGTGGCAACTTTTCGACAGGAGGTCTTTGGGCACCCGAAGAGAAGGAACTACATATCAACTGCCTGGAACTCCTAGCAGGCTCCTTTGCGGTTCAGAGTTTCACCCAGAACTCAATAAAGTGCTCGATAATGTTACGCATGGACAATGTCTCTGCAGTGAGATACGTCAACAAGATGGGGGGACCACATTCAAAGGGTCTTACCAAAGTAGCGAAAGCCTTCTGGGGCTATTGTCTGAACAGGGGACTGTCCGTCACAGCGGAACATATCCCTGGTTTGAACAATGGAGTAGCGGACTGGTTCTCCAGGAATTTCAGGGATTCCAGCAACTGGAAATTAAACAGAGAGATATTCATGACAATCCAAGACAAATGGGGTCCCTTCGGGACAGATCTTTTCGCAGACCGAATGAATACTCAATTGATGAATTTCTTCAGCTGGAAGCCGGACCCTCGAGCAATAGGGGTGGATGCCTTCCTCCAGGACTGGCAAGGCTTAAAGCCATATGCCTTCCCGCC
The DNA here is from genome assembly GCA_963921515.1 of Calotriton arnoldi. NCBI lineage: Eukaryota > Metazoa > Chordata > Amphibia > Caudata > Salamandridae > Calotriton > Calotriton arnoldi. The sequence continues at coordinate 1,776,071 of CAWUFW010000476.1, read as the reverse complement.
GTTTGTCATGCTTCCTCGTCTTCTTTTACACGCTCGCCGATACCTTCAGAACATGGTGGTGATAACCCCCCTTTGGAGGTCTCAGGCATGGTTCCCTGTCATCTTGGAGATGGCTGTGGACTTCCCTATTCTAATACCTCCTTTCGGGGAACTACTCCTAGGTCCTCACGGCAAATCTCATCCTCTCATAGACCAAGGTCTATTGATTCTGATGGCCTGGAAGATTTCAGGTGACAATGGCAAATCCCTGGCCTTTCGTCACATGCTTTCCAACTCATATCTGAGTCTTGGGCATCCGGAACAAGGAAGGCATATCGACTGGCTTGGAATAAATGGGTTCGCTGGTGTCTTCAACGACACTATGATCCCGTTTCAACTGATTTAGTACACGTTGTTAACTATCTATCGGAACTCTTCGCTTCTGGCCTAAGTTATAGAACTGTTAATGTCTATAGATCAGCAATAGCTGCAGGTCATTCCTTAGTTGATGGTGTCTCAGTTGGACAAAGCCTTTTAACAAAAAAGATTATGAGAAGCATGCAAATTCTTAATCCTCCAACTGCGAAATACTCAGCCTTATGGGACGTTAAATTGGTATTACAACTTATTTCTTCTTGGGGAGATAACGCTAACCTCTCTCTCAAACGCATTTCTTATAAGCTTACTGTGTTACTTTGCTTGGTTTCTTTCAGGCGAACCTCGGATGTTAAGGCTTTAGATGTTTCTAACAGGTCTTACCAACCTGAGGGAGTTTATTTTTACCTTAAGAAAAGAACCAAAACGATGTCTTCCTCTATTTTCTACCCTTTCTTTCCTCTTAAAGAAAGTCTATGTGTTGTTAATTGTCTCAAAGAGTATGAAAAAAGGACGGTAAGTCTTAGAGGAGTTGGAACTCAACTGTTGATTTCTCACAGATCTCCTCATAATGCAGTTTCTTCTCCCACGCTTGCTAGATGGGTTAAAGAAGTGATGAGTGAGAGTGGTGTTGATGTTTCTATTTTTGGTGCGCACTCCGTTAGAGGCGCTTCTGCTTCTAAAGCTTTTATGCTAGGTGGAGGACTCCAGGATATCCTTAGAGCAGCTGACTGGTCAAATGAAAGCATGTTTAAGAATTGTTATTTCAGACCAATCAATAATGTGATTGATAATGTACTTGCTTCACTTTGAACTTGCATAATGTTGGCCTCCGTGTCGTGCCATAAAATTTAGATTTTTCACAGCCTGGTGGGCAGAAAATCTGGATTTTATTAAGGACACGGAGGCCAAGATTATCCCTCCACTTTGTAACCCTCCCTAGGGATTTTATATTTTGACATGGTGTGTCTTTTTTCTTACAGAATAAGAAGTCTACGGATTGTTAAAGAATGGAGTTATTCGTTCCACATCAACTTGAAGTCATGTTTGTTTCTGAGTTTATTTCTTGTTCGCAGCTCCTGACAAAGAAGGAAGATGGCGGCATGTTCACGGACTTTATACTGTAATGGAATGTTCCTTGAAGTTCTATATTATCTTCATTGTTACTGCTGAGCTGTGGCAATAAAGGAGAGCTTTGCATAATCTTGGCCTCCGTGTCCTTAATAAAATCCAGATTTTCTGCCCACCAGGCTGTGAAAAATCTAAATTTTCAACCAAAGTGTTTCTTTACTCCACGGTGGGTTCTCCCATGCAGCATACAAGTTTCATGGAACAACCTCTGTTGCCTTATCAAATTACCTTAATCTGCCACATTTTCCTCGCCTCTATAGCATAAGAGGAGATTCTACAATGATCGCTGATGGTATTCCTGGCATCTAAGATCTTAATTAGGTGGGAATTGAGTCCCTTTGTTTTAGAGAGGTATTAGGAAGTGTATCAGACACCTCCGAATATGAGGGTGTTCAAAAATTAATTTCTCAAATACTTCCCAGATTGTTTTACATCTAATACTTGTGGTTCAAATTATACTTGCTAAATTTTCACAGTCTGGTGAGACAAACTTTAAATTCTATTCTATTCTACCTATACAAGCTGCAGGTCAGCTGAGCAGAAAGATGTAGTCTGAAAAGCCGCCACGGACAGCACCATTCACTTATTTAAATTGAATAAGGCAGCATTTTATTTGTACATGTTACTCTTCACAAAATTGACCAAGGGCTGTAGAAACAACATAGACCCACAAAGACATCCAATTATGACCAAATAGGAAGTATAGGAATTTTCGATGGCGCCAGTATCTCTGCCCATCTCTATCCATCACTGCTGGTGAAAAGTCTACAAGCAAATGTTAACAAGGAAATTTTACCTGCAAAGATACAGTACATTATTAGTGCTTACATATCTGATCTCCATTTCATTCAGGGTGACACGTTTCCCAGTATGTGAACGCCATACTAACCATCCAGTGAAAGACCACCACCTTTTTACACAGGCACCTCCGACAGAGATGGCGGCAGGTCTACCACTTTAGATTTGACATCTGCCCCACCATCAATTATGGAGGAGCTATCTCCACACATTGGGAGGGTTGATGAAAGAGATGGATGGCATTCCGCTGGCGGGACAGGCTCCTTTGGAAATCAGGTGAATCTGATCCATAATTACTGATTAATCCAGCAATACCCAAAGTCTCAGGGTTCCACTCAGAATACCTGCTAACTCCACAACCATGGAGTTAACAGGATCCCTGGTAATGTTAACTCTGGGAATGAAAACTTACCAAATGCAGGGCCAGGGCATTCATAATGACACCTTTAGGGCCAGATGCATCAAAGGGGTTTGCCCATTCTGTGTCTATGGGAAAATGTGTTCATGCATATGGCCCTTAGTCTCATCTGTTACCCTGCCTATTGCAACAGAGTAGACTTTACTTAGGCTCCAGATTTTTGCTTCTCTTACAGTGTGTTTGCTCACTGGGCCTGATCCCAACTGACCTCAGAAGTTTGGCACCTACGATTCTTGACGGAAGGTTGTTTACCCATTATCCTGTGAAGGCTATACATTTGTTTATTTTGAGCCTCATCCCAAAAAGCATATGATGTATCGTCACATTTTCCCTGAAATATGCCCCCTTCGACTATCTTTCTCTAAATTTAAAAGACTCAATCAGCTCTCCTCCTTCATTCCCTCTTCCAGACCATGCAGATTTAAGTTTAAGTTTGTGCATCACTTTTGTACAATTTGGATGGAATGGGCTGCATTGATTACCCTGTACTATCACATGTTTATCGCCAATCCTCTTAAACAGAACCCTTTTACCTTTGGGGTTAGAGTTTTTGGCTTCAGAATTTTATAGCACAAAAAACGTAAATGGAATTGACACCAGAACTGAACACACTACTCTAGGTGAGGTCTCACTAGAGCTATACACAAAAGAGACACAACCTCCTTTTTTAGGTTGAGCCTAGGCAGCGCTTGCACTGTCTGGAAGATCTGTTGTATGTACTTTGTGGGATCTGGAGATCAGCCCTAGGACTTGTCTGCTTCCGCCTTTGCTTAGGCACTTTTTTTTCTGTTCAACTGCCTCTATTTAACTGTCTTGATAGAAAACGACCAGTAGAGATCAGTAAAATACCAGAATTGCTTTCTACTTAGGGACTTTCTTTTTTTATTTTTCTGGCAACTGCTTCTATTTAACTTACTTGATAGAAAACAAACAGCAGAGGTCAGTAAAATTCCAGAATCACTTTAGCATTCCCTAGATTCCAGGCCATAGAAACTTGTATTCAATGAGCACCCATAGACAATAATATTTTTTTCAAATCTTGTATTTTCAGTGATATGACCACCAAAGGGGCTGATTTTATATTAAAAACAGAGCTTGGGACAATACAATTTCCCACTGATAGGCAGTATTTCTCTCCATGTGTTCCCATACCTGGCGTGTTCCGCAGTTTGGTGCTTACTTTCCCTCCATGTTAAAGAACAGTAGATGTTTCTGCACCCAGGCTAATGTGCTGCGTAGCTAAATACATATAAGGTCCCAAAGGCGAGACCGATTGCATTGCAAATGCTCGTTTCATTAGTTATTGACCTCCCCATGCACTCCAACATTTCCCTGTTGCACCTAATGCTTTCTAAAGGTGTATTCAAAAACCTATGTAATGGTATAGGATAACTCCCAAATCCTTCGGTATCAGTTTCCAACAGACTCTTCCATATCTCAAATAACTCTCCAGAATTTCTAGAGCCCGACAGCAGGACTTTGCATCTAGATGCACTGAATCCTAGATAAAACCTCTCAGCCACTTCTCCTACCAGACTTTTTCATATCTTATCTTTTTATTTCTGCTCCTTTAGGGGTGTCGTGTTGAGTATCAACGGGGTAACCCACAAAAAACTACCCGACCTGGGTAAGTATTGCAGTACAATCAAATAAATGGTCGCGGTAGCAACTCTTATAACACAACAAAAAATATATAATATAGCATTCACCACTCTTATTTTTCTTTAAACGTATATATCCATTTTATTCATGAATTCTGGACATTGAATGCAATTTTAGTCAAAGCATTAAGTGTTGGCAACCTAATTGCTCAATCAAATAATAGTACAATACATATTTACAGTGCTCTTGGTGTGGGAACAGAAGTGTAGGATTGAGGGATGGGTAGTGAACATGTGAGTGAAGGACAAGGAAAAGGTATAGTGACATATATACATCAGCCGTATTTCAATATAAGACCTCATTTGTATTTGTAATTGCATTCAATGTCCAGAATTCATGAATAAAATGGATATATACGTTTAAAGAAAAATAAGAGTGGTGAATGCTATATTATATATTTTTTGTTGTGTTATAAGAGTTGCTACCACGACCATTTATTTGATTGTACTGCCTTTAGGGGTGTCAGCCTTGTTTCAGATCCTAGAATCATCCGCAAAGAGACATCACATACCTTCCCATTGCTTCCTTATAGAATTGCATTGATGAAGGAATTGAAAACAATGGGGAGTCCTGCTGGTGATTATGAAACCTCACTGTTGACCCCCACCCCCACTCCCTATAGTGAACTTAGTTTAGCAGTGCTGCTGGTGCGGTGGTAGCATGGACTTCATCTGCACTGAATGATCCACTGGGAACGGAATGCAAACTTTCCATATGTAGCAAGTTACAGAAATGTTTGCTTTCATCGCTAATCACATGTTATATCTATATAATGCCATGCCATGGAGTACGTGTTGGACTTGGCCCTTTCTGCAGGGTCATTCCCAAACTAAACCAGATAACTACAGTTGGTGCTTTGTGCTTTTAGGCACTATTTTTACTTAAAACGTTGAAATTGCACATCTCTGGTTCTATTGATTGGATTTTTGTCGGTTTGGTCTCAAATAATTTAGTACATTTTAATCTTTTTCTAAATTGGTGTGGGATTTTCCTTGTGCTGTGTTTTCACTTTATTACATTTTGAACTGATGCATAAATACTTTACACATTGCCTCTAAGTTCAGCCTGACTGCTCTTGTGCCAAGCATTCAGAGAGTTGATCACACGTTAATTTGGGGTTTGCTTGTGTCTCCCCCTGACAAGATTTGTGGTTGCTGCGTAAGTAGGGTTTCTCTGCCTCAACCTGTAAACCAATTTCCTACAGGACTCATTGATTACATTTTAATAACACTATTTGCATTACTTTTGCCATAACTGTACAATCACTGGATTTATCCCAGCACCTCCAGGAAAGTTTGGAGAAAGCGCTATATAAAATGCCAATACCATTCAATACAATGGTGTTGCAATTCAAAACAATGGAGCTCTTCTGTTACCTCGCTAACAGCAAAAGATGGGAAAAACAAACAAACCACTGCCAAACAGGAGCTTCAGGAGTTAAACCTTCAGGATTTTAAATCCATGACTTTTTATAATTTCAGTAGACTAGGTTCAGATTTCAATTATTGTGCAACAAAAGAAAGTTACACCATGTAAACGTTGCCAATTGCAGAAAAGATTCTGCCACAGAATAGGCACTATTGCTAAAATCAGACAACCAGCCAACAGAAGAGAAGCCTCTGAATGATATGTAAGATGGAGCAAATAACTGAGTCCCACTAATGTCTAGTTTCCCTTGGATGAGAGTGTTGAAAGACCTTGCTGAAATGTACTTCTTCTGGAATCTCTAGCATTTCCCATGCAATAGATTATTGAAGGGCTGCACCATTTGGAAGTCTCTTTCACAAGACTACATGATGAAATTATCCTTTACAGTTTCTAGAGTCCACCCAGCACAAGGCACTGATGAAAAACTACTTGTGCAAGCAGTCTCACTGCTGTATCTACTGTGTCCAAAACTACAAACTGGAGTAAAACTTTGACTTCCGGGGTAGGGAGAGCAAGTACCAGGATCGTTGGATACAGTAAATACAGGGAGGTAAAGAAAGATAAAAAGGGTTTTCGGTAGAGAAGGGTTTGATGGAGCGAGTGACAAAGAGAGATGTGGAGAAAAGAGTTTTATACAGAGGGGGTAGGAACTGAGCACCAAGGGAAGGAGGGATGGCACATGGGTCTCCCTGCAATAATGTAAACCAAACTTAGAGGAATAAACAGTAGAAAAATGAAAATAAAAAAATAAAATGTTTTTTTTTTTAAAGATTATAATGTACCAAAAACTAATGACAAAAAATAAGCAAACAAAATGAATATAACAGAAATTTATTTTGCAAACTATTACAAATGAAAAACTTTTAGAAGTAATTAGTACTCTGTACAGAGTGCTACAACTGACTCAGTTAATCAAACTTCTTAGAATAGTAGCAGTAAATATTGATATTGCCCTCGATTCTTAGTTCAATAAATGGTGTTTATTTTTGGAAAATTAACCCTGCAAGACATGATCCTCAGGGGTAAAGAAGGGGAATAAAAACATTGGGATCAAGAGCATCAGGAACAAGAAAGGTGAGTATTAGGACATAGAGAACAGGGCAATCGTAATAAATCCAAAATGAAAGTTGGGGAAAAAATAAAAAATAATGGGTGGGGAAACTCCCTCATTAATTAAATAAATCAAATCACATACATACATAAAAAAGGAATGGTAAAATTAAAGGAAAAAGATCAAAAGTTGTATGCTAATACTAGGGAAGGGCAACAGGGGGTGTTTTCTGTACATAATTAAAAATATATTTGTGGTTATATGTAAACATATTGTTGACATACTTGAAATTGTATTAACAGACACACAACTCAGTCAAAGAAGTATCATATTTTCTAGAGTTTTAAAGAACATAACATTTGTAGGTGATTACGTTAAAATGATTAATTCCTACAGTAAGATAAAGTAACAAAAACATAGAATCTCAATATTATTAATTACTAGGAGATGAACCTTCCGAGATGAATCTAAAATAATTGATCTGATCGAAATAATTGCATGGAACCTTTCAATGAAAGGTTATGGAAGGGTATGAATAATACAGGGCCTGTGAGTAGGTGTGCCTATCTGTATTGAATGAGCTTAGGTTGAGTTGGGGTTATAGATGTACTGCCTACATGTTACAAGGAATTAGGATCAGTTAACTGCCCTTTCAGCTCGAAAAAACACTCTCCATTTCCACTGCCCCCTAACTATGGGGAAGGCAGTTAACCACAGTTAAAGCCTTAAGAACAGGCCATCAGTAAAAACCATTCACCTCTGTTATTGTCCATGCAAAAGGAAAATAATGCCTAATTTGTAAGTAAAATCGGTCCCCTGTTATGTTTGTACCTTTTAGCACAGTCCTGAATATTCTCCTTGACACTCTGGCAGGCACAGGAATAGACCAACTTACCATCTTCAGCAGGAGAAACAGAAGGGCTGTTTGCGATGTATCTACCACAGCTTACTAGATATACCTATTTCCACCTATCAGATTCTGCCAGTGAATGTCAGGAGCACATTTTATTTTAGTGGGTTACTGAAATACTTTTCCCAAAAGTATGCACAGACACTAGAAATCAACACTATGGGGCCGATTCCGATTCCGGCCGGAAATTCCCCGACCGAGCCGGACCCGGAGAGATTTCCGACCGAATCGGACCCTAGCAGTCCGACCGAACGAGTACGATGCGCACGTATGCTATCGGACTCGATTCGGTCGGACTCCCATTGACTCAACATTGACGCGAACAAGGGCGCCCCCTACAGTGTGTTCGCGTCGGTGCGGGTCGCACCGTGCATGCACGTGCAGGGGGGACCTATGGGTCCCCCCTGTGTGCGACTCGCGCGCCTACGCTTCCAGGGGGGTCTGACACGGACCCCCAAAGTGCGGCTCCGACAGCTCCTTGGAGCCGGACTGCGCGAGTCGGTCGGAGTGGTCGAGGTGCGCATCGTACTTACCCGGCCGAGGAACGTCTCCATTGCGCGGTGCGCGTCGTCCCCGTGCGAGTCGGTCGGAGCGGTCGGGTCCTGCGAACGAGTCGGTCGGGGATTTCGCGACCGCACGCATCGTACTCGCTCGCCCGGACGCACGTACGACTCGGTCGGGAAATAGGGCTCCGAATCGGATCCGGTTAAGCCGAATCCGATTCGGTGCCCTACCGGCCGAGATCGGAATCGGCCCCTATGTGTCAAAGATACAATTACATGTGAGTAAATCTATACGTTTGCTCTTACACTTTGTAGTAAATTTACTACTTTTGGCTAATCAAAGAGGGTATGTTTACTACAAGTGTATTGAAATTTTAAAAAGTTTATTAAAGTATAAAAAAGAACAATTTATTTATGTTAATAATGTAAATTAAGTTTATATATTTATTTTAAATGTAGAACAAAATAAAATAAAATGCTACAGCACTATTAACTTAATTTTGAGTTAAATATTTAATTAATTAAAATTTATATAAATTATTTGGAGAAGATTTATTAAAACAATATCCCTCCCAAAGTAAAATGTTTATATTTATTGTGTAGTAAAAAGTCATGTATAGAATTTATGGACATGAATGTAATGTTTAAAAAAAAAAAAAAAGTAACATTTATTTTTAATAATATTTAATTAGTGTTATTACAATAATTTATAATACAATATTTATTTTTTATTTACATATAATCTTTTAACATTACATTACATTTAGATATATTTTTAAATGTCAAAATAAATTCATTTATTTTAACATTAGTTGCTATGGGTGGTATTTTAAGTCCTTGCCTCCATTACTTTATATGGGAGGGTGTTGCAGTACCAGTGGTTAGCCTTGTGTGGCACTCGTCTGAACTTACTCCAGACCGGAGCTGGAATACATTTACTACTGTTCTAAGCGATTTTTGGTCATCGTAATATTAGAAGAGCAGTTTGTTCATAGGAACGGATTTGCTTTTTTGTGGGTGGGTGCATATTTGTCCCTATACCCCTCCTTAGCCCTCACTAAACCCCTCCTTATTCCTCCCTATACCCCACCTATTGAGTCATAACAAATCTTGCCAAAAAGAGGAGCTTACTAAATGACAATGTCAGACCCTGTTTGGGATGCCATGGGGCAAGAAGGGCCTACTAAGCCACAGCCGTAGAGGCTAGGGTCATTTGCCTCTGATGTCCTGGGACTGCATCCAACTAAGGCTCGTCAAACCGTGCCAAGTGCAACCCCTTCAGCACTTGACTCTCAGTGGTAGCAATGGTGAGCCGTCAGAGGCTTCTCAGGTAGGGTAGTATGGAGGTACAACAGGCTCAGCACTCAATAGACACTCAACAGACACCCAACAGTGTAATAACGTGAATGTCCAGCCCAGTGATTATCTTTGTAAAAAAAATAGAAGTACTTTAATACAGTGTAAAACTCCATACTACACACTACACAAATATCAGGTACTCAGAATCTCTGGTGCTGGACTACTCCTTCGCCGTGAGAATATCTCCTCTGCGCCCTTCCATCTTCTTTAGTCTAAAGTATCCCAGTGTAGGTTTCAGCACAGGTGCAGCACTCCACTCTTTAGTCTGGTATGCACTAGCAGGGACTCTGTCTCTCAGTGTTTGCTTCGCCAAATGTTCAGATCCCGGGTATGCCTCATTCCTGCCTCCCACTCTTCAGTCCGGCTCCTTCGCCGGAGAGGGAAGATGAACTGACAGCGGGTGCTTCAATCGGCTACTCCATTCCTTCTAAGCAGACGTGGGCTGCGTAGCAGTGTCTGGATGCAAAGGTAGGCATGCAGCTGTCTTCAGTGAGCACCCCTCTACTGAGAACACGGTGTCAGCAGCAGATTGACCTGCTGTCGTTCCTCATGGAATGGATGAGTTTGAATTCAGTGGTTTGGTCCTCCCCGAGTCGATGCAGTGATGCAGTCGGTGTCTAGTTGCAGCTGGGTGGCTTCAAGGTGTGTTAGTGCAGTGGCAGCAGCTTGGTCCAAAAGGCACACACTGGCAAGTGCCTCGAGGCAGCAGCTTCACTTTTAGGAGCGTAATCCCTTGAGGATAGGGCCATGCTTACACAGGTCACTTCATCAGTGGTGCAGATGCCTCTGGCACTTGTCAGGAATGTACCATGGCTACAATAGCAGTTATGATGGTACGAGCTGCTCAGGCACACGTTGACATTGCAGCAAATCATTCGCTTCGGCAGCAGTGGCCAGCTCCGAGCTTGGAGGACGCCAGTCACAATTCCATGAGTCTCTGTCACAAGGACGCGCAACCCTGAGGTCCACTGCTCTTGACCATGCCAGTAGTCCACTCCTCCAGCAGGGCCGAAAGTGACAAAACAGGTGGGTCAACAGCTCCCATTCCAATATAGGTACATCACGCAGCAAATGTGTATTCTCAGTCTGCACTTTTAAAACTGGTTTGGATCAGATCTTATTTTATTTCTCCTTCTCAGGCTGTCTTCCAGACTCAGCCTTTGTCTAGAGTGATGCTCCTCAGAGAAGGTTCATCTCCAGCTTGGAGTACCCAAAACAGAGCACAAAGAGAAATGGACATTCTGCATACATGTGCTCAGGGATATCAGTGCAGAGATCCAGCTGACCTGTAGCAGTGGAAATTTACATAAATGGGCCAGTAGGCCCGCATAGAGAAATATCTGGTCACACTAAGATCATTAAAAACAAAATATTCTGCCACCTCCGCACTACACAATTGAACATGTGATAGCGACAGTGGTCCTCTGTCACTATGGAGTACACGCTTGGTGTGCCCCTCCTGGTCCATTAAACGTCCAAGACTAAACTCACATCAAGGGACTGGCCTGGATCTTCGCACACATGCTAGATTACCTTGATGCCGGGCCAACAATCCAAAAACCATGATACCAGATACTCTCAGTTGGGCACTTGGGGCAGGGGACAGTACACAATGCAGGGTACATTCCAGTCTCACAGGCACACACTCATACCTGCTCATTGTTTTTAAATTTCCAGTCCATTACCCTGCCCGTAAGCAAAGGCCAATCTTCATCTGTGTTTTTTAGATTCTCTCACAAGACTCAGATAGAAAGAGAGAAAGTGCTGCCTTGGCACAGGCGGTTTGCCTTTGATGCTCATTTTGTAATATCTGAAGCTCATTTCTTTAAGAATGTCTCAAACAGGGTTTACATAATATTCTCGACATTATTTTGAGAAATCTTCACCCTGTGATCTATGATCGATGGTGTGTAAATCAAAATGTGTGAATTCCCTTGGACATTCATTAAAAGCAAATAAGCCTATTGTAAATCACTTCTTTTATGACTATAACGTATGAATTATTGCTACATTATCAACCTATAAGAAAATGTATTGTGAATGCATATAAATGAAATAGCAAACAGTGCTAATGTTTTATGGAATATAGGTTGCCTTTAGCTTTAATGGGCAAATGAGTAAATACACAGTATGAAGTGGCTTTGATGCAGAAATAAGGCAAGGCATGGGACACCTCGCTTCCCCTTCCTCAGCTGTTTCTGCCCCCACCCTCGCCTTCCGCCAAGTGCCTTACAAAGGCTCCCATCCTCGACTAACAACTACTAGTAAGATAGATTTCAGCGAAAGCATGGCTGCATTATGGGCCTGATGAACAAAATCACGGGTTTGCGATTTTCTAATAGCGAATTTTGCTATTAGGAAATCGCAAACTGCCATTTACTACAGTTTGTTTAACACTGTTTGCGATTCCCAAATGGGTCGCAAGAGACCTGCCTCATCAATACTCTTGAGGCAGGTCGCAATCTGCGACCCATTGGGAATGGTCTGCACTCACAGGGATGGTGGCCTACTAGGGTCAGCATCTCCTTCACTGAGTTGGTAAAATAGGAATGTTTTGTATTCCAGTCGCAAAACATTCATACATGCCCCTGCGGCTCGATATTAGGAACGGATGCCTTTGGCACAACTCTTCCTAATACCGACTCACAAATGCTATTTTGTGAGTCTATAGTAGGTTACTGACTGGCAAAATAGTGTTGGTACATGCTGAAGGCCCAATTCCCCGTTTCCGACCGCTAAAAACGGTCATACATCTGGCCCCAAATGCTGTACACTGTTGTAAAGCATGGTTGTTAGGTGGTATGTGTAAACCATAATGTCTTTCAATGTCTTCTGGTTAGTCATGCTGTCAATTAAACTTTTAATGTGGTGCACTTAGAAGAACAAAGTGCATTGCAACTGGTGCAGCAGTCATGATGAAGAAAGAGTGCAAACTATTGATGTGGAAGAGGATCAAGAAATTCACTTCCTACAGCTTTCAAACCCTGGTCCATTATAACTGAATAATGCTATGCTCATTTGAGCAGGGAACATAATGGTGATAGATCCCCCTCCTTCCCCAGAAGGCCAGGAAGTAAAACACAGATACAGTGACTTGTAGGTGACACGTTATTTTGTAATCAGTGGCTGATATTTTATAGACCATGAATGCCAACACTTTACATGGTCTATATTTGGCTTCAGCAAAAGGAGTGATGTACTAAATTAGAAAAGTTGTATTAAATATATCAAATGCTTTACACAATAGAACTGTCCTTTAAAGCTTGCTTAAACATTATTGTTGTAACTGTTTTTAAAACAGGTATTCAAAGACCATGCTATTGATGGGGAAACCTTGCCTTTACTCACAGAGGAGCATCTTTTGGACACAATGGGACTAAAACTGGGGCCAGCATTAAAGGTCAGATCCCAGGTATGTAATTGTCTTTTACAATCAACAAAACAGTGGGAAAAAATGTTTGCAAATAAAATAATGCTGTTCATGAATGAAAAATAGTAGCATATATTAATGTACCATTGATTGCCACGTTAGTGTCACTTGAAATATTTGTAATAAAAAGATGGCGATATTTCCAAAAATAATGCTACTAATGAACTAAGGTGTCCTAAGTAAAGTGGCCTAAACGTGTGAACTGACATACCTAGATATCAGGGTTTCACTGTTTCAAGTATTGCATTGCTGCTGAGCACTTGGCTCTAGATAGACTTTTTCCCGGATGGGGAAGTGTTGTGGGAAGATGAAGTACATCTACTGTACCAAAGCAAGACTCCAGCACTTTCATGGGTTCGGGTAGACATTTGTTGATCTGATGCCCTGATCTGGTAGGTCCTTCACTAAGGGGTAACCCCTCCCAGTCGCAATGATACTCAATGACAGACATGAGCTACCTTTATAGAGGTCAAAGTGGCATCCACGTGCATCAAATGAGGGCGCCTATTTGGATAGCTCCAGGTCTTTTAGAAAATGGTAAAGTTATTCTATTTCAGAACAAGTTACTGGACCCTAGTCTATCCCCCTTTCTCCTACAACCTCCATTTTGGAGTTCTGTGGTTTGTGAAGCTCCTCAAGAAAAAGGATTGCCAAGACTCACAACGCTGCTGCTGTGCCTCGCATTCCTCTGGTCCTCATAGAATGGTGACTGGGAGCCAGTGTTCAGACCAGCTCCCAGGTGACCCCAGGATCGGGTTCTGAGAACTGCCGTCTGTGAGAAGTATAGACAGAGTCCTGATGTATGTATGGAGTGGAACCATGGTCATTGTCCAACTCTGCTGGTAGCTGAAGAGGATTTGGAGTCTTTCTGTGTGCTTGACGGATCAGCGCGGTCTGAGTTCCACTAGAGAAGAGACATGCCAGGAAATTGTGGGCCTCTGGTACCTCAATGCACCATATCTATGGCAAGAAATCCCTCCAGCTGGACTAAACCTAGAATCCACATCTGTATCAAGCCTTACAGAAGAGTGCAGAAGCAGTCGGCCCTCCTGCAGTCTAAAAGGTCTGTAGCACTTTAAGTATCAAAAATTTGCATCATCGTTTTCTTTTAATTAGATTTAGGTTCAATTATATTCATTGGTGTCTCTCGGTCCCCAAGGGCTTCTTTAAGACAGGGACCCTAAAGCCTTGCTCTTGTGATGATTTTTTAGACCAAGATCTGTTCCATTTTATGTTTTTTGTGGCTTTTATAGTGATCTTTGGTCAAAATATATCCTAACGCTTGTAAAAAATTGCCACTTTGTACAAGTAAGACCTGCTTTGATATATCTGCAAATGTTGTCATCGCCCTTGATATGTTATGGGGTGGCGAGTTTCTTAGCAGGGGCCGTACGCAGAAGGAAAAACATTGATTAGCTATTGAGCCGGGACTGGTAATGCAATCTTGCAGGAAGCACTGTTTTTAACTCCGCACTAGTACTGTACCAAACGCACTTTATCCAGGCCTAGGCCGTTACTCTTAAAAATTTGCAATTTTGCACAAGTGAGACCTGCTGTGATATACTTGTGAATGCTGCCCTCATCCTCTATAGGTTATGGAGTTGAGAGTTCCTTAGCACGGGCCTTATGCCGAAGGAAAATTTTGATTGGGCACTGAACAGGGACTAGTAATGAAATCTTTTAGGAAGTACTGTTTTTAACTTTGCGTTGATATTGTATAATATGCATTTTATCTAGGACCTGTCGGTACTGTAGTTATGTCATGACAAACCAAATTTACATAAGGGCTAAGAAATTGTCGTACAACATTTGTACATGAAATAGTAGCTTTGCCCTTTTTTTATTGATTTTTTATTATGTATCCGTATAGTTTTATTGGTTTACTCTTTGTGTAAATGTACTTTTATGGCCATAATGTGGCCGAATAAAGTTTTATTGACTATGACTATGAGTGCAGAAGCAGTAGGCCCTCCTGGCAGTCTAAAAGGTCTTTAGCACTTTAAGTGGAAACAGGAGGGTGGCATGCCTTTATATTTCTTATTCACATGTTAAGCATGGAGCTCCACATATTTGTCCCAAGGTTCTGTGTTGAAAGTGTCAACGAGAGAATAGGGGATTATGAACAGAATTAAAAGAGTCTCTTCTGAAGTAAAGCTCTTAAATGATACATTTTATCCTCACAGGACATTGATGAGAGGTTGATATCAGACCAAAGGTTTACTCAGGGAAAATAAAGACATAATTAATTAGAGGCAAACAAAGGCTCAAATGAAGTTTGCAGCATCATAACTCGAGTGTGAGAAAATAGTAACCAAGTATGAATACTACTGCTGCACACTACTGCGATTCCCTGCTTTCAGTACCATTTTCACAGAACACAATAAAAATGTTATAACTATGATTTCCTAGCCCTGTGCCTGTAGGTGCAAGTGCAGAAAGTGTGAAAAAATGCACTAACATTTCCCACTTTCAAAAAATTTAGGGCAAAGAAAAAAAGGACAAAAATAAATGTTCACAAAGTCTCTAGGTAAGCAATCAGTGCTTACTTTGTTAAAAAATAAATCAATAACTAGGATATCGTTGGCATTCACAGCAGTTTTAACTGTCCTATCCTTGAATCCAATGCCTGTGATACTTCCATTTGATCTAATGTTGTGCAAAAGAGGTTTCAGGACTGTTAGAATAGGTTAGGAGAGGGAGGACAGCCTTCTCTGGTGCCTTTATTAAGTGGGAAAGAAGCCGGCTTAATGAGTAGGAAAGAGGAGTTCTCAAAGGTCTCTGGATATACTTTTAACAAACAAATCAGAAGTAAAATGATTAAATAACCTAGGTACCAGCATGACAAGGCTAACACATAAAATATTTTGGCATGGAATTCACGAACAGCATTATACATACCATTAGACATAATGAAACCATGACAATTAAAAAAAATCACAAACCTATCAGAGCTGGTCATCAAACGTTTTATCATGGTGGGGAAGGCTTGAAACATTAAAAATGATAACACCTCTTGTCAACTACCTGTTAAGGATGATCCCCCTAACTCTCTCAAATGACTTCCTGAAAAAACTAGAAGGGATATTTACTAAACTTCTCTGGCAGAACAAACGACCTAGAATTTCCCTAAAGAAACTAAGACTGCCAACAGAGCTGGGCGGAGTTAAGGTAGCTAATTTTTGGACTTATCACACAGCCTTCCTTTCAAACAAGAAACTTTGTAGCTGAATCAGAAAGGAGATTACCAACTAATGTGGTTGGAAATAGAAACTTTGATTCTGCTAATTGGTAATTTAATCTCGTATCTTTCCATGCACAAAATCAATCTCTTGCACTCTAAACATACCCTAGTTAACACTGAGATGGCCATCTTAAAGTTGATTCACTCCTGGATAGTAAAATAACGAAGCTATCATGAGAAAGTGAAATAATATGCTTATAGTTGTATTGGAAACACACAAAAGGTGATGAGAAGAATGCTTGCAATTTGTCTAACCACTGGCAATCGCTCGGGGTAGCATCCCAACCCATCATTCTTTTGCTCACCATGCCACCCCAGTTTGGACCCATCCATATGCAAATCAGCCTTGACCCTGCTCCACATGGGAACGAACAGTCCAGCCCGAACTGCCAGGCCAGGTTATTACCGAACTGGAGCACAAGCATCCTGGGACCAGTCTTGGGTTGCTTGTGTTCCAGTTCAGAGAGGACCTGGCTTGGCAGGTCGGACTGGAATGTTCCCATTGGAGCAGGGTTGAGGCTGATTTGCATATGGCTGGGGCTAATCTGAGGTGGCATGATGGCCAAAAGAATAATGGATTGGAATGCTACCCTGAGTTATTGCCAGTGGTTAGGCTTTTTGCAAGCATTCCTCTCATCACCTTTTATGTGTTTGACATAGTTGTATTGCTCCAGAAATTTATTTGTTATCTCTATATTTCCCAGAGTAATATTCATGATGATTAGGAGAAAGGTATACAGTTTATGCTTGTACACTCACTATACCATGTTTATTTTATAACCTACGGTCATTTTTGTGTCTTAAATAAGTACAAATGATAGAAATAAATACATAAATAAATAATAAGTGCCAGGACCCAACGACTGGCTCAGAATCCTTTTGCGAAGAAACAAAATAAAAGCTAAAAATGGCACCCACGTTTATGTAACACATATGCGGAAATGGTCTCCTAGTAGAAATTCTCCATCTGTATATCTTAAATCCTCCTGGGAAACTACAATTGTGATACTTTTCAACGAGTACTCCACGAATTCTTTAAGAAAATGATCAGGGCATAGAGCAATCTCACTGGGGCAAATATCTCACATTGTGCCCGTACTCTTTGTGAATCAGGCCCCATATCAATAGTGTCTGAAGACAGGGCAGGCTTTGGGTCAGTTGGGGGAGCATTCCAATTCCACTCTCCCAAGATGGCGTTGGTCGAGGCAGGTGCCTCTGCCCAGTCCTGAACAGGACAAACGTATGGAATTCAGTGTGTTTAATACAGTGTATTTAAATATGCGGTGGTGTGTTAGAGTGGAAAACTACAGGAAAGTCCAAGAAACAGATGCCTGATGTCCTAGTCAAAAAAAAGTAATAAATAAATAACACAGGGCTACATACTGAAGTGATTGATGTCAGTGCTGCTGCTCTACAAAAATATACAGAATGTCTGCAGAGAAGCCACTGTCATGTCATGTGTGACGCCTTCAACCACTGCCTGCTTTTAAATCAACACCACTTTGCATTCTTACTTGTTTTGCTGATCCCATTGGAAGTATGCTTTTTACACCGCCAGCATGCAAACTGTTTCTGGTTGAAACATTCACTAGGGACAGCAGGTGTCACACCTCTGTGAGCAGCATTTCCGTCAGTGTTTATTCTGTGCACTCTCTTACTTTTAAACTTGATTTTCACGTCACAAATCTAGAACTACAAGTCTCTGTGCAAATGTTATGGTCAATTCAATTGAAAATCTGTCTGTAATGGCAGTGCGCTACCATACCAGGCATACACCGTACTACGTTACACTACTCTACTCTATATACCTTCACACCACTCTATGCTACTCTACTCCACTCTTTACTCTATGCCACTCTATGCCCCTACACTCTACACCACTCTACTCCATTCTCTACTCTAGTCCATGCCCCTCTACTATACTCTACGTCAGTCTACTCCACTCCACCGAATGCCACTCTATGATACATCAATCCACTTTCGACATGTCAATCTACAACCCTCTACTCTACGACACTGTATAACACACCACTCTACTACACACCACTCAACTCTACGACATGCAGCTCCAGTGTACGCCCCTCCACTCTACGCCATGACTCTCTATTCCACTTTACAATACTCCGATCCACGCTAGGACACTCCACTCTATGACACTTTACTCTACCTAATGGTACGCCACTCCACTCTACTCCACTCCACCGCACTCCACTCTATGACACTTTATTCCAGTCCACAACACTCCATTCTATGCCCTTACACTCTACGCCCCTCCACTCTATGACACTTCTCACCAATCTTCAACACTCTACACCCCTCCACTCTATTACACTCTACTCCACTCTATGCCACTTCACTCTACGACCCTCTATGCAACTCATCTCTATGACACTCTACAACATTCTACTCCACTCTATAACACTACTCCACTCTCTGCCACTCTACGACACCCTATGCAACTCCCTCTATGCCACTCCACGCTCTTTACTCCACTCTACTCTACGACACACTACTCCACTCTACTCTACGACACTTTACTCCACACTATTCTACTCTATGCCACTCCACTCTATGCCACTCCACTCTATGCCACTCCACTCTTTGAGACTCTACTCCACTCTATGTCACTCCACTCTATGACACTACTGCACTCAATGCCACTTGACTCCACTCTACTATACTCCTTTCTATCACACTGCACTCTACTCCACTCTACAACACTCTACTCCACTCCATGCCACTCCACTCTACTCTACTCCCTCCATGACACTCTACTCCACTCTCTCCCACTCCACTCTATGACACTCTACGCTACTCCACTCTACTCCACTCTACAGCACTCTATGGCACTCCACTGTACAGTAACCTACTCTAAAACACTCTACTCCACTATATGCAACCCCCTCTATGCCACTCCATGCCACTTTACTCCACTCTAAGCCACTCTACTCTACGACACTCTCCCTCACTCTATGATACACTATGCCACTCCACTCTACGACATTCTGCTCCACTCTATGCTACTCCACGACACTCTACTCCACTCTACGACACTTTACTCCCTCCACAACACTCCACGAAACTCTAAGCCACTCCACACTACACCATTCCACAACACTTAATGCCACCCACAACACTCCACTGTATACCACTATAAAATACTCCACTCCACTTCACTCTATGATACTACACGACACTCTCTTCTATGCCACTAGCTTTTAGCCATGCTGAACAGCAGCCATGCTGGTGTACAACATGGCTAAAACACATTGGCACGGTCAATAGCTCTTGCACAGGCGAGACATATTGACTTTGCAAATGCTTGTTTACTTTTAATAGTTACTTTTAAATCCTTACGTTTTTCATCTTCTTTTTTTCAAATTTTTAAATGAATGTAGCCCCCAGTCCCCCCCAAAAAACCTTTAATCCTCTCCCTGCAACTTAAACACCCTATATTTTTTCATATATATATTTTATTTTTTTAATTGTGATGTTAATGGAAGGGTATACGTCCTACAAACAGTTAAAAAAAAAAAAAAGAAGCAGACCCCTTAAACCCCTAAAGCCTAAAAGAAAGTCACATCTATTACAAAGAAACTCCTAAACTCTAATAAGTTTAAAATGTTACGTTGTAACTGAAATTTTCACCTAACTATAGCTTCACTTAAACCTTTGGTTTTTTTTCAGTGAATGTCTGAGGTTTTCTTAAGGTAAAGTAAGAAATTATTTCCATACCTAACTTTGCAAGCCCCCCGTCATGCATGGCCTTTGGCCATGGGTGGTATGGAGTTGGCCGCAGGGCCTGGCCATGCAGACCAGGCCCTTCGCATATCTGCCATAGGGCAGCCAACCACCCGCCACACAAATTATTCAGCTGTGCACAGCACGGAATTGACCGCAGGTCCTGTGCCCACACCCCCTTGGGAGGCCAACCAACGGCATGCACAGCCTATGGCCCTGTGTGGCATGGAGTTGGCTGCAGGGCCTGGATTGTATCCAGGCCCTGCGCCACCCCACCCGTGGTTGGGGAACCCTGTCTCAACCTCAAGGAACACTAATACCCCCCTTTATTTAAGTTTTATTCCTGATTTGGCAGAACTTTGGCAGGAGCCATGGGCCATGATAGTTCCTGTGGGACTCCAGCAGAATCTAGGAGCCAGTACTGGCTTCCGCAATACTTCTGCTAGATCGCGGCGCCCCAAACAGGTTTGACTTCAGGGTAGGTCCTTTTGAGACTTCACCCCCACAAGGTCCAGGGCATCAGGTTACCCCTAAGCTCCCTCCATATACCTAATTTTATCTTTATTTTCAGGACTCGGACTGAGTTTTTGTTCAGGTTGCAGCCAGCCAATCAGAACGGGATCTTATGCAGGACTCGCGGGAGCTTCTCACTCCCACAGTGCAAGGTGACCAACAGGAAAAAAGCCCTCTCTGTCAACCAGATCGCTCTATTTTTTAAAGCTGCGTACCTGCTGGACTCCCGCAAGCTTCCTGTGAACCCAACCATCCAACTATCTATACATTTCTAACCTTAATTTCTCATAAAATACTGAACAGATTTACACCAAAATGACATAAAGCACACTTTCTGTGTAAAGATCTAGCTTTCTGCTGAATTTGTTATAATTCTATTCAGCAATTTTGGCTGTCGCGCTGTTCAAAAATCCCTGTAGAAATTCCATGGGGAAATTGCGTTTTGCCCCCCCTCCCTTTCCTTTTTCTTTGCCCCCAGTTGATGGATAACCCCGAAACTTTCCAGGAAAGAGCAGAGGTGGATGAACTTTTTAAGGGAAGGTTTTGTGAAGATTTGTCAAACGGTAAACAGTTATTAGCAAAATAATCCATTTCTTATGGTAACTAGGTTCTAACTATAAGTACACAGTGGCAATGGCCACTGTGTTTGTGTGTGTAGTGTGTGTATACAATACAATAAACTTTATTCAGTCGACAGACCATAAAAGTACAAAGACCATACTTACGACCCAATAAAAAATTTAAATAATAAAACACGTCGTGAACTTTAAAAGACACAATAATTCATCTTTTTGGCATCGGCTTGGGAAAGAGTGCAATAATCGCTGTATAAACACCAGCAGATCAGTTCTAAATGCTTGATACATAAATAAAACAGACTAAATAAAACTGGATTGCTAAAAAGTAATGCAAGAAATCTGTTGTAGTTATGCTTCTGCTACATAAAAAGACATAAAATGACATAAAATCAATGACCAATATTTCACTCGATAGTAATATACCCTCATATTTAAGCTCAGTAACTCTGCTATCAAAGTCGGGGCGTATTAGGGTAAGATCAAGGTTGAGCTCTTGGCCTTCCTTCTTAGGCCCCACATATGACCCAGGAACTTCGCAGTTGCGCACACTAATGATGGTCTAGTATCTGTTTTTAGTATGTGCAGAGCTGCTCTGGAATCACGAGTTCCAAGCTGCTTACAGATAGGAGTTAGCCACTTTGCCCTGGGTCTAGAGTATGCAGGGTAAGCGAAGAAAACATGGCCAATTGATTCAATCGGGGCAGGGCAGCAGGGGCAGCCTTTAGTCTGGGCAGCATTACATGACCAAGAGTTTGCAAATAAATTTACCGGCAAGGAACTGTGCCTAAATTTCATATATAATTTTCTATCGGCCGGTACCTTGATGAGGTCAGGATGGCCTTCCAGTGAGCAGCTTGGTTTAAAATCTGTGAATTCCTCGGTGAGTCTGCCCCGATTACTAGCCATTAATTCCAACTGCGCTACCCAGTCCCAATACAGTACTTTAATTTGTTTCTTAGAACATGGTGCTGGGCTGTTGATGTTATGCCCCCTTTAAGCCAATACTAGCGATGAGATTTCTAATATTTTTGATCCATCCTATTTTATTCGAAGTAAGCAAACCTCATCTAAGGCAGATACATACGGGGACAATTCTGGGGTAGATACGAGCCTCTGCCAAAATAAAAGTGGGCGAAGCTTCACTAGATCCTTGATTGATTTTATGCCCATGTCCAGTTTGAGGGGGCAAAGGGGTGTGCTCAATGGGAGGGAAACAAAATTCCTCAGGAACTTGTTCTCGGTCGCTGTTAAGTCAGTCAATTTTTCAAAGCCCCAGAGCTCTGCCCCAAACAGGGCACTACTTACAGCCTTACTTTTATATAGTTCAAGGGCTGGTGCTACTGGTTTTGTATAAGAGCGACAGTGTTCCTTCCTTATTGCCCAGGTTATCTATAAAAACTTGAGGTGGGCCTTATTTAAATGTTGTTTCCAAGCCATGCCTTCAGAGAGTCTGATGCCCAGGTACTCAAAACTGCTCACTCTCTCTAGGGGGGTGTTATTTAAGGTTAAACACCCCTTGAAGGTTTTATGGAGGTTCAATGTCATCAGTTTCGTCTTGGAGGTGTTTATTTCAAGCCCCTCTCATCACAGAAGGTCTTGAATCGATTAAATAGGATTTCGCAGCCCCATAGGTGTTTTAGAGACGAGCAGTGTATTGTCCGCAAAGAGCAAAGTTGCGATTTTCTGATTCCCTAGATGGGGCAGTCCGCTGGAGTTGCTTCTAGAAATTCGACCACTTTATTGATGTATAACGAGAACAGTGTTGGAGCCAGAACGCAGCCCTGGCAGACCCCATGCTTAATATTGACAAGAACTTGTCCCTGTCCGCCCCATCTTACCCTGGCAAAGTTCCCTGCGTGTAGATTTATAAGTAGTGACAGAATTTCTATGGGCAGCCCCATCTCCATAAGGACCTGCCAAAGCTTACCCCTGGGAACGAGATCAAAGGCCGACTTCAGATCTATAAATGC
Organism: Calotriton arnoldi; assembly: GCA_963921515.1. Classification (NCBI taxonomy): domain Eukaryota; kingdom Metazoa; phylum Chordata; class Amphibia; order Caudata; family Salamandridae; genus Calotriton; species Calotriton arnoldi. The sequence goes on along the minus strand of CAWUFW010000476.1, from coordinate 1,752,984 downwards.
CACGTAGAAGCTCCCCTTGCCCAATGTTACCACCTTCCAATATAATAAAAGAAAGTGAAAGACCTGATCAATTGTTCCCGTTTTCTTACGGAACCCTGCTTGTAGTGGGGACAGGATGTGATTGTCGACCATCCAGTCCTGAATCCTCACTAAGAGAGAGCGACAAAATACTTTTTGGACGCAATCGATCAGACTAATGGGCTGGTAATTAGCCGGATTGCTCCTGTCGCCCTTCTTAAAGATGGGGATCACTTCAGCTCCCTTCCAAGAAGCGGGAATAGGGCCCCCCCAGCAATGTCATTAGAAAGTGCCATTATATATGCAGCCCAGTTGTCCCTTTTGGAGTGAAAGAGATCTCCCGGAATCCCATCCAGCCCTGGTGCTTTGGAGGGAACAATCGCCTCTATAGAGGCCAAGATTTCCTCCTTAGAGAACAGAAGACTTGGAATAGGATGGGTTAGATCCACGGAGAGTTGACCTAAGTCAGGACAAATAGTATTATCATACAACGCACCAAAGTGCTCACGCCATGTATTGGCCGCAATATTGTTAGCTGGGGGGGTGAGTTTTCAAAGTTTCCCTTTGCTACAAGTGCCCAAAATGTCCTAGTGTCTGGTTGGGAACATGTCCTCCCCAAGTTCGCTCCACTTCTTCTCATCCCAGTCTCGTTTAGCTCTTGCTTGGGATATTTTGTGGATCCTCCTTAGCTCTCGTGTCAAGGGGATGTTCTTAGATCTGATGGTTGTAGCCAACTGTCTCCTTAGGGTCCTGCATTCTCGTGTAAACCACGAATTTGCCTTACATGCTTCTCTCTGTTTTAAACTAGGATTGTGCAGAGGGGTAATAAAGTACCGAGCTAATTGGGCAAAGAACTCTGCATGCATAGCGCTAACATTTGCTGATGAGCTCGGCTCATCTAGTGTAGATCGAATCACAACCAGATGTGCCTCGAGCTCCCTTTTTTTGTTATCAAGTTTGGGCTCATCCCACGCGATCATTGGCCATTTAAGACGACGCTTGTCATTCGAGGGTGCCACCTCCATAGTAATTATTTTGTTTTTGATTAGACTGCCATTGTTGCCCCAAGGGGATTCTAGCATCAGGATTAACGGGTTATGGTCGCTTGCACAGGTGTTAGCTATGGCCATATCGATGACAGTTGGCCATAGCGTAAAATCCACAAGAATATAGTCAATGCGGCTGGCAGCAGAGGGCCAATAAAAGTAAACCCCCTCCTTTGTCTGAGCGTGTTCTCCTATTTGTGGCCCGTAACCTATCTTCTAACATCAGTGCATTCATCTGCAGGGCGGAGTACGACCACTTCTTTATAGGTGGGAGGTCTAGAGGTGGAACTGACCACAATTTGTCCTCCTCAGTGACATCATAGATGTCCTCCCTATCGAGGGGCTCAAAAGTTACATTGAAGTCACCACCTATAACTAGTGGGTGTGTGGCCCGCCTAGCATCCAGCAAGTCATCTAAGTTTTGCAGAGTGAGCGATTTACCACCTCTTGTACCTGTCGCATAGACATCATAGATGTCTATGCCTTTGCCTACTTTACACCTTAACCTGACCATAAGAATATCTAGGCTATCAGTGGGAAGCTCTTTAGTGTCGCAATTTAATGCAATACTAATTAGGATTATCAAGCCTCCAGACGGGCGGCCCTGTTTTAGAGCCACTGCTGGCTCGTAGAAGGTCACGAAACCTGGGACATACATTGGTTCTAAACTCCAGGTTTCCTGAAGTATGCAAATGTCATGTGAATTAATGAACTCAGTCCATTGTGGTAGATATAGCTTCCTTCTTGCACCAGCCACATTCCATGATGCCAGTTTAAGCTGGCGCGGGCCCTTGGGCTGTGTTTGATCATTATTGGCAGGGGTGATGAAAGACTCAACTTCCTCAAATGGGGGTGTTGATGTCAGTATCTACAGAATAGTTAGTATCCCTGTCTCCTATTGGCTTATGTAGAATGTAATTAATGGGTTCTAGGCCAATCAGTTGCTTTGGTTCGATTAGGCTCCCCTCAGGTGATAGAAGGCCTGCATTAAAAGCAGAGTTAAGGGTACTAAATGTAACATGTTTTGATGGAAGCCCTAGATGTAGTCAGTCATTTTGTGCCAAGGGCGAGGACCAAGATGGCCCTGTCAACATTGTATTAGACATAAGCTGGGCAGCATTGTTGGCCAACTGCGGCTTAAATTGTATGTTCAATGTAGGTGGAGGGCATGTCCTGGCTTCTAGGGCAAGTAAATTATGCACTAGGCTTTCGTCAACAAGTGTAAGCTCTATTCCATCTACGGGGCTATTAATCAAAATCCTTCTTCCAGCTCTTAAAATATCCTCTCTAATAACAGACCTACACCCCCTTACATGCCTAATACAATGTATGGATTTATTCTTAATAGACTCCTCATTCTCATACTTGGCAAACTTGCCACCTTTAGTCATGGTCATGTAGATTACATGACCATGATGGCGGGGCAAATTTGGGGGAGGTCTTAACTGGTTGGGTAGCTCGCCCCCTCTTTCCCGCTGCACATGTGCCTTCGTATAAGGTGTGTATCCCTCCTTGGGCCCCTTACCCCCTCCAGAAGTGATGGTATATTGTGGCTACCAGTACTAGGGTGGGCTGAGTTACATATCGGGAGTGTGGGTAACACAGACAAAGCAGCATGTGCAGGTTGCAGGAATTGTTTCAAGTTAGCGTTCTCCCTCAAGGGCTCTGCATCTGACATGGTGTCAGAGATACGTGGTCCTTCTAATCCATCTAGTCTATTCAACAGTTTTCGAATAAGCCCAGTCAATGTCCCTACAATTTTGTTCAAGGACAAAACTTCACTACAACGATCTATTTTAAGTGCTGCAGATTCAGGATTTTCCACCCCTCCATTCCTCTCCCACAGGGAGTTTCCTACCCTACCAGCCTCTGCATCGTCCCTAACCTTCGTGCCCCCTGGGGTGTCAATGGTGTCCAGTACTTCTGGTGGATCCACAAGGAGTGAAAATCTATTACTGCATGGAAAATCAGCTATTGTCACCAGTACAATCAGGACTGGGCAGTCTTAGATGGCAGTTCGGTAGCTATCTGGGGTTGTTTCCTTGTAGATACTTTTTTTAACATATTCGGGATACGCCCAGTTTTAATGGGGCTAGGAAGTAGGCATGCGGCGTTGGGTTTTGGGGCGCTAACACTGTCAGTCGGATCCAGAAGTCCCTCGCACTCAGTCAATAAAGTGCTCTCTCTTTTGTTTTTTTCTTATGCATGCCTCCCTGCCCACCCTCCGTTGTTTTCCTCTTCCCCATGTCGCCCCAAGGTCCGAGGGAAAGGAAAACAAAGAACAACAAGCCGGGACAATCATAAAAAACAAATCTGCTTTGACTTCGGGCCTTACGGCGACTTTAAAATTGCACACAGTACCTTTTAAATGCTGATGGCAGTCCTTTAAGGTCAGATTTCAGGAGGGTGGCCCAGCCCAGCCTCTTCCGGGCTTTGACAGGCAAGGACTGGCTTAGCCTGGGAATGACCCGCGCAGCAAGGCGTCACGAATGTCTTTATGCGCCTCCAAGCGCCGTCGCGGTAGTGCGGGAAGAAGCAGCAGGTGAAAGGGAGCCTGGGAACTGTAGTCCGTGTCCCCGGCTCGCGTCAATCACGTCCCGTGCAGCGGGGTGTCACAAATGCCTTTATGCGCCTCCAGGCGCCGTCGCGGTAGTGCGGGAACAAGCAGCAGGTGAAAGGGAGCCTGGGAACTCTAGTCCATGTCCCCGGCTCTCGTCAATCACGTCCCGCGCAGCAGGGCGTCACAAATGCCTTTATGCGCCTCCAGGCGCCGTCGCGGTAGTGCGGGAAGAAGCAGCAGGTGAAAGGGTGCCTGGGAACTGTAGTCCGTGTCCCCGGCTCTCGTCAATCATGTGTGTGTGTGTATCACTGAAAAAACCACAGGTTTCAGGGACGTTATAGTTAGTTGGACATTTCACTCGTACAAAACCAGAGAAATTCGGCCGTTATAGTTAGTTGAGCTAACTATAACTCGCGCCCCCGCAATGCGCTGCTGATGACGTCACATATTACATCATTCATGACATGGTCAGTGTCATCACTGATGACATCACTGATGACATCTCAAATGACATCACTGATGACATCATCCAGTGACTGTGTGTTTCTGTAAAGTTTAAATATGTTTTATATATATATATATTCACTGAAAAAACCATAGGTTTTAGGGACAGTTATAGTTACTTGGACATTGCACTCGTACAAAACCCGTGAAATTCCCCGTTATAGTTAGTTCAGCTAACTATAACTCGCGCCCCGCAATGCACTGCTGATGACGTCACATATTACATCACTCATGACATGGTCAGTGACATCACTGATGACATCACTGATGACATCTCAAATGACATCACTGATGACATCATCCAGTGACTGTGTGTTTCTGTAAAGTTTAAATATTTTTAAAATATATAGGAAAAGACGTATTGAAGAATGAGTGGGTGTGTAAGAGTCTGTATGGATGATTTAGTAGGTGCGTGACTGACTCTATAAGTGAGTGATTTAACGTATCTTACTCAATGCATGGGTTAGTGACTAAACTGGGTGAATGTCTGTATCCGTCTGTCTGTTGCTGTGTAAGTGGCTGCATGTGTTTGTGAATAGCTAAATGAGTGTATATATGAGTTATTGAATGCTTGTCTGAGTATCTGTATGGGTGCCTGAGTGTTTGTGTGGGAGGGGTGTGTGCAACTCTGTGCATAGATGTGTGAGTGGGTGATTCACTGGGTGGATGGTTTCAAGAGTGCATCTGTGATAGACTGTATGGGTGGGTAAGTGTGTGTAAGAGTGTGTTAGTGAGTGAATGTATGTCCCAGTGGTACATGTGTGAGTAACTACATATGTGAAAGGCAGTATATATGTGTGTTGGAGTATATAAATAGCTATAAGCAAGAGTGAGTGATTGTGATAGTGGCTGTATGGATGATTGTGTGCTTGTATCAGTGATTGTATAAGAGCGTAACAATGTGCTACTATTTGTATGAGTAAGTGAGCTGGTGTGTGTATAACTGTATAGGTGAGTAAATGGCAGTGTGTTTAATTATTTGCATGACTGACTAGGTGTGTGAGTATCTCTATGGATGAGTGGGGTTGTTTCAGTGTCTATATAGGAGTAAGAGTGCATATGATAGTCCTGTACTGAGTGACCGTAAGTATGAGTGACTGTACGGGTGAGTGAGTGGATGTGTGTGTGTAGACCTAAGAATCAGTGAGTGGGTATGTAGTTATTGGTGTTGGAGTGTCTATGGTTTTGCGAATGGCAGTCTGTAATTTAGAGTGGGTGTATCAAAGGTTATATTAGGGTGTGAGGAGGTGCATCAGATTATCACGTGGATGATGTCATCAGTGATGTCATTTGAGATGTCATCAGTGATGTCATCAGTGATGTCACTGACCATGTCATGAGTGATGTAATATGTGACATCATCAGCAGTGCATTGCGGGGCGCGAGTTATAGTTAGCTGAACTAACTATAACGGGGGAATTTCACGGGTTTTGTACGAGTGCAATGTCCAAGTAACTATAACTGTCCCTAAAACCTATGGTTTTTTCAGTGAATTTCAAAGGTTTTTTAAATGCTAATTTGTAACTATAACGTGTCTGAAACCTATGGTTTTTTCAGTGAATTTCAAAGGTTTTTAAATGCTAATTTCTAACTATAACGTGCCTGAAACCTACGGTTTTTTCAGTGAATTTCAAAGGTTTTGTAAATGACAATTTTTAAATGTATTAATTGTTATATTAATTTTTTTCATACTGATTTACTACATTTTTAGAAACAATTTTTTTTACATATTTTATTTTTTAAATTACATTGTAATTACATTATACATTACATTACAAAAAATAATTTCTCAGAATGAATTACTTTAGTTTAAATACTTTGCAGATAGGCAATAGACTTTTAAGTACAGTAGTTACAGTTGTTGCAATGGGCAACACATTTTCAAACACAATGCAACATTCAGCTCAATGTGAATTTCTAGTTAAATGCAATTAGTTACTTTATGGATTACTTTTGTAACCACAGGACTGGATCCTAGATTCAGTCCTGGTACATCTCCTGTAAACAGTTGAGTAAAAGCGTTTTGGTTACAGTCGTGATTTTTAAGGAATATTATTGTATTTTAAAAGTTGACACTTAGAAACTTTTCTCATAGAATCACTAATGTTATCCTATGGAAGGAAATTCACTTAGCAGGTAAAAACTGTTATCGTTACTTTTTCTTACTCAGTGTTGGATCCTGGATCCAGCACTGGTGCATCTCCTGTAAACAGTTGAAAGAATGCGTTTAAGTCATACAGGCGATTTTTAAGGAATATTTGTAGTTTGTGAAAATCAACACTTTGAAACTTTTTGCTGAAAACCAGTCAATCTTAGCCTATGAAGGAAATTCAAGTTACCGGTAAGTACGGTTAAAATTACTTTTGAGGATCAGTACTGGGCTGAAAGATGCAGCACTGAGGTCTCTCCTGATAACAGGTGAGTAAATCGGAATTCGTATTTCGGCTGATTTTAGAGGAATATTTTAAAGTTCCAAAACTCCACACTTAGAAGAATTTCCAAGTGAAACCAGTCAATGTTAGCCTATGAAGGAAATTCAAGTTACCGGTAAGTACGGTTAAAATTACTTTTCAGGATCAGTACTGGGCTGAAAGATGCAGCATTGAGGTCTCTCCTGATAACAGGTGAGTAAATCGGAATTCGTATTTCGGCTGATTTTAGAGGAATATTTTAAAGTTCCAAAACTCCACACTTAGAAGAATTTCCAAGTGAAACCAGTCAATGTTAGCCTATGAAGGAAATTCAAGTTACCGGTAAGTACGGTTAAAATTACTTTTCAGGACCAGTACTGGGCTGAAAGATGCAGCACTGAGGTCTCTCCTGATAACAGGTGAGTAAATCGGAATTCGTATTCCGGCTGATTTTAGAGGAATATTTTAAAGTTCCAAAACTCCACACTTTGAAGAATTTCCAAGTGAAACCAGTCAATGTTAGCCTATGGAAGGAAATTCAAGTTACTGGTAAGTACGGTTAAAATTACTTTTCAGGACCAGTACTGGGCTGAAAGATACAGCACTGAGGTCTCTCCTGATAACAGGTGAGTAAATCGGAATTCGTATTTCGGCTGATTTTAGAGGAATATTTTAAAGTTCCAAAACTCCACACTTAGAAGAATTTCCAAGTGAAACCAGTCAATGTTAGCCTATGAAGGAAATTCAAGTTACCGGTAAGTACGGTTAAAATTACTTTTCAGGACCAGTACTGGGCTGAAAGATGCAGCACTGAGGTCTCTCCTGATAACAGGTGAGTAAATCGGAATTCGTATTTCGGCTGATTTTAGACGAATATTTTAAAGTTCCAAAACTCCACACTTAGAAGAATTTCCAAGTGAAACCAGTCAATGTTAGCCTATGGAAGGAAATTCAAGTTACTGGTAAGTATGGTTAGAATTACTTTTCAGGACCAGTACTGGGCTGAAAGATACTGCACTGAGGTCTCTCCTGATAACAGGTGAGTAAATCGGAATTCGTATTTCGGCTGATTTTAGAGGAATATTTGCACAATGGTGAAGGGAGGGGGCGGGGCCTGAGGTGACATCTGTGCAAACGCGCCCCGTTGCGCGTTTTAAGTTGGGGGATTAAGTCCCCTTGAATCCTGAGGGTCCCTAGGGGCCAACTAGCCCACCAGGAACCTCCAATATGCGCCAGGGGCTGCGTTGCAGAGACGTGTGAGAGGCCACACCCCTTTTACACCTCTCTGCAACGCAGCTCTGTGGCGCTTTCTGGATGTACCTGTTGGGCTAGTTGGCCCCAGGGACCCTCAGGATTGAAGGGATTTAATTCCCCATCTTAAAACGCGCCACGGGACCTGTTTACACACATGTCACCTGAAGCCCCGCCCCTCCCTTCACCACTGTGCTAACGCGCCCGTGGTGCGTTTTAAGTTGGGATTAAGTCCCCTTGAATCCTGAGGGTCCCGGAGTCCAACTAGCCCACCATATACCTCCAAAATGCGCCACAGAGCTGCGTTGCAGAGAGGTGTAAAAGGGGTGTGGCCTCTCTACACGTCTCTACAACGCAGCCCCTGGCGCATATTGGAGGTTCCTGGTGGGCTAGTTGGCCCCAGGGACCCCAGTATTCAAGGAGTCGTTCCCCCTCTGCAAACGCGCCAGGGGCGCGTTTGCAGAGTGGTGAAGGAAGGGGCGGGGCCTGCGGGCCCGATCGTTTTTGTTTTTTGTCCCCTGAAGGGGGCTGTGTAGCCCCCTTCCTTTTTTCTCTTTTTGGGCCCTGGGGACCCCATCCCCCAGGGCCTTACCCCTTTTAAAGTAAAAAAAAAAAAACGGGAAGGGGGCGCGTGGCCCCCTTCCCTGGGCCTGTATTGGCCCGGGGACCCCATCCCCGGGGCATGGCCTCTATATTTATTATTTTGAGGGGGCAGCGTGGCCCCCTCCTCTGGCCATTTTAAGGCCCCGGGGACCCCATCCCCCGGGGCCGGCCTTTCCATTTTTTTTTTTTTTTGGAGAGGGGGCCGCGTGGCTCCTTCCCGGGCCACTACTTGCCCGGGGACCCCATCCCCGGGGCTGGCCCTCTCCGTTGGGGACTGTGGGGGTCCCCAATCCCCCCACAGTCCCGCCGGCTCCCCACGTCCCTTGGGAGCCGGCATTGCTGTTCCACATGGGGAGCAGCTGACATGCTGCTCCCCATGTGGAAAAGCAATCGCTTTGGATATTGGAAGAGAGGCAGGTTTCCCTGCTCTCTCTTCCAATATCCAAGCAGTTTGCTATGGCAGGACGGGAGCCGCGAGGCTCCGTCCTGCCATAGCAAACTACAGTGTCCCGGGGTAGGCACCCGGGACACTGCAGGAGCCGGCCCTGGGGGTGGTGGTCCCCAGGGCCATCAAGGGCTCCAGGAGGGGGCCGCGCGGCCCCCTCCCATTCAGTACACAGCCCCGGGGAGGTGGTGGTCCCGGGGCTCTGGGAGTCCGTAACGGACCCCCATATTAAAATGTTTAGTGCCCCGGGAGGTGGCGGTCCCGGGGCGTGTGGGGGGCTGGAGCCCCCACACTGGTTTTATTTTTAAATTAAAAAAGCCCCGGGAGGTGGTGGTCCCCGGGGCTGCGGGAGGGCTCAGAGCCCTCCCGCACCATTTCTTTAAAAAGCCCGGGGGTGGCGGTCCCCGGGGCTTGGGAGCCCTTGAGGGCCCCCACACATTAAATTATCCCCCCCACCATGCCCCCGTGACTTGGGCCACCCGAGGCCAATTAGCTATCGAGCGCGGGACACCGCGCTCGATTTTTACCGGCAGGATTCGCGCACCCTGAGCGCATCCTGCCGATTTTCTCTTTAAATGCTTTTTTTGCCCAGGGGTCCTTGTGGGACCCCCTGAGCAGGCCTAGGGGTTAGGGTGTTTCTACCCTGCCCCCTTTGTGCGTTTTGCGCACTTGTTTCTTTTTTTCTCGGCGGGATACGCGCACCCTAAGCGCATCCCGCCGATTTAAAAAAAAAAAAATCTTTTTCTGCCCAGGGGTCCTTGTGGGACCCCTGAGCAGACCTAGGGGTCAGGGTGTTTCTACCCTGCCCCCTTTTGCGCTTTGCGCACTTGTTTCTGTCCCTCGGTTCTACCGAGGGACAAAATGGCTGCCAACACTTCCTGAATCGGAATGTTGACAGCCAGCTGACAACCAATTAGCATGCAGCTCGTGATCGGGACGGTGCGCGCAGGGTGCGCTGAGAGTACGCGTATCCGACGCGCCCATAGATATATATGTGACTTTACTTGTGAATTTCTCAGGAACTACTGAACGGATTTACACCATTTAAGCAAAAGGCACCAGTCTGAACCAAGGGCTACCTCTTTGCCAAATTTGGTGTAATTCCGTTCAGCAGTTCGGGCTGTAGCTGCGACTAAAGGTTCCTATGGAAAAATGAATGGGGAAAACGCGTTTTGGGACCCCCTTTTTCTCGGCCCCCGCTTCACGTATCACCCCGAGACTTTCAGGGTAGGAGCGGAGCGCCCCAACAAGTTGGAAACTTTCACGAAGATTCGTCAACCGGCGCCAACGTTATTTCAAATAGAATGTCGCGGATTTCCTATGGATAATAGGTTGTAACTATAACTATCTACTGGCGACCGCCAGTAGATAATATATATATATATATATATATTCACTGAAAAAACCATAGGTTTTAGGGACAGTTATAGTTAGTTGGACATTGCACTCGTACAAAACCCATGAAATTCCCCCATTATAGTTAGTTCAGGTAACTATAACTCGCGCCCCCGCAATGCACTGCTGATGACGTCACATATTACATCACTCATGACATGGTCAGTGACATCACTGATAACATCACTGATGACATCTCAAATGACATCATCCAGTGACTGTGTGTTTCTGTAAAGTTTAAATATGTTTAATATATATAGGGAAAGGCGTATTGAAGAATGAGTGGGTGTATAAGTGTCTGAATGGATGATTTAGTAGGTGCGTGACTAACTCTATAAGTGAGTGATTAAACGTATCTTACTGAATGCATGGGTTAGTGACTAAACTGGGTGAATGTCTGTATCCGTCTGTCTGTTGCTGTGTAAGTGGCAGCATGGGTTTGTGAATAGCTACATGAGTGTCTATATGAGTTATTGATTGGTTGGCTGAGTATCTGTATGGGTGCCTGAGTGTTTGTGTGGGTGGGGTGTGTGCGACTCTGTGCATAGATGTGTGAGTGGGTGATTCACTGGGTGGATGGTTACAAGAGTGCATCTGTGATAGACTGTATGGGTGGGTAAGTGTGTGTAAGAGTGCGTTAGTGAGTGAATGTATGTCTCAGTGGTACATGTGTGAGTAACTACGTATGTGAAAGGCAGTATTTTTTTGTGTTGGAGTATATAAATAGCTATAAGCGAGAGTGTGTGATTGTGATAGTGACTGTATGGATGAGTGTGTGCTTGTATCAGAGATTGTATAAGAGCGTAAGAATGTGCTAGTATTTGTATGAGTAAGTGAGCTGGTGTGTGTATAACTGTATAGGTGAGTAAATGGGTGTGTGCTTAATTTTTTGCATGACTGACTAGGTGTGTGAGTACCTCTATGGATGAGTGGAGGTGTGTGAGTGTTTATATAGGTGTATGAGTGCATATAATAGTCCTGTACTGAGTGACTATAAGTATGAGTGACTGTACGGGTGAGTGAGTAGATGTGTGTGTGTAGACCTAAGAATCAGTGAGTGTGTATATAGTAATTGGTGTTGGAGTGTCTATGGTTTTGACAATGGCAGTCTATAATTTACAGTGGGTGTATCAAAAGTTATATTAGGGTGTGAAAAGATGCATCAAATTATCACATGGATGATGTCATCAGTGATGTCATCAGTGATGTCACTGACCATGTCATGAGTGATGTAATATGTGATGTCATCAGCAGTGCATTGCGGAGCGCGAGTTATAGTTACCTGAACTAACTATAACGGGGGAATTTCACGGGTTTTGTACGAGTGCAATGTCCAACTAACTATAACTGTCCCTAAAACCTATGGTTTTTCAGTGAATTTGTAAGGTTTTTAAATGCTAATTTCTAACTATAACGTGCCTGAAACCTATGGTTTTTTCAGTGAATTTCAAAGGTTTTTTAAATGCTAATTCCTAACTATAACATGTCTGAAACCTATGGTTTTTTTCAGTGAATTTCAAAGGTTTTGTAAATGCCAATTTTTAAATGTATTAATTGTTATATTTATTTTTTGATACTGATTTACTACATTTTTTTTAACTATTTATTTTTAGATATTTTATTTTTTAAAATACATTGTAATTACATTATACATTACATTACAAAATATACTTTCTCAGAATGAATTACTTTAGTTTAAATACTTTGCAAATAGGCAATAGACTTTTAAGTACAGTAGTTACAGTTGTTGCAATGGGCAACACAATTTCAAACACAATGCAACATTGAGCTCAATGTGAATTTCAAGTTAAATGCAATTAGTTAAAAGGATCCCCTTTAGCTGTCGGCTGGTCGTCAATGACAGGGAGGGCAGGTATACTATTGTCACGGGGTCCCTGATGGGACATAAGGTCATATTGATATGCGTTTATGCGCCTAACACTGATTCCCCAGAATTTTTCCATACATTGCACGCACAACTCTACAAGCTAGAGCCTAGTCTAATTATTATGGGTGGGGATCTTAACCTCCTGCTTAATCCAGCCTTGGACAGTACTGCAACCTCTCCAGATACGAAGCCGCGAGCGCGACGTGCCCTGTTGGACTTATGTGACCGGTTTTCATTGATAGACATATGGCGTAGGCGTAATCCGACTCTCACAAATCACACACATTATTCAGGCCAACACGACACATGGACCAGGATTGATCTTTGGCTCCTCTCCCCCGATGTATCATCTTGGTATCAGACGTTGCTTACACTACCTAGAACATATTCTGATCATTCGCCGATCCAACTCTGTCTTCGGGTCCCGAGGCCGGAGGGGTACGAGAGGCAGTGGCGCTTCCCTGGTCGGGCCCTCCTCGGCGACCTTTTTGTCACGAGATCAGAGAGGCCATAGAGGATTATTTCAATATTAACACGGGATCGGTGGATACCTGGGCAATGCTATGGGAGGGATTCAAAGCCTACATACGCGGCGTCTGCATCTCCAAACATGCGGGCGTGCTCAAATCTCTACGCACAACGTTGACCAGGCTGGAGGGTGACCTAGCAGCTCTGGACAACGAATCTAGCGCGCCCCAGCAACTATTTCACAGGGACGGAGATTATCCCTCCTTACAGAATACAGAGAGGCAGCGGATCGCGAGATCCTCTACTTAGGCAAATACCGTGCCGCTCGTCGTTACGGAGAGGGGACCGCCCAGGTAGCACATTAGCGCAAAATCTGAGGCCGCCCTATAGCAAGGCCTGCATTACCGAGATTCACTCTGAGAACGGGACCCTACTTACATCTCCTTCTGATATTCAGGAGGAATTCCGGTCATATTACACCAAGTTATACACGTCTAGGCTGGGCCGCGACCCTACAGCACAGGAGGCATATCTCTCCGAGGCGGCCCTTGTGTACTTGGAAAAAGATATGCAAAACTTCATGGCTGAACCCATTACTGAGGCTGAGGTTCGGGGAGCAATCAAAGTGCTGCGTGGCTCCTCTGCCCCGGGCCTAGACGGCTTTACTGGGGAATTTTATAAAGCCTTTTCAGACCTACTGGCTCCAAAGCTGATTGAAGTATATGCTGAGGCCCTGGAGAGACAGGTCCTGCCGCCTACATTAAGTGAAGCGGTTATCATTCTCCTTCCTAAGCCCGGTAAAGACTCATCACTCTGCGGATCCTATAGACCACTGTCGCTATTGAATGTTGATTACAAGATCCTCGCCAAAATTGTCCCAAATAGACTTTCGCAATTAATGGAATTCATCATTTCCCCAGCGCAGTCAGGTTTCGTTCCCCACCGTTCGACCTCCTTAAATTTGAGAACTCTGTTTGCAGTGATCCATAGAATAAACCCTGAGGTTCCGGCAGCGGCAATTTTGCTTGATACCGAAAAAGCCTTTGATACACTGGAGTGGCCCTTCTTTATGTCCATCATGCGTCGCATGGGCATGCCCGCTGGATTCATCGCCACAGTGGGCCTACTATATAGTTGACCAAGGGCCAGACTTCGTATAAACGGGACTCTCTCAGACTCCTTTTCATTGACACGTGGCACGAGACAGGGCTGTCCTTTATCGCCTTTGCTGTTCATTCTCGCCATGGACCCCCTAATACGGCACTTTCAAGAAAGACACCTACACAGGGGATTGCAGTTTAAAACAGGCCCCCTTTTGGTTTCTTTATATGCCGACGACACTATCCTTTATGTTCGGGAGCCGCACTTGAATCTAGACCCGCTCCTCAGGGAGATTATTCGCTTTGGGCAGCATTCAGGGTTAGGCATTAATTGGCACAAATCCATTATTTTCCCTCTGACCACCAGTACATCATCGTGGGATTGTGAGTTCCCTTTGGAATGGTGCCCAGACTCAGTCAAATATCTGGGTGTCCATATACATCTTGACCCGGCCCAGATTATCCGACTAAATTATGGACAAGCAATAGTAAAATTAGAGACTCAGGTGGATCGATGGCTACGGCTCCCTCTGTCCATGGCGGGTAGAATTGCCGTAATTAAAATGATGATACTCCCCAAATTTCTGTATTTTTTTGCAACATTCCCATTCCCCTCACGCGCAGTTTCTTTTCCTCATTACGATCCCATCTGATTCGCTTGGTCTGGGGCGGTAAACAGCCACGTGTTCGATGGAGCGTACTCACTTTACCATACGATAGGGGTGGCTTTGGGGTTCCGGATTTTTATTTATATTACTTAGTGGCGCAGTGTAGTTTTGCCTTCGCTTGGTACCACCCGGATGCCAGGATTCCGTTTCTGCGCCCGGATGCAGACTTGGTCCTCCCTGAGCGACTGGCTGCCGTCTTGCCCAGGGGCGAACCTAGGGACCCAGTAGATATTCAAACGGTCTCGACCACTAGTTGGGCATGGCACAGGCTCCATCGTTACGTAGGTTCATCAGTTTTATATTCGTCAGCACTTCCGCTTCCCAATGCTCGATGGCTCCCTATTTCAGGGGAAAAGCTTGTGCAACGCACATTGACGAAGTTTAATATTTTCAAAATAGGCGACCTTTATCCGAATGGCCACATTTCTTCGGCCACTGAGGAAGCCCGCTTCCAAGAGGCTACGTTCATGGATCAATTCGTGCTCAAACGATTGTACTCAGCATTACGAGCTACGCTTACTGAATTTCCATTAGAACCTGACTCATTCGCCCCTCTGTCCCTCATTATTGAGAGTGTTAGTGGAGTGCACATTGTCTCAAAACTTTACAAACTTTGCATCACGCAACTCCCTATCACGGACGACAAACTGCGTGCAGAATGGGAGACAGATTTGGGGCATCAGATCACAGACGATCAATGGACAGTCTGCTGTAGGGCCACAAAAGATATCTCACTAAATAGTCGCCATAAATTATTACACTACAAGTTTTTACGACGAATATACATGACACCGGTCAAGCTGCATAAAATCGATCCAAGTAGACCGCACACGTGCCGGAAATGCGGCACTCTGCACGCCGATTTTGCCCACCTCTCCTGGACCTGCCCCTGTATACGCCCCTTCTGGGACCTGGTACATTCAACGCTAGGTGAGATCCTCGGTCTCTCTATTGTTCCTCTCCCGGAGGTGGTGCTCCTGGGCTACACGGCGAACTTTCCTAAAGCAATCCGGAAACTGGCGTCCCTTAGCTTGCTGCTGGCAAAGCGTGAAATTGCGTTGCGCTGGGGCAGCAAGACTTCCCCCACACTACAAGGCTGGTTGCATAGTTTAGCCCACTGCAGCACTAATATCGAGATATACTCCAACATGTTACCGAGCACAGCGCGTCCCAAGGATATCTGGGGTCCATATATAATCTACATAGCCACCCTACAAAACTCCAACACGTCCCAGCCCAGCTCGGGTATAGTACCCACGGGGGTGGGTTAGCTCAAGGGCCTTATGCATGAACTAGTCACATTGGACATCTCCCGGCACTGCAGGTGTTATAACTTCCGCTCATACGCCACCACACTATAGTCCTGCGTTTTTGGGGACTGGGTCCACTTTAGACATTTGGATACAGCTTGTTCTCTGAATAGACATGGAGGGACTCATCCGATGTATGGTTATTATGTTTCAGTTGTTTAATATAGATGGTACATAATCTTTATTGTGAACCTGGAAACTAATGTTTGTTTCTTATGCAATATTAATGTGATACTTCCATATTGTAAACATATGTGATTTACAGTGACCAAAAATAACTGAGATGGATATGTGAAATTTGATAATCAATGAAAAAAAAAAAAAAAGTAAAAAAAAAAAAATGCAATTAGTTACTTTATGGATTACTTTTCTAACCACAGGACTGGATCCTAGATTCAGTCCTGGGACATCTCCTGTAAACAGTTGAGTAAAAGCGTTTTGGTTACAGTAGTGATTTTTAAGGAATATTATTGTATTTTAAAAGTTGACACAGAGAAACTTTTTCACATAGAATCACCAATGCTATCCTATGGGAGGAAATTCACTTAGCAGGTAAGTAGTGTTATCGTTACTTTTTCTTACTCAGTGGTGGATCTTGGATCCAGCACTGGTGCATCTCCTGTAAACAGTTGAAAGAATGCGTTTAAGTCATACAGGCGATTTTTAAGGAATATTTGTAGTTTGTGAAAATCGACACTTTGAAACTTTTCTGCTGAAAACCAGACAATGGATTCCTATGGAAGGAAATACAAGTTACTGGTAAATACGGTTAGAATTACTTTTCAGGGTCAGTGCTGGGCTAAAAGATGCAGCACTGGGTTCTCTCCTGATAACAGGTGAGTAAATCGGAATTCGTAGTTCGGCTGATTTTAGAGGAATATTATAAAGTTCCAAAACTCCACACTTAGAAGAATTTCCAAGTGAAACCAGTCAATGTTAGCCTATGGAAGGAAATTCAAGTTACTGGTAAGTACGGTTAAAATTACTTTTCAGGATCAGTACTGGGCTCAAAGATGCAGCACTGAGGTCTCTCCTGATAACAGGTGAGTAAATCGGAATTCGTAGTTCTGCTGATTTTAGAGGAATATTTGTATGTTTCAAAAATCGACACTTAGAAACTTTTTCAGCAAAAAGCAGGCAATGATATCCTATGGAAGGAAATTCAATTTACTGGTAAGTACGGTTAGAATTACTTTTCAAGGTCAGTGCTGGGCTAAAGATGCAACACTGGGTTCTCTCCTGATAACAGGTGAGTAAATCGGAATTCGTAGTTCGGCTGATTTTAGAGGAATATTATAAAGTTCCAAAACTCCACACTTAGAAGAATTTCCAAGTGAAACCAGTCAATGTTAGCCTATGGAAGGAAATTCAAGTTACTGGTAAGTACGGTTAAAATTACTTTTCAGGATCAGTATTGGGCTCAAAGATGCAGCACTGAGGTCTCTCCTGATAACAGGTGAGTAAATCGGAATTCGTAGTTCGGCTGATTTTAGAGGAATATTTGTATGTTACAAAAATCGACACTTAGAAACTTTTTCAGCAAAAAGCAGGCAATGATATCCTATGGAAGGAAATTCAAGTTACTGGTAAGTACGGTTAAAATTACTTTTCAGGATCAGTACTGGGCTGAAAGATGCAGCACTGAGGTCTCTCCTGATAACAGGTGAGTAAATCGGAATTCGTATTTCGGCTGATTTTAGAGGAATATTATAAAGTTCCAAAACTCCACACTTAGAAGAATTTCCAAGTGAAACCAGTCAATGTTAGCCTATGGAAGGAAATTCAAGTTACTGGTAAGTACGGTTAAAATTACTTTTCAGGATCAGAACTGGGCTCAAAGATGCAGTACTGAGGTCTCTCCTGATAACAGGTGAGTAAATCCGAATTCGTAGTTCGGCTGATTTTAGAGGAATATTTGTACAATGGTGAAGGGAGGGGGCGGGGCCTGAGGTGACATCTGTGCAAACACGCCCCGTGGCGCCTTTTAAGTTGGGGGATTAAGTCCCCTTGAATCATGAGGGTCCCTGGGGTCCAACTAGCCCACCCTGTACCTCCAGTATGCGCCAGGGAGCTGCGTTGCAGAGAGGTGTTCAGAGGCCACGCCCCTTTTTGCACCTCTCTGCAACGCAGCTCTGTGGCGCTTTCTGGACGTACCTGGTGGGCTAGTTGGCCCCAGAGACCCTCAGGATTGAAGGGGATTTAATTCCCCATCTTAAAACGCGCCATGGGGCCTGTTTGCACACATGTCACCTGAAGCCCCGCCCCTCCCTTCACCACTGTGCAAACGCGCCCCGTGGCGCGTTTTAAGTTGGAGGATTAAGTCCCCTTGAATCCTGAGGGTCCCTGGAGTCCAACTAGCCACCATGTACCTCCAAAAGCGCCACAGAGCTGCGTTGCAGAGAGGTGTAAAATGGGGCGTGGCCTCTGTACACCTCTCTGCAACGCAGCCCCCTGGCGCATACTGGAGGTTCCTGGTGGGCTAGTTGGCCCCCAGGGACCCCCAGTATTCAAGGGGAATTCGTTCCCCATCTGCAAACGCGCCAGGGGGCGCGTTTGCAGAGTGCTGACAAGGAGGGGGCGTGGCCTCCAACGCGATGCCGGATTTTTTTGTTGTTGATTTTTTTTTAAAAGGGGGCTGTGTGGCCCCCCTTTTTTGTAATTTTTTTGAGCCCTGGGGACCCCATCCCCCAGGGCCTGACCCCCGTGGCCAATTTCGACCCGGAGACCCCATCCCCCGGGCCATTGCCACCTTATTTTTTTTTTTTTTTTTCATGGAGGGGGGCTGCGTGGCCCCCTCCTAAGGCCTCCTTAGGCCCCGGGGACCCCATCCCCGGGGCCGGCCTTTATTTATTTATTTTTATTTTTATTTTTATTATTTTTGGGGAGGGGGCCGCGTGGCCCCCTCCCGAGCCGCTACTTGCCCCGGGGACCCCATCCCCGGTGCTGGCCCTATCCTTTGGGGTCCGTGGGGGACCCCAACTCCCCCACGGACCATGCCGGCTCCCCGCGTCCTGCGGGGCCGGCATTGCTTTCCACATGGGGAGCTGCTAACATGCAGTTCCCCATGTGGAAAGCAACTTGCTTTGGATATTGGAAGCGAGAGCAGGTTTCCTGCTCTCGCTTCAATATCCAAAGCAGTTTGCTATGACAGGACGGGAGCCGCGAGGCTCCCGCCCTGCCATAGCAAACTACAGTGTCCCAGGGGTAGGCACCCCGGGACACTGCAGGAGCCGGCCCTGGGGGATGGCGGTCCCCAGGGCCATCACTGGCTCCAGGAGGGGGCCTCGCGGCCCCCTCCCCACTTCTGCAAAGCCCCGGGAGGTAGTGGTACCCGGGGCTTCGAGAGGTCCGAAACGGACCCCCATTTAAAATTTTAGTGCCCCGGGAGGTGGCGGTCCCCGAGGCGTGTGGGAGGGGGGCTGGAGCCCCCCACCTAGGTATCTTAAATTTAAAAAAGAAGCCCCGGGGGTGGCGGTCCCCGGAGCTGCGGGAGGGCTCAGAGCCCTCCGCACCATTTTATTAGAAAGCCCCAGGGGGTGGCGGTCCCCGGGGCTTGGGGGCCTTAGAGGCCCCCCCATTAACTATAAACCCACCCCCCGCATGCCCCCGGGACTTGGCCCACCCGGGGGCATTTTTTTTTTTTTTACGGCGGGATCCGCACACCCTAATCGCATCCCGCCGTTTTTTTTTTTTTCAAAAAGCTTTTTTCTGCCCAGGGGGTCCTTGTGGGACCCCCTGAGCAGACCTAGGGGGTCAGGGTGTTTCTACCCTGCCCCCTTTGTGCGTTTGCACACTTGCGATTTTTTTTTTCTCAGCGGGATTCGCGCACCCTAAGCGCATCCCGCCGATTTAAAAAAAAATAAAATGCTTTTTTCTGCCCAGGGGGCCTTGTGGGACCCCCTGAGCAGACCTAGGGGGTCAGGGTGTTTCTACCCTGCCCCCTTTTTGCGCTTTGCGCACTTGTTTCTGTCCCTCGGTTCTACCGAGGGACAAAATGGCTGCCAACGCTTCCTGATTTGGAGTGTTGACAGCCACTTGACAGCCAATTAGCATGCAGCTCGTGATCGGGATGGTGCGCGCAGGGTGCGCTCAGGATACGCGGACCCTACTCGCCATAGATATATATGTGACTTTACTTTTGATTTTCTCAGGAACTACTGAACGGATTTACACCATTTAAGCAAAAGGCACGACACTGAACCAAGGGCTACCTCTTTGCCAAATTTGGTGTAATTCCGTTCAGCAGTTCGGGCTGTAGCTGCGAAGAAAGGAAAAATGAATGGGGAAAACGTGTTTTGGGACCCCCCTTTTTTCTCGGCCCCCGCTTGACGAATCAACCCGAGACTTTCAGAGTAGGAGCGGAGCGGAGCGCTCCAACAAGTTGGAAGCTTTCGCGAAGATTCGTCAACCGGCGCAAGAGTTATTTCAAATAGAATGTCGCGGATTTCCTATGGAAAATAGGTCCTAACTATAACTATCTACTGGCGACCGCCAGTAGATAATATATATATGCCAAGGTGTATTGAAGAATGAGTGGGTGTATAAGTATCTGAATAGATGATTTAGTAGGTGCGTGACTGACTGTATAAGTGAGTGATTAAACGTGTCTTACTGAATGCATGGGTTAGTGAGTAAACTGTGTAAATGTCTGGATAGTCTGTCAGTTGGTGTGTAAGCGGCTGCATGGGTTGGTGAGTAGCTACATGAGTGTCTATATGGGTTATTGATTGGTTGTCTGAGTATCTGTATGGGTGCCTGAGTGTCTGTGTGGGTGGGTGGTGTGTGACTCTGTGCATAGATGTGTGAGTGGGTGATTCACTGGGTGTATGGGTTCAAGAGTGCATCTGTGAAGGGCTGTATGGGTGGGTGAGTGTGTGTATGGGTGTATTGGTGAGTGAATGGATGTCTCAGTGGTACATGTGTGAGTAACTACATATGTGAAAGGCAGTATATGTGAGTGTTGGAGTATATAAATCACTATATGTGAGAGTGAGTGATTGTGAGAGTGGCTGTATGGATGAGTGTGTGCTTGTATCAGTGATTGTATAAGAGAGTAAGTATGTGTTAGTATCTGTATGAATAAGTGAGGTGGTGTGTGTATAACTGTATAGGTGAGTAAATGGGAGTGTGATTGATTCTTTCAATGACTGACTTGGTGTGTGAGTAACTCTATGGATGAGTGGCGGTGTGTGAGTGTCTGTATAGATGTATGAGTGCATATGATAGTGCTGTATTGATGAGTGACTGCATGTATGAGTGACTGTATGAGTGAATGAGTGGATGTGTGTGTAGACCTAGGAATCAGTGAGTGGGTATGTAGTAACTGGTATTGGTGTCTCTATGGTTTCGAAAATGGTAGTCTGTATTTTAGAGTGGGTGTATCAAAGGTTATATTAGGGTGTGAGGAGGTACATCAGATTATCACGTGGATGATGTCATCAGTGATGTCATTTGAGATGTCATTTGAGATGTCATCAGTGATGTCATCAGTGATGTCACTGACCATGTCATGAATGATGTAATATGTGACGTCATCAGCAGTGCATTGCGGGGGCGCGAGTTATAGTTAGCTCAACTAACTATAACGGCCGAATTTCTCTGGTTTTGTACGAGTGAAATGTCCAACCAACTATAACGTCCCTGAAACCTGTGGTTTTTTCAGTGAATTTCAAAGGTTTTTTAAATGCTAATTTGTAACTATAACGTCCCTGAAACCTATGGTTTTTTCAGTGAGTTTCAAAGGTTTTTTAAATGCTAATTTCTAACTATAACGTCCCTGAAACCTATGGTTTTTCAGTGAATTTCAAAGGTTTTTAAATGCTAATTTCTAACTATGCCTACAGAGGTAGGACATGTGCAGAAAGAGGAAGAAAGGCGCAGAAAGAAGCAAGCGAAATGCAGAAAGAAGCAACAGAAGTCCAGAAAGACGAAGAAAGGTGCAGAAAGAAGCAAGAGATATGCAGAAAGAACCAACAGAGGTGCAGAAAGAGGCCTTGTTGCAAAGTCATCCTGTGCATCCAACTTTTTGCTGACTGGTACTGGTGGTAACTGACTTTGACTAACCAGGCCCGGAGCCAGTGCTATGCTGAAAGACACTTAGAATACAGTGAAAACACCTACATACTCTAGGGTACACTATGGGTTGGGGTACCCCTGTGATTTCCATGACCTCCCCTGTAAGGCCCTAGTACATAATAGGGCAGGGGGATTAAAACTATCTCTAAGTCAGAGGTGCAGAAAGAGGCAAGAGAAGTACAGAAAAAAGCAACAGAGGTGCCGAAAGAGGCAAGAGAGGTGCAGAAAGAAGCAAGTGAAGTGCAGAAAGAGGCAACAAAGGTACAGAAAGATGCAAGAGAGGTGCAGAAACAAGCAAGAGAAGTGCGGAAAGAGGAAAGAGAATTGCTGAAAGAAGCAACAGAGGTGTAGAAAGAAGCAAGAGAAGTAAAGGAAGAACCAACAGAGGTGCAATAAGATGCAAGAGGGGTACAGAAAGAGGTAGGAGAGGTGCCCAAAGAGGCAAGAGAGTTACAGAAAGAGGCAGGAGGGGTGCAGAAAGAAGGAAGAGAAGTGCTGAAAGAGGCAAGAGAATTGCTGAAAGAAGCAACAGAGGTGTAGAAAGAAGCAAGAGAAGTGCAGAAAGAGGCAAGTGAGGTGCAGAAAGAAGCAAGAGCAGTGAAGAGGCAAGAGGGGTGCAGAAAAAGGTAGGAGAGGTGCACAAAGAGGCAAGAGGGGTACAGAAAGAGGCAGGAGGGGTGCAGAAAGAAGGAAGAGAAGTGCAGAAAAAAGCAACAGAGATGTGGAAAGAAGCAAGAGAAGTGCAGAAAGAGGCAAGTGAGGTGCAGAGAGGCAAGAGAGGTGCAGAAAATAGCAAGAGAACAGCAGAAAGAGGCAAGAGGGATGTCGCCTTGCTAGGTGGAGGTCTGTAAAGGAGCAGGAAGTTACAGGAGGAAGACGGTGTAGGATTGCATCTGGTGAGAAGAGCCTCACAATTCTTTATGGTGATGTCGTCAACTTTAGTGATATGTAATGCTTGCCTGAACACAACAGCTAGACCACCTCCTTTTTTGCCTATACGATTTTGGGTGATCGTTTGATAGCCTAGAGGAACGGCTTCATGCAGGACTGGAGCCATATCATCTCCCAACCATGATTCAGTTACGAATAGTATGTCTGGTTTTGCACCGGTGAGAAGGTCGTAGATGTGATATTTGTTTTTAGAGAGGGATCGAGCATTTATTAGTAGACAGTTTAGAGAATGGGCTTTAGTGCACACTGTGAGAAAGATATAAGCCTGACCCATAAATCCAACTTGTAGCACGGACAGTGATGAGTGTGCAACCCGGTCTATAGATCCTACCTGTAGCGTAGACTGTGGTAAGAGTGCGAGCCCGGCCTATAGATCCTACATATAGTGTGTGGATTGTCATGAGGGTTGGAGCATGGCCTAAAGATCCCACGTGTAGAGTCCATTGTGGTAAGGGTGCAAGCCCAGCCTATAGAGTCCACATGTAATATGGACTGTGTAAGGGTAGGAGCCCGGTCTATACATCCAACATGTAGCACAGACAGTGATGAGTGTGCAACCCGGCCTATAGATCCTACCTGTAGCGTAGACCGTGGTAAGGGTGCAAGCCCTGCCTATAGTGTGTGGACTGTCATGAGCATGGCCTAAAGATCCCACCTGTAGAGTGCACTGTGGTAAGGGTACGAGGCCGGCCTATAGAGTCTACTTGTAATATGGACTGTGGTTAGGGTCTGAGCCCAGCCTATATAGTCTACGTGTAATATGGCCTGTGGTATGGGTGCGAGCCCGGCCTATAGAGCCTACGTGTAATATGGACTGTGGTATGGGCGCAAGCCCGGCCTATAGAGTCTACCTGTATTATGGACTGTGGTATGGGTGTGCACATTGTTCCCTGTCTGTAGATCGAAATGTAACACAGACTTTGGAAAATAGTTGAGCACAGCCTATAGCTCTAATGATGCAGACTGTGGTAAAGATGCTGACTCAGTCTTTCGTTCTGACGAAACAGTACACAGTCTGGGGGTTGGGAGGAAATATGGGGACGCAGGTGGGGATGGCCGCCTAGCCAAGACATCAGACATGTAGTGCAGATTGTGGGGGAAGATTGCAGCCCAAGCTATGAGGCTGAGAGGTAAAACACAGACTGTGGGAAAGACACCGGCCAGCCCAGCCTATAGATCTAACATGTAGCACAGATTGTGAGAAAAATACATGCCAAATTCATTGATCCGCCATGTAAAGCTGAGTGTTGGAACGATGCCAGCCCCGTCCATGATCCTAAATGTAATTCAGCCATAAGCATAGCTGCCCGTCCAACCTGTAAATCTGAGATACAACTGACCATGGGGAAGATCCCAGCCGTTTCTAGGTCTGCAATATAGCACAGACTGTGGGAAAGACCATCCCAGCCAAATATTCTATATTTATCACATACTGTGGTAAAGTTCACCGACAGAGCCTATAGATCCGAACAGTAGCAGGCTACGGCAAAGACACAGCTCGACCTATACAGCTGTAATTCAGTGCAGGATGTAGGACACAAGCCAGTCCAGCCAATGGGTCTGAGATGCAACAAAGACGATGGGAAATATGCCAGGCCAGTTAGTTTGACAAATAGTGCAGATTCAGGGATATATACCAGCCTCCCCTATAGACGTGACACGCGACACTGAATGTGGGAAAGATATCGGCCTATCATATAATTCAGACTGTGGAAAGATGTCAGGTCAGCCTGCGAGTCTGACGGGCATCACAAAACTGTGGGAATACGCCAGCCCACCTTATGGCTTCAACGCGTAAAACCGGCAAGGGAATATGCCACAACAGCCTATGGCATAACAGCCCTGGCTGTCTAACATTTCACACAGAGTGACTGACGCATGTTCAAGCCTAACCCCGTGATCTAATATTTCAATAAATGAGAACGATTCAGCCAACCTGTGGGTATATCGCACAGGCTGTGCATCACACACCAGCCAAGCAAAGCCATTTCGTAAAAACACCAGAGAGCCTGTGGGTCTCACATGCAGCACACGCCAGACACCTTGGAAGTCTTAAACAGGCTATTTGAAAAACACAAAGCAACATGCAGGCCAAGCATGTAAAACGTGCAACGGAAAAAACATCACCCAAACTGCGATTCTAACATTTACCACACGGGCTGTGAGGAAAGTACCAGTCAATCTGTGTGCCTAACATGTATGTATACAAGGTGCGAGAAAAGTAACAGCCAACCCGCGTGTCTAGTATTTACGATGAATTGTATGAAAGATACCGTGGGTCTGCCATATAAAACAGGTTGTGGGAAAGAGAGCAGCCAGTGACATGTACAGAGGCTGTGGGAAATGCACCGTCCAACCTGCGAGTCGTGCATGGACCACAGGTTGTGATACTGATACCAGCAACGCTGTGTCGAGCATGTGGCACGGGCTCTGGGAAAATACAGCAGCCAGCGTTTGTGTCTAACGTAATATACTGTGGGAAACAAACCTGCCAACGCGTGGACTAGCAAACAACACGGGATGCAGGAAGGACTGCAGCCGTCCTGTGTGTGTAAGATGTAACTCAGGTGGAGGGAAAGAAATCAAACAGCACATAACAGGCTGTTTGAAAGACGCCGGCCAACCACTGGGTCTAACATGCAACCCATGCTGTGTGAAAGAGCGCAGCTAATACTGTGTAACACAGGAAGTGTGAAAAACATTGGCCACCCTGTGGGTATGCGCACATCCAATGATGTATAACACAGGGTGTGAGAAAGACACCGGCCAACAAGTTGGGTCTAACATGCAACACAAGCTGTGGGAAAGAGCGCAGACAATAATATGTAACACAGGGTGTGGGAAAGACACTGGCCAACCAGTGGGTCTAAAATGCAACACAGGCTGTGGGTATGCGCACATCCAATAATGTGTAACACAGGGTGTGGGAAAGACACTGGCCAACAATTTGGGTCTAACATGCAACACAAGCTGTGGGAAAGAGCGCAGCCAATAATGTGTAACACAAGGTGTGGGATACATTGGCCAATATGTGGGTCTCAAATGCAACACAAGCTGTGGGAAAGAGCGCAGCCAATAATGTGTAACACAGGGTGTGGGAAAGACACCTGCCAGCATGCGGGTCTAACATGCAACACAAGCTGTGGGAAAGAGCGCAGCCAATAATGTGTAACACAGGGTGTGGGAAATCAGGGGGGTTAACATATCGCAGTTAACGGCAATTTTTCTGTCATAAACTTTGGGTCAATATCTAACAGGCAAATGGAAGGGCAAAAGCCGCCCTGTCTGTACCTTTAACGTGTAACAGGAGGCGTTTGTAAGATGCCCGCCCAGCCTGAGTCCTGCACCTAAACTGAGACCAAGAACCCATAACGCAGCCTGTTGGGCTGTCGGCAGCCCGGCCGATGGGTTTAAGATGTAACACAGAAAATGTGCTGCAATATCGACTGTGGGAAGACGAGAGCCTAGCCCATGGGTCGAAAATGCAATCACTACTAGAAGGATACCAGCCTACTGATCTAGCGTAGACCATGTGTGTCTAACATGTAAGAGTGGTAAATATTATAGTCCAATCACTGAGCAGGAAAGATGCCAGCCAACATGAGGGTGGAAAACGGTAGGGAGATCGGAGGAAAGGGTACCATGAAACCATCGTATGGCGAGAAAAATGTCCTTCCATCCCAGAGAACTGAGCCCCGCATATAATAAAAAATAATAGCAGCCAGACCCAGACAACGCCAGATAAAACTTATAAAGAAAACATAGCAATGCTGTGTGTGGATATTTATCTATACCACATGATCTATGTACAGAGTGCATCCCTGCACACAGGGGAATGAGGCATGGGGGAAATATTCCATATCTAGGGTGTTACGGATAGCAATATGCCGCCCAACCCATAACCACACATTGGAAGGGGTGGGGGGGCCAGCTCGCCGATCTTTAGGGGCAGTCTGAAGGAAGCGACATTTGATGATTCGTGTTTCTCACTCTAAGCCTCTCAAAACAAAGAGCTGGTATAACGCTGGCTACTGTGGGCTGGCCACTGTCCTGGTTCCCTGCTTTTCTTCTCGCAGGCTTGTGCCGCTGTAGCCCAGTCGCCCAATGGGATCAGTGTCTTGGCAGCGTTGTGCCCGGGGCGCATCACCCGTCTAGGCTCAGTTGTGCCCGGGGCACTGTCGCCCGTCTAGGCTCTGCCGTGGCCCGTCTAGGCTCAGTTGTGCCTGGGGCACTGCCGCACGCACGCGCTTAGTGCCTGCACACCACTGAGCCAGGGGGTGCGCCACCCGTGTGACCTCGGCTGAGGCGGGGGCAAGGCACGGGAGCGCAGCGGCCCACCTGGGCTCTGTGTCTCAGGCTATGCTGATGTGCCTTCCACCGTTCACAGGCGGAGGCGCCTGGCCAGCCCCTCCGCGCAGTCTTTGTTAACTTGAAAGTCCAGCTTCCCCTCCTCGGACAGTCATGGGTCGGCCGGGGTCTCACAGCATTCATCCGAGAGTCTGATCACAACAGCAGTCCAGGGGGAGGGGTTTGAGCCCCGCACAGACACATGCTCTGTCCTGAGGGGCCCAGCTGCAATCAGCTTTGAGATCTTCAAAGCCTCGGGCGCGATCAAATGGCAAAGCCCCGAGACAGGAGAAGACACAACACGCACCCCCCACCGCCCCTCCTCCAACCCCCCACATCCCCAGCTCCTCCTAACACAAGGTCCTACCTTCGCCCATCCCACCCCTCCTCCACAGTCCCTTCACTCTCCTACTCATCCTACCAAGTAATAAACACAAAGCACCACAACCTCCACTCACCCGACCCTATTTCACATGAATGAACACACCACTCGAGCCCCGAATTTTACTCATGCGCCCCGTCTGAACACACAGCCCATACGCGCCCCCTTTCTCTTTAAGAAATGGACCAAACACTGCCCGCTTACACACTAGTCTCTGCTGTTCCCTTAGTCACATGCGCCCCAAAACCCCAATTCCATCCACCCTCCTTCACCCAAACCTAATTACTTTGCCCTCATTCTGCCGTCGACCATTAATTAATTTCCTCATGCTATACAATACACGTACTCCTACCCTAAAAACCCTAACACACTGACCCACGAATGTCCTCTTACAGTACCTCTTCACCCAGACCCCCTTCTCCTCTGCACCTCTGCAAGCACTGATGCAGCAGGATCGGAGCCAAAATTCTGACTGCAACTTCCACCTCTGACTTCAGGGCGCGGGTCCAAGCCAGGTCAGCGCTGCGCCGTGCATGGACGAAAGCCCCTCTGCCCAGGAGTACTCAAGCGCCCCGGCCAGCACCTTCCTGCACAAGTTCTCCGCACCCGCTGCCGTCCGCGGGCAGCCAGACAGGCAGCGCAATCCCCGGGCTCCGCTCACACACACGGTCCGCTTTCCTCATATGGAAGGGCGCCTTTTATCAATCCGTTTTGCTCCGTGGATGCAGCGGCTCCCACCAAAATAATCCCCAAACTGGTCCAGACCCTTCCAAGAAACAAGCCCCGGGGAGGTGGCGGTCCCCGGGGCTGCGGGGGGGGGGCGCGTGCCCACCCCGGCATATAATTAGCATAGCCCCGGGGAGGTGGCGGTCCCCAGGGCTGAGGGGGCCCCCGCTAATTAGCTGGACATTGTCCCCGGGACCTGGCCCAACCCGGGGGCTTACAGATAATGAAGCGCGGTCTCCCGCGCTTCGTTTTTTTTTATTTTCTCAGCAGGATTTGCGCACCCAGCGCGAATTCTGCCGATTTGTTTTTTAAAAAAATGCTTTTTTTGGGCATGGGGGTCCCTGTGGGACCCCCTGAGCAGGCCTAGGGGGTCAGGGTGTTTCTACCCTGCCCCCTTTTCTTGTTTTTTATCTTTTTTTCACCCTTTTTCTTGTGATTCGGTTTTACCAAGTCACAAGATGGCTGCCAACACTTCTTGGTTTGGAGTGTTGACAGCCAATCAGAGTGAAGCTCGTGCCCGGGAGGGTTCGCGACTCCTCCTCGGTGCTCAGATATCGATATTTTTATTTCTTGAATTTCTCAGCAACTACTGAACGGATTTACACCATTTAAAAAAAAGAGTGCTTTCTGAACCAAGAGCTACCTTTTTGCCAAATTTGATGTAACTCCGTTCAGCAGTTCGGGCTGTAGCCGTGTCTAAAGTTTCCTATGGAAATTAACATGGGGAAAACGCGTTTTGGGACCCCCCTTTTTTCTCGGCCCCCGCTTGACGAATCACCCCGAAACTTTCAAGACAGGAGCTGACCGGAGCGGGCCATTAGTTTTGAAAATTTTGCGAAGATTCGTCAAACGGCGCCAAAGATATTGGGAAAAGAAAAAACGCTTTTTGAATAGAAACAAGGTTCTAACTATAACTACCTACTGGCGGCCGCCAGTAGGTAATATATATATATATATATTCACACACACATATATTTTTTTCTAATCTGAGACAAAGGTAATCCGAACTGTCAATGGATAATGGATCATAAAAAACAGGGCACACCCATATCTACTTCCCATGCATGTCCTGATAACAACCCACACGCTGTGACTGCAAACCACACTCTCCATCTTTCTCTCCCACAAGAAGGCTACTCACAGACACTGCTCTCCTGGCCCCCAGTTTACCTGCAACTCCTTAGTTGACGCACCTAGGCGAGCTTTGGGGGATACAAAATACAGAACAGATATACAAGGCACTTACAGAGCAGGAAGTAGAAATACATGGCACAAGCATGCTATGCATATTTGTGCATCCCTTTGTTTGTATGCTTCTGCAACTTAAAGCCAGACCTATTGGCTTTCTCAATACTTGACCTAGACTCTGTCCACTAAAACACACAGCACTTTCTATAAATTGCAAACAGTGCCACCATATTGCTTTGTAGAAAGCTAACTTGCAAACCACTTCTTCCTGATAACGGTTTAGTGCACAAGTTCAACAGGATTTGCTTTTAAAACATGCTTGATAGTGAAAACATGGTCATGTGTAGGCCAATGATTAATCCTGCAAAGGGATGGCCTCTAATGATTCTAGAGAACATTTTTAAGCGTAAACATTAAAGACTAGGACAGGCCCTATTACCTGGCACACCTAGACAATTGTCTGAGTTGGCAGAAGATAAAGGGGCAGCAATATTCTTTCATCCCAGACCATTTAATCGCAGCTTGATTGTTGCCAGTGTCAGATGCTGCTACTGAGAAACCTATTAGCCCCCTATCAGCAGCCTTCTTTGTGTTGTTACTGAGTAAACAAAATGCACTGTTTATTTTGTTTCGTTTTTCAAAAGATAATGCTTTTGAGTGTCATCCCTCAGTTTCAACACAAAAAAACTCTACCTTTTTAAAAACGCAAGCAGCGAGTTTTTTTTATGCAATGACAGTGCTGACAGTGCACATTTTACATGTTCTGCACAAGGTAAGATGAGGTTCGTTTTATTATGTTTTCACTTTTAGTGAGATCTAATCTCAAGTATTCCTTTAAGAATTATGGTTTTAATTGTGTTTTTATTGTGCTTTTATGGTCTTTGTGGCCGAATAAAGTTTGATGATGATACATGAGATTTATATTAGGTGAAAATTGGGGGGTCTGCGTGTGTCTGTGTATGTGTGTAGCAATGCACGTGTGCATGTTGTAGAAAGGGGGAAATGCATTGGGGAGCCTATGGGAATTTTCGGGCTAGTGCTGCGAAACTCTAGGGCTAGCTCTACTGAATTACATTTCTGAGATGATATTGGGGATACCTGAAAAGTAGGAAAACTTGGAATCAAATGATGGGACTGTACACAACTATTGTTGAAGGCGTTGTTCAGTTATTGAATCATAGAACTCAATTTTGTTGTGAAGTAATGAAAATATACATATGTTTTCTTTCTTCAAAGGTATCCCGGCGTTTGGGTAATGTGTTCTACATGATGAACCTTCCTCTTCCCCTACCACTTCAATCCTCCTCAGGCAAAGCCACGGATCAACCGGCAGAACTCGCCTCACCAATAAATGGCACTGATGTAAATAGTATGCTTGGGAGTCCTGGTACCCAAGACCCAGATCTTTGTAAACAAAGTGAAGTCATAACCTCACAAGCAAAGGATAATCAATGCGACCTGGTTGCCTCCCAAGCCGACTTTCAAATGAACTTTCTAAAGAGCTGATGGGTGGGCTAAATTCTGGATTCAGCGCTCCAAAGTAGCTGCAGGGCGGCACGCATGTGAAATACAAAACACGTAAAATAAAACAAATATAAAATATATGGAAAATGTTAACAATGGGAATATTTGCTACATGTTGAAATCTGGTCCTTGAGAAAGAAATGGTGGGTTGAATTCCAAAGATTGAATTAACACACACACACACAAAACTGTAATAAGAAAAAATATGTTTCAATCAAAAGTAGTTAGCTGAGTAAAATGTGTTTCTATAAATGCACAAGTCATATACCGAGTGTTTAACTATGATGTGTTTTGGTGAAGAACACATGTATTTGTTTGACGTGTGGGCACAGTATAAGGAACTTTCCAGCACTTTTTGTTTTCAGATTAAAAAACTGAAAGAAAATGTATACATAGATTTGTAACTTTGTATCTCTTTAAAACAACTTGTTCTGCTTACTTTAATGTACTGCCTCCTTTTTATTGTTCTCTTATGTTTTCCTAAAAAGGTTGAATTGTCTGCCTTACAAATACTAAAATCAACAAAATAGACTTGCACTACAAGATAAAAATACATGCATCTTGTTATAAGTGTATACATACACCTGCTTAGGATAAAGGGTTCAATACTTAGATTAGCACTTCCATTAACACTGTATCCCCTCTTTTAGTGTTTTCTTAATTGCTAATCAGTATTTTCCCTCTTATTGTCCTCTCTCTCCTCAGTGTATTTCTATAGAGATGGCCAAACAACAAATTCACAAATTCACAGGAAGAAAATGAGGCCGAGCTATTTCATGGGTTTGGCATTGACCTAAGTGCCAAAATACGATTTAAGCCACCAAAAGAACTGACGTAAATAAAATAATCAGTTTCTTTAACATTAAAAAAAGTTTCAATTTAGTATGCGATGGCATTGGGTGACATTTCTTTTAAATTAATGGCCTGATGTAGAGTTCAGAATATGGGCTACTCGGTCACAAATATGACAGATATCCTGCCCACCTTATTACAAATTGATTATATCCTATGGCATTGGTAATAAGGGAAATTCATCATATTTGTGACTGAATATACGTCTGCCGAACTCTAAATCAAGCTGTAAATATGTACAAATATAATATTACAAAGATTCAAGGAAAGGCAACACTTCTGCCAAAATACCATATTTCTACTGGATTGACCGTATTCCTCATTATTTGGCACCACCAGGTGAAGGCACCTTGCCTTACGGGAGCACCTGCCCTGTCCAATCTGATATGAAGATGCTGCCATATGTGAGCCTAGAGACTGTTCAGTGTGTGATGTACACTATATAAATATTATTATATGTGGTGCAACATTATAGTCTTTTACACCATATATGAGTGAAAAGGGATTGTGTGTTTTCTAAAGTTTACAATCTGAACTGAATTAATACTAGACACCTCTATTTAAGAGTCAAGGACATTTTGTTAAAATGAAGCAATATGGTTTTCCTAAGATGATTAAAGTTTTGTTAAGAGTGTAAGATGTTTTAGGCATTGCTTTCCGGCTCTCTCATTCTGCAGTTTAACCAATTGACAATATCTCCTCCAATCTCCCATTGGACACAAAGGAAATATGCTTTGTACATAGTTGTCTTTCTGTAGATTTATTAGTATACCATATATATAGTAGTACACCATTCAATAAATCCACTTACAAAATACACATATGACATTCTAAATCAATCTCACATTATTTCAAAACTCTTTCTAGCTACAAGTTAGGCAAAAGGATTATTACTCAATATTACCAGAGACAAGCACAAAGAGAAAGATGTTGGCACACATTACAAAATGCATTTATCTTGTTTTTCATAATACAAAGTCACGTGCACATAAGGCACATAACTTTATGTATATGTTAATATCAACGGTCTTATGACTTTAGTGATAACACTATTTTTACAAAAGAGCAACATCTTCTTGAAGACAATAAAAAAAAAGTCAGCCAAACAATGAGGTAAGAGTTGCCATGCAGCTCGCTCCAAGGTTACAACCTGTCCAGGGAACATCTGCTAAATGAAGTGCCTGTCTGTACATACAACTTCACTGGCTATCTTGTCGCATAGACTGCAATTTTAGTGAAAGACATTCCAAAGAAAAAGCACATTTTGGAATTGAATTTGCCCTTGTATAAAATATTGGTAGGTGTCCTTCTACTAGCAGAACACTACATTTGCTTTCAACATGAATTACTGGAGGGGAGAAAGTGGAAACTACTGTGAATGATGGCCTCACGTCTGAAATACATTGGCCATCGTATGGAATAGCCAAAGCATGCACAAATATTATGGGTCACCAGTTAGTATCTGCAGCTACTTGTTTACTGTCTGGTACACCTAGCAGTACCCTTGATAACCCTTACCTTCAGGGTCATTAGGACAGAGTCAGAAATGACAAATAAGTAGATCATTAGGAGCCCTGTTTACTTTCTACATTTTCTTCTCCTTGCCATTAGCCTGGACCCTTAGCAGCAAATAGGAGGCTGTTCAAAGGCGAAGGTTGAGGCAAGAGGTTAACCCTCTTATGTCAATGGGAGTTAAATTGAGTGTGATGTCAGTTCCACTATGCCTGACAATCTGATGAATTAACATCCATGAGCTAGAGTCAGACGTTAGCCTAAGCCAATCTCCAACCTTCATTAACTTACCAGGGGCACTATTTTAAAACAGCACTCAAACAGAAAAAATAAGTACTTTTATAATGTGAGAGATAGTAAAGGAGGTTTTCAAATGCATGTGTTAAATGGACATCAAAGTTTCTGGAAAATGAGAAGGGTTTAGTGCCTAATCTGTACCATACAGAGAGTTCCCCAATCTCAGCCATATAATTTAAAACAACACAAACCAGAGAGGCACCAACCGAAATGATTTAAGGTAAATTCTTCTGTGATTGCCTAATATGTCATTGAAGAAAGACACTCTTTCTCAATAGACTGTTATCCGTACAAACTTTATTTGCTTGTTCAATGAAAAATATTCAACAGGACATTACAGACTTCAACCGAGAGCTTCCTCTGGGCTGTAAAAATTACAAGAAAATATATATTAGTACAAAGTTAAAACCACATATACATACCTTGAGATACAATCTAAAATAGAGAAACAAAACATGTGTAACAATTTTACCCAAAAACGGTGTAACCAGGATATTTGATTTCACTGATGAAAGAATACCACAAATGATTGTACATTAAGTAACCTTCTCAAATTATAAACATATGACTCCAGATGTATACAGAAACATCACATAACTATTACAAATAAAGAATGAGGAAAGAATTGACAAGAAACAAAAAGCAAGAATACTCACATTTCATTATTTCAAAAATATGAGAACATTAAAAACCATAAGGCATTGTACAAAAAAAAAATAACAATTGCATGCACTTTGTAACCTTTATGGTCTATTATTTACATTATAGAAGCTTAGCCTCCTACATTATTTTAATCCACATTGCCGCTTATGCAATTGTAATGGCACTGTGTCGAATTATATCAATACAGTGACACACTTGATAACCTATCATATGGGGCTAGCTGGTTAGTTATCTATGGCTCAGGAGACACAGGTGATACCGAATTAACCATTTCATGTAGAGTATGCTAATAAAAAGCTCAATGATAACAATTTAATTTTAAAACATGAAATTCTTACCCATTATCAATAATTATTGACGTGCTAATATTCAAGAGTCCCATATTCATAGTATGTAGCACTGATGTATGTATAAAGAAGATAATTCCTTTTATATACTAGAAAAATCTTAAAGATGAACTTATCCAACAACATTCTTTTTCATTCATATCATGCTTATCCATGAACTTTATTGCCCGACCTCTCTATTGTTAACACAATTAAATCAATATACAAATTCACATGATTGTTATCTGGAAATTACATGTGCTGGTAATAAACGATTGAGATTCTATGACAAAGAAACCAAGTATAGTGGCAGCCATATTGTTCTGCCAAAAACGAAGATTAGCGGTGTATACAGAACGGCAAACAGAATATGACGGCCGCCATATTGTTACTAGTGTAATTCCAGTAGTGTAATTAGTCGAGCCAAGCAAGTCTACCCTGACCAATTTCAAAACGTATCAGTCAGTGGTTATTTTGAGAAGTGACACCACAAACAAAGCACCATCAAGAGAAATAGCAACATTTCTGTATCTCACACATCCAAATCAAGAAATACTTGTCCAGCCTGGGCTCAAAAACAGCATTGATGACAGTTCATATTAAGCAACATTCTAAATGGAAAACACGCACCCTCATCACACCAGCAACACAATCCATTGTGCCTCTTAGACAAACACTCATAAAACAGAATAGATATATCGAAGAATTTGTTAATCACATGGATATGAAAGTTTGAGATGAACATCGTGGGAAGAAATAGCATGTTTAACTGAAGGAGCCAAAATGCGTGGATTGCTTTTTTTCTGTACACTGGCCTGCCAGTTGTCTTGAATATATATTTTTGAGCATATATTGTTTCTTATTTTCATGAAGTATATTGAAAGAACAAGTGCCCTACTCCGAAGTTCATGCTAAACCTCATACAGGGAGAAAAAGTGCAAGACTTTTTTTGTATAACCCTCACCCAGCAAGGTTACCCCTTGGTGGCATGCAACAACAAAGTGTGGCGACTTTACACACTCTGCATGCTCAAATGCACTTTTCTCCTACTTGGTATTATATTCTGTGATGCATATAAAAAGCAAGAATTTTGCTCCATAGGTCCTACGATGGCAAGGCGAGCCTTTAGTCCAACTTGCATCAAGGTCTCGTCTCAGCAAATTAACCTGAGAGTGCATCACCAGGGTCTGAATGTTGGTGCACTCTCAGATTAATTTGCTGAGGTGAGACCTTGATGCAAGTGTGACTACCTATGGAGCAAAATTGTTGCTTTTTATATATAGTACAAAGGAGGTGAAATGTGTTTTTGTGCATGCAGAATGTGTGAAGTCGCTACACTTTGTTGTTTTTGAATAGTCTAACTAGGAGTAGTATCAGGGAGTTTAATCCTTAGTCCTGACGAAAGTCACAAGGAAGGGTGGCTTTAAACATGTAGACCATGTAGAAAGAAGGGTCATTGAAACCACACATAGTTTCTCCATTTCTTCCCTTTTTAATTTGTACCTTGCCCCACTTTTTTCTTTGATTGCCAACTGGGGTGTGAAGGCAATTTCCTACGCGGACGACACCCAGTTGGTTTTCTCCTTTCAAGAGCGAACGATTGAGGCTTTTAAGAATTTTAAAGGTTGCTTGAGAGACATAGCCCTTTGGATGAATATAAACAAACTAAAACTCAATGCGGGAAAAACAGAGGTGCTGTTTTTTGGTAAGGGCCCTGTGCCTGCTCCAGATCTATGGTGGCCTTTAGAAATGGGTCCTCCGCCTTCTCCTAGCACTAGTATCAAAAATCTAGGGGTGAGATGGGAGGCGGACCTCTCTTTTTCGGCCCAAATCCTACAGGTCTCCGCTTCGTGTTTTAGTAAATTGAGAAATCTCCGCAAATTTTTACATTTTTTGCCAGAAGATTGCCGTAAATCCATAGTCCATGCCACAGTTACATCCAGGCTGGACTACGCAAACGGCTTATATCTTGGCCTGCCTAAATATTCGATTAGACGTCTGCACTTGGTGCAGAATGCGGCTGCGAGACTGATTAGGCGCATTCCTTTTCGACATCATGTCTCTCCGCATCTACAGGAGCTACACTGGCTTCCTGTAGCTAAAAGAATCGAATTTAAGGCCTTGACCCTGGTCTATCGGGCTCTTCAGGGAAGATGTCCTAGCTATCTTAAACAAAGACTCTGCCAGTATAAGCAAAATCGATCCCTGCGGTCAAATTCTCAGAATTTGCTCTACGTTCCCCGCTTTGCGAAAGCCCGTCTGGGTGGTAGGGCGCTCACAGTAAGAACGGCTAAAATGTGGAATGCCCTACCTGGGTATCTCCGCCAAGCTAACACAGAGACCAGTTTTAGAAAATCGCTGAAGACATGGCTCTTTAGCAATGATTAAGCCTGGCCCCAGTGCCCAAACTTCCGTGCATGCGCTGCTTGCTGCTAGAGCGCCGGGACACCTCTGTTGTTGAGGTAGCTGTTCGCGCTAAACAAGCTCCAGTATTATTATTATTATTATTATTATTTAATCATACCGTCTGAAGGACGGAATAAAGCATAGCTTTCCTACCCAACAGGTATTTTTAATTCACAATAAAACCCCTCCAACTCCTATTTACCACCATTTGGTGTACACCTTTCAGTGCTCCCGTATATCTCACAGGTAGCAGCATGCCAGTTCCGCAGTGGAACGGGAAGAACCCTATGATGAAGCATGCCACCAAGGGGTAACCCTGGTGGGTGAGGTTATACAAAAAAAGCCTTGCGCTTTTTTCCCAGTAGGAGGTTTAGCACACACTACGGAGTAGGGCTCCAGCTTTTTTTTTTATATATATGTAACTAGGACGATGAGTCCCCCTCTGGGAAATTCCACTTCTCTCCCCCTATTTCTTTAATACATATATTATTTTAATGAAGGCCTAGATTTCGTGTTTGAAAACAATTGATACTGTCCTGCAGAATATTTTCATGGCAAAGTTCACTTTTGACTTCCATCTCCTGTGAGCTTGTGTCAGTCATTGGCTGCACTTCTTCTATATGGCTTTAGACATACACTGATCTAGAGGCTGATCTCCTTGTATACTATGAAAAATCTTTCATTGTGCCCTATTAAATACATGCCCTCATTATGGTGAAAGACCCACCTTTGCACAACAGTCCATACTATTGTTTTTTAACTTTTCGAATTGGACATTGACATGTATAAAGTTTCAGACGAGAGCTTGATTAAAAACTTTTAAACCTGTAAAAATGTTGACTAGAAGAACAATGGTGCATTTCAGAAACTGCATTTTGCATACATTTAGTAATATTACATTAGCAATGTTATTGTTCTACAAATGCTATTCACTAATCTATGCCTCCGCCTCTCCTATCTTCTATGTGTGGAGATCTCTGCCCTGACTGAGTAGAGCTTCACAGATGTAGGTATACGAAGTAAATGTGGGAGGGAGAGGAGAGTGGCGTGAAAATGAGGAATACTTAATACAAAAGTATTGAGTTTTGAGGGGAATAAGGAGGGGTTATGGGAGAGCTGGTGGAGGTTGGGGAGGGACATGCACCCACCCACCAAAAAGTAGAACAGTTTTTGTTATAAACCGCACTTTTATAGTCACTACATCCACAAAGGACCCAAAACAGTCATAAATGTACCTTAGTTCAAAGCTTTAATATGTCCAGCATCACCCATGGCCGCTAACAGGTACTGTAACACTCTGCCATAGAAAATAATGGCAGCTTAAAATAAAACCCCTTTAAAAACCACATAGGAAATAATGTTACAATAAATGTATTTAAACTTTTTAAAAATATATACATATATGTTAATGTTAAAACATCAAATTTAAATTATAAATAAAAATTTTATTGAAAATATTATAATAACCTTATTTAAATTTAAAAATAAATGTAACTCGTGAAACAAGAAGTACATTAAATAATTTAAATTAAGTGTGTATATAACTTCTAGTAACTTTTAATATATAATCAATAAATATAAACATTTTACTAAAGGAGGTGCTATTTTTAAATAAATCTTTAAAAAAAATTTTTTATGTACTATACTTGAATTAGTTACATCTAAAATGTAGATTTAGTTAATAGTGCTGTAGCATTTTCCAAAAATTTATCTATATTTAAAATAGTTTTAGAAAATTCATTAACATTCAACTTACAACTTTTTAAAACTTTACTTAACTTTTCAAATTTCCCTATACTTTACCATAGGTAGATCTCTGTCCTGATTGCGCAGGTCTCCACTATGTAGAATTTCTATTACAGTTGTAAAGTCTAGTTGTAAATGTATGGTTGTATATTATGTTTTTACTGACTCCACACTCCTTTTAGAGAGTGGGGACATGTAAGTCTACACTTTTGAGTAGGATAGCCCATTACATTGTTCAACTAGCATGTCTGTGCTCAGTTATGGAGAACAGAAATATTAACAATAACACTGAACTAGGCAGTGTGAGGAAATCACCTGACAGTTTTGAGACAAAAGGTTCATCAGAGACAATACATCCAGTTCAGTGCAACAAACAGTAGGGGTCAACGTGTGAGACGCGACCAGCCAAGACATCATCTAACTGTGTGAGTGAAGGTAGTCTGAGACAGCATGAAGATCAATAGTGTCAGGCATTCGCAGTGCATAGGGTAGCTCCTAGGCCAAAAGTGCTGACTGGATCTCGTAACAGTATTGATGTTAAAGTCAGTTGCATAACGTATGACAGTTGCAGTCCCACACCCAGTGGGGTCTGAGTTGTAGCTAGGGTTGTAATGCATCATCTTCATCTTTAGTGATAGACTGGAGTTCAATCAGCAGTACATCCCAACCCTGCGATAATATCCGCTTGCGAAGACCACAGACCTCTTTCCTTTCAAATGCTCTGCTCTCAGCGTCTCCCCATAGCAGCAACTCGTGGTGCCATTTATTAATAGTAGGAGGAGTCAGTGGCCTTCCAAAAGTGCGTAATGGTGCATTTTACCAGAATAAGTGACAGATTGAGAAATGTTGTTGTCAGTTTATGTTTCATGGAGGAGCAAAATACGCCTAGTGTGCATAACTTCCTTGTATTTAGGTCGGTGTGCACTGTGCAATGTTGTACAAGTTGTGATGTGAGCATTATCCAAACGTAGGATAAAGAAGGATATGCCCATAACATATGCATCAGGTCGGTGCCACAGTATTACAGCATGGGCAACATGCGTTTACGTCTGGGAAATACTCATTTATTTTAGCCTGTGACAAATGGGTCCTATGCAAGATGTTAAACTGCATTAATTGGAACCTTGCATTCCTAGACACTTCTGAGTGATATTCTACTATCCTGTCCCATTCCTTGTCATTAAATGCCCTACCCACCGCCACCTCCTATCTGTCCCTCAATGCTGTCAGTGGTGTGCGAGCGTGCTTCTCCATGGCTCTGGCCAACCAACTAAGCAGTCTGCACCCACTAACCATGATAAGTCGGTATTGCATGACAATGTGTGTTTGCAGTTCCACAGACACTATGGTCCAGCAGGTATGTAGGGAGTTAGTCGGTGCTGTGTATTCCAAGAATTACCCTCTATGTATATGTATATTAAATAGATTCATAAGGTTATCAAAGTCCAGAAGATGCCCCTCTTGAATAAGATCACCAAGCATTTTAATGCAGGTAGCTTCCCAAGTCTTGAGATCAAGCTGTATCTGGGAAGATGCATCACTCACTAGCCCAGCAGCGGGACAGCTGGGGCATATGGAACATCCTTAGCTGTGATACGTAGAGTCCTTCTAAAAACAAAGAGCCATGCACAAAAGCTGGGAGTTAGAGGGAGATGTGTTTCTAATTGCGGAAAAGGCATGCGATTTGTGACAATCGGTAAGCAGGATCCATAGCTGCAGTGTCCTCCAAATGGCTACCAGACAGCCAACGAAATAGCCAATGTAGCTGGTCGGAAGTAATAGTTCTCAAAATGGGGCTGGCCCAGTCCTCCTCTGTCCGTGGCAGCCTCAACTTTGCTAGAGGCACTCTACGGTGGGCAGTGTGCAAGTGACCAAGCACACTATATTAAGAAAAGCTAAGTATTGGACCTGGCCCTTTTTGCAGGGTTATCCCCTAACTTTTTGCCTTCCTCCTGTATTTTTCTGACTTCGTTTTTGCTGGTTTTAGGACTGTGGACACTTTACCACTGCTGACCAGTGCTAAAGTGCAAGTGCTCCCTATGTAAATGGTATTGGTGATTGATTTAACCATGATTGGCATATTTGATTTACTAGTAAGTCCCTAGTAAAGTATGCCAGGTGTGCCCAGGGCCTGTAAATCAAATGCTACTGGTGAGCCAGCAGCATGGATTGTGCCACCCACATGAGTAGCCCTGTAAACGTGTCTCAGGCCTGCCACTGAAGTGTCTGTGTGTGCAGTTTTGAACTGCCCTTTCGACCTGGCAAGTGCATCCACTTGCCAGGCCCAAACCTTCCCGTTTATTACATATAAGTCACCCCTAAGGTAGGCCCAAGGAAGCCCCATGGGCAGGGTGCAGCGTATTTAAAAGGTAGGACATGTACTGTTGTGTTTTACATGTCCTGGTAGTGAAATACTGCTAATTTCGTATTTCACTATTGAAAGGCCTATCTCTCCCATAGGGTAACATGGGGATTGACTTGAAATATATTTTAAGTGTAATTTCCCATTGATAGCTGATAGAGATTTGGAGTTTGGGGTCTCTGAACTCACAATTTCAAAGTACATCTTTTGGTGATGGTTTTTAAATTGCATGTTTGAAAATGCCACTTTTAGAAAGTGGGCATTTTCTTGCTTATCCATTCTGTGCCTCTGCCTATCTGTAGAATCCACGTCTGGGCTGGCTGACATTCACTCTAGACAGTCACACAAAGGGAGCTGACTTGTGCCTTGCATACCCTGATGGGCCACCAACAGGCTGATGGGCAATCCTGAGCTAGAGTGGTGGGAGGAATTGTCACTGACACCTGAATAGGGCAATTCTTGTCCTCACACAAAGCCGTCTCAACACCCCTATAGTTTGTCTGAAGCCAGGTCAGGGAAAGGCAGCGTTGTGTGCACTCCAAAGACTTTCCTTTGACGTTTGCCTACTTCAAAGGCAGTAACTGGTATAAGTACTGGAGCTGAGACACCATAACTTCCGGACTAAAGGACATTCTACCAGGAAGAAGAGCTGGGTGATATAGGAGGGACTGCCGCTCTGCCTGTTGCTTTGTTGTGCTGGCCTGCTGCTTGCTGCTTCTGTCCTGGGAGTGAAAGGACTGAACTTTGCTTTCTGTATCCTTCTTCCAAGGTTCTCCAAGGGCTTGTATGTGCTTTCCTCCTGTTAAGATGTCTCAGGGACATCAAAGACTTCACCTACCAGTGCCTGGACTCTTCTGCTGAGAGTCTTGACTTGCCAAGTGGTGCCAAATCCAGTTCCTGGGCCCTTGGAAGTAGAATCTGGTGATCTAAGCAGAAAATCCACGCATTGGCTCCCAGCGCCTGTTTTATCAAAGCACTGCTGCCCAAGATCGATGCATCGCTGCTGTGCAGCCAAAGAATCGATGCAGTGCCTGCAATGCACCTGAAAAATCACCGCAGCGTGAGTCCTGAGCGGTGAGTCACTGACGTCCATGGCACCCACTCCGACTCCGACGCATCCCCTAATTGCAGCAGTGGAAACGATGCAGCGCCTGCTTCGTGGCTGCCGCATCAACGCAGCGCATCTGGATTTTCGACGCATTGTCCCTGGGCGCTGATTCTTCATTGACACCGCACCACAGTAAGAAACTGAGGCTGCGTGGCTGGACCATGATGCATCACCTCGCCTACCAGCAAGGAATCGACGCATCACCTCCCCTATCAGCAAGGAATTGAT
Organism: Calotriton arnoldi; assembly: GCA_963921515.1. NCBI lineage: Eukaryota > Metazoa > Chordata > Amphibia > Caudata > Salamandridae > Calotriton > Calotriton arnoldi. The sequence goes on along the minus strand of CAWUFW010000476.1, from coordinate 1,710,624 downwards.
GCATCTTCCCTGTCAGCAAGAATTTGACTCATCACCTCCCCTGCCTAGCAGTAAGGAACCGACGCATCACCTCCTCTGCAGTAAGGAACCGACACATCACCTCCTCTGCCAGTATGGAATCAAGGCATCACCTCCTCTGTGCAGAAAGAAACCGATGCGTCACTGTATTTTCAGGCACCTCACCTCCCCTGCGGCCCGCATCGTCTTTGACGCATCTCAGGTACTTTGCGCTAAAACACCTGCATCCATTGATTTCTATGGATTAAGACTTATTGAACCTTTGAAAAGTGATATCTTTACTAGTGTAAGTTGGATAATTGTCTTTTTGGTCTTGTTTTATTCTGATAAATACTGGCTATTTTTCTAAACTGGTGTGGACTCATTTTGTAGTGTTTTCACTGTGTTACTGTGTGTGTATGTACAAATGCTTTACACATTATTACCATCTGAGATAAGCTTGACTGCTCGTGCCAAGCTATAAAAGTGGGTGAGCAGGGATTATCTTAGCTGTGTGATCCCCTTACCCTGACTAGAGTAAGGTCCCTACTTGGATAGGGTGCATACCGACTGCCAACTAGAGACCCCATTTCTAACACTAGGGTATACTCCATCCGAAACACCCTAATGACTGACAATGAGTACATCACAGAACTAGTGCTCAAATTTGATATCGATGGTACGAAGATGCTACCTATGACGGAAACTGGAGGCAACATCATTGCATTGATATACAACTAATTAGCCTAGTTGCTGCATGACATCCTGCTCATGTCAAAATGCATGCATATGGTTCACACACATCACTACTTCACAAAGACTACTTTAGTGCATTGTTTTCATCTAATGGCTGGCAGGGCAGTTTTTACAAGTAGCTCATTGACATCACTGCTGACACAGGATACCTACAGAGCTTATAAACTGCTTGGTCTGTTTCAGGTGCTTTGCTGCCTCATCGCGAGAATAAAACATTTAAAACTCCTGATGTCATGGAGCTCTTACTCCCTCCGCAAAATGAACTGCTTGACATCAAACTGAAGCCGGATCACCATCATAACATGATAAATAGTCTGCAAATCATTCCGGTCTCTCTTTCTCTCTCTCTCTTATAAGCACGTTCCTCGCAGGAACTGCTCTCTTGACGCATCCATCCCCTGTGACAGCACACTTGGCACACCTACTCCTCAAGAACCCAACACGCACACCAACCAACCGATTTAGAGTATCCCTCAATGGAATCTTCTGTAATGCACCAAACACAATGAATACTCAGGGACCACTGATTCCAGAAAACATTCCAGTACCACAATCTCCAAAGCTAAAAGTCCAAAACAAAATCAATGATCAAGCTGTTAATGCAACCTAAGAAGAATCACCTCCTCTCAACCCAGTGACTTATTCCCTATACATCACATTGATGCTGTGGTCTTGAGTTGCAGGTCTGTGTACTCTAGTGCACCTTCCATTTGTGCCCTCATTGAAGTTTAGTTTATTGTACAGTTAATTAAAACAGTTACAAAGTGCGAAATAAATAAGCCGAGAAAAAAACTACCCTAGTTAAGACATATAATAAAATTCTTTTAAATTATGTTCTCATTAATCATGACCAAGTATAAATATAAGAGCTACTATAGGCAGAATAAATTATATCTCAGTGGACCATTAATCTTCTCCGACAGTTTACACAAAAATAACTTAACTAGGCAAAGTGACAGTGCTTATTGGTTCTAACAGTTCAATGCAAAGAAGCTTATAAAGTGGTACTGCTCTGGAGTTATTCATCTTGCATGCAGGTCTATTGACCTCACTACTCCCCAGTCTCAAGACCACCAGCTGATGGCAAAAATATTCCTAGTGGCTGAAAGTCCACAAAGTGCTAGTTCTCAATGGGTAACCTTGTGCTCAGCTATACTAAATATGGCATAGTTGCTTTCTAAGCGCCACACTTTCTTAGTACTTCAACCGCTAACATCGAGAGTAGCTAGAGTTTTTACCAGTCCGAGTAATGTTTTCATTGATCTTACTCAGGTCCTGTAGATCAATAGGGGATTTCATCTGAAATAATCTACTCTGATCGTTAATTCGATTTGCTCCAAAATGATTTCCCCAGGTTACTAAGATTAATTGGTCAGTTTAAATTAATTAGACTAGAGCCTCGTTGTGGTGAGGTTCAGTGCTTAATTTGAGCCAGTGGTTTCCGGTGCCTGGCACTTAATTGTCAACACCGGCACTTATAACAGCTGCCACATTGTGGCGCTGTTTGTGTGATTTAGAAATAAGCAGAACAAATGTTGTTTTATTAATTCAATATACATTAAAAACAACTAATACCTGACCCCCAACTAATTCATATAGTTTTGGGGGCCTCGAACAGTCTGAATTGTCACACTTGTAGCAGTGTGATGGTTAGTAGTTGTGTAGGGACAGTGATGGAAGCGCTGATGGGGCAAAGGTTGGTGCAAGCTGCTGTGGTCTCAAGATGAGGGCCCTGGCACTTATTGTTTAACAAATTAAGCACTGGCTGAGGTGAAAACACATTAAACAGAGGCAGCCTCCAACAACTTTACTGCATGTTGCATAAATGTCATGAATTGGGCTGCGAGCTGGGGCGATTGCGGGGATAGACAGGCTGTAATTGCTTCTCTGCATCATCTTATATGGAGCTGCAAAAAAACGGGTGCCCTTATTTAAAACTGTGACCTCAAGGAAACCTGGGTCCGCACATCCTCCATATTGCTATTTGATCTTATTCTACCACTAGTAGGCACCTTTCGCAACCTTGGTAAAGCAGAAACAATTTTGGGAGGTTAGCCTAATCCATGTCAAAATACTAAAATGCAAAATGGTTAGTTCAGTAAACTCCTCCTCCTTCTAATGCCTCACTATGGAAATTACAAACACTACATGTAAACCAATGAGGTTGAACATCTTATGGAGCCTGCCGGGCAGCAAAAAGGGTGTCATTGATACTTCCTTTATTGCGACACTCAGCATCTCACTCCTTCTTGTGATCAGATTACAGAATGTGTTACATTACTACTTTTGCCACCCTTATGTGTATGTTGCAATAAACAATCCAGTTTTAGAATATCACCAGCAATTTAAGTATTTCAAATGGAAATAATTAAAAAATTGATTCATGGTGTACTCAAATTCTTAAATTAGAAAGGCAATATCCTGGTATTTGAAAAGTCCCAGCAAGAACACAGTGATGCCCTTATGAAAGTTTATGAAGCCGTCACCGAGGAAATATGATTTCTGTCACTTGGCACTGATATTCAATAGATATATATTCTGTTGAGAAGGCATGAGACCAGATGTGAAAAGGTGGATGCTACCACTAGCCTTCTTCAATATATTGTCCACTCACTCTTTTCTGGGTATACCCAAATATTACAGAAGGCACATACATAATTTTCCACCCTTCAGTACTTCACACAGAGATATGCTCTCTTGACGCATCCATCCCCTGTGACAGCACACTTAGCACACCTACTCCTCAAGAACCCAACACGCACACCAACCAACCGATTTAGAGTATCCCTCAATGGAATTTTCTGTAATGCACCAAACACAATGAATACTCAGGGACCACTGATTCCAGAAAACATTCCAGTACCACAATCTCCAAAGCTAAAAGTCCAAAACAAAATCAATGATCAAGCTGTTAATGCAACCTAAGAAGAATCACCTCCTCTCAACCCAGTGACTTATTCCCTATACATCACATTGATGCTGTGGTCTTGAGTTGCAGGTCTGTGTACTCTAGTGCACCTTCCATTTGTGCCCTCATTGAAGTTTAGTTTATTGTACAGTTAATTAAAACAGTTACAAAGTGCGAAATAAATAAGCCGAGAAAAAAACTACCCTAGTTAAGACATACAATAAAATTATTTTAAATTATGTTCTCATTAATCATAACCAAGTATAAATATAAGAGCTACTATAGGCAGAATAAATTATATCTCAGTGGACCATTAATCTTCTCCGACAGTTTACATAAAAAATAACTTAACTAGGCAAAGTGACAGTGCTTATTGGTTCTAACAGTTCAATGCAAAGAAGCTTATAAAGTGGTACTGCTCTGGAGTTATTCATCTTGCATGCAGGTCTATTGACCTCACTACTCCCCAGTCTCAAGACCACCAGCTGATGGCAAAAATATTCCTAGTGGCTGAAAGTCCACAAAGTGCTAGTTCTCAATGGGTAACCTTGTGCTCAGCTATACTAAATATGGCATAGTTGCTTTCTAAGCGCCACACTTTCTTAGTACTTCAACCGCTAACATCGAGAGTAGCTAGAGTTTTTACCAGTGCGAGTAATGTTTTCATTGATCTTACTCAGGTCCTGTAGATCAATAGGGGATTTCATCTGAAATAATCTACTCTGATCGTTAATTCAACTTGCTCCAAAATGATTTACCCAGGTTACTAAGAATAATTGGTCAGTTTAAATTAATTAGAGCCTCGTTGTGGGGAGGTTCAGTGCTTAATTTGAGCTGGTGGTTTCCGGTGCCTGGCACTGGCACTTAATTGTCAACACCGGCACTTATAACAGCTGCCACATTGTGGCGCTGTTTGTGTGATTTAGAGATAAGCAGAACAAATGTTGTTTTTTTAATTCAATATACATTAAAAACAACTTATACCTGGCCCCCAACTAATTCTTATAGCTTTGGGGGCCTCGAACAGTCTGAATTGTCACACTTGTAGCAGTGTGATGGTTAGTAGTTTGTAGGTACTGTGATGGAAGCGCTGATGGGGCAAAGGTTGGTGCAAGCTGCTGTGGTCTCAAGATGAGGGCCCTGGCACTTATTGTTTAACAAATTAAGCACTGGCTGAGGTTAAAGCACATTAAACAGAGGCAGCCTCCAACAACTTTACTGCATGTTGCATAAATGTCATGAATAGGGCTGCGAGCTGGGGCGATTGCGGGGATAGACAGGCTGTAATTGCTTCCCTGCATCATCTTATATGGAGCTGCAAAAAAAACGGGTGCCCTTATTTAAAACTGTGACCTCAAGGAAACCTGGGTCCGCACATCCTCCATATTGCTATTTGATCTTATTCTACCACTAGTAGGCACCTTTCGCAACCTTGGTAAAGCAGAAACAATTTTGGGAGGTTAGCCTAATCCATGTCAAAATACTAAAATGCAAAATGGTTAGTTCAGTAAACTCCTCCTCCTTCTAATGCCTCACTATGGAAATTACAAACACTACATGTAAACCAATGAGGTTGAACATCTTATGGAGCCTGCCGGGCAGCAAAAAGGGTGTCATTGATACGTCCTTTATTGCGACACTCAGCATCTCACTCCTTCTTGTGATCAGATTACAGAATGTGTTACATTACTACTTTTGCCACCCTTATGTGTATGTTGCAATAAACAATCCAGTTTTTGAATATCACCAGCAATTTAAGTATTTCAAATGGAAATAATAAAAAAATTGATTCATGGTGTACTCAAATGCTTAAATTAGAAAGGCAATATCCTAGTGTTTGAAAAGTCCCAGCAAGAACACAGTGACGCCCTTGTGAAAGTTTATGAAGCCGTCACCGAGGAAATATGATTTCTGTCACTTGGCACTGATATTCAATAGATATATATTCTGTTGAGAAGGCATGAGACCAGATGTGAAAAGGTGGATGCTACCACTAGCCTTCTTCAATATATTGTCCACTCACTCTTTTCTGGGTATACCCAAATATTTCAGAAGGCACATACATAATTTTCCACCCTTCAGTACTTCACAGAGAGATATGACCATATTGGGACATAATTTCATTGGTCACAATATTGACAAGCAGCTTTGAAGCCATCAGATCATGCACAGTAGAAACCATCAATGTGCCTTATTTTGACCTATCCTTGTGCACCGAAATCATAGTGAACGGCAGCCAATGGGGCTAGGCGTAATTTTTACTCAATGAGAACATGATGCCGAAGCACAATCCAAAATTATCACATATACCAGGAGCAGCCTGACCATACCTTACAATACGAAATTATATGTTACAGTTCTGGGCAGACTCAACAAGGAATTATGTAACTTGCTCAGGGGCGGCTCCTCCACTAGGGCAGAGGAGCGTCGCCCCACTGCTTTCTCGCAGTGCGAGAAAGCCAAAACATAAAATGGTAATAACTTTTGGTTATTACCATTTTATGTTTCTTTCTGCATTGCGGGCAAGCGGGTAGGCGGTCTGAGCTGCCCGGGCAGGGCAGGAGTTTGCCCACTCCTGAGTACCGAGCAGTGAAGACTCGGGACCCGGGAAAGGTAAGTTTTAATTTTTTTTTATTATTTGAAACCCCCTCCCCCCAGGCGACCTCCCCTTCCCTCGAAACCCCTTGCCCGTCCCCCCCCGCACGACCCCACGCCCGCCTCCCCCCTGTGAGCCATACCGGCCGCGTCTGAACTTGCTGGAAAGTTTTAAGGTGTGGTTATTAATGGTTATGACGTAATGAGAAGCAGTATGTGATTGTATGCTGAGGAATAAAGATGTACAATTCAGAGCTCCATTTGTAGCCTATTCCATTGCATTCTCCCGGCGCCGGGGAAGATGCTACAACTGGCGGCGTGGATGGGATCTGTGCCCCAAAGAAATGAGACTGCTCTCCCTGAGAGTTAGCAATGCTACAGCAAACTGCTCATGTGTTCCACATGAGCCCAAGTTGATGAGAAGCAGTTTGATGTTGGCATGTGTGGAGTCCAAGCACCCCTCCAGCCCATATATGGCCCTGCGGAGGGGCGCATTCGAAAAGCCTGCCAGAAAACCCTGGTATGGCCAAACGAAGAGATATTGCGCCACAGCGTAACACTGAGCCATTATCGATACAAAGCAAAATGCTAAAGGCAGTCACAACCAAGTACGATACAAAAAGCTAAAGGCAGTGATGAACAAGCACAATGGACAAAAAGTACTTACCGTCAAGAAAGGAGATGGAGCTTTACGACCTCTGATCGGGCGTGATGACCCAAGTACAAGCACACAGCCAGTGCTTGCAGAAGGTACCGGCTGAGAAGAACAGCTACCATCGTCTGAACAGCATATACTCTCGACAGCAGTAGAAAAGAGCATGAAGTACGATGCAGCTGTGTTTCTGAAACCACCATCACAGTTAGACACTGCTAAGAAGAGGAACATTGGTGCCAGGTGGACTGCATGGATGGAGAAGTTCGATGATTTTATAGACGTACTGGAAAAAGCATATGATGAGAAAATAATTAAGTACTTAAAGAATCTTGCTGGTGATGGAGAGAAATAAGTGATAAAGAAAATATCACAAGCTGATGCAATAGCATACCATCAAATCAAGGAAGCGTTAGAAACAAAGTTCAATTCGATGCCCAGTGGTGACTATAAGGGTTACATTTTCAATCAAGTGAGACAGCAAGTTGGTGAAACGTTGGATGAGTAAGTGTTAATGGCCGCAACAGCTGAGGAAAGAGCAGATCAACAAACTGCTGATATGGAAGCTGGAACACCGAAAACTCAATCAGTGTTGGCCATGAAAAGCAAGCATAAGTACAAGGTAGATGCATGCAAGTCGATGCCTTTAATGAAGAAAAAGCTGTGTTTCCGATGTGGGTTTTCATTTCCCCATGAAGGCAAATGTCCAGCCATAGGACAAACCTGGACGCCAGAAGGTTCCAGAAGCATTCTCGCCACGCCCACAAAGCCATAAAGACACATCAGTTTTGACAAGTAGAAACCATGCAAAGTAGATCGTCATCAAGTTCATCCTACAGAGGCTCGTCAATGTCATTGTCGAGCGCCATTGAAGAAGATGGATGTGCGATGATGGCATCGACCAAGGAACAACAGGCACATGTAGGTTTGGCAGCTTGCAAAGAAGAACAAAAGACAAAGGCGAACCACCACACCAAACAGCAGAATTCCTTTCGACATTGCCCCTAGATTACTATAAAGGTCAACGGTTGCCCCATTACCTTTATCATAGACGGTGGTGCGTCAATTAACATTGTACCGGTCAAAAAGTTCAACAGCCTGTCTCCTGTGCCACGCCTCAACCCGTCAAACAAAAAAGTATACACGCAGGCTGCCTCTAAGTCGTTGTAGAGTCAAGGATCATTTATAGCACCAATGACACGCAAAACAGCATCAGTGAAAGCGACAATTCACGTTCTTCAAGGTGCCTCGTCCAGTGCATGCCTACTCAGTTTTGCCACCCCTGCTGGCATGGCACTGATATCTCTCAATTACAACCTCCACTTTCAGTCTGAAGTTGTGAGTCAGTTTCTGTCATTATTTCATGGCCTGGACAGTCTCAAGACAATAAAAGTGCGACTTCACATCAATGAGGACGTTCGCCCTGTTTCTCATGCGGCACCCAAGAGTCGCTTTCCACTTGTAAGATGCTGTTGAGAAAGAACTAGAAACATTGTTGAAGCATTACATTATTGAGTGCTCCACTGGACCAACGCCATGGGTTTCGCCCACAGAGGTGGTGACAAAAAAGGACAGTGGAGGTGCAGTGCACAGCTGTGTTAATAGGCGCCAGGCCAACAAAGCAGTCGAGAGAGAAAGACATCTTGGTCCACACATAACCGACGTGATCATGCAACTGGACGGTGTCAAAGTCTTCTCCCGTCTTGACCTGAACCGGGGATAACATCAACTTGAGTTGGAAGAAAACTGCAGATACAGCACTACTTTTTTGACTCATGTTGGTTTGTTTAGATACAAAAGGTTGAATTTTGGAGTAAGTGGCGTATCGAAACTTGAGGGGCCCCCCTGCAAAGAACATGCAGGCCCCCCCCCCCCATGCTTTGGACCCAGTCCGGAGCTCTCAGGTCACGGACCTGCCAGGGCCAGAGGAAGCCCCTGGAGCTTGGGCCCCCCGCATTGCAGGGGCTTTTGTTACGCCACTGTGGGCAACTCATCATCAGCTGTTCCTCTCTGAAAGGAGGGCTTTTTATCTTTTTTAGTGTACCAAAAGGGCACATTCAGTACTATTGACAAATAGTTGCACATAAATGTACGAATCTAAACTTAGCTGCCTGTGTAGTGTGTGACACCTTCAGCTAGTTTTATCTTTTTAGCGAGTGTAAGTGCTGAACTTTCATGTGTATTGGGAACAGTGAGATGTCATATCACAGAATTCAAAGTGGTGTTACCTATGAAGGCGTAGCAGAAGATAGTGAAAACCTAGCCACTATATCCGATTTAGCATGAGTCAGCCACTTGGACTAGCGACCCCGTGCTGATATAGGAAAGAGAGAAAAAGGGGAAACGAGGATGGCAAAATAATAATTCATAATAGAACATAGAGCCTAGAGTATAGGTTTGACTGCTGGGCTGCAATCTCAGAGTATGATTGTTGGAACCGGGGTTACCGATTCCGGCACGGCAGCATGGCGCGAGGCGGAAAGGCACCCGAAGGCAATGTGTAAGGCAGTTGTGCAGCACACACTCACTCTGACTCATTAATGCGGACGCAATAATGTGACACCACACCAGGCCTGTGGATTAAAAACAAGTTCTTTTATATAAATCAATGCAGCATCAGATGAGGCAGAATAATTCAGGGCAACATTTCAACTCTTTGAAGTACTCAATTAGTGCGTCATATCATTAAAGCACCATAGCTCATCAACATTGTAGGCCACTAAAAGGCCGCAGGAATCATCTCCTAACACTTAGCACCAATAATGATCACAGGGTGCAGGAATAAAACATGGGCCTAAAACATGCAGTTCACCTCATGAATACTCAATCTCTTGTAAATTGACATTTCGCATTACATCTAAAACAGGGCCTGCGTTAATCTAGGTGCACCCACATCTTGTACAGTGGGCGTCGCAAATCCGGTACACCTGTAACATAAAACACTTCAACTCTTGGCGGTGTACACTTCAGCTCAATTCAGTTAAGCACCTTTACACTAGGCGAAGACATTTCATTAATGCGGATATGCATCAGGCCTAAACAGTAATTAAAGCAGGCATAACGATTAGGTTGGTGAATAGCTTAGGGAACCCCTCTACATGTCTCTCTCTCTGGGGCTTTCCTGTTAATTAGGGCTTCTGTGTCTCTCAGGGGTTAATCTAGGCCAGGCCCACTCCTCTCCGGGGCCTCGCCTCGTGTATAACAAGTTACTCCTTGCTTCCCCTCTAAATGACAGGGTAGTGGTGGCCCCCGGCCCCCAGTGGCGTTTCCGCGTGCCCTAGGGGCCTCCCGGGCTCACCTGCAGTGGTTCCGTTGGTCGCTCGCCTGAGCGACTGATTACTCTCCGGGCTGGCCCGTGTTTTGCTGGGCGGGGCCCGGACTGGGTTGTAAGGCCTTCCGGCGGGTGTTGCGGTTGTCGGGGGCCGGTATTGCTCTCCTCCGGCCCCCGTAGTCAGCTCTGTAATGCGGGGGAAGGGAGCGGGAGCCGGCAGTCTTCTCCGGCCGGCTTCCCACCTCCCTCTGCTCACCGGGCACTCCTCTTCGGCTTCCGTCGGCGCTGGGGGCGCGGCGGGGAGCCGGCGTCCAATCCCTGCGCGGCCTTCCCGGGGGGGCGGCCGATGACGCGGTCAGCGTCCCCGGTCGCGCAGCAACGGCGACGGCGGGGGCCGAAGGCCTCTCTCCTTCACCTGGGCCGCGGCGATGATCTCCCAGGCCGCACTTCTCTCTTGAGGGCCAGGCCCGGCGGTGATTTCGGCGACAGGGCGCTTTTCCTTTCACAGCGCTGGGGCCGCAGCGGTGATTTGGAGCACAGGCAGATTTCAGCCACGAGGTCAGTGGCTTGAGGGACGATTCCTCCCACGTGGAGGCACAGCGCGGGGCGCGCTTGCATCAGGCTGGCAGGGGGCTGATCCAACAGTGCTTTGGCAGCCCAGCAGCAGGGCAGCACCGCGACAGTTAGTAGTGGATTGGGGTGAAGGCCTAGCGCTTCATGGCATAGCGCTTTACCTGGTGATCCCCAGTTTGATAGTTCAGGCTTCTGACCTTGCTGTCTTGTCAGGCTTGCGTTTTCAGGTTGCTTGAAGTAGTTCCTTTGTGGTTGCTTCTTGGGGTTTCTCCTTATGGGGGAGGGGATGAGTTGGTGGTGTTTGGGGCGCAGGGTGGTGCTTCCAAGCACGCTGAAGATGGTTCCCTGGGTCCCCTCACACCGGGCCAGGTCAGTGGGTGGCGGGCGTTCCTCAGCTATCTTACTACAGCAGTGCCTAAGCCTTGTCAGTAGCAGTAGTGTAGGTCTCCCCTAGGCCCTAAAGCCTGTACTCCGGCAGAGGTTCTCCCAGGATCAGTGGTGCCCCAACTGGCTTCTAAGTTTCCCTCCAAGCCTATTATATCCCTAGGTCAGGTGACCCTCCAGAAAGGCGGCAAACCATAACTCCTCCCTCAGCCCGGAAGGTTCTGGAACCTTCCACCATGTCTGGCTATGTGGCCCAGAGGCGGGACGGGATGGATACTGTATCCCTATGTCCCCGCCTGACCCTGGCTACTAGTAGGTGTATGTGTGCAAGGCCACTCCGCAGTAGCAGGGGCCTGTGGCAGCCATCTTGGGTGAAGAGAGCACCTGCACCTCAGCACTGGTTGGCAGTGGTAAGGCGCCCTGAGACCTAGGTCCAGTAAAAATACGGTGGCAAAAATGAGGCGCAAAAGGGAAAAAAACAGGGTAAGACCACCCTAGGGCGGACAGGTCTAACAATGATCATAGGAGAAGGATTTCTTACTCCCTTTGAAAAATGTACTGCATTCTAAGAGAAAAGTCAAGGTTACAAATCTCCACATTGATTGAAAAGGCAGCCTCGAAAATATCTGACTATCCAAGTATGTCATGTACATGGGCCTAAATTAAAGTATCTGCTTTTAATTTACCCAACAAAATGTCCATATGATAAAAATATAACCTTGTGGCACCCATAACCAATACATATCACGCAGGGCTGGCTTTAGTGCTGTTGGCACTCGGTGTGACTATATTTGTTGGCGCCCCCCTAATGTCCTCCCTCTCCATGGATTCACTAACTATCTCCCTCCCACAGCAGGGCCGGATTGGCTACTGGGCGTTTCGGTGGGCTGGCAGGGTGGTGTCCTTTTTTACTGCCATGGGGCCATTTTTGTTGCTAGGGACCTGTCGGCCATATTTTTACATGAAGCGCTTATAAATAATGCAAAAGCAAGTGGTTTTAAAGTGTGCTTATAGCTTATTTTAAAACACTTTTTTGCATTGTTTATGTATAAGCGCTGCAAGTGGGAACATGGCCGGCTTGTCCTCAGCAACAAAACTGGCCCCCACCTTCAGTGAAACGGGATCCTACCCTGCCCGCCCACCAAAATGCCTGGTGCTGGGTAGGCCAGTCTGGTCCTGCTCAACAGTTCCCTTCAACCCTCCATAGCCCCTCTCTCACAGATATTTCATTTATTTTATAGCACTACTCATATCATTGTAGGATGTCAGAGAAGTTTTTATCACACATACATTATACAGCGACAATGAATCATACAAGTGTGTAAATCAATGTATAGGGAATGTTAGATATGACAAAGAGGACTACAAGGTGAGGAGTCACATGTCATCCATACTGGTAAGCAGTATATTTTAAGAGTGCTTCGCCTGGAGAAGGACAAACTGAGGATTTAAAACCATACACAGGGGTTATGCATGGCTTTACTAAAACAAATTTCTTGCTACCCAAACAAACTCTTTTTAGCAACATTAGGATAACGAACAACATACTTTTCTAACCTATAGGTTGCAGTATGCCTTCAGCTATTTGATGACAGTACATAGCTCACTGTGCTATATTAGGATTGTAGTTCAAGAACTGCAAGTAACAAAAGGATGTCTCTGAAGGAAGCAGTAACCATTGAGCTAACTACATAAAATGCAATTCTATGATCTACATGGTACACATGCTTTGCAGCAGGCAAATGGAGTGGGATGGAGCCATTTAGAGTTGCTAACCCATCCTACTCTGTGACGAGGCGCAGTGATAGACAATCTGCCCATGGCACTTCAGGGCTTAAAACTGAAGCACCCAGGTCTGAGGCTACCAATGAAGCTCCCCCTCATTACGAGGGGGAGAGCATCGAGGTGCTTTGCCAGGCGATAAAGGTCACACCCACAGGATCTGTGACATCTTCAGCCTTGCGAAGTTCAACTCAGGCAGGAAGGAGCTGCGCATTTTGCGCATGTTTAGCTCCTGGCTGTCTGACCTGAACAAGAAGAGTGTCTGTCAGGCTGACCTTTGCTCAGCCTGACAGACACACTTCTGGTCGGGAAAAAAAGGTGGGGGAGCATGGCCCTTCCGCCCATAAAGATAGGCTGTGGCTGCCTCTGCGCTATTTAATGATGAGTCAAAAGTGCCACTAGACAAAATTCCAATCTCTCTCGAGCAAGAACATTAATCACCAGAGTTATCTTGACATTTTTATTGTTGCCTGAAAATTACTGGACACACAAACTCTGAAACAGGTGCCTTTAGACCCATAAGATATTTAAAAACACAGTTTTACCCCCTTGAGTTCGGCGCCTGGTGTGGTGGCACCAGTTGGACTTACTTACAGCCAGCCCTGATCTCACTCAGTACAGTGACTGTTTGCACCCAAGAGAAGAGCTTGGCCTACAGGTTGAGCACGTAAGCATTCACATAATTATACCAACTGTAAGCAACGGGTGATCTGTCAAACATGTGTTGGGCTTTCATTCTGCAACTCAGTGCATTCTGGGTAATATGCAGTTAAGTGACCCCGTTCCTAACTTGTGAGATGCAAAGCTTCAACAGCACCTGCAAAATCATATACCACTTTCGTGTCTTTGTATGTACAAAATATGTAAACTTGATATCTATTAAAATATGAGCATTTTTATTTTCGATCTTCATTGTAATTAAATGTTAGAATGGCCTGGCATTTCTTCAGGTTAGGCTTGAATCATGCATCTCGTATTGGCAATTGCAGTAAGATAATAATAAGCATTCATTTAAGTACTTCACCGCCGTGCATTTCTTTAAGAAGAAAAAAGTAGGACATTTACTTCCCTAGACTGATTCTTATCTTGGAGTAAATGTCCTGCCTTTTGGAAATCACAATGAATTCTATGAGTACTCATGTGAATAATTAACAAACGATTTTTGGCAGGTCAAAAACTGCTAACATCCTCAGATGCAAAATATCCACCCGAGTTAAAAAAGCAGCGGTGTCGTCAGAACCCACCTAGGAACCCCGCCCCACCCCCTCCTTCCCTAGCAGCGACCGGATCAAACCAATGCCCTCGCAGGGCTGCATGCAGGCTTGCAATACATTCCCAATATTGCACGGTAAGGTAACGGTTTTATGACTCGAGTCTCACAATGCAAGCAGGCCTGCCCCAGGGACCTGAATTAAAGGAGCCCCACCGCAGAGAAATAAAGAGAGATTGAGAAGGTCAATAGCGCTTACAACCCCTGGCGAGGTGCTGAATAAACCACACTGCAAACCAAGTGTAAAAGAGCGACTTGCCTCTGTTGCCAAAGAGCATCCAGGTGGGTGCTTGCACTCTTGCACTTCTCTTCAACAGGGGCCGTTACATCCAGGGGCACAAAGGGGCGGCCCAGAGGTGTAGATACATCAGATTAGGCCATAAAGCACATTCATGTGCTGGTGAAAGGCGTGTGTGAGGGCGTGAAGGTATTTCGGTTTAATACCTGGGAATCCCTTTTTAGGTCTCGCGTAGGCAGCCGCATGCGCTACTCTAGGAGATGACCTTTAGAAATTGGTCAGCTCTTTTTAAGCACGCGTGCTTGTGCTGGCATCCACCTTGCGGGAGCGAGCAGCAGCGCGCGCGCTAAAAGAAAACAGATGGCCCGCGCGCTGCTGCTCGCTCCCGCAAGGGGCATGCTAGCACGCGCGCTTGTTCTTCCACTGCCTGTCACTGCGTGTGCTCACATTGTCCTTCCAGCCCCACTGCATCGGCGTGCAGGGGCCATCCTGTCTCTCTCTGCCTCTCGGCACCTCTTCCCTGCTCTTTCTCTCTCTCTCCGTCGTTCTCTTTCATTCTCTGTGTACATATTTCTCTTTCTCTGAATCTAGCTGCGCTTGTTTTTTAACAGCCTACGCCACTTCCCTAAAAAGATTGCACTCGTTTTTGTAACAAAAGTAACACACTCATAAAACTTTATGTAAATATGTGACGACTCGATAACAGTGCTTTGACACATTACAGAGGACACAAGGCACTGAGCTCTCGAGAGATCTCGTCACCGTGTGCGAAACATCCCGGGCCACACAGCTCTACCCCACTCATGATCACTCTGAATAAAACGCATCTATCTAGCTGTCTGTTCATGTATTTTACAGCCTGCCTATCTGTTTTCTATCTGTCCATCTACCCCTGCCCCGTTTCTCGTTCTCTCCCTCTAGCTCTGTGCCCGTCTTTTTCTCAGTCTCTTTGGCAATATCTCTCTCTCATTCATCCTGTCTCTCTCTACCTCTCGGCACCTCTTCCCTGCTCTTTCTCTCTCTCTCTCCGTAGTTCTCTTTCATTCTCTGTGTACATATTTCTCTTTCTCTGAATCTAGCTGCGCTTGTTTTTTAACAGCCTACGCCACTTCCCTAAAAAGATTGCACTCGTTTTTGTAACAAAAGTAACACACTCATAAAACTTTATGTAAATATGTGACGACTCGATAACAGTGCTTTGACACATTACAGAGGACACAAGGCACTGAGCTCTCGAGAGATCTTGTCACCGTGTGCGAAACATCCCGGGTCACACAGCTCTACCCCACTCATGATCACTCTGAATAAAACGCATCTATCTAGCTGTCTGTCCGTGTATTTTACTGCCTGCCTATCTGTTTTCTATCTGTCCAACTACCCCTGCCCCGTTTCTCGTTCTCTCCCACTAGCTCTGTGCCCGTCTTTTTCTCAGTCTCTTTGGCAATATCTCTCTCTCTCTCTCATTCATCCTGTCTCTCTCTGCCTCTCGGCACCTCTTCCCTGCTCTTTCTCTCTCTCTCTCCGTCGTTCTCTTTCATTCTCTGTGTACATATTTCTCTTTCTCTGAATCTAGCTTCTTCTTTATTTCTAGATGTTTTCAGTCCCTGTCTTTTTCCCTCCCTTTCTCGCTATTTCCCATCCTTTGTCTCTGTATCTCCATTCGCTGCCCTCTTGAGGTGACACATATGTCCCTCCCACTCTGAGGCTTAATAAACATCAAGAGTTCTGCATCTTGGTGATTGACGATTTAGAAAAACCTATAAGAGACAGCACAGAAATCTGTGGAAATACTAGTTCTCCAGGAGCATCTCTAGTCTGCCACGCCTTCTCAGGCGGAAGATACATAGGAGCACACATGGTGGAAATGTGTAGAAGGCGAAATTTAAGTCTAGCGTGACTAGATGGTTAGTAGACCTCATGTAAAAAAATTAAAAAAACATTGGCATAGCCAAAAGGTCTCACCTTAGGAACTTGTGTTTGACTGACTCTCTCACTCTCACTGACTGACTCTCACTGAATGACTGACTCTCTCACTGACTGACTCTCTCTCACTGACTGACTGACTCTCTCACTCTCTCTCACTGACTGAATGACTCTCTCACTCTCACTGACTCTCACTGACTGACTGACTCTCTCACTCTCACTGACTGACTGACTCTCTCACTGACTGACTGACTGTCTCTCACTGACTGACTGACTCTCTCTCACTGACTGACTCTCTCACTGACTGACTGACTCTCTCACTCTCACTGACTGACTGACTGACTCTCTCACTCTCACTAACTGACTGACTCTCTCACTAACTGACTGACTGACTCTCACTCTCTCTCACTGACTGACTGACTCTCACTCTCTCTCACTGACTGACTGACTCTCTCACTAACTGACTGACTCTCTCACTCTCACTGACTGACTGACTCTCTCTCACTGACTAACTGACTGACTGACTCTCTCACTCTCACTGACTGACTGACTCTCTCACTCTCACTGACTGACTGACTCTCTCACTCTCACTGACTGACTCTCTCTCTCTCACTCACTCACTGACTCTCTCTCTCTCTCACTCACTAACTGACTCTCTCTCACTGACTGACTGACTGTCTCACTCTCACTGACTGACTGACTGACTCTCTCACTCTCACTAACTGACTGACTGACTCTCTCACTCTCACTGACTGACTGACTCTCTCTCTCACTGACTCTCTCTCACTCACTGACTGACTCTCTCTCATTCACTGACTGACTCTCTCACTCTCAGACTGACTGACTCTCACTGACTGACTAACTGACTCTCACTCTCACTGACTGACTCTCTCACTCTCACTGACTGACTGACTGATGCTCACACTCTCAATGACTGACTCTCACCCTCACTGACTCTTTCACTCTCTCTCACTGACTTTCACTCTCTCTCACTGACTGACTAACTGACTGACTCACTCTCACTGACTGACTCTCTCACTCTCACTGACTGACTGACTCTCTCACACTGACTGACTGAGTCTCTCACTCTCACTAACTGACTAACTGACTGACTGACTGACTGACTTTCACCCTCCTGTTATTTATGCCCCCCCATAACAATAAAAACCATAACAGGCAACCATTGGGACAGGTAGATACAAGTTGCCAGCATTGAAAGGACAAAAAAAACCTCAAGACATTATTTATTATTAATACTTTTTTAATATGGTCGTTCAGTTGTACATAATGCTTTCTTGGTCATATCTAAGGTAACAAAAATGCTTCTGACACTTCTTTATTATAACTTTTCAGCATGTTGCAGACTTCTGTACAGCACAGCTTAAAGACATAGGCAAAGTCAATATCTCTGGCTAAACACTTATAAGTTCCCAAAGGCGAGACCTATTGGCTATGCCAATGCTTGTTTCTCGATGCCACAGTTCAAAGGCCCAATTGTTTGGTGACACAGAGAGTACAAAAGGCAGGTGGGAAAAGAGGGGAGGTTAGGAAAGGAGGAGAGGGCAGGCTGTGATGCTGTCAGTGGATCCAGCTCAGCTCCCCGCACACCAAAGGGGTACACACCTCGAAGGGGGGAACAGTGTAACAATCTGGTGGGGAGAAGTGTGTCAAAGGAGACAAATTACAACCACTTACTTAATAGTCACCTGCAGCTTTGGTGGCAGGTACAGGCGGGCGGCAGAAGACCGCGGCTAGCAATTTTGATTACGGCCTCACAGGCTCGGTGCCTCGGATGCCTCATGTGCAGCTTACACTGCTCATGACAATTCCTGCCCAGCCCTGCCCTACACTGGCTGAAGACCACTCAGCTGTGCGCCGCACCATTTAATTTATTATGAGGGGAGTAGGGACTGGAAAATAACTTTAAAACGATGTCCCAGTGGACCCTGCTGTCTGCCAATGACTGCACTGTGTGCTGAGGTGCCCATGGAGCTCGCCCCCCCCCGCAACACGGGAGCTGCAGGGGCCTATGTTACGCCCATGCTTGGAGTGTCTTCAGCTGCAGAAATATTTCAGGATGTTATACGTTAAATAATTCAACCTGTCATACATGCTTTTAATTACAGTGATGACATACTTGTATTTGGTGCAATGCAAAAGGAGCATGACAAAGCACTTACGCAAGGGTACCAGGTACTTGCTGGTGCAGGTCTCAATCTAAATGCAGCAAAGTATGAGTTTCACCAGCCCAAACTGAAATTCTCTGGCCACATATTCTCTGATGGGGGAATGACTCCTGACCCAGATAAAGTATGAGCACTGTCAGCTCCCCCCCCCCCCCCAAGATGTCACCATGCTGTGATCCTTCTTAAGCATGGCCAGTTATTGCTCAAGGTACATTTGAGAAACTTGACAAAACGAGATGTCCCTTTCCAGTGATCTGCTGAATGTGATCAAAGCTTCAAAGGAATAAAACATGTGTGATTGAAAATGCAACCGAGATGGCCTATTTTTACCTCAAGTTACATACTGAGATCACAGTCGATGCGAGCAAGGTGGGCCTGAGGGCAATCCTTGCTCAACATAATGGTCATCCGAATGCTCAGAGACACATTGTGGCCTATGCCAGTTGAAGCCTGTCTGACACAGAACGTGCCTATTCTCAGCCAGAGAAGGAGAGTCTGGCTGTAGTGTGGGCCTGCGAACATTTTCATGTGTTTCTATACAGAAAACGTTTCACTATCATTACAGATCACAAAGTGCTGCTCACTATATTTGGAAACCCGAAAGCCAAGATGCCCCCTTGCATTGAGAGGTGGGGGTTGAGACTGCAATAGTATGACTATGCAATTGTACACAAGCCAGGTAAAGACCAGAACCCTGCTGATTACTTGTCACAAGTACTGTTACAGCAGCACAGTTTGACATCCAACACAGCTGAGGAGTACATTAACATCATTGTGAGGTCCAGCACGCCAGCAGCCCTATCCATTGAACAGATCGTTGCTGCTACTAATGTTGATAAGCAAATGCTTATCCTCAAAGACATTATTTCTACTCAGTCTTGGAAGAAGCATGCTCGACCTTTTGATGAAGAAGTTGAATTAAAAATATTCAAGAATGTACAGGATGAACTGTCCGTTACTAAGGAAGATGTTGTATTGAGAGGCTCACGAATCGTCATACCTGAAGGCCTTAGACAGCAAGTCATTGAACTAGCCCATGAAGGACATTGTGGCATTGTAGCCGTCAAAAATGCCCTAAGAGACCCAATGTAATTCCTGCATGTAGATGAACAAGTGGAGAGGGTACTAAAAGATTGCCATCTTTGTAACTGCCTTTCTCTTAAAGAGAACTCCCACTGACAATGTATGACCTTCCTGCATGTGGGAAAGAATTGCAGTTGATTTCTCTGGACCTTTAGAAAACAGACATCATCTCATAGTAGTCGTTGATGACTATTAACGTTTTCCTTTAGCCAAAGAGTTATCGTCAACTACCCATGACAAGGTCATCGAGCGGCTGGATGACGTCTCTGCAGCATGGGGTATTCCCGCCATTCTCCAATCTGATAATAATCCAGCGTTCAATAGCAAAGAATTCAAGGACTTTCTGGTCAGACTAAATGTCAATCATCAGAAGAGGACACCTCTGTGGCCCCAAGCTGATAGTGTTTTGGAACGATTCATGGGTACCCTCAAATGGGTAATTCAACGAGCATCGACTGAGGGAATCAAGTTAAACCAGGCCCTCTGTCAAGCCCTCCGTGCCTATCATTAAACACTTTACTCCACAACTGGTCAGAGTCCTGCCACCTTGCTATTTGGGAGAGCCATCGGAACCAAACTGCCACAGTGGACAGCAGACCAATCCTTGAATGCTGATAAGGTTTGTGTCATGGACACTTCTCGTAAATGCCAGATGAAAATATATAGCGATCATCGTTGACGAGCTCAGGAAACAGCCTTCGATGAAGGTGGCTGGGTCCTGGTCAAGCAGAAACGAAAGCGGAAAAGACACACTCCACTCCGTTTGATGTCAATCCTCTGAGGGCTGTGATGTGCAAAGGATATATGGTGATGGCGCATCATCCCAGAAAGTCAAGGGACTTGTCACATTTAAGCACCTATCTCAAAGATCGTCAGCTCCTGCAATTATGAATGAGGCGACCTCCGCCTGACAGTCCAGTTCAAGCATCAGAACCTGTGCCATCGGTGCATAATCAGGATTCATGTTTACCATCTCATACCACTCGATCTGGCCGACTAGTGCAAGCGTCTCAACACCTTATTGAAGAAATATGATATGACTATTGTTTGTACTTTCTATTTAACAGGGGGAGAGATGTAGTGTTGTGAGACTATGTGCGCTAGGA
Organism: Calotriton arnoldi; assembly: GCA_963921515.1. NCBI lineage: Eukaryota > Metazoa > Chordata > Amphibia > Caudata > Salamandridae > Calotriton > Calotriton arnoldi. The sequence continues at coordinate 1,689,900 of CAWUFW010000476.1, read as the reverse complement.
GCCTTGCGATTCTGGGCAGACTCAACGAGGAATTGTGTAACTTGCTGGGAGGTGCTAAGGTGTGGTTACTAGTGGTTATGATGTAATAAGAAGCAGGATGTGATTGTATGCTGAGGAATAAAGACGTATAATCCGGAGCTCCGTGTATGGCATATTCCATTGCATGCTTCCGGGGCTGGGGAGGACGCTACAGTATACAAGCAGTAATTAACAATAAATGGGGTCAACTGCAACCCAGGTAGCATTGGTGGTGTCATAGTTTTCATAGCATTATGGTTGGCAACAAGAGAAACTGATCATTTTTAACTAACAACAAATGTAATACCCTCTAAATTCGGGCTACGTGATTCTGCTGAGCATTCCTTTCAAATGATCCCCACGGTCCTTCTCTCATTTTACCTTAATATTTAATCAAACAAATGCCTCTGTCTCCAAGTTGACCCTCCAAAATAATAATAGAATTGGATCCATTTCAAACGTTAGCATACATGCCAACATTTTAGAAGAGAAAAGTTGGAGATTTCTAAAAATAAATCTGGGGAATGTATTTCCCTTATTGACTTCTATTGGGGCCTGAATCGGGTTAATGTCATGTATGGGCTTTACAAGCCTGCTGCTGCAGGATCGGATATTAGAAACGCAAATGAATGTTTTTTTTCTTACCTGTCAGAAGCATGGAGAAAGCACTATGGCAGGCAGAGAGAGCGTGATGCAAGTGTTGTGCACTGGCCTGCAGGAGCAGGTTACTGGCAGTATATACTCCGAGTTACACAATACCAGGCCCTGTCAGCTGAAGCCCGCAGAGGAATCGGGTATTTGCATGAAGGAATTGGGAGGCGGGAGACTAGCCTTGAAATCGGTAGTTTCCCGTGTGAATCGGGAGGGTTGGCATGTATGCGTTAGAGCATGGGTACTCCCAAACATTTTTCCAGGACCCAATAAGTTTGGTCTGTGATGGGACTGAGGGCCACACTGATGCCAGCAGGGTGGCGGTCGGGAGTTGGGAGTTAGCAGTAAGGTAGAGGAAACTAAGCATATACTTCTAGTGGCTGAATTGCACAACGTGAAACCAGACAGCCTGGGATTAATCCTGTCTTCCCCACTTTATTGAATTGTGTGATCCTAGGCAATTGTTTTTATTTCACTTTCCCTCCTTTTTCATAATTATCACAAATAAGAGGACACCGATTTAATCTAATGAATTAAGGTAAAAGGTTCTGCATGTGTTAATTAAATAAACTTTCTGAATTTTGAAGACTATCATATTTTTAGACTTATGCTGCAAGATGTCTTTAAAAATGAAGACGGTCCTAAAAAGTTGAGCAGTGCAGGACTCCCTAGTTACTTCCTTTCTTTAACACAAATAAACATTTAAATAAATGCCTCCCTGTTTATATAACATTTTTTGTATTGTTCGTGCTGAGACGAGTAAACCTCTTTTGACCAGGGGCCACATGTAATGCTGCCCCCGGGCACTACTCTGAGTATCAGTGCGTTAGGGGATGCTGATCGCAAACTAGTAGGATATTCTGGTCTAGGGTGTTCTCGTCCAGTAGAATTATAAATGGGCAGTCCCTCTTAGTCCTGCTATGGGGGCTGGGCCCTTTTGAGTCCTGGGTGGCAGTGAGATCTGGAGCTAACTTCATTGGGGGCGACGGGGGAGGTGAGATCCTGGATAGCACTGCCGTGGTGTCACCATGGTCTTGGATGACGTCACACAGCCACCTCTCTACCCGAAGACTTTGCCGCTATTCACGATTGTTGCAGCAGACCTCTCGCGAGACTTGCGGCCGTCCTCCTCTCCGTGTCGGCTCACGTCACGCTCCAGACAAACGTTGAGAAAGATGGCGGAGCGGCGGAGACAGAAGAAACGGAGCCAGGTAAACAGAGGCCGCTCCTCCCCTCGTGCATGTTCACTGGTGGAGGGATGCAAGGGAGAGGCCTCGAAGCGCAAGGGAGAGAGAATATTTGTACATAGTGGCGGCTGCTTTACGAGTGACGACCACCTACTCACCTCAGGGGTCCTTCTGCTGGAATCCCCCCCCAGCTGTGTGCCGCACTGTGACTTATGGGGGGCGTTGTACTCTGCAGACACACGCACCCCACCTGCCTAGTACCTCCACTTCGGTTTGTTTAAACCCCCATCCTAACTCTTGTGCCCCCACCTCAATCCTGCCTGCAGTCACAGCTGCACCCCTTGGATGGGCGGTGGAGATAGCTGTCCTCCCTCATGACGCCGTTATCCTCTCATATCAGCCTCCAATGTGCACTTTGTAATGTTTTCTCTTAAGAACAGTGTGTCCGGCTCATGTCACTGGCATATATCACCGGCATATCTGCCACATCACCAGATTTTGAAATGCAGACAGATACCAACACGAGTCCAAACGTTGCCCTGTGTTTGTGACACATACACTGGCTTCCTCAAAACGTTTTGGAGTCAATTGCCAAATGACACGGGTATAAATGGGGGCGTGATGGCAAAACTTCAAATGGAAACAACGTAGCGGTTCTGCCCATTGTGTATATCGGGCAGGAATGGCCATACTGAGTAATACCTGCGTTATTCCACTGTGTTTAGCAACCCCGCTGAAAAGTCACTGTCCCTTTATAGGCGCAGTAGCACGGCTGAATTGTCACTGTACTGTCCCTTTACGCGGCTAGAAGCTCAGCTGAAAAGTCCCGCTACTGTTAGATGCTATTCCTGCCGCGAAGTGCAGATATCCTATAATATGACTCTTACCTCTCAGATAACCCTGCAGTCAAGTGTATTGTATTGTAATTGTATTTATATAGCGCTTACTACCCCTGATGTGGTGTTGAAGCGCTTTTTTTTGGGCGAGTAGCACGCTACTCTGGAAACCCATAAAGGATTAGTGGTGAATTAGTATAGTGAAATATGAAAGTAATTTGAGTGGTGGTTATTAGTCAGTTATTTGGCGTGAGAAGGATAGTGGAGGGATAGAAGAGGGAAAAAAGGTTTGCATTTATATAGCGCTTGTTACTCCTGATGGGGTGTTGAAGCTCTTTTGTGGCGAGTAGCACGCTACTCCGGAACCCATAAAGGATTAGTGTTGAAAATTAGTATAGTGAAATATGAAAGTAATTTGAGTGGTGGATATGTTATTCAGTTATTTGGATAGAGAATGGAAGTGTAGGCACCTTCATTACAGTATCCAATGCCAGCAATCAATCGATGTCTCCTTAAATGTGCAGTCGCTGTCTAATAAATGCCATAACAAAATGTTAGCAAGTATGAGTCCTATTGGATGGTGTCAGCGGCTTCTGGCTGTGTTTTTAACCCCCGTTAACGATGCAATTAGTTTCTGTCATGCAATTGAACTAGTCTATGGCATTTTTCATTTTGTGTAGTTTCGGTGATTGTTGTTGCATCGAACTCCAGGAGGTTGTATTGAACGAAATTATAGGGTACGAGTGTGGTAGATATTGTAAAAATTCAATCTTTAGTCTATTTGAAATCTTCCTTCGCATTTCATGTGACTCGCTAGATTATATTTACTACTTTGTCCATGGTGACATTTGAAGATATTTTCGTATTGCTTATCATTCTCTTTATCAAAGGATGCCATTTGTTTGATATGTATATTTAATATAATTGTAATTTACTCTTCCTTTTAGTTATTTGTCTTCTCTTATCATGTATTAACATTTCTTTGAAATAATTGTAATCGTTGTCAGTCCTTGTTATGTTGTGCCGTTATTTTGTATATTAAAGGCTACTTCATGCATATTGACTTGAGTGAAGGACGTTCAATTTAGAAAGGGAAAGTTGCACATCTCTTTTTGATAGGACGGCTGTCTGCTGTCCTCTTTTGAGAGGGATTTAGACTCCCCTCCTTAGGAATTGACACCTTTTCAGCTTGCCCTGTCTGTGAACGTGGGAAAAAACATCCCTTGATAGAACCTTGGCTTGTCAGAGTGGTCCTTGATAACTGACAGGCCGTGCTACCAAGTAAGGTCCCCTCAACATGCCTAGGATCGCTTCACTTTATATAGTCATTCTCACCATGGTGGAATCTGGGATTTCTTTGCCTGATTGCCTCTTGTATACAGGTAGTTCATGCACGGCCATGTGAGGATGCAAAGCACCAGGCTGTCTCTTGCTCTACACTGTAACCAAGAGATTGAATCTGCAATGTTTATGGACTTCCATGTGAGCCATTGAATAATGATGACATACATCATCAATGTATTTTATATGGATTGCTTGGTGGGTTTCTGCTTTTGTCACAGAGATCCTTTTGTTACTTGCAGTTCGTCATTTACAATCCTAATATAGCACAGTCAGTTATGAACTGTCATCCAATGCTTGCATGCAAACTGCAAGATACAGTTTTGTTTGTTTTTTGTTTTTTTGCAGTGTTTTATTATGCAAATGTTGATAAAAATGTTTTCTTTGTTTAGAAATATATTTTTATTAGCGAGCCCCACACCAAACACTATTCAACGTTTCAAATCCTGAGTCATTGCTTCTCGGGAACAAAGAACGTTTAAATATATTGCATACCAGTATGAATGGCATTTGACTCCTACACCCTATAGTCCTTGTTTTATGTAATTGTAATATTTTGTATACAGTGATTTACACATGTTGCATCTGCTGCATGAATGTGCAATGCCTTTTTTGTGTTTTGGTTTGAACATTTTTTTTGCCAGTTGCATTTTGTAGCAATCTCTGTAGCATGAATTTGGTGCTAATGAGCACGTAAAGGCAGGCTAAGGCTGGGAAAGGTAAAGCTGGGTAGTTTTGGATTAGAAAAATAAATTTTAATTGTAATAACAAATTTATTTCAGGAAAAATGTGTGTGTGTATATATATATATATATATATATATATGTGTGTATATATATATTTTGACAAAACCAAAGGTTACAGGGACGTTTTAGTTAGCAAATAGAATAGAAAAAAAAATAGAAATTCACAGAAAAAACCAAAGGTTACAGGGACGTTCTAGTTAGGCTCATGTTTCACTCGTACAAAACCAGAGAAATTCAGCAGTTATAGTTAGCTGAGCTAACTATAACTGGCGCCCCCGCAATGCACTGCTTATGACCTCACATATTACATGACATGGTCAGTGACATCCCTGATGACATCTCAAATGACATCACTGATGACATCATCCAGTGACTGAGTGTTTTTTAAAAAAAGTTTCATAGTTAAATATACATACCAAGGTGTATTGGTAAATTATTGGGTGTATGAGTTCCTGATTGGATGATTCAGTGGGTGCGTGAGTAACTGTATAAGTGAATAATTAAGTGTCTCAGTGAATGTATGGGTGAGTGACTTGTGTGAATGTCTGTATCTGTCTGTCAGTTGTTGTCTAAATGGTTGTATAGGTGTGTGGGTGGTTACGTGAGTTTCTGTATGAGTGAGTGATTGGTTGTCTGAGTACATGTATGGGTGTCTCAATGTCTGTGGGTTGGTCGGGGGGGTTTAAATACCTGTATGGATGAGTGCGTGGGTGAGTAAGTGGCTTTATGGGTGAGTGAATGTGTGTATGGCTGTGTCGTGAGTGAATTGATGTGTCAGTGGTATATGGGTGAGTAACTGCATATGTGAAAGGCAGTATAGGTGAGTGTTGGAGTATGAGTGACTGTATGTGTGACTGAGTGATTGCGAGAGTGGCCGTATGGGTGAGTGTGTGCTTGCGTCAGAGACTGTATAGGTGAGTGGGTATGTGTTAGTATCTGTATGAATAAATGAGTGTGTGCATAAATGTGTAGGTGAGTAAATTGCTGTGTGATTGACACTATAGGTGAGTCAGTAGGTGTGTGAGTAGCTCTGAGTGACTGACTGACAGAGGCTGTATGAGTGGATATATCAGTGGCTGTATTAGTGAGTGAGTTGGTGTATGAGTGGCTTTATGGGTAACTGAGTGGATGTGTGTGTAGACCTATGAATCAGTTAGTGGGTGTGTAAGTACTGGTATGGGTGTGTCATTAGTTTTGAGAATGCTTGTGTAGAAGTTGGAGTGGATGTATGAAAGGTTATATTGGGGTGTGAGTGGGTGCGTCAGAGATTCTGTGGCTGTCATCAGTGATGTCATTTGAGATATCATGAGTGATGTCACTGACCATGTCATGAGTGATGTAACATGTGAGGTCATAAGCTGTGCATTGTGGGGCGCGAGTTATAGTTAGCTCAGCTAACTACAACTACTGAAATTCTCTGGTTTTGTATGAGTGAAACCTAAGCCTAGCTATAAAGTCCCTGTAACCTTTGGTTTTTTCTGTGAATTTCTAAGGTTTTTTGAATACTATTTCCCAACTATAACGTCCTGTAACCTTTGTTTTTTTTCTGTGAATTTCTAAGGTTTTTTTAAATACTATTTCCCAACTATAATGTCCCTGTAACCTTTGTTTTTTCTGTGAATTTCTAAGTTTTTTAAAAAGCTAATTCCTAACTATAACGTCCCTGGTTGAGGGAAGTACTCCGCTTTAATCCTAAGGCCCTCAGGAGTAAAGTGGAAATAATTCCTCAACCAGAAGCGCACCAGGAGGTGCGTTTGCAGAGTGGTGGAGAAAGGGGGTGTGGCCTTCAAGTAGTATCAGCAATCCTCCTCTCTGGGACTTACTGGAGGTAACAAGAGGGCTATTTGGCCCCCCAAACACCCTCGACATTCAAGGGGATTTCATTCCCCAACCACCATTGCACCAGGAGGCGCGTTTGCAGAGTGTTGGTGAAGGGAATGTGGCCTCCGGCAACTTGCCGGAGCTTTTTTTGAAGAAAAAAAAATTTGGGCGGGGGGCTGCGTAACACCCCTTCCTTTGGCCGATTTTGGCCCCAGGGACCCCAACCCCTGGGGCCAGTCTTTTTTTTTTTTGATATGGTGGAGGGGGGCTCCCGCCAAGCCATGCCATAGCAAACTGGAATGTCCTGGGGTGGGCTCCCCGGGACATTGCTGGAGCCGGCCCTGGGGGGTGGCGGTCCCCAGGGCCATCTACGGCTCCACGAGGGAAGGAGGCGGTTCCTGGGGCTGCGGCGGGGGGGCGTGGCCCCTGCTTTGTATGAGCTAGCCCCAGGGAGGTAGCGTTCCCCGGTGCTGCGTGGGGGGGGCTGTAACCCCCCACGCATTATTTTTTAATATAACCCTGGGGAGGTGGCGGTCCCTGGGGCTGCAGGGGGCCGACGCAGCACCCCATCATTATTTTTTATTTCCCCTGGGACCTGGCCCACCGGTGGCCTAATTAAACGAAGCGCGGGAACGGATTTACACCATTTAACAAAAAGTGCTTTCTGGACTAAGAGCTACCTTTTTGATATTTTGATAATTCCTTACTTTAGTGTTGCAATGTTTACAGCTCTTACAGTCACATGTCGAACTGTGTTATAATGAACTCCTGTAATCTAGATATTATTCACTCCTGTTATGGTCAGGCAGACAATGCTGTCTTTCAACCAATGATTAATGATAGTGGGCGAATCCAAACTAAAAATAGTTCAGGCCCGTTATACTAAAGTGGAATAACATCCACGTTCTATGTCCAAGTTCGCTTTGAAATGTCACATTCTGCCCCAGTGGGTCTAAATCTTAATTACAAAAATAGAAACACAAAAGGCAACAAAAATGCAATGCCACAATCCCGTTCTGAATGAGGTAAAGCAGAACTGCCCTACTGGGCTAGATATAATTGGCTCTCTTGAGTTCCGTATTCAACATCTGGCTCCAGGAGATCTGTAATACAAACATAAAAACTATTAAGAACACCACATATTCCATGTGATTTAAAATAACAAGTAAACTTAACTTGTTGAGAGATTAGAAGAGGAGGAAAAGACAAAGGACATCAATCTACAATTCTGAATATTTATTATTGATTTTTCTGTCAATAATAGAGAATGGTGCAACTACCGGACATCATATTTAACTTAAATGAACTGCCAGTTCTTCGTCCAAGTTGAGTCTGTTTGGGTGAAGGGTGCTATGCTTGATAATACGTTTTGATTCAAGCCTTCTTAGCTCCTGTATTCTATTGCCGCCTCTTTCCCAAATTGAGACCCTGTCCAACACACAACATTTTAACAGATTGGTGTTTTTGTTATGTTTCAGTTTGAAGTGCCTGGCAATAGGATATTGTTTGTATTCTTTATTTATTGCCCTCAGATGTTCTAACACTCTTTTTTTTTTTTTGCTCTGTGAATAGTACTACCAATGTAGTACTTGTTTTATGGGCACCATAATGTATAAACACAATGATCTGAATTACATGTAGGGTTTTTTCGTTATCTCATATGGCTGGCGATCTGTTGACAACTGGACTGTTTTACAAATGTGGCTGTATCTGCAGGCTTTGCAAACACCACATGTAAAGAATCCTTGTATGTTGCTTACTTCATTTTCAGGTTTCACCCAACTATGGCTAAAGGTGTCTTTTAGGGACAAACTTCTTTTGAATGTGATCTGTGGATCCTCACTAATATGCTTGGCCAGATGTTCGTCAGTTTTTAAAACCTCCCAAAATTTCTTGAGGCTATGTTTAACCTTCCATGCCTGACTGTGAAAAGAGGTAATTAACCTTACTTGTTGAATATCTGAGGTGCTCCTAACATTCGAGTCAATAACTCATCCCTTTCAACCTTATTTACTTTTTCACATGTCTGATTTTTCACTTTTTTAGAATACCCTCTTTCTAGAAATCTACACTTCATGTTCTTTCCTTTTTAGGTCTCGCCTGGCGTGGCAGCGCATGCGTTTCTCGCCCGGCGAGATTTATTGCAGATGAGTACTTTCAGAAGAGGGCTTGAAGCCCCGCCCCTTATTCCCATTGGTTTGCATCACCGTTTATGATAAACGGTGGGCTGCCATTGGAAATAAGGTTTCTAGGGTGCCTCCTTTTCCCTTTTTGGCCGGCCCACCCGGATTGAGCTGGCTCAGCTTCACGGCTGTCGTGAAGACTTTAATTATCTGCTTGTTTATTTAACAAGCAAATAAGAAAAGTCTTCACAACAGCTGTGAAGCAGGCACGGAGCTCAGAGGCGCACGGGGTCACGGGGAGGACAGGGGAATCCCGGCAGACTCTGTGTTTTCCTGCCGAGGCAGCAATTACATTTCCCGTCATACCTAAATGCAGTTGTCCACTGATGACGTATTGGCTTGGATTCCAGATCACAAAAGTACTCATCCGTCAGCATGTTAAATACTCGCAAGTATTAGTTGCAATCGGTGGAGCACATGAACCGAGCTTTCAAGTTGTAGTGCATGCATTCCAAAAGTATCGAATGTCTCCTTGCATTAATGATGGCTCAGATTGACCCGAATGCGGACTGCACGCGCAGCTCAAGGCGACAATAGGCTCGGGTTGCAGGCAAGCATTGTTTGGTGACGTGACATGTCTTACCTTTCTGCTCTGTGTTTCACATAACCTAGCCTAGCCTAATACAACATAACATAACAAAACATAGCCTAACATAACAGCATAACATAACAAAACATAGCCTAACATAACATACCATTACATAACATAACATAGCCTAGCATTGCATAGCATAGCATACCTTAACAACTTAACAAAACATAACATAACAAAACATAGCCTAGCCTAACACAACATAACATTGTATAGCATAACATAACATTGTATAGCATAACATAACATTGTATAGCATAACATAACATTGTATAACATAACATTGTATAGCATAACATAACATTGTATAGCATAACATAACATAACATAGTATAGCATAACATAACATGGTATAACATAACATGGTATAACATAACATAGTATAACATAACATAGTATAACATAACATAGTATAACATAACAAAACATAGTATGACATAACAAAACAAAACAAAAACACAGCACAACACAACACAACCTAGCCTACCACAACATAACACAACCTAGCCTACCACAACATAACACAACCTAGCCTACCACAACATAACACAGCCTAGCCTACCACAACATAACACAGCCTAGCCTAACACAACATAACACAGCCTAACCTAACACAACATAACATAGCCTAGCCTAACACAACATAACAAATCATAGCATAACAAAGCATAGCATAGCATAACAAAACATAGCATAACACAACACAAAACATAGCATAGCATAACAAAACACACCAAAACATAGCATAACAAAACACAACAAAACATAGCATAGCAAAACATAGCATAGCATAACAAAGCATAGCATAACAAAACACACCAAAACATAGCATAACATAACAAAACATAGCATATCAAAACAAAACATAGCATAGCAAAACAAAACATAGCATAGCAAAACAAAACATAGCATAGCATAGCAAAACAAAACATAGCATAGCATAACAAAACAAAACATAACATAGCCTAGCCTAACACAACATAACATAACAAATCATAGCATAGCAAAACAAAACATAGCATAACAAAACATAGCATAGCACAACAAAACAGCATAGCAAAGCACAACATAGCATAGCATAACAAAACACAACAAAACATAGCATAGCATAACAAAACACACAAAAACAGCATAACCAAACATAGCATAACAAAGCATAGCGTAGCATAACAAAGCATAGCATAGCATAACAAAACATAGCAAAACATAGCATAGCATAACAAAACATAGCATAACAAAGCATAGCATAGCAAAACAAAACACAACAAAACATAGCATAGCATAACAAAACATAGCATAGCATAACAAAGCATAGCATAGCAAAACAAAGCATAGCATAACAAAGCATAGCATAGCATAACAAAACATAGCATAACACAACAAAACATAACTTAGCATAGCAAAGCACAACATAGCATAACAAAACACAACAAAACATAGCATAGCATAACAAAACACAAAAAAACAGCATAAAGCATAGCATAACAAAACATAGCATAGCATAACACAACAAAACATAGCATAGCATAACAAAACATAGCATAACAAAACATAGCATAGCATAAAGCATAGCATAACAAAACATAGCATAACAAAACACAACAAAACAGCATAGCATTACAAAGCATAGCATAGCATAGCATAGCATAACAAAATATAGCATACCAAAACACAACAAAGCATAGCATAACAAAACACAACAAAACATAGCATAACATAGCATAGCATAACAAAACACAACAAAACATAGCATAGCATTACAAAGCATAGCATAGCAAAACAAAGCATAGCATAACAAAACATAGCATACCAAAACACAACAAAGCATAGCATAACAAAACACAACAAAACATAGCATAACATAGCATAACAAAACACAACAAAACATAGCATAGCATAACAAAACATAGCATAACAAAACACAACAAAACATAGCATAGCATAACAAAACATAGCATAGCATAACAAAGCATAGCATAACAAAACATAGCAAAACACAACAAAACATAGCATAACAAAACATAGCATAGCATAGCAAAACAAAGCATAGCATAACAAAGCATAGCATAGCATAACAAAACATAGCATACCAAAACACAACAAAGCATAGCATAACAAAACACAACAAAACATAGCATAGCATAACAAAGCATAGCATAACAAAACACAACAAAGCATAGCATAGCATAACAAAACACAACATAACCAAACACAACAAAGCATAGCATAACAAAACATAGCATAGCATAACAAAACATAGCACAGCATAACAAAACAAAGCATAACAAAACAAAGCATAACAAAACATAGCATAGCATAACAAAGCATAGCATAACAAAACAAAACATAGCATAACAAAACACAACAAAGCATAGCATAACAAAACAGCATAGCATAACAAAGCATAGCATAACAAAGCATAACACAAAACATAGCATAGCATAACAAAGCATAGCATAGCATAACAAAGGATAGCATAACAAAACAGCATAACAAAACATAGCATAGCAAAACAAAACACAACAAAACATAGCATAACAAAACAAAACATAGCATAGCATAACAAAGCATAGCATAACAAAACACAACATAGCATAGCATAACAAAACACAACAAAACATAGCATAGCATAACAAAACACAACAAAACATAGCATAGTATAACAAAACATAGTATAACAAAACACAACAAAACATAGCATAGCATAACAAAGCATAGCATAGCATAACAAAACACAACAAAACATAGCATAACAAAACAGCATAGTATAATAAAACACAACAAAACAGCATAGTATAACAAAACATAGCATAACATAGCATAGCATAGCATAGCATAACAAAGCATAGCATAGCATAACAAAACATAGCACAGCATAACAAAACAGCATAGCATAACAAAGCTTAGCATAGCATAACAAAGCATAGCATAACAAAACACAACAAAACATATCATAGCATAACAAAACACAACAAAACATAGCATAACAAAGCATAGCATAGCATAACACAACAAAACATAGCATAGCATTACAAAACATAGCATAGCAAAACATAGCATAGCATAACACAACAAAACATAGCATAACAAAACATAGCATAGCATAACACAACAAAACATAGCATAGCATTACAAAACATAGCATAGCAAAACAAAACACAACAAAACATAGCATAACAAAACATAGCATAGCATAACAAAAAAAGCATAACAAAACATAGCATAACAAAACATAGCATAACAAAACATAGCATAACAAAACATAGCATAACAAAACATAGCATAACAAAACATAGCATAACAAAACATAGCATAACAAAACATAGCATAACAAAACATAGCATAACAAAACATAACATAAGAAAACATAGCATTAAGTTTGATAAACTCATAGTAGCGGGCTAGCTAGCTTTAACGGGCAGTGACTGTAAGCAACTCCGTCAACCCAGAAGCAGTCACTCGGTCACCTTTGCTCTTGTATTGCAGTGGCTTCGTTTATTAAACAGTGCCCATATTTATACTGTTAGCACTTTACTTGTGCAAATTTCAGGGCTCACAAAACTTTGCTGAATCGAAATTCACAACTGAGGCTGTTAAGTTCGCGCTATATAAAACCCCAAGGATAAATAAAAAACATTGCCATTTACAATGTGAATAGCTCCAACAAATACAAGACCTATTGCAAAGTACAAAACATTGCCATTTACAATGCCAATAGCTCCAGCTCCAACAAATGCGAGACCTATTGCATTTCCAATGCTTGTTGAAAGGTGTCTTCAGAACTATAGTTCCTTTTTGCTCTGAGCAATTCACCATATGGAATACTGTGCATCAGGTTCTTAAAGTGGCAGCTTTCTGCATGGAGCAGTCTATTGCCTACTATTTCTTTCCGGAAAAGACTGCTTTCAAGTTTTCTGCCTCTGACTTCTAGTTGTAGGTTCAGAAATTCTATTTTGGTTTGATGCATGTGACTGGTGAATGTGAGGTTCAAAGTGTTGTCATTTAATATATTGACAAATTCATAGGCTTTTTCCGGACTACCCTTCCAGATACAGATGTCTATATAGCGCACCCAGTGGATGATGTGGTGTCAAAATGACTTCCCACCTCCTTTTTATGAAGGGGCTTAAAACCTGGCTTTTCCAGAAGATTAAGTGGTAACCGCCTCTCTTTGCCATTTTTGCCGCTAGCGCTGGGATGCCTTGGGGTAGCCATGCGCTCAAGAAATGCTAATTAATAATAATAATAATAATGACGGATGTTACTGACGACCTGCTCCTCCCACCAGCCCAGGTATAAACCTGTGTAGCTGGGGGCGAAGCAGGTCCCCATCGCCGTCCCCATCGCCGTCCCCATCCCCTATGATTGCCTATAGATTTGTTTGTCGAAAATGAAAAAATTGTTTGTCATACATAAATACATCCTATCGAAGTATCTCGGTGTGAAGCAGATAAGATAAGGACCGAGCTCTCAGAAAGTGTCTGTTGGCCCTGAGTCTTGAGGAATGCAAGTGTGTAGGCCGTTCACATTTAGACACAGCAACATGTAGTTCTCCTCCCTGGTGATGTCATTGATCAATCTTAAAAGATCGCCTGTGTCCCTGATGTATGAGGGAAAGGACTGTACAAAGGGTCTGAGGAAAAAATCTACGTATCTTGATGTGTTTTCTAACATACTGCCTCAAGGGGTGTGGAATTTAATAAAATATCTACTTGTCCATGGGGCAGGTTGCTTCATAAATCTACTTGTCCTGTAACAAAATTCACTTGTCCCTTTGGTGCCATTTAGTGAGGCGACAAACTATGGCAGCAATCTTATCATATAAGAGCTCTGATATAGCCTCTCTGATTATGCCAGGGCTCATACCATAGTAGTGTTGAATACTTGTAATCCCCTTATGTTGCCACATTTCCGCAGATCTACATACTGGGGCTGAAGTTAGTGGTAAGCAATAGTTCCAGGGTTAGAATGCCCTTTTGAGTCTGTGCAGACCTACTAACTTTCACTTTTAAGGGTTTTCAACAACTGTTCTCTAATCTTTTCCCATACTGAGAAATGTTGGAAATTTACTCCTGCCAATGGCAGACGTAAACCTTCTTCCAGAGTTGGGGAAAAAAGTGGTTCGAGGGAAAGTGAAGTTGCAAACACTCAGATTTTCGCATGAGCAAATCTACACATGCATATTTGCTCATGCTAAAATGCAGTTCACAAATATTTTTTAGGAGTTCTATTTCTTGTCCTACTTCTCTAAATTATTGGGAATTCACGAAAGCCGCATAGCTGTACTTAATGCAAGGACATATACCATGGGTGCACTTTTGTGACTTTCTTTAATAATTGGGCCCCTAATTTGGTCTGGCGTTGCCCATGACCTTTTGCGTCTATTAAAATTCTGTCTCTCTCTCTGTATCAGCTGGCTTCACTGTGAGTGACCGCATTCTGCTCTTTCACAAGGAGCATATCGGCACACAAAGTAGTTTTGTTCAGTGCCAGGAACTAGTGTGGCAGTGTGTGCTTTTTTAGACCAAAAACGTTTTTTGCTTTTGCCAATGTCTGTTATAATGGTGAGGGCCCGGCAGCTCCCACACCAATAAGGTTTTACAAAAACCATGCCAAAACAAGTCACACATTGACAAAACTAAAACGCTGACAACCAATTTCAGACCTGCTGGCTTTGC
Source organism: Calotriton arnoldi (assembly GCA_963921515.1). Classification (NCBI taxonomy): domain Eukaryota; kingdom Metazoa; phylum Chordata; class Amphibia; order Caudata; family Salamandridae; genus Calotriton; species Calotriton arnoldi. Next base: position 1,674,847 of record CAWUFW010000476.1, on the reverse strand, counting down.
CAATGCTTGTTTATTTTTGTTTCCCATAATCTTATTGAAACTGGTTACACTGATTTTCCATTATGAATATTTTTGTGAAATACTAGCATGCATCAACACATGTTACTGAATGATGCTGCAAAGAAATGGCACCTGAAATTTTACAGTAGTTTAGCAAAATGTTTTTTTTTTCCTGCTTTCCATTTTTTTATCAACATTTTATTTTGAAAGCAAAGAATTGTCAATCTTACTGTCAAGCTTCTGCAAATATTTGCATCAAATCAGAGGGCATTCTGGGAGCATTATACATAGCCTCATATTGCTAAACTTTGAAAACGTGTTCACATTTTTATTCTGGAACCACTGTCAGTAGTGCAGTCAGAGCTTACAACATTTACTTAGAGCGCTCACCCTAATAATAAAGGCTTTCAATTAATGAACCATAAATACAATTTTGAACTGCATTAACATATGGACACAAATATTACCTTAACTGCAGACAGTGCCCTTCCCTGATCAATAATGTGGTACTGCAAACTGGCAGCCAAAGGGTTTGTGCTGCAAGGGGTTGGGCCTACTTGTCCCAAGGACAAAATACCATAAAAACTTGTTACTCTTGACCCCAAACAATATGTCCTGGGCGTCGGGCTATAGGAATTCCACATCCCTGCGGGTAGAGAACTCCCACACATACCAACATCCTATTCTTAAAAAAAATGACGTCCTTTCGGGAGAGAATGTGGTGTAAGGGCCTGAGCTGCCGGTTATGGAGTTGGTAAACCGGGTTTTAGTTTCGGCGTCTCGGTGCCCACAAAAATGAATGTGTCCTTGTGTAAAGTAACTGGTGTTAATGTAAAGTGTTCCAGTACCTTCGGGTGGTGATGGCACTATACAAAAATGTTCTAAACAAAAAGAGTGTGCCTTTCAAAGAAGAAGAAGAGCATGTATGTAGAATGCTACTAGGTTCTATAGAAAGCCCTCACTCACCAACCTAGTTGGTGACATGCTTCATCATTGGGCCCCACCAGGAGAGGCCGAATGCCACCCTGGTGTGCTTCAACGCCAGAATTACTGCGGAGCTGGAAAAAAATGTGATTGATAAAAAAAGTGAAAGTGAGTTAAAAATATCTGAAATGTGTCAAGAAAAGTATTTTATTAATTGGCCAATCAGACATGATTAAAATGAAGTGCAGGACATTCAAACTGAATAGATTGTTCAGCTATGTCCACTGGTGTGTGGTCAACATGTTTCTGCCTATGTATGATAATTAATCAGGCATTCGTCAGGACCGATGGTGAGATAAACCACGGCGGTATGGGCGCTCTAAGGCCCACCCTAACCAGAGGTTATCAGTGTTAAAAATATTTGGACTATAATAGTCAAGTGAACCTCGTGTTGAGAGGAACTGAGTTTACACTATACATTAGTACAATAAACAATTACAGACAAACATACAGAAAAGAACACACAAAAAAGTTTTTAGATTTGATGTTCAAAGGTATGTTGTAACCAAAAACATACATGCACTTGTGCTCTTCATGGTGCACTTAAGCTCTAACACTGACCAGATGTGCCACAGTGTAAGATCAAGTGCACTTAAATGGTAAAGTGCCAAAGACTAAACTAACAGCATTTACGCTCAGTATGCCAATTGCGACGTTTAGCCTTAGCCAATAATCCGTGTAGTCTATATAGGCTATAAAACGAAAAAACGAAGACAATTAGTGCTGTTGGGCATGGAATAATTAATCTTAAGGTACATAATAAAGTATATCTTACATCAGGTGCAACCACTTATTACACCATGGGTCTCGGGAGGGGGGTGGTGGCAAAATGGCACACCCTACGAATGAAAGATAAAAAAGGGGGGGAATCAAATAAAAGGCCTGGAGAACGGGTGTTACTTATCTCATGTCCGAGTCTCAGTAAACTCACGCCTTCGCTGGCAGGCACCCGCTCGGTACTTGCGTCGACCCTCGGATAACCGGACCCCGCTGGTACTGAGGACTGGAAGGCGGCTTCATTATAAGCTCTATCGAAGCCTTGGAATCAGGACGTGTTCCGCACACGTCATCGCGTGAACGTCGATGACGTGGGTAGCGCGGGAGGCTATGAGCCAATGACAGCTGAGTAGTGCTGTCGAGGGAACGCCGTGTCTCTTTTAAAGCGATAGACGTAAGATCTCAAACAACAAACCCATCGGCAGATTAGTGCCGAAAAATATTAACAAAAAAATTAGAAATTGATAATAAAAGCGAATGCACTCTGTCAGGAAGGCACCTTACCACAGAGGGCTGGCTACAGCAGAGAAAAAAGAAAAACAGAAAGAAGGGTCTTACAGACTAAGGGAGTTAGAGCAAGACGCTCGTTTGGCAAGGAACTCACATTCCGTGAAAAGGTCTGGATATATGCAAAAATATATGTATTCAGTGTCGTAGCACTGTACCCCACGGAATATTATCATTCAAGCCTTATCTGTGTGTGCCCAGCCGGTACACCCACCTCTGCTCTTTTTCATATAAGATTTGTTGTGTGTTTCTTTGTGTATTCACTTGTTCGATGATGGTCCACCTAAGATCATTGGTGGTATGGTTGGCCTGCAAGAAATGTTCACTTAACTTAGTGGTGATCCGCCTACATCTAATGTTACTCCTGTGTTCACACACACACACACACGCAGTTTGACTTTGCGTGTGGTCATGCCCACATAGCGCAAACCAATGTGAGTTCCTTGCCAAACGAGCGTCTTGCTCTAACTCCCTCGCTTTTATTATCAATTTCTAATTTTTTTGTTAATATTTTTCGGCACTAATCTGCCGATGGGTTTGTCGTTTGAGATCTTACGTCTATCGCTTTAAAAGAGACACGGCGTTCCCTCGACAGCACTACTCAGCTGTCATTGGCTCATAGCCTCCGCGCTACCCACGTCATCGACGTTCACGCGATGACGTGTGCGGAACACGTCCTGATTCCAAGGCTTCGATAGAGCTTATAATGAAGCCGCCTTCCGGTCCTCAGTACCAGCGGGGTCCGGTTATCCGAGGGTCGACGCAAGTACCGAGCGGGTGCCTGGCAGCGAAGGCGTGAGTTTACTGAGACTCGGACATGAGATAAGTAACACCCGTTCTCCAGGCCTTTTATTTGATTCCCCCCCTTTTTTATCTTTCATTCGTAGGGTGTGCCATTTTGCCACCACCCCCCTCCCGAGACCCATGGTGTAATAAGTGGTTGCACCTGATGTAAGATATACTTTATTATGCACCTTAAGATTAATTATTCCATGCCCAACAGCACTAATTGTCTTAGTTTTTTCGTTTTATAGCCTATATAGACTACACGGATTATTGGCTAAGGCTAAACGTCGCAATGGGCATACTGAGCGTAAATGCTGTTAGTTTAGTCTTTGGCACTTTACCATTTAAGTGCACTTGATCTTACACTGTGGCACATCTGGTCAGTGTTAGAGCTTAAGTGCACCATGAAGAGCACAAGTGCATGTATGTTTTTGGTTACAACATACCTTTGAACATCAAATCTAAAAACTTTTTTTGTGTGTTCTTTTTCTGTATGTTTGTCTGTAATTGTTTATTGTACTAATGTATAGTGTAAACTCAGTTCCTCTCAACACAAGGTTCACTTGACTATTATAGTCCAAATATTTTTAACACTGATAACCTCTGGTTAGGGTGGGCCTTAGAGCGCCCATACCGCCGTGGTTTATCTCACCATCAGTCCTGACGAATGCCTGATTAATTATCATACATAGGCAGAAACATGTTGACCACACACCAGTGGACATAGCTGAACAATCTATTCAGTTTGAATGTCCTGCACTTCATTTTAATCATGTCTGATTGGCCAATTAATAAAATACTTTTCTTGACACATTTCAGTTATTTTTAACTCACTTTCACTTTTTTTTATCAATCACATTATTTTCCAGCTCTGCAGTAATTCTGGCGTTGAAGCACACCAGGGTGGCATTCGGCCTCTCCTGGTGGGGCCCAACGATGAAGCATGTCACCAACTAGGTTGGTGAGTGAGGGCTTTCTATAGAACCTAGTAGGATTCTACATACATGCTCTTCTTCTTCTTTGAAAGGCACACTCTTTTTTTGTTTAGAATATATTACATGGGGGACTAAGAGTGCTCCTGTTATCAGTTCCATCTCTCTCTTGTTGTTTTCCCTCTTACTATACAAAAATGCACAAAAAAAGAAACTAGAGGTAATGTAAAGCGCTTTAATACCTTTGGGTGGTGTTGGCACGACATATAACTGCATAAAAAATGTGAAAAGCAGTCGGTGGAAGAGGGGATCTGTGCAACCGAGTTCAGTGGGGGCAAGCAGCGACTGGCGGGAGGTGGAAGGGCAACCAACAGTAAATGCGGGCTGCCACGCAGAAATTAAGTGATTTGCCAGTAATCACGAAATGTGGAGTCGAGGCTAGGGAGACTGTGTGGCATCCTCTTGGGCTAGGATGTGGCATATGGGCCAGAGATACCGTCTATGGAGCTGGGAAACCGGGTTTGAGTTTCGGCATTGGCATAACATCCTTGTTTCTGGGCAAATCATTTAATCTCCCCATGCCTACAAAAATGAATGTGTCCTTGTGTAAAGTAACTGGTGCTTATGTAAAGCTCTCCAATACCTTCGCGGGGTGGTGGCACTACATAAAACTTCACTAGAAAACAAATGTGAAAAGCAGTCTGGGGATCTGGGGGAAGTGGGGATCTGTGCAATGTGAGTTCAGCGTGGGCAAGCAGCAACAGGCGGGAGGTTGAAAGGCAACCAACAGCAAATGCGGGCTGCCACAGGGAGATAAAGTGATTTGCTTAAGTTTACGGTATCCTCGTGATGACTTACTGTTGTTAATGTAAAGCGCTCCAATACCTTTGGGTAGTAGTGGCGCAAAATAAAGCTGGACAAAAAAATTTGAAGGGCAGAGTCGGGGAGGGGGGGGGGATCTGTGCAACGGAGTTCAGTGGGCAAGCAGCGCCGGGCGGGAGGTAGACGGGCAGTCAACCGCAAATGCAGGCTGCCTTGGGGAGATTAAGTGATTTGACCATAATCCCAAAATGTGGTACTGAGGCCGAGGCTAGGGAGAGGATGTGGCATCCTTTTGGGAGAGGATGTAGCGTAAGGGCCACAGCTGCTGACTATGGAGCTGGGAAATCGGGTTGGAGTTTCGGCGTCGGCTTAACATCCTTGATTCTGGGCAAATCACTTAATCTCTCCATGCCTACAAAAATGAATGTGTCCTTGTGTAAAGGAACTGGTGCTAATGTAAAGCGCTCCAATAACTTCGGGTGGTGTTGACTCTATTTAAAACTGCGCAAAAAAACAGAAAGAATCAGTGTTAGGCTGGTTTACAGTAGTGAACATGAGGAAATACATTGAATCGGCAAACAAATAAAAAAGGCTACTTTTGCCCTAGACACTGAGGGGCAGGCAGACCTTGATGACATAAATACTCAGACACGCTCCTTTGAAGAGAAATCATGTTAAGCAACAATGGCGCACGGAATAACTTCACCGATAAATGCGGAAAAAGTAAGAAAGTGTCAAAACGGGTGAAATTTGAAGAAACTGAGTCCCACCCTATGAAATGAGAAGCAACAAGGTGAGACACGTATGGTTCAGTCATTTCGCACAGGAGAAACGTGGCACAACTCTTGGAAACCAGCCATGTAAATGTATAAGTTCTCTAAGACTTCTAATATAAGACACGAGAGTGGTGGGCGGTCGTTGAAGTGACTCCCAGAATAATCCTCCCGCACTTTAGTATTGTAGTAGACGAGTCCCAAGCACAAAAATCCCCGCGCCGAAAAAACACTTGAGTGAAGGGACGTATATCAAACTGCCTCCCAAGGGGTCCCCCGTACTTTAATATACTCTGTTAAGGGGTCCCCAGTGCCAAAAACTCACCGTGCCGAGTAGCAACGAAGGACGTCCGTGTGATCGTCCTGGTTATCTATAAGTTAGAATCCGCGGGGCCGCAGTGGTCTTTAAATGGGACGCACTACATAACCTCGTGGGACGTATCAAGACGTGCACTGAGGGAGTGTGAATAAAGGCATAAAGATGCAAGCGAACGGTGTCATCGCCCACTAAGGGGGTGTCTGTAAAGGCTCGGAGATGCTAAGGAATGGAACCGACAGTGGCCATGATGGAGTAAAACTCGTAGCATGCATAACCAGCATGTCTATTAAAGGTGGATACGTGTTGTCAAAAACGGAAAGTCACACAAAGAAAGGGGATGAACCAAGGAGGTTAAGATGCCATGGATAGTTGATAATTTAAACAATAACGAAAATATGTGTAAAAAGCGCTAATGGGGAAAAAGAGCTAAACAAACAAAAACAAATTATGTGTTCATCATGAAGGATATTGGAAACATGAGAACTTTTGGGGCAGGCGGCATATACCCGTAAGCCCATGTGTGAACTTCCGTTATGGCACTATGCAAACGGTACAAGAAGGTAAGGCCACATCCATTCCGATCTAATCAACATGGTGATATAACAATTTAAGAACAAAAGACTATCATTTGGATAAACCTACTTGAACTAACCCATCCGTTATGGAAGTCACTGTGTGTACAAGGGGGCTGGGTACAGAGCACCATCAAAAAGCAAAGGAAAGAGACAAAGAGAGTGATACAGAGTTACCACAAACATTCTTAAACAATTTTGTATATACATTCCTAGGTGATGAGGTGGTACATCAATATGTAGACAGAGTAATACAGTCTTGAATGTGTAAATGTGTAGTTCAGGTGTTATGTCCCGTATAGAGGCCCTAATGTAGACCTGTTCATACATGCCCTAAAATGGACGTATTTGTATTTGCCCTAATACGGTCATATTCGTACTTGCCCTATTATGGTCAAAGCCGCATATGCCCTATTACGGTCATAACTGTACATGTCCTATTATAGTCATGATTCCTTATATAGGCATGATCTTTCACCTACATTGGTCCTCGCTAGTACACAACGAGCTCGGAGGGCTGAACGTTATCTATCCTGTGGTTTTGAATACAGCAGGGTTTTTCCCAAACACAGGCCCACACTGTACTCCTCAATTATGCATGGCTCTCTAGGAATACACCACCTGCATAATATGTATGTACAAAGTTCACCCCTGACGTCTTCCTCAAGTCTAACAAGGGCCAATACAAACCATACGAAGCAACTAGAGTCTTCAGGGTGTAAAAACACCACATCTTACCCCGGTAAGACGGAGGGAACCGAGACTTCCATGCTGACACACTGACCAGAGACGCTGAGGCTCCTGCATGCAGTCGCTCCAACTGACAGCGGTCTGACACAGCCCTTGCGGGGTGTCCAACTCGAGACCAGGACGGGGTCCCACACTCTCTCTCTATTCAGGTATGGGGGTTCGACTAAATCCTAGAAGGATTCTTGGCTCTTAGGCTTTTAGACCTACACACACATGCTAGGTACACTCAGGTACATCTAGTTAGGCATCGTAGGAGTACGCGCACTTTTCATAATGCTTTTTATATTCATGTATGTATTCATGATTATTGCAATATGGTAGAACTATTCTATCCCTTTGCTTTTATCGTGCTGCTGATAATATATCTCTGCTATTGTCTGCTGGTTGCCGCAGCACATATATTTTACGCTAGAATAACAACTGTTCAATAAATACTTATTGAAACGCCCAGACTGTTTATTCTGTTTAACTCTCTGAGACAAACCGAATAAGTAAGCACGAATGACTGAGCGAAAAGTAGTACATTGTTTCCACGATTCTGAGGAATTAGGGTTGTCATGATCTAAGGTTGCCAGAAACTAATCTCTCCCCGATAAGAGGAGATTCTAGTGGCACTGTGAGCTAGCTAATGCAAATCCGGCTAACATACGCGGTGGGGGTGCACAGAGCCAGTCGGTCACCAAGCCCACAGTTTATGTTATCCAAACGCGCAGGTCCTGCATGGGTACTATAGGAACTACACGACATGGCGCCGCCAACGTTGGTTGGGTACTTATTTAACAGTGGAATCTGAGTAGTTCAGTCGTGCTATTCTCAGAGAACCTACTAACTAAACCCCTGAGACGTCTGGAGTGGGTGGGCACAAACTCCGCCACAGCTGAGTAGTACGAGAATACTATTTATTGGCTGTTGGTTAATCAAGCTTGAAGGACATATAGTTCCTAAATTGTGCATAACACCTCATCTTAGTTCCCTTTGAACACTTCTTCCTCTAAACATGCCTGATACCGAGGCAGGGGACCAAAGAGTTGACCTGAATTTCTTAACAGGGGAAGAAGATCCTGAGGATGCAATACAGATTGCACCAAAATTCAGAATGACAGTCACCCTAAGACTATTAGAAAATGGTTTACAAGCAGGGGGTGGCATGGTAGTTTTCGTGATTGAGGCACACGAATCAAACAAAACAGAGGTGTTCTATTCATGGGTTACATTCCCAGCAGCAAATGCCATAACAAAGACATTTCACTACTACATAGCAGGAAATGCACCACGGGAATATTGTCCGTTTGAGGACATAGAGATTCCACTCACTTACCATGAACATTATTACTGGTTTAATGGCGCCCTACCCCACATAAGAAACAGAGTAAGATTAGGCCCGCTCGGAGGAGACGGGGCCACATGGCCGATACTAGCGGCTTACACACCGCATTCTGACATTGGAACAATGCCACAGCCAGAATTACTTGTCCAACACAGAGATTTAATTAAAATCTACAGAAACCTGACACAATTCGTCATGAGGACTTTAACAATCCAACCTGCACCAGGTGCAGCAAATAGTACTCCAGCTCAGGGTACAGGAAATAAAATTACTCCTCAAACATTACACGCGGTAATAGGCAAAAATGCCCGCAAAACGCGAACAAATACCATTCTGGATAGCTCAGAAAATAACTCAGCTTGAGGCAGTATTCCCGAATACTACCACCTATGAAAAACACAGAATTCTAACAATCTGCTTGCCCATGGGGATCACACCACAAGTAGAGGACTGCACCTCTTGGGGTTCAGTCTTTGCTGCCATATATACCAGAACACATGGTATCCCGTCATTAGCAGTAGTACCTGACGTTTTGAGACAGATACAAAATGAGTACGGAGCAGAACCTGCCCTTAACTTAGGGATGAAGTTACTAAATAACTTTGACCAGGTATCAGCCATAATACTAGCTAACATTAAGGGGGAAGCGGCTTCAGTGGTGATCCGCCAACGCCTAAGGGAGTTCGGTCCAATAGATCAACAACACGAACTACCCAAAATAATTGAAACTGCATATGCAGAATTAGACAGACACAGTCTAGGTGGGAAAGCATTAAAACCACAACTGGTGGGCAGTCCTGAAAAGGACACTACAAAGCAGACACCTACCTCTTCTAAAAAGAAGTGGGAAAATAAAAACAACAAAAGTCTAAAGACAGCAGATCTCAATCCAGAGGTAGGTCTCCTCAACAGGAGCCCTCTGAAAGGAGGTATAACCTCAGGGATAATATTAAGAAACCTGACAGGTATCAGGATACTGATACTCGTTCCTCTCGGGGTTCATCAAAAAACTCCGGGAGGGAAGGACGGTCAGAGGAGCGTACAAAGTCCAGAGACATGAAACGCGCTGCGGACTACGCACCTAAAAAAGAAGATAAACAAAAACAAACCTCAGTTTAAAAAGAAGGTAGCAGGTCTCAAGATCAGACATGCCCAGAATTCTGAGGACAGCTTCTGAACGGGGAATGGGCTCTGACGATGCTAGACAGCGCGGCAGAAGTAACGATAGCTCGCCAGAACCTGAAGGAATTTCTGGTGACAGCGGAGTTGAGTGAGTATATCACGGTGGAAACACCTGATACTCGGGTAAGTGTCCCACATAAGTTACATGAGATAACACTCCGGCTAAAGGGGGACAAGCCCAGGAAAATTAAAGGTCTCTTTTGGAAAAATCTGTCATCTGGTTATGACATTCTATTAGCAGAACAAGACTGGCCGCCAGCATTCGTCATGCAGTGCCCTAGGGGAGAAACTGTAATTTTTCCAGCCTTTTCCGACCTCGTTCCCATACATTTAAAACATGCATATGTGCAGGAGTGGGCGGTTGCCCTAGCTCCAGCATTGTATAAAAATCATGTTGGTTGGGATGAGGATTCAACCCACCACGTGATCCCATTAAAAGTTTCCCCAAATGCTCAAAGGCAATACCCTATAAAGCAGGAAGCTAAAACACAAGTCAGGGAGATCCTAGATCAACTAGAATATCAGGGGGTGATAGAAAATTGCACTTCACCTATGAACAATCCTTTGTTTCCCGTAATGAAACCTGACAACACATATCGTTTAGTTTTGGATTACAGACATTTAAACACTTGCACAAAGACATTTGCAGTTCAAAATGCACATAGTGCCGCATTAATGAATAACATTGTGCGCAAAAAATACAAAACAACACTAGATATCTCAAATGGATTTTTCTGCCAAAATATAGCGCCTGAAAGCAGGTATCTGACCGCATTCAGTGCGTTAGGGTCCCAGCGACAATTTTGTTGACTAGCCCAAGGGTATAAAAATAGCCCCAGGGTATTTTCAGCAAGAGTAACAGAGTTACTCCAAAATTTGGATGAAGAAGCATTGTCCTGTGTGGATGATATTTATCTGACGGACGATGACTTACCGAGGCACTTGACCAGGGTGAGCACCATTATTATGGGATTCGCCTCTGAAAGCTATAAATTTAATTTAAAAAATCAAAAATTGCCCACGTCAGTGTTTTATTTTTAGGATATGAGCTGTCAAGTGAAGGAAAAAGCCTAGCAGCAAACTTTTTAGAAAAATGTGCGCTGCTTCAACCTCCAAAATCATTAAAGAATTTACAATCAATTCTGGGATTCCTAAATTTTGGTCGAACCTACATTTTGGATTACGCAGAAAGAGTAAAACCTTTCTACGACTTAATAAAACCAGATTTTTCAGTCAGACAATGGACACAGGAACATACAAATATCCTACGTTCACTACAGGAAGACATGATAGCTTCAAAACATTTACAGACACGCGTAAACGTTCGCAATTTAGTGATCCGAGTAATAGCGGGTCAATGCGAGTACACTTATTTGACTTTCAATGAAGGCGAAACGGTACCAATCGCATACAAATCACACCTGTACACAAACGCAGAAATGCGTTTCACTTCAACAGAAAAAATCCTGACAGCAGTGCAGACCGCTGTAGCAAGAGAAAGAGCGCTGGCTCAGGGTAAACGCATAATTGTCGTGACCCCAGTACCAGCTTTAGAAGCTGTTACAAAAGCTAGCATTCCAAATGCGAAAGCCTTACATCCCAGATGGATACAATAGGCTAATTCTCTTACTGCAACGGATGTTGAATACAGATTTGATCCAAGTTTAAAAACACAAGCATTTCTGCAATACGAACAAGAATATCCTCTTCCAAATGAGATTTTGCCTCTAGATCAGTATGAATACATTATTTACACTGACGGATCTGCTCAACCGGCCATAGGGAGTAAGCAAGCTTACAGCGCAGCGTGTGCGATTGTTAAAGGTCGCATGCTCGATGGAAAGTTCCATCCTAGTTGCACAAAAACGCAATCTCTAGGAGACTGCACGGCTCAGTTGGCAGAATTAAAAGCACTGATACTGGCACTTGTAAATACGGATCATGAATTCCCCACACTAATTGTGTGTGATTCCTTTTACTGTGTACAGTCATACAATGAATATTTACATAATTGGGAACAAAACGGGTTTAAAGATGCAAAAGGTGGCACAATTAAGCATAAAATGCCATGGGAACAGGTAGTGGAGTTGAGAAACGAACTACCAAGGGCTCACGTGATACATACACCGAGTCATCAGCGTGATGGCGTTCAGGTTGAAGGGAATTCATTGGCTGACGAAGCTGCAAAGGGGGCTGTACGCACAGCCGCCGTAGCTGCAGTTACTCGTTCAAAGACGAGAGTAGACGGCGAGATTATGGTAGCTGTCAATGCTTCACGCAAAGGCAGCACAGCAGTACCAAATACATTTCCACTCAAGTACTCCTACAAGTTAGATGCACAAAACATTCCATATGCTCAGATTCCTGGAGTGGGGGATAGAGTAATACCAAATATGGATCGTAGGCAAAGTTTAATTGTGGCAGCACACGAAGGGACAGGCTCTGTACGTTCGGGACTTAGGGCGACTGTTTCCTTATTGAAACAACGCTACTGGTGGCCTGTAATGAGGAGGCAGATTAGAGACTATGTCTGGAACTGCAACATCTGCAAGCAGATGAAAGGGTCCACCACAACGCGTCCGGTACAGATACCATTATTAGACAGCATCAGGTTGTCCGTCCGTGTGCGTCCAGCTCAGGTTTCCTCAAGGTCTGGCCTTAGCGCTCGGCTGACGCTCGAACTGTTATAAAAGATTTGCGAGTCTTTATCGGTACGCAGTTGGCACGTTACATTCTGACCGTGGCCCGGCGTTTAGCTCTCGGGCTTACAAAGAGGCCATGGAAGGAATGGGTGTAGCATTGCGGTACTCCTCTCCGTATCATCCTGAGGGAAATTCCGTTGTGGAGAGGAAAAACCGTGACTTAAAGCAATCTTTAACAGCTAGGGTATTAGGCAAGGGCGGTAGATGGGTCGATCACTCATATGGGGTACAACGAGCAATAAATAATCAGCGAAGAAGCTCTCTAGGGGGTGTCACTCCTTACGAGGTCCTATTTGGGACAAGAATGTGGGTACCTGATCTTGACTGTGAAGGCACAGTGGCGGATGAAAAACCATTTGATATCCATGATCGTTTGGCTTTTTTACAGGATCTAAATAAATCCAGAACACAACAAAGTAACGTGCTCCAGAAACAGACCGCCACTGAGGAAGTCAAGGCAGTAACGGCAAGACCTGTCTGGATCCCAAAAATCGGAGATCTGGTCAGAGAAAAGATTGCAGACAAGAAAGAATTTGGGCCATCCTACAGAAAGCCTGTACCGGTCCTAGCAATCCAAGGCACAAGAACTGTACTTCTGCCGCCTCTTGCCGGGAAAAAGGAGAAAAGATTTGTTTCAATTGACTTAATCAAACCACACTATGTGGCCGATACTAAACAGTAGGCCTCGTGGACTCCACAGTAGCAGACGCCCTCCTCTCGCTACCATCCAAGAAGTCCAAACAGAAAGACTCATCACGTTTGAAGAGCCACCTGTACGGAATGAAGGACTAAGCAACGATGCTATGGAACTCGTTCCACTTCAACAAGAAGATAATCAACTTAACAACCAAGTTGCAATAAGACCGACTACTGACATCTACGTCAACATTCCTCGTCAAGAGCAAAATCCGATTTCAACAAATCCCGATGCAATTCCAACAATTGATCGACCTGCTTCTGGCTATTTCATGAACTTTGATACTTTTTCACTGGATCCAAGCGAGCCGGAAACGACGCCAGCCAAAAAATCATTCAAACAGAAACTCACTGACTTTTTGAACTTTTTTTAGAAAGACTTACCTGGTGTCACCTTGGATAGAACTATGGTATATCACTGGGATTTTCTTTTTTCTTTTCTGGCTAGGTTTAATTATAACTTTTAGTATGCTTATTAATGGACGATACCTCCAGCAAAGCTCTACAGCCCAAAGAGTCAATTTGATTTTAAAACCACACCAGTCTTCACATCGTGAACCAAGAGACTTGTCTTCAGTGAACATCACAGCAGTTCCTATACCGGACGGTATAGTATGGGACAAGATTGATTATGATATATTCGGTCCGACTGAACTTGTAAAGCTTAAACATGTATTTAAAATTTCTTTAAGTGATATCATTACCTCCAGTACATTTTCTGATGATTGGGACACTGAAACTGTAAATGCTATGATGTCTGATTTAGAAAAAACTGCAGCATTTCCGAACAATGAAATGTTTGAAGGTACTTCAGACTATGATACATTGTACTGTTACCAACATTATGGTCATCATTTCTTGCACAAATCTATAACACCTAGAAATGTATTTGAATACCACAAGTGGGAACACCGCCCAACTCCTCCAAAAGGTAGTTCGCAAACTTTTGCACAGAAATTCACATACTTTTCGGGGTTCAACACATCTGACCCAAAGTCATTTTATTGCAAAGTGGCAACAACATCAGCACAGAAAATTATGTTGACTAACACCAAACAGATTTACTCTGCCTCCTTTATTGCCCAGTTGTCTACACAGGGTTTCGACCTATGGAAAGACACTATAGATTTAAAATCAATCTGGGGTTCTAGGGACTGGCAAGTCCAGGGAACAGAAGCGCTTTTTAGAGCATGCCTCATTCCACAGCAGATGATATTTCTAAATGAAACTGTGCAACAGACATCCTGTCTTGGACTAGCCAAGAACAAGGAACTGAACTCACCCGGGTTTCCTACACCATCACAGATGGGTGGGGGGCAGAATTCAACTACACATGGGATAAGATTAGATGACATTCTCCAGTACAACAGGTCAGATCCCAATTGGACGAAATGGCTGATTTGGCCCATTGACACAAACACCTGTCAGAGATTTATGAATGCAACCGAAGGGTTTAGTATCCTTAGGCCAGATAAACGCAATGTACAAAGACAACACCCAGGGGTAGTGACATCGTATAGTGTTGGGAAGTTGTGCCTTGATTGGCTAGAGACCTCAACACTCACAGAAGTGAAACATCACTTAAACTTACTCACACCTGATGTAGACCTTAGGGATTTCTTGCTAGGCCCAAGGAAAACACGTCAAACGTTTCATATATGCCGGCATTTATGCCTATTATAATGAAAACTGGAAAATATCCCAACAAGAGGCCGCAGAAAGAATAAGGGAAATAGACCGTATTCATTTAGAAAAGGCATTAGCTGTAGTGGATAATGGGTTAACAACTTTGACCTCCAGGATTCACTCCTTAGGCAACATTGTGTCTTCGGCAATCGACATATTTGAACAAGATCTGGCCTTGTTACAACACGGGCAATCTCAGCTCCGTTCTATTATGATGCTAAGCTGGACGCTACAATCTTTGCGTGCAGACTATGTGCCCTGGCGTTTCATAAACACCACATCTCTGTTTTCAGAATACAATCTGACTGATAAACAGACAGAAATGGCACAGAGGGGAGCCAAATATACAATGCTGCGTATTGAGAAACTGGAAAGGTTACCATTCACTGTAGCCGAATTACCATCAACTGAATGGCTAATTCATGGCCAAATCACTCTGCCGGTCACTACGTTTCAGTTTCAATATTGCCTTGAGCAAAGGCAGGCAGGCACATATGAAACAAGCATTGGCATAGCCAATAGGTCTCGCCTTTGGGGCCTTATAAGTTTTTAGCCAGAGCTATTGACTTTGCCAATGTCTTCAAGCTGTGCTGTAGAGAAGTGTGGCTGCTGTGCGGCATGCTGAAAAGTTATAATAAAAAAGTGTCAGAAGCATTTTTGTTACTTTATATATGACCAAGAAGGCATTATGTAAAACTGAACGACCATATTAAAAAAAGTATTTACAATAAAAATTTCCTCAGTTTTCTTTTGTTCTTGCAATGCTGGCAATGGTTGTTTGTTAAAGCTTTTTTTTTTGAGGGGGCATAAACAATCGGAGGGTGAAGGTTGGGAACTAGTACCTGTATTATAACACTAGCAGCGGCCAGACGCAAGGGGAGAATCAACAGATGTCAGATTCCGAGAGCAGGCTGAGGTGGTGCTGAGTGATGGTGAGGTGGTAGTGGTGGTGGTGACTGTTGCGGAGACGATGCTGAGGTGATGCTGAATGATACTCAGGTGTTGCTGAGTGATACTCAGGTGTTGCTGAGTGATACTCAGGTGTTGCTGAGTGATACTCGGGTGTTGCTGAGTGATACTCGGGTGTTGCTGAGTGATACTCGGGTGTTGCTGAGTGATACTCAGGTGTTGCTGAGTGATACTGCTGTGGTGCTGAGTGATGCTGTGGTGGTGCTGAGTGATATTGTCTTGGCGCTGAGTGATGCTGTGGCGGCGCTGAGTGATGCTGTGGCGGCGCTGAGTGATGCTGTGGCGGCGCTGAGTGATGCTGTGGCGGCGCTGAGTGATGCTGTGGCGGCGCTGAGTGATGCTGTGGCGGCGCTGAGTGATGCTGTGGCGGCGCTGAGTGATGCTGTGGCGGCGCTGAGTGATGCTGTGGCGGCGCTGAGTGATGCTGTTGCGGCGCTGAGTGATGCTGTGGCGGCGCTGTGATATGCTGAGGCGGCCCTGAGCGATGCTGTGGCGGCGCTGAGCGATGCTGTTGCGGCGCTGAGCGATGCTGTGGCGGCGCTGAGCGATGCTGTGGCGTCGCTGAGCGATGCTGTGGCGGCGCTGAGCGATGCTGTGGCGGCGCTGAGCGATGCTGTGGCGGCGCTGAGCGCTGCTGTGGCGGCGCTGAGCGCTGCTGTGGTGGTGCTGAGCGCTGCTGTGGTGGTGCTGAGTGATGCAGTGCCTGAGTGATGATGTGGTGTCGCTGAGTAAAGCTATGGTGGTGCTGAGTGATGTTGTGGTGGCGCGGAGTGATGTTGTGGTGGCGCTGAGTGATGCTGTTGTGGCGCTAAGTGATGCTGTGGTTGCGCTGAGTGATGCTGTGGTTGCGCTGAGTGATGCTGTGGTTGCGCTGAGTGATGCTGTGGTTGTACTGAGTGATGCTGTGGTTGCACTGAGTGATGCTGTGGTTGCACTGAGTGATGCTGTGGTTGCACTGAGTGATGCTGTGGTTGCACTGAGTGATGCTGTGATGGCGTTGAGTGATGCTGTGATGGCGTTGAGAGATGCTGTGTTGGCGTTGAGAGATGTTGTGTTGGTGCTGAGTGATGCTGTGCTGGCTCTGATTGATGCTGTGCTGGCTCTGATTGATGCTGTGGTTGCGCTGAGTGATGCTGTGGTGTTGCCGAGTGAGAGATAGAGTGAAGATATAATGCCCAATTAGAGAGGGTGGTGAGAGAGAAAGAGAGAGAGAAAGGGTGTACATAGAATAAAGAGTGGAGCGGGATAGAGAGAGAGAAAGAAGGGGAGAGAGAGTGAATGAAGGAGTTTGAAAGAGAAACAGATAAAGGGGTGAGAGAGAATGAAAGGCTAAAAAGATAGAGAGGGGAGAGTTAATTAAGTAGAGAGAGAATTAGAGAGGGGAGAGAGAGAGAAGGAGATAGACAATAAGAGTGGGGGTGTGGAGTTTAAATAGAGTGAAGAAGTGACGCGGAAAAAGTAACCCTAAATATAGCTTTGTGCGAATAAATATTTTTTAAAAAACAGTGAGAGGCAAAAATACTGGTAATTAGGCTGTGACTCCCAATATAAAACAAATAGCGATATAAGGTGAAATCAACCCACCGAAGCAATATTTCTAACTAGACAAAAAAAAGCTTGCATTTCAATGCTAATCGCTGTTGTTTTTCATGTGACTGTAGTCCAGGGCCCTCAGTTGGTAATGTGAGCTGCTGCTGCGATTGAAACATCAGAGTCCAGAGAGTTAATGAGCCATGACGAGGAAATGAAGAAGAGATAGGAAACCCAGATGGCAGCTGCGCGTGCACGCCATCGTGAACTCAAGCTGGTCGCCAGCCGAAAGCCAGTGTTTGCACTTCCAAAACCCGCTTACTAAAACTCTCGGCCAGACCAGCGCAAGCGCTGGTGCAGGCCGAGACCTAAAAATGAGTAAGGGTTATATTAAGGAAACTTGGGAGTTACCATATAGATACCGATGCCGGAATGGGGATCGAGAAGTATTTCTGAGTGGTACAAACTGCAAGAACGCTTTAAGCGGTTCTCTCATGTGTCAGGATATTTCACTACACGGAGCCTGTAGCGATTCAGTAGCAAACCTATCGTGTCACATGACGGGGACCCCAGCGGCCATGATCACACCGGTTTTTCAGCTGCTCTCGAATGGGAGTTACTTGATGCTAAATGATCAAGGTTGCTGTGGGATGCTTCCGGGCATCGCCTATCTGGTCACCGTTAACTCCAGGGTTACTTGCTGTATGCAAGGATTGATTCCGCCACTGAAAACAGTCAGGGAGGCGCCGCTATGGCCTTCACTGAACGTTTCTTTCATACAATTTGATACTCTGAGCAGACTGCAAGCCATGCTTTTACAGCAACCCGTGCCCTTAACCTCCGCTCGAGAAACCTTTGAACTTCAAGTTGCAAGGACCTCGACTGAGATACAGGCGCTTATACGTACAAACTGCCCCTTTCATTTCGTAGAAATGGTGGGACGTATCTTCAATATGTCTGATACGAGCTGTATTATACACCTATTTAAGACCATAGAGTCAGAACTGTTAAGCACCTTTCAGACGGTCCTCGGAGTAATCCCAAATTTTATACACTCCGTATTGTGAAGCGTATTTGGAGGACTCCCGCTTATCCTATTGTTGATTGCAGGGGTCCTATTCATAATACTACTGCTACGCAATGGACGGCCCAATTCCCGAGGGAATGGCGAACATGCTCCTGGAGCGGAAATACCGTGAACGCATGGTACAACTTCTGGGCATTTCTTGCCTGCGAGAACTCAATGCCTCCTGGTTTCTATCCTTTCGACCAGTCTGGGTAGACTGCATCTTACCTGTTCTTCGATGCCTGCTTTGCGGAGAAGAATGCACGTTGGATCTTTGTCTAACGTTTCCATCAGATGCGCCTCCGGACACGGATGTAATGCTGGACCCCATAAAGGCCCATGCTCTGCGTTGTCCCCAGCGGCTTCCTATTCTGATGAATGCATTCCTGGAGAATCCACAGGTGCCGTTTGCTCCTGCTGGGTTAGGTGACTCCTCCACAGGCACCCAGGTAACAACTGCTGCCAGTGCTACATTCCATCTATGTGCGATTGACGTTCTCTGTGAGGCGTTGGATTTGTCGTCTGCAGTAGCTCACACAGATAATGTTGTGCTTCCCAGCCAGGACACTTAATCTCGAATTGGCTCATCGCGTCCTGGGAAAGAATTCGGCTTCTCCACTCTTTTTTCATAATAAACGAGCAAATTTGGAACATTTCCTAAATTGACACTTTCGCTTGAGAAAAGCATGGCCTTCTTCCGCTTTGAGTGAAGCAACTTATATAGAGAAACAAAATAGACATTTCTTTTTTTAGTGGCAATTTGAAATAGCTGAATTGTAACATTTTTTTTTTTTTTTAACAATTTTAAAACCATGTTTTTACTTGCTTTTAAAATGTTTTTAAATTGTCCAGATTTTAAGTATGGTCATTGTCATCCTGTTCGGAAGAGGAGTGGGTGTTATGTCCCATATAGAGGCCCTAATGTAGACCTGTTCATACATGCCCTAAAATGGACGTATTCGTATTTGCCCTAATACGGTCATATTCGTACATGCCCTATTATGGTCAAAGCCGCATATGCCCTATTACGGTCATAACTGTACATGTCCTATTATAGTCATGATTCCTTATATAGGCATGATCTTTCACCTACATTGGTCCTCGCTAGTACACAACGAGCTCTGAGGGCTGAACGTTATCTATCCTGTGGTTTTGAATACAGCAGGGTTTTTCCCAAACACAGGCCCACACTACTCCTCAATTATGCATGGCTCTCTAGGAATACACCACCTGCATAATATGTATGTACAAAGTTCACCCCTGACGTCTTCCTCAAGTCTAACAAGGGCCAATACAAACCATACAAAGCAACTAGAGTCTTCAGGGTATAAATACACCACATCTTACCCCGGTAAGACAGAGGGAACCGAGACTTCCATGCTGACACACTGACCAGAGACGCTGAGGCTCCTGCATGCAGTCGCTCCAACTGACAGCGGTCTGACACAGCCCTTGCGGGGTGTCCAGCTCGAGACCAGGACGGGGTCCCACACTCTCTCTATTCAGGTATGGGGGTTCGACTAAATCCTAGAAGGATTCTTGGCTCTTAGGCTTTTAGACCTACACACATATGCTAGGTACACGCAGGTACATCTAGTTAGGCATCGTAGGAGTACGCGCACTTTTCATAATGCTTTTTATATTCATGTATGTATTCATGATTATTGCAATATGGTAGAACTATTCTATCCCTTTGCTTTTATCGTGCTGCTGATAATATATCTCTGCTATTGTCTGCTGGTTGCCGCAGCACATATATTTTACACTAGAATAACAACTGTTCAATAAATACTTATTGAAACGCCCAGAATGTTTATTCTGTGTAACTCTCTGAGACAAACCGAATAAGTAAGCACGAATGACTGAGCGAAAAGTAGTACATTGTTTCCACGATTCTGAGGAATTAGGGTTGTCATGATCTAAGGTTGCCAGAAACTAATCTCTCCCCGATAAGAGGAGATTCTAGTGGCACTGTGAGCTAGCTAATGGAAATCCGGCTAACATACGGGGTGGGGGTGCACAGAGCCAGTCAGTCACCAAGCCCACAGTTTGTTATCCAAACGCGCAGGTCCTGCATGGGTACTATAGGAACTACACGATGCAGGGAGTTTGTGTTGAGGGAATTCAAGGCATGGAGGAGGCACCTACAGAAAATAGTGTAACTCCTCATCTGAGTTTTGTAATCTCCACAGTGGATGGACTATATCATTTTTCTATGATTTGTTTTATGTTACATTCTGTGCTTTACATCACTGGAGACTGAGGCTAAGGTTCTAGTACTCCCGAAAATCTATTATGGGTTCTGAGCAGTTAAAAATACGAAAACCCCTGAGTACCTTAGAAAGATGAACTATAGATGTTCTTCAAAAACTCTGCCAATTAGTCTTAGAATATGTCGAAGCAGACATACTAGGTTCTTGACACACCATTTTGGTACGTTAGGTGGTTGAATTTTCTTAATGCCAAAACTGTCTTTTGAAAGAACGAGCAAATATTGCATTCATAAAATTGTATGCCTAAAGTTCTTTAAACCCAAAGACTTGCTTAATTTTCTAATCCTAGTTGTGGTTACATTGCAAAGAATATTATCCTGCATTTTCCAATCATTATGCCTGTGGCAGTGTATCTTGGCCAACATCTCCACACCTAGTAGGTCACAAAGTTGGTCATTGCTGCTAGGACTTAGGGCAGACCCAGAATCTAAGTAAACAAGCAGGGGATAGAAAATAGTTCCTGTTTATGTAAAAAATGGTTTTCACTATCATTATGCTACCCTCATTTGCACAATCTTTCATAGTTTAATCAAGACCATCAGCTGCATTAAAACATTACCACTGTGGGATCATTCAGTTCATGCCAGTTGTCACAAAAAATTCACACGATGCTTGAGAGGAATTTTTAAAAAAATATATTTTTTAAGACACAAAGCCAAAACCTCAACTTTTTCATTAAGTGAGAACATTTTCAGAGCTACTAACATTCCATTCAGATTTTTTGAAGGCAGTATTTAAATGGTAAACTCTTAAGCTTGTAGGTAAAAAATGTGACACTTTAATAGTATTACAAGCTGCTGTGAACCAAGGTGTTTATTCAGCAGATGATCTTCAAGGTTGATGTGTGAAGTGGTGGTGAGCACGCTCAGTTGGCAGCCCTTCAACCTATGTGGACTAGTTTGTCATGGCTCAGTCACTGGTCCTATGTAGTAGAACTTGGCTAGCTACATTAAAGCAAAATTGATCTGATTTACTGGGTGTTTGGACAAGAATGTCGTTTGCATGGTATACAGGAGTGTTCACCCACCCTGAGTGCCCGACTGCTTGTATATGGTATCTGGTGGCACATTAATCTAGCATATGGGCATAGGCCTGCCACTGGCTGTGCGAGGTTCAACTCCTGGCATGTGACCTGGTGGGGCGCACCAAATGCACCCTCATTGTGGATAGAGGGCTACTGTCCCTGCCCTTGGTTAACACACTGATTGGTAGTGGCAGCATGCAGTTTTTTAGATTAATAGTGTGACTGTAATTTTTTTTTATTTGAGTTAATGAGAGGATGGCCCACTCATGTAAAGTTCTACTGTTATGTGAATACCCAGATACTTGCTCTGACATACTGTGTCCATGTTGAGTGCATGTTTGCAGTAGTAGGATTCTGTGGGCATATGAGTCTGAGTTCTGAAGCCAGTCGTATCCATTTTGGATGCCTCTCTTTTAGCATGGAGAAGATGGGGGATGAGGACAGCTACTTCAGACAGTGGAAGGGTATTGTCTGCATTCCTGTGACTGGCGGTTGGAGAGCCAGACACCAAAGTGAGGAGGGTGTACACTTGGCTACATTTAGAAATTCCACAAAAACTTTGTGAGCAAAGGGGTGCTGAATATTTCTTTCTGAACACAGTTTTATGGTGGATGAAAGAGCTGAACGTTGAGACTACAGCTTTTGTTTATTCAGGGTGAGTATATTTCTGGGTCAACCCCGGCCTTACCCCTGATTATTGCTTCAGAGAGGCTGTTGATATTCAGGTGCAGAAACCTCACACTTCATTGTGCTCCAGTTGGGAGACAGCCCCAGTAATACTAGCTGTGAGAAGCTTCTCTCTACACAAATGCGTCACTCTACACAAATGCTGTCTGTCGAGCCACCTGAGAAAGTCACTTGAAAGTGAAGTACCCCAAACCAGTTCCGCAGTTTGAGACTGTGGATTATCATCCCCTGTTGCGAAATCTGTATAAAATGGCACCCAGACACCCCACTTTGTTTCAGTTCGAAGTTCTTCATGCCCATGGAAGTAAGGGCTCCGCAGAGTACTCAAAGGACTTCTGTGTGACCAGGGCTGATGTCAGTCTGACAGTCAGTCTATCGTCGTCAAGGGACATCGCATGAAGTGTTCACTTTCTGCAATCTCCCACACATTGGCCCAGTCTTGGCTGCAACTGCTGTGGTGTTTGCGTTTGCCCAGCCAGTGCTGCAACTACAGTGATGTGTGCCGTGACTTGGTTGGGGCTGTAACTTCTGTGGTGTTCACATCAGCCTGGTCAGTGGCTGCATTTGCCTCTACGACTTCACTGGCCAGGACTGGGTCAAAGCAACTTGAATCAAAGGTTGTACGGTGGTGCTAGTATCCCTGACTAACACCAGACTAATCTGGGCGGTTGTGAACTGACGGACATGAGCTGTGCCCAGCATCGTTGGCAGCTGCTGAGTGACTGCACCCGACTGTTGCAGTGTTTGTGACAAAGAGACTGAATTACTTCATCAGGGGTAAGCCTTGAGCAAACTATTGCTCATTGTTGGGGCAGTCAAATCTACACCTGAGCCATAGTCCTGCTTCTACTGTAAATTGCTGGGGGTGTTTCTTCTAGGGCCACCAAGGTGGGAGATAATTTGTGTTGCCCCACGAGAGGTTTGCCCAGGATCACTACACTGTATTGAATTGTGTAGTAGTGATTACTGCTGTGAGATTGAAACATCATTTATTTTCTAAAAAGACAAGCACTCGGCTGGACAATGAAGTTATTGTGACCGCGCTACCAGTGGGCTACTCGCTTGCCAGCCAGACCAGGGCAAATGGGGGGGTGAGATTGCTATTATCTATAGGTCAGAGTTTAAAATTGCTTTTGAGTCTTTTCTCTTACCAGGAGCAGAAGCCATGATGTTCAACATCAAAATCAAGAATGTGTTAGCCTTTCCTGGTCTGCTCCTCTACAGATAGCCCGGACCCAAATCCCCATTTTTACAAGCCTTACAGTTCTTGTTGGAATCGTGCCTAGACTCCCCCACGTTTACCATTTTAGGGGACTTCAATTTTCACCTAGAACGTGGGGATGATGCTTATACCTGTGTGTTGATGGACACTCTGGAAGCCTTTGGCCTTACTCAGATAGTTTTACAGCCAACTCATAAGGCACTTCACACGCTGGATTTGATTTTCACGAACAACTCCTCTGTTAGCATTAATAGAATTCTGACACTTACTTGGACCGACCATATGGCAATTTTCTTCAACCTACCTGACGGGCAAAATAAAGACCTGCCGTTACCACCTCTGCCTCCGACCAAAGTACGGTCCTGGCAGAACATCAGGCCTGAGGTGCTAACAGACCTGCTGGACAACAGTATGCCCACCTTAGCTGCAGATGCTAACATGCGGCTGAAAGCTATGAGAATTGGATTTGGTCAGCCATTAATCAATTGGCTCCAGAGAGAATCGTCAAACAACGTAGGAAAAAACCCACTGCCCCATGGTACAACCTCGAGCTGAAAACACTTAAATCCACATGCAGACGCCTAGAACGCCTATGGAGGGTGGATTACAGTACGACGGCCAAAAAGAATTAAAACCAAGCACTAAATGATTACAAAGTAGCTATCATCCGCTCTAAAAAGAACTTCTACACTAGCAAAATAGAGGGGGCCAAAAATTCTGCCAGAGAACTCTTTAAGACCGTCTAAACTCCAACAGGGCAATGTATTTACCCCGGATCAAGCGCTCTGTGACAAAATGGCCACCTTCTTTCAGTCAAAGGTTCAAGTAATATATCAGGAATTAGAGAGCCAGAGCTCTCGCCCCCCCCTCAGGCCACACTCACGGAAGACGTGACATCTATCACCTGACCAGTTTCTCCTCCTTGACAACAGACAGCGTAAATGACCTTCTACTGGCTATTAAGTCTGGATCTCCAACTGATCCATGCCCGCCGGACATCATTCATGGGGTCTCGAATAAAGTCAGTGTCCTACTTGCCCCCCTCTTGAACAATGTTATTAACACTGGTGTCTTCCCGACCTCCTGGAAGAAAGCATGCATCCGACCCATCTTAAAGAAACCATCCCTTCATCCTCTCGGGGTAACAAACTACCGCCCGATCTCCTGTTTGCTTCTAGCAGCCAAAGTTTTAGAAAAAGCCATTAACTCCGAGCTCACAGACTACCTAAATTCCTACAACCTTTTCGACTCCACACAACATGGCTTCCGATTGGGCCATTCGACGGAGTCTGCATTAATCATGGCCACTGAGGAAATACGATGGCAAATTGACAAGGGTGGCAGGGCCATCCTAATCCTACTTGACCTATCAGCCGCGTTCGATACGGTTGATCACACTGTACTTACGCGACGGCTGGAGGCAGTAGGAGTCGGAGACACTGCGCTCACCCTTCTCACCTCCTTCCTCTCTGCTAGAGAACAGAGGGTGTGCTGGGACACTTTAGAATCTGGCAAATTTGATATCCCCAGGGTAGTGCCACAAGGATCAGCACTCTCTCCAACGCTGTTCAACATTTATGTGACCCCATTGGCCAAACTAATTAGGGACCATGGCTTCTCGCTAGTATCGTATGCTGACGATACCCAAATTATTATCTCCATTTCATCAGTGGCAGATTCGGTGGCGGACAGATTCCATAGCTGTCTTGGCCACATCATGAAATGGATGCACAAGAACTTCTTTAAATTTAATACGGAGAAGACCGAGGTCATGGAATTTGGAAATGGTCCTGCTATCTGGACCCAATTATGGTGGCCAGCAGTGGCAGGGGCCTGTCCTGTCCCTGCCACCAAAGTGAAAAACCTTGGTTTTTTTTATGTGATGCTCAGCTCAATTTTTCAGGGCAGATCAATCAGCTGACATCAGCCAGTTACTTTCTTTTAAAAATGCTTCATAAAATCCTACCTTTTCTACCTGCGGAATTGAGGAAAACGGTTGTGGTGGCTCTTATTCTCTCCTGCCTAGATTATTGTAACGCCTTGTGCTTGGGCGTTGACAAACGACAGCTGTCGAAACTTCCCTACAGAATGCGGCTGCACGTACCCTGCTAAACATTCCAAAATACAGTCACATTTTAGGCGCAATCGGAAATCTGCACTGGTTCCCAGTTAAGCAGAGAACTCAGTTCAAGGCGCTGTGCCTGGTTCATACAGCCCTTTATGGGGGGGGGGGGGGGGGCAACGATTACCACAAATTATTCCAATGGCATGCCCCCGCAGGATGCTAAGATTTGCCAATAAAGCCCTGGTCCACGTCCCCAGAGTTAAAAAGACCAGATGGGGAGGCAGATGTCTCTCTTTTTTGGCATCCAAGCTATGGAATGAACTTCCACTCAATACCAGGCTTTTATCGTCCAGATCCCAGCTTAGGAGTCAGGCTAAAACCTGGCTTTTCCCTCCCCAATAGTGATCTAGCCCCTCCTGACCTCTGCACCGTCCTGCTCTCCCCAGCGCCAAGACGCCTTGGCATTCGTGCGCTTTATAAGCCTTTACTTACTATTGTAGCTGTTGGATGATTGAGTCCAGAGTTTATACGCCCCACACTGCTACCCCCCCCCCCCCGAGAAGCCTGTGACTGCTAGCCCATGTTACCCTGAGAGTCAAGTGCACAAAGGTTTGTACTTGTCCCAGGTTGCAGAGCCGTAGTAAACTGTACCCCGGTACTCGAGTAGCAAACAAACTCAGCTGCCAGCGCTTGTCTTGCCTATGGCCCCTCAAACAGGGTCTGACACTGGGCAATTGATATCTGTTTGGAGGCTTGGACTGTAACTGAAGTATTGGAGTATCTCCTTCCTTCACTTTCTATTTTACCTTCTGTGTAATGACCAGCATAGTAATCGCAGGCCACGCTGACCAGTAGCACTAGCAAGAGTCATAATACCTTGTATTTAGTTTTCTCACAGTGATTTATTATTTAGTTTCACCTCAACCAAAATATTAATTAGCACCGGGCTAAAATTCTGGAAATAGTTTATGGTTGGTTCCCAGGTTACAAGCTTAAAACGGGCGCATTTCCAACGGAGTATGGGTTAATGGGTGCATGTTACTACCATCGTCCTATAAATTGCGAACCTATTTGTCTTCTGCACTGTGAATATTTTTTTCGAATGTATACTTATTTACTCATGGTACGATTTATTGACCGTTATAAATGCTTGTGTCTTTTTAAAATACTGACTCCAAAGGGAGAATAATATTGCGGACTCTGAAATTAAACTATCCTGTGTGATTGCTTAACACTGTGTAACACATAACTGCCATGATCTCTTTCTAACTCTGTTAACCGGATGTTCCCGTCTCCGGGTTGAGATATGAAGTGCCCCCGTCACACGAGGTGAGGTTTTTAGGCTTTACTTGTTCAGCTAAACAACACACTAGCTTGATTGAAGTTCTTCTCTGGAGCAGCTAAAAGGGTAATAACTTGTCCCAGATTAAGTACACATAATAAATATAACAGACAGTCTCCCGTCCCATAATAGAGCGTTAAATAGACTGATGCAACATGCTGGGTTCTCACTTCACCATGGGGCATCTTGTCCAGGATACAAGCAGGTTCTGTAATTTACCCTTTGGCACTCAGCAGTTGACGTTTGTTAGCAATATATGGATGTAATAAAATATTTACACAAACTTAACAAGGTCCTCACAACAGAGGCAGAACATATATCAGACCTTGTACAAGTTGAAATTCTGCCAATTCTCTGTATGAGTGTCACTTTGTGAATTTAAGAGATCACATCCCTTAAATTTAGCAAGAACGTTTTTGAGGATAGTTACGTACTGGAGGCAAAGCATCAAAAGTTATTACACGTCTATTGTAATACTAGACCTGTGTTGTATCTGGGTTATTTGAGACGTGGCCCCAAACAATGTCATGGACCTTCCTCCTCTTGGCTATTGGAAGTGCAAGTGTTGCCATGTTTGAAGAAGCCACCCTTTTTACTCAATAATGGTAAGAATTGACATTTATTACAGTAAAAATGAGACTACTTTTTAATATTGTATCTCAAAAAACATAGCTGGATACGTTGACAGTGTTCTGAAATCAGGTTGGGGTGGGGTAAAACAGAGGTGATATGTTAATGTTATAGTATTGCCAGCTCTGCCATAAAGGTCTTGATATGGATGAGCCTTCCTTCAACACATTTGTTCAACAGACCCAGGAAGGACCTTGTCGTGGTTCTGTTGCTCATAGCAGAAATGCTATGCTAACGCTTCCTGTGACTACAACACTCGTTTTATAAACAGTGTAATAAATCCCTATAAAATCAAAGCAGAAAGCTCTGACCTCAGATATGTAGATTTAACATTCTTTTTTTCACTTAAAATATATTATGTACGCTTTCTATGGGAGTGGTTGCAGAGAGAACACATCAAACTGTTGTCAGGTCCCTGTAAACTGTACAGGTGTACACCAGCTACTGTTCGCTCCTCTCTTTCTCTCCTGTATGTTCTTTCTCCCTGCTTCCCCTTCCCTTTATTCTATTAGCTGCTGCAGTTGATTGGAATTGCCTATAGGTTATAAGGAGACTTTATAACTGAGAACAATACAATAGACAATATCTCTGTGAAGGTTTTTATCCTTCCTACTTACTCTACACAATATTGCACTGGCACTAACTCGCCGTACCTTCCTTGACTGCTGCTTATGGTATTTGGAAGAAACCACACACTTCACTTAATCTTCTGCTAGAAAAGGTTGGATCACATCACCTCATTGTCTGCTGAATTCAAGATCCTATGTCGGTCTCACAAAGTGGCCTGGTGCCATTTTTTTCATTTTCATATTGCCTTTGTCGTCCTAGCTTACCAGCTAGGTTGTTCCCTCGAAACTTGCTTCTTTTGAGACCCGTTTGTTTAGATTGTAGATTCAGCCCTCTAAAAAGCTCTTCCTCTGCATATCTGCTTAAACACAACTGCCTCAAATTCTGGAGGGTTCTCAATACCCATCTGTTTGACTGTTAATATGGAATCTGGAACTATGAACAGGTCTTTCTTTAGAATACCCATAACCCCATTTATCTACCGCTTCACTGTAGCACATTGAAGAAGTCTTATGGCTGCTTGATATCTAAATTAAAAACAAAAATGACACAAGAAAGTATAGGATGTTTGACGAGGGTTGTGATTTCATTCAATACTATTCCAGTGTGCTCGCATGAAGACTACATTTGATTTGTAGAGGTACTGCATGCAGGACTAAAGGTGCTCTTACAGTTTACCCAGGTATGGAGCAAATGTATCAGTAGTGTTTGTTACTTAACACAACAGAGAAAGCCCTTTTTAAATCCTAGATCTCCGATTCTTCCTAGAGCACACAATACACCTATCTTATTCCTTTATGTCTAGATTTGTGTTTCTAACTTCAGTTGAGTAAGTTATGTTTATATTTTCTATTATAAATTATTTAGTCTTTAACTCGGACCAATCCCACAAGGGAATTTAAGAGCATCTTGCTGAGTTGTATGTAATCCCCGAGTCTTTACACCAAAGCAGTTGTTTTTTTGGGCGGCCTGGAACTTTCAGATTTTCTGTGTGGTGTATTATGTTTAGGGCTCCTGGTTTTATGGTAATTTTTTTTTTTTTACATTTCCATCTGTATTTATCCATATTTATGTTTAGCTCATTTTATCTGTGTTTATCCATATTTGTTTTGCGCTTGGTGTAAAAAAGAAGCCGAGTATATTTTCATGTTTATTTAACCGAAAAATGTTTACTCATGTTTAAATGTCCAATGAGATTTAGCCATTTACAATAGTCTGAAATCAATGCATTGCAGAACAGCTTAAAGATTTTTTTCTGCTGCAGTTATTTGTTTCCCCCCCCCCGTTTATTAACTCCCCTACTGATCAGCCTACTCAGCTATTGACCTAGCACGCATGCTTGACATTAGTGAGAACTGTACAAAAGAAAACATTCTGTTTTTTACCATATTTAAAAATAAATACAGAGAAATAGATTTTCTGTCCATATTTGCTGTAAAAATCGGTAAACACAAAAAACTGGAGCCTTAATTTTGATACATCCCACAGCTCTTTAATGTTAGTCTAGTACAAAAGTACTTTTATTGTTCACTGTTTTGACAATGAGTTACTTTACATGTGTAAATAATTTGTACACAGTAGTTTTGAGGTAGTCCGTATCTAAGTCGGTGGGTCCCAAACTTTTTTGACCCGGGCTCCGTCGACCTATTGGCCTGGCCGTGGCTCCCCATTATGTTACTTTTTTTTGTCGCTGGTGGGATGTAAGCCTGGCCTCTGGAGTACTTGGAACGAAGCTGATGAAGGGATGTAACAAAATAAAAATGTAACAATTGTTTAATACAAAAAAAAACTTTAATTGGGAAAGTCAGAAACAATAATCTTCAGCACTTGGGTGTACCTATTTAATACGAATTGAAGTTAGATTAAATTTGTTTAGTAAACCTCAATAGTGAAGCAATCTAACTCTTTTTCCGGATCGGTGCAGCTCTCTAGAGAAGCCAGGCTGTTCCAGTAAGTCTTCTCCATTCTGTGTGCCACCAACAGTGTGAAGTGCACGGGATGTGTACTCTGCTCTGCTTGGAGCCAGAGTGCTGCGGCATAAATTGGCCAATCTGAAGGAAAAATGGAGGGGAAAATCAGCAAAACAATACACCCCAGCAGACCCTAAGAATAGTGGCCAGACCATGACAGACACATTTTCTGAGGTGAGAAAAGCAGATCCACACCTATGTGCAAAAGAAGGCAAACAGCAACGTGCGCGCAGGAATGTGCTTGCGCAATGATGAACATAAAGCTGCTTACACAGTACCAGTGGGCAACACTCGCTATTAAATCTATGTAATCCGTTTCTTCTCCAACCAGCAGGCAGCCCATGTCGTGCATTGGAAAAACCGAGTACAGGAGGTAATAAATCACCATGTTGTGTATATTGCACAGAAAGAAGTGGTTTTACTTGGAAATTATTCAATCCCTTTCCAGTAGGTGGCGTCAGAGCCTGTGAAATACTGTCTGTGACTAGCGTAGTCCTCGATGAAAATCCCAAATTAGGGTTTTGGTATCTGTATGTTTTAATTATGTGACTGTTGTGCAATTTAACGAGATCCAGTAACAAAGGACTGAACAAAAAGATCAATTATATCAATTTACAGTTTTAAAACTTGATTTCTTATTAGGTCATAAGGACAATTGGCACCATCAGCACATAATTGTTTCATAAAGTGCATCAGTTCATGGTGCCCCTGGCTAGCTTTGAAGGCGCAGCTCACAGTTTGGGAACCGCTGGTCTATGTAGTAATATATATATATATATGATACACTGTTGCTGCAGCCAGCTCCATGTTGCACTTCACCGTCCTGCTTTTGGCATTTCTCCAAGCATAATACAGTAGCATATTCTTGGTATTCCATGTACATCAGCAAATAGTTTGTTTTTCCTAGTCAATGATTACATTTGTAGAGATTGCTCTATCAGTACACATTTAGCAAATTACTCATTAATCGATTAGCGCCACATGCGATATTTCAGTCGGTCTTCTTGACATGGTTGCGCTTTGTGCTTTTCAACTTCATTCACTGTCTCCAACACAACATGAGAGGTCATCATTAGCGACATCTGTTCAGCTTTATTGACATGTATGAGAAGGTGTATTTTATGCATCTACGTTTGGGACATCTTGAGGTATTACAATAATTAATTCCCTAAAACAGGCACAAACGGCTTTCTATTTTCTGTTTCGAAACATGAAAAGTTTGCATTTAGTTTTTGTACATGAACTACCAGAACTTATTGATTTTATGGCTAGGCTACAGAAAGCAAAAGCTGTTGGTCAGACTTATTGTTTCCAATATTCAGAGACTGGTCTTTGTGGCAGCCCCTAGCTCCTTATAGGATGACCTTTTTGTCTACTCAAGCTGTCTCGTCTTCAAGGACTTTCTTCCTTATTTTTCTTTGTCCTGCCCAGGAGCATTTTGGGCTTGGTAGTGAACAGGTTGCTTGACTTCTATATTTCCACTGCTGACGTTACTAGCATTCAGGGAACTACTTTTTCCCTTTAGGCACTCTGTGGTAGCGCATGTGCTCTTGCTTAGTATGTTGCTTCCTCCTCCTCCTGCCCTAGCTTGTCTGTTGCTTCTCCCTCCACCCCCCCCACTTTCTTTTAATAAATAGCCCCCTGACTCCTGCTCCTTGGGTTTTCCTCACCCTTCCCTGCTTGTTGCCCCATTCCCATCTCCGAATTCCTTTTCCTTTTATTTTTAAATATTTTTGTACCCGCTGTACTATCAGCCAATCATAAAATACGTTTTTACTCATTTCAAGATGGCCACCCATGAGTGCTCGTGCCCAGTGAGCACCAATAAATAGGTTAGTATTAGTTGAATAAAATGTCCACTTATTTAGGTGTGCTTGATAGTGCAACTGTCGCCAGACGAAATATGATCAACCTAAAAAGGAGCTTTCAGGAGAAGGGCCTTGGCTCTGACCAAATGTTGGTAGCCAGGACTACATGTTTCGATTGTGCAGAAGTTGTGTTCTTCCGCAGAAAAAGTGTTTGCCCTCCAGACAGATATGATTTATTTTATTGATCTAGCTACTTTAGCCAGTAGCAGTATGGCTCTCTTTGCTTGAACTTTCAGGGTACCCACATGACATTGTAATTCTGTTAAAGTGTTTTAGATAACCAGATAATTTACAGTGTTTTCTTTCTGGTGGCCAATATAAAGCAATGGGGTAACCCGGTTATGTGCAGAACCTGGGGATTCGTACATTAAGTGAACAGTGGTTCTGCCACCTATTAGCTTTAAGGAGCGTCTAAATTATTTGTATACTTGGTCCCTCTACTAAGATGAGACTATCATTTGATGAAATATGTCCAATTTTAAGTCCAAACAATGGAAAGAGGGCAGTCCTAAGGAATGTATTGAAGTCCCAGCACCCTCCCCTTCCTTCATTCACTTTAAATTTCAGAGGGCTGTTTTGTGTTTTTGAGTAGTGTGAGATGCTATGGGACACTACTCTACTTGAATATTTAGGTCTGGTTTAACCTGGCTGCTGTTGCTGACCTTACGTGGTCAACAAAAAAGAGCTTTCATAGTATTACTGAGACAGGGGCTTAAGCTCTATCCACATGTTGGACCACATTTGTGTGCTTCCACTAAAAAGACTGCTAGTGTTGCACATTTTGGCTTGTGGCAAAAATTATACTGGCTACAACAAGACTGAACTGGTTATGGTGGCAAGCCCGTGATCATGGCTATAAGCTTGATCTGTTTATTATGAAATGCTATGATAAAGGCACTAGGCATGACCTATTTATTGTGAAAAGCACATGTTTAAAGTCAATAGGCATTTAAGTGTGAATTGTTACTGTTCTATCTTAAAGCCTGCAGGTAGGTATGTTGTTACATGGAATCTCACAGATTACTGTAGTAGGCAAGGGCTTGGATAACCATGGATATATAAAATTTGCTCTGTGGGAATCTTGGTTGGGCCCTCTTAGGAGAGATTGTATTTTGCTTAGCCAACTTTAATTTGTGTTCCTTTCTAATGTTATGCCTGTGTGCCTGTTGCCTCATGGAAAGGTTAAGGCTCAATACTGTATGCCTGAATTGGTTATGGTGACAAGCTGTAGGCCTCATTGGAGCACTGCAAAATGTTATGCCGGATGCCATACGTTTGGTCTGCTTATTATGAAACGTTATGAGAAAGGCAGTTGGTCTAGCTTATTTATTGTGAAAAGCATTTGTAAAAGCCAATTGGTTGTTATCACAGTATGTTACAGGCGTTACAGACTGGTATTTTATTACATGTAATCTCACATATTAACGTAGTAGATCAGGGTTTTGGCATTGGCCACTCACTCTTAAACCCTGGAGATTTTCAATGTGATGATTCGTTTTAGGCCCAGTGGAGTGGGGTTGTACATTATTTTGTAAGCTATATTTTTCTGCATATTTGTAATTTTATAACTTTATGTATGATGGTTGCTAGATTATGTGAACTTGAATAGGCTGATATTGGGTAACATGTAAGGCCAACGGTAAAGGGTGTAGGCTTCATCAGTTCCTTGTGATAAACCGTGCCAGTTTTCATAGGTTTGATCAGTTTATTATGAAACACTATGACAATGCTGTTAGGACTTATCTACTTAGTGTGAAGGCATATGGTAAAGGCAATAGACTTTTAATGATGGATTGTTATTATGCTGTGCTAAAGCCTGTAGGCAGGCAATTTGTTACATGTAAATTTACAGATTACCGTAGGAGGCAAGGGTTTTGGTGTTGGTGAGCCACCTGAACACACCGTGGGGATAAAATATATACGCTACAATAATCCCTGTTAGGCTTTTTTAGGAGAGATAGTATTTTGCTACTGTAATTTTGCATATATGTGTACTTTTATGACTGTATGCCTGATGGTTGCCTTGTGAAAAGTTTATACTCAGTACAGCAGTCTTGGTTATGGTGATAAGACACTGATGAAACCTATGGCCTGATTATTTATTCTGAAACGTTATGACAGTAGGCCTGGCATGTTCGTAGTGAAAAGCCTATGTTGAAGTCAATTATCATTTAAGGCTGGATTGTTAGTCCTCTGAATTGAAGCCTATAGATAGGTTTTTGTTACATCGAAATTTTCGGGATTACCCTAGTAGATAAGGATTTGGCGTGTTTACCCCTTCAGACAAACCAGGGGTATAGAAGATTTTCACTGTGAGAAACTCCGTTAGGAGAGAATAGTATTTTGCATTGCCAACTGAAATCTCACTATGTTACAGACTGTAAAGATGCATTTTGTTACATTTAATCTCAGACTTTTGGTTTTGGTCACCCACTCTGACACAACCCTAGGAGTAAAATTTCACTGTGATGATTCTCGCCAGTAGGGTTGTATTGTAAAGCGTCAAACAATTGGTAAAGGCAAGAGGTCTTATCGGTTCACTGGGAAAAGTTATGCCAGATTCCTCAGGAGTGATCGGTTCATAATGGAAAGATTAATACGTAGGCAATAGACTTTTAAGTGTGGATTGTTATTACACTGTGCTAAAGCCTGTAGATAAGTAATTTGTTGCATGGAATCTTGCAGATTACCATAGTGGGCAAGGGTTTTGGTGAGTCCCCCAAACAAACTGAGGATCGTCGATTTGCACTATGGTAATCCTTATAAGTATTAGGCTGTGTTAGTGAGGATTTGTTTTGACAACTGTATTTTGTACATACTTGTAATTTTATTATGGTATACCTCATGATTGCCTTGTGAGAAGTCTTATGAGCAGCACAATAGGTCTGAGTTGGTTATGGTGACAAATGCTAAAGGTTATAGGTCTGATTGCTTATAATGAATTGTTACTATAACGGTAGTGGACCTGGCATGTTGATTGTGAAAACATATGGTAAAGTCAATAGACATTTAAGAGTAGATTTTCAGTACTCAACATTAAAACCAACAACAGTTAGGTGTTTTGTTTCATGGAATCTCATAGATTACTGTAGTAGGTAGGGTTTTGTTGGTTACCTCCTCTGACAAACCGTGGTATAGAAGATTTTCACTGTTCGTATCCTTGTTAGACCCTCTGTTTTTCATTGCCAACTGTAATTTTGTATGTAATTTTATGCCTGTATGTCTGATGCCTTCCTTGTAGGAAGGCTGACGCTTAGTACAGGAGGACTCAGTTGGTTATGGTGACAAACCAATGGTAACAGCTAGAGGCCTGATTGGATCACTAGAAAAAATATTTCGGCTGCCTTAGGACTGAACTATTATAAAAAGTTGCCATAAGTAGGCCTTGCATATTGATTGTTAAAATCATAAGTTAAAGTTAATAAGCATTTAAGGCTGGATTATTATTTTGCTATATTAAAGCCTATAGCTGGGTTTTTTGTTACCTGAAATGTCAGACTACCTTTGTAGGGAACGGCTTTAGTGTTCTTTACCACCTCTGACAAGCCCTAGGGATAGAAGATTTCCACTGTAATGAGTCTTTCCTGAATCTCTTCTTGGCTATCAAAAATAATAAATTAAATAATACGTACATAAATATCCATCCATATAGACCTACAGAGGGCTTTTGGGTCCGCTCTGTTCTGCCATTGGTCTGTCTCGGTGTCATTACACTACTTCCGCCCATGGCACTGCGCTGCTTGGGGTAAAGGTTTAGGCAACATCAGTCATTGGCCCTTTTGCCGTGTGAATGATGGCATTTTCTGATCACGTGTGCATCCACCTAAAAATGAGTGCACTTCAGAGTCCGGGCTGGTTGACTGGTGTTTTTAATTTTCAGTTTCTCCTAATACAGTCCCCCTTTTATTTCTTTGCTTTTCCTCTTATTTTATTTTAATGTTTCCAAAGAAGATACATGCAGCTCTCCAGGCAGTTGTAACAAGTTATTTGCTTGCCTCTCATTTCATCTGCAGTGCGCCTCATCCTGCGTGGTCACTTCCTCTAAACCGTTATGGAATATTGTCCATAGTGTATCATTGTTTTAACATTCCAAGACTGGCAACAAGTTAATTGTAAATGTGGCGGCCATGCTGGAACTTTAAAATGACAATAGACTATTTGCAATACCTCTGCAGGACTGACACCTGCATTGTTGTTAGCATATGCCCGCCGTGTTTAGAAAGCAGCATGTTTTCTTTTTGTTACTTGTATTCTTTTAATTTATCTTGGCATGTATTCTCGAGTTTTTGTGTTTTATCATGGTTGTGTCAGAAGGTGAATGCAGGTATGAGCCAGTGAAAGTGCAAAGATGAGTTACAGAATACATTTATTTAATTTCTCCAGTTATCTGCCTTTCTGTTTAGGACTTTTTTAAACACACAGCATAAGGTATTTTATTTTCACCGTATTAAATCTGACAGTATGGTTTGAACTTGTGAAACTAATTGGTTCCTTACCTTTTTGTGTTTATAGGAAGTTGGTGAACCAACCAAAGATGAGAAAGCTGTAGCTAAATACCTGCGATTCAACTGCCCAACCAAGTCTACCAACATGATGGGCCACAGAGTGGATTATTTTATAGGTACATTACTTTTCAGTAGATGGTATAGAATATCCCCTGTAAGTGTGCACATTTCCTCCTTGGGTCCTAATTGATACAGAAGTAGGGCCAGAATTTCTATTTAGATTTATTTAGAAATGTTTTTCAATATGAACTTCTTCTGTAATGTTTGTACTTCTACAGTATTGCCATAAAAGGAGATACTGGCTTACTGCCGGCTTCATATGTTATGGGTTATCTTACTATAATGTGTCTAATTTAACCCACCTTGTGCTCTTATTGATGGTGGAGAGTATCTAAAGTAGTGTCGGCTATTGTTATATGCAGTTATACATGCTAATAGCTTGGTCTTGATATATGTCCTTAAGGCATAAACTGTTGGTTACCGAAAGAACGCTTAGGCTCAATACCACCAGAAAGACGTCAAAGTGCAAGGTGCCATTCCAGTAGCAGGCATCAAGGAAACTAACAAATAGCAAAGTACATTAGAGAGAGACAAACAACTAACAAAATAAGATTGTTTACTTCTCTCCAGAATATTCTGCGGTAAGTCATAAGCCGAAGTGACAATGGTGCCTCATTCCAAAGTTTACACTTTGAAATTGGAAATCACTGCCACCGCTTAGTGTCCTCGTAGCATGGATTTTGGAGCAGGGCCTGCGAGTTAAACAGGAGAAACCTGCCAGAAACATTAACAACAAGGATTTCTGACAGACACACTATTTATAGAAGTCGCTTTGATTCAGGGAAAGCTCCTAGAACTAGATCCTCTGTTTAACAGGAAACCATTGCAGAACATGTTGCACAGCAAACACATGAGCGGATTTGCAGAATCTTCAAGCGAGCCTAACTATGTACTCTGGGATCATTGATGCGTCAGATTCTTGTCCCCTGGCAGCTGCTACTTGTGGCATCCAGTGGTCCAGGCGAAAAAGCTATGCAGGTGCTACCGCCCCTTTCTTTTGCAGAACCGCATTAAACAGCAAGGATTTCTGGGGGAGACAAAGTTTCAAGAAGCATGCATACAAAAATTTTGAGGCTGGACTTTGAAAGAGTTCCTAATCGTAAGCGATGCCAAGATGTGTTTTTTCAGCGAGTAGATGAAGGCGTAGGTATCAGCTGCGTGGGCCACAACCCAATTATCAGTGAGGGTTATTTCCTCTGATGATCAGACCTCCATCTTCTCCCCATTCATCTTCACAATGTTGTCGGCAATTCAGTTCTGAATGGCCAAAGAAAGAGTTCTGTCAGCGACCGTAATCTCTTGTGTGGACACCTTTAAGGCCAAACTTCCTGTCCCATTCTAAAATCATTAATCTATAAGAATACCAAGCCAAACAGCCCCAGTGGAGTTGCTGTTTAAACCCTGTCCCCTTCTATCCTCCCACTTATGAAAGACAGGATTATCAGAGAAGGATTCCGGGGGCCAATCCCCCTCTATGTAGAAAACACTATAGGCCAATATGATACAATAGTCTTAGCCAATTCACAGTTACATGTAGAACACAACTTTTATTTTGTCCAGTTTGTACCTCTGATAAATCCAGCCAACATCTGTTTCATCCACTAAAATATTATCATTTTTTATGGGTGAACAATATTGATCAATGTTGTAAGACTATGGTTCCTAACCTGTGTTCGGGGACCTCAGGGGGTCCGCAAAGCCTTCTCAGTGGGTCCGCGGCTATTTGAAAATTAAATAAAAAATATTAACAGATTAATAAAGTGTATTTAAATAAAGAAGTTAAATGTACAATTGAAAATTTAAAAACCTACTGTAAATGTGAAGAAATTTGAAATTGGAGACTAAAAATGTAATTAGAGTCCTCAGATTGATTCGCGGGAGCAGTGCAAGTGCATCAAACAGAATATAGTATGGCTGATGAGTGGCCTCAATTGAATTTAGAAAATCTCCAACCTTCGTATTAAAATAACATTTATTTTTATTTTTTATTTATGTGTTTGTGAATTAAATAAAATGTCATAATTTCTGTATTTGTTTGAATGTTTTTTCTTCTGCATTTTTGTGTGTATTTTTTTGAGGTTCAAACCATTGACAATGCTTAGACTGGCGCCCTCGTCTAGCAGTCATGACTCGGTGCGGGGTCACGGAATTCGAATAATGATTCGGGGGAGGGGTCCCCGGGTTACATTAATGAATATTTGGGGGTCTCCAGAAGGCAAAAGGTTAAGAACCTTTGTTGTAAGAAATTGGATTATCATTTGGGTTGGGAGACTTCCCACTCCAAGGAATAATCACAACACGTCAGGGTGAACCCTCAAAGTCGCTCAATTAACCTGAGATCAACGCCCTGGTAGTTATGGCACAGAGCAAACAGGCTTAACCTAGGGCAATATGTAAAGTATTTATGCAGCACCAAAACAGTAATAAAGTAAAAAAAAATATTAGAAATCCCAAAATGAATTAAAAACAAAGAGTAAAATGTAATTAACAAAATAACACCAAAATCACAAAAATCCAATAAGGGGAACTGGATATATAAATTTACCTTTTTTAAGTAGAAATAGTGCCCAAAAAAACCTATGTCCCACTAATATTTATGGCGGCCGTAGATGGGGACCTAAGTCCAATTTCAAGCTGACCGAGATGGAGCGTGGGTCTGATTAAATTAACCAGGTTCGTCCCGGTCGAAGTATTTACCTTCTGCCATAGTCTTTAAGTACCAATCCACAGGAATACACTTCTAATCCCCCTCCTCTGGGAGCCCCCACCCCAACCACAGGGGAGGCACCTAGAGATGCATAGGATGTCAGGCAGAGGCTAACTGCAGGGTCCAGTCTAGTTCCAGTTACCACAGGCCAGCTGGCTACTTCAGAAAAAGGCCTCTTACAGCTTTTTGTCTCACTGTAGCCACATGGGAGGTCTGCTTCCTGTCCCTTGGAGTCAATTTATTTGTCCTGGGTAGAAGTCTAGGCAGGTACAGTCATTCAGGGCTCCTCTCAGGTCATAGACAGTAGGTCCAACTCTCTGCTTATCTTTCACAGGTCCAGAAAGAGTTCTGAAGAGGGTGCCTGGGGTGCCACATATATGCCTGGTCACAGCTAGTGGGTAGGGGGAACTCCTGGGCACTCCCCAAACACTGAAGTAAAAGTTCCCAGAGCCAACCCTACCCTCATTTTCAGTAGTTTGTTTGCCTTACTGCAAGCAGGCCTAAAAAGCCATGTGGTCAGGGCATTTCCAAGATGGCGAAAGTCTTCGGGCACACTAAACCTGGGCTATGTGGGGGGGGTTGTGTGTGTCTGTCTGTCTGTCAGTCAGTCAGTCAGTCGGTCATAGGGAAATCACCAGTGTCCTCACATGTCTAGCCCTAAAATACAAATTGAGGCAGGCACTATACCCACAACAAACCTAGACACAGAATCATGGTAGGAAACATGCAGGGCCCTCCAGCAACTACACAGGATCCAAAAGGATTGTCTTGGCGTCCTGTTCTCTCCCTTCCAATTGTGCCCCAAATGTTGCATTTGGGTCAACATGCCTGCCAAGCGGTAATTGACGGTATGGTGTCACAGGATGCCCACAGCTTCCACTATTTTATTGTGTTCATAGGTGTCATCTCTGCCCATTCGTGTCAGCCAATTCTTTGCTCATGGGATGAATTTCACTTCTTAGTTTCTTGGAACTTCAGGCAGGGTAACTTTCTTAAAAGTTACTATTCCTTTTTCTAGACCTGCCATAGTGAAATGGCTTTTTGGGCCTGGTCACTGTAGGGACATGGTCACTGTAGGGACATGGTAACATTAGCTTTCTGCATGCCCCACTTTTAAATGCCATCCACCCTGCCTTGTGTGCTGCAAGGCCTACATAGGGATGAGTTAATATTTAAAAGGATGTTTTCTCCTGTCAAAAAAAGAGTTATTTTGACAGGGCTTACTGCAGTCTTTACACTGCAACAGTCAGGCTACACAGGGTAGGCCTGAAGCCATGTTTTCTTTTGTCATACTAGTGGATGGCACAATAAGCACTGCAGTCCATAGGTGACAGTTAACCTTTCATGCCTTGGTGTATTACTGCACCATATACTATGGTTTTATAGAAAAGTTAAATACGCCAATCGGGGATTAGCCAAGTTCTCCATGATTTGGGATTAGAGCACATACACTGGGCATAGGACAGCAGTGCCCCAGTGTGCAGAATCTAAAAATCAGTAGTACATGGTCCACCAAATGGTTAACATTCAGGGGTGACCCTGCGAAAAAGGCAGATTCCTTACATATAATAGAAGAAAAGATGCACATATGGGCTCTTTTAGTTTCTGTAAAAATCCCCGGTAGCTTGCTTCTATTAAAAAATAACAAACTTGGCAAACTAAAAAGAGCAGCCAAACCTGCTCAAGTGAAATGAATGTAAAATAATTTCACATACATATTTCTCAGATAAATTCTTCAAAAAGCCATCAAAGATAGTGGGATAACTCCTACTGGCCTATGACTACAGACAGAGTCTGGTTAAAAGCAAGAGATAGGAACACAAAAGGTAATGTTATAGAAACAATGCATAAAAGCTGGAGTGAAACTGTACCAAATAAGGTACAAGTCATTACTTAACGGTGTGCCTAACATAATGCATATCAAGGTTAGTGTAGAGGTAAATCCTTGTCAACATCTTATACTTCGTCTCCACCATCCAGTGGCAGCTCAGGTAGTGCAGACAGGATGAGAGAAAGGAATTCCTGTGGGGGAAGAATGTATACTATTAAATTCAGGAGCCTAATAAATAAGGGGTGACTTTTAAACTATTCAATACCTTTGAGCTGTAAAGTTCTGTTGAGTCTTGACCAGTAGTTGTTAGTCATGAAACACCTTCGTGCCTAAAGAGAGTGGGAGAAATAATAAGCACAGCATGGTGCTGTTGTAAATAAAGTGGGATCAAAAAAAGAATAAGGCCTTCTATGGAGAGACAACTGAGCATTTAAATGGCAAAAAATAGGAGTTTAAAATAGGAGCGTCCATTTCACACAGTGAGATGCATCAGAGATTCCTGTATATTTTTGAAAGTGGTAGTGGGCAGAGGAAATTAGCAACAGTTACCAAGTGGTTGGCAAACAAATAATAAGCAATGATGAGGGTGGGCATAGGCTAGCAGCCTTAGCTGCATGCATGCAAGTGTTGTACATTTGTACATGTAACAACCCTAGACGAGCGTGGGTGGGCCGAAGTTGACAACCCCATTTGTATAACTAAGGATGTAGTTTTTTTGTGGGCATGTAGCAATACCTGGCCAGACCAATATTTAAAGGAACAAACAGGCACATGCATCAACCATTTTTGCGAGCGCAAACGGTGCGATTCGCAAAAATCGGCCGTTTGCGCCCGCAAAAATGGCATTTGCGATGCATCAAGGTTCAAGGCACTCGCAATTTGAGAATTCGCAATTGCGAGTTCTCAAATTGCGATTGCATTTAAGGAATCGCAATTTGCGATTCCTTAAATGCAATGCAAGAACCACTTTAGAATAGCGATTTCGCTATTAGGGGCGCAAATTACCATGAAGTTGAACTTCATGGTAATTTGCAAAAACTGTGAAAATGCACTTTAGTGCATTTTTCAAAGTTTCATGTTGCGCACACACATGCCCTTGGGGCATGTGTGTGC
This sequence comes from Calotriton arnoldi, assembly GCA_963921515.1. Classification (NCBI taxonomy): domain Eukaryota; kingdom Metazoa; phylum Chordata; class Amphibia; order Caudata; family Salamandridae; genus Calotriton; species Calotriton arnoldi. The sequence continues at coordinate 1,632,603 of CAWUFW010000476.1, read as the reverse complement.
GCAACATGGGTGCACATCACTTCTTCAGGGTGCAACAGGGTGTCATTTTGACACCCTTGCACACTTGAAATAGCATGCGCAATTTGCGAGTACCTATTGGTACTCGCAAATTGCGCATGTAATCTCCCATTCATTCCTATGGGCCTGTAGGCCCATAGGAATGAATGGGAGCCATTCCTTAATTGCGACTCGCAATTTGCGAGTCGCAATTAAGGAATTTGTAGGAATCGCTATTTTCTCAGCGATTCCTACATGCATAGGCATTTGCGCTTCCTTATTAGCGAATCCTTATTTTTCGCTAATAAGGAATCGCAAATGGCATGTTTGATGCATGTGCCAGAAAATGTCTGGTTAAAATAGATGCTCTTGCAGTTATAATTTTTACAAAAACAATGGTTCATACATGGCCGATTGGTCCAGGTAAAGATAAATATTTTCAAAGAAGGGGGATGAATCAATCGGTATTCCTTTGACACAAGTCAGTTTTGAAGAAACCATGTATAGGAAGGGACGCAGGTGAACATTGTAAAACAGTTCATTTATTAACAATATTCACTATATCAATACATGCGGATTATAGATCCAGTGCTCACAGTTTAGTGAAAAATAGCCTGATGTGGTGAGGGAAGAAGGACTTTAAAAACATACATCGCATTGACAACAAGAGCAAAGCCCCTTATAAAATTAATCCAAGATATTAAGGAGTTTTGTTGTGTGAGGGTCGACAGCGTTTCGATCTCAACAATTTGAGATCTTCATCAGGACAGAATTGTGAGCATGTGGTATCTACAGAGTAAAAACAATACAGTTTGGTTTTAGAAAAACTGTACTCCACTGCTCAAGACATTTTACTCGAGGACCCATGCAAAGTGCTAATGGGTTTATTTGGAAACCTGTTCTATTGTGCATTTTGTCTTCTAATAACAAGACAAACATTAGAAGACTACAGTTAACCGTTGTGTTGCAGCCCAGGTGAGAGGTACTGTGTTGGAATACATGTGGCTTAACCCAGCATGATCCTCCCCTTCTGGATTGGCTCTAGCTGTGGCTTGAAATATTTTAAACAGCATGCCAGCTCCTGTTGCCTCTGTGGTTTGTAAAGATCCTGGATGCCAGGTGTGGTGCGTGAACAGGAATTTGTGTATAATGCACACTGCCTTTTGTGTCTCTCCTACAGCCAGCTAAAAGCAATTGTCGAATACCTATTGTGGGCATTACCAATGCTTACAGTGGTTTTTGCTTCAGCCTACTGCCTATCAGTGGTTGCTTTCTTGTTTATCTCATTTGCTTGCTTCTTATTCAGTTGCTTTCCTCTTCTTGTGTTTGTACCTGCCCTATAGCATAGGTTTTTATCCACCCTTTTAGGTGGATAAATTATATTTTTCCACTGCTCTACATCAGATAACTTTTTATGTCTGAGATAGACATATTTAGCTCTCTCTCCAGATTTGTGTTATAAAAGCATGGTGTTTCAACCTCCATATTGCTTGTTTTTTGAGTTATTCACTTTTTGGGTCAGACCACAAGGCAGCATTAGTACACCTTATTAAGTGAGCAGCCTTCTTGAGCCATTGACTTTACTGCTAGTGTGTTCACATTTTACAACCGCCCATAAGGATAGCCAATGGTTGTCTTCAGCATCCGAGTGAGGACATTTTGCTCTTGACTTCTGCCTTCTGCATGTATTTATGTTGAGCACTGAGACACAAGAGAACCTCCTCTCGGCATCGGTGTGCAGGCGAAACCTAAAAACAGTGGTTTCCTCTACCAGCTGTCCCATTTGGCTCTATGCTCGTGGTGTCCATATAGGCAGAAGTTTTTATGTGGAGAACTTCACGGAGCCTCACCTCCTGTGTTGTAATGCAGTGCAGCAGCAGATTGTTCTGCTTTGAATTAAAGTAGGTACTGCCGGTGGTACAGCAGGATGTAGGTTTTCTTACTATAGGCACTCAAGATTTGAAAATCATGCTGTAACAAATCTATTACGTCCTAAGCCTGCTTGGTTCCATTCTCTCTGAAGATATAAATTTCAGTGCAGTGCAAATCATCGGGTGTCTCCGCTGACAGATTGATTGCACGTGAGTAAGCCTCAAAATGGCAGGTAGATGTTAATTTATGAATTCCTAGGTGACTAATGAATGTCATACATAATCAAATAGGAATCTTTACAGCTGCAAGACATTGGGTTACATTCACAAATCGTTTCTCAAGTTTCAAATTGGATTTAAAACTTAACAATCACATTTTTGTTATAAATTATGAACTGTAAACAATATGTTGAAAAACAGTTGTCCCGCAGTGGATTATTTGCAGTTCAGGGACTCTCACTTTCTCGTTTTACTATCAGTCAATCAATCAATATAACTTTATTCGGCTTTTGAAAAACCCCCATAAAAGTACAACAAATCACAGTATATACATCTATTAAAAAATCGCATAAAATAAACAATATTAAGTTAAAATACATAAAAACCACCTATATAATATTAAAATAGAATATATCCAGGGAGACATTTTACACATAATCACTATAAATCAATGCACCAATGGCTAGTGTTATTGGCACAATCCTTTCTCAGCCTAACAGCAACTTTTAAAAAACTGAGAACTATATCTCCTGAAAGCATTTGTAAGTAAGTAAGGGCCGGGCAGGAATTGGTAAAATTGGTCCTTTTTTAAAATGGGAAGAATAGAAGTCTTCCTGGGCCCGCTTATAAACTGCTAAACATGATAAAATGTAGCATATCCTGTGGAGACTTACTGTCACAACCACAGGGCAAGAAAGTATGGCCCCTATTCATCCCACTATGGTAGTCTAAAAGTAAAGCAAAAAGAACCAGCTGGAACCTAGTTAATAAAAAATGGTCATATCTGTTTTTGACCCATAAGAGTTGGGGCTCCGTAGTAGGCACGGTTTTCAGCATGGCATATCGACGTACACTAGTCTTCATGAGAACACATTCTTCCCTTTCCAGCAATCGCCTTCTAAAAAAGTGATCTTTCACCCAAATGAGATCCTTTCTACAGATCTTGTCAGGATCACTAAATAAGTCACCCCTGCCTAAATTCCGAAAGCAATCCCTAATATATTTAATCCAGGGGATATAATAAATGTGATCAAGGGCCAGACAATCCTTTAGGATCTCTCTGCTCAGATGATTCTCAGGCTAGACTAAATTTTCAGCCAGAGGGAAAAAGGGCGAAAAGCCGTAATGTCGGATAAATAAGGCACCCCCAATTCTTCATGCACTACAAATGACGAGGTGCCTTGTGGAATGTTCAAAAACAGTCTAAAAAACATATTCTCAACAATTTGTAACTCGTCCGGAGTAATTTATTCCCAGATCTCACTCCCATATGTTACTTTGGAGATACACTTGGCCCTGTAGATCTGTAGAAGGGCCCCAGCTGGTCTGCTACCCAAACGTGAGGCAAAATTAAAAACATCACCATTCGTTCTGATAAAATCCTCTTTTTTTTCTACATACTAAAGGACGCCAGTTCATAGCTGAATCAAAAAGCACTCCCAGATAAGGAAATACACTTGTCTTTGGTACTAAGGCGGGCCCGACATTAAAAGTCTGAGATTTGGTGAATCGAGATCCCATGACCATCACATAGGACTTTTTGTCATTGATCGATAAATCCAAATCCTCCATAAAACGGACAAATGAATTCAACAGGACCTGCAAGCCCCAGGCGATCTGGGCCATGAGGACAGCATCATCTGCATATAATACCGTCAGACAGCTCTGCCCCAACTGTGGGTAATCTACTTTTAAGCCCTATAAAACATGCCACAAATTATTTACTTAAAGATTCAAAAGAAATGGGGCCAAAATACTACCCTGCCGCACCTCCCTTTGTATCCAAAACTGGCGACTGACTTTTAAATCGTTAGAGTAACGAACTGCAGCTACAGTATCACTGTGTAGATACCTAAAAAAGGACATGTTCGAGGCATATGAGCTGCAGATTGTACACTGTGCATAGATCGCCATCTGGTGTTGGGCTCGGATGCTTGCACTTTGTTGTTGTCTTGGAAGAGTCTTTTGTAGTCACGAGATAGGTGACTCCTCCCTTGGACGATAGTGCGCATGGGCATCGACTCCATCCTCAGATTGTTTTTTTCCGCCATCGGGTTCGGATGTAACTTTTGCGCTCCGGTTCGGTACCTGTTTTTCCAAACCCTTTCGACGCGCAAACTATCTACAACTCGACGGTATTGTTTTCGATCGTGTAATCTTCGCGCATCTCCCCTACTCGATTCCAGTCGTCGACGTGGGCCGTTGGGCCCATCGACGCCGTTTGGGCCTACAGCTCATGGAAAGGACTCCATTTAAAAAATGCCCCCAGTGTGGAGCAAAATTCCCACACAGTGACCATCACAAGGTCTGTAACCTGTGTCTCTCGCCCGAACACAACGAGAACACTTGCCAGGCCTGCGCCTCTTTTCGATCCAAGAAAACCATCCGTGATCGCCGGGCCCGACGACACATCATGGCGCAGAGATCAGCTCCGGCACCAGTGGACATCTTCGATGAAGGCCCCGATGTTCCGGAGGACGATTCTGAAGACCTGCAGATCGTGTCCGAAGCAGACGACTCAGACGACCACATCACTCCTGGTCAACGAGTGAGTACTACTGCCCCTACCCCAACTCCACCCGAAAAAACTAAGGCCCTGGTCAACACTTCGCCTGCTGGCCCCACCCTCGGGCCCCGCCCTCGGGCTCGGCTCCGAAGACAAAGAACAGGCCTTCCGGCAGCTCGGAACCGAGCAAACCATATCTCACTGTCCCGCAGGCGCCTTCGGCACCGAAGACGGGAGACCAACCTACTCCCAAAAAGAAGTCGGCACCGACCACCTCGACGCCGAAACCATCGGCTCCGAAGCCAAAACCTTCGGAACCAAAAAACGTTTCTGGCTCCATAGCCAAGCCGAAGGACCCTAGACCAATTCCTAAGGCCTCCAAGCACAAATCAAAACCTCGTTAGGACCCGAAGAAGTCGACGCCGAAAGCGGTTACCGAACGGGAAGAACTTTTCCGACCGGATCCTGTCGATCCCAAGCAGAAAAAGCTGCATATAGACCCTAAAACAGGACATGTGGCTACTGTTCCACACAAGAAGAGGAAGTTGGACTCATCAGACACTCCTGCAGTGCCTATAAAGAAAAAAGACTGTGCCACTTCACCTATAAGGCCCTCTTCTCCTGTTTCTCCTTGTCAGCCTGTTCTTCCTCCTAAGCCTGTCCTTCCTCCTGAGCCAGTTCTTCCTCCTAAGCCTGTCTCTCCTCCACAGCCTCTAACACTTCCACCACATCCACCACCGGATAATGTTGATGATGACTTAAGGGGGGGGAGGCATCAATGACCCTTTCACTGATCCTGACAACGATACAGACGCACCACAGGACGATTGGGACGATTATGATGACCCAATAGGTCCCCCAGACCTCCCTGCTCCCCGCCACTCCCACTGATTCCCCTGGTAGTACGCAAACTCAGACAACAGTCTCTCAAGATGATCCTGGTGGCTCCCACATGGGCACGCCAACCATGGTTCACAACACTTTTAGAGCTCTCAGTGGTTCCACACCAAAAACTACGCCTCTCCCCAACATTGCTAACACAGAGCCATGGAGAGATAAAACACCCCGATCCAGGACAACTGAATCTAGCGATCTGGCTCCTGAAGTCCTAGAGTTCGGTTATCTTAACTTTCCGCCAGACTGTATGAACATCATTAAAGAAGTCAGACGCCCTACCACTAGAGCTTGCTATGCAGCAAAATGGAAAAGATTTGTCATCTACTGCAAAAATAATAAAATTGATCCACTGGATGCTTCCATCCAGGACATCATTTGCTATTTGCTACACTTACAAAGATGTAATCTAGCATATTCATCCATACGATTTCATCTAGCAGCGCTCGCCGCTTATGTACAAAACAGACAACATTTGTCATTATTTAGAGTACCTGCAATTAAAGCCTTTATGGAGGGACTTAAAAGAATAATTCCTCCCAGACTGCCACCCTCTCCAGTGTGGAATTTAAACATTGTCCTTACCAGGCTCATGGGTCCCCCATTTGAACCTCTACATAAATGTGAACTTCAGTTCCTCACATGGGAAGTTGCTTTTCTTGTCGCAATTACCTCTCTCAGAAGAGTAAGCGAGATCCAGGCTTTAACCATACAAGAACCATTCTTACAAATACATCATAACAAAGTGGTTCTCAGAACAAATCCAAAATTCCTTCCCAAAGTCATTTCTGCTTTTCATCTTAACCAATCGGTTGAATTACCGGTGTTTTTCCAAAACCCAGACTCTGTAGCACACAGAGCTCTTCATACACTAGACGTCAAAAGGGCACTACTTTATTACATTGACAGAACTAAGCCCTTTCGCAAAACAAAACAACTGTTTGTAGCCTTCTCCCCACCTCATAAAGGTAACCCCATCTCCAAAGCTGGGATCGCACTGTGGATAGTAAAATGCATTCAAATATGCTACCAAAAGGCTAAACGCACATTGACAATTCCCCCTAGAGCGCATTCAACACGCAAACTAGGGGCCTCCATGGCATTCTTAGGGAACATTCCCTTAGATGACATATGTAAAGCAGCTACATGGTCTACACCACACACCTTCACCAAACACTATTGTGTTGACGTGCAGGCAAAGCAACAAGCTTCTGTAGGCCAGGCTGTTCTCAAAACATTGTTTCAAACTACTGCAACAGATACAGGTGATCACTGCTAACGGAGACACTGCTGTACAGTCTATGCACAGTGTACAATCTGCAGCTCATATGCCTCGAACGGAAAATGCTACTTACCAGTATGCATCTGTTCTTGGCATGTAGAGCTGCAGAGTTGTACACGCCCACCCGGAACCTGTATCTGTTCCAGTATTATCTTAATTAGATACATTTACATGGACATCTCTTACTTCTTACTGACTCCATCTTTTCCCATCATGGCGAAAAACAATCTGAGGATGGAGTCGATGCCCATGCGCACTATCGTCCAAGGGAGGAGTCACCTATCTCGTGACTAGAAAAGACTCTTCCAAGACAACAACAAAGTGCAAGCATCCGAGCCCAACACCAGATGGCGATCTATGCACAGTGTACAACTCTGCAGCTCTACATGCCAAGAACAGATGCATACTGGTAAGTAGCATTTTCCTTTCTCGGTCTACCGCCATGGACAACATAATCTGCCAGAGTTTGGATCTGTTGACTCAATCAAAGGCAGACGACAAGCCAATGAATGTCAGATGGATAGAGCCAGAACGGGCAAACGTTCAAATGGTTTTCCGCTGATTTAAAAATTGCTAAACTCAGAACACGCCAGGCCGAAAGGAAATGGCGTAAAATGTACTCGCCAGAATCTAAAGAGCTATACAATCTTAGCCTGATAGCCTATAAAAAAGTCATCATAGAGGCAAAAAAAACTTTTTTCACTGACAGTCTTAAATTCAGATAACAAAACCAAAGACATCTTCAACATAGTAAGGGATCTGTCTAACCCTGGTCGGGTAACCCCCTCCTATTACTACCTCACAGACATTATGCAATGACCTAAATTTCTTCTTCCTAGACAAAAGTAAGAAAATACAAGAATCCATAGATTCTAGTCACAAGGATATGCAAAATTCACCAGAAAACAACAACCCTAATACAATGGCCGCTTTTCCCTGCTTAAACAAAGAACAACTTATAGAACTTCTTAACAAAGTAAAATCGGGCCCCCTCATATACAAAAACTCATCTTCACAGCTTTTTCCGGAGACTATCCTCTCCCTCTTGAACTCATCCCTAACCCAAGGGATTGTGCCATCAGCCTTTAAAGAAGCAGTGATCATTCCGCTACATAGAAAACAAGGCGTAAGCCCTCAGAAGTTGGATAATTACAGGCCTATATCTCTTCTCCCTTTTTCCGGAAAAAAAACTCCTAGAGACACACGTAGCCAAACACCTAAGCTCCTTCATAGAAGAAACCAATTTCTTAGACCCCCACCAGGCAGGTTTTCGACCCTCCCATTCCTCTGAATCCATCATCCTATCCGTTATGGATGACCTAAAAGGAAAGGCTGATGAGGGCTGCACTCAGGTTATGATCCTGTTGGGTCTATCTGCAGCATTCGATACCGTTGATCATGACATCCTGATGGATCGTATTGCGGCAGTGGGTCTTAGAGGTGCTGCCTTAAATTGGTTGAAATCCTTTCTAAAGGATCGAAATCCGTCTGGCTATTGCCCCACAGCTCTGCAATTGTTAGCATGAACTGTGGAGTACTCGGTCTCCCTATCTTTTCAATATCTACATACGACCCCTAATGCGCACGCTTCAACAAATGAAGGTAAAAATCCACAACTATGCGGATGATATGCAGCTGAGCTTTACTATCAATGACTCAGCTGACTCCAAGGAGTCTCTAAGGAACACCATGTTCTTCATTAGGAGCTGGATGAACCGAAACCAATTAAAACTCAACTCTGAAAAAACGAGATTATTATCCCCAACAATAAACTTATCCTCTGGAGCTCGGCTCTGCATCTATTCCTAAGAGCACGATAAAGAGCCTTGGCATACAAATTGATGTGGTCCTATCAATGAGATCGCAGATAAGCTCGGTCACTTCCTCCTGTTTTCTCCCATTACGGAAATTTAGGAAAATTAGAAGATTCTTCAGCAGAGAGGCCAGTATTCAAAATATTATCACCCTGATCCTGTCACAAATTGACTATACTAACGCAATCTATCTAGACCCTCCGTGCAACCAAAACTATAGACTACAGCTGATACAAAACCAAGCTGCCAGAATCATCTACCAACAACCTAGGCGCTACCATGTTGGGCCTCTGATGAAGGAGCTTCACTGGCTCCCAGTGGAGCAGCGATCCTTGTTTAAGACTGGTTGCATCATATTTAAAGCTATTCACGGCATAGGCCCCAAGTACATATTCTCAAGGATTCATAGATACTCCCCGAAGTGCACTCTTAGATCTGCGCATATGAATCTATTGGTAGTCCCTAGATTCAGACGTAAATAGACAGGGGAGTGACGTTTCTCCATACAAGGACCCCAGTTTTGGAATTCTCTGCCCATTACAAGGAGACAAGAAACGGACTACATGTGCTTCAGAAAAAAGCTGAAAACATGGCTTTTCACCCAAGCATATAGTTAGACACGGACTTTCACAAATGGTGACTTCATAACTCAGCGCCAAGAGACCTGTTGGTGTACATGCGCTTTAGAAATTTTCTATAACATATTTGCTTAATACCAGATACAAATTCAAACATTGATCAGTCGTTGAGCACCCCGGATGAAATCCGTACTTTGCATCGGATCAAGCATTATTTTCAGCTGCCCACGTGGAAAGTGTCCAAAAGGACATGCCCTACCACCTTTACAACCGAATCAAGCAAATAAATTGCCCTGTAACAATAAGTATTATCTCTGTCACCCTTCTTGAAAACTGGTATAATGATAGACTTAGCCCAAGACCTTGGGAGGGGGGGGGGGGTCTGCAATGACTGCCGCGTTAATAATGGACGTAGTGACGGGTACCCAGACTTCTACATCAGAAGAGTAGAGATTGGGTGGGATTCCATCAGGTCCCGAGCCTTATTCTTGGACAGCCCCAATATTCCCTTCCTTACCTCCTCGACAGAGAAGGATAAAGCAGCCATCCCTCCGATGTTACCAGATTCACCACTGGGGATGGAAGAGGGGAAACTATAAATATCCTCAAAATGGCGAACCCATAGGTCTTCAGTTATATGGGACTCCAAGGAGCAGCAGCTTATGCCACCAGAAAAGAACTATTGATAATAACCTACTATTGTGCTTGCGCTTTCTTTTGCTTCCTCTTTTTACCTCTCACTTCTCTCCCTAGCACTACACTCCTCCTTTATTGTGTTGGGTTTATCTGTGGTTTGCCTGATCTCCGCACCAATATGTACACATAAAGTGCTTTAGAAATTCATTCAGAACATTCAGCCTTACATTTCATTTACTCAGTGTGTCGTCTGTAAGTTATTTTGAGGTGTTGTCAGACAAGTGATTACAGATTTAGTTGGTAATTCTTGTTTTCAGTGTGCTTTTTTGATTTCTACTCTGTGCCAGTTAGGTGTGGTGCCATACTTCCACCTGACCCGTTGTATTCTCTGCCATTACATGTTCCCAGCATTTCTTGTGTCACGGGTGCAACTGACATTTGCCGCACACAGCAAGCTGACAGACAGGAACAGACCTGGATGCTAAAAAAAACCACACACAGCAATACAAGGAACATTCTGTGTAATCATGCACAACATTTTTTTGTTTGATTATCCTACCACTCGCCGAATCCTTACCTCTAGTGATGCCTGCACACCAACACTGCCTCCTGCACCACCACTGCAACATACCCTGGCACACGACCACGTACAGTTCCTACAACAAAGAACACATACACCTGAAATGGCTTTGCTAGCACTTGTTTCTTTGGCTTCCAGCACTTCATGGGAGTGCATGTATTGTTTTTGGTCTTTTCTTTCCATCTGCTGCTTGGCCAGTGACATCCCTGCCAACCCCTGCTTTCTCTATATTGCTCTTCCGAACAAAACTTATACATTGCTTTCCCTGCCTCATGCTTAAAAAAAATGTTGTTTACATCTCCAACACCCAGCTCCTCCATTGCTTCTCCCTCTGAACCTGCTGCTCCTGTCGTTCATCTCCATGTGTTTTTCTTCCCTGTGGCCTGTAACTCTCTATAGCGTCATCAGGCATACATGTGTGATGACGCATGCATGCCTGTTCAAGGGGCTTGTTTGCTTTTGGCCGATGTTTCATTTTGGCAAATAAACTTTTTTGTTTTTGTTTTTGCCAATGCAGACAGCGTTGCCTGAAAGGCATTGGGAAAGCCAAAATGTTCGTGTAACACCATTGAAATGCAAGACGCGACCTTTTCGCTTTGGCAGTGCGGTCTGATTGCTCTGACAACTTTTAAATTAGACATTAGTGGCACCGATTACTTTGGACAAGTTAAGACAGTCGTGAAATGCTTCTAAAGTGGTTTCTTCTTATCATGGTGTTCTGAGTTCGTTTTAAAGAAGGAAAATACTGGCTTTTTTGTGAGTTTAAATATAAAAATACTGGTGATGTAATAAGCAAGCTCCCCTCCTACCCTGCCCTCACCCCAAATGTTTTGGTGGTGGGCCGACTCGAACACATTTCACTCCGGGGGTTGATGGGGGGAGGTCACAAAAACGTTTGCAGAACTCTGTTATAGGACTACTATTATCTAAAACACTTCCGATTATAATGTTTGTTTGAAGTCAGAATCTGCAGATGTTGTCTCCTACATCAAGAATATCCATCCTGAATTGACATTTCAAAGGCTGCCCTGCAGAAACTTCATAGGTTTCTCTCTTTGCACCCTATGCGCCTCCCTTGTACGGGAGACAGCTGTTTCAGCTTCACATTTCTTTTCAGGAAGCTCAATCTTCCTCACCACCTTAGCATCCTCCGCCACCTGTTCTTTAATTTCCTGCCTGGTGCAACTAATTTCCCTCTGTTCTTCCAAATATCTCTCACCATCTGCAACTTGGCTGAATGCATGTTTTCCAGTAAAAATAGCTTAATGCTAGCTCCTATGATTAACCAGCTTATTTTGATTTAGTGAAAAATGATATAAATTGCTTCCAGTAACATAGTCTGTATAGCAAAACAATATGTAAAACCTATACAGCCAACACCCACACCCCCACACACATTTTAGAATAATAGTTCCAAAATAATGTAAAGGTTATTTTTGTATATACAGTATTAAGAAAGGTCTGCTCCAGACTGTACCAACATTTGTCCCATAGTCCCCTATCCTGAAGAGCCTTTCACAGTAATATACAGTCCAATGGTAAAATCCCCCAGATCCGAACTTGGCTGTACTGTTACGCAGTACATAAAATCACTTATCTGTGTATGTTTTTCCTTAAGGCCTACCCTGATGTACCTTTCTACTCCATACCTAAAACCTTCACACCCTCCAGGAACTAGTAATAGTTATGGTTGCCCACAGTCCCCAGATCTTGACCAGCATGGCAGTCACAGCATACACTTACCTGACTGTCTTGTCCACCTTGGCTAGCTGTGTCTCATCCCTGATCGCAAGCCACATTTTAACACAATACATGTTGTACTGGTGTCTTAGTCCTCTGGTGCCAAAGTAACACATATAGTGTCCCGATTCTGTTGTAGCTAGATCATGTTTTGGAGTTCACTGCAACTCCTAGAATGCATGGTCTAAATTTTTTTCAAAAATATGAAACCCAAACCTGCATCCTTACTACTCCTTCAAAATGCCACTTTAGCAAATGCAGTTCCTTAACTTTACACAGGTACTTCTTAAAATGTATTGGGAATGGCAAGATGCTGTTATCCACTCCACATGCCGCCTTCTTCAATGCTTGCGTGTGGGCTCACTTATATTGCAAGGCCAGGAACAGGAATGCTTTCTAACACTTAACAGCCACTCATCCATTAATAGCTACATCAAAAAGCGCCAGCTCAGGTCCGAAAAAGTTCCAGTGCTTCAGTGCCCTCGGTCATATTGGACAAAACAATGAAATAGTAAATTCCCCATTTCCATGTTTCGTACCATACAACATATGTGGTCAACAGGTAATGCATTCAGAACATAATTTTTGTGGTTCTGTTTATTTAAAAGTCTTGAGAAAGCCGAAATGGCATGCTAGTTGTTGGCATTACTCTGTACATTGATAAGGTGGATGAACCTAGATGTTAAAAAGTACAAGCTAAAAGCATGGGCTTTGTGGAACTCCACAACGGACCTAAGCAAGTTGAAGATGATTTCCTGAATATACCCAGGAAGGAAGCAGGCTAGATAACTGTACAGGAAGGTGATCAACGGTGTTGAATGGTTTGGAGAGGTTAGTTAATATGACCAAAACATCCTATTTTGAGAATACGTAGAATTGATGAATTAACACCAGTTAGGGCTACGATATCCCAGTGAGGTCGGAATCCTAACTGTTAGTCAAATTCAGTGGTCACCCATTACCTTGAATGTGGAGGGTGTACTATGTTTTACTACACGTATTCTGAATTGTTGAAATCAGTTTAGAAAACTGGCTGTTCTTTGTATCATCTAAAGCTATGGAATGGCGGAGCTTTGCATGGTTAGTATTTTTAATTTGCATAAACGTTCCCTCCAAACACACTTGTTTGGCTGATTTGTTGTTTATCTTTTTTCCTGTTCTAGTGCCAAGATGCTTCAGTGAACATGCGCTTAATACATAATAGTAATTCATTATGGGTGCAGTGTATTGCTCTATACCTATGGTTGTGTGCTTTTTTAAGTACAAAAAGGTTTTCAACTTTTTTGAAGGCAGTTGATTCATGACAAATAACTTCACTTTAATTAGAATGAGATTGACTAGTCCCAATAGATGGGAAGCAATGCATTTTGATGGTTAATTAAAACTTTTACAATAGTGCAACAAATGATTAGAAAAACATATTCTAAATGTTTATATAAATCCCAGCCAGATCTGATTGTCTATTGCCAACAGTCACATTGTACATCAAGAGATTGGTAAGCAAACTCAAAAGGAAGATAAGTAACTAGAGGTGAACGCATGACCGAGCACCCCAAAAGTGTCAGCAATAGCAAATATGTAATTTATGAAATATCTGCCTATTTATGTATGAGACAAGCGTTCACAAGCAAGGCCATCTAATAGAACTAGGTGAAAACCAGTGTACTCAAAATAACTTGAAACATACTTCAAAAAGAAGAAACACTGGATACTGATTGTTTTCATTGATGTAGTCTACAGAATACACATTTCAAAAAATATTTAATTTCAGAAAAGTGTCAAAATTAAATTTAAAAAATCCGGAATAATCTCTGGCAGATTTAAATCTCAAGTACTAAAAATAACATATACTTTTATAAATCTCCCACACGGGTATAAGCAGACATGGTGCCAGAACTAAAAAGAAAATCTCTAAGCCATGGGTTTAATTTAATCTTGGTTTGATCGGTTGAGAGAGTCATTCACATACGTTCTATGCTATCAAACTGGGAATTTACCTTTGGAGGTAATAACATGATGCCACCAGAGACGTGGGTTGATTGAACCCTCAAATACAGAAAATAAAAAAGTAATTTAAAATCAAGTATTTGTTACATGATATCTAAACAAAAATTGCTAAGACATATATAATCACTCATTGACCCTTAGTTTGAAGCAATATATGATGATCTGATAGAGACATCTAGCCGCAGATTCCTTAACTTAGAATATCCCCAGGCGTCAGACTGGATCCGGAAAATTTTGCGCAGCAGAACCTCTGCGCGCCGGGGGGCGGCGCCGCCTGGCTCCGCCCTGACGTCGTCCCCGGACATGACGTCAGTGGAGCCATATAGGACCCTCCCGGCGCGCTGGCGTCAGTTTCCTTCTTTTCCGCGTTCCAACGCGGATCCGGGATTCAGCTGTTCCTCTGGCCTGTTTTTCTTCAGGCCCTTTTCGACGTCCTTTGGCGTCGGGGAACAGTGTGCGATGCCTTCGGGCTTTAAATTGTGCGAGACTTGTTCGCGCCAGATGTCGGCGTCAGACCCGCATGCCATTTGCATGTGGTGTCTTGGGTCGCACCACGACTCCGTGGAGTGTGCCGCCTGCCGGCAGATGCGCCCAAAGTCCCTACGGGAGTGCCGGATGAAGCTCTTGGCCGCCCGGATATCCCGCACGGCGTCTCCCCGACGTTCTCCGGTTGGTTCTTCTCTCCGCGTCCGCTCCCGGAGTCGCTCCCGAGAACGTCGCTCGTCTACAGGTAAGTTAAAGCACAAGTCACGGAAGTCGAAGTCCTCGCTTCCACGTGACTATGGGGGCCATGGTTCCCGTTCCCTCACGGAGCTGTGCCCCCCCGAGTCGGCATCCATTTACCCGCCCTTTCCGGGTACTGGTGCGACTCGGCCCCAGATGGAAGCCTACTACCGGGCTCTGCACTCCATCTTCGGGTCACCTCCTCTCCCTGGCGCGCCTTCGGGTCCCACAGTGGAGGTAGGCATTCAGGTCGGATCTCCGCCGGCGGGTTCGCCCTCGGCGCCGGCCGAGTGCCTCGACTCTGGCTCCGGAGTTGTGCCGGCGTCGGGTCCCAACACCGATGGGCGTTCCAGCCCCACGCCGTGCCATTCTGCCTTGTCTCCCCATAGCCCCTGGCGGCTCCCTGCGTCGTCAGCGGCGCCGGCGGCACCATGCCTGTCGCCTCCTGGTCCACAGGCTCTTTCTCCGCACCTCTCGGTGGTGGGGACTTCGCCGCCAGCTCGTCCAGCCGGGTCGCCCCTCGTGGAGGTCAACGTCGGTTCGACGTCGGAGCAGCGTCGTTCGACGCCGGAGCAGCGTCGTTCGACGCCGGAGCGGTCGCCGGCACCTGTTGGTTCTCCGCTTCCAGAGGACACAGACCCAGTGTGCCCGGACTTGTCTCCACGCTGGTTGGCTCCAATGCCATGGGGGCAGTGGCCCCTTGTTCCTCCTGCTGTGGGACGTGTCCACTTGCAGCCGTCCCCTACAGATGGGCTATTGTCGCCCCCCAGGACGCCCACTGAAGCTGGTGCTTTGTTTTTAAGGGGTGTTCGCAGGGCTGCAGCTGTTTTACACTTGCACCCTCCTCCTGTCTCCTTGTCCTCCGATCCGTTATTGGATCTCCTCCACCAGGGTGCGGTGGATATTGAGCCCTTGCTGCCTTTTAGCGGCTTGTTGTTCGACGCCCTTCTCGGGACGTGGGCACGGCCCTCTTCAGGAGATGCTGTCGACAGGGCCATTGCGCATAGGCATCGTCCGGCCCCTGGGAGCCCAGCCTGTTTGTCCCTTCAGCCTGGGGCTCACGGCCTCGTAGTGCAAGTGTCTTTTGCCACGCAGCCTTCCTCTCCACCTCTATTGCAGCCTCCTACTAGGGAGTCTCGTTGGTTGGAGACATGTGAACGCAGCATTTTTGCGTCCGCTAGTTCAGCCTTACGTGCTCTGAACACGGCTTGCGTCTTTGCCCGGGATTCTTGTGCCCTTTGGGACTCTGTGGAGTGTCTTTTGCCTACCCTCCCTGAGTGTACTCGGGCTGACATGGCTCGTCTCCTTCACGAAGGCCGAGAGATGGCACGCTTTACCATTCGGTCCGCCGTTGACTCTACCGATTCGGTGGGTCGGGCAATGGCGAGGTCAGTTGCTTTGCGCCGCCATGCTTGGCTGCGCGACGGGGGTTTCCCCGACAATGTCCGTGACAGTCTCCGGGATTTGCCATTTGATGGTGTGTCCCTGTTTGACGCACATGCGGACTCTGCGGTTCACCGCCTTCTGTCTACCCTTCCGTAGTTTTTATTCCGGTTGCGGTCCTTGTCCTCACCCTCTGCTTGTTGTCTTTGCTTCATGTTGGCCCTGGGTTCATGCTGTAATACCTGAACGGCCTGGGCGGCTTCTCGCCGTATTTTCTTTCTTTCATGCAGCAGGTCAGCTGCTTATCTTTCTGAGTCACTATAGCCTAGTGGTTAAGGTTGCACACCCTTACTCCAAGGGTTATGTGTTCAGAACCTGTGGTTTCTGAGTTTCAATTTTACGTCCTCTGTCTATGAGCTCACGCTCCAGATGTGCCCCTTGTTGGGGTTGATACTTACCCTATGTGGGGTATTTATTAGCTATTGTATAGCTGCCTTCTTCCCACAGTAGTCTTTGTACGCTTCTGTGGGGTCCTTTTCACTAGGTTGTCCTGCGACTGTGCCTGTACGTTTTAAACACTGCTGCTGCGGGCCCTTCCGGGACCTTCTTGCGGTCCATTTGTTGGGCTCTCTCATGGTGTCGGCTGCTGGTCTGTGGTACTCCCCTGCATCTTACCGATCCATTTCTTCAGGCCGGGAGGGCTTTCAGGTCCCTCCCGTCTCCTCATGGTTCTTTCGCTGCGGCCGTTCCATCTGTGGCCGGCCTACCAGAAGGCCCTGTCGCTAGCTCAGCACTATCCTTGTGTGTTCTATAAGCGTACGATGCCTGCTCCCTAGTATGCTCGCTGTCACGGGCTGGTGCGTTTTTCCGGCAACTTTACGTTGCCTAGTTCTACTCTGCTATATCCATGCTGGGTAGTCCTTTCATGGTTGGACTTCGCTCTCCATGGTGGCGTTCTGGCCCCAGACGTTGATGCTGTTCATTGTCTTGTGCCTTGCTTTTTGGCCACTTCCCCTGCCAGAGCTTCCCATGCCCCTGTTGCATTCCGCGCAGGTGTTGTCGTGCTTTCCTTCGGGCTGCGGTTGCTGCTCTCAGCGGGAGTGTTCTCCTCAGACCATTGTTTGTCTGGTGGGCTATTGTGTGTGTATCCACTCTTGTTCCTCCGCTACGTTTTGTACTGTCTCCTTCCACTACTGTTCGGCTTCCCTGTCTGTCTCGCGGTAGACAGTGGATCTGCCCTACCGCCTGTGGCTTTTGCGTCTGGCTCTGGGCATTGCTCTGTCCGGTGCCGCTGCTGCATGGCTGTTGGGGCTATGGTGTTTTTTCTTTATCACCAGTGTACTACTCACACACAGACCTCCCGCAGGCATACTCCTCCTTGCGGTGGCCGTGGTCTTGTCCCTCACTTTTCGTGAGCGCAGGTCTGCTCCGTGTGTTAGTTTTGCCGGCTCTCTTTCACGCGATACGCCCTGGTGATGCGTGTCTCAGCTTTTGCTCGTGGCGCTTGATGGGGCCTTCTCCTTTCCATGGTGTGGTTCTGGCGGTACATACAGTTTCTCTTGTGAACTTCTGTTCCCCACATGCGTGGCACTGGTTGTTGCCATTCTTTTCTGCCATTCTGCCTTTTGCTGCCCGCCCTTTCGCGTGACCGGTGCATGGGCAATGGTGCATTGGCAGGTCTTGTGTTTCCTGTAACACTGACTCATCTTGGGCGTCGTCGGCATCCTTCCGCTGCTGTTCCCACTTCCACAGTGCTTCTTTCCCTGTCATGCATATCCGTCCTGCCTGCTCGGACTCGGTACGTTCTTGTACCCTAGTTAGACCTTTCTCTTTTGACGGTCCATCGGATCCTATGGATCCCTCACATCCTGCATTTGGTTCCTCTCCGTTTACAGCAGGTATCCACTCTCATTCCGCACTGCCCTTCTGGTTCTGTGCTCATTTTCTCCACTGTTTAACCAACAGGGATTTCCTGCCGCCCTCGGCAGCTTTTGATGCCTTTGCCTCTCATTGTTGGCCACTCCCTCTGGAGTGTCCTGGTCCGATGTTGGCCACTCTGGCGGTGCTGCCCCCACTGTGTTTAGTCAGCTGGTTGACACTTCTGTTCCCTTGGGAACTTAGTGGGGTTCTGTCGCAAACCCGCCTCCTATGGGGTATGGCTTTGGTATCTATTCTAAGTTAAGGTATCTGCGGCTAGATGTCTCTATCAGATGTACGAGTTACTTACCTTCGGTAACGATGTATCTGGTAGAGACGTTGTCTAGCCGCAGATTCCTAAACGCCCACCCATCCTCCCCGATCTGCGAGGACCTTTTCAGGTGGGATTTTCGGCTTTCGCCTCCTTTGGGGTGGCTTCTCCTTCTGCGGGGCGGTGTCTTTCGCCTCCCTCCCCGTCAGGCTTATTCCTTTGATTTACTTGTTCTGCTCCCCCAATCTCATGCTGGGGCGGTGGGTTCAGGTGTCCTTCTGCGTTTTCCCACATCGGTTTCCTCCAGTATGGGGCCTACTGGTGTTCTCTACCCTCCCACCCGCCTTCTCCGTTTACACTCCTACAGTCAATTAGTTTTGAGGTCTTTCTGGCCTGTTCCTCAGTCCGATAGTTCTATCACAGGGGACAGAGTCTCCCTATTTCTTTCTTTTCTTTAATCCTATGGTTTGGAGCTTTTTACCTGTCTCTCTCGGCTCTTTTCATTGCCGTCTTGCTTCAGTAGTGGGCATTCTCTCGCTTTTGCGGGGTTGCTTCTCAGTATACTGTTCTGCTCTTTTCATTCACTTCATCTGGTGCAGACTTTCTGTCGTCTGCCTCAGTCTTACTTTTATAAGTCAATTTCCCTCAGGGGTGACATTCACTTCGCTGTTGCGGAATGGCTTCTCAGGGTATGGCTCTGCTCTTTCCTTTTCAACGCCTTTCCGTCGACCGTGCTTCTCACTGTCGTTCATGGTGCTTTTTCTTTTTTATTCGCACACTGTTCCCATATTCTCACAGTTTTGCTGGGGGCTCCGCGTTGTGGCGCGGAAAAGTTCCTCCGAAGAAAACTGACGTCAGCGCGCCGGGAGGGTCCTATATGGCTCCACTGACGTCATGTCCGGGGACGACGTCAGGGCGGAGCCAGGCGGCGCCGCCCCCCGGCGCGCAGAGGTACTGCTGCGCAAAATTTTCCGGATCCAGTCTGACGCCTGGGGATATTCTAAGTTAAGGAATCTGCGGCTAGACAACGTCTCTACCAGATACATCGTTACCGAAGGTAAGTAACTCGTACGCTAGGTTGATGTGAGGACTTACTTCCCTAGTGTTGTCAACAGTATGTTTCCTTATCATATAAATCTGGGTGCTTCAAACGGAGTGAGTGGCCACCAATTCATTCTTAATTAGGAAATCTCACAAAATGACAAAAAGACCCTTGAGCACTCTTTCAAGTTGGTGAATACAACAGTCAGTTTCAGTTATCGTCCATTTCTTCTTTTTATTGGTCCATTTTGTTCTTTCCAAGCCAACACATGTTTCATCACTGACAACTTCTTCAGGGCTAGAAATTGCATAATACAGATCCACCATTATTCCAACTCTATGCAACATATCATAACATTCCCACACCACTGTGCAATCACAAAATACATTTGTGAGGAGCTCCAGCCAGGTATGTATCAGTAAATTTCGTACAAAACAGCAATGTGACCTCCAAATGAGAGTATATAAACATCCACATTGTATTGTGTATGCATAGACCCTCAACCATTGAGCATGCCAAGAGTCGAAAACACCTTGGTACACACTCTGTGACGCAGCAATCTTACTTCCAAATGCAAGATCAAAAGAAAGAAGAGAAACTAAGAAGCCTAGCGCTCCCAAAACTAGTTCTCTAATCAGATCATGATTATGCAAACAAACAAATTTCCCTGATATCACACATTCGACAATTCCAACTTTTAAAAATATTGATAATTACTTCTGCTCCCTCTATTGTCGATATCTCAACAGATGTCCAATCTAGATGGGAGGGAAGAAAAAAAAAAAAGGAGGGGAAGAAAATCCTTCTAGTTTTAGAATACACACTGTATTCGGCATGCACTAATATATCACTCCACGAATGTTTTCCTAATTACAAAAATTCCCAAATTGGACTATACACACTAACCATCTTATCCATTTAACCTACTTCTAAACACATTGTGCCTAGTAGTTTCATATAAGTATTGTCTTTTATGCACATGATAATAAGCTATTTTGGCAATTAAGTGTGACTATTCTCGGTACTTTTGCATTACACAGTTTAGATAGTAATGAGAGATGGCAATATTATATTGTGTTCAGCCCCCACTAACAATTGACACTTTCCAGAAGTCCCTGATTCTCCATCAGTTTGCCTCGTCTGTATAAATGTTGGATATGTCAACAGAACGTGTTTCCTTTGGAAAGGTTGCTATTGTAGTACTATTAACTGGTTATCTTGCTATACAACACATTCACATACATTCAGCCAATCCGCATACATAGAGGGAGCAGTATAATTTCACACCCCAAACCCTTTGCTAGTGAGTCAAAAAGCAGTAATTTTATAAAAATATATCAATTTATTTCTCTACTTGTTTTTAAAAAAGCAAAAGCTTCACAGTGCATCAGTATACAGTATCTCTATTACATCAAAATCTCATCAAAAAAACACAATAATTAAATACAATTGTCATTAAAACAGATTCACATAAGAACCAAGGAGAGTACACATGAAAGACAGAAGGCTATGTCATTAAGTGGCCACATCTGTAATTATTTCATTTAGAGGCTGAGACCCGATACCGTACAAAAAATGAGCATTCAATGGTCCCAGTTTCCTCACAGATTGTGTTCCTTTTGTAAAGCGTCGACGCGTTTTGATGGTTCCTTTATATAGCCATCTTTTTCAAGACCGAGTCATTTGTAACTCTCACAGACAATAGATAACCTGGAACAATTTGAACCATCTCTTATAGTGGTCAAAATAAACACACGAGCGTATCTGAATTTCGGAAGGTCCGATAGGTTCCTAGGGGCATCTACCTCCTTCTGTCCTATTTCGATTTTTCTAAACAGTGTATGGAAAATCTAGAACATAAAAACAAACTGTAACCCGATAAGTATGGAACATATCAATAAATTCGGTTCTCCGGCATCAGTGCTCTCGGTCGGGTGGTGGAATTAAAAGATCTTTAGAAGGTTCTATTCTTTCCTGAGGACAGATGTCCGGAAAATAAGTTACCGCTATCGGTGCACCTTATTGGTTGATGGTTGCCCCAGCGTGAGTCCCTTTTATAATTAGGGTTTTTACGGGGATCGGTTGTCCTTCTGTGTGGCTCCGCTCGTGATCCGGGTGAGAATGTTGGATAGCCTGAAGATGAGTTTAAGCTGTTAATACACTCCTGTAATGGTTGGACAAATGCACAAAAAATGAGGCATGGCTTCATTTCTGTTTCCACACAGTGAAAGCCCACTCGGGATACTGAAGGCCTTCCATGAGGTCTACATTTTCCAGTTGGGATTAGAAAAATAGTTGAATAAACTAATGCCCTGTGTTGGTACACATGGCTTTATAAAGATAGCCCTAGTTTTCTCTTTGTCCATAAAGGTTGAAAACAGTGCTAGAAAACCTCTTATTGAAGGTACAGCTTGAGAAAAAACGTTCCTGCAAATATTGTCTCTGTGTGTCATTTACTTTTTTTTTTTGGGGGATGGAACAATGTGTAAGATCACTTTCCCAGATTGAGGCTAACCCTAAATTCTTCGGCATCTGGCATGTATTGGGGCCAACAGGCTCCCTGCAGTCTACCTTTACCATCTCTGTCTTGCCAAATCAGAGCTTTAAGTAAGGGTGCCTCATTGCTACAACCGCTAAGGCTTTAACCTATGCCTGCTCAGGACCTTACACTTTAAAGGAAATATCCCAGAGTGGACCACCAGTGCAGTAATCAGCTGAGTGGACTATAACATAAGAAATATAAAGGGTACGGCAGAGCTGCTCAAAGCTGTCAGCTAACTGCAAACCATAAACTGTGCGCCTGTCTCTCACACTTCATCTGTCGCACTGCTAACCTCTGCTTCTCATAACACGATAACCGCAGGTGAGTTGAGAAACTGAGAGAGTAAATGCAACTGTTGTGACTAAGTTGTTGAGATGTTCTGTCGTACCGAAATAAAAAAGGCAGAGGCATGGATGATAGGACATTAAGGCTAGTATAGGTGGCACGGCTGCTGTGGAGCATCAAAGTTGTGAATGGTTTTTAGGTAGTTTTTTGTCCTACCTGAATTTGAATATTGGAATCTTATCATAGTTTTCCACTCACTTGTCTGTACCCTATAAAAGGCTCACAAATGTGACGGTGAGGGGCTTGAAGCAGACAGTTTGGCACCTGCTTTCCTACTTCAATATGTTGATATAATATGATACTTCTTTCATCCTTCTCAGTTGTGGGCGAAAAAGGGAAGTCAGACGAAAATAAGGGCAGAAGGAAAGAGAGTTACATCGTGCAATGCCATGAAGTCAGTGCAGGTGTGTGGATAGTCACTTGATAAGAGATGACCTAGACAGAGCAAAGCAGTGGCTATTCCTTATGGAGCTAGTTTCTTTCTTTCCTCAGAACGTTTTGGTTGCATCTGTGATTATATTTGTGCATCTCTCATAGAGTCAAAAATGGAGTTTGCTGAACGGGGGATTTATTTCTTTTCTTTCCGTTTCCCTCTAGACCAGAGTTCTCATTTATGTTACATTGCTTCTCCACGTGAAGAATTCTCAAAGGCGTATTTTTACCTTCTTATTGAACAGATGTTCACCCCGCTCTCATAGTTCTTATTGAGACCCTTGTCTATTTTCTTTTTCCTATAACTTTATAGCTATTGGTAAGGGCTTGCATTTGTGCGCTTACCTCAAAGCCACTCGAAGAAAGTTAAATAACAGTAGCTTGGCTGTATTACTGTTGCGCTGGGCAGTAGCTCTCAAACGCTTCTCTGGGGGTACCAAAGATAAAAGCTTATTTATCTTTCATATAAATGACAAGTTTTCACAGAAGGAACCTTCTTTATGTAGAAGAGGAGGATGTCATAAATATCCAAAGTCAGAACTTTTCCTTTAATTCTTCCTCTCATTCTCAATGAGGTACCCCCTACAAGAAGACATTCTTTACTCTGGAAAGCTTCACTAGATCAATGAGTGTAGTCTGCCCCTCCAAGACCTTGGTTTTAGCTTTTTTCTAGAGCTCTGAAAGCTGCCTGCTATCAGATTCTGGAGTCTCTTCTACCCTGTTGCTGACACACATCTGACAGATAGGACTACTTGTTAATTGTTTTTCCTTGTCTAAATATAATTAGGTTACTAGTTTTTTTAATGATTGTATAAAGTAGCTTGGAGTTATTTGGGTTGCAGGAATACTGCTTAGTCATGAATGTGTACCTATGTGTGTACACGTTCTTAGTATTTAAGAGAAGCAGAGAGAGGACCCTTGTAATGTTTCAGTTGCTGCCTTGTCCCACCGGTCCTAAAATATTACTCTGGAATTCTTAGAACTCTATCAGGAACCTGCAATTCAGTTTGCTGGCATGAAAATAAAATGTCTTAGTTTGTGCAAACCGTGAGATAAACACAATACTTTAAGTTTTCTATATACAGTGCCTTTTGTATTTTCAGCCTCGAAAGCAGTGGAATGCCTCATGGACTCCAAATGGGCAAAAGCTAAAAAAGGCGAAGAAGCCTTATTTACGACAAGAGAGTCGGTTGTCGACTACTGCAACAGGTATGGCCTTGGTTGTTTTCTCTTGTAAACCCGTCCCAATGAATAGCAATAGATAAGGAAGGTATTTGTTTGATTTCTTCTAATTCGCAACTTATTTAAACCCTTGGGTTTGTTGCCCAAAAACAATATTTTTGCAGTCTTACGGGTCTGAAGGGTAAATACCACGGCAAACACACCCTCTGCTGGTGACCCTGGCTGATCAGTGACCATATCCAAAATTAATTGGGGCAAATTTGATTGACTCGCATTATGCTGAAGAGGGGCTCGGCTGACTGGTCTGGTGCCAGGCTGAGTGGTATAGTGCATCCTCTCTGCTCCTCATACCTGATCAGGGAAATTTGTGTTTTTAGTGAGTCAGTCCTGCAAGATGGCACATGAGCTGGTGGTGTGGCTGATGGGTGACTAGGATTATATAGTAAGCATTTTATTTCTTACCCAATGTACTTTAGAAAATTTCAAAAAAATGTTTGAATTGTGGTTGTGTGAATTGTTTTATACTTTGAAAGTTCCCCTATACTCCAGGGTGTTCTGTGTGAGCATTCCTCTTGTACGACTGTCATACCCGTCTTCACCTGTACATAGAGCTAGGTCACATATTCTGTTACTTCTTTTTCTTTGGGAGTGGCTGATTTACACTAAACACTGCACTTTACTGGAGTCAGTATGTTGGCAGTTGCATGGTGACAAAGATCAGACCTCAGCCACTTCTCTTAACAAACGAGCTGTAGTGCCCTTGGCGAACGTCGTCTGCACAACTTTGAAAAGCTATGCTTTTCTGCTTGTTTGTTTTTTCTTGCTTACCCCTTTTCCCCTCTTGTGTACTCAACAATCTGGCAAGTCCACTGCAGGTGTTCATCCTTTTGCTTTTCTGTTTCTCATCAGAGCCATTCTCTGATGAGTGGGTCTTCATCCCAGCTGTACACTTAATTTGAGTGACTGTATGATGTGATGCCACTTCGCTCCATGTTATGCGGGGCCTTTCAGTGGTGGCAGCTAGTCCATATCCAAGGGGCAAAGGCCTTTTTTTTTTTTTTTTAACCTCTGCCACAAGGGGAGCCTGCCCATTGGCTGCCCAGGTTAATGCTCCTTGTAGTTCACTTGCCTTTATGATGTGTGGACACATGCAAACGGTGGCTCCTTGTCCTTCAGATTAGTCTGGTGTGTAGAGGTCTGTTTGAGACCCATGTGCATGCAGCACTTTAAGGTGACTTTCCTTAGGGAGGGCTGCAAGCCTGCATGCACTCCTCCTTAGGTTCCAAGGTTCAAATTCTGATATATCTTGTGGGTAATGGGATTCCCTCTCCAATCCCTTTGTTGAACTGGACACTAACTTCCTCTTTTGTATTAAAGAAAGTATGATATGCATGGTAAGTATAGAATTGTCGGCGTTTATACACTAAAAATACATTATACATTTTTAGGACTTGTATGTATTTTGACCGATCTTACTTGTCTTACATTCCCTTACTGATTATGACGTTGATGAGTTTATTTTTATCTTTGGCTTTATGTAAAGTCTGTTTTGCATATACCAATTTGGAAATTTTAGGTTGTCAAATTTTACTGGATTGTCTACTGGCCGTGCTGCTGACAAACATTTACATGCTGCTCTGTATTGATTCGTTTTGGTAGATATTTCTAACAGTTGGCTGTATCAGATTGTAATATTTGAGTAAGGAGATTTATTGTGAAAATTTGATTTTTAAAATGTTAATTTCTTGTATATCTCTTATCTGATATAAACTGGTCTTGGCTGACTGTTCTTGTTTAGAATAGGTTTCTTTATTCCTGACTAAAAATTCCTATGAGGATGCTGGTCTCCCAGGCGAAAGGAGCAAATGTGGCTAAACTGCATTGACCAGTATGTGTGCCTCTTGGCTACCATCCACTCCTCCTTTTATGGACTATGTATAAGTTGATTTTTATCTGGTATTCAGAAATTAGTTGTTGAGGCAGACCTATGTTGGTATTGTAGTCTCTGATTAATCTGAAATTGAATTTTGCTAATGCATTATTCGGTGGGCTTCCATTATATTATAGGCCAGTCTTCAGTTTGTTCAGAATGCTGGTGCATGTTTACTGCTTAAAAAAAAAAATCTGATAGTATATCTTATGGTTTCTGCTTTATTCATTGGCTCCCAGTGTGTAAGCGTATTAAATATAAGCTATGTTTCACGTTCTGGTTTGTTAGAAATTTGGTGTCTTGTATAGCGCATCAAAAAATTCTATATGTACTCCCTGTTGTACTTTGTGATCCTGGTGCCAAGGGTTTCTCTCCATTCCTAAACTTCTTCTGTTGGAGACAACTTGTGGGGATTCTTCGTTGATGGTCCCATACTCTGAAACTCTTTACTTTTCAATTTCTTGAACAAGAAATGTTCATGCTAGATGTGAAGGTGACCTGTCCCAAAACATTTCCTGGTTTAGCTTGCTGGTCTTTGGTCGAAAGTGTGGTGAATTGAGTTGGGGATCGAGTGGAGGGCCTTTAAGTAATATTTGCAGAGGTGTGTCTTCCACATCTGGAGTTACTGTGGTGCATCCAACAAGCAAGGAGCACTTTCAGGTAATCTCTATTTTATTTGACTACTGATACGAGTAATCTTGTAAAATACTAAGAACCTGAGCATCATAATAATTAGGGAAAATAGTAATTGTAAAAAGCTTCTGTTACACCTATTGTGGGGTAAAAAATAAAATATCAGTAAGTTCTTGGAAGTGACATTAAAGTGCAATCCCCATAAAGAAATCTGTTGGGGTTGACTAGGATTGAGTTGGAGTTTAAAGCAAGCTGAATATTCTTCCTCACAAAAATTAGTGATGTATGAGTTTAGTGATATTTGCAGCTCTAAACTTTGTATCATATGATAGATTTGAGTTATACTGTGTTACAACTAAGGCTTCCTGTTTTCCGTTTTTACTGATTTTTATAGATAAATACAGACAGAAAACCATTTGTTTCCTTGTCTGTATTTATTTTTAAATGTGGATAAAAACGGAAATTGGTTGCTTTTGGGTGAGTCTAAATACTCTCTGCTATGACTGCCAGGCCAATAGCTGTGTGGATTGATAGGTAAGGAGTTAAAAAAGAAATGGATTTTAGTAAAGAGGCTTTACCAGCAGTAGATATGCACAAGGTTGATACCGAAATTTGCATATTTTCACATAAGGCGCATTGATTTATCTTCTTCCGATGTTCGTAACACTGAAACCTGGCAGGCATTCAAGCATGAATTCATATTTGTCTGGAAATAAATGTGGAAATATACCAGTTTTAGCCTCGTTTTTTTCACAAAATCCAAAATAAATCTGGATAAATACAGACGGAAATGTCAAAAAAATAAATACCATAAAACCGGGAGCCTTAGTTACAACATACCTCTCACGTAGTGCCACTTTGATTTTGATTTTTGCTATTTCTCCATTTAAGGCTTTTGAAGAAGCAGTTCTTTCACCGTGCTCTGAAAGTGATGAAGATGAAGCCTGAAAAGGACACAAAGAAGGAAAAGGAGAAAGAGAAAGGAAAGAATGACAGTGGCAAAGAAGATGAAAAGAAAAGTAAAAAAGAAGTTGTGAAGGATGACAAGCCAAAGAAGGATAAAGAGAAGAAAAAGGACACGGAAAAAGAAGAGAGTAAAAAGGTAATTTAATTACTCATTGCATTTGCAGAACGTTGATATGCACACCAAACTGATAAATGCTTTTAAGTTTAATTTACTAAAATTGATAACACTTCCAGGCAGCACTTCTAAATTATCCATTCAGTTATCAGTACCCTTAATCATTAAAAATATACAGGCAATAACAAATGTTCACAGCTGCTTGTGGGCCCTATAAATAATGCTTTCTGTACATGTAACATCTGCCATTGTGAAAGAATTGGGCTCAGCAATAGGCATAATATCTTCAAGCCTGGATAGAGGAATACAACATAAGTAAGATTTTGGACCACCTTCAAACATAAGAGCATACCCAGGCTTCTAAAAGCTTTTTATGCTTGCCTTCTTGAAAGCCATGTACAATCAAAACAGTAACATCACATGAAGTGATGGCACAGATGGGTACAAAATTAATGCTGTTAAATGTCTGAAAGTGCGCAAATCTGTCCTTTTACCCTATGAAAATAGGAAGAATCTAAGAGTGAGTCGTGAAAATAGAATAAAGCATAGTTTGTACACGTTGGAGTTTGAATGCACCTTCCATCTTCACTTCTTCTTGTCCTGCTATTAGGAGTTTCTCAGACAGCTAAGCAGATATTGCAAGGTGCGGGACTTTTAAAAATTCAGAAGACTTCCAGATGTAGACACAGTAGACATTTGAGCAATTAAAAAAACTCCCTCCCCCACACCCCAAACTACAGAAACCCCACTAAAACCTGTTCTCGCAGACTTTCCTCCCAAAATTACAACAGTCTCCTAATCTCTTCTGGACATGTAGTTGCAATGTAGAAGTCAATGTGAGAAGAAAAAAACCATTTAAATTGCATGATAACAGTTGCAGAGTGTTCATGAAAATCAGTTGGAGAGCTTAGTCTACCTCACAACTCTACACCTATTGTTTGCCTCTGGGCATGTCAGGAGTAGAGTAACCTTTGCTTGTTAGCACTCCTCTAGTAAACCTCTTATGAAGAAAGGAAATGTGGTGCCTTCACCTAGCCCTATATTTGTGAGAGGCAATCCCTGGCAAATTCAATATTGGTGGTAATAGTGAAACAGTGAGTGACCAGTTGAGGAAAGCATAATTGCATGAATGCATTCTACAGAGTCATGATGGAATACCATAATAGATTCATTTGGGCCAAATATGGATTTCCCGACAGTTGAACAACTTCAGGTAGTACAGTCCTTATTCCGAGAGTTCTGATACAGGTAGGAAATTTTGTTTGCAAATCCACCAACCTCCCAAAACCACAATTTGTTTGTAACCAAGAAGTATTCCATGAGATTCCCTAAAATGTTGTTGAAGCTGCAGATGTCAGAAGGCCCTACAGAAAGAGTAGGAGTAAGAAGAATTATATAGCATGGATCAAAAAGAGTCTTAATGAGATGGCCATTAATTGCTCACAATCGTGAGTTTAGAACTAGTGGGGCCTTTTCAGTATCTGAGACTCAGCTGCACTATTTCCACATAGACATCTACAGCAAAGTCACTAAACAGTCTGTTCTTTCAGTGCGAGCAGTGGGGTTGGTGTTACAGATATCAGAATGGAGATTCAGTAGCTCGAGGGGTCAATCCTAAAATCAAGCTGCATAAGAAACAGTGATACCTACAAGGACCTTGTCCCATTTGAAACTTGTGTATTTGAATGATTTATGCATTTTTTGGTAGCTGAGAAAGGACTAGATCCAGTTGGTAGTTGGAGACTATCTTCTTAGGGTACAACTTCTATTTCGTGCATTTTTGGGCATCCCATCTATTTTTCAAGCACACTCACAATCCCATTGTTAGAAATGGGATTTTTGGTAGGCTAGGGCATGTGCCAAAGCCAGGCAGAAACCACCACTCTAGTCAGGATAAGGGAGTTACACTCCTAAAATAACCCCTGCTCACCCCCTTGGTAGCTTGGCACGAGCAGTCAGGCTTATCTTAGAGGCAGTGTGTAAAGCATTTGCACATAACCAACAGTAATACAGTGTAAGCACTACCAAAAGGACACCACACCAGTTTAGAAAAATATCCAATATTTTTATATACTTAAGACAAGACCAAAAATGATAAAAATCCACAATACAGTACTTAGAAATCTTCAGTTATCAAAATAACCTTGAAAAACAGTTCCTTGAAGTCGATAGCTCCGTCCGGGGCTATCACGGCGTCGTGAACAAACCAATCCAAACAGTTCTGGCTGACCGCGGCGTCGCGGGCCAGCTACGGTGTCGGGAAGACCCGCAAACAGTACCTTTTAGAAATGCAGGGCATTGGCGACCTCTGGTTGAGCTTCCGAACGCACGGCGTCCGCAGGCGTCGGTTCCGGAGGTCGGTGCAGGAGTCGTCGGGGGCCCTCGAAGTCACACGCGTTGCAGATCGAACTCCTCTCTGTTGAAGTCAGGAGCGCTGGCATCGGCACGTGCTGCGGTGCGAAGTGCAGCGGTGCGGCGTGCGGTGCCCTCAGGTCGCGGTGCGAGCAGCGGCTCGGTGGCGGCATCAGATGGCGTCGTCGGTGAGACCAGGGTCGCGATGCGAAGTGAATGCGGTGCTCGTCGCGGTGCTGGCAGGTCACGGTGCAAGCAGCGACGTAGTTGCCTAAGCGCTGTCGCGGCTGACGAACTGGAGTCAATGGCGCTGGCGTCCGTAGGCCAAGGCTGCGGTGCGGGATGAGGGCGGTGCGTTGTGTAACTTTACGAGCGGTGCCCTCGAACCACGGTGCAAGCAGCTGCGTCGATTTCGGCATGGAGCGGCGTCGTCGGGGATACCAAGGCGTCGTCGTGAAGCGAGGCGGTGCGGAGTGCGGTGTCCACAGGTCGCGGTGCGAGCAGTGGCTCGGTGGCGGCGTCAGCAGGCGTCGTCGGTGAGACCAGGGTCGCGGTGCGGCGGTGCCCTCTGCGGTGCCGTCAGGACACGGAGTCGGCAGCGGCGTCGTAGACGGCGTTGGGTTGCTTTTTCTTCTGTTGCAGCACAAAACACACAGTCCCCAGTGCTGAGGGCAGAAGAACTTGAAGTCTTTGCTGTTCCTGAGACTTCTTGAACAGGGGGGCAAGCTCTACCTCAAGCCCTTGGAGAAACTCACAAAAGTAGATTGCAGAAAGTCCAGTCCAGTCCTTTCACTGCCCAAGACAGAAGCAGCCACTGCAGGCCAACAAAGCAAAGCACACAGCCAAGTGGTAGTTCCTCCTCACAGCTTCTCCAGCTCTTCTTCTTGGCAGTCTTCTTGGTCCAAAAGAGTTCTAAAGTTCAGGGGTCTGGGCCCCAATATTTATATCCCAAAATCCTTTGATCTCTTAGGCAGAGAGTGTCTGTGCCCAGCCAGAACCAGTCCTGCCTTCTCTGGTGTGACTTCCTGGCAGCAGGTGGAGACGGCATGGTCAGAGGCAGACCAGGCCCTTTGAGGTGCAAGGAAATCTCCTCCCCCTTCCCCAATTGCAGCCCAGGCCTATTCAGCCCTTTCCTGACCAACCTAGACTATCTGGAGCCACTCCTGCTCCCCAGCCTTCTGTCATCCAAAACCGAGACAGGCAATCCACATTCCAGCAGAGGCACACGGGATGACTGAGCAAGAAAATACCTACTTTCTAAAAGTGGTATTTTCAAACACAGAATGTAAAAATCACCTTCACTAAAAGATGCATCTTTAGATTCTGAGTTCAGGCATACTAAACTTTATTTTCCTACCTAATTCCCTGGGCCAGTTATGTTTATAAGATGTTATAAACAAACTCCCCATTCTGTCCTATGTGGAACAGGTAGCCTTGCAATAGCGAAAAACGAAATTGGCCGTAATTCGCTATCAGGACATGCCACACACACCAGGGCATGTCCTACCTTTCACATACACTGCACCCGGCCCACAGGGGTACCTTGGGCCTACCTTAGGGGTAGCTGACATGTAAGAAAAGGGAAGGTGAGGGACTGGCAAGTGTGTGCACTGGCCAAGTCGACATGGCAGTTACAAACTGCGCGCAGACTCCGCAATGGCGGGTCTGAGTTACCTTTTCAGGGCTGCTCACGTGGGTGGCACAATCAGTGCTGCAGGCCCACTAGTAGCATTTGATTCACAGGCCCTGGCACACTCAGTGCACTTTACTAGGGACTAACAAGTAAATCAAATATCCAGTCATGGAAACACCAATCCATAACACAATTTACCTCAGGAGCACTTGCACTTTACCACTGATCAGCAGTGAGAAAAGTGCGCAGAAACACTACGCCAGCAAAAACAGAGTCAAAACCGGGAGGTCAGAAAGCAAAAACTCAGGGGAAACACGCCAAAAGATGCCAAGTCTAACACCCATCTTCTCCTTTAACTAAAGGTAAAAAATAGAGGTTGAACCCTATTGAGAACACAGCCTCTAGATTTCATAAAATGCATGAAATTTTCCAAAAAATGGTAAAACAATTGGCGGCTTATGTCGGCTTCAGCTGTTTTTCCAGAACAGTACCTATGCACGCTTAATTTGCTTTGACAAATCTGAATACAAAAAAGGCATCCGAGTGATCAGCTATCCATTGCAGGGCATTGGTGTAAACCAGTATCCTAGCCCATGAATACATTTATTTTCAGTTTAAGGTCGGAAAAGGGATAACTACCTAGCTGCCTGGCTGTGATGTGTGCATACTTATGAGAAGTGATCATGTGTATACACTTCTCTAAGACTGTTTTATGAACACTTCTACACAAAAAAAGAACGCCTGAGTGTAGAAAGTAAGAATGTTTCTTTCAATTCTTCCTTTCATTAGCTACTAGGTACCTCTGACAAGAAGACATTCTTTACACAGAAAGAATTCACTGGACCAATGGAGTGTAGTTAGTTTCTCCAAGACCTTCTTTTTATTTTTTCTCTATGGCACATGTAGCTTGGAGTTACTGGGGTTGTGGAAATACTGCTGAGTCATTCATTAAATACTTTATTTCGACCGAAGGCCATAAAAGTTTCATAGTAAAACAATTATTCATAATACAATATAAAATACATCCGAGCGTATATCATGTAATCTTGTTAAAAATCAAAAATTTCAGATAAAAAAAAACCACTGTAAATGTGTCGCAGGGTCATTCCAT
Source organism: Calotriton arnoldi (assembly GCA_963921515.1). Lineage (NCBI taxonomy): Eukaryota > Metazoa > Chordata > Amphibia > Caudata > Salamandridae > Calotriton > Calotriton arnoldi. The sequence continues at coordinate 1,599,902 of CAWUFW010000476.1, read as the reverse complement.
TGTTACCACTCCAATTAATTCACCTTTAAAATTATATAAAAACATTTTTACAATTCAATAAAAATGGGAAGTAACTGATTATTTTATACGGGTCAAGAAAAATGTTTTTGCAGTCAAAAGTGTAATAATCTTTAGTGCATCACAGTTTTAGCCCCACTTTTTTCCTTATCAATCCCACTATAAACAAATATCTACATAAGGCAAATATAATGTGCGGTGCGGTACTAGTTGTCAGTACCCTTAATGCCTCTTGATACTTTCTAAATCCCATTGAATTTCATAGTGGTCGTATCCATTTCCTCCTTGCTCTATCATACGCCGGACAAAAGAACAGGATATGTGATGTGTTTTCTGTGGACCCTAGAGCATGTGTATTACGTAGAGTACAGGAGCGATCTTCCTCGCCCCCCCAGTTTGCTGTATGGCTCTTAATCTGTAAGATATTGTAACTTAACTTTAAGTATAAGGTTCTTGCTAGGTGCGGCTGTGCATTATTAAGAAACTCCTCACGGCTCGGGCTTGGTTTAATAATTAGGAATTGAGATGTTAACCTTCCTAATCTGGGATTGCAATGGAGTGCATTTAGAATGTATTGCCAACAAGTTCCCTTCAGTATGCCTTTACAGCCAGAAGTTAAACTATGCGGATCGATCCAGTATGATTCGAGACCTAGCATTATGAGCCATTTCCGCACAAATCTTAGCCAAGGGAAGGTGAGGCGTGTATCAATGGTTAGTAGTTCACATACACCCTCTTTATTTGCAGGTAGTTCTGGTATTGTCCATAATCGTATCCAATAGAGCAATGGTCGCAGGGTTGTGAGATGCCCTATGCGCTTCATATCTAGATCGTGAAACATTGGGATGAGTGGTGTTGATGGGGGTAGCCCCAGCATGCTCCTCACAAATTTATTTTCCCCAATAGTCAGTTGTTTAGTGTCGCTAATGCCCCATAACTCTGATCCATACAGTGCTGCCGCCTGGACCTTACATTTGTATATTTCAAGTGCTGGAGTGTCAGGTTTACTTGAGGACAAACTGTACTTCTTGAGAACTGCCCCTGTCCCTTGAACTAGCCGTAGTGCTGAATGGTTTACCTGCTGTTTCCAAGCTAATTTGGAATCTAATAAAATGCCCAGATAGATAAAATTAGTGGCACATTCTATTCTCTGGTTACCCATCATAAAATTATTTTTAAAACCCTTGTGCGGGTTTATGGCCATGTACTTGGTTTTACTAGCGTTTATTTCTAAGCCTTTTGTGATACAATATTGTGTAAAATCATTCATCATGTTTTGTAGTCCCTTTGGGGGTCTGTGAGATCAGGATGGTATCATCTGCAAACAGCAGCGCCGGTACCAAGTACCCATTCAGTTTGGGAGGGTCGTTTACTTGCTTTTTTAAGTGGTTTGCCACATCGTTAATATAGAGTGAGAACAGGATGGGGGCAAGTACGCAACCCTGTCTCACTCCTCTCTCTATTGGGATTGGTTTTGTGAGTTCCCCGTTCGTGCCCCAATGGACTCTAGCATAGTTTCCGATGTGCAACCTTTCTATCTCGTTTACTAGGTTGGGGGGAGCTTTTTGTTTTTTTTAGTGAATCCCAAAATAAACATCTGGGTACAAGGTCAAAAGCTGCCCGCAGATCAACAAACGCCACTTGAAATATGGCCCTCCCTGATCTTGACATATTTACAGATGATGCACAAGATTCTAAAGACTTGGTCTACTGTGCTAGTGCTTGGTCTGAATCCTGCCTGGTATGGCGACAATATATTATTGGTCTCTATCCAGTCATTTAGCCTATTTAGTAGCTGTCTGACGTGGAGTTTTTGTAATACGTCTATCAGGCTGATCGGCCTATAATTTTCAGGTTTATCTTTGCTGCCTTTTTTGTGGATAGGGACAATTTCAGCCCCTTTCCATGTTCCCGGTATTGGGGCACCTGCTGCTATCGCGTTACTAAGGGAATTAACGTATGGGGCCCAGACCTTTTTATCGTGTTTAAATAGGTCTCCGGGTAGTCTATCTAGTCCCGGTGCTTTCCCCGGCTTGATAGTCTATGGCATGCTCTGTTTCTTGTAGTGAGAAAACGATCATTTCTCTGTCCCCCTCAATATTTGCGTGCTCACTGTCTCCACTTGTGATTACGGCAGGCTGGAAGCTGGAGTACAGATCAGTGAAGTGCTTAGTCCAAACTGCCGAGTCCAAATAATGCTCTGTCCTAGCTACTTGATCCTTCCCCCCGCATGCTATGATTTTCCAGAACTTCGCTGAATTATTAGTTTTTGCTGCCTGCAAGAGGTCCAGCCAGCTATTTTCCTCCCAATCCCTCTTGGCAGTGGCCAATGTTCTCCTGTGATTGTCCCTGGCCTTCCTTACTGTGCCTGCTTTTCCCTGCTTTATAGTTTCAAGTAAGAATGTCTTGGATCTCCTACATTCTGCTGTGCACCATGGGTTTACCTTTAATCCCAGTTTGGAATTGGGTTTCGATTTCTTCCCAGAGTTTTTAGTGAGAAGGAGCTCTAGTTTTACGGTCAGGGTGGTATGCATTGATGTTACAGGTAAGTCGCTTGTCTCCCGGTGGGCACCCACTACCTCAGCAAAGGTGTTATAGATGCTTGTCATCAGCTCTATGTTACCTGTGACCTTAGGCCACTTAATAGATCTTCGATTGTTTCCAACTAGGGGATGTACATTTTGCGTGCAGATATGATTGAACATCTCTTGCTAGCTGGGCTATTACTTCCAAACAGAGCGGTCGATGGTCACTGTCATCCCTCGCCTCTATTCTGAAGCTCACTATCCTACTCCAGGTGTGAATACTATGCATTATGTAGTCTATTCTCGACTGAGAGCTACCACGTTTGAAGGTGGTGAGAGAGGCTTTTTCGTCCCCCTTATTAAATACCCTCCCGTTGCATGCCCTTAGACGGTGTTCTATAGTAAGCTGCACTATCTGCAATGCAGCATTAGTGCATGGTTTTGGTGGGCCCGCCACTAGTTGGGGCAGCCCTATGGCCGTGTCCTCTTCCTCTGTCACTTTTTCCTGTCCATTTAGTGGCTCATAGGCACAATTAAAATCCCCACATACAATCACAGTATCACTAGGATCTACATGATCCAAGGAGCTACCTAGTGTGTTGATGGTCTCAGAATTTAGAGACTGCCTGTGTGGTCTGTTATAGGTATTGAACAAATACAGTTTTTCGTTGTTACCATCTAAGTGCACTGCCAATATATCTGGAGAGTCTATGGTATAATCAGTGGATCGCATCCCCAGTGTTATTTTGAGCCATGTCACAAGACCCCCAGATGGTCTTCCTCTCTGCGTTGGTGTTGCGTTCTTATAATATGTTTTGTATCCTAGCTTGAATGGGGGGGGTGAGTAGCCATGTCTCTTGGAAAAGGCAAATGTCAAATTTATCTATATAACTATTCCAATCCGGGTCGTCAAGCTTTTGTTTTAATCCAGCAACATTCCAGGATACTATGGTCATGGGTGCTTGGCTTTTCACGAGTACTTTGTGTGTTACAATGATAGGGTCTATAATGGGAGGCACACCCTCATACCGTAACGCACCACCCGACTCGTTTGTACCACTAAGAGCGCTACTTATGCCTACGTCAATTGGGGAGCCATTCACATTTAGTTTAGACGTATTTTGTTGGAGTTCTTCGCCCAAGCAAGTGTCGCCCTGGCTTAGAGGAGGGGATAAAAAACTGAGGTGCCGATGGGCTACCTCCAAGAGTCAGTCGTTATGTTCTAGGCTGGAACTGCTAGATCTACTGCTCAGCGATGAATGCAGAGCTGGCTTATGAGAGGTCGGACGCTTGAATTGAATAGATGAAAAGTCAGGGGAACAAGTCCGGAATTCTAAGGTGAGTAGATTTTCTACCAAATCTTGTTCTTTTAGTGTCCGCTCAATACAATCTACTGATTGCCCTGGTGATGTGCATCTGCGCGCTCTGACAATATCATCTCTGATTACCGAACGACAGCCCCTGACATGGCGGATCCAATGGGTCGCTTTGTTAATCAAGGAATCCTCCCCCTCAAACCTCTGCTTTTCACCAAGTTTAGGGACGTTGACCATGAGGACTTTGTTTGTGTTTATATTTGTAGGCGGCAGGCGAGAAGAGGCTGTATATGCTGGAAGATGTCTACCGTAGTAAGATAGTGGCTGTATTTTGGGGCAAATTCCCAATCCTCTGGTAGTTGCGGGTGTCATACACACCTGCTCTTACAATTGGGCAGTTGGTGGAATTTGCGTTAAGGTAGGTAAGTGTTTGAGTGTGAGGAGCAACAACAGGTAGCAATGCCTGTGGGTGTCCTTGGGTACGAAATATCCCTTGGCTGGCGTTTGGTTGATAGGGCTGGGAGTGGCTACTGAGCCTTGTGGTACCGGCTGTGCTTGTTGTGCTTGCGCGCCCAAATCCTGTGTAGCTGAAAGTACAGGAAATACAGGTGGGGGGCTGGTATGTAGTATCGATTTCACTAATGTGGTGAGACCCTCGATCATTGCTCTCAATGACCCTACTTCAGCCCTCAAATCATTAATGAGCTGGTGGGTACTTGGGTTCAGGGGTTCTGACTCATTAATGAGTACCTATGCGTACATGGTATTGATATTTAAGAGAAATAGAGAGTACTCATGGCATTAGGAACAGAATTTCAATGTTGACTCAAATTCTTCTAAAAGGGGCTGATAGAAAATAATTGTGTTTATGTCCACATCGACTCTTCTTCCACCAAGGTGATTATGCACCCATAATTTGCTTCCACAAATCTGAAAGCAAAAAAGGTATCCAAGTGATCAACTGTCCATTGCAGGGCATAAGTGGTGAACCCGTATCCTTGTTCTTTTATTCAGTTTAAGTTTGGAAAAGAGATCATTAACTAGGTGCCTGGCTGTTGTCTGTGCATATTTATGAAAAGTGTTTATACACTGTGTGTATACACTTCTTTAAGACTGTTTTGTCAGCGCTATTACACAAAATATAGCAACACATGCTGCAATTATGAGTTTAATAAAATGTTTTATTATGTGCTTTCAACAAAGAAACACTATTATAAACATAGAAACATTTCAAAACCATAGTATCACACATCTTCAATTTAATATAATCAGAATAACATTGCCTGGTTGATTGTGCCACCTCCTCAGGTTATAAGTCCAAGTCTCAGAATTCCCTCCATGAGCCCCATACCATGTCAAATGTCTACAGGCAACCATGGACCCTATACACAGTGCATTCAGCTTGCATGCACCAATCAAGTCCAACTTTCCAAAGCGCCAAGGCGGGAGATTCGCTACGCCCACATAGCCAAATTGTCTCTCTCCTGGCAACAATGAGAGCTGTTACTTTACAGCAGGGTGATTAGGCAGCATTTGTTCTCCCTGATGCCAAGCGTGGCTTGTTTCAGGTCTATTACCAGGGTCTCTTCCTTGATGTCTCAGATTGGAGACAGCCTTTACAATGCTGACATTACAACGGAATGCCTTTACCACGCATCTTTTACCACGCAATTCATTATCATGCATGCCTTTAGCACAAATGTACCTTTACCACACATGCCTTTACACAGAAAAGTAAATATATTTAATGTAAGTATGAGTGTGTATATCTCTCTCTCTCTTTCTCTCTCTCTTAATATATATATATATATATGTGTTTGAGGCATGTGTGCTGTAGATACACATGCTTTGCATGCTCCTGCCATCTAGTGTCGGGTCTGAATGTTTGCAAATTGTTTTTCTTCGAAGAAGTCTTTCCTAGTCACGAGGCATGGGAATCTATGAAAGCTTCCAATACTGGAGAACCAAAGTTACAGGTAAGTAACTTGTTTTCTTCCTTTCGGTGATAGTGCACAAGGTCATCGACTCCATTGTTAGATTGTTTTTATCCGCCATCGGTTTGGACGTGTATTGCTGCGCTCCGATTGGAAACCGTTCTTCGGGTTCCCCTCGACGCGCAATCCTCTCTACCCTCGACAGTATTGTTTCGTACACGTTTCCTACCTCTCTGCGTATCGTTTCGGTCAACAGAATCTACTTTTCGATCGGCAAGCGTCGTGGACAGCCTTTGGGCCTAACCGCTTCGGATCAGCTCTCCGTCGATGGAACGGACATCGTTCAAATTCTGCCCTCAGTGCCACGCGAAGTATTCGCGCACTGATTGTCACAGGGTGTGTAACTTGTGCTTGTCTCTGGAGCACAAGGAAGAAGACTACGACGCTTGCAGATCGTTTTGATCAAAGAAAACTCTTCGCGATTGTCAGGCTCGAAGTCGAGAGATGCAGCGTCAGAGCATCAAAGACACGCTGGACAAATTTGGTGAAGATTCCGGTCAAGAAGACGTTGCGGCATCAGCGGCAGAGGAGGAAGAAGCCTTCTCCGTGCAGGACTCCGACTCTGAGCTCGCGATAGACCTGAACGCTGAAGAACTGCCGTAGGGACAAGGTGACGTGAGTACAGAAGACCCCTTGCCCCTTCAAATCAGTCCAAAAAGCACAGGGCTTCGGCACCACCTCTGCCTCTGGCCAAGGTCGGCACCGAGACGACGTTTCCAACGCCCCGCCTCCAGGCCCGGCTCCGAAACAGCCACTCAAACCTTCCAGCTCGGTATCGAGTCGGCAAAAGTCCTCGTCGGAACCGAAGCCCTCCAGTTCCAAACAGAAATCTGTCTCAAAGCCGAAATCCTCCATGCCGAAAGCCATGCAGCCTTCGGAGCTGAAATCTTCTGTACCGAAAGGCCAGCGCGCGCCGTCACCGAAAGCACCGGTGCCGAAAACGTCGGCGCCAAAACCAAACAATGTTACTTCGGATCTGAATTTAGACACTGTTCCACCGAAAACGGATCCCAAGCAAAAGAGACTATATATTAACCCTGAGACTGGTCATATTCATACCAAGCTGCCTCAGAAACATAAGCTTCCTGATGAGGACACTCCTTACAAGATCCCTTTAAAGAGGAAATCTGTTGCTACCAGTCCTTTTCATCTACCACCATCACCCCTCCACCTTCTCCACCTTCAAATCCTTTGCAGATCACACCTCAGGATTCTCCACAATTTCACCATGATGACGATGATGGGGGGGACACATTTACCAGTAGATCCGTGGACGGATTATACAATTGATCCTCCAGCAGATAATGTCCTAGACCTTTACCCAGCCAAGCCATCTCCTCCAGACGACAGTGTATCCCGCCAGGAACTCATTGCCAGGGCTGCACAATATCATGGGGTGGCACTGCACAAAGAATCATTAGAAGGGCATCATGAGACACGCTGCTGAAATTTTTAAGGACCCAGTACGAGCACGCATCTTGACTCCTAGGGTTAACAAGAAGTATAAAGCCTCCCCAGCAGACCCAGTATTTATCAAGGGCCAGTTGCCACTAGATTAACTGGTAGTGTCTAATGCTCGTAAGTGGGCTAATTCCCAAACACCAAGGGATGCTCCTCCACCAGATAAGGAGTCTAAGTTAATAGACGATTCTGGCAAGCGCATAGCTGCTCAAGCTGCAAATCAATGGCACATTGCAAATACACAGGGCCTTCTAGCCAGGTATGACAGGGCACACTGGGATGAAGTGGAGCAATTGCTTCAATAACTCCCAAACGAGCATAAAGCTAAATCGCAGGATTTAGTAAATAAGGGAAAGCTAATTTCAAATTCCTCCATAAGGTGTGCTCTAGATGCTGCTGATACTGCGGCTAAAGAGGTTAATACTAGCATTTTGCTTAGGAGAAATGTTTGGTTAAGGATCTCTGGGTTTAAGCCCGAGGTCCAACAATCCAGTCTTAACACACCATTTGACAAGAAACATCTTTTTGGTCCTGAAGCAGATCAGGCATTAGAAAAAATTAAAAAGGACACTGAAGTGGCCAAGTCCATGGGAGTGCTTGAGTCTCCTTCAAACAGAGGCTCCTTTCGTCCTTCCTTTTACCGAGGGGGGGGGTCCAAAACCACATCCTCAGACCAGAATACCTCCACCTACAAAAGTAACAACCAGTCCTCTCCCTCAAGAGGCTTTTTTCGAGGAGGTTATAGAGGGAACAACTTTAAAGGTAGGGGTAAAGGCAACACATCCCGTAACTTCCCTTCCCCTAATAAGCAGTGACTTGCCCAATCTTCACCCCGACTATACCACACCTGTCGGGGGAAGACTTCAACAATTTCTCCCTATTTGGCAATCTAGAACAACAGACAAATGGGTGATTGGAATTATCCAACATGGTTATTGCCTGGAGCTTACCAGCAATTCTCCAAACATTCCACCTCGACCTCACAAATTGACTCCAGAGCACCTACAATTGCTCGAACAGGAAATGCAATCTCTTTTACTTAAAGGAGCTATAGAGCCGGTTCCAACACAGTACCATGGCTCAGGGGTTTACTCTCTGTATTTTCTCATTCCCAAAAAGGATGGTTTCCTAAGACCTATTCTGGATCTCAGAGAGTTAAACCATTATTTACTGTCAGAACACTTTCACATGGTGACCCTTCAACAGGTACTTCCACTTTTACAGAAGGCAGATTTTATGTCTACTCTAGACTTAAAAGACGCATATTTTCATGTTCCGATTCATCCGGCTCATCACAATTGCCTCAGATTTGTGATAGCAGGCAAGCATTACCAATTCAAAGTACTTCCCATTGGAGTGAGTACAGCGCCCAGAGTATTTACCAAATGTCTGGCAGTAGTTGCGGCTCATCTCAGAAGGCAGCATATTCACGTCTAACCCTATCTAGACGACTGGCTCATCAAAGCGAGCACTTACCAAAACTGTCTACAACACACACAGATCACAATAGACCTACTTCATCAACTAGGTTTCACGGTCAATGCACAAAAATCTCACCTGCATCTGTCCCAGATGCAGTCTTACCTAGGAACCACTCTAGACACAGTCAAAGCTCTAACCTCTCCCAATGTAGCCAGAATTCACAATATGCAGGCTATCATACTACAGTTTCAGTCCAACCAAGCCTTACCAGCCAGAGTGTTCATGCTACTTCTGGGAATGATGGTATCTTGCATCGCAATTGTAACCCATGCAAGACTTCACATGCGTCCCCTACAAGAGTGCTTGGCACCTCAGTGGAATCAGTCGCAGGGTCAATTAACTGATCTAGTGTTGGTAGACGGCCGTACCCATCGCTCTCTGCAGTGGTGGAACCCACAAAACTTCTCAAAAGCACTGCCTTTCATCGACCCTATTCCACAGATCGTGCTCACAGTAGATGCATCTCTGACAGGTTGGGGTGCTCATCTCAAAGATTACACAATACAAGGCCTGTGGAGAAACAAACACAAAAGCCTCCACATCAACTATCTAGAGATTCTAGCAGTTTTTCTAGCACTTAAAGCTTTTTAAACTCTCCTCATAGGCAAAACTGTCCTAGTCCGAACAGACAGCATGACAGCAATGTATTATGTGCAAAAACAGGTGGGGAGGGGGGGGGGGAGAACACTCTCTCCAACTGTCAAGACTCGCTCAAGCCATTTGGAATTAGGCGATTCATCATCACAAGATTTATCTTCTGGCAGAACACCTCCCAGGAGTAAACAATCAAATTGGCAACCTTCTCAGCAGAAGTAGACCGCAAATTCACGAGTGGAAACTTCATCCCCAAGTTCTCCTTCCCTACTTTTAACAATGGGGATTCCCACAAATAGACTTGTTCACCACAGCAGAAAACGCAAAATGCCCCAGCTTCGGCTCCAGGTTCCCACACCCGCTTTCAAAGGGCAATGCCCTATGGATTACCTGGCTAGGGATATTTGCCTACGCTTTTCCACCTCTCCCGCTCATTCCGTGTCTGGTTCGGAAGCTCAGGCAAACATCCCTCACACTAATTGTAGTAGCTCCCACATGGGCCCGTCAGCCATGGTACACCACCCTATTGGAGCTGTCACTAGTTCCACATCAAAAGCTGCACCTCACCTCCAGTCTCCTCACACAGAACCATGGAGAAATGACACATCCAAATCCCAAAGAACTGAACTTAGTGATCTGGCTCCTGAAGTCATAGAGTTTGGTTATTTAAATTTACCACCAGACTGTATGAATATTCTAAAAGAAGCAAGAAAGCCTACCACCAGAGCTTGCTATGCAGCAAAGTGGAAAAGATTGGTTGTATACTGCAATAAATACAAAATTAATCCTTTAGATGCTTCTATACAAAACATTATCTGTTACCTGTTACACTTGCAGCAAACTGGACTAGCTTATACATCTATTCGTTTGCACCTTGCAGCGGTAGCTGCGTATTTGCAGAACAGGCAACATCTCTCACTATTCAGAGTTCCAGTAATCAAAGCTTACATGGAGGGGTTCAAGAGAGTAATACCACCAAGGATTCCTCCTGCCCCAGTTTGGAATCTCAACATTGTTCTCACAAGGCTCATGGGTCCACCATTTGAACCATTGCACAAGTGCCCCTTGCAATTTCTCTAATGGAAGGTTGCTTTCCTCATTGCGATCACATCACTGAGGAGAGTTGGTGAGCTACAGGCATTAACCTTAGAAGAACCCTTCTTTCAGCTACACAAAGACAGGGTAGTTCTACGCACCAACCCAAAATTCCTTCCCAAAGTGGTTTCTGCTTTTCATATAAACCAATTGGTTGACGTTCCATTCTTTTTTTCTCAACCTGATTCTGTAGCAGAATGCGCTCTTCACATGCTAGGCGTTAAAAGAGCTTTATTGTACTACATAGATAAAACAAAAGACTTTCGCAAAACAAAACAACTGTTTGTTGCATTTGTTCCACCTCACAAAGGCAATCCCATTTCTAAATCTGGTATTGGAAGATGGATTCTTAAATGCATTCAAACATTCTACGCTAAAGCTAAAAAAAACGTTATCCATACCCCCTAGAGTGCATTCCACTCGCAAAATAGGGGCTTCTGTGGCCTTTTTAGGTAACATTCCTCTAGCTGACATATGTAAGGCAGCTACATGGTCTACACCACACACATTTACCAAACACTATTGTGTAGATGTGTTAGCACGTCAACAAGCTAATGTAGGCCAAGCAGTACTTAAAACACTATTTCGAAAAACTGCAACATCTACAGGTTGGCCACCGCTTTCGGAGTATACTGCTTTGTAGTCTATGCAAAGCATGTGTATTTACAGCACACATGCCTCAAACAGATAATTTTACTTTTCCAGTAAGCATCTGTTCTTGGCATGTAGAGCTGTAGATTCACATGTGCCCACCCGCCTCCCTGGGTACCTGTAGTTGTTGCAGTTCTTCATTTTACTTTTATACGCATGGACATCTCTATACTACACTTACTTACTCCATTCTCACCCTCTTGCTGGAAAACAATCTAACAATGGAGTTGATGACCATGCGCACCATCACCGAAAGGAGGAGTCACCTTACCTTGTGACTAGGAAAGACTTCTTCGAAAAAAAACAACTTGCAATCATCCGGACCCAACACTAGATGGCAGGAGTATGCAAAGCATGTGAATCTACAGCTCAACATGCCAAGAACAGATGCTTACTGGGTAAGTAACATTTTCCATGTATGTTTGTATGTATTTGTGTGTGTGTGTGTGTGTGTATATATATATATATATATATATATATATTCACTGAAAAAACCATAGGATTTAGGGACAGTTATAGTTAGTTGGACATTTCACTCGTACAAAACCCGTGAAATTCCCCCGTTATAGTTAGTTCAGCTAACTATAACTCGCGCCCCCGCAATGCACTGCTGATGACGTCACATATTACATCACTCATGACATGGTCAGTGACATTACTGATGACATCACTGATGACATCTCAAATGACGCGCGGCTCCCCTCCTGGAGCCAGTGATGGCCCTGGGGACCGCCACCCCCCAGGGCCGGGTCCTGCAGTGTCCCGAGGTGCCCACCCCCGGGACACTGCTGTTTGCAATGACAGGGCGGGAGCCGCGAGGCTCCCGCCCTGTCATTGCAAACTGCTTTGCTTCATTGAAGCGAGAGCAGGAAACCTGCTCTCGCTTCAATGAAGCAAGCAGATTGCTTTTCCATAAGGGGAGCTGCATGTCAGCAGCTCCCCTTGTGGAAAAGCAATGCCGGCTCCCGCAGGACGCGGGAGCCAGGCGGGACCGTGGGGGGATTGGGGACCCCCCCACAGTCCCCAACGGCTAGGGCCGGCCCCGGGGGATGGGGTCCCCGGGGCCAGAAGTGGCCCGGGAGGGGGGCCAGGCGGCCCCCACAGAAAAAAAAAAAAAAAAGCAATGGCCAGGCCCCGGGGGATGGGGTCCCCGGGGCCAGAAGTGGCCTGAGGAGGGGGGCCACGCGGCCCCCACAGAAAAAAACAAAAAAAAAGCAATGGCCAGGCCCCGGGGGATGGGGTCCCCGGGGCCAGAAGTGGCCTGGGAGGGGGGCCACGCGGCCCCCCTCCCAAAGAAAATAAAAAATAAATAAAGGCCGGCCCCGGGGGATGGGGTCCCCGGGGACAATAGAGGCCTCAGGAGGGGGGCCACGCAGGCCCCCTCCATTGTTAAAAAAAATAAAAATTTGGCCATGCCCCGGGGGATGGGGTCCCCGGGGCCGGAATTGGCCACGGGAGGGGCCCACGCGGCCCCCTTCCCGTTAAGATATATATATATTTTTTAAAAGAGGGGTCAGGCCCTGGGGGATGGCGTCCCCAGGGCCCAAAAAGTAAAAGAAGGGGGCCACACAGCCCCCTTCCCAAAAAAACAACAACAAAAAAACACGCGATCGTGCCGGAGGCCCCGCCCCCTCCCAGCAACACTCTGCAAACGCGCCCTGTGGCGCGTTTTAAGTTGGGGAATTAATTCCACTTCAATCCTGAGGGCCCCTGGGGGCCAACTAGGCCACCAGGTACCTCCAGTAAGCGCCACAGGCCTGCGTTGCAGAGAGGTGGTCCAGGCCACACCCCTTTTTACACCTCTCTGCAACGCAGCTCTGTGGCGCTTACTGGAGGTACCTGGTGGGCTAGTTGGACCCCAGGGACCCTCATTATTCAAGGGGACTTAATCTCCCAACTTAAAATTCGCCACGGGGCGCGTTTGCACAGTGGTGAAGGAGGGGCGGAGCCTGAGGTGACATGTGTGCAAACACGCCCTGTGGCGCGTTTAAAGTTGGGGAATTAATTCCCTTTCAATCCTGAGGGCCCCTGAGGGTCAACTAGCCCACCAGGTGCTTCCAGTAAGCGCCACTGCGCTGCGTTGCAGAGAGGTGGTCCAGGCCATGCCCCTTTTACACCTCTCTGCAACGCAGCTCTGTGGCGCTTACTGGAGGTACCTGGTTGGCTAGTTGGACCCCAGGGACCGTCAGGATTCAAGGGGACTTAACCTCCCAACTTAAAACGGTCACAGGGCGTGTTTGCACACATGTCACCTCAGGCCCCCCCCCTCCCTTCAACACTGTGCAAACGTGCCCCGTAGCGCATTTTAAGAGGTAGTTTTAATCCCCCTGCCCTATTATGTACTAGGGCCTTACAGAGGAGGTCATGCTAATCACAGGGGTACCCCAACGCATAGTGTTCCCTAGTGTATGTAGGTGTTTTCACTGTATTCTAAGTGACTTTCAGCATAGCTCTGGCTCTAGGCCTGGTTAGTCAGTCAGTTACCACCAGTACCCATCTGAAAAAGTTGTGGGCACAAGATGATTTTGCAACAAGGCCTCTTTCTGCTCCTCTGTTGGTTGTTTCTGCACATGTCTTGCTTCTTCCTGCACTTTTCTTCGTCTTTGTGGACTTCTGTTGCATCTTTCTGCATTTCTTTTGCTTCTTTCTGTGCGTTTTTTCTTCTTTCTTATCATGTCCTACCTCTGTAGGCATAGTTAGAAATTAGCATTTAAAAAACCTTAGAAATTCACTTAAAAAACCATAGGTTTTAGGGAAAGTTATAGTTAGTTGGACATTTCACTCGTACAAAACCATAGAAATTCCCCCGTTATAGTTAGTTCAGCTAACTATAACTCGCGCCCCCGCAATGCACTGCTGATGACGTCACATATTACATCACTCATGACATGGTCAGTGACATCACTGATGACATCACTGATGACATCTCAAATGACATCACTGATTACATCATCCATGTGATAATTTGATGCATCTTCTCACACCCTAATATAACCTTTGATACACCCACTCTAAATTACAGACTGCCATTCTCAAAAACAATAGACACTCCAACACCAATAACGACATACCCACTCACTGATTATTAGGTCTACACACACATCCACTCACCCGTACACTCACTCATACTTATGGTCACTCAGTACAGGACTATCATATGCACTCATACACCTATATAGACACTCACACACCGCCACTCATCCATAGAGGTACTCACACACCTAGTCAGTCATGCAAATAATTAATCACACTGCCATTTACTCACCTATACAGTTATACACACACCAGCTCAATTACTCATACAAATACTAGCACATTCTTACGCTCTTATAGAATCACTGATACAAGCACACACTCATCCATACAGCCACTCTCACAATCACACACTCTCACTTATAGCCATTTATATACTCCAACACACATATATACTGCCTTTCACATATGTAGTTACTCACACATGTACCACTGAGATATACATTCACTCACCAACACACCTATACACACTCACCCACCCAGCCCTTCACAGATGCACTCTTGAAACCATGCACCCAGTGAATCGCCCACTCACACATCTATGCACAGTCACACACACCCCACCCACACAAACACTCAGGCACCCATACAGATACTCAAACAACCAATCAATAACCCATATAGACACTCATGTAGCTATTCGCAAACCCATGCAGCCGCTTACACACCAACAGACAGACGGATACAGACATTCACACAGTTTAGTCACTAACCCATGCATTCGGTAAGATACGTTTAACCACTCACTTATACAGTCATTCACACACCTACTAAATCATCCATTCAGACACTTATACACCCACTCATTCTTCAATACGCCTTTCCCTATATATATTAAACATATTTAAACTTTACAGAAACACAGTCACAGGATGATGTCATCAGTGATGTCATCAGTGATGTCATTTGAGATGTCATCAGTGATGTCACTGACCATGTCATGAGTGATGTAATATGTGACGTCATCAGCAGTGCATTGCGGGCGCGAGTTATAGTTAGCTGAACTAACTATAACGGGGGAATTTCACGGGTTTTGTACGAGTGAAATGTCCAACTAACTATAACTGTCCCTAAAACCTATGGTTTTTTCAGTGAATTTCAAAGGTTTTTTAAATGCTAATTTCTAACTATAACGTCCCTATTAAGTCCCCTTGAATCCTGAGGGTCCCTGGGGGCCAACTAGCCCACCAGGTACCTCCAGTAAGCGCCACAGAGCTGCGTTGCAGAGAGGTGTTCCGAGGCCACGCCCTTTTACACCACGCTGCAAACGCGGCTTCTGGCGCACTGCTCCTCGGAGGATGAAGTCCACTTGTGTCCTGAGGTCCTCAGGACACAAGAGGACCTCATCGCCCCACCAGCAGTGCACCAGAAGCCGCGTTTGCAGAGTGGTGTAAAAAGGGGCTGGCCTCGGATCACCACTCTGCAACGCAGCTCTGTGGCACTTACTGGAGGTACCTGGTGGGCTAGTTGGCCCCCAGGGACCCTCAGAACTGAAGGGGACTAAATCCCCCAATTTACAACGTGCCAGGGGGCGCGTTTGCACACTTGATGTTTCAGGCCCCGCCCCCTCGCTGCACCACTGTGCAAACGCGCCCCCTGGCGCGTTGTAAGTTGGGGGATCAAGTCCCCTTCAATCCTGAGGGTCCCTGGGGGCTAACTAGCCCACCAGGTACCTCCAGTAACCACCACAGAGCTGTGTTGCAGAGAGGTGTAAAAAGGGGCGTGGCCTCGGACCACCACTCTGCAACGCAGCTCTGTGGCGCTTACTGGAAGTACCAGGTGGGCAGTTGGCCCCCAGGGACCCTCAGGATTGAAGGGGACTTAATCCCCCAATTTACAACGCGCCAGGGAGCGCGTTTGCACACTTGTTGTTTCGGGCCCCGCCCCCTCGCTGCACCACTGTGCAAATGCGCCCCCTGGCGCGTTGTATGTTGGGGGATTAAGTCCCCTTCAATCCTGAGGGTCCCTGGGGGCCAACTAGCCCACCAGGTACCTCCAGTAACCGCCACAGAGCTGCGTTGCAGAGTGGTGTAAAAAGGGGCGTGGCCTCATACCACCTCTCTGCAACGCAGCTCTGCGGCGCAAACTGGAGGTACCTGGTGGGCTAGTTGGCCCCCAGGGACCCTCAGTATTCAAGGGGAATTAATTCCCCAACTAACAACGCTCCAGGGGGCTCGTTTGCAGTGCGGTGGGGAAAGGGGGCGTGGCCTCCGGCTAGATGCCGGCTTTTTTTTTTAAATATATTTTTTTACAAGGGGGGCTGTGTGGCCCCCCTTCTTTTACATTTTTGGGTCCCTGGGGACCCCATCCCCCAGGGCCTGACCCTTTTTATTCATTTTAAAAAAAAAAATCGGGAAGGGGGCCGCGTGGCCCCCCTCCCGAGGCCAATTTCGCCCCGGGGACCCCATCCCCCGGGGCCGGCCTTTCTTTTTGTTTTTTTGTTTCTCTTTTCACATACCCCATCCGCCGGGGCCTGGCCGCTCCGTTGGGGGAGCCCCAATGCCCCCACGGTCCCGCCGGCTCCCCGCCTCCTGCGGGAGCCGGCATTGCTTTTCCACAAGGGGAGCTGCTGACATGCAGCTCCCTTGTGTAAAAGTAATCCTGCTTTGCTTCATTGAAGCGAGAGCAGGTTTCCCTGCTCTCGCTTCAGTGAGCAAAGCAGTTTGCTATGACAGGGCGGGAGCCTGCTCCCGCCCTGTCATAGCAAACGGCAATGTCCCGGGGGTGGGCACCCCGGGACATTGCAGGAGCCTGCCCTTGGGGATGGTGGTCCCCAGCGCCATCAAGGGCTCCAGGAGGGGAGCCGCGCGGCCCCCCTCCCATCATATGAACAGCCCCGGGGAGGTGGTGGTCCCCGGGGCTTGGGGGGGCCTGCGGGGCCCCCCGCAAATAATTCTAGAAAGCCCCGGGGAGTTGGCGGTCCCCGGGGCTTGGAGAGGTCCGTGAGGCCCCCCCACACTATTTCTTTTTTTTTTTTTTTAGGTACAAGCCCCGGGGAGGTGGCGGTCCCCGGGGCAGCGGGGGGGCTGTGTGCCCCCGCGCATATTTAAGAAAAGCTCCGGGTGGTGGCGGTCCCCAGGGCTAAAAAATAAACCCCGGGGAGGTGGCGGTCCCCGGGGCTGCGGGAGGGCCGCGTGCCCTCCCGCATATAATTTACATAGCCCCGGGGAGGGGACGGTCCCCGGGGCTGCGGGGGCCCCCGCGGGCCCCGCTATTTTTTTGTGGCATTGCCCCCGGGACCTGGCCCACCCGGGGGCCTCATTAAAATGAAGCGTGGGAGCACGCGCTTCATTTTTTTTTAATTTGTCGGCGGGATTCGCGACCCCAACGCGAATTCTGCCGTTTAAAAAAAATATATATATATATGCTTTTTTGGGCCCTGGGGGTCCCTGAGCAGGCCTAGGGGGTCAGGGTGTTTCTACCCTGCCCCTTTTTCTTGTTTTTCAACCTTTTTTCCCCTTTTTCTTGTGACTCGGTTACCGAGCCACAAGATGGCTGCCAACACTTCCTGGTTTGGAGTGTTGGCAGCCAATCAGAATTGAGCTCGTGCTCGGGAGGGTTCGCGAACCCTCCTCGGTGCTCAGATATCGAAACTTTTTCTTTTTTAAATTTCTCAGGAACTACTGAACGGATTTACACCATTTAATAAAAAGGGCTCTTTCTGAACCAAGACCTACCTTTTTGCCAAATTTGGTGTAATTCCGTTCAGCAGTTCGGGCTGTAGCTTTGTCTAAAGTTTCCTATGGGAAATTACATGGGGAAAACGCGTTTTGGGACCCCCCTTTTTTCTCGGCCCCCGCTTGACGAATCACCCCGAAACTTTCAAGACAGGAGCTGACCGGAGCGCCCCACTAGTTTTGAAAATTTCGCGAAGATTCGTCAAACGACGCCAAAGTTATTGGGAAAACAAAAAACGCTTTTTGAATAGAAACGAGGTCCTAACTAGAACTACCTACTGGCGACGCCAGTAGGTAATATATATATATATATAACACATACACAGTGTATGTATATGTATATATTTCTGTGTATATGTATATGTCTGTGTATATGTATATGTATAAATATATTCACTGAAAAAACCATAGGTTTCAGGGACGTTATAGTTTGTTGGACATTTCACTCGTACAAAACCTGTGAAATTCCGCCGTTATAGTTAGTTCAGCTAACTATAACTCGCGCCCCCGCAATGCACTGCTGATGACGTCACAAATTACATCATTCATGACATGGTCAGTGACATCACTGATGATATCACAAATGACATCACTGATGACATCATCCAGTGACTGTGTGTTTCTATAAAGTTTAAATATGTTTTATATATATGCCAAGGTGTATTGAAGAATGAGTGGGTGTATAAGTGTCTGGATGGAAGATTTAGTAGGTGCGTGACTGACTGTATAAGTGAGTGATTAAATGTGTCTTACTGAATGCATGGGTTAGTGACTAAACTGTGTGAATGTCTGTATCAGTCTGTCTGTTGTTGTGTAAGCTGCTGCATGGGTTGGTGAGTAGCTACATGAGTGTCTATATGGGTTGATTGGTTGCCTGAGTATTTGTATGGGTGCCTGAGTGTATGTATGTATGTGTGGGTGGGTGGGTGGGAGGTGTGTGACTCTGTGCATAGATGTGTGAGTGGTTGATTCACTGGGTGTATGGGTTCAAGAGTGCATGTGGAAACAACTGTGTGGGTGAGTGTGTGTATGGGTGTGTTGGTGAGTGAATGGATGTCTCAGTGGTACATGTCCAAGTAACTACATATCTAAAAGGCAGTTTATGTGAGAGTTGGAGTATATAAATGACTATACGTGAGTCAGTGATTGTGAGAGTGGCTGTATGGATGAGTGTGTACTTGTATCAGTGATTGTATAAGAGAGTAAGTATGCGTTAGTATCTGTATGAATAAGTGAGGTGGTGTGTGTATAACTGTATAGGTGAGTAAATGGAAGTGTGATTGATTCTTTGCATGACTGACTAGGTGTGTGAGTAACTCTGGATGAGTGGCGGTGTGTGAGTGTCTTTTTAGGTGTATGAATGCATATGATAGTGTTGTATTGATGAGTGACTGCATGTATGAGTGACTGTATGGGTGAATGAGTGGATGTGTGTGTAGACCTAGGAATCAGTGAGTGCATATGTAGTAACTGGTATTGGTGTGTCTATGGTTTCGAAAATGGTAGTCTGTATTTTAGAGTGGGTGTATCAAAGGTTATATTAGGGTGTGAGGAGGTGCATCAGATTTTCACGTGGATGATGTCATCAGTGATGTCATCAGTAATGTCATTTGAGATGTCATCAGTGATGTCACTGACCATGTCATGAATGATGTAATATGTGACGTCATCAGCAGTGCATTGCGGGGCCGCGAGTTATAGTTAGCTGAACTAACTATAACGGTGGAATTTCACAGGTTTTGTACGAGTGAAATGTCCAACTAACTATAACGTCCCTGAAACCTATGGTTTTTTCAGTGAATTTCTAAGGTTTTTTAAATGCTAATTTCTAACTATAACATAGCAGTCGCGTTTGCAGAGTGGTGGAGAAAGGTGAGCGTGGCTTCCAAACACCTTTTAGCAATCCCACTGTGTGGGATTTAGCGAAGGTAACGGGAGGGATAGTTAGCCCCCAACGTCAACCTTGGGGGCCAACTACCCCTTTTCTTACCTCCAGTAAGTCCCACACAGCAGAATTGCTAACTTGTTATATCAGGCCCCGCCCCCTCCCTGCACCACTGTGCAAGGCGCCCCCTGGCGCGTTGTAAGTTGGGGGATTAAGTCCCCTTAAATCTTGAGGGTCCCTGGGGGCCAAGTAGCCCACCAGGTACCTCCAGTAAGCGCCACAGAGCTGCATTGCAGAGAGGTGTTCCGAGGCCTCGTCCATTTTTACACCACGCTGCAAACACGGCTTCTGGCGCACTGCTGCTCGGAGGATGAAGTCCACTTGTGTCCTGAGGTCCTCAGGACACAAGAGGACCTCATCGCCCCACCAGCAGTGCACCAGAAGCCACGTTTGCAGCGTGGTGTAAAAAGGGGCGTGGCCTCGGACCACCTCTCTGCAACGCAGCTCTGTGGCACTTACTGGAGGTACCTGGTGGGCTAGTTGGCCCCCTGGGACCCTCAGGATTGAAGGGGACTTAATCCCCCAATTTACAACGCGCCTGGGGGTGTTTGCACACTTGTTATATCAGGCCCCTCCCCCTCCCTGCACCACTGTGCAAACGCGCGCGCCCCCCTGGCGCGTTGTAAGTTGGGGGATTAAGTCCCCTTGAATCCTGAGGGTTCCTGGGGGCCAACTAGCCCACCAGGTACCTCCAGTAAGCGCCACAGAGCGGTGTAAAAAGGGGCGTGGCCTCGGACCACCTCTCTGCAACGCAGCTCTGTGGCGCTTACTGGAGATACGTGGTGGGCTAGTTGCCCGCAGGGTCCCTCAGGATTGAAGGGGACTTGTGCCCCCCTGGCGCGTTGTAAATTGGGGGATTATTTGCACATTTGTTATGTCAGGCCCCGCCCCCTCCCTGCACCACTGTGCAAATGCGCCCCCTGGCGCATTGTAAGTTGGGGGAGTAAGTCCCCTTGAATCCTGAGGGTCCCTGGGGGCCAACTAGCCCACGAGGTACCTCCAGTAAGCCCCACAGAGCTGTGTTGCAGAGAGGTGTAAAAAGGGGCGTGGCCACAGACCACCTCTCTGCAACGCAGCTCTGTGGCGCTTACTGAAGGTACCTGGTGGGCTAGTTGGCCCCCAGGGACCCTCAGAATTCAAGGGGACTTAATCCCCCAACTTAGAACGCGCCAGGGGGCGCGTTTGCAGAGTGCTGCAGCGAGGGGGCGGGGCCTCTGGCGAGTTGCCGGTTTCTTTTTTTCTTTTTTTTTAAATTCTTTTTTTCTGGGAGGGGGGCTGCGTGGCCCCCCTTCCCTGGGGCACTTTTGGCCCCGGTGACCCCAGTCCCCGGGGCCTGTGCATTTTCTTTTTTTTAAAAAGAAACGGGAAGGGGGCCGCGTGGCCCCCCTTCCCTGGGCCACTATTGGCCCCGGGGACCCCTTCCGCCGGGGCCTGGTTCATTTTTTTCTTCTTATATTTCTGGTGAGTGGGGCCGCGTGGCCCCCCTCCCCCGGGCGACTCCTGGCCCCGGGGACCCCATCCCCCGGGGTCGGCCCTTTGCGTTGGGGACCGTGGGGGGATCCCCAATGCCCCCACGGTCCCGCCAGCTCCCCGCCTTCCTGCTGGAGCCGGCATTGCTTTTGAGAAAGGGGAGCTGCTGACATGCAGCTCCCCTTGCTCAAAAGCAATCCTGCTTTGCTTCATTGAAGCGAGAGCAGGTTTCCCTGCTCTCGCTTCAATGAAGCAAAGCAGAGTTTGCTATGACAGGGCGGGAGCCGTGCTCCCGCCCTGCCATAGCAAACGGCAGTGTCCCGGGGGTGGGCACCCCGGGACACTGCAGGAACCGGCCCTGTGGATGGCGGTCCCCAGGGCCATCGATGGCTCCTGGAGGGGGGCCGCGCGGCCCCCCTTTCAACGTTTTCAAAGCCCCGGGGAGGTGGTGGTCCCCGGGGGTACGTATCGGACCCCCGCATTTGAATAATTAATGCCCGGGGAGGTGGTGGTCCCCGGGGCAGTGTGGGGAGGGGCAGTAGCCCCCCCCCCTCCCCCACACATTTAAAAAAAAAAAAAATTCAGCCCCGGGTTGGTGGCGGTCTTCCGGGGCTTGGGGGGGGCCAGCGAGGCCCCACCACCTTTCAAATTTCAATGCTTCGGGGAGGTGGCTGTCCCCGGGGCAGCGTGGGGGTGTTGGGACCCCCCATGCCTTTATAAACAAACCCCCGGGGAGGTGGCGGTCCCCGGGGCTGCGGGGGGGCCTCGTGCCCCCCCGCATTTAAATTAATAAGCCCCGGGGAGGTGGTGGTCCCCAGGGCTGCGGGGGCCCCCGCAAATTAATCGCTCATTGCCCCCGGGACCTGGCCCACCCGGGGGCTTTTTGAAAGCGAAGCGCAAGAGCCCGCGATTCGTTTTTGTTTAATTTTCACGGCAGGATTCGCGACCCCAACGCGAATTCTGCCGTTTAAAAAAAATGCTTTTTTTGGGCCTGGGGGTACTTGTGGGACCCCCTGAGCAGCCCTAGGGGGTCAGGGTGTTTCTACCCTGCCCCCTTTTCTTGTTTTTCAACCTTTTTTCCACTCTTTTCTTGTGACTCGGTTACCGAGTCACAAGATGGCTGCCAACACTTCCTGGTTTGGAGTGTTGACAGCCAATCAGAGTGAAGCTCTTGCACGGGAGGGTTTGCGAACCCTCCTCGGTGCTCAGATATCGATATTTTTCTTTTTTAATTTTCTCTGGAACTACTGAATGAATTTACACCATTTAACAACAAGCATTTGCAATGCAATAGGTCTCGCATTTACGCGAGTTTGAGCTATTGGCATTGTAAATGACAATGCCTTTTTTTATGTTTTGGTTTTTAAAATATAAATAAAAGGCATTATCATTTACAATGCCAATAGCTTACACACGCGTAAATGCGAGACCAATTGCATTGCAAATGCTTGTTTAACTGTGTTTTCTCTTCCTTCAGCTCAGAAGTAGGGGCAATTATTGTGTTGTGAATTAAAAGTGATCATTCTTAAAGAGGCTAATTCATTCAGGAAAGCAAAGACCGTCTTACTGAAGTTATTCATTTTGTTTTCCTGACTCCTACACTAAGGGACTGTGCTGTTACCGCCCTCAGTTTTCACTGCTTAATTATTTGCTCTTTATATTGCCGGCTGACTTTAGTAAATAATAGTGAAGTAGACAAGATAATATCGAAGTATAAAACATTAATAAAATCAAGTCTTGATATAACCCCACATTTAAATATGTATATAGCACTTGGGCTTACAATACTTGACGCACTCGAACTGTCAGTCACGTGACGCTCAGGCATAAAGTAATTCGACATACTCAGTGACCTGACATTTACCGGTTCAAAAGCGGCACACCCAGACGTGATGACGTTTACGCGTGTAAATAACTTGATATGCTCACACAATACAGTGACACTTTAGATGCCCTATCAAAAACGGATCGCAACTACGGGTACAATAATAACGCGACATACACAATAGCTGTACAAATTTGAATTACATTTAGAAGTACACGGGCTGCGCATAATCGAATACATCGAATAGATCGACCCACCACAACTCGACATTTTCCCCTCTCTGTGCGTGCGCGTGTCAGTTCATTCATTCCAGAGCCGCAACTAGAGCCAAATTTCGGGGGGGGGGGAGATCAGAAAAAAATTCGGGGGGGGGGGCTAATTCTTCCGGGCACAATAGGCAGAGTGGAGATTCAGGGGCTCTAGGAAGGGGTGAACAAACAACAAAGCGTCATTAACAAGCAAATGGTCTTTTAAAGACCTGTGAAGTACTCGGGTGCTGCTGTGTGTGTGCCCGGGAAGCTGTCTCAGCCCGGGCTGACACACGACGGGGGGGGGGCTGAAGCCCTTTGAGCTCTATGGGCGTTGCACGCCTGATTCATTCCCTTTACCTTCTCCTGTAATACGGTAGGGGTACCCTCCTCTGCCAGCCCTGTCACCACATGCCCGCCACGGGTTTATAGGTCAGTAAATAAGAGATGTGTACCTTTGAGTCCCGCTCTGTTCCGACGCCTGCACTGCCGGATCCTGTCGCCTGTCTAGGAAGCTGGCGGGCACACCCATAGTCCCGCCTGCAAGTGGCAGCAACAAGTAATTCAGGTATATTTCGGGTAATGGGATCAGCGCAAGATGTACAGCCCTAAATGTTGTGTTGGCAGGGAAGGGCAGGAGGTTTCAACTCGTCACCGCTGTGTGAGTGGCTGATGCGGTAAATTGAAAGTGTGTACAGCGTAGCCATATGCCAGTCGTTGCATTTCGTTCAGAGACACAATGCATTCTGGGGGTTGTAGTCTTAGTTTATTCCAACTGAAATGACGCCCCATAGAACATCGCAGCACCAGTGGTGTACTACAAAAACTTCCCCTGCAAGTTCCGTACTCTCTTTCTTAGCAGCAGAGCGTGGAACAGGCAGGCATATAAATAAATAAAACTTACAGTGCCCGATGGGCGTTGTTTCAATGGGTACAGCAGGTGAAGTGGCACCGGGGGCAACAGGACTGAGAGCCCACTGAACCCTGATTATTTCTCTATTTAACATCTCAAATATAGTGACTACGGGCCCCTTGTTGTCTTCGCGCTAGGTTCAATGACACACTGGCTACGACACTGCCACGCCCGACCACCATTGTAAAACTGCGACTATCAGGTTACAGGTGTTCATGCAGCGATAGCCTCACCCACTGCACTTTTTGTCTCTACTGGGAGCGAACTCGTAGCGATACAGCCATTCGCTGAACTGTTTTGCGTCGATTGAAACTCGTCACCATTCTGTTACGGAGCCCCTGCAGCGATGCGTTCACCCGCTAAACTAGAGCTAAAGTTCAATTGATACTGCCAATCCAGATATTTCCTGGATAATTTGAATTTGCTGTCCAAATACGATAAGGATGTCTGAGCTGTTGCCAGAGCAGAAAGGCGCTGAGATAGCCCCACATTTGTTTATGTAAGAGAAATGAAGCGCAGCCGCCAAAGTGAAAGCGACCGCGCTCGGTTATAATTAGTAACCTGATCCACGACCAGCTGCCAGCCTGTGCGCGCCGCTGCTCGCTCCCGAGACCCAAAGGCCATGGGAGTGAACCTTTGGCCAATTGCGTGCTTAAGCCACACGCAAAGGCCAATAAAATGTGAGGAAAATGTAAAGGCACATGCACGAGTTTACTGAGAAGTCTAGAGTGATTCCAAGAGGCCCTCCTAGAGCAGCGCATGCGCGCTGCGCTAGGCTCGACCTAAAAAGGGCGCAGTCTCAACCAAGACCTACTTTTTTGCCACATTTGGTGTAATTCCGTTCAGCAGGTCGGGCTGTAGCCTGTAATAAAGTTCCTATGGAAAATAACATGGAGAAAACGAGCTTTGGGACCCCCCTTTTTTCTCGGCCCCCGCTTGACGAATCACCCCGAAACTTCAACACACAAACTGAGCGGTCCAAGCCTGTTTTTTGGAAAATTTCACAAAGATTCGTCAAACGGCGCCAAAGATATTGGCAAATCAAAAAACGCTTTTCCCATGGTAACTAGGTACTAACTATAACTACCTACTGGCGACCGCCAGTAGAAAATGTATGTATACATGTGTATATATTTAAAATGTGTTTATATGTATAAATATATGTATACAAGTATATGCATAAATATATGTATGTATATAAATACATGTATGTATATAACTATATGTATAAATATATATATATTCACTGAAAAAACCATAGGTTTTAGGGACAGTTATAGTTAGTTGGACATTGCACTCGTACAAAACCCGTGAAATTCCCTGTTATAGTTAGTTCAGCTAACTATAACTCGCGCCCCGCAATGCACTGCTGATGACGTCACATATTACATCACTCATGACATGGTCAGTGACATCACTGATGACATCACTGATGACATCTCAAATGACATCACTGATGACATCATCCAGTGACTGTGTTTCTGTAAAGTTTAAATATGTTTAATATATATAGGGAAAGGCGTATTGAAGAATGAGTGGGTGTATAAGTGTCTGAATGGATGATTTAGTACGTGAGTGACTGACTCTACAAGTGAGTGATTAAACGTATCTTACTGAATGCATGGGTTAGTGATTAAACTGTGTGAATGTCTGTATCCGTCTGTTTGTTGGTGTGTAAGTGGATGCATGGATTTGCGAATAGCTACATGAGTGTCTATATGGGTTATTGATTGGTTCTCTGAGTATCTGTATGGCTGCCTGAGTGTTTGTGTGGGTGGGGTGTGTGTGACTCTATACATAGATGTGTGAGTGGGTGATTCACTGGGTGCATGATTTCAAGAGTGCATCTGTGATGGACTGCTTGGGTGGGTGAGTGTGTGTATGGGTGTGTTAGTGAGTGAATGTATATCTCAGTGGTACATGTGCGAGTAACTACATATGTAAAAGGCAGTATATATGTGTGTTAGAGTATTTAAATGGCTATAAGTGAGAGTGTGTTATTGTGAGAGTGGCTGTATGGATGCTTGTGTGCTTGTATCAGTTATTGTATAAGAGCGTAAGAATGTGCTAGTATTTGTATGAGTAAGTGAGCTGGTGTGTGTATAACTGTATAGGTGAGTAAATGGGTGTGTGATTAATTTTTTGCATGACTGACTAGGTGTGTGAGTACCTCTATGGATGAGTGGCGGTGTGTGAGTGTTTATATAGGTGTATGAGTGCATATGATAGTCCTGTACTGAGTGACTGTAAGTATGAGTGACTGTACAGGTGAGTGAGTGGATGTGTGTGTAGACCTAAGAATCAGTGAGTGGGTATGTAGTTTTTGGTGTTGGAGTGTCTATGGTTTTGAGAATGGCAGTCTGTAATTTAGAGTGGGTGTATCAAAAGTTATATTAGGGTGTGAGAAGATGCATGAAATTATCACATGGATGATGTCATTAGTGATGTCATTTGAGATGTCATCAGTGATGTCATCAGTGATGTCACTGACCATGTCATGAGTGATGTAATATGTGATGTCATCAGCAGTGCATTGCGGGCGCGAGTTATAGTTAGCTGAACTAACTATAACAGGGGAATTTCACGGGTTTTGTACGAGTGCAATGTCCAACTAACTATAACTGTCCCTAAAACCTATGGTTTTTTCAGTGAATTTCAAAGGTTTTTTAAATGCTAATTTCTAACTATAACGTGCCTGAAACCTATGGTTTTTTCAGTGAATTTCAAAGGTTTATTAAATGCTAATTTCTAACTATAACGTGCCTGAAACCTATGGTTTTTCAGTGAATTTCAAAGGTTTTTTAAATGCTAATTTCTAACTATAACGTGCCTGAAACCTATGATTTTTTAAGTGAATTTCAAAGGTTTTTTAAATGCTAGTTTCTAACTATGCCAACAGAGGTAGGACATGTGAAGAAAGAAGAAAAAACGCACAGAAAGAAGCAAAAGATGTGCAGAAAGAACCAACAGAGGAGCAGAAAGAGGCCTTGTTGCAAAATCATCCTGTGGCCACAACTTTTTCAGACGGGAACTGGTGGTAACTGACTCTGACTAACCAGAGCCAGTGCGCGTTTTAAGTTGCGGGATTAAGTCCCCTTGAATCCGAGGGTCCCTGGGGCCCAACTAGCCCCCCAGGTACCTACAGTTAGGACCACAGAGCTGAGTTGCAGAGAGGCGTTCCGAGGCCACGCACCTTTTTTCACCTCTCTGCAACGCAACTCTGTTGTGCTTACTGAAGGTACCTGGTGGGCTAGTTGGCCCCCAGGATTCAAAGGGAATTAACTCCCCAACTTAAAACGCACCACAGGGCGTGTTTGCGCACATGTCACCTGAGGCCCCGCCCCCTCCCTTCACCACTGTGCAAACACGCCCCGTGGTGCGTTTTAAGTTGGGGGATTAGGTCACCTTGAATCCTGAGAGTCCCTGGGGCCCAACTAGCCCACCAGGTACTTCCAGTAAGCACCACAGGCCTGCGTTGCAACGCCTGTAACAAATTGTACAGTTGTGTTTAGGTAGTGAAGAGGGTCGTGCTGGGGGTAGTGTTTTAGGGTTTAGGGTAGTTCAGTGGTGTTTGTGTAGTGTAGGGGGTCATGCTGGGGGTAGATTTAGGGTTTAGGGTAGTGCAGTGGTGTTTGGGTAGTGTAGGGAGTCGTGCTGGGGGAGTGTTTTAGGGTTTAGGGTAGTACAGTGGTGTTTGGGTAGTGTAGGGGGTCGTGCTGGGGGTTAGTGTTTTAGGGTTTTAGGGTTTAGGGTAGTGCAGTGGTGTTTGGGTAGTGTAGGGGATACTGCTGGGGGTAGTGTTTTAGGGTTTAGGGTAGTGCAATGGTGTTTGGGTAGTGTAGGGGGTACTGCTGGGGGTAGTGTTTTAGGGTTTAGGGTAGTGCAGTGGTGTTTGGGTAGCATAGGGGGTACTGCTGGGGGTAGTGTTTTATGGTTTAGGGTAGTGCAGTGCTGTTTGGGTAGTGTAGGGGTTCGTGCTGGGGTAGTTTTTTAGGGTTTAGGGTAGTGCAGTGGTCTTTGGGTAGTGTAGGGGTTGTGCGGGGGTAGTGTTTTAGGGATTAGGGTAGTGCATTGGTATTTGGGTAGTGTAGGGGGTCATGCGGGGTAGTGTTTTAGGGTTTAGGGCAGTGCAGTGGTGTTTAGGTAGTGTAGGGGGTCGTGCTGGGGGAGTGTTTTAGGGTTTAGGGCAGTGCAGTGGTGTTCGGGTAGTGTAGGGGGCCGTGCTGGGGGAGTGTTTTAGGGTTTAGGGCAGTGCAGTCGTGTTCGGGTAGTGTAGGGGGTCATGCTGGGGGTAGTGTTTTAGGGTTTAGGGCAGTGCAGTGGTGTTCGGACAGTGTAGGAGGTCGTGCTGGGGGTGGTGTTTCAGGGTTTAGGGCAGTGCAGTGGTGTTTGGGCAGTGTAGGGGGTCGTGCAGGGGGTGGTGTTTATGGGTTTAGGGCAGTGCAGTGGTGTTCGGGCAGTGTAGGGGGTCGTGCAGGGGTGGTGTTTCAGGGTTTAGGGCAGTGGTGTTCGGGCAGTGTAGGGGGTCATGCTGGGGGTGGTGTTTCAGGGTTTGGGGCAGTGCAGTGGTGTTCGAGCAGTAAAGGGGGTCGTGCTGGGGGTGGTGTTTCAGGGTTTAGGGCAGTGCAGTGGTGTTCCGGCAGTGTAGGGGGTTGTGCAGGGGTGGTGTTTCAGGGTTTAGTGCAGTGGTGTTCGGGCAGTGTAGGGGGTCGTGCTGGGGTGGTGTTTCAGGGTTTAGGGCAGTGCAGTGGTGTTCGGGCAGTGTAGGGTGTCGTGCTGAGGGGTGGTGTTTCAGGGTTTAGGGCAGTGCAGTAGTGTTTGGGCAGTGTAGGGGGTCGTGCTGGGGGAGTGTTTTAGGGTTTAGGGCAGTGCAGTCGTGTTCGGGTAGTGTAGGGGGTCGTGCTGGGGGAGTATTTTAGGGTTTAGGGTAGTGCAGTGGTGTTCGGGTAGTGTAGGGGGTCATGCTGGGGGTAGTGTTCTAGGGTTTAGGGCAGTGCAGTGGTGTTCGGGCAGTGTAGGGGTCGTGCTGGGGGTGGTGTTTTAGGGTTTAGGGCAGTGCAGTGGTGTTCGGGCAGTGTAGGGGGTCGTCTTGGGGGTGGTGTTTCAGGGTTTAGGGCAGTGCAGTGGTGTTCGGGCAGTGTAGGGGGTCGTGCAGGGGGTGGTGTTTCAGGGTTTAGGGCAGTGCAGTGGTGTTTGGGCAGTGTAGGGGGTCGTGCAGGGGTGGTGTTTCAGGGTTTAGGGCAGTGGTGTTCGGGCAGTGTAGGGGGTCATGCTGGGGGTGGTGTTTCAGGGTTTAGGGCAGTGCAGTGGTGTTCGAGCAGTAAAGGGGTCATGCTGGGGGTGGTGTTTCCGGGTTTAGGGCAGTGCAGTGGTGTTCGGGCAGTGTAGGGGGCGGTGCAGGGGTGGTGTTTCAGCGTTTAGGGCAGTGCAGTGGTGTTCGGGCAGTGTAGGGTGTGGTGCACGGGGTGGTGTTTCAGGGTTTAGGGCAGTGCAGTGGTGTTCGGGCAGTGTAGGGGGTCGTGCAGGGGGTGGTGTTTCAGGGTTTAAGGCAGTGCAGTGGTGTTCGGGCAGTGTAGGGGGCGGTGCAGGGGGTGGTGTTTCAGGGTTTAGGGCAGTACAGTGGTGTTCGGGCATTGTAGGGGGTGGTGCTGGGGCTGGTGTTTCAGGGTTTAGGGCAGTGCAGTGGTGTTCGGGCAGTGTAGGGGGTCGTGCTGGGGCTGGTGTTTCAGGGTTTAGGGCAGTGCAGTGGTGTTCGGGCAGTGTAGGGGGTCGTGCTGGGGCTGGTGTTTCAGGGTTTAGGGCAGTGCAGTGGTGTTCGGGCAGTGTAGGGGGTCGTGCTGGGGCTGGTGTTTCAGGGTTTAGGGCAGTGCAGTGGTGTTCGGGCAGTGTAGGGGGTCTTGCTGGGGCTGGTGTTTCAGAGTCTAGGGCAATGCAGTGGTGTTCGGGCAGTGTAGGGGGTCTTGCTGGGGCTGGTGTTTCAGGGTTTAGGGCAGTGCAGTGGTGTTCGGGCAGTGTAGGGGGTCGTGCTGGGGGTGGTGTTTCAGGGTTTATGGCAGTGCAGTGGTGTTCGGGCAGTGTAGGGGGTCGTGCTGGGGCTAGTGTTTCAGGGTTTAGGGCAGAGCAATGGTGCTCAGGCAGTGTAGGGGGTCGTGCTGGGGCTAGTGTTTCAGGGTTTAGGGCAGAGCAATGGTGCTCAGGCAGTGTAGGGGGTTGTGCTGGGGGTGATGTTTCAGGGTTTATGGCAGTGCAGTGGTGTTAGGGCAGTGTAGGGGGTCGTGCTGGGGGTGGTGTTTCAGGGTTTAGGGCAGTGCAGTGGTGTTCCGGCAGTGTAGGGGGTCGTGCAGGGGTGGTGTTTCAGGGTTTAGTGCAGTGGTGTTCATGCAGTGTAGGGGGTCGTGCTGGGGTGGTGTTTCAGGGTTTAGGGCAGTGCAGTGGTGTTCGGGCAGTGTAGGGTGTCGTGCTGAGGGGTGGTGTTTCAGGGTTTAGGGCAGTGCAGTAGTGTTTGGGCAGTGTAGGGGGTCGTGCAGGGGGTGGTGTTTCAGGGTTTAGGGCAGTGCAGTGATGTTCGGCCAGTGTAGGTAGTCTTGCTGGGGGTGGTGTTTCAGGGTTTAGGGCAGTGCAGTAGTTTTCGGGCAGTGTAGGCGGTCATGCTGGGGCTGGTGTTTCAGGGTTTAGGGCAGTGCAGTGGTGTTCGGGCAGTGTACGGGGTTGTGCTGGGGCTGGTGTTTCAGGGTTTAGGGCAGTGCAGTGGTGTGCGGGCCGTGTCCGGGGTTGTGCTGGGGCTGGTGTTTCAGGGTTTAGGGCAGTGCAGTGGTGTTTGGGCAGTGTAGGGGGTTGTGCTGGGGGTGGTGTTTCAGGGTTTAGGACAGTGCAGTGGTGTTCGGGCAGTGTAGGGGGTCGTGCTGGGGCTGTGTTTCAGGGTTTAGGGCAGTGCAGTGGTGTTCGGGCAGTGTAGGGGGTCGTGCTGGGGCTGGTGTTTCAGGGTTTTGGGCAGAGCAGTGGTGTTCGGGCAGTGTAGGGGGTCATGCTGGGGGTGGTGTTTCAGGGTTTAGAGCAGTGCAGTGGTGTTCGGGCAGTGTAGGGGGTCTTGCTGGGGGTGGTGTTTCAGGGTTTAGGGCAGTGCAGTGGTGTTCGGGCAGTGTAGGGGGTCTTGCTGGGGGTGGTGTTTCAGGGTTTAGGGCAGTGGTGTTCGGGCAGTGTAGGGGGTCTTGCTGGGGGTGATGTTTCAGGGTTTAGGGCAGTGCAGTGGTGTTCGGGCAGTGTAGGGGGTCTTGCTGGGGGTAGTGTTTCAGGGTTTAGGGCGGTGCAGTGGTGTTTGTGCAGTGTAGGGGGTCGTGCTGGGGGTGGTGTTTCAGGGTTTAGGGCAGTGCAGTAGTGTTCGGGCAGTGTAGGATGTCGTGCAGGGCATGGTGTTTCAGGGTTTAGGGCAGTGCAGTGGTGTTCTGGCAGTGTAGGGGGTCATGCTGGGGGTGGGGTTTCAGGGTTTAGGGCAGTACAGTGGTGTTCGGGCAGTGTAGGGGGTCGTGCAGGGGTGGTGTTTCAGGGTAGTGCAGTGGTGTTCGGGCAGTGTAGGGGGTCGTGCTGGGCCTGGTGTTTCAGGGTTTAGGGCAGTGGAGTGGTGTTCGGGTAGTGTAGGGGGTCTTGCTGGGGGTGATGTTTCAGGGTTTAGGGCAGTGGTGTTCGGGCAGTGTAGGGGGTCATGCTGGGGGTGATGTTTCAGGGTTTAGGGCAGTGCAGTGGTGTTCGGTCAGTGTAGGGGGTCTTTCTGGGGGTAGTGTTTCAGGGTTTAGGGCAGTGCAGCGGTGTTCGTGCAGTATAGGGGGTCGTGCTGGGGATGGTGTTTCTGGGTTTAGGGCAGTGCAGTAGTGTTCGAGCAGTGTAGGGGTTGTGCAGGGGGTGGTGTTTCAGGGTTTAGGGCAGTGCAGTGGTGTTCGGGCAGTGTAGGGGGTCGCGCTGGGGGTGGTGTTTCAGGGTTTAGGGCAGTGCAGTGGTGTTCGGGCAGTGTAGGGGGTCATGCACGGGGTGGTGTTTCAGGGTTTAGGGCAGTGCAGTGGTGTTCGGGCAGTGTAGGGTGTTGTGCTGGGGCTGGTGGTTCAGGGTTCAGGGCAGTGCAGTGGTGTTCAGGCAGTGTAGGGGGTCGTGCTGAGGCTGGTGTTTCACGGTTTAGGGCAGTGCAGTGGTGTTCGGGCAGTGTAGGGGGTCGTGCTGGGGCTGGTGTTTCAGGGTTTAGGGCAGTGCAGTGGTGTTCGGGCAGTGTAGGCTGTCGTGCTGGGGCTGGTGTTTCAGGGTTTAGGGCAGTGCAGTGGTGTTCGGGCAGTGTAGGGGGTCATGCTGGGGCTGGTGTTTCAGGGTTTAGGGCAGTGCAGTGGTGCTCGGGCAGTGTAGGGGGTCGTGCTGGGGGTGATGTTTCAGGGTTTAGGGTAGTGCAGTGGTGTTCGGGCAGTGTAGGGGGTCGTGCAGGGGCTGGTGTTTCAAGGTTTAGGGCAGTGCAGTGATGTTCGGGCAGTGTAGGGGGTCGTGCTGGGGCTGTTGTTTCAGAGTTTTGGGCAGAGCAGTGGTGTTCGGGCAGTGTAGGGGGTCATGCTCGGGGTAGTGTTTCAGGGTTTAGGGCAGTGCAGTGGTGTTCAGGCAGTGTAGGGGGTCGTGCTGGGGGTGGTGTTTCAGGGTTTAGGTCAGTGGTGTTCGGGCAGTGTAGGGGGTCTTGCTGGGGGTGTTGTTTCAGGGTGTAGGGCAGTGCAGTGGTGTTCGGGCAGTGTAGGGGGTCTTGCTGGGGGTAGTGTTTCAGGGTTTAGGGCAGTGCAGTGGTGTTTGGGCAGTGTAGGGTGTCATGCTGGGGGTGGTGTTTCAGGGTTTAGGGCAGTGCAGTGGTGTTAGGGCAGTGTAGGGGGTCGTGAAGGGGTGGTGTTTCAGGGTTTAGGGCAGTGCAGTGGTGTTCGGACAGTGTAGGGGGTCGTGCTAGGGGTGGTGTTTCAGGGTTTAGGGCAGTGCAGTGGTGTTCGGGCAGTGTAGGGGGTCTTGCAGGGGCTGGTTTTTCAGGGTTTAGGGCAGTGCAGTGGTGTTCGGGCAGTGTAGGGGGTCGTGCTGGGGGTAGTGTTTTAGGGTTTAGGGTAGTGCAGTGGTGCTTGTGTAGTGTAGGGGGTCGTGCTGGGGGTAGTGTTTTAGGGTTTAGGGTAGTGCAGTGGTGTTTGTGTAGTGTAGGGGGTCATGTTTTAGGGTAGTGCAGTGGTGTTTGGGTAGTGTAGGGGGTCGTGCTGGTGGTAGTGTTTTAGGATTTAGGTTAGTGCAGTGGTGTTTGGGTAGTGTAGGGGTCGTGCTGGGGGTAGTGTTTTAGGGTTTAGGATAGTGCAGTGGTGCTTGTGTAGTGTAGGGGGTCGTGCTGGGGGTAGTGTTTTAGGGTTTAAGGTAGTGCAGTGGTGTTTTTGTAGTGTAGGGGGTCATGTTTTAAGATGCAATGCTCCAATACCTGACCAGTCTGCACTACATAAAACTGCAAAAAAACTAAAAATAAAAAGTGTTTTGCACACTTTTGTCATTGGGCTATATGTGGGCTACATCTGGGTAATATTTGTGCTACATTTGGGCTCTTTTTTCACTGGTGGCCATCTTGGAAGACTTTTTGTTATGAAGTTTCCTAATTTCTTCATTTACTGCAGTCTTCTCAGTAGGAAATGCTTTCAGTTTTTTACTTTGATTCCATCAAGAAGGCATTCAGATGTGTCTCACATCTGCCATAAATTCAGAATGTTAGCACTCTAGTTGCTCATTAGATCACTGGAGTAAAGCTACTGCTCACCAGGGAGTTAACTGGTAGTCTGCTGCTGGTATTGAAAGTGATTGTTTCAGTCTGCATGTCAGAATTTTCTAATGAAATAGAAGAGGATATGAGATCTCACTTAAAAAATGCCCTAATTTTTCTTTCTGCAGCACTAACCATAATTTCTATTTCAAAAAGAACCCCTCATTTTGTTCCTTTTTAAATTAAATGTTTTAAGTGTTACCGGTTTATTCCAATCAAGATGGCTTCAGGTGTGCCATACTTTTGTCATAAGTAAGGCTGTTAGCGCTCTAGTTGTTCTTTAGAACACTCTGGGAAGCTGCAGTAGAACACAAAGGCATCAACTGGCAGGCTGCTCCTGTTGAAATATAACAGGAAGATATTTGAGATCACACTTGAAATATGTCCTAATTTTTCTTTCTACAGCACTAACCATAATTTCTATGACAAAATGAACCCCCTCATTTTGTTCCTTTTTAAATTAAATGTTTTAAGTGTTACCAGTTTATTCCAATCAAGATGGCTTCAGGTGTGCCATACTTTTGTCATAAGTAAGGCTGTTAGCACTCTAGTTGTTCTTTAGAACACTCTGGGAAGCTGCAGTAGAACACAAAGGCATCAACTGACAGGCTGCTCCTGTTGAAATATAACAGGAAGATATTTGCGATCACACTTGAAACATGTCCTAATTTTTCTTTCTACAGCACTAACCATAATTTCTATGACAAAATGAACCCCATCATTTTGTTCCTTTTTAAATTAAATTGTTTAAGTGTTACCAGTTTATTCCAATCAAGATGGCTTCAGGTGTGCCATACTTTTGTCATAAGTAAGGCTGTTAGCACTCTAGTTGTTCTTTAGAACACTCTGGGAAGCTGCAGTAAAACACAAAGGAATCAACTGACAGTCTCTGCCCTTGTTGGATGTACATGTTTTACTGAGAATGTCAGACTTCATTCTCACATGAGTGAGAAAGATAAAGTGAATTTACAGAAAATATGCTCTCATTTTAGCTTCTGGAGCACCTTCCAATCCTCCATGGGACAAGCATGAGAAAATAGTGTTCTCTCAAACATGATTCATGATATCCCAGCAGAAGGTTTTTCACATGGTAAAATCACCTTAGAATACACCACAATTCCTAAAATTAGTATGGTACCATCAACAAATAAATTCTAATGTAACTAAAGCCTGTTATCACCCTTTATAGTTCTCCTTTTGGTGACCCTCAAAATCTTCTATTCACTACAATGCATTTCAATGAGGTACTATCATTTATATTGGTCCCAAGATGGCTGCCAGCAATTCCAGGATGAAGTGCTGACAGCCAATCAGATCTCACGATGACATGTGTGGTTAGGCTCCGCCCAGATATATATGTGACTTTACTTTTGATTTTCTCAGGAACTACTGAACGGATTTACACCATTTAAGCAAAAGGCACGACACTGAACCAAGGGCTACCTCTTTGCCAAATTTGGTGTAATTCCGTTCAGCAGTTCGGGCTGTAGCTGCGACTAAAGGTTCCTATGGAAAAATGAATGGGGAAAATGCGTTTTGGGACCCCCTTTTTCTCGGCCCCCGCTTGACGTATCACACCGAGACTTTCAGGATAGGAGCGGACCGGAGCGCCCCAACAAGTTGGAAACTTTCGCGAAGATTCGTCAACCGGCGCCAACGTTATTTCAAATAGAATGTCGCGGATTTCCTATGGATAATAGGTTTTAACTATAACTATCTACTGGCGACCGCCAGTAGATAATATATATATATATATACATATGTATGTATATGTATAAATATATGTGTGTATATGTATGTATCTGTATTGTATTGTAATTGCATTTATATACCACTTACTAACCCTGATGAGGCATTGAAGCGCTTTTTTTGGCGGGTAGCACGCTACTCCGGAACCTATAAAAAATTAGTGGGTTGAATTAGTATAGTGAAATATGAAAGTAATTTGAGTGGTGGATATGTTAGTCAGTTATTTGGATTGAGAAGGATAGTGGAGGGATAGAAGAGGGAAAAAGGTTTGCATTTATATAGCGCTTTCTACCCCTGATTGGGTGTTGAAGCACTCTTTGGCGAGTAGCACACTACTCCGGCACCCATGAAGGATAAGTGGTGAATTAGTATAGTGAAATATAAAAGTAATTTTAGTGGTGGATATGTTAGTCTGTTATTTGGGTTGAAAGGGATAGTGGAGGGATGTTTTGGAGCTCA
The DNA here is from genome assembly GCA_963921515.1 of Calotriton arnoldi. Taxonomy (NCBI): domain Eukaryota; kingdom Metazoa; phylum Chordata; class Amphibia; order Caudata; family Salamandridae; genus Calotriton; species Calotriton arnoldi. Next base: position 1,563,651 of record CAWUFW010000476.1, on the reverse strand, counting down.
TAGCAGGAGGAGGAGGCTTGGGATGTGTAAAAGGGAGGTGGAAGGAAAGGGTTTAGAAAGGTTTGTTTTGGGGATCGGAATAGTAAAAGAGGTATGAGATGAATCAAGGAGGGGTAGAGTAGGGAAGAGTCTAGAAAGGGTCATTTTGGGGATCATAGTAGTGGTATGGGGTTGGGATGAATGAGTGGAGTTAGAGGATATATTGATAGAGGTATATAGGTTGAGAAATAGGGTAGTGCATTGGAAAGAGTAGTAGAAAGAGGTTTGAGATGAGTCTGTGTTGAGGTAGAGGTGTATGTATGTGTGTATATATATTACCTACTGGCGGTCCCAAGTAGGTAGTTATAGTTAGAACCTATTTTCCATAGGAAAAGCATTTTTTGTTTTCCCAATAACTTTAGCGTCGTTTGATGAATCTTCGTGAAATTTTCAAAACTAGTGGGGCGCTCCGGTCAGCTCCTGTCTTGAAAGTTTCGGGGTGATTCGCCAAGCGGGGGCTGAGAAAAAAGGGGGGTCCCAAAACGTGTTTTCTCCATGTTAATTTCCATTGGAAACTTTAGACACAGCTACAGCCCGAACTGCTGAACGGAATTACACCAAATTTGGCAAAAAGGTAGCCCTTGTTTCAGAAAGAACTCTTTTTGTTAAATGGTGTAAATCCGTTCAGTAGTTGCTGAGAAATTTAAAAAAAAGAGGTCGGAAAATCAATTTCCCATAGGAAACTTTAGACACGGCTACAGCTCGAACTGCTGAACAATTACACCAAATGTGGCAAAAAGGTAGCCCTTGGTTCAGAAAGAGACCTTTTTTTTTTAAATGGTGTAAATCCGTTCAGTAGTTGCTGAGAAAATCAAAAAATAAAAGTTTCGATATCTAGAGGCGCAGTGGATCCGCGCACCCTCCCGACCACGAGCTTCATTCTAATTGGCTGTCAACACTCCAAACCAGGAAGTGTTGGCAGCCATCTTGTGACCGAGTCACAAGAAAACAGGGACACAAAGGTGAAAAAAAAGAAAAGGGGGCAGGGTAGAAACACCCTGACCCCCTAGGCCTGCTCAGGGGGTCCCACAAGGACCCCCAGGGCCAAAAAAAGCAACAGGGCTGCGTTGCAGAGAGGTGGTCCAGGCCACGCCCCTTTTTACACCGCTCTGCAACGCAGCTCTGTGGCGCTTACTGGAGGTACCTGGTGGGCTAGTTGGACCCCAGGGACCCTCAGGATTCAAGGGGACTTAATCCCCCAACTTAAAACGCGCCACGGGGCGCGTTTGCACAGTGGTGAAGGGAGGGGGAGGGGCCTGAGGTGACATGTGTGCAAACACGCCCTATGGCGCGTTTTAAGTTGGGGAATTAATTCCCCTTCAATCCTGAGGGCCCCTGGGGGCCAACTAGCCCACCAGGTACCTCCAGTAAGCGCCACAGGTCTGCGTTGCAGAGAGGTGGTCCAGGCCACGCCCCTTTTTACACCTCTCTGCAACACAGCTCTGTGGCGCTTACTGGAGGTACCTGGTGGGCTAGTTGGACCCCAGGGACCCTCAGGATTCAAGGGGACTTAATCCCCCAACTTACAACGCGCCAGGGCGCGTTTGCAGAGTGGTGGAGAAAGGGGCATGGCCTTTGTCTACCTCTCACCAATCCCACTTCGTGGGGCTTACTGGAGGTAAAAGGTAGGCTAGTTGGCCCCTAAAGGACCCCCAGCAGTGAAGGGGACTTCAATCCCCATCCAAGAGCGTGCCAGGGAGCGCGTTTGTAGAGTGGTGGGCAAAGTGGGCGTGGTCTGGTACGAGTACTTACCAATGCTGCTGTGTGGGACTGACTGGAGGTAATAGTTTGGGAAGTTGGCCCCCAAGGATGTCCTTGGGGGCCAACTACCCCTCTTGTTACCTCTAGTAAGCCCCACACAGTGGGATTGCTAAGACGTCTTCGGAGGCCATGGCCCCCTTTCTCTACCACTCTGCAAACGTGCCTCGTGGCAGACTACGGGATGGGGGATGAAGTCCAATTTAGTCCTGAGGGAGTTTGGGGGCCAAGAATCCCTCCTGGTACCTCCTGTAAGTTCTACGCAGCGGAATTCCTGAGCGTTGGTTGGACGCCCAGCACCCTTTCTCCACCACTCTGCAATCGCGACTACTAGTTAAAGAAGCATATTTCTGCACCTCTGACTTAGAGGTAGCTTTAATCCCCCTGCCCTATTATGTACTAGGGCCTTACAGAGGAGGTCATGCTAATCAAAGGGGTACCCCAACGCATAGTGTTCACTAGTGTATGTAGGTGTTTTCACTGTATTCTAAGTGTCTTTTAGCATAGCACTGGCTCTAGGCCTGGTTAGTCAGTCAGTTACCACCAGTACCCGTCTGAAAAAGTTGTGGGCACAGGATGATTTTGCAACAAGGCCTCTTTCTGCTCCTCTGTTGGTTGTTTCTGCACATGTCTTGCTTCTTCCTGCACTTTTCTTCGTCTTTGTGGACTTCTGTTGCTTCTTTCTGCATTTCTTTTGCTTCTTTCTGTGCGTTTTTCTTCTTTCTTCACATGTCCTACCTCTGTAGGCATAGTTAGAAACTAGCATTTAAAAACCTTTGAAATTCACTGAAAAAGCCATAGGTTTCAGGCATGTTATAGTTAGAAATTATCATTTAAAAAACCATTGAAATTCACTGAAAAAACCATAGGTTTCAGGCACGTTATAGTTAGAAATTAGCATTTAAAAACCCTTAGAAATTCACTGAAAAAACCATAGGTTTCAGAGGCTTTATAGTTAGTTGGACATTTCACTCGTACAAAACCATAGAAATTCCCCCGTTATAGTTAGTTCAGCTAACTATAACTCGCGCCCCCGCAATGCACTGCTGATGACGTCACATATTACATCACTCATGACATGGTCAGTGACATCACTGATGACATCTCAAATGACATCACTGATGACATCAATTCTTATATCTTGAAGAATGTTTCCATAATGTTCATCACTTGCTTGTCGCATATTCCTAATAAGTTCTTTATATTCAAAATGAGACCAAATGTTTACATTTCCAATACTTCCCAAAGATTTCCTAGTATCTTCATGGACAAGTGTTTTAAAAACTGGTTGCCCTTTCACAGGAGTAAGTTGTAGTAGATCGCCAAATACAATTACATGTTTTCCTCCAAATAAAACATCATAATCTGTTTTTAAAATCTGTTGCATTCTTAAATGTACAAAGGCAAGCATTAAGTTTGAGACCATGCTCACCTCATCAATGATTAGAAGTTTCATTTTCTTTAGAACTCTTGAGACTTCATAACAAGCTTCTCCAGATAGCTTGTGATATTCCAACTTATTTTCATGTTCAACTGGTAGCATGAGTAATCGATGTAATGTAATCCCTTTAATGTTGTGTGCTGCTAACCCTGTTGGAGCGGATACAACACAAGATAAATGTGATTCAGTGATTTTATGTAGATAACTGGTCAAAACTTTAATTAAGAAACTTTTTCCTGTTCCAGCTTGACCACTGATATACATTCGAATAGGTTTAAATGATGTGCATTTGCATTCTTTTTTTTAATGCAGTAAACCATGCTGTATCTGTTGTGTCACTTGCTGATATATATCTTTTTGTTTAATATTTAGTTGTTCTTCCAAGTTTCCCAACTCAAAAATATCCTGTTGTGCTTGTTGCATTGCCGTTTCTACTTAATTCATGGCTATTGCTGCTTCATTTTCAAGAATTGGTTGTCCTAGTGGATCTTGACTTAGTGTAGCAGAACTTTGACTATCTTGAGAACTGTCTCTAGCTATTTCAGCTACAATAGTAGTTTCTTGTTCAATCTCTTCATTTAACATTTGTAGATAAGTTGGAATAATTGTGCATTGAATGCTATCTTTACATGCATTAAAAGAATCTTCATAGCACTCAAAATCTCCAAGTAATTCCATTTCCCTACGCCAAGGCGTGAAGAGTTGCAGAAGTTCTAAATAGAAAAATTCCCTTTTATCTGGAGTTTCACAACTGAGTTTCCTCTGGTTAATAAGATTTCCTTTGGCATGTTTTACCAAACATCCAATTACTGCATATTTTTCTTCATTTATATTTTCTGTAACATTTCTCTTAAAACTGCAATGTTGCAGTACTTCCTAGAGACATATGTTTTCCAGATGTGGACTCCTTTTGGGATAGTACGTATCCAACATATTAGTTTTAACAATATCTGTACTTTCTGGTTCATTCAATGCTAAGTATTCAATTTCTTGTACAGATTTCAATACTCGATTTCGTGTTGCAGCAAGACCTAGACTTACCCAAATGATTCCTCTTGACTTTGAATATAAACTTGCAGAGGTCAACCGATCCGAACATTCGTAGGATCCAATCTCTCGATGGGAAAGCATCTTCAAACTAAAGCTGTACAATTTGTTACAAAGAGTCTTCTCTTGTGAAATTTCTTCCCACATTTCTTTCAACTCCGTCTTCTCAGATTTGGTTATATATGACGTAACATAGCGAGCAACAGCAATTGAATTATCTGCAACATACTGGATATCCATGTTTGCATTCCACATTGTCAAAATCACTGGATTGTAGTCATTAATATACTTTGAATCTTCAGTTCTTTTTATGTTGTAAGTATTCTTCAGAGATTTTCGAGTTATAGTATGCCTTACTGCCGACATGAAACTGTTGACTCTTCCTTTTGAAATTACTGGACTTGGGAATCCAAAACGACATTTTGTATAAAATATTCCCTTTGACTTGTATTTCCGTCGGCAATATTTCCCACATCGATGACTTTGAAACCGTAAAACTTGTTGTCTCAAGTTGTTTTCTCCTCCTTCTTTTGCAATGGCACAGGTAACATACTCTTCAATGAAAGACAAAACACTTTCATCAGTATCAGTTCCAAATTTTGGTGCATTCTTAATCCATAACAGCATGTGTATATGAGGTGCACCTCTGTCTTGGTACTCCTTTCTCCAAAAGAAATCAATAACTTCTCCAAGAGGTGGATTATTTTTATTGCAGATAAGACATCATAGCTTGAAACCTATGATTAAAATATCTGCACACATTTACAGGATCCAAGGAACACAGTTCTCCAGCTGACTTCAATTCAATGTTTTTAATATTTGAATTTGCTTCTCGTAGAAATTCAAGTAAATCGTCCCATGCGTATTCAGCACAGCTAAGCGTAACAAACCACGTAGGGGTTCCTAAGTTTCTTAACATACATTTAAGTTCTCCGTAACGACGATACCAATACTCATTAGTACCACGTTGACACGCCATCAAATTAATTAACTGAGATTCTAAATGATCGTCTCTTTGTTGAACTTTGTCCAAAAATTCCTTTGCAGAAACATGTGTAAGATGAACTCCCGTTTTTAATATGTGGTTCACGGCATATGAAAGTCCAGACAAGTCACTTTCAAACAGAAGATGAAATAAATATGGAACAGACTGTCGAAATCTTGGATCTTCTGAGTACAGTCTTGTCGTACGATATTCTGAAGCTGGAATCTGTACTGGTTGTTCATCATATCGTCCATCTTTTCCAGTGGGGAAGAGCTGTGGAAAACAACGAGCTTCTAAACTTTTTTCCCAAACACTCATGGGAGTTCCCTTCGCTTTCTTCATTTGGAATAATTAAATAGTGTTTCCAATCACTTCTTTTGAATGTAGAGGATGTATACTGTAGTGTTCTTAAATTTCTTCACTCCTGGAGTTGTCCACTTTTTCGATTTGGCCAGTTGAAATTTCTCTATCATCTTCTAAAGATATTTCTTCTTCTTCCACATATACATTTTTATAATAAATATTGTTTTGTACAAGATATAATGTAGCCTTTTGAACTTTGGTGACATCTACTAACTCTTGCCATATTTTCCGACTCTTTGTTGGTACACCATTAACTAGAATAACTACAGGTTCACTTTCCTCTCTCTACACCAACAGTTTCAATATTTTTCTTAAAATCTAAAGGTAAATACACAACTCTTCCTTTTAAACCTCTTTGTAAATCTGTTGGAGGCAGCTTACCTGTTTTAGGCTCCATACGAACTATAGCCTGAAACGGGTGCACAGATTGAATAAGAATGCACTCATACATATTTAAATCTACCAGTTCCGAAGGAATAGCTACCAACTCTAGGTTATTATGTACAGCTCTAGCTGGCATTTTGTTCTCTTCTAATTTGTTGCAAAAATATTTACAAATACGTTGATCGCTACCCACCTCAAAACAACCCTTCCACCAACAAATAAGCACCGAATTGCTCCCACTTATCATTGTTTTCCTTTTCACTTTTTAAATACACATCAACATTCCTAGTTTGACTTCTATAGTGAGTACGTCGACAACAAATACAAACATAGTTTGGTTTTTCACAAGAAAGTACCTTAAACTTTGTAATTTCTTCTGCAAATGTCTCAGTAGTACTATCTTCTACCTCTTCTTCAACACCTACACTTACCAAATTCTCACTTTCTCTACACTCCTCTTCAGGACCAAAGAAACGAAACTGTATATCATCAGAAACTTTTTTTACATCCAATACTGAACCATGCAAAAGAGCAGTGTTTATTTCACGTAAATATAATGCAGGACTTTTTACATAGTACAATCTTCTTACTAACTTCCGCATTTGAGTGATGTACTGCTAACATTCTTAAATGATGAAAAGTACTTCAACACACTTTTCTAGAAAGACAAGCCAGAGAATGACCCTGCAAGTTAGTACGTTTTCTCACTTTACAAGGAACTAGTCCTTGCAACATCTTAATCTTCTGTTAAACACTTTTTTAACCATAATCTCGTAAGAAATTTCGTAATATATCAATAGATTCCTGTCGTATACTACAAATACTACTACAATCCCACTTATACACTGGAGCTTGTGTACGTCTCCCTTGAACTTCTTCAGCTATTACTTCTTCCACATTTCTAGGAACCATCTTTTCTTTTTCAATTGGACAACCATTTTTAACCTCATAACAATGACCCCTGGTATCAATTGCATAAACTAATGTATTTTGTTAAAAATAGCTTTCTTCATTAAAAAAAGGTTCAGTACTAGAAGTGTGCTTCCATTCACCAGAAATTGTTTTGCAAAAGTTAGTTCTATTAACCAGTCTTTTTCTTTTACTTTTTCCTTCATAAAGTGCATTGTTTTATTAATGTTTTCATTCTCTTCAATACTAATATAAACAATTTTCTTTTCAATTCAAAAGCCTTTTCAACTACACTTTGAATCTGTTCTTTCTTTTTGTAAAATGCTGATCTTCTTTTATATTTTTTGTAATCTTTCAATACATTGTGTAGTACTCTACTTTTATACATTCTTTTCCTAATGTCTTTATATTCTTTCATCCTTTTTTCAACATGTATTGTTTTCCTATAACCTGATTTTGCATTAATTTCTCCTTTTTCTTTTCCTTCTGATTGCTTGTAGTACTTTTCTTTCTCTTTTCTCCATTTTGAAAATCGATTACATTTTTTAAAAGACTTTTAACAAATTCTTTTGTTCTTTTACCAGAAGACTTTTTCTTCAACGTCACATGTTGTACTTCATCTACTTTCTGCTTTCCTCTATCTTTTAAATAGTTCTGTTTTCTTTGTTGTCTTTTCTGTTGAACTTTTTTTGTCATACTGAATATTTCTTAATTATGGAGAATTTCTAAAAAAAAAAAAAAAAAGTTTATTATCTTTCTAAAAAATAGTTAATATTAAAATAATTATATACAAATATTGTCATCTATAGATAAAGAAATACATTGAGTAGTGCCTAGGTGAATAGATAAGTGCAACAGTAGGACCTGGATAATTCTACAACTGCAAGGGTAGCATATAACTAGTGCCAGGGTGATTGCATGAATAAAGGGGTAATATCTGGAGAATTACTGGAGTACATAGCAAATCAGTGGGTGATTTTATAACTGCATTACTGCTTGGGTGATTGCAGGAGTACTGAGTGAATGCCTGAGTGATTGGAGGAGTGCAAAGGTAGTGCCTGGGTGATTTTATAAGTGCATGAGTACTGGCTAAGTGATTACATAAGTACAAGGGTAGTACCTGCATGATTGAAGGAGTGCAAGAGTAGTTCCTTAGAGATTATATAAGTTCATGGGTAGTGGCTGGGTGATTTCATGAGTGCAGAGGTTATAACTTGGGTAATTGCAGCAGTGCATATGTAGTGATTGGATCATTGGAAGACTGCATGGGTAGTACTTGGGTGTTTTTATAACTGCATGAGTGTTGGGCCTAGCTAAATATAAAGCAGCAGACTATTACATGACTCAACCATAAGTCTCTCTATATTGTTAAAAGCATGCATACATACGTCTCTACCTTTTCAAATCATCATCATATCTAAAAGAAATATGTATACAATATTTCTGAAATATAGTGAAACCTAGAAACTGAAACATGTAATAGATCTGCCTGAGTGATTGCATAACTCCATCCGTACTGCTTCGATGATTGTATGACTCCAAAGGTAGTCGCTAGATAATTACAGGACAAGATGGATAGTGACTGGCTAATTCATCAGTGCACACATACAGGTTAAGTGCATGGATAAGTGTATTAATAGCACCTGAAGGCATAGATGAGTCATGGAGTAGTGCCTAGGTGAATAGATGAGTGCAACAGTGGGATCTGGGTGATTCTATGACTGCAAGGGTAGTGTATGGGTTATTACATGACTGCATAGGTAGACACTGCATGATTCTATGACTGCAACGGTACTACATAAGTACTGCCTGGGTGACTCCATAACTACAGGGGTAATATCTGGGGGATTACTGGAGTACATAGCAAGTGAGTGAGTGATTTTATAACTGCATGAGTACTGCTTCAGTGATTGCAGGAGTAATGAGGTAGTGCCTGAGTGAATAAAGGAGTGCAAAGTTAGTGCCTGGGTGATTTCATAACAGCATGACTACTGGCTGAATGATTACATAAGTACAAGGGTAGTGTCTACGTGATTGAAGGAGTGCAACGTTAGTGCCTGACTGATTACTTAAGTGCATGAGTAGTGGCTACATGATTCAAAGAGTGCATGGGTAATACCTTGGTGATTGCATGAGTGTATAGGTAGTGCCTGGATGTTTGCATGAGTGCAGGACTAATGCCTGAGTGATTACAGCAGTGTATATGTAGTGACTGGATCATTGGAAGACTGCATGGGTAGTACTTGGGTGTTTTTATAACTGCATGAATGTTGCGCCTAGCAAAATATAAAACAGAAGACTATTACATGACTCAACTATAAGTCTCTCCATATTGTTAAAAGCATGCATACATATGTCCCTACATTTTCAAATCATCATCATATCTAAAAGAAATATGTATACAATATTTCTGGAATATAGTGAAACTTACAACTGAAACATGTAATTGATCTAGCTGAGTGATTGCATAACTTCATGGGTACTGCTTGGGTGATTATATGCGTGCAAGGGTAGTCACTGGGTAATTGTAGGAGACGATGGATAGTGACTGGCTAATTGCATGAGTGCACACATAAACATTGAGTCCATGGATAAGTGTATGAATAGCACCTAAAGGTACAGATGACTCATTGAGTACTGCCTAGGTGAATAGATGAGTGCAACAGTAGGACCTGGATGATTCTACAACTGCAAGGGTAGTGCCTGGGTTATTACATGACTGCATAGGTACAGCCTGCATGATTGCATGACTGCAGGAGTAGTACATAAGTAGTACCTGGGTGATTGCATGACTGCAGGGGTGATATCAGCGGGATTACTGGAGTACATAGGAAGTGAGGGGGTGATTTTATAAGTCCATGAGTACTGCCTGGGTGATTTCAGAAGTACTAACGTACTGCCTGAGTGATTACAGGACTGCAAAGGTAGTGCCAGGGTGATTTTATGAGTACATGAGTATTGCCTGAGTGATTACATAAGTACAAGAGCAGTGCCTCCGTGATTCAAAGAGTGCAAGGATAGTACCTGGGTGATTAAAGCACTGGATAGCTAATGCATTGGTGATTGCATGAGTACAGAGGTAACATCTGGGGGATTAAAGGAGTATATAGGTAACGCCTGGGTGACTGCATGACTACAGGAGTAATATCTGGTGATTTACATGACTACATAGAAAGTGACTGGGTGATTTTATAACTGCATGGGTACTTCTTGGGTGATTTCAGGACTACTGAGGTAACGCTTGAGTGAATAAATGAGTGCAAAGGTAGTGCCTGGGTGATTTCATAACACCATCACTACTGGCTGAGTGATTACATAAGTACAAGGCTAGTGCCTCTGTGATTGAAAGAGTACAACATTAGTGCCTGAGTGTTTATAAAAGTGCATGAGTAGTGGGTACATGATTGAAAGAGTGCATGGGTAATACCTTAGTGATTGCATGAGTGCATAGGTAGTGCCTGGATGTTTGCATGAGTGCAGGACTAATGCCTGATTGATTACAGCAGTGTATATATAGTGACTGGATCATTGAAAGACTGCATGGGTAGTACTTGGGTGTTTTTATAACTGCATGAGTGTTGGGCCTAGCTAGATATAAAGCAGCAGACTATTATATGACTCAACCATAAGTCTCTCTATATTGTTAAAAGCATGCATACATACGTCTCTACCTTTTCAAATCATCATCATATCTAAAAGAAATATGTATACAATATTTCTGAAATATAGTGAAACCTAGAAATTGAAACATGTAATAGATCTGCCTGAGTTATTGCATAACTCCATCCGTAGTGCTTCGATGATTGTATGACTCCAAAGATAGTCGCTAGGTAATTACAGGACAAGATGGATAGTGACTGGCTAATTCATCAGTGCATACATACAGGTTAAGTGCATGGATAAGTGTATTAATAGCACCTGAAGGCATAGATGAGTCATGGAGTAGTGCCTAGGTGAATAGATGAGTGCAACAGTGGGATCTGGGTGATTCTATGACTGCAAGGGTAGTGTATGGGTTATTACATGACTGCATAGGTAGACATTTCATGATTCTATGACTGCAAAGGTACTACATAAGTACTGCCTGGGTGATTCCATAACTACAGGGGTAATATCTGGGGGATTACTGGAGTACATAGCAAGTGAGTGAGTGATTTTATAAGTGCATGAGTACTGCTTCAGTGATTGCAGGAGTAATGAGGTAGTGCCTGAGTAAATAAAGGAGTGCAAAGTTAGTGCCTGGGTGATTTCATAACAGCATGACTACTGGCTGAATGATTACATAAGTACAAGGGTAGTGTCTACGTGATTGAAGGAGTGCAACGTTAGTGCCTGACTGATTGTATAAGTGCATGAGTAGTGGCTACATGATTCAAAGAGTGCATGGGTAATACCTTGGTGATTGCATGAGTGTATAGGTAGTGCCTGGATGTTTGCATGAGTGCAGGACTAATCCCTGAGTGATTACAGCAGTGTGTATGCAGTGACTGGATCATTGGAAGACTGCATGGGTAGTACTTGGGTGTTTTTATAACTGCATGAGTGTTGCGCCTACCCAAATATAAAGCAGAAGACTATTACATTACTCCACTATAAGTCTCTCCATATTGTTAAAAGCATGCATACATATGTCCGTACATTTTCAAATCATCATCATATCTAAAAGAAATATGTATATAATATATTTCTGGAATATACTGAAACTTACAACTGAAACATGTAATAGATCTAGCTGAGTGATTGCATAACTTCATGGGTACTGCTTGGGTGATTATATGCGTGCAAGGGTAGTCACTGGGTAATTGTAGGAGAAGATGGATAGTGACTGGCTAATTGCATGAGTGCACACATAAACATTGAGTGCATGGATAAGTGTATGAATAGCACCTAAAGGTACAGATGACTCATTGAGTACTGCCTAGGTGAATAGAGGAGTGCAACAGTAGGACCTGGATGATTCTACAACTGCAAGGGTAGTGCCTGGGTTATTACATGACTGCATAGGTACAGCCTGCATGATTGCATGATTGCATGACTGCAGGAGTAGTACATAAGTAGTGCCTGGGTGACATAAGTAGTGCCTGGGTGATTGCATGACTGCAGGGGTAATATCTGCGGGATTACTGGAGTACATAGGAAGTGAGTTTGGTGATTTTATAAGTCCATGAGTACTGCCCGGGTGATTACAGCAGTGCATATGTAGTGACTGGATCATTGGAAGACTGCATGGGTAGTACTTGGGTATTATGTTATGTCGTTTTATATAGCGCACAGCTGCCCCGGCAAAGGGGCGTCCCAGCGCTGATTTTATAACTACATGAGTGTTGGGCCTAGCCAAATATAAAACAGCAGACTATTACATGACTCAACTATGTCTCTCCATATTGTTAAAAGCATGCATACAAATGTCCCTACATTATCAAATCATCATCATATCTAAAAGAAATATGTATACAATATTTCTGGAATATAGTGAAACTTACAACTAAAACATGTAATAGATCTAGCTGAGTGATTACAAAACTCCATGGGTAGTGCTTGGGTGATTGTATGACTCCAAAGATAGTCGCTGTGTAATTGAAAGAGAAGATGGATAGTGACTGGCTAATTGCATGAGTGCACACAAAAAGGTTGAGTACATGGATAAGTGTATAAATAGCACCTGAAGGCATAGACGAGTCACTAAGAAGTGCCTAGGTGAATAGATGAGTGCAATAGTAGGGCCTGGCTGATTCTATGACTGCAAGGGTAGTGCTGGGTTATTACATGACTGCATAGGTAGACACTGCATGATTCTATGACTGCAGGAGTAGTATATAACTAGTCCCTGGGTAATACCATGACTTCAGGCGTAATATCTGGGGGATTACTTCAGTACATAGCAAGTGAGTGGGTGATTTTATAACTGCATGAGTACTGCTTGGGTGATTGCAGGAGTACTGAGGGAATGCCTGAGTGATTAGAGGAGTTCAAAGATAGTGGCTGGGTGATTCTATAAGTGCATGACCACAGGCTAAGTGATTGGAAGAGTGCGTTGATCCTGACAGGGTGATTGGAGGAGTGCAAAGGTATTGCCTGGGTAATTGAACCAGTGTATAGCTAATGCATTGGTGATTGCATAACTGCAGAGGTAATGTCTGGGGGATTAGAGGAGTACATAGGTAATGTCTGGGTGATTGCATGAGTTAAGGGATAATATCTGGGGAGTATAAGAGTACATAGGAAGTGCCTGGGTGATTTTATAACTGCACCGATACTGCCTAGCTAATTACAGTACTATTCTGGTAGTGCCTCAGTGATTGGAGGAGTGTAAAGGTAGTGCCTGGGTGATTTTATAAGTGCATGTGTACTGGCTAAGTGATTGGAGGAGTGCATAGATCCTCAAAAGGTAATTAGAAGAGTGCAAGGGTATTCCCTGGGTGATTGAACCAGTGTATAGCTAATGCATTGGTGATTGCATAAGTTCAGAGGTAATATCTGGGGGACTACAGGAGTACATACAAGGTGCCTCTGATTTTATAAGTGCATCAGTACTGCCTGGGTGATTAGAGTAATACTGTGATAGTTCCTCAGTGATTGCAAACGTGTAAAGGTAGTGCCTGGGTGATTTTATAAGTGCATAGGCACTGGCTAAGTGATTGGAGGAGTACATAGAGCCTGACAGGGTGATTGTAGGAGTGCACGGGTAGTGCCTGCGTGATTAAACCAGTGTATAGCTAACACATTGGTGATTCCATGATTGCAGGAGTAATATCTGGGAGATTACAGGAGTACATAGAAAGTGCCTGGGTGATTTCATAAGTGCATGTGTACTGCCTGGGTGATTGGAGTAGTACTGCAGTAGTACCTGAGTGATTGGAGGAGTGCAACATCCTGAGTAGTAGCAGAATACTGAAAATGCAGCGCAAAAGTCAGGTGTATGACATGGTGTACACTTTTGTGCTGCAGCTTCAAAATTCTATAACTACTCAGGGTGTTGGGCATGCTCAAAACAAAGCATAAAAGCTAAACATGAGTCTGTTATAAATCTCACCATATTCCTGAAACTATACATGCATATATGTCTACCTTTTGAAATCATCATCATATATAACATAAATAAACAAGTAGACTGAGCTTTACATTTCAAAGACACACCTACATTTCTGCAGTGTATTTCAAGTGTACCTTTCCTCAGACTCAAAGTAGCCTAATCAGTAATCCCTTCTGCCAACATGTCTTAAAACTCACTTTTGTGCTGCAGCTTCACCATTCTACGAATATTGGGCCTAGTCGAACATAAAACAGCAACCTATCACATGTCTCTACCATAACTCTAACCATATTCCTAAAAGCATGCATGCTTCTATCTTTCCCTATTGCCAAAAACATTACACACATTAGAATACATGTGCAAGTAGAAACATAACTACACTCACAAGACCATAAAGGCCTTAAAACTTGACAGACTACACTTAACATTTCAAACACACCTAGATTTACGTGGCAAATTTCAAGTAAACCTGTACACAGACTCTTATAAAGTGCCGTAATCATAATTCCTCTCCCAACATATATTAAATATCACTTTTCTACTACTACTGCTTCACTATTCTAGTACTAATTAGGTATAGAGCATAGCTAACAGCAAAGCAACACTTTACTTATCTTTCATGAAAGTCTCCCCATATTTCTAAAACCATGTATGCATATGTCTGTACCTTTTCCTAGCAGCATCATATATAAAAGTAATACACAGATAAATGTATACCCGTGTTTTATACATCTATCATATTCAGACGCATAACACATACCATAATATATGTGCAAGTAGACACATATCTCAATCACAACACCATCCACAGCTCAAAACTTCACAGACTACACTTCAATTTTCAAACAGACACTGAAAATTATGCGGTATATATAAAATATAACTTTCCACACATCAGACAAATTACTCTAATAAATAACACCCCTACAAACATCTCAAACCTCACTTTCGGGCTGCTCCTTTACCATTCTACAACTACTTATAATGTTACACCTACCCAAATACAAAGCAGGAACCCTTCACATGTCTTTACTAAAAGTCTCACCATATTCCTAAAAGCATACATGAATACGTCTGTACCATAACACTATCCAAACCTTAAAAATTCACAGAACAAACTTCCAATTTCAAGCAAACACCAAAAATGATGTGGCATATTTCAACTGTACCTCTCTACAAACTTAAAAAAGAAGCCTAATCAATAATAACTTATCTCAACATCTTTTAAACCACACTATTATGCAGCATCTTCACCATTCCATTACTACTCAGTCTTGAGCCTGCCACATAAAAAGCAACAACACCTCTTTATTATACATCATGCACCTTCAAATATATGACATATGAAAATACATATACAAGTAGAGACACACTTGAGACAGAAGACCATGCACACCTTAAAACTTGACAGACTCCACCTCCAATTTTAAAGCAACACCTAAAATTGTGCGGTATACTACAAATGTACATATCCACACACTAAAACAAACTACCATAATCACTAATCCATCTTCCAATACACACATATTACTATACAAAATCTATTTCAAACAACATTTAACTACAATACAACCAGCTACAATACACATCTCTACTTTTAATAATATATTTCAAACATCACAGTTCATCAATAATTTTTAAAGATTAAAAATAAACCTAATACATAATACACCTCGCAAATCTATAACTCACCTTCCAAAT
The DNA here is from genome assembly GCA_963921515.1 of Calotriton arnoldi. Classification (NCBI taxonomy): domain Eukaryota; kingdom Metazoa; phylum Chordata; class Amphibia; order Caudata; family Salamandridae; genus Calotriton; species Calotriton arnoldi. The sequence goes on along the minus strand of CAWUFW010000476.1, from coordinate 1,547,991 downwards.
TGATTTGTAGAATTTAAAATATCACAAACTCATAAAAGATTTTCTTATGCACACAATCAATGTAATGCACCACTCTCAGCAAGGTAAAACCAGTAATGGCAAACTTTCCCTCTCTTTCGCCACACAAATACATGTAAGTAACAAATCACATTGCTTCCTACATTATTTCAAATTATAAAACACATTTCTATTGGTTAGACATATTAACCCCTACCAACTGACTTCTAAAAGTGCCCAAACTGGTTCTGGAAGTTTTTGGGAGTCGCGACTCCACCGTGCACCAACGCGATGGAGCCGCAAATCCATACGGGAGTTCAAAAATATATTACAAATAAAAATACCACTATTTTTTAAGAACACACCACTACTAAAGATAGTACTGACTTGGGAAATCTTACTTTAATAAGATATCACTTATATATAAATTACAATTTCGCATTTTAAGTCCACAGTTAAGTTTAAACCCTTCCCCCCATTCTGCTTAATGCCAGTTTCCATAGTAACAGTTCATGGAACATTCAACTGAACTGCCAGGTCACAAGTTCACCATATTTTCAAGTTCAGCACACAAGGTTACAAATGCAAACAGCAGGTGTGGTTGACATTTGCAAAATATGACCTTATCCTAGCTACTGTACCTTTCAAACATTTTTTACTAACCAATAAGAAACATGCTTTTTAAAGAAAGTAACATGCACCCTATTTTTGAATGTACAATGTTCTTAAACAGCCAATCAATTCTCTACTTTTAAAAAAACAGCATCTTGTCCTCCATTTTAGATACCTCTCATTCTACCAACTGACTACCTCAGCTACAGACATCTTTTCATTACTTCCAGACATCCCTTCAAGATGCTTACAGTATGGATTGTTGGGCACAGCTATGTTTTCTGGTGCAAAAGGTATGCTGAATGTAGAGGTATTGACAAAGACCTAGTTTTGCAAAATGTGGATATTAAATGGATTGCACAGAGAGGATTAAAGTGGCACCAATTGATGCCTTCGGTTAAAACCTTTTTGCACCTCCAACCCCCTGACCTCATGATTGTGCACTGTGGTGGCAATGACCTAGGCACATTGACTGGGGTAGGTCTGGAAATGCTAATGAAGGACACCTTTGCACAATTGATGTTGCTTTTACCTCAAACTGTCTTTGTATACTCTAATATATGCCAAAGACAGAAATGGAAGTGGTCAAATCAATTCTGTCCACAGATTGAGAAAGCTAGAAGAATGTCAATAAAGCTGTTTCTGCTTACCTCAGAGACCATAGGATGGGCTCCATCTATAACAACAATCTACGTTTCGATATGGATGACATCTACAGAAGTGATGGAGTACACTTCACAGATCAAGGAAACAGTCTTTCTCAACAACCTAAAGCTGTGCATCAGCACTTACATGTAGCTACAACAAACTCATAATGAAAACAAGGGCTCTTTTTAGAGCCACCCTATAACATAGTAGTGAATATACTTTTTTTTTTTACACATTTTTTTTAAACATTTTGTGGATTCGTGCATTCGACGCGAATCTGCGAAAGCAGGAATTCAATGTACTACAACACAAACTTTTCAAGTTTAACTATAAATTTTTAATTTTATATATTTTTAACAACTCTATACATTGTAATCTTGTCATTAACTGCAATCCCAGTAACTCTTTAAAACAACTTCACAAATAAAACACTACCTTCTAAATTATATACTACACTGTGTCACTGGTACCAAGCTATACCCGGCTGAAGAGCCCATAACTATGGCGAAACCGGGCCTGTGTTTGTGTTCGGGTTCAGTGAGGACCTGGCTTGGCTATTTGGGCTGGACTGTTCCTATTGGAGCAGGTTCAAGACTGTTAGACCTGGCACCATTGGCGTGGGTCTCCCTTCCATCTTTCGCTTTTTGTCTCCTCTGTGTTTGCTGGTGTTAGATGCTCTGGGCGCTGTGCCACTGCCATTCAGTGCTACAGCGCGAATGCTCCCTATTGTAAATTGACTGGATGAATTGGTATTCCCATAATTGGCTCATTTGATTTACCTGTTAGTCCCTAGTATAGTGCACCGTGCGTGCCCAGGGCTGGTAGACCGAATGCTGCTGGTGGGCCTGCAGCGCTGATTGCGCCACCCACATAAGCAGCGCGTAAAGTGTGTCTCAGACCTGCCATCGCAGAGTCTGTGCGCAGTCCAGAACTGCCATTCTTTGACTGTAAAGTGAACCCACTTCCCAGTCCCTCAACCTTCCCTTGGCATCATGTAAGTCATCCCTATGGCAGGGTGCGTTGTATGTGAAAGGTAGGACCTGCCTTGGTCTGTGTGGCATGTCCTGATAGTGAATTACACTCCATTGCGTTTTCACTATGGCAAGGCGATCTGTTCCCTTAGGCCAGAATGGGCAGTTTTGATTATTACATCCTATAATCCTAGCTGACCCAAGGAACAGGTTTGGAAAGTCGAATTTAGTATGCCTGAGCTCAGAATATTAAAATACATCTTTTAGTGAGGATTATTTTTATATTCATGCGTTTGAAAATACCACTTCTAGGAAGTAGGTATTTTCTTGCCCAAGTCGTCCAGTGTGCTCTGCTGTTATGTGTATTGGATGTCTGGTCTTGGAGGGTCAGGGCAGGCTGAGCCCGACCTGGGTTGAATAGCGAGATCTGCAGCTGGAGTATGGGAAGGGGTGACCCTTTGATCTGAGCAGGGCTGGGCCTGGCAAGGTGAATGATGGCTCCAGCCCCCACTGTGCATCTGATGGCAGACCCCCTCTTCCTCAAAGGCAGGATGCCGCCTCGTAAATAAAGTGCTCCAGGACCACATCGAACTGGTTCTGGCTGGGTTCAGTGACTTGTGACTTTTGAGAACAAAGACCTGTGGGGTATAAAGATCTGGGCCGAAACCCCTAGAAGTTGTTACTTCTGGATGTCAAGACGAACCTCTGTCCGTGTAACGAGAGGAAAAGGACTTTGAGACTTTCATCCATCTTGCTGAAGCAACTACCCAAGGGCCTGATTTGAGCTTGCCTCCTGCTGAAGTCTCAGGGACATTAGACTTCACCCATCAGCCTTCTGAATTCCTATTGAGAAGGGTTCTACTCGCAGGTGAGGCCTCTGTCGAGAATTCCAGAGCCTCTGGGTCTACTGCGGGGAACGCAGGCTGAGAATCATCGCTATCGCTATTGTGGGCCGCTGCAGCTGAGGAGCTGTTGCCGCTGAGAGCCCGCATCTGTCTGTGCTACGAGAATCATCGCTATCGCTAGTGTGGGCCGCTGCAGCTGAGGAGCTGTTGCCGCTGAGAGCCCGCATTTGTCTGTGCTACGAGAATCATCGCTATCGCTATTGTGGGCCGCTGCAGCTGAGGAGCTGTTGCCGCTGAGAGCCCGCATCTGTCTGTGCTACGAGAATCATCGCTATCGCTATTGTGGGCCGCTGCAGCTGAGGAGCTGTTGCCGCTGAGAGCCCGCATTTGTCTGTGCTACGAGAATCATCGCTATCGCTATTGTGGGCCGCTGCAGCTGAGGAGCTGTTGCCGCTGAGAGCCCGCATTTGTCTGTGCTACGAGAATCATCGCTATCGCTATTGTGGGCCACTGCAGCTGAGGAGCTGTGGCCGCGGAGAGCCCGCCTTTAATCACCGCCTTAGGATCATCGTGAGTGCACGCCGCGGACCGCTGCAGCTGGGAGCTGTGGCCGCTGTGAGTCCGCCTGTCATCATCGCGGCTTCCTCCCGAAGCTGCGTGCCGTGCCCCCTTTAAACCTCAGGTACACTGTGCATCACCGGGTCGCGTAGACCTCGGTCTCGAACGAAGTTCGTTTCACCTGCTTTAGAGTGCTTTATTGCCTTTTCAGTGAACTTATATTTACGTGCATTGTGGCTTGTTGATTGTCTTCGAGCCTTGTGTTAAACTGATATAAAGCTACTCATTTTTCTATAGTTACTGGTGTGGTGTCCCTTTGTGGTGTCTTCACTGCGTTATTGTGTATGGTCACGAATGCTTCACACACTGCCTCTGAGATAGGCCTGTCTGCTCGTGCTACGTTACCACAGGGTTGAGCAGGGGTTATCAAAGGGTGTAGCCCCCTTACTCTGACTTAGGAAGAAGGGTCCCTTCTTGGACATTGGCGCCAGCCATTACCAACCAGAGTTCCCCATTTCTAACAAAGACTGATTTGCTTATAGCTGGGTCCAAACTGAGGTGGCATGGGGTGCAAATTAACGATGGATCGGGATGCGGCCCTAGTGATTACAAGTGGCTGAGATTAATTCAAGCATTCCAAGACTATTTTGTATTTTTAGTGTAGAAGGCAGTGTCATGAAGCCCATCTGATCAAGTTGCAATAAGTCAACCACTTGCAGCAGGTGGTAGGCCAGTACTTTGTCCAGAGCCTCTGTACTTAACAAAGAAATCAATCTGTAGTAGGCATACTGGTCAGCCGCTTTGCCTTTCCTTAGAAATTATAATTATGATGACCGCCAAAAGGACCTCCTTCAAGGAACGCATCAACAACAACGCGCACAACAGCAAAGAGCTCTTCAACATCGTGAAGGAACTCGCCAGCTCCAGCTCCAAAGACATCCCGCCGTCGCAAGACCTCTACGACTCCCTAGCCACCTTCTTCCACCGCAAGATCGCAGACATCCACGACAGCTTCAACACCCAGACCCCCCCCCCCCGACAGCCGCCGACACCCCACACTCACCGCCCTCCAGCCACACCGGCCTCCTGCTCTCCTGGGACCATGTCAACGATGACAACACCATCAAAATCATGAAGACCATCCACTCCGGCTCACCGTCCGATCCCTGCCCTCACCACGTCTTCATCAAAGCGAGCTCCATCATCGCACCCCAACTCCGGAAGATCGTCAACAGCTCCTTCGACACCGCCACCTTCCCGGAGAGCTGGAAACACGCCGAGATCAACGCCCTACTCAAGAAACCCAAGGCGGACCCAAAGGACCTCAAGAACTTCCGGCCCATCTCCCTGCTCCCGTTCCCGGCGAAAGTCATTGAGAAGATTGTCAACAGGCAACTGACCCGCTTCCTCGAGGAGAACAACACCCTGGACTCGTCCCAATCTGGATTCCGCAGCAACCACAGCACCGAAACAGCCCTCATCGCCACCACCGACGACATCAGGGCCCTGCTGGACAACGGCGAAACCGCGGCCCTCATCCTCCTGGACCTCTCGGCCGCCTTCGACACCGTCTGCCACCACACCCTACGCACACGCCTCCACGACGCAGGAATCCGCGACAAAGCCCTGGACTGGATCACCTCCTTCCTCACCGGCAGAACCCAGAGAGTCCGCCTCCCTCCATTCCGATCCGAAGCCACCAAGATCACCTGCGGCGTACCCCAAGGATCATCCCTCAGCCCGACCCTTTTCAACGTCTACATGGCACCGCTCGCCAACATCGTCCGATCGCACGACCTCAACATCATCTCATACGCTGACGACACCCAGCTGATCCTCTCCCTCACCAAGGACCCCGCCACCGCCAAAACCAACCTCCACGATGGAATGAAGGCCGTCGCCGAATGGATGAAGAACAGTCGCCTGAAACTGAACTCTGACAAGACGGAGGTCCTCATCCTTGGCACCACCCCCTCCGCCTGGGACGACTCCTGGTGGCCGGCCACGCTGGGAGCTGCACCGACTCCCACCGACCACGCACGCAACCTGGGGTTCATCCTGGACTCATCACTATCAATCACCCAGCAAGTCAACTCCGTCTCCTCCTCCTGCTTCAACACCCTCCGCATGCTTCGCAAGATCTACAGATGGATCCCCACTGGAACCAGAAGGACGGTCACCCAGGCCCTCGTCAGCAGCAGGCTGGACTACGGCAACGCCCTCTACGCAGGAACCACGGCCAAACTACAGAAAAGACTTCAACGAATACAGAACGCCTCCGCACGCCTCATCCTCGACATCCCCCGCCACATCACTGCCCACCTGAGAGACCTGCACTGTCTCCCCGTCAACAAGAGGATCACCTTCAAGCTCCTCACCCACGCTCACAAAGCACTCCACAACGCCGGACCAACATACCTCAACAAACGACTCACCTTCTACACCCTGAACCGCCAGCTTCGCTCCGCTGACCTCGCCGCCGTTCCACGCATCCACCGAACGACCAGGGGCGGCAGATCCTTCTCCCACCTCGCCGCCAAGACCTGGAACACCCTCCCCATCCATCTGCGACAGACCCAGGACCTGCTGACCTTCAGGAGACTTCTCAAGACCTGGCTGTTCGAGCAGTAGCAGCACGACCCCCCCAGTGCATTGAGACCCTCACGGGTGAGTAGTGCACTCTACAAATGATTGATTGATGGCTAGTCTAAGATCACTGGGCAACCTTTCTTCTTACCTGGCCTCGTACAACATGCATCATAGCGGTTCGCCTACTTGTTTTTCCATGCATTTAAGGAACTCAGTTGGGAAGCCATTAGGCCTTGGAGATGTCCCCCAGTGGAGTTGCTGTATTGCCTCCCGGATCTCTTCCACGTTTATTTCCCATCTAGTAATGAGTCCTTTCTGCTAAGCGCTGGTGTTATGTCTCCAATAAACTCATGCAGATCATCCTATGGCCCGCCTTGTTCTAGGGCGGTAGAGAAAGACTGGGCTATTTATTCAGCTGTGTGTGTCATATTTCCCTCCTAGCCGACAACCTCATGGATCCAGCGCTTCCTCTCTTCCTGCCTTGCCAGCCAAGCCAGAAACTTGTCTGCCTTACTGCCGACCTCATACAATTTGTGCTGTTTGGCTCTAAATTGTGATCTAGCTTCATCCTCGACCAGGCACCTATACCCCTCTTTGTCTATGCCTTTGCAGTGCATCTCAGAGTCGGGTCACTGTGTATATTAACTCTTCCATTCAATCAACTTAGCCTCTAACTCAGTTACCTCCTCTAGTTTCTTTCTTAATTTACCCATTAAATGGGCTATCGGGTACCCCCTGTTCAATGCCTTATACGCTTCCCAAACCACCACTTGAGGCCTCACCAACCCTCTATTATCTGTAAAGTAAGCTTCTATATTTTCTGCTGGTGTACTAATAAATCAGTTCCCAAGGGTCTAGTTTCCAGTCTGCACTTCTTTGGGTGATATGTGGGGTAGCAGTTTGGCGAGTGGGGAGGGATTGGATATTTCCCTGGACACATACTTTGTGTCTTGATATTGTCCTCTCTGCGTCCAGGGAAGTAAAAAGTAGTCAAGCATGGACATGAAACTTGTGGTTTCAGACATGTGGGAGTTCTGTTGGTGCATGGGGTGTGACTCCCTTCATAAAGCTATCAATCCTAGGGCTGCGCCGAAGGTCTTCAATCCGGTTTCTGCTCCTACTGCTTGATCTCCTTTAACGACTCTATTGAAGTTGCACTTCATGTTGAGGTTGAGGTTACCCCCTAGCATCATAACAATGTCTGGAACCTGGACTAGCCAGTTCCCTATTTCTGAAGCATTGAGGACTGAAGTCTGGGAGGGAAATACCAGGAGGATACCAATATGCACTCCCCGTTCCATTCCGCCCTGAATAGCTGCATAGCACCCTCCCGGCTATACCCATGCCCCTTTATTTTTGTCTATTTTCTGTTTCATACAAAGTGCGTTAAGCTGTACAGGTATACACCCACAAGGGTAGAGAAGGGAAACAACTTTAACTGGCATGGTGGGATTTATGAGGCCTACAGACTTTTATACTGGATTTTATGGGGTGCAGACTAGTTCCGGCAAGGGGTAATGATTGATGGAAGGGCATTCACCAATCCAGTTTAGACGTTCCCCTTCGAGTAGTAGGAGCGATCACATGTCAAGTTACAGGCTATCTACCATGCGGGGAAGCTCTACCCTTGAATATAACGATTGACTGTGGAAGGAATTGCCCCTAATGCAAAAAGAAGAACACTTAATAGCTAGTCCCAATTTGAGGGATAGTTTCTTAAGTCCGGAGTATTCTACCGTAGGGATGGTCCAAATATCAAAGACCACTCCTGTTCCTACAACCCAGGTAGTCGACGAGTCGGAGATGGGTAGTCTGCCTCCTTGTACACCTAGTGGGCCACTGTCTTCACTTGTATGCCCGATTAAGGATTCCTTGCTGTCCTGGAACATCGAAGGTTTGAGAACGAAGATGGGCTCCCCTGAGTGGCACGCTTTTATAGAGGGATATGATATCTGCTTGTTTCAAGAAACCTGGGCAGAAGCTCTTCTTTTTTGTGTAGGTTACTTAAACTACTACATCCCGGCCAGTAAAGGTGCAAAAGGAAGGCCATCGGGGGGCTTGACAATTTGGGTGCGGCAAGATCTAGGGTTAAATATACAGGTGCTCCCAACTCAGAGCAATGATATCCAGGCAGTTAGATTGACCATGGGCTCTCAGTGGAACATGGACGTCTATAATGTCTACGTGAGAGGAACTAGAGGAAAGAAGTCGGGGTTTTGGCGGCCCTCGATGACCTCCTTGACTCCCACCTGGAAACCTCAAACATCATAGTTGCGGGAGACCTTAATTCGACATTTGAGCCCCTTACAAAGGAGGAGGGCAACCTCATAGAAGAGGAAGACGCTAGGTGGGGCATTCCAAAGTTGGAGCTTGACCCCATACCAAGGTGGACTGACGTGGCTATCCAAATTAACTCCATTTGTATGGAGAATGGTTTGCGGGCCGTCAATGGCCGTACACCTTCTGATAGACTTGGGGCTAACACCTTTAATAATGGGTATAGTGCTAGCAGGATAGATTACGTATTGATTAGTCTGGCACTATGGTATGCCCTTAGAGATATGTTGGTTAGAGACAGGTTAGAAAGCGATCATAACCCCCTGTGTGTGACCCTGGATCTGATTAAGCATAAGGCATCTACCCAAACAGGAAACAAATACTCTCCAAGTGAAGTTATTCCATCTAACGATATGAGACGCCTTAAATGGGTAAAAATAATTGAGATGCCTGAATTGCTGGAAAGCATCAAAAAGGGTATGGATGGCGCTATAAGCGAGCTAGAGGTCTGTGTAGTAAATTCCCTGGCCCTAGAGCAATCAACTCGCATTCATAACAATCTTTTTACCCATTTGCGTACTCATTTCTTCAAGCAGGGTAGAAATAAAAAGGTCACAAATAGGAAAGTTGGGCATTGGTTTAATAAAGAGTGTCGAGAAGCACGAGTAGCTCTGGGGGTTGCCATTAAAGTCGGTGACCCGTTAGCTGTTCGAAGAGCCAGGTATATCTATAGGGGCACCCAGATAAAGGCAAAGAGAACATGGGACGATAAAAGATGGCAGGATCTCAGGGAGGCCTGCGCTGTGAGAAATCCCAAACAGTTTTGGAATGTATATAAATGGGATAGAGGAGGGCAGGCCAGACAGCCCCAAAATCATGTTTCGCAGACGGACTGGGTGAACCACTTCAAACCCCAATATGCCGCACTTGTAGTTGAAGATGAGGGTGATATTACCAGGTCATTCTATCAGGACAAGGCCTTTAGCAGGGCGGAGGTTGAAGCGGCTCTTAACTCCATAATGGCCGGAAAGGCTCCAGGCCCGACGGCATCCCAGGGGACGTATTCCTCTATGATAAGGAAAGATGGTGCAGTTATATTTTATTGTTGACTAATGCCATTGCCCAGGGAGCTCCAGTCCCAGAATCCTGGAAAGGAGCCGAAATTATTCAGATTTTTAAAAAACGGGACAAATCATGTCCGGGGAATTATAGGCCCATCAGTTTAATTGATTGTCTACAGAAGGTAATGGGGCGACTAGTGCTTAATAAAATCCAAGAGTGGATTGATGAGTTTAAGGTCTTATCTCCACTGCAAGCAGAGTTCAGGGCTTTTATAAGCACCATTGATCAAGTGTTTAGGTTTACCTTGCTCTATTGGAAGACGGTGACTCTGGGCAAGGGTAGCCTGTATGCCGCTTTCGTTGACCTTAAGTCAGCGTTTGACCTCGTGCCTCGAGCCAAACTATGGGGCACTTTGCAAGAAATGGGGCTGCCACCGGAACTACTGACACTCACCATTAGATTGCATGAGGACAATAATACAAAAATTAGATGGGGCATGCAGGGCGAAGTCACCGAATCCTTCCCTGTAGAAAGGGGAGTGCGTCAGGGATGTGTGATGGCGCCAACGCTATTTTCTTTATTCATCAATGGAATAGTGTCTTGTTTGAGATCTGTCCCTACGGATGCCCCAACTCTAGCAGGTGAAAAAATCCCCATACTAATGTTCGCGGACGACACATTGATCATCTCCAAGACCCCAAGTGGTCTCCAGAGAGCTCTAACAATCTTTGAGGAGTTGTGCTCGAAGCGAGGCCTGGAGGTCAATGTGTTGAAAACGAAACTAATGGCCTTTAATCCGCATAGGGCCTACAAAGGGGACATTTTAATGAACGATCGACCGCTAGAGCAAGTCAAAGAGTTTACGTATTTAGGGGTTAACATCCAGGACGATCTGAAATGGAACCATCAGATTGATTTGGCATCTCTTAAACACAGGCAAATGTCGGGGGTGTTGCATACGGAACATAATACCTCACATTCAAAGCCAATTAGCCCGGCACTTGAGATTTATAACATGAAAGTTATTAGTTCAGCCCTCTATGGTTCAGAGCTTTGGGGATGCGAGAACCTTTCCATGCTTACACTATCGGAAAATAGATTTTTGAGGAAAATTACCAGGCTACCTCAGAGTACACCAACTCGTCCGCTACTGTATGACCTTGGGAGGAAACCTATTGCAGATATAGCCAAACTGCGCCCCTTTTTAGGTCTCGCCTGAGCCAGCGCATGCGCTGGTCTGGCGAGACATTTAGTGAGTGGGGGCTTTAGAAATGCGACCACAAGCTTTTGCTTGTGGCCTAAGGCTTGCTGTTACGCGGGCGTGCACGCGCACAGCCGCCATCTGGCTTTCCTCTCTCGTCATGGGTCATCAGCTTTCAAGATACGAGAGCTTTCTTTCACATTCCTGAAGTCGATAGCTTCCTTTTCATTTGCGTTACTGAGCAATCCTGGGCGGAGCCAACTGTTCAATTAAATGAATCAGGTTATTCGTGTTAAGCATCTCCTGAGAAACGCGGCGAAACTTTCAAACAACGACATTGTTTCTGTGGTTTGAAAGTTTCGCCGCGTTTCTCAGGAGATGCTTGTAATCAGCTTTCAAGATACGAGAGCTTTCTTTCACATTCCTGAAGTCGATAGCTTCCTTTTCATTTGCCTATATATCCCTACCTCTCTTCTACCCCTCTACCTCTAATCTACCTCTCTTCTACCCCTCTACCTCTACCTCTACTCTACCTCTCTTCTACCCCTCTACCTCTACCTCTCTTCTACCCCTCTACCTCTCTTCTACCCCTCTACCTCTCTTCTACCCCTCTACCTCTACTCTACCTCTCTTCTACCCCTCTACCCCTCTTCTACCCCTCTACCAATCTTCTACCCCTCTACTACCCCTCTACTACCCCTCTACTACCCTTCTACCCCTCTTCTACCCCTCTTCTACCCCTCTTCTACCCCTCTACTACCCCTCTACCCCTCTTCTATCCCTCTACCCCTCTTGTACCCCTCTACCCCTCTACTACCCCTCTTCTACCCCTCTACCCCTCTACTCCCCCTCTTCTACCCCTCTACTACCCCTCTACTACCCCTCTACCCCTCTTCTACCCCTCTACCCCTCTTCTACCCCTCTACCCCTCTTCTACCCCTCTACTACCTCTACACTACCCCTCTACCTCTACACTACCCCTCTACCTCTACACTACCTCTCTTCTACCCCTCTACCTCTCTTCTACCCCTCTACCTCTCTTCTACCCCTCTACCTCTCTTCTACCCCTCTACCTCTACTCTACCCCTCTACCTCTACTCTACCTCTCTTCTCCCCCTCTACCTCTCTTCTCCTCCTCTACCTCTCTTCTCCTCCTCTACCTCTCTTCTCCCCCTCTACCTCTCTTCTACCCCTCTACCTCTCTTCTACCCCTCTACCTCTCTTCTACCCCTCTACCTCTCTTCTACCCCTCTTCCCCTCTTCTACCCCTCTACCTCTCTTCTACCCCTCTTCTACCCCTCTACTACCCCTCTTCTACCCCTCTACCACTCTTCTACCCCTCTACTACCCCTCTACCCCTCTACTACCCCTCTACACCTCTGCCCCTCTTCTACCCCTCTACTACCCCTCTACTACCCCTCTACCCCTCTTCCACCCTTCTACCCCTCTACCCCTCTTCTACCCCTCTACTACTCCTCTACCTCTCTACTACCCCTCTACCCTTCTACTACCCCTCTTCTACCCCTCTACTACCCCTCTACCCCTCTATCCCTCTTCTACCCCTCTACTACCCCTCTACTCTTCTACCCCTTTTCTACACCTCTACCCCTCTTCTACCCCTCTTCTACCCCTCTTCTACCCTTCTACCCCTCTTCTACACCTCTACTACCCTTCTTCTACCCCTCTACTACCCTTCTACTCCTCTACCCATCTTCTACTCCTCTTCTACCCCTCTTCTACCCCTCTACTACCCCTCTTCTGTCCCTCTTCTACCCCTCTTCTACCCCTCTACCCCTCTTCTACCCCTCTACTTCCCCTCTTCTACCCCTCTACCACCTCTCTACCTCTCCTCTACCCCTCTTCTACCCCTCTACCTCTACTCTACCTCTCTTCTACCCCTCTACCTCTCTTCTACCCCTCTACCCCTCTTCTACCCCTCTACCCCTCTTCTACCCCTCTACCCCACCCCTCTACCCCTCTACCCCTCTACTACCCCTCTACCCTCTACTACCCCTCCTCTACCCCTCTTCTACCCCTACCCCTCTACCCCTCTACCCCTCTTCTACCCCTCTACCCCTCTTCTACCCCTCTTCCCCTTTACTACCCTTCTACCCCTCTACACCTCTACCCCTCTACCCCTCTTCTACCCCTCTACTACCCCTCTACCTCTCTTCTACCCCTCTACCCCTCTTCTACCCTTCTATCCCTCTTCTACCCTTCTACCACTCAGCGCCACCACAGCATCACTCAGCGCCACCAAAGCATCACTCAGCGCCACCAAAGCATCACTCAGCGCCACCACAGCATCACTCAGCGCCACCACAGCATCACTCAGCGCCACCACAGCATCACTCAGCGCCACCACAGCATCACTCAGCGCCACCACAGCATCACTCAGTGCCACAACAGCATCACTCTGCACCACCACAGCATCACTCTGCACCACCACAGCATCACTCTGCACCACCACAGCATCACTCTGCACCACCACAGCATCACTCTGCACCACCACAGCATCACTCTGCACCACCACAGCATCACTCTGGGCCACCACAGCATCACTCAGGGCCACCACAGCATCACTCAGGGCCACCACAGCATCACTCAGGGCCACCACAGCATCACTCAGGGCCACCACAGCATCACTCAGGGCCACCACAGCATCACTCAGCGCCACCACAGCATCACTCAGCGCCACCACAGCATCACTCAGCGCCACCACAGCATCACTCAGCGCGACCACAGCATCACTCAGCGCGACCACAGCATCACTCAGCGCCACCACAACATCACTCAGCGCCACCACAGCATCACTCAGCGCCACCACAGCATCACTCAGCGCCACCACAGCATCACTCAGCGCCACCACAGCATCACTCAGCGCCACCACCACAGCATCACTCAGCGCCACCACCACAGCATCACTCAGCAGCACCACCACAGCATCACTCAGCAGCACCACCACAGCATCACTCAGCAGCACCACCACAGCATCACTCAGCAGCACCACCACAGCATCACTCAGCAGCACCACCACAGCATCACTCAGCACCACTACCACAGCATCACTCAGCAGCACCACCACAGCATCACTCAGCAGCACCACCACAGCATCACTCAGCAGCACCACCACAGCATCCCTCAGCACCACCACAGCATCACTCAGCACCACCACAGCATCACTCAGCACCACCACAGCATCACTCAGCACCACCACAGCATCACTCAGCACCACCACAGCATCACTCAGCACCACCACAGCATCACTCAGCACCACCACAGCATCACTCAGCACCACTACAGTATCACTCAGCACAACCACAACATCACTCAGCACAACCACAACATCACTCAGCATCGCCTTTGCACTAGTACACCACCACATCATCATCACTAAGCAAGACCTAAGTATCATTCAGCATCACCTCAGCATCGTCTCAGCACCAGTCACCACCACCACTACCACCTCAACATCACTCAACACCACCTCAGCCTGCTCTCGGAATCTGCCATCTGGTGATTCTCACCTAGCGTCTGGCCGCTGCTAGTGTTATAATACAGGTACTAGTTCACAACCTTCAACCTCGAAATTGTTTATGCCCCCTCAAAAAAAAACTTTAACAAACAACCATTGGAATAGGCAAAAACAAGTTGCCAGCATTGCAAGAACAAAAGAAAAATGAGGAAATTTTTTATTGTACATACATTTTTTAATATGGTCGTTCTGTTGGACATAATGCCTTTTTGGTCATATATAAGGTAACAAAAATGCTTCTGGCACTTTTTTATTACAACTTTTCAGCATGCTGCACAGCAGCCACACTTCTCTACAGCACAGCTTAAACACATTGGCAAAGTCAATAGCTCTGCCTAAACACTTATAAGGCCCCAAAGGCGAGACCTATGGGCTATGCCAATGCTTTGGCATAGCCAATAGGTCTCGCCTTTGGGATCTTATAAGTGTTTAGCCATGCAACAGTTAATGTTGTTGCACCAAGGATATTGTGCTGCATAACTAAATACTTATAAGGTCCCAAAAGCGAGACCTATTGGCTATGCCAATGCTTGTTGTACTGGCAAAGGCTTTGGACTACTCCCGAACTTGCAGCATATGCGTATGGGTTTCTAGATGTAATAAGGACAGACACCTCTCACCGAATAAAATGGTTATGGGCGGTTAGAGACAGTCTATCAAGTATTGGTATGATCTCATTGTGGAAGGACCCAATAAATTCCAATTTTCCCCCAAAAAAGATTCTGAAAGAGAAATATTGGGAAAGGGTTCAGCTTAATATACTTAGAACCAGTGAGCCGTCCACGTTAACTGGCCGTTTCCTGGAAAGCAAACTAACACCCAGGCTGGAACCATATTGGGACCAAACTATAAAGCTGCTCAACCGGAAATTATATTTCCAGTTTAGGGTGGGCACACTGCCGCTAAGAACATTTACTACCAGATGGGCTAAACCTATCGATGAAACGTGCCCGGTATGCCAGCTTAGTAAAGATTCACTGGCTCATTTATTGTTTGTTTGTGTTGGTTACGATGCACCACGCCGTGTTTGGCTGACACCAATCTGCAAGCTCTTAGGGACAAGAAGGGCTAGTGAAGCTGGACGAATCCTTCAAACTGACACATCATCAACGATTGCCATAGCAATGGCAAAATTCTTGGGGTGGGCGTGGGCTATAAGAACAAATTTCCTACGTCAAGCCCAGGCTAAATGAGGTAGTGATTAACTGTACACAATTTAGTTACCATAGTAGAAGCCAAAATAATTTGAGAGTCTGTCCGTATTAAATACGCTCTGAAATTTGTAAAATTTGAATTTTTCTCCCTTTTTAAATCAAGTTTTAATATTTGAGATTTTAATGGGTTTTTAACGTTGTATAGATCCCTTTTTCCATGGTGTTGTTGATTGACCGTTCAGGCTTTATTCTACACTGTAGCAGATGTTTTATTGTAATCACTTATGTTTTTATCCGTATTTTGTATGTGCTTTTATGACATAATCTGTCGAATAAAGCTTGATTGGATTGGATGGAAGAAGGTGTCCCAAACCTCTCTGTGCGGCTATAACATAAAGGTGATGCTTGCTTCCATCACTAGTGCCGGTATCAGTGTTTCCTCCCTGCAAAGTTGTTTGCATTGATTTAACGGCAGTGTGCGAGCAAAGCTTAGAAGGACATCGCCCAACTAACTACTAGTGCCACTATCGCCCCTCCCAGGTGCACTGCTGTGAGAGCCCCCTGTAGTGGCGTGGAACAGTACAGGTTGTTCTGCTGCCCGAGATGGCTGGCACTGACTCAGTGCAAAGAAGGTGTGGGCAGGAGGAGTAATAGAAGAGAGCAGCTTGCCTCCTAGCACTTGTGTTCTATGAGAATGGCATCTAGGCAGGGCACGAACAAGGGTGTGTGGATTACTTCCCTTCTCCAAATAGATTAGTTTCGAACATCGGTTTATGTTCTAAGTCGGCAAACGTCCTTGATATCCATTACTGTTTCCTTTAGTTGTCACTTTTTAAATAAACTACTCGTACACAAAAACGCGTTCAAGTGAATTGCATTTAAAGGGACGAATACATGTAGGTCGTAGCAGCAGGAAACCGATTTTTTTCACTAAAACGAGTGCACAAGAGATCTTAGCTGCTTTTTACGGAGTAAAAAGCTTACACGGTTCATATGCTTCTTCTTGCTTTTTTTTTAATTTGTAATATTAAATTTGAATGCATATTGATACAGTACTATTTCGTTCTGTGACTGAGTGCTCTGGTTTGAATTAAAACTATGTCAAACAAGCGATTACTCACTGAAAGTGTGCTTTGTTTTACGAGTCACTGTATTCGATGCACAACATAGCAAGCAAAAACCCAAGCACCCGAGTGGAGTGCTCAAGCACAACGAAAAGAGAAGCTCCTAAAACAGGAGCATTGGATGGACACACGTACTGCTTATAATCCCATTTTAATGATCCCAAGTCATTTGTGCGAAAGCTACAAACATACTTTTCCACCTATCCTTTCAGATTTTGGTCTAGAAACAAACATTTACAAAGGCCGTATTCTTGATACCTACCATATTCTTTTCCTCCCTCTGAAAAAGTTTAGTCAGCTGTCATAGAAGTTTAACTCAGAAAGCAAAGATGGATAATACTTTTAAGCCAGTCCCAAGAAGTTTATTTGTTTTGAACGAGTGTTCTTGCCTAAGTTTCAACATTTCCTGACAGCTGAGCACCATTCAAGTAGCAAAATTGAGAGTCTTAACTCTTTAAGCAAAGAACTGTCAGAAGAGCAAGAAAGTGGACTGCATTATGGTAGTATGGACTGAAATCCATTTGTGATTTTTCCTCTCAGGCTCGGCTTAGAAAATATGCTTCATGATTTAGGATTCCTGGTAAGTAGATCACCTTTAATTACAGAGCCCTGGCCAAGGCCCTGGAGATATTTTCACATCTCAAAACAAAAAAGAAACGAAGGCTTTACGTCGAGACTACCGGACCCAGAGTAGTTCTTCAATGCCTTCTCAATTAACTTGTCACGGACATTTCTTTACGCCTTTCCTCCAATTCCATTGATACCTACAGTTGTACTAATACTTCAGAGTTGTCAAGCAACAGTAATCATTATTGCTCCGGACTGGCCAAGGCAACAGTGGTATCTGGATATGTTACAAATGTATGTCAAGCCATTCCAGAGGTTTGCCTGCAAATCAAACCTTATGACCAGATCTCAGGGTCATCTTTTCTACCTGAACCTGACATCCTTGAATTTGGTAGCATTGCTCCTGATATTACACAATACAGACATCTAGATCTCCCTTAGTCACGCATGGATATTCCTAAGAGAGCGAAGCATCCTGCGACTTGGGCTTGCTGTTCGTTCAACTGGAAGAGGTTTTGTTTATGGTGGCAACAGAGAGGCTACAGTCCTATCAGGAGAATGACATTCTTCCATACCACTACATTTAGTTTGATTAAAAACTGCAGTTTTCTTCCATTTACCAACTTTTAATTAACTACAGTCATATTTACCATAGTCTTGCCACTTCAGAACATTCCATTTGCCATTGTATCATACCCTGCATGACCTGTGTTATCAAATGGCTAATAACCTCGTACCAGGGAGATTCAGCGCCCATTCCACTAGAGGGAAAGCTGCCTTCACAAACTGGTGGGGAAACATTCCTCGGTTGACAATTGTAAAGCATCTACGTGGAAAGCTGTATACACTTCATTGTTCCATTCAAATCTCGAAGCTGACTCTAGTGTTGGTAAAGCAGCTCTGATAGACATGTTTAGTTGACGCTATATCTGCAGTTTCTCGCTTTTTTTCATCATTTTGCATACAGTTATTCCATATGCTCAAGAACAGTGAGGACTATGATATTCTTTAGCTTGCTACTTTATTCTAGCATTTATGACTATCAATGAAGATCCTATGAAGCAGAAGAAATGGTTACTTATAGCCCTGGCTCTGCTTTTTTTTAGGAATCTTCATTCACTCCTACAATTAGTTCATAATGCAAAATCAGGACTACAAGTACATTACCATTTCTTCATATGGCTGCTGGAAAAGAACGTGTAACTCTATGGGCCAATAAAATAATACACAGTCTCTCTTCTTTGACATGATCTGCGCCGCAGGTTTATTTATTTTACCTCACTACTTTAATTATACCATTCAAGTAAGCAGAACAGTCAATGTGCTCTTGTCTGCTGAGAATGACTCATTTGGAGTTCTTCCCCATTCTGTCTACAGATAGATACACGTTCCATTTTTCTGACTGGTCCGTACTTTCCAGTTTCTCTCACATTATACTTTTCTTTATTAATCTCCATTGAGCACAGCCTCTTACATATTTGGTTGTTTTTTTTATTGGATAAAATAATTATGAGCTATTTCCTTTTTTTTTAAGTAGCTTTTTACTCCATTCATATTTGTTTTTAGTCTCAGGATGAAACCCCAGGAACGCCCAAGAAAAAGGAGACTAAGCGAAAATTTAAACTGGAACCACATGAAGAACAGGTTTTCTTGGATGGCAATGAGGTGAAGTATCTATCTTTTATTTAAACTCCTTGTAATTTAGTCAAACTAAGCTGTTTGCATTGCGAACCATATCCTTCATTGGATATATATTCAATAAATTATAATTTGGCAATTGCAAACAGTTGTGCTTAAATGATGCAGCATTAAGTGCTTATTTCTGTCATAGAGTTTTAAGTTTCACCCATATTTGAGAAACTATTGTTTGTGCCTGCAGATGTTCAGTGTGTTCCTAACTGTACTTTTGATAACCGTGTGATGTGATCATAGTGCAAAACGTATAGCTACCAAAGAAATGTAATCTAGGATAATTACAAAAACTGTATATGGATTACAATGTTGACGATTATGCACATTACCGCCGCACTGCTAATGCCCCTGTAGAATGGTTTAGACTGTTAATCAATAGAAGATGGGTTTTGGAATCACAGAACTTTAGACCAGTTTAATGAATAAGCACCAAATGTTTCAGAGGATTTTTTCCTTTTGTTATTGTAGATTGTTTCAAGGAGTTAAATAATACAGGAGGGTGTAAAGATTTCGATGTGCATATAAAAATCCACTCTAAATGTTTGGTCTCTGCTGCATTAAAAACAGCTGTACGAGGTTACATCATAGGCAGCTTGAAAGTGAATTTTGCACCAGAATACATCCTTTTTGTGATTTTGTGTAAATCATTCACTAGTTTTTTGAGACTACAAAAAATGCGTAGTCATAATAAATAAGTAATTTTCACCAAAGATTCCTCACCTCCCCTAGTGCTAGACTGCATCTGGAAAGTTTGCAATAGCTCTCCTGCTCTGGTAAATGGGCAACATGGCTCCTAGACACCTTTCCGGATGTGATGTTACAGAGCTGTATTTGGTGCCACCAGGCACTCTGACACCAGTCTTTTTTTCTGCGCTCTTTGATGCGGATTGGATATGCGCTGAAGATTTCTTTGGATTTTCAAGAGTCACAGTGCTGGAATTGGTCTTGTCGCTGACACCCTTGGTTGGCAATGTCTCTGCTTTCCTCTAGTGTTTTGTGCCTCCTTGACCCTGTATACACAGGTGTTCCTCCAAAGGACGGTGGAGGCTAGTGTAAGCGCTGTCAATTTTGGTCTCATTCTGGATCCTGGGCCCCAAGATAAACTTGAGGACTTGTCATCCTAGTCGAGATAACTTTCCCTCAGACACTTTATTTCCATCCAGCAGAGAGATGTTCCTCTTGCCTCACATCATCTAACATCACTCTCAACCTTCGGGTAGGAAGTCTGTTTAAGCTCACTCATCAACTCCAACTTCTTTGGATACGACTGCTGCTTGGGTGGGTAGAGGTTGGGCACCAGTACCAGACTCTGTTGTGGCACTATGCCAGTACTGCCAGATCCACTCCTGGTACCTGGTGCTGACCCTGCTGGAGTGGCAGCATTCAGCGAGGCCATGCTGTCGATTCTCAGGCCACCTTTGACTCCTGTGCTTTAATGCCCGTAGGGGTTTCCAGGCCAATTGTATGTCCCTCTGCTGGCAGCCTATGCCCCGGTGCCGGCTGCCTTAGAGCAGTTTGTCAGCTTCAATCTGTTCGTTGTTATGCCCTCTTCCATTGGCTTCTGCCTTTGTGCAGGTTGACTTTGATCACCTGGTCTGCTCCGCCCCGGCCCGAAACAATTCACTGCATCTCCTAAGGTATAGCCAGCTTTTACGTCATTGGTGTCGATGATGGTGCCAGTGCAGGGCCATACCAGGCCCCTCACGTGTTGGCTGTCCTGCCTGCCAGAATCAAGCAGAGCTTTGGGGACGACTCCTGGTGATGTCTTCTCACACCTCAAGTTCTTGAGTTCTGTCCTCACATTTTTGTATCCTCAACTTCATTCAGTGTGGCTTTAGGGAGAGTGTGTGAGGTTATGGATGATGTAAAGGAGGCGTTTTTCACCTTTTCTTTTTCAGAGTTAGAGTTTATTATTGGGCCTTTTATGACACCAGTGGCTGGGAGTCTGAGGCTGGAGTCAAACTTGAATGGGCTCTAGGTCTCTTATCGGATGCCATTTCTTCCTTGCATGAGATTCTGTGCAAGGCTGTTGAGGTCTTACATTTTCTGCTAACCCTGACAACTGTCAAGACAATTTTGTTAACTGACATTCTCCAGACTACACCCTCCTCTTTTTACTGCCCTTGAACGTGGCACTGACGGAGCCATTACATGTATTTAGAGTCAGCCATTCACTACAGTGGTCAGCGGCCAGACTGCGCTGTTACTGCTGAACACCCTGGTTTCTGTCTTCTAATCTGAAGCCTGAATATGCTGTATGGCGATTCCCATTAGGTCACAGATTGCTATCATCTCTCCACTTTGGTCTTAATCTGCTCCATCTAATGTGGTATTGCAGTGACTTGATGCAATGGCAAAGAAAATGTTGTCAATTGTTGTAGTGGCTTTATGCTTTTCTAACGCTACTCATCTGTTATCCTGCTCCAACCGTGATCTTTGGGAGATAGCAGAGATAGTTACTTTGCTTCCAGATCTTGAACAGCTTCTTAGGTCTGTTCTCAACACAGTGTACTCACTAGCCGCATCCATGGGTAACTCTGTGTTGCAATACTGTAGTGCTTGCTAGGGCCCCTCCAGTTTTCCCCAGGCTGTTGTCGCAGACTTGCGGGACTCCCATCGGAGCGGAGACTGAGCAGGTCCTGGGGAGGTGCGGACAGGAGCATTCTCATTTGGATCCTGAGCAGTTGGTTTAATTTGTATAGAGATTTCAGTGGTTGCACGGGCACCCTAATGGTTATTCAGGGCTTCTGCTGGATGCCGTTCTCCACCACCCTTCTGTGTTCCCTTGTGCTAGAGGAGGTCTGGTTTGCTTTTGGGAATTCTCATTATTTTTTGGAGGGCGTTTCTTCTGAGCTTCACGCTCCCATTTACACAGATCTAGTGCTTACGCAGCCTTGTATGTTATGGAGTGCGGTTTCATGGCGTTTGTGGCAGCATTTTTGGCAATGTTTTTTGCCTAATATTGTTACGGGCGATGCCCTGGGTTTGGTGGAGTCCCTTCCTGTAAGCTTTGGCTGGCATATTATCACCTATCTTGACTTCTTCCTTCTCATTGGTCCTTTCTGTGATATTTAGCTCTGCCCTTTTATGGATATATCTCTGACCTCGTGTCCTTTGGGTTGGCCTTCTCTGGGCTATGCTTCAGACTTAAGGGTCTTGTGTACTTTCGCCATGGACTGCTGTTGTCAGTGGATGAGAACTGTATCTGGCTCGGTGATTTTATTGTTAGACAGTGCTTTGCACCCATGATACTTTTGTGTGCCCTACCGCTTAATGTAGTAGTAGAATGCACCATGCCAGTATCAATCGGTCTGTAGCATACTGCTTACTATTTTGAACTTCCTCACTCCATTTCCAGCCTCTTTTTGCTGATGGTCTTTAGTTTAGTATAGACAGTTGGTTTTTTCTCTGCAAGAGGTTTAAGTGATTCTACCCGAAGGCTATTGCAGTGTATTGTGGTACGTTACGACAGGCAGTATTGAGTACTGCTCCTGGTTCTGCAGTACTTTTATGAGGTTTGGGCTTACTTCTGTTGCCGTTCTTGGTTCATGCCTTCAGACTAGGGGCAGGTGACCACTTATGGTTTTGTGCCTTGTGTGTCAACCATTTTTCCTCCTGGTGGGCGGTGTTGGATCTACAAGGTTTTCTCTCTTCCTGTTATGGTCCAGAAGGGTATTGCTGCTGGCTTGTGTCAGAGTGCCAATGTTTGCTGGTTCCTTTATTCTTTTTTGTTCTACCTGTGCTGTTACCTTTTTCTCTAGAACGGGATCTGGGTTAGGACTACATCAAATTTTTACATGTGCAGATGAATGGCATCTGCGTGTTTGCCCTTATGTCTACTTTCTTTCTTATGGATGGCCATCTGTCACCATCCTTGGTGCTTTGACTCTCCCCAGTTCCTGTTTCTTTCTGTTTGTTGGGCGTTGTGGAACTTTTCTGCTGTTTTTTGAGGTTATGATTTTGAATGTAGTGCATCCCACTTCACCTTTTCTGCAGTCATTTTAAACCGTTTGGCAGGGGTTTCTCTTGTTCTGCTCCCATGAGTTGGTTGATTTGTGCTGGTCTTACAGGCTGTGCCTACATGTAATGATGCCCTTTGTTTCACCAGCTTCCTCTGGATAGTTCAGTTTACGGTATCAAACTCTTTTACCTGGCAATTCTGTGGGGTCTTTTCTTGGTCTTTCTTGTTTTTACAGTTTTATATCCCTTTGCCCTTACAGTGTTGGTTGTTTTTTTTCTCTGGTTGAGTGGCTTGGGCACTGTAATAGATGTTTGATGACTTCCACTGTTTAAGGCAAAGCACCAAAAAAAACCTTCTACACTCTCCTCCCTTGCCTGGTATTCTTCATATCTAGAGGTAGTGTTTGTTATGGTCCTTTTCTCTGTCCTTGCCACTTTTTGGTTGGGATCAATGAGGCCTGGAATGCAACCCTTCTCCTCCCCTCCTTTTTTAGGTTGAGCCTATGCATCGCATGCTTCTCTGCGAGGTATGCTGTATTCGGTATATGGGCTATCGGGGATTTTGGACACACCCACTGCTTTCGGTTGCTTAGTTGGCCTGCTTTTTAAAATTCCTTTTCTCTGGTTGGTTAATATTGTGCATCTGTCACGCCTTTCGGTGCTTGTTTCCCTCCCAACGGACATCGCCAATTGATTCTTTTGGTTGGCCTGCTCTGGCCATCTCTTGACTCCTCGCTTACCCCCTGTCATAGCTGCTAGCATGAAACTATTGATGGGGTAACTGTTATAACAGCACAGTCTGTTGATCATTGAAAGCTACAAGGTCTTATTAGGGTGTTTTTGTGGACTATAAAAAAAATCATGGGAATTACTTCTCTTGAAGTATAGGATACCATACGCTCACCTCCCCCATTCCAAAACGGCTACTCGGTTCGTCTTTTGTAGTCGATTTATTCTTAGTATCGGGCTCTTAAGAAACGCCTGCGTCATTCGCAGCGCTATGCCTTGGATTATCAAACCATGACCCGACCCTTGACTGGAAAGCGACTACTCCTGCTGGCTTGGGAGGACGTTCGCAACAAAAGCCGCCTCTTCTCCCTGCTTAGCGGGCTGTGGCACTTCGGCTTCGGGTGGATGGGGATCCACAGAGGAGCAAAGACCCCTGCTACTGGACCATCATGAGGGTGAAGGTGGACTACACTGATGAGGTGGGTACATTCAAATGCACTCACTGCAGTTGTAGGGTTATCTGCCTTAAGCGTACACCTTTGTTTAGTTTTTACAGCACAACTTGCTCTTTGGCTGCTTCCCAAGGTCTGAAAATCTCTAGGAGTGAAAACTAAATCGTATATTTGATAACAGTCCAAAAAGTGATGTCTTGCAAACGTTGACATCAATGAGAACTGACATTGGTACAATAATGTATACAAAAATGTGAAGTAAATAAAACGACAGTCCATTACAATAAAATAATTTTGTGAGCTCTCCTCCCACCCTCAGAGCGCAAATGCAGTGTCCATCCATGTCGTTATCTGGAGCAGGAACTATTAGGCCCTTTTTTACAGGCCACTGGCCTGTTGTTGAAGAACGTCATGGGATCCCAGAGGTAAGATCAAGTTTAAACAAGCATTTGGAATGCAATAGGTCTTGCATTCCTGAAACTTTGACCTATTGGCGTTGCAAATAATAAGGCAACGCCAATTGCTCAAACTTTCAGGAATGCGAGACCTATTGCATTCCAAATGCTTGTTATTCTGTGGGTGGCTTTTACTTTTGTTGCTACTTTGTGGGAGTTGCCCACTTGTAGTCTGTTAGACCAGTAGGCTTTGCAGTTTGGGGCACTTCTGTTTGGGTGCCTTCCTATTGTCTGCTATAATGAAAAGTGTCCTAGCTGTGGTAACGGAAGCTTTCAATTCTATTAAGGGCACAGAGGCGAGGATTATGTTGTACTTTCTTCACTTTATTACTACATCAGCCAGGTAAACACAAAAAAGACTACGTTTCTCATAACACCTTGTGAAAAAGTCAACAGATAAATAGTAAATCATTGTCCAATCAGCACTCCAGGATCCCTTGATAGTCCCTCATCGATGTTGCCACATCCTCTTTCTTCCTGTGACTGAAATTGAGTAATAGCCCCTTCAATCTTGTTTGGACCCGTCAGATCCTAAATAGAAACAAACACATGCGAATGAGTGTCCATACCTACAACGTCATGACAGATTGCAGTAAACCAATATAGTTTCATCACAGAAGCATTAATCTGATATCAACGAGATACAATCAATGAATCACAACCGTACCCACCTTCCCAAAGACTGCCTCATATCAGGGAACACGTTATCTACAACATTGGGTGGGGGTTAATCCTCACCTCCTTGGCCTTAATAGAATTGAAACTTTCTGTTACGATAGCTAGGAAATGTTTCATTCTATGCCAGGACCCTGGGAGATGATTTTGCTGGTTTAAAGTTTCTCCACAACCTGCGTTGCCATGTTAGGGTCTGGTTTAAAGTAAAACCTCTTAAAGGTAGAATCGGAAGACCAGTCCGCTGCATTGAGGATATCCTCCAGGCGGGCCCCTAATGAAAACGCCTTTGAAGCCATGGCCCCTCGAACAGAGTGGGCCCCAAAAATCTTAGTGTCAATGCCTGCTTCATGCATAGCCATTCGAACCCAACTAGCGATGGTTGGGGCAGAGACTGCCTTATATGGTTTCCCGAGAGCGATCAAACGTTGTCTTTCACCATGGGGGCGAATATCCGCCGTCATTGTCTCAAGCATTTAATGCACCTCATTACACACAGTATAGGGGAATCTGGACAAGAAGGGTAAAAAACCATGTGTGAGTTACATTTAGTATGTCAAAAAATACTGAAAGTAACCTATCTGGGGTGAATACTCTACCCGTAATGTCCAGTGCTCTGGCGTCCGATACCCTTTGACATGAGATCAAGCATAACAAAGTAACCTGCTTGGCTGATAACTCCTTCCTCGAAGGGTATTTATTGGACTGCCATGACAAGAAAAGATTGAGTACTTTGTTTATGTCCCAAAGCGCCGAATATCTAGGCTCTGGGGGAAGGGATAAACGGATACGCCTCAAGAGTTTCCTCACCAATGGGTGTTCTCCCACGGATGGTCTCCTATCAACGTATGGCACACAGGTATTGTGGACCTAAAAGTGTTGATGGATCTATAGGCCAGACCCTCCGAGGCCAAGGAACCAAGAAAATTCAGGATATCGACAACATCTGCCCCCTCTGGATCCAAACGTTGTTAGTGGCACTAGCCCAAATATCGAGCCCTAAGGAGGGGGGCTCATACCCATCCTGTGGCGCTCAGTCCCAATTCCCAGCAAAACAAGGGCATTTTTCCTCGCCTGCAAGAAATCAAGTGGCGACCTATCATTGACCCATGCCAGCTGAACGGGTATCTTAAATAAGTTGCTGAGCATACTTATGCTGCAGAACTTTATGAAATCTCTGCACCTGTGAGACGCTTATTTATACATCCCGATCCACACCAAGCATCACCTGTACATAACGTTTTGCAGCATCAATACTTTTCTGGATGCAGACTTGTCTATGACTTTCCACTGGTTGGGTCTCTCTCAACACAGACAGGTTCTTGCTTATCCCAGACATGCACATACCTAGACGGCTTCAAAGGAATGGATTCTTCGACTGCACACTATAGCACATCAAATGTCAAAATCCAACTGGTTTCAGTAACTGTTCTCAGGAATGATGTGGTTCTGCATCCCCATCATTCCTTTTTACCACCTCAGCATACAGCCACTCCAGGAGGAGCTAGAAAAATAGTGGAACATGCTCCTCCATTTTTTTCTGTACTTACTACAGCTGGCTGATAGTGGATTAAAATATTGTTCCATCAGATGAAAACTTTTGGCAAACCCCATACGTTGTACGTCTTGCGAGGACTGCACAGTCCTCGCAAGACGTACAACGTAGGGGTTTGCGACCGGCGAGGAAGAGGACGGCAAGGAGGAGAGACCACGGCGAGGAGGAGGCCACCCCGGAGACGCCAGAGCTGGTAAGTGGTTTTAAAAAAACTATTTTTAAGTGTGGGAGGGTGGAGCGGAGCTCCATTGAGTTTTTTTAAAACTCCATGGAACTCCGCGTAGTAGCACTCCGCGTACTCCTCCCACGGTTATTTAGGACTGTTCACTGTTTGCCAGTAACTTAGCAGCTGAGCACTGTTCTTAAGCAACTGATGAGGAGACAATTTGAACAAATGCACGGAGCTGACATCTTCAAGTTTACGCAATCTAATCTGACAGAAGAGATTGTGAGACACAAGCATGCACAATCAAGGATACTTTCCTGTAATGTCATAACAGACAGGGTAATTTTGCATGCAAACCAATGATTAATCCCGAAAGTAGTGGCTGACTTATACTTCAACAAGCAAGTGCTTCTAAAAACTTTTTCCTGATTTAAAACAGTGTAGAGGAGAGTGCATTAAGCCTTTGAGAATCCGCAGAATGGTCAGCCCCTCTCCAAACAAAGGGATCCCAAGATGGGCAGAGACCTCTATCACTTTGTCTTGCAAAAGTAAGTCAGCCTTCTAAGGGCACTGCGATGGATCATTTGACAAGACGTTTGACGACATCGACAGCCCACTATGCCGGAGTGCCACTAGCAGCAGCACAGCAGCTACCTGGAAGAATCACGCTACTTTCTTGCAACAAATACTACTGCCTGGAAGCAGCAGCAATGCTTCAGGGGAACCTTCACCATCAATTAAAGTAAGATCAGCCTTTTTTTTTTTTTTTTCGCTTCATGGTCTTGCATGTTCACAATTGTGATAAACCGCTCCGTTATTCTAACTCAAACATGTAAGTCTATTAAAGATCAATTGGTGGAGAGCAGTCTTGTTACTCAAGTTCTGCAAATTCAGTTCTCTGGTGCTCTTATCTCTTATATATTCTCATGTGGACCTTCTTGCCCCCTCTGAGGACCACTTACCAGACAGATCCTTTTGAGGTATGAATTCTGAGATATGCCGGCCATTAAGGGTGTGGGGGGCTTGGTGTTCAGCCATATTTCTCCTCATTGGTTAATGTTTAGGTCTATTCCAGTGAGGCAGTTTTGCTGCTAAAGTGACAATGTGTTCAACCTTTCAAGCTCTGTTTAGCATTATACTGCTTTTTAGGTTTCGCCTGCACAGCGCTTGCACTGTGTTTGTGAAATCTGTTATAATTAAAAGAAAAAAAAATCCTTAAAGGGGCCCAATACTTATCTTTACTTACCATCCGTTCGTTCCGTCGCTCTAATTTACATGCTTCTGATTGGCCAGCATGTGGTCTGCTTTCACTTTGCACGTCTTCCTGCTCTACTTTGCCTGTCCATGCCCTGGCGTGGAGCGTGCCCGAAGTACAGCTTCCAGTCACTGGCTAGTGGCCAGTGTCCTTCCACTGGCTACTGAAGGTGCTTTTAAAAAAAAAATTCTATCAAGCACATCATTCATCTGCAGTCTGTCCTCTGTCCTCCCCGGTGCTCTTCCCACATTGTTCCTGCTATATCCCTGCCCGGCGTTGCTTCTTCTTCACCCGCCAAAAGCTCCTCCCCCTGTTGCTGTGCCTTCTCCCGCCTGACTTCTGTTGTTTGTTTCACTCTACCAGCACCTGCCTTCTTCTCGCTGTCCCTTTGCCCCCCACCCACCCACCCACTCCTGCTGCCTGTACTCGGGCTTGAGCTGTGATGACTGATTGCCACCAGCAGCTACACATAAGATCATTTGCTTGGTTTGGAGAGTTTGTACTTTAAAGGGAATCTCTCTCTGTATTTTACTTAATTTTGTTCTTCCACTGTAGCAGTCTGTTTTTCTCACGACTCCAAATGGATGCCACTCCCCCTCCCCTGCTCTCTGTTGTGTTTACCACCCTCCTCCCTTGCGTCTCAAGCCCCTGCACTGTTTTTCTACATGTTGCACTGCAGCGTGGGCTGCTGTGCAACATAGCTTAAAGTGAAAAAAAGGCACTATGACAGGGTCAGTGCGGCCTTGTCATAATGCTTTCATTTATTTTCTTTAAGCCATGTTGCACAGCAGATTGCGCTGCTGTACAACATGTAAAAAACATTGACAAAGCCAATAGATTTTGCATAATTGAAACCTACTGGCTTTGCCAATGCTTGTTAAAATTGTAGTGGGTCCACCAGCACTGAAAAACTGTAGTTCTAGGTAAGTGAATTGATTTGTCAACAACGCAACTCTTGGAGAGACAGTAATTGATGACATGTTCGCACTTAAATTGTAATCAAATGGTAGTAACAGTGAAGAGGCCAGTGGTACACCACAGAAAAATACAACAGGTGTCTCAGTGTGAGTATACAAACATGGATGGTATGGCATGAGCACGAGGGTCTGTTGTGTCAGATATCGCTGACGAATAAAGCATCACAGTATGAGAAACTTCGTTTGTGTGAGTCATTATTGAAAACATTAAGTAAATCCAGTTCTGTCATTTTAGTAGGACAAAAACCTGATTACTTGTCTGCGTGTTACCAACTGAAAGGTTACTACTAGCTCTGATTTTACTATGAATTGGTTCTAAGTATTTAACTGTTATCCATGGTACCAAAGAGGGTTATACTATGTTGAGTTCATCTTATAGTGCTTGCTCTTTTGGGTTTTGGGCAAACCAGTTTCAATTGTTTCTATTGACTTTTTTTAATCAATATTATTACAACATGAGGCTGGCTTACCCAACTAGCATTCCTCAAACCTGAACTCCTGCCCCTATTCACACCCACTTCAAAAGAAGGCTCACCCACCCCATTGCACTCCTACCAAACCACATTTCCTCCTACCGAGTTTCAGTATTCGCCTTATTTCCAAGGACCTCCCCACCACCCTACTTCCCTCTTCTAAATATGGCTGTCCTTATCCAAGAGTGCTCTCGATCTCTTTGAGCACATAAGGCATCTATAATCTTTGTTGAAATAGGTGAGTACTGGATCCCGCAGTTTACTGAATGTTTGCTCCTTATCTAATATTCTATATTATAGCTTTTCATGGCTCCGCAACAGCACACGCTTTGTAGTCACAGGTCTGCTGTTTGAATTTTATTTTTCCTCCTACAAGAACAGGATTAACTGTATCTGATAGTGACTTCTACCCGCAGATTCCTTACCTTAGAATTATCCCCAGGCGTCAGACTGGCTCTGAGCATTTTTCATGAGCAGTACCCCTGCGCACAGATAGGTGGCATTGTCCGGCTCCGCGTGGCATTGTTGGCGTTGTCCGCACCAGAAGTGACATTTGCAGTGCTTATGTAGGCGCCACCCAGGCACGCTCGCTTCTGTTATTTTCTTTCTGCGCCAGTGACCGCAGATCCTGGAAGAGCTACCCCTTAGTAATTTTTTTACTAGCTTTTTTCCTCGCTGTTTTTCAACTCCTTTTGAGGTTACCTTCCTGGTGTGGCAGGGATGTCATCTAGTAAGCCCGGCTTCAAGCCATGCAGCTCCTGTCACCGACAGATGGCTGTGACAGACCTGCACCTTGTTTGCCTTTGGTGCCTCGAGCGGGATCACGACCCGAAGGCCTATCCTGACTGCTTCGCCATACACCCGAAGGCTTTGAGGGAGCGATCCCTCAAGCTCCTAGCGGCTTGACATGTGACGCAGTGACGATCGAGTTCCCGGTTGAGAGAAGGTATCAGGAGTGGTTGCAGAGTCCAAGGTTGTCGTCGCACCCCTAGTTTTCGAGCCACTGGGGGAAGTCCAAGCTCAAGAAGTCGTCGAAGCGTGCTTTGACTTCTCCTCGGCTGACGAGACTAGGGAGCATTGTCACTCGAGGCCTGGCTCCACGGTTGAGCCAATATCTGATTTCGGCTCTGCGCCTCCCCAAATTCCGGGAGCCGGAGCGACTCCAACCCATCTTCGACAATTTTATGAGGCCATGCACCTCATATTTGGGCGCGCCGTTGCCGCCGGCGATCCTTTTGGCCTCGCAGATTCGAAAGGAGCCCCTTCTGGATCCACGCTGGTTGCTCTGGGCCCGGCGCCAGTCAGGATCCACAGATAGATCTGGACTGGCGCCGGTCGTACCATCCCGAGGCTGACTCTCCCTGCGCTATTCTCATTCCCCACACAGAGCTGGAAAGGCGGCGTCTGATGCGGACTCCGGTGCTGTCTGGCGCCATGCCTCCCAGACCTGAGCCTCATTCTAACGACCTGGGACTCTGGGAGGAATGGGAGAGGTTTCTGGACCCTGAGGAATACCAGCCTTATGTAGACCCTATAAACTGGTGTGTGGATCTGGGTGAAGCCAGTGGAGTGGACACCTTTCCAGATGCTGGTATGCTTTCTCCCCTTACTGTGACAACGGAGGAGGGAGCTTCATTTGCAATGGTGGTGCGGAGGGCTGCTGAGGTCCTGGACCTTAGTTTGCCCTCAGTAGCAGTCAAGACTAATGTCTTGACACAAGTGCTTCAGCCAGGAGTGTCCCCATCAGATCCTCTCCTCTCTTTCAACGAGGCACTTACTGACTTCCTCCTTGGTACTTGGACCAAGCCCAGCACATGGGCTCCTGTGAACAGGACTATTGCCCACCACCACTACCCTGCTTCAGGGGACCCAAACTTCCTCACCCAACACCCCACCACGAAGAGGTTGGTGGTCCAAGCCTCCACCTCAAAAGTAAATCCTGGTGCATCGCCACTGCCCCGCTGGTCCGGGAATCCAAAAAGCTGGACAATTTTGGCAAGAAAATGTTTTCTTCCACCAGCTTGGCATTGCAGTCGGTGAACAAAGCATTTCTTTTGAGCCGCTACTCCTACGGTTGCACAGGTGCTGCCACCGGTTCCAGAGGAGGCCTGGGCCTTGCTCTCTCTGGCGGGTGCAGACTGGAGAGAAGCAGCAAAGTTCACCATCCGCTGTGGACTAGATACCACCGGCAGAGAGGTTTCGGAGGCAAGGTGGATTCGGAGCTGGAGTGCTTTTAGAATAGCAAGGCTACGTCCAGGTCCTCTGTTCTTTCCAAGGCCCCTCGTAACCCTCAATCCGCCTTTCGTGGCCACGGAAGGGGCGTAAAGCTGCATCCTTACCCATCCAGCCACTGCTGCGCGCAAGCTTATCAGCCCCTGCGTGGCTGCAGACATTGCTCCCACCGGCCCATGGGTCGGGTGGCCAGCGGTCAGGTCAGTCCACTAACCCCACCCCTTCAGCCGCAGCCTCCAAGCCCTCCTAGTCTGTTGACTTACCATCATGGGCGTCCAGTGGGTGGCAGGATTTACCATTTCCTCCTCCACTGGCAGTCCCTTTCTTCAGACAGGTGTGTTTGGGAGATTGTCCGAAGCGACTTCTCCCTCCCCTTCGAGACTCCCCCTACCTCCATGCCACCTACTTACGACAGGCTGATGGAGGACCACCAATCTCTTCTCCGCCAAGAAGTGATGGCTCTTTTGGTCAAAGGAGCCATGGAGAGGGTGCTGATGCCAGAAGTAGTTGTTATTCCTGCTACTTTCTGGTGCCCAAGAAGGACTGAGGCCTTTGTCCTATCTTAGACCTGCGCTCTCTCAACTTCTTTCTCAAGAAGGAGAAGTTCAAAATGCGCGCTCAGGGCCTGTCTGCACTGGACCCACGAGACTGGATGGTAGCATTGGACTTGCAGGACGCATATGTTCATATTTCCGTCCTCCCTGCCCACATGCGTTAACTGCGGTTCATGGTGGGCCACCAGCACTTTCAGGTTGCTGTGCTCCCCTCTGGCCTCACCAGCGCCCATCAGGTGTTCGCAAAGCTGATAGCAGTGATTGTAGTTGATCTGTGGAGATCAGGGGTGCCAGTCTCCTCCTATCTCAACGACTGGCTGTTGAAGGCGGGCTCACCCCAGGCTGTCGTCTCCCACCTCCAAACTTTGGCGGACCTCCTGCATTCGCTGGGGTTCACTATCAATGTGCCGAAGTCATACCTGATGCCCCTCTCAGACGCTCCCTTTCCTCTGAGCTGTTCTGGACACAGTGCAGTTTCGGGCCTATCCTCCGGAACGGGGAGTCCACAATATTCAGGCTATGATACTGATGTTTCACCCTCTGTCCTGGATTTCGGTGAGACACTCTCAGGCAGCTGGGCCTCATGGCCTCCTGCATCCTGCTGGTGACTCATGACCGTTGGCATAGGTGGGCTCTGCAGTGGGATTGGAAGTTCCAGTGGGCCCTGGAGTTTCCAAGGCGGCTCTCGCTCGGAGACACTTTTCGCCTCGAGTGGAGCTCAGGCCTCCTGTACGCCTCTCCGCCCATACTACTCTGGCCCAGAGTTCTCAAGAAGATCAGGAACGACCGGGTCCAAGTCATCCTTGTGGGGCTGGATTGGGCACGGAGAGTCTGGTATTCCGAGCTGTTGAGCATGGCCATCGGTCCTCCGATCAGGCTGCCCCTTTGAAAGGATCTTCTGTCGCCGCAGCAGGGGAAGGTTCCCCACACGAACCGGTCACCCCTCTGCCTTCTTGCGTGGAGATTCAGCGACGACAGTTGACAGCTTTCGGCCTTCCGCCGAAGTCTTCAATGTTGTTCTGGCAGCCAGGCGTCCCTCCACCAAGACGGTGTACGGCTGCCATTGGGGCAAATGTGTGGCATGATGGGCAGAGAAATAAGCTCCCCCAGCTCAAGTTTTTCTGTTTGTTCTTTCCCTTGCCCAGCAAGGCTTTTCTCTGTGCACTGTTAAGGGATATCTTTCTTTAATATCTGCGGTTCCCTGACCAACCTTCCCTTTTCCAATCCCCTATTGTACATAGGTTTTTGAGAGGTTTGCAACATGTTTCCTCCTTTTAGTTATGCCTCAGTGGGACCTTAATCTGGCCCTCATGTTCCTGATGTGCACTCCGTTTTAGCTCTTACATCCTCTCAGGCTCCTTACCATCAAGACGTCCTTCCTGGTTGCAATGACATCATCCCAGATGGCCAGTGATCTTAAGGCCTTGCCATTCAAGCCTCCTTACCTGAGCATCTACTCAGACAAACTGGTGCTTCGTACGAGGGCTTCCTTTCTTCCGAAAGTGGTCACTCCCATTTCACGTAGGACAAATCATCACACTGCCTACTTTTTATGCTCCGCCTCATCTCTCCAAGCAACTTCACAGTCTGGACACAAATAGAGTGTTGTCTTTCTACCTTGCCCGCACATAACAGTTCCGGGTGGATGACCAACTCTTCGTGGGACACGTAGTGAAGAAAGTTCGGCGTGCAGAAGCGGACCATCTCCCGATGTATTATGCTCTGTATAAAGATCTGCTACGCATTGGCTAAAAAGCAACACCCAGAGAGTTTAAGCGTTCATTCCACCAGAGCTAAAGCTGCCACCACTGTGTTAGCACGCATAGTTCAGGTCCTGGACATCTGTCAGGCTGCAATGTGGGTTTCCTTGCACATGTTCACTAAACAGTACTGCCTGAACAGTCAGGTCCGTAGGGATGGGCATTTTGCCTGTTCAGTCCTACAGGACTTCCTCATGTGAAATTAGTCTGCAGACTGACCCTCAGGGAGATATTGCTTGAGTATCTATTATAAGGTAAGGAATCTGCGACTAGAAGTCTTGATCAGATGAACAAGTTACTTACCTTTGCTGTCTCCTTATCTTGTAGCGACTCTGTCTAGCCACAGATTCCTTATCGCCCCACCCATCCTCACCTTTCTGCGAACAGATTTCGAGGGACAGGGCTTTCTCTTTCAGAGCCCTAGTTTTCCACACCAGTGGTCTGTGTACCCTGTGGTCTGCACTTCTGGCGTGGAAAGTTGTGAAAAGTAACTGATGTCAGTGCGCCTGTGTGGCGCCTATATAGACACTGCGAACGTCAAATTTGTAGCATGTGTTAGCCATAGATACATATGCTTAGCATTATCCTGCATTCTAGTATTGGACTCGGACGATTACAAGTTGTTTTTCTTCAAAGAAACCTTCGAGTCACAAGGTATAGTGACCCCTCCTCTGGTGTGTATTGAGCATGTTCCTCGACTCCTTTGTTAGATTGTTTTTTTCCACCATCTGGTTCGGATGTCATTATTGCTGTTCCGGGACCGAAGCTTCAGTCCACACCGAGGCCTTTTTCAGGCTTTCCGTATTCTCTCTGAACCGATAAATCGCAGATCCGGAAGGCAGGAACTGGTGATATCTCTATATTCACGATGCCCGTCCGGGCCAGCCGTTACTTGACTTCTTTACCTCCATTCTACATGAATACGTCCACGAGGGATGGAAAATACGCCCTTCAGTTTTTGTTCTAACCGCCACACTAAATATTCCAGACTGGACTTACATATAGTATGTAATCTGTTTATCTCTGGAACACAAAGAAACATTCTGTGAGGCATGCTTAGCATTCAGATAGAAAAAGATGTTTCGGCAACGAAGAGCACGTCGATGGGCCCGCACAACCATGTAGCGACGCACAGAAGATGCTTCAGGTATCTTCGGGGATCAGTCGCCAGACCCCAGTCAAGAACAGGAAGAACTGAAAGCACCGACGGTGCCAACAGTAGTACAGATACTGCTGGCTAGCAGTGGAGGCAGTTCGGAATCCGAGGCTGACTCCATACAAGGGCATGTGAGTACCTTGTGAAAGCCACCCAAAATACTATAAAAACACCCACGCCGGCTTTAGGAGCCCCACTGCCTTCGGGCCATGGAGGTCTCCATCAACAGGCAAACAAAATAAAGTACACTAATCCTGGAAAGCCTTCGTCAAGCGTAGAAAAATTAAAGAAATTTTCAGCACCGACACCGAAACAAGCTTCACAACCAAAGTCAAATAAGGAGTCTGAGACAAAGAAGCTTTCCTCAGATCTGTAAAAGATCTCTGAGCTGAAAAAACACACATCGGAACAGAAAGCCATCTCAGAGCTGAGACCTAGTTCAGCGGCAAAAGCTTCGGTGTCCAAAATTACACACAAGCAGTCGGCACCACATACAAAGACACAGAAAACAACAAATAAGGAGGGCTCTTCTAAGCCGACATCTTCGGCGTCAAAATCAACAAAAGATACTACAGGGCCACAGAAAAAACAAATGGAGCCCATTCTTGAACACTTGTTGGACAAGCTAGATAAAGGGCAAAATACTTTATTTATAAACCCTCATACTGGGAAGGTGGGTACAAAAACACTACCACCTGCTTCTCTAACACTACAGAAGAGGAGGAAATCTTTTGAGGAGGACATTGCTGGACCTCAACAAACCCATCAACAAAAGAATAAAAAACTGGACAGAGGCTCAAGCGCTATTTATTTTCCTCCTCCTCCTCCCTCTCTTCCTATACAATCACCTCCTATTCCAACTTCTCCTTTTATACCTTCAACAACAGAACACATTCCTTCAGAGCAGGCAATGCCTTCACCATATCATTCACCAAATCAGTCACCTCACAGTGAACATAAAAATCAGGAGGATAATATCCCTTACTTTATGGATCCACAGGGTGATCCCAATGCATCCTCTGATCCATGGGATATTTATTATGCTGATCCATTAGATGATACGGATTCAAGTTTTTATCCATCCAAGCCCTCCAAAACAGATGATACATCAGCTTATCAGGACAGCATTACTAGGGCTGCTACATATCATAGAGTCAATTTACACACTGTTACACAGAAGAAGATTTCCTGGTAGAAACAATTAATAGGTCACACATAGTAATGCAAACACTACCTATGCTTAAAGGTATAATAGCATCCACACATGAGATATTTAAACACCCTGTTAAATCTAGGGTAATCACACCGCGTATTGAGAAAAAATATAAGCCATGTCCGCTGGACCCTCAGTATATTAAGGGACAGGTTACACCAAATTCACTGGTGGTCCACACTGCCAGAAAAAGAGCCAATTCTCAAGGCACAGGAGACACACCTCCTACAGCTAAGGAGAGTAGAAAATACGAAGCTGCAGGTAAAAGGGTGACAGAAGATGGACGGAATGCTGAACAAATCAAACATTCACCCCCAGTCACAGATCTGGGTTAAATCCATCATTTGTTTTGCATGCCGCCCCAGTTTGGACCGAGCCATATGCAAATCAGTCTTGACCCTGCTCCCCATGGGAACAGTCCAGCCCGAAAGGCCACTGCCAGGTCCCAGGATGCTTGTTTCCAGACCAGGGAGGACCTGGCCTGGCAGTTTGGGCTGGACTGTTCCCATGGGGAGCAGGGTCAAGACTGATTTGTATATGGCTGGGACAAAACTAGGGTGGCGTGGTGAGCAAGAAAACAATGGATTAAACCCAGATCTGTGAATGGGGGGATTAATGTTTGATTTGTTCAGCCTTCCGTCCATTATTTATTTTTTTTAAACATATTTTATTGATTTTACACATCAGGCAATAAACCAGGAGACATTAGCTGGTATATACTCATGTCGACATGGGAAGTCTCAGAATAAACAACCGCATAAGCATATAGTATATCTGAAAGAGACACGTTAGTGACAGATTCCTTACCTTAGAATATCCCCAGGCGTCAGGCTGGATCCGGAAAGTTTTTGCGTAGCAGTACCCTTGCGCGTTGGTAGTTCTTCTTTTTCCGCGCCAGTAAGCGCAGATCCGGGAAGAGCAGTGCCCTAGTCATTTTTTTTACTATCTTTTTGGTGATTTTTTCACTGTTTTTTCTTCGAGTCATCTAGGCTCCAAGGTGTCGGTAGGGATGCCCGACTTCAAGCCATGCGACGCCTGTGGTCGAATGATGTCGATCATAGACCCGCACTTAGAGTGTCTCTACTGTCTCGGCCGCGACCACGACACAAAGTCGTGTTCCGACTGCCGGGCCTTACACCCGAAGGCTTTGCGAGAGCGGTCTCGAAAGCTACTCGAGGTCCGGCAGTCGGCTCCGCGCCGCACCAAGCCCCGGTCACGGGAGAGGTCGAGGGGCCGGTCGCGGAGTCCTCGCCCGTCATCGGAGTCCAAGACTTCGCACTCTTCGGGTAAGTCGAAGCACAAGAAGTCTAAGAAGCACCATCGCTCTAAGACTTCGCCTCGCCGGTCTCGCGACTCGGCTGAGGCCCCTGTCGGCACCGTCCCCGCGGCTCCGGTTGTGCCTGTGGCGCCGCCCCCGCATTACCCGTCCTTCCCGGGTTCGGGGGCGACTCCGGCCGAGATACAGGAATTCCTGTCGGCCATGGCCCGCCTCTTCGGGCCGTAAAGGCCCCTCCGGTGCGCCTTCGGGCCCCGCGGGCCCTAATGGGATTGCCCCGGCGCCGCCGACGACGACTCCGGTCCCGGCGCCGCCTGTCCCACCAGCCTCGCTCCCGGCCCCGATCCCGGCTCCGGTGGTACCGCAACCCCCATCGACGCCGGTTGACCTAACTACGCCTCCGCCGATGTTCCCGGTGCTGTTCCTGACGCCGCCCGTGGCTCCGGGCGGCGTCGATCCCCGGTTCTCTCCGGACGCGGCGTCACCCGACGCCGGCTCCGGCGCCAATGAGACCTTGGGTCCCTGACGTCCCTCCTCCACCTTTATTTTCTGTCAGAGGAGGACCAGGAGAGCTGGGAGGGGTCGGAAGACCCTCTCACACAGCAGTGTGAGTATGATCAGGACTGGGCAGAGGAACTTGGGGATGCCAGTGGTCTGGACACTTCTCCTGACACTGGCATGCTGTCTCCTCCTTCCGTGGCTACGGAGGAGGGAGCAAATTTCGCAACGGTGTTGCGTAGAGCAGCTGGAGCCTTACACCTCCAATTGTCTACAGTGGCTGTCAGGACTAACCTCCTGACGGAAGTGCTTCAGCTGGCAGCTACCTCCTCGGAGCCATTGCTGCCGTTTAATGATGCAGTGTGTGACGTTCTTTTGGGCACCTCGTCCAAGCCCGACACAGGGGCTCATGTGGATAGGAACGTGGCCCGACGCCATCGCCCTGCTCCGGGCGACCCCTTGTTTCTCTCTCAACATCCCACCCCCGAGAGCTTGGTTGTCCAAGCCTCTGCCTCCCAAACCGCCTTCCCTACCGCCCCTCCGGATAGGGAATCCAAACGCCTGGACCAATTTGGGAAGAAGGCCTTTTCTTCCTCCAGTGCTGGCTTGCGGTCAGTCAACACCGCTTGCCTTTTGGGCCGATATTCCCACTCTCTGTGGGATTCGGTGGCGCTCGTTTTGCCCCAGTGTCCTGAGGAGGTCCAGACACTGCTTTCCCGCACCATTGCGGAAGGAAGGGATGCGGCAAAGTACACCATCCGTTGTGGCCTTGATACCGCCGACTCGCTGGGCAGATCGCTTGCAACGACGGTGGCGCTGCGTCGCCACGCCTGGCTGAGAACAACTGGTTTCTCGGGTGATGTCCAGAATACACTCATGGACATGCCCTTTGATGGAGTCGGTCTTTTTGGTTCCAAAGCAGACCATGCGCTGGAGCGCTTTAAGGACTCACGGGCTACTGCCAAGTCCCTGGGCCTTTCTGCTGTGCGCCCTCCGCTAACCTCTGCTTTTCGTCCCTTTCGTGGCCACGGAAGGGGCGCCCAGTCACGTCCGCTGCCCAGCCACCGGCCCGCGCAGCAAGCGTCTTCGCGTGGCCGAGGACGTGGCTTCCGCCGTGGCGGATCTGGCAACCAGCGCGTGGGTCAGGCCACCAACCTCGCCCCGTCCGCGGCCTCCAAGCCCTCCTAGTCCTTCTTTTCAGGTGCACAGCACGCCAGTAGGGGGCAGGGTCCGCCATCACCTTCACCACTGGCGTGCCATCACCTCGGACAGGTGGGTCTTGGACATTGTCCGAAGGGCTACTCCCTCCCCTTCGAGACCACCCCCAGCCATGCCACCTCAATTCCACCGCATGTCAGGGGATCACTTGGTGCTTCTGCAGAAGGAAGTCACGGCCCTCTTGGCCAAGAGGGCCATCGAGCATGTTCCGACCCCAGAAGTAGGACGTGGTTGCTACTCCCACTACTTTCTGGTGCCCAAAAGGACAAGGAGGACATGCGTCCTATCTTGGACCTCCGGAACGTCAATCGCTTCCTCCGGAAGGAGAAGTTCAAGATGCTCACCTTAGATCAGGTCTTGACTGCCCTCGACCCTGGAGACTGGATGGTAGTGCTGGACTTGCAGGACGCTTATTTCCACATCCCCGTCCTGCCGGCCCACCGGCGTTACCTGCGGTTCATGGTGGGCCTCGAGCATTTTCAATTCACCGTGCTCCCCTTTGGCCTCACAAGTGACCCTCGGGTGTTCACGAAAGTGTTGGCGGTGGTCGCAGCTCATCTGCGCCGGGCAGGGGTTCCAGTCTTCCCCTACCTCGACGACTGGCTGCTGAAGGCGGGCTCGTCCCAGGCAGTAGTCTCCCACCTCCAGACTACGGCCGAACTCCTGCACTCGCTGGGGTTCTCCATCAATGTGCCGAAGTCGCACCTGATTCCTTCTCCACAGCTCCTTTTCATCGGAGCAGTTCTGGACACGACGCAGTTTCGGGCCTATCCTCCCGAACGGCGAGTCCGGGATATTCAGGCTATGATTCCGATCTTTCAGCCTCTATCCTGGGTTTCGGTACGGATGACCCTGAGGCTGCTGGGCCTCATGGCCTCCTGCATCCTGCTGGTCGATCATGCCAGATGGCATATGCGGGCTCTGCAGTGGGACCTGAAGTTCCAGTGGGCGCAGCACCAGGGCAACCTGTCCGATCACATCCAGATCTCGGAGGGGACTGCAAAACAGTTGCAGTGGTGGCTCTCGAACCGGCAATGGGTCATGGGCAGATCCCTCTCCCTTCCCCAGCCAGAGCACACAGTCGTGACGGACGCGTTCCTTCTGGGATGGGGCGGTCACATGGGAGAGGCGGAGATCAGAGGCCTCTGGTCTCCGGCGGAGTCCCGGCTCCATATCAACCTTCTGGAGCTCCGGGCGATCCGACTTGCACTCAAGGCATTCCTTCCCTCTGTCAAAGGGAAGGTAGTGCAGGTGTTCACAGACAACACCACCGCCATGTGGTACTGCAACAAACAAGGCGGGGTGGGGTCGTGGACCCTATGTCAGGAGGCTCTGCGCCTCTGGACATGGCTGGAACATCCGGGCATATTCCTGATGTTTCAACACCTGGCAGGTTCCCTGAACGCCAGGGCGGACGAACTCAGCCGCAGGTGCATGATGGATCACGAATGGTGTCTTCACTCGGAAGTGGCGCAAGGACTCTTTCTACAGTGGCGAGAGCCTTGGTTAGATCTATTCGCCACCGAAGAGAACGCGCAATGTCATCAGTTCTGCGCGTTGGAATTTCCAAGGCGGCACTCGCTCGGCGACGCTTTTCGTCGCGAGTGGAGTTGCGGTCTGTTGTACGCTTTTCCGCCTATACCACTTCTACCCAGAGTGTTGAAGAAGATTCGGCACGACCGGGCCCAAGTCATTCTTGTGGCTCCGGACTGGGCTCGAAGAGTTTGGTATCCCGAGCTACTCAGTATGAGCGTCGATCCCCCGATCCGTCTGCCTCTTCGGGAGTATCTTCTGTCGCAGCAGCAGGGGACGGTCCTCCACCCCAACCTGTCCAGTCTCCACCTGCTTGCGTGGAGATTGAGCGGCGGCAGTTGATTCCTTTCGACTTGCCTCCCGAAGTTTGTGATGTAATTCTGGCAGCCAGGCGTCCCTCCACTAAGGTGGTATACGCCTGCAGGTGGAACAAGTTTGTGGCATGGTGCACAGCAAAGGCTGTGACTCCCCTCTCTGCCCCTCTTTCTGAGGTTCTTCTGTTCCTTCTTTCTCTGGCCCAACAGGGTTCTGCCCTGGGTACCATCAAGGGCTATCTTTGTGCGATCTCGGCCTTCCTCAGGCTCCCTGATCAGCCCTCTCTTTTTAAGTCCCCTGTTGTTAACAGGTTTCTAAAAGGCATTACACACCTCTTCCCTCCTGTTCCGTTTGTCATGCCTCAGTGGGACTTAAACTTGGTTCTTACCTTTTAATGTGCGCTCCCTTTGAGCCTCTACATAACTGTCCTCTTCGTCTTCTTACTTTGAAGACAGCCTTTCTGGTGGCCATCACCTCCGCTCGGCGGGTGAGTGAGCTCCAGGCTCTATCATGCAAACCTCCCTTTCTGTCTGTCCATCCAGACAAGGTTGTTCTTAGGACGCGTCCGTCCTTCTTGCCAAAGGTGGTTACTGCCTTCCATATTGGGCAGACCATCACTTTGCCCACCTTCTTTCCGCATCCTTCCAGAGAGGAAGAGAGGCTCCACCGTCTGGACCCAAAACGTGCGCTTTCCTTTTATATCAACCGCACACAACACTTCCGAGTGGATGACCAGCTCTTTGTTGGCTACGTGGGCGCCAAAAAAGGTCGGGCGGTGCACAAGAGAACCATCTCCCGCTGGGTCACCTTGTGTATCAAAGCCTGCTATTCTTTGGCTAAGAAGGAGCCTCCTGTTGGGCTGCATGCCCATTCCACCAGGGCAACGGCTGCTACCACGGCTTTAGGCCGCGGTGTTCCGCTGCAGGATATAAGTCAGGCAGCTACGTGGGCCTCGCTGCACACGTTTACCAAGCATTACTGCCTTGACAGCCAGGTCCGGAGGGACGGCTTCTTTGGCCGTTCTGTCCTCCGGGGACTTCCTTGTCTGATCTTTGTTCGCAGACCCACCACCGGGGTTGGTATTGCTGGGGTATCTATTCTAAGGTAAGGAATCTGTCACTAACGTGTCTCTTTCAGATGCACAAGTTACTAACTTGTGTAACGATATATCTGTAAGAGTCAGTAGTTAGTGACAGATTCCTTACCGCCCCACCCATCCTCCCCGTTCTGCGAACTGATTTCTAGGGTTAAGGACATCCCTTTCAGGGCCCTAGTATTTTTCAGACACCTATGTCAGCTTCTTGCATGGCTCTGCGTTCCTTGCGCGGAAAGTCGTGTACAGAACTGACGTCAGCGCGCAGGGGCGGCGTCTAAGTACTGCCCGCGACGTCATCCCGGCGATCACGACGCCGACGACGGACGCGGAGCCGCACGACGCCGCCTACCGACGCGCAATGGTACTGCTACTCAAAAACTTTCCGGATCCAGCCTGACGCCTGGGGATATTCTAAGGTAAGGAATCTGTCACTAACTACTGTCTCTTACAGATATATCGTTACACAAGTTAATAACTTGTGCAGCAGTGCCACAAATTTACAACTGTTCAACAGTTGACACATATCAAATGTAGGTAACCACACCCTTACATACCCCATCAGGCAGTGTTCAATATGACCTCAACTCAATTGGTTACGTAACGTTATATACCCGGTCCACGTGTCAGTCTCTGATAACTGTGTCGCTTCCATTGAATAAAAACTAAACATTTTCAACCCCTCCTCCCCCCCCCCCCCCCTCCCCTTAGGCTCAGCTGAAATCCTATACATTTAGTTGGCCCGTCCCAATACAACAGAATCGTGGTAACCCAATACATCCCATCAGCATCCATCATTTCACAATAAAGACATACTTCAGCCCTGACTGTCCCCGGCTTTTGTCTAAAAGCCCGAGGAAAGGGTGTGTAAGGAATCTGTCAGTACGTTTGCATGTCAACAGCAATAAATTCTTCCATCAACATATTCCATTCCAGAGAAATGGGTTTCTTACGCAACCCTCTGAGTTCTTCCCTCTGCAGTTCAGCACCTTCTGCCCTGCTCCATCTGACCATTTCACTGTGCCAGTCCTGCAGTGACGGCGGTTTAGTGGTCTTCCATTTCATGGTGAGGTTACGCTTAGCTAATATGAAGGCAAGGTTAGTAAATTTATTAATAGGGTGTCCCTTCTTCCCGTTTGGACCCAACCCCAGTAGGCAGAATTCTAGCGACACGTCAGTCCGCATCGGGGCGATGTCCTGTAGTATCTTACATACGGACGCACAATAGTGTCGTAGACGTGGGC
Organism: Calotriton arnoldi; assembly: GCA_963921515.1. Lineage (NCBI taxonomy): Eukaryota > Metazoa > Chordata > Amphibia > Caudata > Salamandridae > Calotriton > Calotriton arnoldi. Next base: position 1,504,373 of record CAWUFW010000476.1, on the reverse strand, counting down.
AGTTCCACAGCATATGTATTAATCCCGCCGCCGAGGAATGGCAGCGAGGGCAAACATCCACTGCATCGGGAAACATGGAACTCAGCCTGCGCGGGGTCAGATAGGCCCTATGTAGGAGCATGAGCTGTATGAACTTAAATTTAGGGTTCCTGGATACTTTCCTCGGGTATTCCAAAATAGTGGTCCATTCTTTGTCAGTGAGCGCACGGCCCACATCCGCCTCCCACTTACTGCGGAGGGGTTGGAGCGGCACTGCTGCTATCGTGCGGATCCCCCTGTAGAGCCACCTCGTTAAATGGCGCCCATTTCCCATCAAATATTGCATAGTAAGTAGTGCGTGCGTTACTGGTTCTATCCCCTCTGGAGCCCACGTGTTGCGTTTGTGGCGAGAGACACTAGCGTGCAGGAGAAACAGTGTATTTGGTACTCCATGTTCTCGGGCAAAGACATCGTGAGGCATCAGGGCACCGTCCATAAAGAACGCGCCCACCGTGGCCACTCCTGCATCTCCCCATGCCAGTATTCTTCTATTAGTAACGGTGCCTGACTGTGAGGGGATTCCCAAAAGGGGGGCGTAGGCAGCCACCATTTTGGTGTATCTTAAAGCATTCTTCCAATACGTCAACGCGACCCTTAGTAAATGGGGTGCCGTAGGGGGGATTTTGCTGTTGGGTAATAAGAGTGTATGTAAGTCTCCTCTCATCCACGACTGTCGAGACATACCAATCTCCTGTAAATTACAACCTGCCACCCAATACGCCAGCCATTGTAGTTGGCTCGCGTAACAGTAAGCTTTCAGGTCTGGGACTCCCATTCCCCCTTGTCTAGAGTCTAATTGTAGCTTCGCGATCCCAATACGCCTGCGGCCTTTCCCCCAGATTAAAGCAATCAATAGGGAGGTCAATAATTGAAATACCTGTACGGCGTAAGTTGCCATCTAGGAGATCTGTCGTTTCCCTGTATATGTGGATCCCTAGGTATTTGAAGGTAGTAGGTGCTATTTGAAATGTCCATTTCCCGAAGCACAGAGGACCCCCACGCGTTATGTCAGTAAAGAAATAGACATAGGACTTGTTCTCGTTGATCGAGAGACCGGAGAGCCGCTGGAACATGTCAAATGTGGAAGGCATAGGTTCATAATTCTCATCTAAGTTTTTGAAATATAAAATTAAATCATCCGCATATGCAGAGACAATATGTGTACCAGGCCCCATTTCAATCCCCTTGTGACCCATTATATTACGAAGTTTATGCAGGAGAGGCTCCAAAGACAAGATGAACAGCAAGGGCGATAACGGGCAGCCTTGCCTGGTACCCCGTGCAACACTGTACTGTTGGGAAATATGCTGTCCCATACGCGCTCGCGCCGTGGGATTCAGATACAACAGCCTCACCCATTTGATGTAGTCCTCTGGGATGTCAAATCTGGAAAGGGCATAGAACATATAGTGCCAGTGCAGGGAGTCAAAGGCTTGACGTAGATCAAGCGAAATGCAGCCCCTCGCAGTGGCTGTTGCCGGCGTTTGTGCCATTATTTGGTGCAATCGCCTAATATTGAGTGCCGTGCTTCTGCCCGGAACAAAGCCGCATTGGTCAGTGTGTATCAACTGCGGTATAAACTGGCAGAGTCTATTCGCCAATAATTTACTCAATATTTTATAGTCCGTATTTAAGAGGGAGAGGGGCCTATATCCCGCCATGTCCGTACTATCTCGGCCTGGCTTTAGAAGCGAGACCACTGTCGCCTGTAGTGTGGTAAGGGGGAGGGTACCGGCATCTAGGGATGTCTGATACAACCGCAGTAAGTGAGGTACTAGTAATTCAGAGTATGTTGCGTAAAATTCAATGGGCAGACCATCAACTCCTGGTGCTTTGTTACAGGGCAAACTGTTGATCGCCCGTTTAATCTCCATGCTAGTCACCGGCTGCCCCAGTTCCTCTTTGTGGGTCTGTAATAAATGAGGGAGCTGCAGACCGTCAAAGAAGGGCTCAAAGTCCACATCGGTAAAGTCAGCCGGTTTCTCATATAATGTCTCATAATAGTTTTTAAAGGCAGTGTTTATTTCTAGTTGCGTGCAAACTGTATCACCCTCCATATTCCGGATCTCCAGAACAGGAGCCACCGAAGGGGCGTCTTTAATAATTTTAGCGAGAAGTGGACCCGCCCTATCCGCCATGGCATGTTGTTTCTGAGTGTAAAGACGGTAGTCTAGGATACGCAGATCTTCTAAGAGTTCTGCGTGCTTTATATGCGCTTCCTGCAATTGTGGTCGTTGTGCGTCGTTCAGAGCAGCTTCCTGTTCTAGCCTACCCAGGCGATTTTCAACGTCCGTGAGCTGTTCAATGAGGGCATGTCGCGCTCCTGCTTTTGTACTAATGGCTACCCCCGTATTACAGTTTTAAAGGCTTCCCACTCAATTTGGCGTGTGGACGCCGTATCCGCATTTTCAGCGAAATAATTGTCTATGGCCGTGGAAAGCGCGTTACGAAAGACCGGGTCTTCTAAGAGTTGGGGCTGTAATTTCCAAGTCGGCACTAGGGTAGGAATCCTGCCCCACTGGAGTGTAAGTTCTACGGGATTATGATCAGAGAATGTTTTACCCAAATGTGTGGAGTCGCTGACGGAGCCAAGTAAAGTCGAGGAGCAGAATATTCTGTCAATTCGGGTATGTAACCTGTGTGGTGGAGAGTAGAAGGAGTATTCCCTGTCACTGGGATGTGCCACGCGCCATGTATCTCTCAACCCCCACCCATCTGCCCACCCTGTCAGTGCTTCTGCCAGTCTCCTACATCCCGTATTGTGTAGAGGGGGGTGTGACCTATCCAGATCTATATCAAGCACCGCATTAAAATCTCCACCCAATATCCAGGGGTACCCCTCCCATCCCACTAAGATCGTGCTAAGGACTTCCAGGAATTTGTCCTGGTCAGTGTTTGGAGCATATATGCTGCCCATCACTATGTGCTCCCCATCTAGTAAACCATGTATTAAGATATATCTACCATTCGAGTCAATCTTCTGCTCTATTAACTTAAAAGGGGTACTATTCCTCAGCCATATCGCAGCCCCAAGTGCAAAGGCCGAGTATAACGTAAAAAACAGCTGACCTCGCCATTTCTTGTGCAGTTTCACTGCTTCATCATTGTTCAGATGAGTTTCCTGGAGGAACGCAATATTTACTTTCCGTCTGTTTAGCTGTGCCAACAGTCTGTGCCTTTTATGAACGGAGCCTAGCCCCCTTACATTCCAAGAGCTGTACTTATATCTGCTAGGATGTGTCATCAGGACCTAAGTAGGGCGATCCACTTTGAACATGTAGGATATTAGGCCAATCTGGTGTCCTGTAATCTGAAGCTGAGCCTGTGTAACTATGAAAACTCCCCAATACTAGGTTCCCCCAAGAAACATCAGAGGACCAAACCATGAAAAAAAGTTCAACAGGAACTCTAAATAAAAAATACCATAGTGCCGTCGCCAAGGGGGGGGCGGCAACCACCACGTTCCTGACATACATTACCCCGTATGCAGGTACATTGTTCATATCTCCCCAGCACAAGCCCCATCATCATGAAATAAGCACAGGGAACTAGACCATCAAGTGTCATTGTAGATATCAGTCATAGTGAGCATTACTTCATACTATACCTACGACCGGAGGGCCCAGCATACCATCTCAATAATCACGCGCAGTTTGTGGAGTAACTAATGGAAATAATGTTAGGCTGGTTTCAGAGTCCGAACGAACTGTGGCATCATCCGAGGAATGGATAGACACAGCTCGGGACTGGGCATCATGTTCTGCCAAGGCAGCCGCCGTCAGGAGAGCGTCTCTTTGGCTGTCTGCGATCTGTTCCAGAGATGGGCTGACGCCTGGCCCATCTCCTCGGCGTCGAGTCTCCTCCATGTTGGTCACATCTTCACGTTGCGACAAGGATCGTGCAGACTGGCTCGGCTGGAGCGAATCCTGGGAGACAGGAGGTGTGAGGGTGATCTCCAACCAGTCCGCCACTTCCTCCTGATTATCAAAAAATATAGACTTGTGGCCAAAGATAACTTACAAACGGGCCGGAAAAAGCAAAGCATATTTCAGGTTATGTGCTCTGTTTCTTTTTAACGTTTTGAAAAGTGGCTCTCGCTTTCTGAACCGCCAATGTAAAATCCGGGTATAGGGAGATCGTTTTATTCTCGAAGCGGATGGGGGCATTCTCTCTTGCGGCACGGAGGATCGAGTCACGGTCCTTATAATTCAGGATGCGTGCTATCAACGGTCTGGGTGGCGCTCCCTGAAGGGGAGGCTTGGGCGGTACCCTATGTGCCCTCTCCACACTATAGAGTTCCGTTAGGCCCTCCTTCGCTACATGTTCTCGCAGCCATTTTTCCACAAACTGGGTAGGATTACGTCCTTCACTCTTTTCCGGTAATCCCAGTATACGGACGTTATTTCGGCGGGATCTCCCTTCGGCATCGTCCACCCTATCTTGTAGCCCCCGTAGTTGGCGCTGTAAGTGTTCCATTTGGGAGGTGTGTATAGTTTGTTGCGGTATCAAGTCATCTAGAGCAAGTTTATTCGACTTTACCTTGTCCGCCAGTTTCTTGTGGTCCGCTTGTAAGAGGTTGAGGCCAGTAATGAGCGTCCCTATTTGCGTCTCAATCGCCATGCGTGAGTCTCTAATTTCTTTTAGTATCAAATCCAATTTATCAGCGTGTTGTTCAGTCCCTGTGGGCGGCACTACATCAAGTTCGGGACTATGCGCCAAATCGTCTCTCATTGCAGTATGTGGGGCATCAAATGTAGGGGGGGTCAGGTTGTCTAGCCTTGGTGCGACCCATGATGCAGAGGATCGGCGACCCCACACAACCCCTCCCTCCGGAAGCACAAGCAGGGAGACCCGCCTTCGCCCCACTTAAGTTAGGTGTGAGCCGGGTGGTATTACTGACCAGCAAAATCCGTCTTCGCCTGAGTGTATGTGGGCGGAGAGGTCGCTACCCAGGTATATGCCAGACAATCACACCAGGGAGACGCCAGAGGACCGATGGTTGTGCATATCGGAACCGTGCCAGGTCCTTGCAGGTACACTCGTGTGTTGGGGATAGTAGTGCCGCCTAATAGTGGCGGGGTGGCAAGCATTCACAGGGCCTCAGTGCAGCCAGACTACGACTGTCACAAACCGGTACACCCCAACTCCAGCGTCATGTGCTGTCGGTCTCCTCTACACAGCTAGTGGGGAATACTGGCCGATAATCTGGGTGTGGCTGCGACGCAGTGATAGGGTCTCTGTGTATCACCAACGCAGGGGTCCACGGTGCAGTCCGGTGCAGTCCGCCACCACGCCAGGGCCCATTGTCTCCAGCAGTGCAGGCCTACGCCACACCGCCACCCCAGTACTGCCAGTCAGCTTCCATGTGCCACACCAGCACAGCGGCACCGCACACAGTTACCTGCACAACACAGCGTCGGCCAGCAGATCAATCCAGCCCCGTGTAGACTGAATATCCGCTATCCAGGCAATAAATCGGCAACGTTTTTCCCGCGTTTCCCCTCGATTCGTGGGTCCGCGGTAGAAGCTCAAGTCTATGACGCAGTATGAAGCAAAACCGGTAGGCGTCCTCCCCGCCCGTCGGTGATCAGCAATATCCCAAACTGCAGCCTACCTCTGGAGTGCTTAGTAGTTCTCCCAGTCTGGGTGAGGGTCCTTGCACAACAGCAGCAATTCCCCAGCGGCCCGCAGTGAACCGCCGCATTCAGCATCCTACCGCCATTTTGCCTCGTCCTCACTGTGTAGCCCAGTGTATCGCCGAGGTGGATTTATGTCGCGTTCCGGGCAGCGCGATCACCGGCAGTGTGGATAATTCAGCCCGGCCAACGGCTATTGATAACAGGGCGAGGATCACATCCCGCCCGTACACCGCTTCGTCGTCTCCGGCACTATTCAGCACTCCGCCCGTCTCCACTCTACTGGCCCACGACTCCCAAGAGCGGCGGCGCGGGTATGCTTAGAATCGGTGTCCGGAACCTCCGAGTCAGGGCCACCGGTGCCTCAGGAGTTCTGCTACACCAGGCGTTTCTGTGTATCGCAGCCGGTCCCCGTTCTTACAGAATTTTGGACGTAGTGTCGGGGCTCGGCTCGGAGCTCTTTCAGCACACGTCCGCCATGCTCAGCAGTTGGCCACGCCCCCCACCCTTCCGTCCATTATTTGTTCTTTTTCTTAATGTTTTGTCCTTTTTGAGGAAGAGAAAATAAAGGGATTATACTCTGTGTCCCCGATGTTGTATTGGTATTATTTCTATTGCTCCTTTTTGAAGGAGAGAAAGAACCTTTTCCTTTAAGAGTGTAAGATGTTCTTTTGGCATTTTTTTGTGGTTTGGGTGGAATTGTGGGGGGGAGTTCTAAACAATAAGCACATTTTATTATGGATAACACCCATTGGTCTGTGGTGAATTGTTGCCAATTGTGATAAAAAAGTTTTAACCCCCCCCCCTCCCCCCTCCCTCCCCCCCCACCCCCTACACTGGTGTTGTATGTGTTGGGGAGGTGTAGGTTGTCATTGTTTTGCAGGGGTAGGGGTTCTGGCAGTGGTTGCACGGCGTTTACCTCTGTTTCTATAATTTGTTTTGTAGGAAGTTCCCCTATTAAATTGGCTTTGATAGGAACGCTGCTGTTTGTTGGTATTATTTGAGGTAGGGGAGAAATGTCCTCTGTTTGTACCTCTGTATTGACCCCTACGAAAGGAACCCCGTTACTGATATGTTTGCAGGGCCCCCATTGCTTTAGCTGTTTCTGTGTTTTTAAAAAAACTTTTTCCAGCATTTCATCTACTTGTGGGCCAAATAAATTCTGGTCATCAAAGGGTACATTAAGCAGATTAGTATTAACTTCTCTTGGACTGGTGTCTGCAGAATCTAATGCGCATTGTAGAGTGGAGTGGGGTAGATTGGCAGTATTAGAGTGGGTAGATTGGAGTGTGGTAGATAGGGATAGAGTGTAGTGCGGTAGACTGGAGTAGTGTGGAGTGGAGTTGGATAGATTGGAGTGGAATAGAGATTGGAGTAAAATGGGATAGAGTAGAGTGGGGTAAATTAGGGGTGGGGTAGATTGGGTGAATTAGAATAGGGTAGATTGGAATGGAGTGGGATAGATTGAGGAGGGGTGGGGTAGGATGGGGTAGATTGCAGTGGGGTGGAGTAGATTGGGATAGATTGGAGTGGAGTAGATGGGGGGGGTAGGTTGGAGTGGGATAGATTGGAGTTGGGTAGATTGTCTACACTGATTGTAACTTTATTTTTTATGGTTGTTTTCACAAACCTTTACAATATTTTTAATCGGATAATGACACATAGCACATACAGTTTTAAAATAAAAAGATATTCATTCATCTTCAATAAATAGTGATAATTCCAGAAGGTTAACATAAATTTAATTATATATGTTTAAAAACATTCAGATGCTGTTCGTTAATACGGTTGATATGGTTTCAGTAAAGTGCTAGTGCAAGTCTTTTAACAACCAATATACTTCTAATACTTTCAGTCAAATGCAACTGATTTTAGTCAACAACTTACTCTTAAAAAATTAAATTGCCCAAAAATAGCGTTGTGACGCTCTTCATTAGTATGGTTGGTATAGTTTTGGTAAGGTGCTGGTGCAAGTCTTTTAACAACAAATGTACTTGTACTTTACTGTAAAAGTGCAACTAATTTTTTGTCAATAACTTTCTCTTAAACGGTAGAACTACTCGAAATAGCATCCAATGTAGATTTACCAAGGACTACTTTTTTATACCCCTGATGGCTGAACATGCTTGCTGCCGAGATGACAAACCTTGTAAACAAAACATTCAGGACCGTGTTGTCAGGGTTTAGACAGGCTATTACTGCCTGCCGGCTCGAACAAACACCCAGTTTGTTCCATTCTCCTCTTAGGGTGGACCTACGGTTATTAAGCAGTGCGGGGCAAAGACATACCACGTGCTCAAGTGATTCTTCGGTGTGTCCACAGCCCCTGCAGATTGTACTCTCACTTGGGCGGCACCGCCTGGGCTGATGGTTAAGGAAAGGCCACTCCCCTAGCCTAAGTGCCATAAATCTTGTTTTCCAGTGGACAGCATAAGTGCTGGGGATATGAGATGCTGCAATGCCTGGCTGGTACTTGGCAATAATTGACAAGGCGTGCTGACGTTTAGCTAATTGTGCCCGATCTGAATGAAATGACAAGAGGCGGCTACTCTTCCTTATACACGTTTTAAAATTCTGTTGGGTTAAATTGCTGTCCCATAAGTCTTTTGCTTCCAGGACCTGGAGCCAGTCTTCAAAATGTTGACGATGTAATCTTCCTTGAGGGCTTCGACTGATTTCGAGCCAGAGCAAAGACTCCAGGGTGCCTGGACTTGCCTTGCGTAACTTAATACAAATATTTAGATACGCACCAGTCCCTGCCACCCATTGATCAGTAAGGCTGAATTCCAATCTGACTTGAGCGGGAGATAAAGATTTCGGGAGTCAAAATACTTGCTTGTAGATTTTTACAATCAAGTTATTCAATAAACTTGTATCTTTTCCAAGCATGATTTCCCGCCCATAGGATAAGGAAGGGAGGATTTTGGCCCTCATAACTGTTGTTAGGGGGGACAAGCTTGGTCCTAGTAGATGTTTCGATAGTTTTGAAAACGACACCTGTAACATCAGGGCTTTGGCCCTAATCTCTTGTATCTGTTTCACAAAAGAGCATCTGGTATCGATATGGACCCCCAAATATTTGTAGGACTGGTCAGTTACAATGCTTGTTCCACCGTAAGTCCAGCCGCCTCCTTGATATTTCCTTCGCCCAAAGGTTACGATTTTGGTTTTGGTTAAGTTCACCTCCAAGTTGTTGGTCGTGGTGTAGATACTTAGTTGGTCGAGGAGTCGTTGAAGACCTACCCTTGTATGGCTAAATAGAGCTAAGTCGTATGCATATAGCAGGTTACTGATCCTAGTACCACAGATTTTAGGGGGGTGACTGTTGATAACTTCCAATGACTGGGATAAGTCTGCGATAAATAAGTTAAAAAGCAAAGGGGCCAGCACGCATCCCTGTTTAACTCCTTGTGATGTTATTTTCCTGGAGATATGCGCCCCTTCACCCAATTTAATACGGATGCATGTGTTGGTGTGGAGCTGAATGATGGCATCCAACAGGGGGCGCGGTATATCCCATTTCTGCAGCTTGGCCCAAAGCAGGTACCTTGGAACACGATCAAACGCTGCTTTAAAATCTACAAAGCAGCAATGGATTAGGGACTTTGAGACTGCTGCTTGGTCCATCAATACTGATATTGCAATTAAGTTGGTTAGCGTCCCAGATTTGGCCACAAACCCTTTTGCTCTACCCATGCCTTGAGATCTTCCAGGAGCAGGCTGACGTAATATTTGGCATCAATGTCAAGGAGGGATATCAATCTATAACTTTTTGGTTTTGATCTTAAACCACCTTTGTAGATTGGATGTATTATAGCTCCTCGCCATGAATGTGGGATCAATGACGTCTGGCAATAATCAAGCAGGGTAGCAAACCGCTCTGCCCAGAATAAGGTGTCCTGTTTATATAATGCCTGAGGAAGGCCATTAGGCCCAGGTGCCCCATCCGATCGTCCCTTTATAATAATGCGCTCTATCTGGGTTATGAGGGTAGCTTGGCGCTGTGTATCTTGATGATACGTATTCCATCACTCAGTGGGGTAGATTGTGGTGGAGTGGGGTAGATTGTGGTGGGGTAGATTGTGGTGGGGTAGATTGTGGTGGGGTAGATTGTGGTGGGGTAGATTGTGGTGGGGTAGGGTAGATTGGGGCGGGGTAGATTGGGGCGGGGTAGATTGGGGCGGGGTAGATTGGGGCGGGGTAGATTGGGGCGCGGTAGATTGGGGTGCGGTAGATTGGGGCGGGGTAGATTTGGGTGAGGTAGATAGGGGTGGAATGGGGTAGATTGGAGTGGAGATGAGTTGGATAGATTGTAGTGAAGTTTGGAGTGGAGTGGGGCAAATTGGAATGGAGTGGGGTAAATTGGACTCGGGTGATTTGGAGCAGAGTGGAGTTGAAGTTGACAAACAAATGCTTTTTTTGGTAAAAGCGCCCCATGCCGCGGTTTCACTTTAATAGCGGCTGCGGACCTTTCTTTAGACACGGCTCGTCTAAAGAAAGGGGCGTGGCCTATATTAATGTGAAAGTGCAGCATGGGGCACTTGATAACAACCAAAAAGTGAATTAATAGTTGGAAAAAAAAAAAATGCAGCCGCATTTAACGCCGCAATTAAACCAAAGGCGCGGCTGCCACTGTGGCGTGCCGTACCGTGCTATAAAAAAACAAACATTACTAATAATATAAAAGCATGCGGCGTGCTGCGATGTGGGTGGAATAGGGGTTAGATCATTAAAGAAAATAGTGCTCACCGACTACATAACGCAGACCGTGTAACAAACACAAGTAAAATGTCCCGTTGTTATGGGAGGATACAGATGCAGACACGGCGGTACCAAGGAGGGACTACTAAGCCTATTCACAAATGAAATGCAACAATTTCACAAGAACAGTAATAGGAGCCAATTGAAAAGATGGGCAGGAAATGGGCGGAGCTTCTATGCCATACCTCAATACAGCATGCCTCGCAGAGCAGCGCATGCGCTGCCCAGGCTCGACCTAAAAAAAAAAAAAGTGATGAGTATTTTTTTTTTTTTTACTGTATTACCATGCAAAGCAACACGTCTAAAAAAAAAAAAAAAAAGAAAGAAATTGACAAAGCCAATAGATCTCGCATAGGCGAAACCTATGGCTTTGCCAATGCTTGTTTTATTCAGCACTCCATAAGAGTGCATTTGTTTTCTTTCTCTCCCCCCTGCTGTTTCATCTGTCTCACCCACTTGCACACTTTTCACTCGCATGTTCCTAATCCCCTTCTCAATTACACTGTTCTGGCAGCTGCAAAGTGCAACCCGGCCAGCGACTACCGCTTTTCTGCTTCACATGTGTGCACTTGTTTTTCACAAGTTTCACTTTTATTAAATTTTCTAACATAACTGTCTTCCGTGTTAGAATGATAACCTGAAAATCCCTCCCATGCATCACATCACTAGCCACACGCATCACATGCGCACACATCATAAATAGGGCTCCCAGTTTTATGGTATTTATTTTTTTAACATTTCCGTCTGTATTTATCCATATTTATTTTTTGGCCATTTTATCTGTATTTATCCATATTTATTTTGTGTTTTGCATATAATACAAGTTGTAAAACTGTACATTTCCATATTTACTTAACTGATAGACGCGTACTCATACTTTGATGTCTGTCGTGTTTTAGCTATTTAAGGTGCCAAATATTACAGAACAATACATCCACTGGTAAATACTAGCATTATACCACAAATGTATATTGACATGCCGCTATTTAAAGAAATTTCATCCTGTTTTTTAATTTCCCATGCTGTCTGTCCATCTGCTCAGCTGTTGAGCTATAATTCATGAAAGACAGCACGGAGAGTCACTTAAAAGCATCACAATTTTCTGTATTTCTCTTCCAGGGGATACTCATCAAAGTCATAAGCACTGAATTATCCCCGCCCACCTGCGGGATCCCGGAGCATATAGAAATATACATATATATATGAGATGTTGGGGGATTACAAGTGTATAGCACTTCCGCGACATACATATATACATGTATATAAATACAAAAATCTGCAGCCTAACAAATTCCAATAAGGCAAAATGCCAAAATTACAAAGGTTTTCCCTGTACAGACAATCTCCTATATACGCTCTGTAATAGAGAACATACACTGTAATAGTGTTATGCAAGAAAAACCTTTATTTTCAGAGAAGAAAACATGTAATAGCAGGCAGTTGGCCCATAGGCTGCATAGCTGAATAAATATCACCGTACAGTAAAACACTGGCACACCTTGCCTTTAAGGCTTCCAAGAACTTGGACACTTTGCCTTTAAGGCCTCCAGGAGACCCTCTGCTCCCATCATGCACCACAGGTGACAGTTAGGTCAGTTCTTTTTTCCGGCTCCTTCTATGAGGATCCTGGAGCTTGAGCTCGACAGTTTTTCTGACTTTTCTGTCAGGAATTGTTTTCTTCTTTGGTTTTTTTTGCGATTTTCCTGTGCTGGTAGTGGTTTATTACCATTCTCTGACAACATTTCAATTTTTTTCTGTCCGAATGCCAGCCCTTTTTCGCAAATGTCCATCCTGTGGAAAGAAGATGGCCATCTCTGATCCACACTCCGTGTGTATCGCCTGTCTTCCTTCCAGTCACAAGCCTGACACTTGTTACCATTGTAGTAAGTTTTCTACGAGGACTCTTCGCGACAGGGAGAGGATTCGCCTTCAGGCTGTGATCGAGATAGGAAAAGCCCGGCTGGAAAGTGGCCTTGCGTGTCAAGAGCCCTCCTCTCTTCAAGAACATCGACGCCAGCATCATTCTGCCTCTTCAACATCGAGGAAAAGGCAGATTCCGGACTGTTCGCCGTCGACGTCGTTGCCGCCGTCGAAGAAGCGACCGACACAATCTCCGACGTCGAGACGGCGTGAGTCTCCGTCATCGAGAAAGGCATTGACGTCGAAGCATGCTGCCTCGGGCTCGAGGTATGGTCATGGCAAAGACCGATCGACGTCAAAACACCCATCGACGTCGAGACATCCGTCGACGTCAAGGCACTCTCCGTCACCTCCCCGTAGGTCCACGTCGAGAAGTTTGCCGACGGCAAGGGTGCCGCGAGACCAGTCTGCGTCGAAGACTTCGAGGCTATTGACGTCGAGGAGGCGAGAGCGTTCGACGTCGAAATCCCTGAGTAGACGGTCGACGTCGAGGACATCTTTGAGGGAGGTGAGGTCGCCGTCGAGGGCAGCGAAGTCCTTAACTCCTCCTAGCCATCATCCCACGTCAAGGGAGAAGTCGGCGTCGAGGGAAAAACACAGGTCGACGTCGAGGCGCTCGACGTCGAGAGCTAAAGAGCCTGCTTTTGCCTCGGATGAGGTTAGAGCTGCATCTCTATCGTCGTCAAAATCTGGATCTTCTCCAGGACTGCATATTGTCCAGATCTCCCCGGAAGGCTCTCCGGTGGTTGGTGAAGATGCACGGCGCAGGAAGCCTAGGGCCCTCAGTAGCCCGAGGTCTGACTTTTCCCGTACCTATTCTCCTTCACGCTTGTCCAGGGATTCTCCATCCCCTAAAACGCCTCGAAGATCAAGATCACCGACTGTGGTTTCTTCCAGAAGGAGGAGTCCGAGCAGATCACGATCTTCACATGCCCGCCATGCTAGATCAAGGGACAGATCTCGCTCTTATCATTCTTCTCCGAAAAGAAGGCGGCATAGGTCTCCCACCCGGTCTTCTTCCACCAGGTCCTCTATCAGAGACTATTCTCCTACTTTGACAGCTACGCCTCCGTCAAGAGTTTCTCCAATCGATGACCTCAGCACCTTTAGTGAAGTTCTCTGTAGAGGAGCGAATAAGCTGAACATCTCTATGTATGTCCCGGCTGTTACCTCCTCAGTGATTTTCGAGACTCTTCATCATTGCTCCTCGGCTCGGCCTTTGCTTCCTCTTGTCCCAGGCCTTCTCGAACCTGCTATGCAGACCTTTTGACACCGGCAACGGTGGGAGCTGTTCCTTCCCGAATAGCCAAAAAGTACAAGGCTCCGGACCAAGATCCTTTGTTCCTTCGATCGGATCCTCCTCCGGATTCCATCATTGTGGCGGCGGCTAGAAAGACGCACTCAGCTATGTCTTCCTCCTCAGCGCCTCCGGATAAGGATAGTAAACTGATGGACTCTTTAGGTAGAAGGATGTGCAACACTTCAGCTTCTATCATGAAGGTCTCCAGTTCCTCCGCTCTGCTAAGGAGGTATGATAGATCCTTGTGGGATTCACTGGGACGTTTTGCAGACAAACTCCCAAAAGAGGACCAGCAAGACTTTAGAGAAATTCTACAAGAGGGAGGTCTAGTGGCTAATCAGGTGATTAGTGCTTCCGCTGACTCATCTGATCTGGCTGCCCACGGATACTCCCATGGTATCTGTTCGAGGCGTTCTGCTTGGTTACGCTTGACTGGCCTCAAACCCGACGTCCAGCGGAAGATAACCAACCTGCCTTTCAACGGTTCTTCTCTCTTCGGGCCGCATGCGGACGAAGAAATGGCGAAGATGAAAGCAGAGCTGGACACGGTGAAAGCTGTGGGTCTCGAAAACGGAAGGAATTTCGTAGGCGCTCCCGCCCCTACGATAAACGCCCGTTCCAACAGAGGGTTCAAACCCCTCAATGGTCGGCTCAGGGTCAGCAGCAGCAGAGGTCTCACTTCCACCAACGGAGACCAGGAAGAGGAAGAGGGACCAATAGACAACAGGCCTCTACCTCAAAGCAACCATCAAAACAATGAGGAGTGCTTCCTCTAAACACGTGTGCCACTCCGGTAGGAGGAAGTATCGCATTACATCTGGAGGAGTGGAGAAACATAATCATCGACAAATGGGTGTTGAATATTGTTCAAGATGGATACTTGCTACGGTTCAAGATCCCACCTCCTTCGGTTCCTCCAGACGGACGAGTCCGCTTGTGTCATCACATTTTACACGAGGAGGTAAACGGTCTTCTACAGAAAAAAGCCATAGAATACGTCCCTGTTCATCAGAGGCGCCAAGATCCCACCTCCTTCGGTTCCTCCAGACGGACGAGTCCGCTTGTGTCATCACATTTTACACGAGGAGGTAAACGGTCTTCTACAGAAAAAGCCATAGAATACGTCCCTGTTCATCAGAGGCGCCAGGGATATACTCTCGATATTTCATGGTCAGAAAAAAAGGTCCGACAGTAGAATTCAGACCAATTCTGGACTTGCGCATCTTGAACAAATACATCCGCAAAGAGAAATTTCGAATGCTTGCCCTTCACCAGATCTTTCCCCATCTACATCAAGGAGACTGGATGTGCTCCATAGATCTGCAGGACGCTTATTTCCACATTCCAGTGTCCAGAAAACATCGAAAATTTCTCCGTTTTCAGGTTGCTCTACGTCACTTTCAGTTCCGAGTCCTACCTTTCGGACTGAAGTCAGCCCCACGGACTTTTTCAAAGTGCATGGCAGTGGTGGCAGCTTTTCTCCGCAGACGCAAAATATTCGTTTACCCGTATCTGGACGACTGGCTTCTGAAGAGTTCAACTCCTTCCCTGCTTCAGTCTCATCTTTCCTACAGTCTCCAGTTAATGAACAAGTTGAGTCTACGAGTCAATTTCAAAAAATCGATTCTCAATCCGACCCAGAACATTCACTACCTAGGGTCGTCGCTGGACACCGCGGAAGCAAGCGTGTGTCCTTCGGCGGAGAGGTTTTCATCAATCAAGATCAAATGCCGAGAACTCCTGCGGACTCACCACCCAACAGTCCGACAAGTGTCCTCTCTCCTGGGTTCCATGGCTTCCTGCATCTTCATAGTTCCCAATGCCAGATTGCACATGCGTCCCCTGCAGCAAGCTCTGGAGGACCAGTGGGTGCAAGCATCGGGCAGCTGGGAGGATCGGATCACTCTGTCCCAGTCTGCCAGGGACTCCATCGTGTGGTGGACAAGGCGATCACATCTAATGAAAGGTGTTCCCTTCCATCAAGAGACTCCGACTCAAACTATAGTGACAGACGCCTCCCTGCAAGGTTGGGGCTCTCATATGAATCACCTTCAAGTGCAAGGTCTATGGTCGGACACAGAAAGGGGATACCATATCAATTTTCTGGAGTTGAGGGCTGTCCAACTAGCCCTAAAATCCTTCTTTCCGTCTCTTCAGTCCAACTCCCTCTTGATTCAGACAGACAACACCACGACAATGTTTTATCTGAACAAGCAGGGAGGCACCAGGTCCAGAATTCTGTCTCAGGAGGCACAAGCCATTTGGAAGTGGCTTCTGGCACGGCATCTCACCATCACGGCTGTCCATGTGCCGGGCGTCCTAAATGTACAGGCGGACTTCCTAAGCAGAGAGTTCGTAGAAGCACACGACTGGGTGCTAAACACCGAAGTGGCTCAGGATATCTTTCGAAGATGGGGTGTGCCGGACATAGACTTGTTCGCAGATGCAACAAACGCCAAATGCCCCGTCTACGCGTCCAGGTATCACCAACCAGGTTTAAGCGGGAATGCTCTGTTGATAAGATGGTCTCAGAGCTTACTCTATGCTTTTCCTCCACTGCCTCTCATTCCAGCAGTGATCACGAAGTTCTACAAGACCAACTCCAGGATGATTCTGATCGCTCCCGGAGTGGCCACGCCAGTGGTGGTATCCGGATCTTCTACAACTTTCCGAAGTTCCGCAACAGAGATTGCCTTGTCGTCCGGACCTACTATCCAAGAGCCAGGGGAGAGTGTTCCACCCCAACCTTCCTTCCCTCAGGCTGACAGCATGGCTCCTGAAGTCTTGCAGTATGGTCACTTAGACTTGCCAGCGGACTGTATGAACATACTTAAGGAAGCGAAAAGACCTTCTACCAGGGTTTCCTACGCTTTCAAGTGGAAACGTTTTTACCTATGGTGTTTGAATAATGGTCATGACCCAGTTAGAGGGCAGGAACAGGTCATTTTCTGTATCTCTTACACCTGGCTAAGTCGGGCCTGCAGTTTACATCTATCAAGGTACACTTAGCAGCAATAACGGCATATAGAAAATCACCTTCACAGGGTTCTTTTTTCAAAATGCCAGTGGTGAAAGATTTTCTTGAAGGGTTAAAAAAGGTATACCCACCAGTACGAGCCCCTTCTCCTCCTTGGGAGCTCAATGTGGTCCTTACCAAACTGATGGGCGCACCTTTTGAACCAATACACAAGTCCTCCTTGCAGCACTTGTCCTGGAAAGTGGCTTTTTTGGTTGCTATCACGTCGGCTCGTAGAGTCAGCGAGATACAAGCATTATGCTGTAAGGAATCCTACACTGTTTTTCACTCAAATAGGGTAGTTCTCAGAACTCATCCAAGTTTTCTGCCAAAAGTGGTTTCAGATTTCCACATTAATCATGTTATCACTTTGCCTACCTTCTTCTCTAATCCTTCTACACCTCCTGAAAGGGCCTTACACTCGTTAGACCTTAAGAGGGTCGCCAGACAGCACGACCTCAACATAATCTCCTACGCCGACGACACCCAACTGATCCTCTCCCTCACCAAGGACCCCCTCGCCGCCAAATCCAACCTCCATGAAGGGATGAAGGCCGTCGCCGATTGGATGAAGATCAGCCGACTAAAGCTGAACACGGACAAGACGGAGGTCCTCATCCTCTGCTCCAACCCCTCAGCCTGGGACGACTCCTGGTGGCCAACGACGCTGGGAGCAGCCCCGACACCCACCGACCACGCACGCAACCTGGGAGTCATCCTCGACTCAACGCTCTCCATGGCCAAGCAAGTCAACGCAGTCTCATCCTCCTGCTTCAACACCCTCTGCATGCTTCGCAAGATCTACAGGTGGATCCCGACAGACACGAGAAGAACAGTCACCCAGGCCCTCGTCAGCAGCAGACTCGACTATGGGAACGCCCTCTACGCGGGAGCCCCGGCCAAGCTCATCAAGCGACTGCAACGCATACAAAACGCCTCCGCACGCCTGATCCTCGATGTACCACGCCACAGCCACATCACCCCCCACCTGAGGAACCTGCACTGGCTCCCCGTCGACAGGAGAATCTCCTTCAAACTCCTCATCCACGCACACAAGGCACTCCACAAGACTGGCCCAGCCTACCTCAACAGACGACTCCTCTTCTACGTCCCCAACCGCCAACTCCGCTCCGCCGACCTCTCCCTCGCCACCGTCCCTCGCATTCGAAGAACCACCACCGGCGGCAGATCCTTCTCCCACCTCGCCGCCAAGACCTGGAACACCCTTCCACTAAGCCTACGACAGACCCAAGACCTGCTGGCCTTCAGGAGGCTACTCAAGACCTGGTTGTTCGACCAGTAGCAGCACCCCAGCCCCCCACCCCCCCTTTTTTTCTCCCCCCAGCGCCTTGAGACCCTCGCGGGTAAGTAGTGCGCTTTACAAATTCTGTGATTGATTGATTGATTGAAGTTTTATCTGGATAAGACCAAGGTAATAAGAAAGACGGACCGCTTGTTTGTCAACTACGGTCCCATTAATACAGGATTGGCATCCTCTAAAAGGTCTATTTCAAGATGGATAGTCTCCTGCATATCTCTAGCCTATCAATTAGCTAATAAGTCTCTTCAGGGAAAGCCTAAAGCGCATTCAACCAGAGGAAAGGCCTCTACTACGGCCCTCCTCAGGAACGTCCCTATAGCAGAAATCTGCAAAGCAGCTACATGGCGGTCTGTTCATACTTTCTCTCGCCATTACTGTTTAGATTCAGATGCTCAGGAGGATGCCCAAGTGGGACAAGCCTCACTGAGGATTTTATTTGCTTAATGTCATGTTAAGATGATCTGTTTTTTAATACTATTTGCTCGTCCGCGAGGTAGTGGGTATGGGCTTGCTACTCTATTCAGTGCTTATGACTATTGATGAGTATCCCCTGGAAGAGAAGGATTAGTTACTTACCTGTAATCCTAGTTCTCTTCCAGGGGTATACTCATCAAAGTCATAAGCAACCCTCCCGCCTCCCCGGACGAGCATTTTTTAGTAATTGTTACAAGTTAGTACACCGTGCAAAAAGAACTGACCTAACTGTCACCTGTGGTGCATGATGGGAGCAGAGGGTCTCCTGGAGGCCTTAAAGGCAAAGTGTCCAAGTTCTTGGAAGCCTTAAAGGCAAGGTGCCAGTGTTTTACTGTACGGTGATATTTATTCAGCTATGCAGCCTATGGGCCAACTGCCTGCTATTACATGTTTTCTTCTCTGAAAATAAAGGTTTTTCTTGCATAACACTATTACAGTGTATGTGCTCTATTACAGAGCGTATATAGGAGATTGTCTGTACAGGGAAAACCTTTGTAATTTTGGCATTTTGCCTTATTGGAATTTGTTAGGCTGCAGATTTATGTATTTATATACATGTATATATGTATGTCGCGGAAGTGCTATACACTTGTAATCCCCCAACATACTCATATATATATGTATATTTCTATATGCTCCGGGATCCCGCAGGTGGGCGGGGATAATTCAGTGCTTATGACTTTGATGAGTATACCCCTGGAAGAGAACTAGGATTACAGGTAAGTAACTAATCCTTATCAACTTTTAAAAATAAATGCAGACAGAAAATAGATTATTTTCTGTCTGTATTTATCTGTAAAAATCCGTAAAAACGGGAAACAGGGAGCCTTAATCATAAAGCATGTGTGGTGTAAGCAAAATTTGTGCGCATCAGCAGCCATCTTGAAATTTGGTTTTGTGAAGTAGAAGACCCATTGAAATTTTGCCGGCCATTCATGCACATGCATCATACGTTCGTAAGTGTTTGGCAAAAAGGAATGGCAAACCAAATAGCTCAGCTTTTTATAGCATAGTCCTATTAGCTTTAATAACGCTTGTTTAACTTTGGTGACATGTATCAGTTGTAGTAGAAAAGATATGAGCATTACAGAATTCACCTAAATGCTACTTTTTGTTTACTTTAACTAAGTTGGGCTTGATGGTAAATTTTTGAACTTTTTTCCTCCAATGTTGTTGATTGACTTTTAAATGTTTTTAAATGATTTCAGGTATATGTGTGGATTTATGACCCAGTCCATTTCAAGACATTTGCGATGGGACTTATACTCGGTAAGTGGTAGTATGTGAACACCATGAAGACTTAAATAGAAGGCTAATCCTATTATGAGTTTAGCGTAGTTTCTAGCACCACTACCCTAGTGATGCGTAACTCATTAATAAGAGAACTAATTGTAGGGACACCTTTCATTTATCCAAATAATAAAGAATTGTTTTTCCAATATGAGTCAAATCCAAGAAAAAGTATTCCTTATACATGTGGTTAATTTTTCTTAATTGACTTTGGGCTTGATATACAAAGATTACATTTGCAGAAATTTACACAGACTTTGTGGAAATGCAATTTAATTTTGCGAACCGACCTAGGTACTTTCTGGTCAGTTTACAAGATACGGAATTAAAGGGGGTTGCACACCAACCAGCCTAAATAATAATCATTGGCAGGCCACTATTTGTGACGCCTAGTAATTGACTACAACCAAAGGAATGTTGGCCTGCAGTGGACAGCAGACCACCATCACGGTGATTGCTTTTTGAAACTGAAAACATTTTTTTTAAGCAGGCCATTGGACCACTTGCACACCAGTTCACAAAGGGGAACGGATTCAAAGCGGACACCTTCCCCTTTGCAAATCAATTTCCATGCCAGCTTGGGTGTCAGTAGCTGGTCCATTGTGTGCAACCAGAATTAGTTTAAAACCGTTGATATATCAAGGTACGAACCGCTTTTTGGAATGGATGCCCAATACACGTCCATTCGAACAGTGATGTGCAAACCATTTCTAAACCCATGTAACAATTTTGAAAAACAATTCAGAATTGCTAAATGGGTTTAGTACTTTAAAAAAAGCTTTTTACCGATTGTAAACACTCTCTTTTAGCACTTTGGAGTATTTGTGATCAGTAAAAGCTTTGTACAGCAGGCCCTTTATTCTTAATGTAATTGTAGATCATCAACCCATTGCTTACTCTGTTTCAAAGAACCTTTACATATCCACCTCCCCTATGCCCATGCTAACATTTCACAACAATTGCTGCTTTTTCCCAATTTGCTAGAGGCAAATAAATACAAAGAGAAAAAATGTTCTAATTCAAGCATAAAACTTGGATTAGACAAGATCACATAACAAATTTACAAATACCATTTAACTGTTTCATTATAAACCGTTTCTTATAAGATTTCATAAGTGGCAGTGTGCATTTGATTTGATTTTTAATGAATAAGAATGAACTTTTATCAATTTTACTCAATATTGTACATTTTTCTATATGTATGTATAATATTGTCTGTTGTATATTCAATACATTATTGAATATACAATCTGAATATACAATCTTAAAAATATTACATTTCAATTAATTAGAATTTCACATTGATACTCTATTTTAAATGTAACAGACTGCATACAATTGTGAGATCATCCATTCATCAGATTGAACAAGTCCAGAGTGAAAAATCTACACAAGATTTAAAGGAAGTAACAAATTATAAAATCTTTGAGGAAATTAAAAAAGAAAGTTTGCAACAGAAAGAGAAATACATTTTTAAATGTTTGGACTTAAATTTGTATTCATAGAGGTAGTGGGGCCATAACCAGGGTAAGTTCTGTTCCAACAAATGTTATTACTGAACAGGTACTTGGGCATTGTTCCATCAACATTTGGCTTCTCTCAAACTTGCCCCGATTTATTCCTCTGATAAGCACAAAATGGAGTGAAATTGCATTGAATAAAAATGTTAGCAGATGAATTACCACCTGAATAACTACAATGACAATTGGATTTTTCCTTGTTAAGTTATGGATGTAATTACGATGTAGGAGGTGAACTGCAAAAATGTACTTACATGAACCCTAATGCAGTGGAAAACCAGAAAGGGGCACAGTCTAATAAACCCTAGTGACACACCCGACATTTAGTAATGCTGGTTTTTGGGTTTCCTCCACTACTTTTGCGTCGAGGATCTTTCTGACTCCTAGCTTGCCATTTAATGGTGGGGTGAGAAACGGCTTGTGTAGTTATTAATTTACATGTTGCCACACCAGTGTCAACGCCCATACTCTGTGCATGTGCACACACTCGCCAGTTCCCATTTTTCCCACTGAACGTTGTGGGTGGGAACTTCTTTCTTGCTCAGCAATTTTTTCTTTTCATTCCTTCTAAATCATTTTTGCTTTTTTCCCCCTTTATCCACTTATTCCTTCACCTGGGGAGCTTTTGCGGCAAGTCACTGGTTTTAGGCCATGCACGCAATCTCAGCAACTGTTTGCAGCAAAGCTGACCCCCATAACTTCTGTGTCTCTTGCTTTAAAAACAGTCATTTGATGCATTCCTGCAATAGTTTTACTAAATTCAGAGTCAGTTCTCAGGAACCTACTAGCTTGACTGCAGAGAACTTGTACACCTCTTCCTCGGAAAATGTAGGATTTTGTTATTAAGAAGAGTCTGGAAGTGAATACAAGGTTTCATCCACCAGGCATGGTATAGAATTCCCTTTCGGTCAGGCAAGTGATGAGAGTACCGCCAGGGAAGTCCAAAGTACCTGGTCGCAGTACTTTTTTTCCCTCTCACTACCTGGCAGTTTTATTGATCTCGATCCCATTGCTATGGTACTAGGAATAGGAGTTCTAGGGCAGTGTCTCCAGGCACATTGCTTTAGCACCTCATGCCATTCTCCACACCAGATGGATTGTACCAATTTATGGTAATGCCCTTTGGGCTGAAGAATGCTCCTGCCACTTTTCAGAACCATGTTTTTTCAGTTCTAGAAGAGTTCTTTGTCGACCACCAGGATGATATTGCAGTCCTTAGCAATTCCTGAGCAGACCACCTGAAACATCTAGAACAGGTGTTTGGTAGTATTCAGGGAACAAAACTGACTATCTAGGGTAACAAGTGCCAGGTGGAAAGTCTTCTGTAATCTACCTCGGGCATCAGGTGGGCAACTGGAAAATCCGCCTATTGGATGCCAAGATCCAATCTGTGTTGGAGTGGGAGCTACCCACCACCCAGGTCCAAGTAAGAGACTTTCTAGGACTAACGTATAACTATTGGAACTCTGTGGCCATCTATAAAACCATAGATGCATAGCTGACAGCCTTGACATTCAGGAAACAGCCTAAAAGATAAGGACTGAGGAGTGTCAGATAGCTTTGGAGGGCATGAAGAGAGCACTGTGCAATGCTCCTGCACTGAAGGTTCCGGACTACAGTCCGCCCTTCATTGTACAGACTTGCGCCTCAGATAAAGGAGTTGGATCAGTGTTGGCTCTGCTTGATGACCATAGAGAGCATCTAGTGGCCTTTATCAGTCACAGACGACTCCCAATACAGCAGAACCGGATGGCTATTGAAAAAGAATGCGTTGCAATAGTGTCATTTGGTGGGGTAGGGGCAAGGGGTAGAACTGCAGACTGTTGTGAGAGGTGAAGAAGCATCCAGGTGACTAAATAAATGCTGTGTCGAGAGAGAAGTCTGAGGAGCACACTTAAAAGTAGATCCACTTTAAACAGGTTGTACGGTTTGATGCGGTGAATCCACATCCCCTGTCTAGAAGTTATGTATAAAAGTAGGACCCACACCACCCCACTGTGTCCCATTTCCAAACCCTTTATGAACAAGAGAGTGCTTCTTAGAGAAGTAAACGAACTGTGCAAACATGTCTGGTCTGCCTGACAGCCAGTTTCCCAGAGGTGAGGGAATATCACCTGAAGTCTTTACTTTCTACAGGATGAGTTGTTTATCTGCCATAAAGCACCTGGAACTCCCTATGCCAGCTAAGAGATGGAACGGAGACTGCCTTGCTCTGCAGGATGAGAGAGGCTCAGCACGTCCCCCATGGCTGTGGGACATCCAGTGAGAGCTGTCTGCACAACACGGAACCAGGGAGGACCCATGTCTCCTCTAGGCCTCCACTAGTCTCTCATCACAACATCCTGACAGGAACTGCAAAACTGTGCTCATCTTCGGGACAGTCAATGCTTAACTGCGCTATTGCTATAGACCCAGACGAGGGCAGCAACTCTGTGTTGGCCATACGCCTGGACGAGGGCTGCAGCTTCATGTTGGCTCTAGACCTAGGCAAGGGCTGCACCTGCCTCTGATGTGATTGAAAATGCTGTGACTTTGACCAACCCCAGCTTGACCCAGTCAGCATTCATTCTTAGCCCGGGTAGGGACTCATCTCTGCATCATCTAAAGATCACTTCAACTGTGCCCTCGTCCACAGCAGTGCTTCGGCTAAATAGAGAGAGGCTGGGTGGATACGCTGGAGGAGGTGGCCTGTGCCAGGTCTCCACCGCACCTGCTGGAGGACTGCCACTGATAACAAGAACTCTAAAGGTGTCATCTATCCTGCGATTGGGTTAGGACAAAAAAAAGACTGACATTGCATTTGACTGTGAGTATAATGCTGCATCAGAGCTTGATTCATTCTATCTCCGAGCTCCTACAAAGGTAGGGGGCTCTGGCGTCCCCTGGGAGGGAATAGCAGAGGGAGCATGGTGGGTGCAGACTCTACATAGAATCATTTTCAGAGACGCAGACTTATCTGATCATTTGATTTGTTCCTTTTTTCCTGAAATTACAAGCACTTGGCTACACATTGAGATTATTGTGTCTATGGGTTGATTGTTTAATTTGATCACCCCAACTCTGTCGCCATGAGAAGTATGACTGCTCGCCATGGCTACTCTGAGAGTTAAGTGCAGAAGGGGTTGTATTTGGCCCAGTTTGCAGAGCCATAGTACGGCGGGCCCTGAGACATTAGTGTCAAAGGACTTCAACCCCCAAGGTTGAGGACCAGTAGTCCTTGCCTGCACTGTGGCCCCGTCGAACATGCTCTGACACCACCACTTTTTCTTACCCAGAATTCCCTTCAGAGGTGTAAAAAAAAACTGATTTTTTTGATTTGTTTGAGGGAGGGTGCTTGAATGAAATTAACATGTTTTGGTGAACAAAATATTAAAAATAAATCTGACTAGCATCATGTTAGTATGTTGTACAGCCAGATAGGGCAAAGGAGGTCTGGCTTGCAGCAATAGCCCTGCGCATCTGGACATAGCTGGAACATAAAGTACAACCACGTCACACAGCTCACCTGGACTGAGCACTACAGCGTCCACTTCACTATCACAGGATCTACCAACTCCGGCACCGTGCCCTCCAGCTTCCTGTGCATGGACAGGAAAAAGGTATCAGAAGACCAGTGGGACAATGCTCTCAGCTCCCACCTCCCAGACTCAGCACCCAACCCAGAACAAGCAGCAAAAAACTTCTCCCAGTGGATCATAGAATGCGCTGACACAATCGCCCCCGCCAAGCCAGCCAAATCCAAAGGACCTATCAAAAGAGCCAGCTGGTTCACCAAGGAGCTGAAATCCACCAAGTGCAAGTGCCGGCAACAAGAAAGGAAGTGGTGCATCAGCAAAAAGACGGAAGACCCTACCGCCTACATGACAGCACTCAACCCAACCCGTACCACCGCCTCCTGAAAGAAACAAAACGCCCTAGCAGGCCGCATTGAAGCCAGCACAAACTGCAGCAAGGAACTCTTTCCCATTGTAAAGGAGTTCTCTAATCTCGCTGCCACGAGAACAACATTACACCCTCCCAGGAACTGTGTGACACCCTGGCAGACTTCTTCCACAACAAGATCTCAGCCATCTATTAAAACTTCAAACCCCAACCCCTGGCTGCCAACAGCATCAACCTGTTCGCATCCATAAACACAAACCCCGAACACCTGCTCACCCCCCTGGGATCTTCTCACCGCTCAAGCCACAATCTCAATCATGAAGTTCGTGCCCTCGGCAGGACCCACGGACCCCCTGTCCCCACCACATCTTCCACCTCTAAAGCAAGACAATTGGCAATGAACTCAGGAAAGTCTTGAACACCTTCATCACCTCGGCCTCCTTCCCTGAGGATTGGAAACACGCTGAAGTGAGGTCCCTCCTGAAAAAAACCAGAGCCGAAGAACTACCGGCCCATCTCTCTGCTCCCCTTTCCAGCAAAAGTTCTCGAGAAATCGATCAACCAGCAACTCACCGAACACCTAGAACACAACAACCTCCTAGACCACTCTCAAACTGTTTTTCGAGCCAACCACAGCACCGAGACAGTCCTGATCGCAGCCACCAATTAAATCACAGCCCTCCAGGACCGCGGTGAAACAGCAGCCCTCATCCTCCTGGACCTGTCAGATGCCTTTGACACCATCTCCCATCGCATCATGATGGATAGACTCCACCTCAACAGAATCCAGGGAGACGCCCTCAAAAGGATCACCTCATACCTCACCGGAAAAACTCAGAGAATATGCCTCCCACCGTTTACCCCGGAGTCCAAGAAGATCTTCGGCGTCCCCCAAGGATCGTCCTTCAGGCCCACCCTCTTCAACGCCTACATGACCCCTCTGGCCAACACCCTCAGATTGCACGGACTCAACATCTCCTATGCCGACGACACCCAGCTCATTAGCTTACTGTCAGAAGACCACTCCACCACCAGAGCCAACTTCCACAGAAGATGAATGTCACTGACTGTTTGAAGGACAACTGTCTCAAACTCAACACTGACAAGACGGAAGTCCTCATTTTTGGGAACAGCACCTTGCCATGGAAAGACGCATGGTGGCATGTGGAACTTGGCCCACCTCCCGCACCGATGGACCACACCAACAACCTCAACATTATCCTGGACAGAAAGCTATCTATGAAGAAACAGGTTAACGCAATCTCATCTGCCTGCTTCCACACCCTATGCATGCTCCGCAAGATCTTCAGGTGGCTCCCAGTCTACACCAGAAGGACCGTCACACAGGTCCTCGTTACCAGTAGAGTGGACTACGGGAATACACTCTACGCAGGAATCACCGCACGCCTCCTGAAGATACTACAGACAATACAAAACTGCAGCAAGACTCATCCTCGACCTCCCCAGAAGAACCCACATCACACCTCACCTTAAGAAACTACACTCGCTCCAGATCCAGAAGAGATGCCAGTTCAAGATGCTGACTCATGCATACAAAGCCCTGCACGACGACGGGCTAGCATACACCAACACCCGCTGACCTTCCACCACCCAACCAGATACCTACGATCTGCTTCCCTCTTCCTCGCAGATACCCCCCGGATCCACCAAACCAACAGCTGATGATGCTCTTTCTCACACCTGGCAGCCACAGCTTGAAACAACCTTTCCCTGCTCTTCAAAATCACCTAATCTCTCCAGCAATTTGGGAAAGAACTCAAGACCTGGTTGTTTGAATGAGCAAACCACCACGCAGCACCCAGCATCTCCAGTGCCTTGCGACCCTCACGGTGATTTGTCACGCTTTACAAATGATTGATTAATTTCACGTCGGGGTAAATCCTTGGTGGTCCAACACTTTTCGGGCTCTCTGAATGCCAAAGCCAATTAACTCAGCCGAAGATGCCTAGCGGCTCACGAATAGCATCTCCATCCGGAGGTGGTGCAAGGTCTCTTTCAGCAGTGGGAAGAGCTTTGGTTAGATCTGTTTGCCACTTCCGAGAACACGCAATATCAGCAGTTCTGCGCGCTGGAGTTTCCAAAGTGGCTCTCACTCTGAGACGATTATCATCTCTAGTGGAGTTCAGGCCTCCTGTACGCCTTTCCACCCATACCACTTACGCCCACAATTCTCAAGAAGATCAAGAACGACTGGGCACAATTCATTCTTGGGGCTCCGGACTGGTCTTGGAGAGTTTGGTATCCCGAGCTGTTCAGCATGGCCATCTGTCCTCCGATAGAGCTGCCCCTTCGGGAGGATCTTCTGTCGCAGCAGAAAGGAAGGGTTTTCCACCCGAACCTTTCAACACTCCTCCATGTGTGGAGGAGGACCATCTCCCAATAGATTGTGCTCTGCATTAAAATCTGCTCATCACTGTCCAAGAAGCAACCGCCTGAGGCTTTGCATGCTCATTCCACCAGAGTCAAGGCTGCGATCACTGCGTTAGCACGCGGAGCTCTGGTCCTGGACATTTGCCAGACAGCAACATAGGCATCTCTGTACACATTTACCAAGCACAACTGCCTGAACATTCAGGTCCCAAGGGATGGGTACTTAGCCCGTTCGGTCCTGCAGGTCTTTTTAGTGTGAAATTGTTTCGCAGCTCCACCTCCGATGAGGTATTGCTTGGGTATCTACTCTAAGGTAAGGAATCTGCAGCTTAAATTCGCTATCAGATGAGCAAGATAGTTACTTTTGGTAGTGCCTTATCTGGTAGAGACTATCTTGCTGCAGATTCCTTGCCAACCCACCCATCCTCCTCGCTGTGTAAACAGATTTCTAGGGCCAAGGTTGGACCCCTTTCGGGCCCTATTTTTTCCACACCAGTGGTCCATGTTCTTCGTGGCTCCGTGCTTCTGCCGTGGAAAGTTGCGATAAGAAAATGATGGCAGTGCGCTGGCATCGCGCCTATATAGGCACCGTGCACGTTACTTTCGTCGCGGACAATGCTGAACAACGCCCCCTACTGCTGCGCAGGGGTACTGCTCACACAAAATTTCTAGTTCTGACGCCTGGGGATAATTCTAAGGTAAGTGGTCTGCGGCTATAGTCTCTACCAACTAAGGTGTTACTGAAGGTAATTTACTTGTTCATTTGTCCATTTGAGAAAAGCAGCAAAAAATGAAAGTATCTCGATGTTTTTCATTATATGTTCAGGGTGCAATGGCATATTGATGTAAGTTTTGAATGTTGCATTGCCCTAGATGTGTTAAAACTGCCCCTATATAATTTCTGTGTAATCACAGAGACCAAAGAGGTAGATGCACTTGAACGCCTCCAGCTCCCCCACATAGCTGTGAAAAACACACTGGTAGAGAAAAGGTTAAACCTTACTGTTATGATAAAATGACATGCTAGCTGCTTAAAACAACTATGATCATTCATTTTCAAGAACACTGATAATGAATGTTTTCTCTTATCTTAAAACACCTAAAGTACGTGATGCCAACTCTTTCAGACTGATGCCATCTCTAATATAGTTCTTATGTGGAGATAAAATGCATAGCATTATTTAGAGACTACTAGTTTAACATCCTGCTGGGCTAAATGTTCACTGCTGACTTCAGATCACAGTATTGATTCCTAACAGGGTCTATTCAGCCCTTCACCAATCTCAGGGCAATACATTGACTCCCAATAAATTTGGTAATAGTAACATCTATAATTTACATCCTAATTAAAATTCTAAACCCCAGTAGAAAGTGCTTTGTACAAAACATTTTTTTATTCTGTTTTTTTAAGTTCTGCATTTAGTTGAACAAACAGAATGTTACTTAGAGGTGTAAACATGAAGGGAATATTTCATGTACAGATAAATAGTGCTTGTATTATGCCACATTCTTGCCTCACACTAATCTTCCATGGTTCTGTATTTTAGTGATTGCTGTGATAGCTGCAACACTCTTCCCACTCTGGCCTCCTGAAATGCGAGTCGGTGTTTACTACCTTAGTGTTGGTGCTGGATGTTTTGTAGCCAGCATTCTCCTCCTTGCTGTTGGTAAGCATTTGTTCTTTCAGTAAGCTTGTTTGCTGCCAATGCTTGTAGCAGTAGCTGCTTGGGTTGCGCTGCTTGCTATAATTAAATCATACACATTTTATCAAGACATTGGGATGTATAGCTGTTTCAGGTTGGAGCTGCTTTTAATGGATGGTGCAAGAAAATCGATTTCCTTGGTAATGTATTAACCCAGTATTATAAATACGTCATTCGTGCATTAGCGAATGTACTTAGCTTTGTCTCCATTCACCTTAAGCCAGTGAGTGAATTGGTCGTATGCCCTGTCTATGATTCTCTAACTGTTTGTCAATAGAGGTTGGCATCTTTATTTGCTGCTCTACTTGCATATTAAAGGCTCGGTCCATGCACTGTTCTGGCAGCTTGAATAACCTGTGCTTCTGGTGCTGTAAAGTGCCCACGTCTTCGAAGGACAATGACTGTGAACAAGAAACCCCACAAATGTAAATACTGCAATATCTGGTTAATGTTAAATGGATCAGGAATGCACACATGAGGAGTGCATACCTGTGTGTACCCGGTTGATGTAGGGTATGGTTTATTTGGTTGTGTCTCCTAACTAAGTTTAAGAGAATGAAGTGCTTTAATTTACGAGAAAATGATTTCTTGCACCAGTTACTGAGCAGATCCAGGGAGGATTCACTTGCACGGAGCATGCCAGATTTTCTTACTGGGAATGTACTGCTAATGTAAAACTAATGTAAATGTAAAACTTGATAGAACATCCTTCCTTTCATTTATGTGGTGAAAGCAGCAAAATGAGCTAGCAATAATCAGAGTTATGCCTTGTGATTTCTCAGGTTTCTTTTTTTTTTTTAAACTGCGGCCCACACTTGTCGATGTTCTTATGGTATGAGGAAGGAACGGTACAAAACTGCTACCGTTTCAATTCAGTACCCTTGCGAAATGGACTTTCATAATCACTATTTTTTTCTTGTTTCTCTTGACTGTTCCGTTTTTATTAGGAGAAATGGAAGCGAACAGACCTTTAGTACATTTGCTGTTGACAGCAAATGTTGGTATTGTACATTACTAAGATGTGAAGGAATATTGCCTGTTTAGCCATAGTTCAACAGTTGCGGGGCAGTATTAGGCAAAAAAGTTTGTGATCCATGTAGAACCCTCCTTAAATTCTCCGGATCTCTAGGTTTAAAAGAAAGGTTTCCTTTTGGTAGGTTTTACTGGGTGTTTGAAAATCCCAGGTCACTAATATACTGACATCCTTCTTGCTGAAAGTGTGTGAAAAGAGGCTCAAAAAACATACAACACTAATTGCCCTGTTCCTCTTCTGTGTAGTATAATAATCCACATATCGGGTACCTTTTTAGGTCGAGCCTAGTGCAGCGCGCATGCGCTGCTCTTGGAGATGACCTTTAGAAATCGGTCAGCTCTTTTCAAGCACTCGTGCTTGTGCTGGCATCCACCTTACGGGAGCAAGCAGCGGCGCGCAGGGGCCATCTGTTTGCAATTAGCGTGGCCGCGCGTGTGTCTGCACTTTTCAAGCACTCGCTCCCCTGCCTGTCTCACCCTCGCCCTCCCTTGTTTATTATTTATTTCCTCTTACTTGGCTCCCAGCTTGTTCCACAGCGTGCTGCTGTTTTACTTTCACTTTTAGCCGATCTTAGGTCGGCGTTCTTTGAACTCGGCATTTTCATAGCTCGGTGGGCGTCTTTCCAATGCATGCTGGCGTACGAACACATTACTGCCTGCCTGGATGTTCGTTTCTCGATTTAACCCTTTCCGAAACGAGTGTTTTTTTTCTGTTTGGTTGCTGTTGAGCACAGTTGTGCTTTGGTTGATTTAGCCGTGAACTCGCTCGGTTCGCTTCAAAGTGCAGTCTGCCAGCCGGCTCCATGAATTGATGGTCGCTTCACTCTCCGAGCCTGCCTGTTTGCCTTTGTTCAGTGACTCCTATAAAAAGAATGTTCCCTCCTGAATGGCTTGAACATGTCGGCTACAGGAAGCTGCGGCCTCCGTGTTGTTTGGTTTTCATTGCTGACTCTGGGCTGTCATCACACCTTCGGAATCCGTCTTGTGAATCCCACATTCTGCCTTGTGACCCTGCGTGTTTGCTTCCCCGCTCCCTGCAGCTCTGAATCTGGTGTGCTACTTTTTCCACAGTACATTTTGACTTTGTGAGTTTAAATTCTGCTCGATATATGCGTTTTTGTTTTTTTAGCGAATTATGCAAACTTTCTTTCCTCCTGGTAAGCCCCTTCGTTATTCGCACTTCTTAACACCCGAGCGCTTCTTGGCATTCCTGTTCAGACTATGGCTGCTTTCGGATATTTCTTTTTGACGTATTAAGTCACGCTTAAACTCCCCACTCCCTCTCCAAACATCTTAATAGTCATTGTGAGTCCCAGTTTTTAGGTGTGGCTAGAGTAAGCTTCAGCTGTTTGCCAATAGGTCTGGCAAAACACTTATAAGGTCCCAAAGGCGAGACCTATTGGCTATGCCAATGCTTGTTTATCATGTGGCATGCAGGCGCGCATGTTGGTATTAAGTGACATTGAAAGCCTCTTCCATTGTTATGTAATGTGAGGAAATTCTGCTTTTTACCAATATTTGATGGTTAGAAGGCCTTATGGATAAGTAAACTTGTCAAATGTTGCAAATCTCATCTTCTTAGATTCTCCTCGGTATTTAGTCTTCAGATACTTGTGAGATTGATAGGTTTCCTTCTTCTGGACAAAATACTGCAGCCATAACATATAACACTTTTCTGAAAAAGAAAGCAACTCCAAATAGCAGTTGTCATAGCCACATTTCCAGCTGCTTATGCTGCTGGGCGATGTGATAATTCATAATTTGGGGTAGTGTTTTTATTAGGAGTAGCGTAGCAATGCAGGTTGATAGGACATTCACTGTGGACAGCAAATTCTGGTGTTTGCCCAAAGAAAAATAGGGGGATTTTTTTTTTAAACAATATTTGATGTTTGCATGCCATTTCTGGTATGGAAAGCTGGCACAGTCTGTTCTAGCAACACAACCTTGCTGCGTTTTTCTAGGTCTCTGTAGTTTTAAAAAAGGTTTGGGTTTGGCAGGTTTTCCGTGTTTTGAGCGACCCCGGGGCCAAATGGAAGGCAATTTACCTATTCATGTAAAGTCCTTCCTCCGCTAGCCAGTATGCCCATCCACACATGCAGAGCACAGAGTTTAAGTGGGTGCGTGTGGGATGGATAGCGGTTGGACAATTGCCAATTATATCAAATTCCAACGGATTCTGTTGCTTACTTGTGAGAAAAATGTGTTTTTAAACAATTTTTTATATTTGTGTGCCATTGTGCGTAAGGAAAGCTTGAATGATCCAAGCAAACCACAACTACTTGCACTCTCCGTGTCTTTAGATTGTGAAAATGTTTTATATTTGCGTGCCATGGAGCATCAGTAAAGCTTGCATGATCCAGCGTGCCAAACCTACTTGGATTCTCCATGTCTATAGTTTATGAAAATGTCTGAAGTTGGTACTTTACCCTGTGTGCGGGGTTTCCTAAATTTTAACTACAGATAGTGCATCCAAAATAATCTACACAGATATAGTTTTGATCTATTCCTCTCTTGGACGGAAGAGGGCTAGAAAGTATGCCATGGTAGTCATCTTCTGCACATTTCCTGTATATTTAAAAATATATGTATTGTGGTTAGGGAGCAGGATGGAAGGTAAACTTCAATCTTTGCTGCAATGGAGCTGATATGGGTATGGTGTCTGGAGCTCAGAAAGTGAGAGAAAGGAACCTCTTCTGCCAGGTGGTCATGCACTTTCTTTTGTTTTATTGTTACCTGACAAAATATGTATCCCCAAGCTAGTCTTTGTGTAAGGAGGCCTGACTCTACTCTGTTTTTTTTCATAATTTGTGAAAAATGTGTCCTTGGAGCAGTTAAGGTATTTCAGATGCCCTGATAGCAGAGTTGGTGAAAGCAATAACACACATGATATGCTTCCAAAGTGGAGCTGTAATGCCGACAGTGGGTGGAGGTAGAAAGTCTCCTTCTGCTAGTTGCTCTTTCTCACCATTATGTAATTTTTGCTAGTGTAAAAAATGTCTGCTGGTGCTAGGTAGATTTTCATGTCGCCTTGTAGTAGACCGATCAGGGGTTAACACCGCCGATGTTCTCTTCCGGGGGGAAGCTTAAATGCAGGTGTTGGGTGGGTTCAGAGAATGGCACATCTTCCAGGTGGCTCCACTCAGTTTATATTTTTCCAGTGAGGAAGAAATTAACCCTGATGTTCAAGGGACAAGCTAGGAGTTCTTTGATGGCAGATCAGGAGATGGAAATGGGAGATAAAACGTCGAATTTGCTCACCTGGGGGGGTGGGATCTTAAATGCAGATGGTAAGTGGAGGTCTGAAAGAGAGGGTACACGTCTGTCAACTCCCCAAAATGATCTTTGGAAAACAGGGGGCTTTTCATATTAGGTTGTACTACCCTAGAGATGAATCTTCCTGAGAAAGACTCACTGGGAGTCATACACCCTAATATGCAAATGGTAAGTGATCCTGATGTTTCAGCCTCTTTCCTGGGTCTCAGTGAGTAGGGCTCTGAGGCTTCTAGGCCTTTTAGCTTCCTTGCTCATCGATCATGCTAGATGACACGTGAGCATTGCAGCAGGACAAGAAGCCTCAGTGGGCGCTGCACCAAGGCAACCTATCGGATTCCATATATGTCTTGGAGGAAACTGCAAAAGATCTGCAGTGGTAGCTGCTCTACCTCAATTGTACCAGTAGCAGACCCCTCTCTCTACTCCAACCAGAGCCGACAGTGGTGGGGAGTGTGTTGCTACTGGGTTGTAGAGATCGTCTGGAAGAGGTTGAGATCAGAGGACTCTGGTGTCTGGCAGAGACCTCCCTCCACATCAACTTGCTGGAGATTCGCTTGGAATTAAAGACCTACATTCCCACCGGACAATATCACTGCCATGTGGTACCGCAACAAGCAGGGTAAGTCCAGTAACCGGAGGCTGTCCGCCCCTGGAGCTGAGTAGATCATCAGCGGATTTCCCTGGTGTGCCACCTGACAGAAGTTTTTCAAACCAGGGTGGACAAACTCGGTGATCCCCAGAGAATCACAAATGGCAACTGCTTCTGGAGGTAGTACATGGCATCATTCACCAGTGAGGCGAACCCTGGCTAGATCTATTTGCCACCACTAAGAATGTGCACTGTCAACACTTTAGTGTGCTGTAGTTCCCCAGAAGGCTCTCTCTTGGAGACATATTCCAAAGAGTGGAGCTGGGACTCCTATATGCCTTCCCACCATTACCTCTCCTGCCCTAAGTTCAAAAGGAGATCAGGAACGACCAGGTCCAAGTCATTCTAGTGGCATCGGATTGGGCCTGGAGTGTGTGGTATAGGGAACTTATGAGCCTGACCATCTATCCTCTGATCAGGCTTCGCCTACTGTAGGATCTCCTGCTTCAGCAACAGGGCAGAGTCTTACACCTAGGCCTGCACAATCTACACCTCCATACATGGAGATTGAGCTGCAGCAGTTGAGCTCTTTTGATCTCCCTCCTGAGGCTGTTGATGTTATCCTGGTGGCTACCACCCCAGTCCCCACACACACAAATGAAATCAGTATATGCAGAGCATTGGGCTAGATTGTAGTGTGGTACCCTGCAGTTAGAGCAGTTGAAACTGGGAGATGTGTTATTTGGTGCTTAGTTTTTAGCTCTTCAAGGTCATGCTGTAGGTACAGTTAAAGCTTATCTGTCACCTCTTTCAGCCTTTTTACTTTTGCAAGGCCAACTGTCATATTTCAATCACCGGTTGTGATAAATTTTCGTAAAGGTTTGCAACATAAATTTCTGACAACTTTTTGTAATGCCTGAGTTGGACTTGAATTTAGTCCTCACCTTTCTGATGTGTGCCCCTTTCGAACAAATGCACAATTATTAGTTGCCTATGCTCACATTACAAAGGTCTTCCTTGTGGTGATAACATCTGTACGCCAGGTAAGATCTTAAGACCCTTTCGTCTACCCTCCTTATTCCACCCTTTTCCCAGACAAACTGGTGCTAAGAACTTTAGCTGTGTTCCTGCCGTAGGTGGTGCCGCCTTTTAATTTTGGACAAACCATCACTCTGCCAATCCTCTTTGCTTTCTCTCATCCCTCAAAAGAGGAAGTGAGACTCTATCATCTGGATCCCAGGAGAGTGCTCAGGTATTACATTGACCATACAAGGAACATTGGGTGGATGATCAGCTGTTAGTGGGGTTCTCTGGGGCAGACTGGGGCAAGGTGCTGCTGAAACAGCCCAACTCTTGTTCTCTGCTTTAAAATCTGCTTCACATTGGCTAAGAAGCTGCCTCCATAAGTCCTGTGTGCTCATTCCACCCGAGCCGAATCTGCTAGCACTGCATTGGCACGCAGACTGCCTGTCCTGAATATTTGTCAGGCATCTACGTGTGCATCATTGCACATGTTCGTGAGCTACTACTTCCTCAACAGTCGAGTCCCTCAAGGTGGGTATTTTGCCTTCTTGGTTCTGCAGAACTTTTTAGTTTGAGCCGTTCCAAAGACCCGCTTCTTCGATGTCTATGCACAAGATGAAGAATCTGTGGTTAAAAGTAATCATCAGAACAAGAAGTTTCTTACCTTCCGTAATGAGCTTTCTGGTAGTTACACTGTTCAACTGCAGATTCCTTATCACCCTACAACCTCCCAATTATGTGGTATGGGCTTTTCTATCTAAAAAGTTTCAAATCTAGGAATCTGAACACTGTTTCATTCAATCTGTTTATAGGCTCTGTGGGCGCAGGGCGCGGAAGAGTTCATGAAAAGAACTGACATCAGCGCGTATTGGTGGCGCTTATGTGCAGCTGCATTCATCATTATTGGAGTAGTATAGCATCGATGTGGAGTCGCACTGTGCCACCTGGTGGTGCACTGGAGCACTGCTTGGAATTTTCCCGATCCACCTCATCAGGCCAATTCAATCTCAGAAGTTGGCATTGCTTAGTGACTGTATGATCTGTCAACTGTGCTTTGCCCACACGTAGCACATGCATACCTTTTGCTCATTCAGAACGGGAGCCCCAGTGGCATTTCTAGACATTTCAGTCGCAAACATTTACAAAGCTGCCACATGGGTTTCCCTCCAGGTGTTTAGAAATCATTACTGTCACTGTGGATAATCATGCTCCGAAAGAAACAGAAGTACATTGTACTGCCTTAAGGGCATTACTTCCAAGTTCTACTTCTGCTTTACGTTCACCACTGCTTTAGAGGTTGAGGGCTACTGCTTTACAGTTTCACACTCTGTGATCTACAAAACATTCTGTGAACCAGAAAGCTTTCTAACCTGTAATACTTGTTTTTCTGCTTGTAGTGTTGTAGATTCACATGCAACCTTCCTACCTCCCCGGGTACATAGAAGCACGAACAGTTACCTTTTGCACATTAACACACATTCACAGTTACTACCACCAAACAGAAGCATGGCTCCCAGTGAAATGTTAGAGCTGTGTGGCAATGTAGTCAAACTCCAAAGAAAAACGATTTTTTTTTTCCCACAACAGATTTTATTGACGGACACAAAAGGCCCAGGTAACACCGGGGCAGCACATTGTACATATATCATGGCTATAGTAGAAATGTCAACTTTTACACTATAAAATCGTTGGAAAAAGGAGTATGCAGAAGACTGAATTGAACGCATTGAAATATTACAAACAAAAAAGAACATCAGTGTCTCAAAGTCCATATATACATAATCAGACAAAAACTCCCGTCGTGATGTTTGAGTACAGATACAATTATTGTCACTGTGAGTACCCAACTTTGGATCTCTACGGCAAGTCATCATTGCATAACGCAAGGGGAATAGGTTCAAGATACAGACCCCGATAGTCAGCCCACCGCTTCCATATCTTCGGGTGTTTCTGGGGACACCCACGTGCCTTAAATATCGGTATCTCTAACCCCATGGAGAAGTCGAGACCCCTTTACCAGGCTCCTACGGATGGCGGAGACGTCGCCTTCCAGGCCTTGGCGATATCGCGCTTAGTCAGAGTAAGCCCTAGGAATAGGTGTCTTTTGTATCTATTGCCTCCAATCTCCTCTGTAATATGTAGCATGGTCAATCGCGGTGACTGTGGAACGTCCCACCCCAGCACCTCGGAGAAACAAGCCAGCACTCCACGCCAAAACCGCGACAGAGCAATACAGTCCCATATCGTGTGGAGGAAAGTGCCCTCGGCCATCCCACAGCGCAAACACAGGGGGGATGCGATCATCCCCGCGCGCCAAAGCCTGTAACAAGTGAAGTATACACGGTGGAGATAGTTAAATTGTATAAGGCGAAGGCGCGCAGTGATGGCCGCCCCGCGCGGGGACTCAAGAGCCTCAACCCTGTCGTCTTCCGCAAGTGGGCCCAAATCCTCCTGCCAGGCCTCTTTTTTGTTGTGTAGAGTGGCTGTTAGTAACCAGTGTGCGGTATGAAGCTGTGATTTTGTGCGCACCCATCTCATCTAGGAACACCTTGGCCTCAATAGGATTAAAGTCGGGAATGCTGTCTTGTTGAGCAAGGTACGGGAAGAATGCGTGACGATAATTGCAAATATCTGTAAAATTGAGACCGGTGCATTTGGAATTCGGATTGTAGCTGCTGGAAAGACTTCAGGGTCTGGCCATGGAGGGTGGCGCCAACTGTCGAAATCCCAATAGTGTCCCAGCCCACGAAGCCCTGTAACCCAGACAATTGTGGCAGGAGGCCGTTGCGCCAAAGAAGAGTCTTTCGTGAGTCTGCCCCACCACCCCATCCTACGCAGTGCCTGTCGCCATATCACAAAAACCGTCCGAGTTGCGGGCGGCAACGGTTTGAGCGCCGCACTAGAGCATAGGATTGTGTGTAGAGATCTAGAATCCATTAACCAATGCTCAACTGCGTAGGCAGGGTCTCGTCTATCTCCATGCCACCAGTCGTTTAAAATGAGATGAGACGCAGCAAGGTAGGCCTGGATGTCTGGAGTCGCAAGACCCCCACAGTATGTGGACTGAAAGCACGTTCGTAGTGCGACACACACGGAGCCCCCACCCCAGAGAAAATTACTAAGGACTGTGTTTAATTGCCGAAACCATGAATGTAGTATTGGATAGGGATGGCTTTGAAGTTGGTAAAGAAGGCGAGGTAGTGAGACCATTTTAAAAATGGCCGATCTGCCAAATAATGACAAAGGCAGATGTGACCAGGAGAGCACCTGTTCCTTAGTTTGAGTAAATAGAGGGGCCCGATTCTTATTCCAGGAGGCGGATTGGGACGACGACAGGTACACCCCCAGGTACCTAAAGCCATCCGGCACAACCGTCACCTCATGTGTCCAAGTCCCGAGTTGGTCATCCCCTCGCAGAGGCCACAAAAACGATTTGCGGGTATTCATGTAGAGACCGGAGTTTTCGCCGAACATTTGCATTATACGAAGCAGGCGTGGGCCAGATCTATTTGGGAGTGTGAGAAAGAATAATACGTCATCGGCGTACAACGCTATACGATCGGAGACCTCCCGCGACCACTCGAATCCATGTACCTGGGCGTCGATTCTCACCCACGCCGCAAGTGGTTCCATGGCAAGTGCAAAGAGATAGGGAGATAGAGGGCATTCCTGCCTGGTACCCCGTCCGATACGAAACGGCCGCGAGATTGAGCCGGTGATCCGTACTGAGGCAGTAATGTCAGTGTAGAGAAGTCGAATATATTGGAGCAGTCGAGGGCCGATGTTAAGGCGGTGCAAGAGTGCAAAGGGTCCAACTAAGGGAATCAAAGGCCTTGTCAATATCGGCGAGAAGGAGCGCAGCCGGCTCATTCAGCCGATCTACAGATGCGATAGCATTGTGTGCGCGTCTGATATGTCGGGTGGCATAAAGCCCACTTGGTCCGGGTGCCCTAGGGTTGTTATGTGTGGAACGATGCGATTCGCAATGATTTTGGCTGAGAATTTTGCCTCCACATTAAGTAGGGAAATCGGTCTATATGAGGTATGCAGTTCTGGGGGCCGACCCGGTTTTAAGAAGATTACAATTTCAGCGTGACACCAGTCAGCCGGGAGCCAGCCGTCCTCCACCGCAGCTTGGAGAGCCGCCAAATAATGTGTAGATATTTGGGGGGAGTATTTCTTGTAGAACTCGCAAGGAAACCCGTTTGGGTCTGGTGCTTTACCTGAGCGCATGTCAGCCAGGGCACTCTGAACCTCCTCCATCGTGACCGGGGCGTCCAGGTCATCACGCACAGAGTCCGACAGAGATCGCGGGGGCAGGTCAGCCAAAAAGCGGTCGATGGTAGCTGCAGGGAGATTCTCCCGCGGAGTGTATAGGTCTGTGAAATAATCAGCGAAGCTGGTAGCAATGCGGATAGGGTCTGTAAGCACCTCGCCCGCCGGACCAAGGATTTCGGGAAGGGTCACTGGTCGGAGCGCCTGCTGGCATAGACGATGTAAAAGGGCACTAGATTTGTCCCCCCACTGATAAATTCAGCTACGCGTGACTAACCAATACATTTTGGCTACGTCCAGCAGGGCGCTAGCGTATAATTGTTGTGTCATGGAAAGCTGGCGGCGAGCCACACCACCATCTGCATCCCGACTTCTTCGTTCCAAATCGGTGATTTGGGCCTCAGTGCAGGTCAGTTTTTCCCGGCGCTGCCGACGCCGCGCAGTGCAAAAGGCAATGTCCACCCCTCTCAGTGTTGGTTTCATGGCCACCCAAAGAGTCCCGGGGGAGTCCACTGTGCCAATATTATGGGAGAAATATTCAGTAATGGCGGTAAACATCTGGTGATGGTAGTGATCGTCCTGTAGTAACCATGTCGAGAGGCGCCAACGGGGCGGTGAGCGTCCGGGGCCCAGAAGCAGTGCCAGTGTAACTGGGAGTGGTCTGACAAACCCCTGGGCAAGATCTCGGCTGCCTCAATTTTGTGAGTGTGAGGAGAGGAAATGAATATATAATCAAGGCGAGAGAAAGAATCATCAATATGCGAGAAATATGTGTATGCATTCACCTTTGGATGCAATTTCCGCCAAGTATCTACCCATCCTACTCCCTGGGTCAGTGCCTGGAGCTTCGACTCGGGCGTGTCAGTCCGCAGCCCCGTGCCACGCCATCTATCTACTGAAGGGCACATGACATTGTTCCAGTCGCTGCCGGCGATCATCAGGCCCTGCGGAAGCCCGGCCCAGAGGGACGTCACCCGCTCCACCAAGTTCCACGACAGGGGTGGGGGGGCATACTGACAGACTAGAGTGAGGCGCTCACCATACAACGTGCCCGTCACCACTATATACCTGCCCTGGAGGTCAGACCAGGTCCGATCATGAACGAATGGCACCCGTGATGGATTAATATCGCCACACCCCGAGATCCCCAAGTAAAGCCTGAGTGGTATGTCTGGACAAAGCCGAAGCACGCCAGGCAGGGTGTCTTGTTGCCCAGCATGTGTGTTTCCTGTAGCATCAAGATATGTGTGGTAGCGATTGGCCTGTCAGAGTACGGCCCCTCTTTTAATCTTGTCCAGCAGGCCACGGACATTCCAACTAGTAATATTCAATTGTCGCGCCTAGGTTTCTGCCATACCGGGTATCTGACATTTAAGGAGAAAAACATGTGGGTATCACAATGCCATCGGAATCTATGCACGAAATAGAACATTGTGACACTGAGAAACAATATAAACTTCCCCAAAACCTCCCAGTCCCCCTCCCCCCCGTACCTCGAAGAAAGTTGAAGCATCTGTCGCGGTATGGCAAGCGTCCCGCCCCCAACGGGGGTAGGAACCGTTGCCATCCAATGGATCCCCATTAAACATTTATTGTACATTAAAGCGTCAACAAGCCCACTGAAATGTACAAGTCCGTGCAGCCCAAATGAAAACAGCCATCAAGATTAATGTGTCTTTCAAACAGATCTGCCAGCATTTGTTATGAAGGAGTAGGAGAGTGTTGACCCTCCGTTATACGTCTACGAGAATTGCTGCGATTCTGAGATCTTCTCCTAGAGCACGACCGGCGTTGTTGTTTCCCGCAGTCCTGGGTGGATCCCGGACGGAACCCACCAATGAAGTGTCTGAGTCAATTCCAGAAGGGGCATGGGTCTTCAATTTAATTGATCGCCTCTTTGGGTGACTCGAAGAAATAGGTCCGTGATTTGTAGGAGACACGCAGACGGGTTGGAAATAGCAGGGAGTATTGAATTTTCAGACCACGCAGACAAGCTTTTGCCTCGGCGAAAGATTGTCAGCGCTGCTGGACCACTTTAGTGTAGTCTGGGAAAATCATGGTGTGTTGAGAGGCATAGGTAAGGACCCCCTTCAGCCATGCGTGCTGGACGATTGCATCTCGGTCTTTGTAATTAAGGAATCAGGCAATTCTTGGACGGGGACGTGCCCCGAGAGGCGGTTTCTGCTGCAAGACACGATGTGCCCGTTCAATTATACAGCATGTGGACATAGAATCAACAGGGAGCCAGTCCATTAGCCATTTGGTTAAGAAGTCCACCATATTATTGTTCTCGCAGCCCTCAGGAAAGCCCACAAAATGGAGGTTATTTCGCCGAGCTCGGCCCTCCGCATTCTCCACTCTGGCCGCGAGTCAGCGACTCCAAGCTGGACATCTTCTTTTGAAGGG
Organism: Calotriton arnoldi; assembly: GCA_963921515.1. NCBI lineage: Eukaryota > Metazoa > Chordata > Amphibia > Caudata > Salamandridae > Calotriton > Calotriton arnoldi. Next base: position 1,462,522 of record CAWUFW010000476.1, on the reverse strand, counting down.
TGGTCACCGCATCCTCTGTCGTAGAGATCTGCGACTCAGTTTCGGTAATCCTCTGGACCGCGTTGTGAAGATCTTGACGAAGGAGCATGACGTCCGATCCAACGTCGCCGATTCTGGCTTCTAGCGCATCTCTAGACTGTGTGATAGCCATCAACAACGCAGCATTATCAGGAGTAGCAGTCGCCGCAGCTTCAGGGGCAGACCACTGGGCCCCGGGACCCGTGAATTTGTCCATTGTAGATTGTTTAGATGTGGCCCCTGAGGGTTTATCTTTAGCCATTGCAATCAAGGCGGAGGAGACGTGCCCCAGGATAGATATCTACAATAGACTGAAGCCAGTAAGTCACCAACACACGGCCCGCACCTCCGGAGTGCACCACCGAGCAACCAGGGATGGCCACTGGGGGAGGGCACCACACCCACAGTCCGCACCAGGACCTAGCCTGGCCGCCTCCGCAGGCGACAGCCCCCCACCCCCTAGTGTGTGTCTCCAACCCCCGAAAGCCCAGCCACAGCCAGGCCGACACCACCAGCTACAAAGTATTCCAGCGTCCCTCTGAATCAGCCAGTATACACAGTTTGGGGACCAGGCAGCAAAGTCACCAGGTCCAAGGGGCAGCCCGCTCTGTCAGTGGAGTAGCGTCCAGGGCAGCGCAATACCAGGAGAGGTGTACCGGACCCCGGGCCCGGGAGCGACAATAAGATGAAAGAGCTAGGGGGCCCCACAAACTCACCGGTATGTCACTAGGGCAGCGCACGTCCAGGACCCCAGCCAGGCGCCACCGATTTATGCAGGCACTCCATCTCAGGACGGCACCACACCTCGTAGTGGTAGTCACCTAGCGCTGCACGAAGACCCAAACAGGAAACGGTCCCAGGGGTATCGCGGCCTGATCTAGCCGTCGAGCCTCGGGGCGCCCGGTTAACTTCATGTAACACGTCCCTGGCACCAATGCCGCTCCAACACCCCCGGTGATCCACGGCCCCGAGCGGGCAATCAGAGAGGCAGCTGGGCGTCGCAGCGGAGGAAGAGCCTCAGGCCCCAGCCAAGCCGCAATCACTCCACGGCCAGAGGCGGCACACCGGTATCCCGGCGTCAGCCCATCGCGGATCACCTGCGGCCCCAGACTCCGCCAGGCACACAGAGGGTGGGTGGGAGAGGGACGGCCGCACACCGGGGCCCCGACACCACCCCAGTCTCAGTGACTAATTAGCCGGTCGCAACTCAGGCCTCTTCAAAACCGATCGCAGCCGCCTCAAGGGTCAGACTTCAGGAAGGGGGGGGCCGGGGGCGCCGTGGTCCGATCTAGACCGCCGATCCCGCCAGTACACCAGCGGGGGCCGCACCCCGGGGGTCCCCTGATGGCCGTATATCGGGCAGGCCTGCCCGGGCAAAGCATAAGATGGCGGCACAGCTTCGTTACAGGTCCCCAGCAGCCTCCACTCGCCTGGCCGAGGATCCACGTCGCGACCCCAGCGTGACAGATAATCCAGCCAGCCCGCAAGGCCAAGTCCCAAGAGGGGCCTCCCACAGGCAAACGAGACCAAAGCCGCGTACAGCTCGCAAGCAGCAGGCCCGTCTCACCGGAGGCCAGGCACGCCCAGGCCGTCACCCGTGCTCAAGCCCGCCCGCTACCTCGGCAGCCCCAGGCAGAATCCGGAGTGCAATGGAGGCGTCGCGGGTGTCCCACAGCCTCACAATGTCCCACGAAGGGTCAGAGTGACAACAGCTGCAACTTGATGGCAGGATTAATGGAGGAGTATCAGCGGGCTCCAGGAGCTGTTCTAAGGCGCGTCCGCCATGTCGGACCGCTTGGCCACGCCCCAAGAAAGACTAATTTTAATGGTCATGCGCAGCAATAGGTGGCAGGGGAGTGGACAGCGTGTGATCTACAGCAATACAAGCTGCAAACAGTGTTGCATGGAAGCATCTTTTTTGCTTACTTTCTTAACCAACCACTAATAGGATTATGTATGTTACGCAAATGTAATAGTCTCCGCATTCAAGGGCAGAGAGCTTGGTATGGTAAAGAACAGGGAAAAGTTCCCTATTCTTTACCATAGGGAGTTCCTCTTCCTAGGGTAAAGTACACAGGGTTAAGTAAAAAAGTTTATTAAACTTGAAAAATTAGTAAAAATATTTTTTGTTGAATGTTTGAAGTAAATTCATTTTATATATTTATGTATTCATTTTAAATATATAACAAAAGAAAAACAAATGCTACAACATTGCTTAATTTTTCAATTACAAATTTAAGTAATTTATTTTAAATTAAAATTATTTTTCTGAAGTTTACTTTAAAAACAATTACCTCCCAAAGGAAAAATATACATTTTATATTATTTATTAAGTATTAAACGTGATATATAGAATTAACTAAAACTAATTTAATAATATTTTAATACAAACTTACATTATTTTTAACATTAAATTATATCTATTCATATTTGTAACTATTTTAAATATTTTAAGCTAACATTATTTCCTATGGGTTTTTAAAAAAAATTTTGTCCCTATCTCCATTATTTTCTATTAGAGAGTGTTACAGTATCAGTGGTTAACCATTTGTGGTGCTGGACTTACTATAGCTGAATTTTTGGCAGTGGTAACGTTACATTTGTAAATTTGACTCCTCCCTCTTTTTCAGGGGGTGGAGACGTGTAAGGCTAAACTTTGTAGTAACTTTACTCACGGATTTTGGGACTTGCCCATAGCAGTAAATTTACTACAAGTGTACTAGCAAATCTACATGTGTAAATTACTCACAAGTGTAACTTACCCTTGTGAATAGCCCCCTTAATATTTCTGGCAACTTGCCGGATGCCAAATGGCTTTTAAACTGGAATTAAAAAAACATTCCAAAGAAAACCAATAATGTCTATTTAAAGACATTTGTATTGCATTTTTTTTTCTGTTAAACAAAATAATGTTAAAACACACTATTTTAAAATAAAAAATGGGTTGAAATGTAGCAGATGTACTGCCTAAAAACACTGGCGAAGAATATTCCATGGGCATGGACACTCATAAAAAGCACTGTCCCTTTAAGGTTGACAGAAATCCCACCAGACACTAGAGTAAACAAAAAAAGGTGTGCGGGTGGCCCACCATTCTCACAGCCATGCACCTACCCCAAAAAGGGAACATCACTCTTTCAGCCTCCACTGGGAGCAGGTTGCGGGTTTGCCCCCAATCTGCCCCCACACCATCTACTTACGTGAGGCCTGCAAATCTCAAGCATTGCCGAAAATCACCCATTTTGTTTGCATTTCTGTGACGTAAACTTTCAGAATCCACATGGATCCACAGAATTACTACCTCCCAGCATTTCCCCCACTTGTACTGATAAAAACAAGACCCCACTGACTGGGTCCAGTACTTGTGAAAGGAACGGATCAAGCCAGAGTAAATGGGAGTCCTCGCTAGTGGCACCACGTTGGACTCCACCTTTTGTCTAGTTTTCAGAAATGTCCGGTTTTGGTAGGTTTCTCTTGGTGCTGGCTAAGCAATGCCCAAAATCTGCAGCTACCCACATTTCGCAAAAAAAATAAAATATTGATTTTGCTTGGTGCAATGTAATGTCTCCAGGTCACATTTTAGGCATTTAATGTCACAAGCACAAGACCCAGACACACAATTGGGGTACCATGTTTATTGGGAGACATGTAGGAACTAAGTAGTAGAACATTTGTTATTACCAATTGGATTTGTCTGCATTTGTGGCTCCCAAATGTAAGCCAGTGTGCTAGAAAGAAGACATTTTGCAAAATGCTGTGTATTTTACATGATAGTATGGGTAAGCACAAAGTCAGAAGTGTACAAATAACTACTGTCCCTAAACTCAGTCTCTTGTATATATTTCAGAAATACATAGGTTATCTGCATACCCATTTTTCTTTCTAATATTTCCCCATATTAATTGACATATAGCAAGTACACAATGAAAAATCATTGTAAGGTGCAATTCAGTTGTTGGCCTTGAGTATCGCATGTTTTTGGAGAACCGACAAACCTTATATATACACGCGACCGAAATGGTCTGTCGAACTTAAAGGTATATAGTTTTTGTAAATCTGCCATTGTGACCAGAAATAACAGATAACGTTGTTACACGTGGCTGATTTTTTTCTGCTCGTTTTCATTTTTATTTCAACAGTTTCTTTGGGAACGCCTTCAGAAATCTGTACAAATGACCCCTTACTGAATTCAGAATTATATCTACTTTTCGAAATGTATAGCTTTCTGGGAATCCCCAATGGGTTTCACAAGTAGGCTGAAACCACGTAAATTAGGAAAAACTGACTACCTCTTAGAAAAAGGCTAAAAAGTGTGATGATTTTTTTTTTTTAATACAACTCTGCTTGTTCTTGAAAGCTGAGAAGATGGTGATCCTAGCATAGCAAACCTTTTGTCATTGCCACTTGTAGGAAAAAATGTGTTTTCTTGCACAGCATTTTTCATCCATTTTCCCTACAAGAAAAAAAATTGGTATATTTTGGAGATTTTTCTCAGTTCCTTTTGGAATTAGGTTATTGGTTGAGGGGGAATTACAACTTCTCAAGCAATAAACAGTCCTTTTTGGGGTGAACCACAGAAGTCATTAAATTGGCCTGTGCTTAACCCTCTAGTAGCTTGGCACAAAAACAGGCTGGCTTAACTTAGAGTAAGTACTTATGCAGCACACCAGCAGTAATAAAGTGAAAACACAACACAATAAAAATCTCAAACCAATTTAGAAAAATAGATCAGAAATTAATAATGAACAATTTGATACCAAAACAACAAAAATCCAATCAGTAGAACAAAAGAAATGCAGTTTCAAAGATTTAGATAAGTATAGCGCCCAAAAAGACAAAGTGCCACTCGCAGTTATCTGGTCGTGCTAGACCAGGGCAAAGTCAAACGTTTATGCTACCCACGATGAAACGTGTGCCGGATACAGAGACCAGGTTAGTACCACGGAGAAAGTTACCTTCTCAAAGACTAACGCGAAGAGTCTAGTTTGCGGTGGAGGAGGCTGTGAAGAGCAGGGAGAGAATCACAGATGGTCGTCGCTGTAGCACGAAGAGCAGGCTGGGCGTTGCTGTAGTGTGAAGATCCTGTTGGGTGTCTCAGACAGTCATTGCTGGAAATTCGCGCTGGCGAACACTGCAGGCTGTCGATGCTCTAGTGCGAAGTGCAGATCTCACGTTTCCGTTCGTCGCTGGCTGTCACTGTGGCACGAAGAGTCAAATCCACCAGAACTTTTCATGGACAGTTGTTGCGGGTGGCGAGGTCACACTGTGAACAGGCCCGTTTGCGGTTGCCAAGAGCCCAAGCTTCAGGATTTCTCCTTTTCTTCACAGGATGAGCTCAACGGATGCCAGCCAAGGGCCCAGGACTTGGGGAGGTACCTCTTGGGGATCAGGAACTCACTCCAGCAAAGGCCAGCAGGACTCTAGCAGTTCCAGTTGCAACTCCAGGGAGGTCCAGTGCAGCAGGTCAGCTGGGCAGTTACAAGGAGGCCTCCCCTTCCTTTAGCTCAGAACAGGAGGTCTGCCATCTGACCCTTGTTGTCACTCTGCCTGGGATGAAGGGAGCAGTTCGAGTCTTCCTTCTCAGAGAGCAGGGCAGGCTGCAGATCAGTCCTCTGGCAGCAGGAGAAGTCCAGAAGATGGAGAGTTCAGCTGGGCAGGCAGCAGGCTGTGTCCAAAGAGGAGTCGTTGGTTGGGAGCCTTTGGATGAAGTCTCAGTGAAGCCGTCGACAATGACAGGAAAAAGCGAGTAGGAGAAGTCGGATATCTAGGCCGATGAGGTCATCGCCGATAGAGAGCCAGTCGCTGTCGACCCTAGCAAAGACTTGTATCTTTTGACTTAGACAACTTTTTGGAAGTCTAACACCTCCATCGAGACGAAGCTTCAGGCTGGAGCCGAAAAGGGCTCCGCGAGGCCGGATACCGTCACGGAGAGGTCCTGCTAAAAAGGATTTGCAGAGAAGAACACAGCAGGAGCTACTGCGAAGACAGGCCGACCAGCGATGCACCTTGGGTGTATCGGCTGGCAGGTAGGTCCCAGTCTTTTGACAGTTCTCCAGGAGGTTTTGGTGTAAACTTTTTAAAGTCCCCGGTTTAGGGTTAGGCAGGAGCAACACTTCTATCACTGCTTCCAAGGATCCAGGACCTGGGGGACATCCACTTGAATGTAAAGACTTACTTCAGGGGAGGCCATGTGCAAGGTTCAAGGTCTCTGGAGCTTGATAGGTCTCTTTAGCTCACAAAGGAGGCCAGCCAACCTTGCCTTTTGAGTCTTTTCTAGTGGTGCTGGGTTCAAGGAGATGGCCCAGATCTTCTTTAAGCAGCAAGGCAGTCCTCAGGGGGTCCAGACAGGCCTTCTGAAGTCTTCACAGGTCCTGGAATATACTGAAGAGGTGTTCTGAGGGTCCAATATTTATACCTAGTGCTAGCCTTTGAAGTGAGGGAGGGGGGAGTATTCCCTATACTGCCACCAGATCTGATTCTGGAAAGTTCTTCTCTTTTCCTACCAAGGCTCCAAGATGTCTAGGGTAACAAAAGGCTAGTGTCAAAATCCGTTGTGTGTGCTGGAGGTAAGCCTTCGAAATGTAAGTGGGACAGGAAACAGCTCCACCCCCAGCTATCCTGGCAGGATGGCCCATCCTGCCTACACCTGCTCCCTTTTGTATTGCCTGTCAGGGAGGAATACACAAACCCCCAACAGCAAAGCCATTTGCAGTCCTGTGACCCAACACTGGCACCAGGCACCAAATGATTAGGATAGGAGTACGGCCAACTTTTTAAAGTTGCATTTTCTGAAGTGTGACTTAAAATCTGACTTTACCATTGAAGAGGATTTAAAATTTTAATTCTTTAGATACTAAACGTGACATTTCGACCTGTTCCCCAAAAAAAGTTATCACTTATTAAAGGTAATTGGGCAACCCAACGTTACCCTACTCAGTCCACTGACCTTCAAGTGGACTGCTCCCTTTGTTGCACAACTCCACTTGGTAACTGCTGCTGCCCCCCATCACTGCCGCTGTGGTCAGGAGTTCGAGGCCCTCCTCCACCCGCAGGCTCTGGCCTGCGCCTCATTCCTGGTGGTCTAGTGGTAGAGCGTCACTGCTCTGCTGCTTGCCTGCCCTTCTGTCTCTCCTTTTCTGCTTTTCTCTGGCTCTTAAGTTTTCTTCTGCTTCTGCCTTTTTTGCTTTTCTTTCCTTTTCCTGTGTTTTTTGCTTCTTCGTCGCTGTTACCGCTGAAATGCCCCACCCCTTCCAGTGACCCTTCCCGCCTCCAGCTGCCAGCCTCCCCCCGCAGCACTGTTTAATGGCAGCCGCGTCTGCGCCTGGACCACGCCCAGCACCAGGGACCCTGGTTCTTGGACCTTCCAGCGCTATAATGCCAGCACCCTCAACTCAGGACTCCACGCCTCCTGCCACCTCACGTTGCCGAAGGAGACCCAAAGACCCTTCTCCTGCCGGAACTGCAGCCACACCCACACCCACACGCCAGCTCCGCTTGCCGCCCAGCCAACCAACAGCGCAGACTGGCTCAACTGCATCCTCCTCAACATGCACTCCCTCCACAAACACACCCCAGAAATCTGGGACCTCCTCAACGCCGCCTCTCCCGACATCGCCTTCTTCACGGAAACCTAGACCAACCCCTGTTCTGGACTGGACATCACCACCGCCATCCCCGACGGCTACAAAATCACCTGCAAGAACTGCGCCGACCGACCAGAAGGAGGCATCGCCATCGTCCACAAGAACATGAAGAACTTTTCGTCGACTTCCTCAGCATGACCACACCACCAACGGACGTCAACACCGCAGCACGCAACCTTCACCAATTCATCTCCAACTGCGCCGACACTCTGGCACCCCTCAAGAAGACACCTGGCAAGCAACACTCCAAGAAAGCCAGCTGGTTCACTCCGCCCTCCACGAGTCCAGACGCACCTGCACACAACTCGAGAAGAGATGGAGGAACAACAAAACCCCGGAAACCCACGCAACCTTCAAAACCGCCATCAACGCACACCACCTTCTCCTCAAAACCACAAAGAAAACGGCCCTCCAAGACAGAATCAACGCCTACGCACACAACACTCTTCGCCATCGACAAGGAGTTTGCCAGGCCCACCAGCGAGACCACAGACGTCCCACCTTCCGAAGACCTCTGCAGCAAACACTGCACCTTCTTCCACCAGAAGATCAAGCAGATCTACAACAGCTTTGACACCCAAGACCCTGCCACAACGCCCACCACCACCTCATGCAACCACGCCGCACCCCAACAGATCGTGCTCAACTGTACTCCGCTCGCCACAGACTACACACTCAAGACCATGAAGAGGATCCACTCTGGAACCCCATCGGATCCTTGCCCGCATCACATTTTCCATAGAGCAGCGGCCTACATCACCCCGAGCTTCGCAGCACCATCAACTCCTCCATCGAAACCACCACCTTCCCAGATGACTGGAAACACGCCAAGATCAAGCCCCTGCTGAAGAAGCCATCTGCCGACCCGACAGACCTCAAAAACGTCAGACCTATCTCCCTCCTCCCCTTCCCTGCCAAGGTCATCGAAAAGGCCATCAACCCCCAACTCTCCTAGTTCATCGAAGAGAACCACGTCCTGGACACCTCCCAATGTGGCTTCCACAGCACCGAGACCACACTCCTCGCCGCCAACGACGACATCCGCTCCCTCTTTGACCGGGGCAAACCGCAGCCCTCATCCACTGGACCTCTCGGCCGCCTTCGACACCGCCCCCCACCGCACACTAATCACAAGACTCCACGATGCCGGCATCCTCAACAAGGCACTGAACTGGATCCACTCCTTCCTTACTGGCCGAACACAGCGAGTCAGACTACCCTGTTTCTCTCAGAACCTACAGAGATCAGCTGCAGAGTGCGCCAGGGCTCCTTCCTGAGCCCCACCCTCTTCAACGTCTACTTGGCACCCCCTCGCATCCATCATCAGAAACCACAGACTCAACATTGTCTCCTACGCCGACGACACCCAGCTGATCCTCTCCCTCACCAGTGAATCCACAGCCGCCAAAATCAACTTTCACAGCGGAATGAAGGCCGTTGCCACCTGCATGAAAGACAGATGCCTCAAGCTCTACTCGGACATGACCGAAGTACTCATCCTGAGACCCGCCCACTCAGCCTGGGACAACTCCTGGTGGCCTACGGCACAAGGAACCCCTCAGGACCACACACGCAGCTGCGGCATCATACTGGACTCCTCGCTCACAATGAACCGCCAACTCAACGCCATATCCTCATCCTGCTTCTACACGCTCTGTCTACTTCGAAAGACCTTCAGATGGATCCCCACAGAATCTAGAAAGACGGTCACCCACTCACTCATCACCAGCAGACTTGACTACGGCAATGCACTCTACGTCAGCGTCACCCAGAAACGGCTCAGGAAACTACAGAACGACCAAAACGCCGCAGCCAGACTGGTCCTCAACATCCCCCGCCGCAGCCACATAACACAACACCTCAGACAACTCCACTGGCTCCCAATCAACAAGAGAATCGCCTTCAAGCTCTTCACACATGCCTACAAAGCTCTCCAAGACGCAGGACCAGCATATCTGAACCACCGCCTCGATTTCCACATACCCGCCAGAAAACTCCGCTCCGCCCATCTTGTCCTGGCCACCTTCCCAAGGATTCACAAGACCAGACCAGAGGAAGATCCTTCTCCTACCTCGCTGCCAAGACCTGGAACACCCTGCCCCTCCACCTCAGGCAATCCCCATCTCTGAACCAATTCAGGAAGGACCTCAAGACTTGGCTCTTCGACTGAACCTCCACTCCCAGACGGATCAGCAGACACCCCTCCCTCTCCTCCCCCCCCCCCCACGCCTTGAGATCCTCACGGGTGGGTAGCCGCATTATACAAACTCCTTATTGATTGATCCTACGGGAGAGGTAGGCCTTGCAGTAGTGAAAAACAAATTTAGAATTTAAGAGTAAAACTTAAAAGTACATGTCCAACTTTTCAAATACACTGCACCCTGCCCTGTGGGCTATTTAGGACCTACCCTAGGGGTGACTCATATGTATTAAAAAGGAAGGTAAAGGCCTGAAAAAAGTTTTTTTTACTAGGTTGAAACTGCAGTTTAAAACTCGACCTTGAGATAGTGTATCAACATCTAGAGATGCTCAGCGCACTTCATTACGCATGGGATATCCTAAGCACAGCGAATGTCCTCGACAGAAAAGAAGCTTTAGTAACGAAGTCTCAGCAGTGAGGCTCAAAATGTAACAGGGTGAAGAGCTAGTGAAATAGAACTACGAGTTCTCTGGTCTTTTATCATTTAGTGCACCTTAAGATATTTCAGGATTCTCTTAGTGATTGATCTGGTATTTTGGGTTAAGGCTGGATTCAACATATTCAGGACATGAGCCTCTGCGCCTGAGCTTAGCTCTGCAATCCAATGCCCTGGCCACAGCCGCCTCAATCATAGCCTGGACTTCAGTGGCAGATAGCAAAGCCGAAGGCTCAGCTGGGTCCCTAGACCTGCTCTGGCACTCAGGAATAGGCACATCCTCCTCCTCAGAAGACAAAACATTCCTACGCTTGGATGCTCACTTCCCCACCATCATTACAATAATGAGCAAGGAACAGGCTGCCCCCTTTAAATAGGCATCAAACACCACAAGGAACCAATCCAAAAGAAAGAGACAAAACAACCAGCCATAGTATCAGTTAGGATGGCTGTAAAACAACCAACCAATCCGCAATGTACACAAGTGCAGCAAAAGAAAGTACAAATGACCTCATGCGAGGCCCTTACTGTAAAGGTGAAAGAAACTGTCACCAGAGGAGCCACGCCATCCCCCAATCCCGGCAGCCCCTTCGGCTGGCTGCCGACCTGAAAGCACAGCCCCGCAAGGTGGTAAGCACCTTTTTCCGGCTTGCAACAGGCGTGCAGGCAAGGAGCGTTCTGCTTCTCCCAAGCACAGTGCATCATCGCCTCCACACCGATCGGGCTGGCCCCGCAGTGCCCTATAAGCACCACTCACGCCTCGCCAACCCCCAGCTAAAGCGTAAATGCCAGAAACAAAAGACAAGCATTGGCATAGCCAATAGGTCTCGCCTTTGGGACCTTATAAGTGTTTAGTTATCCAGCACAGTATCCTTGGTGCAACAACATCAAGTGTTGCATGGCTAAACACTTATAAGGTCCCAAAGGTGAGACCTATTGGCTATGCCAATGCTTGTTTTGAGTGAGTGGCTCGTGCAGGTATGCCACTGTGAGGTAGAGATGCTGTGAGTGCTTTTACAGGAGCCCCTGTGACATTGCGCCTCTTCAAAATGTATCTTGGGTCTGGTGTAATACTTCTAGCCCCTATTCCCGTCTTCTCGCACCCAATGCATCCTTAAATATCCCATGTACAGCCGGGGTTGACACTCCTATTACCCCTGCCCTCTAGTGACACTTTACCTGTCACGGGTGGTGGACGTGGTGGTGGTGGTGGACATGGTGGTGGTGGTGGACATGGTGGTGGTGGTGGATGTGGTGGTGGGTGTGGTGGTGGTGGTGGACGTGGTGTGGTGATGGACGTGGTGGTGGTGGTGGTGGTGGACGTGGTGGTGGTGGTGGTGGATGTGTTGGTGGTGCTGGTGGTGGACGTGCTGGTGGTGGACGTGCTGGTGGTGGACGTGCTGGTGGTGGACGTGGTGGTGGTGGACGTGGTGGTGGTGGTGTTGGTGGATGTGGTGGTGGTGGACGTGGTGGTGGTGGACGTGGTGGTGGTGGACATGGTGGTGGGTGGTGGTGGTGGATGTGGTGGTGGTGGACGTGGTGGTGGTGGACGTGGTGGATGTGGTGGTGGTGGACGTGGTGGTGGATGTGGTGGTGGTGGAGAATGTGGTGGACATGATGGTGGTGGACATGGTGGTGGACATGGTGGTGGATGTGGTGGTGGTGGACGTGGTGGTGGACATGGTGGTGGTGGACATGGTGGTGGTGGACATGGTGGTGGTGGACGTGATGGTGGTGGACATGGTGGTAGACGTGGTGGTGGTGGACATGGTGGTGGACATGGTGGTGGTGGACGTGGTGGTGGACATGGTGGTGGTGGACGTGGTGTTGGTGGACGTGGTGTTGGTGGACGTGGTGGTGGTGGACGTGGTGGTGGTGGACGTGGTGGTGGTGGTGGACGTGGTGGTGGTGGACGTGGTGGTGGTGGACGTGGTGGTGGTGGACGTGGTGGTGGATGTGGTGGTGGTGGACGTGGTGGTGGTGGTGGACGTGGTGGTGGTGGACGTGGTGGTGGTGGTGGACGTGGTGGTGGACGTGGTGGACGTGGACGTGGTGGTGGTGGACGTGGTGGTGGTGGTGGACATGGTGGACGTGGTGGTGGTGGTGGACGTGGTGGTGGACGTGGTGGTGGTGGTGGACGTGGTGGTGGTGGACGTGGTGGTGGACGTGGTGGTGGTGATGGACGTGGTGGTGGACGTGGTGGTGGTGGACGTGGTGGTGGACGTGGTGGTGGTGGTGGTGGTGGACGTGGAGGTGGACGTGGAGGTGGACATGGTGGTGGACGTGGTGGTGGGCGTGGTGGTGGTGGACATGGTGGTGGTGGACATGGTGGTGGTGGTGGTGGTGGATGTGGTGGTGGCCGTGGTGGTGGTGGTGGACTTGGTGATGGTGGTGGACGTGGTGGTGGTGGACGTGGTGGTGGTGGACGTGGTGGTGGTGGTGGTGGTGGACGTGGTGGTAGTGGACGTGGTGGTGGTGGTGGTGGACGTGGTGGTGGTGGCGGTGGACATGGTGGTGGTGGACATGGTGGTGGACGACTATTGGGTAGGAGGGTGCTGGCAGAATGCGGATGGAGAGGAGGATCTCGAAGGGGGCACATGGGAGAGCAGAAAGAGGCCGATTATTAGATACAATAAAATTTAAAGCGCATTAAAGCCAATGCTCCTTTAATAAAAAAAACATGTTGTGCCTGCAGTGAGAGTGGCTCACAAAGAAAAGAAACAAGTTTGCCTCCGGTGTTCAGTTTGTTTAAGCTCCTTGAAATCTTGTGTACTGACTTGTCTTGTGAAACCTGGCTGTATTTCTCAGCTCCCCGCGTGTGCCAGTCAGCAGCCTGAATTAACTTCAGCCTTGCGCGAGAACAAGCAGCAGCTGTTTGAAGCACTCGTGCTTGTGCTGGCCTCCGCCTTGCGGGAGCGAGCGGCAGCAGCGCGAGAGCCATATGGTTTCAATTAGCACGCGTGCCGCTGCTCGCTCCCGCAAGGAGGATGCCAGCACAAGCACGAGTGTGCAAAGGAGCAGACCGATTTCTAAAGGTCATCTCCTAGGGCAGCGCATGCGTGCTGCCTAGACGAGACTTAAAAAGTCTTGAAGAGAACGTACATGCACTGTCTAGGCGAGACCTAACTAGAACTTTGCAAAATCCACAGCCACAAAATTAATTTAAAAAACAAACCCAGTAAAACCACAAAGACATGGCTTCTTGGCTTTCACAACATAACAAAGGTAGGAGACATCAACCCAGCCAAACTAGGTCCTGCCGCTCTCCCTGGACACCACCTCCACATACAGATCGACTTAAGTGATATAGTACAATATAAATAAACAAATCTTAGCGGACTCTATTGCGTGCAGTAACAGTAACTGGTTGCACAGTAAAATTGTTTTCCTGCCACAGTGATTTAACCTCATACTAGCCACCCATACCTATTAATTAGGTAGGCTGCTATTTTTGAGGCAGTTCTACCACCTATTGATTAAAGCTTCTCAAACTGCCTCCTTTTAAAGGGTCATTGAAAAAAAAAAGAAAAAAAAGTTAACTTGCAGCCGAGCAACGCTTCCTGGAACTGACAGCTCTGAGAATGTCCCATTCAGTGTTACCGTTGGATAAAAAAAAAGAGTCCCACATTTTCAAATCAGTGCAGTTTTAAACTTGGCAAGCTGTATAAGTTTTTTGAAAGGTATGGGAGGCTATCCATTTATGCTTGCTGCAGACAATGTTTGTGGTAATATCAGAGAAACCATCAGTATAACCTGGCCCACAAGATCATGAAACAGGCAAAAAAAAAACCAGCCCAATCTCTGACCTGTCTGACTAGCCCTTCAGGCAATGCCAGATTGCCTTATAGGCCAGTCCGACGCTGGAATTGCCATAGAGAACCCGGAGCCCAAATCGCAGAGAAGGGGAAGGCAAGGGGAAAGGGAAAATAGACCTTGGATCTCCATGCAGATGGAGGAAAAACAGAGCTTGAGTACATAACAGACTATGGGAAAGTCTGCTGGCAGGTCATAGCTTCTAAATGACCAAACACTTACAGTCATACCTTATTTCAGCCACAAGTACTTTGCATTCTGGAGCCTCGAGTTGCGCATTTATATTGTAAACATGAATCTACAGTCTAAATAGTCAAAGTGGCTAAAATGTAGAACTGGCTCAAGATGTCACCTGACTTGTCAGATACTTGCCGGCTATCCAGAAAGGGGCGCAGCACAATAGAGAGGGCAGACGGAACCAGAGGACCAATGAAACCTAGAGGGCAGAAAACGTGTGCCCTCATGGGATCTTCCGCATGCATCCTGAGTGCCAAAGGTTTAAGGGCCAAGCTCAGTGACCCGCAGACGTATCAATCCTGAGAACCAGAAGTTGAGGCCTTAACATGGAGCAGGCAGAAACAAAGATACATTTTTTGGTTTCATGACAGACAGGCCAACAGGGAATGCATCAATTTCCTCACAGATAATGCCTCTGGAAGGTTAGTGACACAGGTTTTCAAGTGATACCAGGGAAATGCAATGGAGGCCTCCCCACAAGAATTTGCTGTTCAGAACACTTCATCCTAGATGAACAGACAGAAACTTCTGTTAGAAAGAATGATCCTTCTATTTTTTCCTTCTATGTCAATAAATGAGTAGTATGAAAAGTGAGAGCAAGCAAAACATATACTGCGTCATTTCTGATGACATCAGCATCATGCTAGTTAGTCCTTTTGAAACCTGAAAATGATTTGTTTATGGGCGATCATTTGCCATCCGTGACCCTTTCATGTAGCAGACACAGCTCAAGTGCTGAAATAGGAAAAGAACGTATTTTAATTAAACTCACACCCGCACTGTGAACTCAGCCACTTCTTGAATCATGAGTGTGGTAAAACAGTTCACCCTTTTTTACGTTCAATTAAAATTTAATTTAAAACTAAAGAGAAGTTATGCGTCAGAGGAGATGGAGACAGGCCGCACAATATTTGAGGATTTCTTTGGAGCCAGGGTATGGGAAAGTCAGTTTCATGCCAGGCAATTGCCTCTGAATGTGCGAGGTTCGAGAGAGACAGTACTGTATCAGTCAAGGCCAGTAACACAAACACAGTCAGTCATGTGTTTTATCAGTACGCCTGAAGGCCTAGTAAGGATGGGGCAGAGTCAGTCGTGTGTCAGGCCACTGCCTCAAACAAACATTGGCCGCGCGGCCGCTGAAACTGACACGGCCGCGCGGCCGTGAAAGTGAAAGTAATCGTGAGTAAGCGGGTTTGGAAGTGCAAACAGTGGCTTTTGCTGGCGACCAGCTTGCGTTCACGCGAGCGTCCAGATTGCGAGGGAAGCCATATGGCGCCTGATCGCGCGTGAACGCAAGCTGGTCGCCAGCAAAAGCCACTGTTTGCACTTCCAAAACCCGCTTACTAAAACTCTCGCCAGAGCAGCGCATGCGCTGGCTCAGGCGAGACCTAAAAAACGACCTCAGCACCGCACACGGCCAGACTGTGGAACGCGTGTCTTAAGGTAAGACAAAAATGAAACCGGATAAGAAGGGTAGTTTTTATTGGCGAAGAAAAAATCACGTGGTATGGGTGTCTGTCTGGTGAGGCAGGAATGCCTCAATGTTGTAATGAAAGGGAAGTGAGGGAGGGGACGATGAGGTAATGCTGTCTCGCATTTAAAATGTATTCTGAAACTGCAGATAAATGTGAATTAATTTGAAGCCGTCAGGTGGCTCTATGAACGCCCTGCACCACAGAGTTACTTGATGTCTTGTACATGAGCTGTGTTCTGGTGAGTTTGCTACTATGGCAGTGTCTGCATGGAAGACATGTTACACCTCCTTGTGGTTTTCGGATCGTCTGGAGCGGCATGGATCACAGGAGCTCTGAAAGCAGTTGCTCATCTGTGGCGACGCTAGTCTCCTTGCAATTCAATTCGGTCGCCCGACTGCCTGTAGCTTCTGCTGAGCTGATTGGAAGCTCCTGCCTGCCATGCGCCGGAGTCACGCTCTCCAGCCATACCTGGGTAGTGTTCAGTGCGCGCAAGTCTGACCGGGGTCACTGTGCGGAAAACCTGCCTTCTGATGGCCAGCCATTACTGCAGACTCCAGACAACGCTGCATTGTTTCTCCAATGATGCACAGTGTGGTAGCAAGGAGGGGGCGGTCCGCCCCAGGTCGTACAGGTTTTGGGGCAGCTGCCTCCACCCCTCTGCTCTTACCTGTGGCCGTCTCGGGGCAGCAAACGCGGGGATCGCCAGCACCCCTCCACACCCGCTCTTACCTCGGCCGTTGTGGGGCATCAAACGCAGGGACCACCACGGGCGGCAAAAGGTCTAGCTACGGCACTGGTGACGCAACTGGAGTAATGGACTATTCAACCTCATTTATCCTGCAAGGGGTCTCCCTGTTGCGACCCCTCACAGTGCTATATATGTGGATCACCTCATGACCATATGACCCCAAGTTAATAAGGGAGCAGCCAGGCATGGCATCAGAAACTGCTTGCGTCCCACCCCAGTTTAACTACACTAAGTGTCAGAGTTTTTATTTAGGCTATGAAGGTCCGCACCGCAACATGGCCCCTCCTTTCATCAAGCGACGCCTTCCACACCATCCCGAGGGTGCTGGCACAACAAATGCCATATCCCCTCCCCCACACCTTGATCCTGACCTCCCGCATGCATACTGCCAACTTGAAGAATAATCTCACAGTATGATGAGGGTGGGGGTCCTCGTGCCGAGAAGTACTTACGAGGCACTTAAGAACCCCACCCTGCCCCCAAGCCACCACCTCCCACAAAAAAAACCTTGCTGGCTGAGGCTGGCGCCGACGTCCTGCGGTTTTCTCACTCCCCTTAATGGATGTCAGCAGTTCAAAGCCTCGGAAAACGAGCTGGAAAATCACTATTTACAGTGGTTTTCAGCTCGTTTTCATTGCTACCATGTGATATCAGCTCCTCACCGGGAGACCGTATGATGGGGGCCGATATTGTGTGTCACACAGTGGCATCTTGTGAGTTAGCAGGTATGCGCATGTGATGGTTAAAAGGAAAGCACAAATAACGTCTGACACGCACCCCTCAAAACCCACACCTGCTCTTGCATTAACATAAATTAGTCCAGTCTGCATTAAACAGGTTCCCGAAGAATTGCATTTGCCACAGGTGGTGTTGTCTGGGTTGACAGAAAGAGCACTTGTTAAACATATTTCGTTTCCTTAATTGTCACTGCACTTTTTGTTCTGATTGTTAGGAAAAATAAAACCAACCAGTGCTGTCCTTACTATGTAGGTTTTTGCAGAGCAACTGTACCGCCGTGGAGACAAGTCCACTTAATTACAGTTGTGTCATAGGACCTGTTTCTAACGCCACTAATTGTGTTATTGGTCTTTATTGAGTCTACTGAGCTTAGTGCTTCAAGTAATCAGTCAAACTCTCCTTATTTTTTATTTCTGACAACCTTTACAGACCAGAGCCTGAAATCCAAGTGCTACAACTAACTGGATCCTCTTAATAAAACAAAAAAAAAACACACTTTAAGCCGTGCCACTGGTTTTTCAGAGGGGAGGACCCTGACTTCGCACTCCTGGAAGGTAGTGGCTTCCCAGTGTGTGAGAAACACAGTATTCTAAGAATGCTGCAGTCTGGAAGTCTTGGAGACATCCCCGCAATAGTCCTAAGCAGCTATGGCATGATTACTGGGGCTGGGAGGCACTCCTTTTCTTTATATTCCATGCCAATTACAACAGAATGACACACATGCCTTCATTCTCTGGAAAAAGACCACACACTGCACAAGGCGATCTACACAAATTTCCTCCCTAAGAACCCAAATTGTGATTCGAAATTCTGTGATTTCAGTCACACCTCTGAAATTTGGCGCATCAATTTCGGAATATGTGGTACATGTTTTTAAAACGTTCACAATGCAATAGGTCTCGCATTTGCGAGAGTTTAAGCTATTGGCATTGTAAATGACAATGCCTTTTATTTATCTGTTTCGATAATTAACACATAAATAAAAGGCATTGTCATTTACAATGCCATTAGCTCAAACTCTTGTAAATGTGAGACCTATTTTATTTCAAAGAAGCGACCGCCATTGTCCCCAGCTGCTTGGAACGTGAAAGCGAGCACGGCGCTCTGAATGTTGCAGGAAAGCATGTTGTGCCTGCAGTAGGAGAAACTCATGAAAGAAAATTGTGCTTGCAGACTAAATAAGACATACCGTGTAACAACAGAAGTAAAAGGGCCAGTCCTCATGGAAGGTTACAAATGAAGACAAGGCGTTACTAAGGAGGGACTAACAAGCCTATTAACGAATCGGAAGCCTGCATTTACTAAGGACAATGACACAAGCCAATGAAAAATATGGGCGGAGAGTGGGCGGAGCTTCAAGTCCATACTCAAATACAGAATGCCTCACAGCGCAGGCGCTGCCCTGGCTCGACCTAAAAAAAGAGGCATCTGTACCAGTGTTGATTAATTCCACCGGCGGAGCGACGGAATTTATTAGTAATTCTGTGTTACAAGAGTAACGCGTAATTACTAAAGTCTTCCAATTCCGCGGCCGAATTAAAATTCTGCCCACCCCTTCTTAAGAGACTTTCGGGCATAAGCCTGATCTATTGATATTGACAATACTTGTTTTTTAAGTATGATGTAGCCTCATCTGGAAAAAACGTATCTAATAAGTGCATAACTTTCCTACAGGCTCTGCAATAGTCCGAAAGCTAACTCATTCAGGTGACACATTCATAAATGTTTGGAACGTTGTCAGGTGTTTTTAATTGAAAGGTATTTTTGGAATCTGACCTTTATTAACCAGCATGTAAACTGGGATCTTACCTTCTGACTTCATTATAGATAGCGGGCTTCTTACGTTTATAAACTTGCTACCAGCACTTTTAAAAGCAGCCTAAAACGTATCCACCTGGGGTCTTCCCATTGCTACAATGAAGAGCTTTAGTCGGAACCCAGCAGAAGGTTCCACCTGTTTGGTTGTCCAAATCAACAGTATTGCACACTCAAACCTGGTAAGTGTAACAACTTTAGCCACTCATGAGTTTTAGACATCCAAATCAATTGTATTTCGCTCACTCACAAGTCTGTCAACTGAAACAACTTTAGGCACTATAAATATAACCGAGGGAACCCCAATAGGTGTTTTCAGGTTCAGGAGAATGGTAATAAGACAATCAAAGTACAAAGAAACTGCCACTCAATTTTTATTTCTTCTATTATGTTAATATTCAATGTGATCTATGCCACATAATGCAATTTGGCAATTCATTTCTCTGATTTATTCTTTTTCTAAATCCTTTATAACAATGTATTTACATCTCAATTCATAGCATGATTTCATTCTTAACAAAATTGATTAGCAAAATGCATTTTATAAAGCCTTTTCAAAATTAATTTCCAGATTTAGTTGCCCGTTCACTTAGCTCCCTATTCTACTCAATGTTTGAAGTAGGGGAATTCCCTAAACGGTGGAAGATCGCCTCAATACTCCCTCTATTAAAAAAGCCTAACTTGGATCCTAAAGATCCTAACGATCTCCGCCCAATATCTCGCCTTCCGTTACCAGCTAAATTGGTTGAAAAAGCTATGAATGGACAACTCACTGCTTTTTCAGGCAAGACAAAAGGCTTAGATCCAACTCAATATGGATTTCGAGAGGGCCACAGTACAGAGTCCGCTCTTATCAAATCCACCGAAGAGATTAGAGAAGTTTTGGATAGGGGAGGTAAGGCCGCTTTGATTGTTATATCTATCAGCGGCCTTTGACACGGTCCATCATGATTTATTGATGGACCGGTTGTCAACATGCAGGGTCCAGGGCAAGGCCTGGAAGTTGATAAAATACTTCCTAACGGATAGGTCTCAAATTGTGGCATTGGATGAATTTTGTTCCAGACCCTTCTCCTT
Organism: Calotriton arnoldi; assembly: GCA_963921515.1. Classification (NCBI taxonomy): domain Eukaryota; kingdom Metazoa; phylum Chordata; class Amphibia; order Caudata; family Salamandridae; genus Calotriton; species Calotriton arnoldi. The sequence continues at coordinate 1,442,322 of CAWUFW010000476.1, read as the reverse complement.
GCCCTGAGGAGTGCCACAAGGGTCCTCCCTTAGCCCAACACTTTTTAATATTTATGTCTCCTCCTTGGCATCTCTAATTGGTTCCTATGGTCTCAACCTTACCTTCTACGCAGACGATACACAAATTGTGGTTGCTCTGCATCCTGGTCAGAGAGCGAGAATAGAAAGTCGGTTTCATGACGGTAGGGAGGTGGATGGCGCAAAACTGTTTAAAACTTAACTCAAGTAAGACAGAGGTCATTTTATTTGGAAATGACCCTAACTTCTGGGCCCCAAGTTGGTGGCCAGACACTCTGGGCACTCTCCCCACACCTACCAGGAAGGTAAAGAATCTGGGAGTGATTGTTGATGATAAGCTCAACTTTAGTGATCAGATAAATGCTGTAGCTTCAATCACCTTTTACACTCTCAGAATGATAAAAATAATTCTACACTTCTTGCCGGCAGACAGTAGGCGGACAGTTGTCACGGCACTCATCATGTCTAGGTTAGATTACTGTAATGGTCTCTACCTAAACATGCAAGAACGATCTATGAATAAGTTGCAACTACTGCAAAATGCAGCCGCTAGATTGCTTACTAACACTCCCAAATTTATGCCTATTGCTAATGAAATAAAAAAAACTCCACTGGCTGCCGGTGAGGAAAAGGGTGCGCTTTAAGGCCCTGTGTACAGTGTACAAGGCTTTGCAGGGCACTGGCCCAGAATATCTTAAGCAGCGACTGCAATGGTACCAACCCATAGGAACACTACGCTCCTTGGGGGCAAAGTTGGTATCAGTACCAGCCACAAAAAAAGCTTCATGGGGTGGAAGAAGCTTTATAGCTTGTGCAGCAAGAGCCTGGAATGATCTTCCCTTCTACTTGAGAAACTCCACTGATTTGCTACTTTTTAGGAAGCAACTGAAAACATGGCTTTTTAACTTATAACTCGTGTCTATATCTTAATGCCCAGAGGAAAGCAGTTAGCGTCAGGACACCCTTGGGTAACCGTTTGCGCTTTAGAAATACCAATAACATAACATAACTAGATCATGCCCCTACTTACGTACGTTCATTCACATACTCATGTCCTTTCATAGTACTAGATAAAATCTATAGTTCACGAACAACAGTAGCAATTCCCAGAGATCAGTGTGCAGCATTTCATTTCAACTTACCTCACACTCCTGGTCACAGTCCAGTGAACCTAAACTAAGTATAACAACTCTGCTAGTTGCTTTCAACGAACCACCAAGCCCCCACCAAACACACACCCTAGGGCTTGCCCTAAATGAAGAGCACCTGTCCAGTTTGGTCCTTTTCAGGAAGACAACATGAGCAAGACTAAAAAGTAATTACTTGGAAGTTAACCATACACACCCTAGGATATGAAGTGTTGATGGGCTTCTCACTTTGAGTCTCTGATGAGCTTGTGCTATCGGAGGAAAGCTAACTGCAATTTCAGGTTGTAAGAATTCCTGAGTCTTTATGATTCCATAGCCATTCAGTCAAAAGGAACAGACTACCTTCATTGCCTTTTTTAAGTCTGTGATTTTCTTACTGCACCATTAGAGTGTATGTGCCTCCTGCTCCTGGCACCCAATGCCGCAAAAGCCTCCACCGGTTTGGGTGCATCGGAGCCCTTTTGGTGTATCTGTTTTAAGACCACAAACTACTTGGTTACCTCATTCCAGTTCCCCTCCAAAAAACGATCTGAATGAGGAGAGTACCGAGTAGTCCTCCTCTTATTCCTCATTCAAGTGCAACTCTTTTATTGCCTGGTCTCAGAATGTAATCTGGGACTCAAAGAGGTAAAGACTTCTTCATTAAAAAGAGAAGTGCTGGTCTCTATACTCCCAACAAGAATATATATATAAACCCTCAGACCCTATTCATGATTATGTGCTTGGATTAATAGATGCACCTTGAAGTAAGATTAATTTTTTGAGTGTTATTACTTTGAAACAAGTAACACATGGAGTGCCGCTTTGGACAGGTAAATATCAATTTTCCAGCTCAGTCCAGTGTGGTTTCTGCTGCCCGAGGCAAGTAGTCCCTTTCGAGATGCAATTTACAGATATGGTGAGATGTTTGTGGAATCTTTGCCATCTTCTTAAAAGCAAGTTTGATGGAACATTATTAAGCTAGTCATCTTCTCAAATTCTTAAATAATATCGATTTTTTCCAGTCTTATCGGTGAACAAGTCTTAACTTTAGTACTCTTAATTGTACCAGGTTTCAGACTTTTGTACCTGATCTTTTCCATCCCATTAACAATTTTCTAACAGATTTTTAAAATGGTTAGACAACCTCCTGTGGCTCTTTGCCATACAAAATATACAGCAGAAGCATATGTTCCAGATATTTTATTCATACTCTTTACAGTAGACCAACAGGGTGTAGGCATTCACACCATCTTTGACCTTCACTTCTTGAGATCCTTTTTTCCTGAAATCGACTTTCAAAACAATGGTTGTCATTCACCCTTCTCTCTTCCATCCATATAGGGGACGGTTGACTATGTGCTGTACTCTAGAATTCACAAAACCTATTCCTCCGTATTATAGCAACACTAAGCATTTGTGATTCTTATCCTGGCTTTCCCCAATACATTTTTATGAGACATTTGGTGGTAGCTACTCATTTGATGTTAGAATTGATAGTCCTTTCTTCGCTGAGGTGTATCAGGGAGTCTCAAATTTTCTGAGGTTTGCTGTTCAACCCAAGTTTGTTTTCTAGCCAAGTAAAATTGTGTCTTCTTCTTGCATACATTTAACAAAACAACCTGGATAATGTGCTGGGAAGGCCTTCTTCAAAAGGCCTTTATTCCACCAGTTCTGCTTCTAGATTTCCAGTCATTTGTGGGAATCTTCCTTGTCCACTAAGCATTGCCGTTGTTAATCTGCAGTCGTATGTTTTAATAACATCTAATTCATCAGAATACAGATGGACCGCACTGACAAGCAAATTGGTATCCGATCATGTCAAGGTAAAAACACCAAATACCTTCCACTAACATTGAAATTGCCAAACAAATTATGTGGGAGCCAGGAGTTCACATGATTTTGGTAACTCTAACACGATTTGTTTTTCTTTTGCCTTAAAGCTTGATCGGGTGCAGAGGGAAGTTAAGAGTATGTGCATTTATGGTGACTCTGTATACGGATTCCCTGTTCCAGGAAGAGAGACTTGTGTTTTATTTCTGCTGTCAATCACTGAGTTTCACCATCTAGCTCTCAAAACTTTGGCCTGTGCCCAAAAGGGTCTTACTCAGAACCAGCAATGTACCAGGAACAAGTATAAAACCTAATACCTGTTTGTGTTTAGGCTTTGGAAAACGCTATCAACCAGGATTACTGTAGTCAGGATTAACTGTTTTTGTTAATTTCATGCAAGACCTTGCTTTGTAGGTGAAGCCATGTAGGTCCTATGAGAATTGTGATGAGTACATTTCACTGTAAGGTGCAGTTGTTAAAACCTATTTCAGCGATTTCCTTATCTTGTGTAATCAAGTTGGAGTGCTCCTTCCTGATTGGGGTGAATTGATTCTCCTTATACAACCTTTGAGAATATGACAATCACTGATATTAAATGGGCACACAGGGGACCAGCTTTTTTATGCTGTGACTTCTACAAGAAGAGTGAATTGAACTAGGTCTCTCATGCAGAATAATAAACAGTGTTTTATTTCGACATTGTCTTCCAATTCACCCTTGTCTAATGAAGGCTTTGTCACTGTACCATTTGAACCTTGGAATATTCCTTCCAACATTGTTTGTGAGTCTCACTTCAGATACTGAAAGAACACTCTCTCTTAACCCTGAATTCAGGAGGGCATTACAATTGGAATATGAAAATACCTGTGTTGCATCTGTAACTCTACCCTTGGAAGCACCCATGGCCACTATAGCTCTTTGGGGGCAGGGGCTTTTAAAATGCTATTCTGTTCTGCAGCTTCACAATTCATGAACAGTCCTCTTAGTCTGTTAATGCAAAGTGAGTGTGAATGGATTTTCTATGGATGCTCTCTGCAAATCCGCCACTTTGACAAAAAATACAAACGTACATTTTTCTTCAAGGGTTTATGCACTGTAAGTTGTAAAGCCAGGGCTAGGGTTTGCCAAGTAGTGGTAAGGTAAAGAAAATCTGACTGGAAAGTGCTTCCCCCTTGTGATCTGTTTTTGCAGAACATACATCAATCTAAAAAAAAGGTGACTGTGAATGAAAAAGCATATGGAAGCTACTCAGTGTAGTGACTACACTCCTCATTGTTCGAAAACCGCCTTTCTTCTGGACAACCTACTACAGGATTGGCATATGAGTAGGGGAAGAGGAGATGGGGGCTTGAGCTCGACTAGCCAACTTTTTGTCTTTGCTGTTCAAACAGTTACCCACTGCGTTGCTGCCTAGGCCCCGTTTATCAGGCAAAAGGGAGGGAGAAATTGAACTTGGAGTACAAAAGACAGTGTAATGAGTAAATCCTATTTGATTTAAAAGTTTATTGGCCTTTAATATGTCTGATCATGTTAGCAGTTTTACATAAATATTCATTATTGGAATTCATATTTCCTTTTTCTTTGGATTTCATTCCTTTTAGCTCGATGTATACTCTTCCTCTTAATTTGGCTCATAACTGGAGGACGGCATCACTTCTGGTTCTTGCCAAATCTGACTGCAGATGTGGGATTCATTGACTCATTCAGACCCCTGTACACACATGAATACAAAGGACCAAAAACCGACCTAAAGAAAGAAGAGAAACCAGAGACCAAAAACCAACAGAAACCTGATGGTGAAGAAAAGTCTGACACCGAGAAAAGAGAGGAGGAGGAGAAAAGGCTAGAGGCAGCAGAAGGAGAAGGATCCGGGACAGATGGCTCAGCTGGAGAGAGGCAGTCAGACACGGATAGTGACAGGCGGGAGGATGAGGGTTCCCAGCACAGTAGCGGAAATGGAAATGATTTTGAAATGATAACAAAAGAGGAACTTGATCAGCCAACAGACGAGGAGGACTGTGATGATGAGGAGGAGGAGGATGAACAAGAAACAAAACCTCCTGATGAAAATCCTACACTATAGGTTTGGGACTTTAATATGTGCAATGTTTGGATTTTCTAAGTTGGCTGATCTTGGAAATGTACTTGTAAACACAACATTTGTGAATCGTTATGTTTCTTTAAAATTCTGTAAATTTAACAAGTATAAACATTTTCATTGTCGACCAAGCTCCCAATAATTTATGCAAGTTTACAGTAATTTTAAAATGAGGCAACATAGTAACATAAAATATATTTTCAGTGTTATTGAGATTGTCCACATATATTTTTATTGGTCACCATATATCCCCCTCCTATGCTAATGATTATTTTGAGAGTTCTGGTTTGCCTGTTCTCCCTGAGTCATTATAAAATACAAATTCAGATAGGCCCGCTTAACAGAAAGATAGTGTCATTGTTTTTTTTTGTTTTTTTTACCATCGACCTTGTGAAGGTCCTTAGCTTTGTGGTCATGAGGAACCTTTTTTCTATTCCTGTTGAAATATCTGTGTATTAGGATCAGATGATCAGCCTTCGTATTTAAGTGTACACATTCAAGCTGTCACCTAATATTTAAGTTTCTAATTACCGTCGTTGCTTTTTTAGCCATAGTGTCTGTAAATCTCACTTCTTAAACCAATTTAGAAGGATTATCTTTTACCATTTAACATGAAATTAGTTGTACATCCTAAACATTAGTGATGATTGTTAGATCTACTTTAAAAGCAGATAGTATTTTGTAATCTCAAAATACTTATATAGTTTTGCTGATGGACTTGTAAAAACATTTAAGTTTGTATCTTTGACCAAAACTATAATTTTGAACATAAGCACTTTCTTCAGTTTTATGTTGCAACATTTACGTATGAATAAAATTCTATTAGCAGTGTTTTTAAGCCAATATTGTGAGATTCTCCCAAAAATAACAGATCTTTTGCTGAAGACGTTCATGCTGGTGACAAGTTGACTGACAATTCATGATGTAAGCCCATTTATACCAACCTATTAAATCCATGCTAGATTGCACATCATGGGCAAAGAAAATGTCATCCACAGAATATATAGTCAACAGCCTAAGTTTCAAATGATGGCTGTTTCACCATATTACGGATGTATTGTGTACATAATTTACAAATAAAACAAACATTTTATTTTATTAGTTATTATTTAGAAGCCTGTTTATCAAAATCTAAATTTGTATAATTGAATACATGCTAGAGTGTGTCTAGTCTCGAACCCCAGAAAGCATCTGTGTGTAACATGAAAATGTTTTCACCTCAGCTGTTGTTTTGTGCCAACATTCCATGTAGTTAAGAAAAATGTGAATGAGTGGCAGGCTTAAGTGTCCCTCATTTTCTTCTGTCAGAAGTTGAAGCAATGTGTGTGTTTGTGGCACTCAAATCGGAAATCTCGGACTTTTGTCAAACACAGATAACACAAAAATCTGTTTCCCTGGAAGGTGGCCACTGACGCATTTTAAAAATTATTTTTGTGATCTAAAATACTTTTTTTTTAATTAGCTCAAATTATCAATACATTTCCTGTATTGTAGATAAATATAATGTAATTTGAAAAAACTGTCACTGTAAAGGTAATGCTTAGTTTGAAACCGTTCATATCGAATTCCATCGATTTTGTCTAATTGGGAACTCTAATCAAGTGTTCTCCAACGGAAGCAGAATTTAATAACAGTGAATACTGTCTTACGGATAGTTAATAACAAAATCTGTGATTTGCTTAATCTGCCACAAAAATTGTCTAGGAAGACGTTTGTTTTCTTAACTTTGCGGACTTGTATGTTTTATGTGTGGTTGAATACATTTCATAAAATCTCTAAAATAGAAAATTATTTGCCAGAGCTTTTCAGAATATTTATTGTTTGTTGGTTAGAAATGACAGTTATGTTTTGCACATTTTTAAGTAATTGTAGGAATCTGTTTTGGATTCTAAAATTTCTTGTTAAACCTCAAAATTGGGCTCCTTCGGCTTTACGTGCTAGCTATTACTGTTCACTGTTGTGGTCTGACATCTGTATGATAGGAAGCATTTTTGATGCAAACCTTTCTTTAAAGGCAAAACACCTTTGTAAAGAACCGATCATGTACAGCCCCTTTCCCTTTGCTTCTTCACCACTTTTTGTACAGAAATAAGAGCATTGCTTGTCGTCTGCCATAGAAGTCACGGTCTAGCCCTCTCACCATAATTGTTTGTGCGTTAAGCAACAAATACAAATGCTTTGAAAGCACAAAATCAACAATGTACTCTTTCCACTTTGACTTTGAATGCCTTTATATAAAACTATTTGTCACTGTTCTCTTTGAATTTGAACATGCCTAGGATTTATAAACCTTTCCCTTCTTTGGCCTCTTACAAAAGAAAACATGAAATCAAGGCTTGATTGTTCTTGGATCTGATAATCTATAATATTATATGAACGGATTCCTTATCTGATACATGAATTACTCCTAGAAATAGCCGAAGTGTATTATTTCGATACAGAAAAATATATATATAAATTCACATGTTTAAGCAATGAAAGTGCCCACAATGTAGCAACTCATTCTTCTTTGTTAGTGTGATATAGAGAGCGTAGTTTACACTGCTTTTGTCATGTCGGGCAAATGTAGTAATTCAGCAAGGTTCTATATTTGGGCTGCCACAGTAAATAAAGAAAGAAAACGTCTTTTGTTTTTATTTGCAAAATATATATGTACAGTCCTAAATGTGTGTGATCTTTGTAACACTGGTGCATTGGTATTAGTGATAGAGATGCAGCAAACCGCCTTCAGCAAGAGTTGAAATATAGGGAAAATGCCCTTTCTTCACATGCGTACTTGATGTTGGTGGGGATGTGGTATATGTGTATTATCGAAAATCATGATTGTCAGTTGTTTTTTTTCCTGCAACATCTCCAAATTGTGTCTGTAATATGAGAATATAATGGTTGCAAACTCCTCTGACTATTGATTCATATTTCCCACAACGATGCCATTAGGTAGTATTCTGTACTAATAGCATGTAAAATGTTTGAGGCCAACGGACCATTCATTCATGTTGCTCCTGTGTGGCCCCAGACCCATTCATGCTGACCTGTTTGTCTAACATTTATTTCTCCTTTTTTCTAGCCAGTGTGAATTATCAGATGCCCCTCTGGTCAGTACCTTGACATTTCCTGATGACTTTCAGTCTCGTACTGCTTTGTGGTTGTGCTTTTTTTTTGTCTATCAAGCAAATGATTGTTCTTCATCCTTATATGTTTTGGGTGATCTGCCACATGCTGCTTTAGTCCATTATAATGGAGTTCGTAGTGTCACTGGCAGTTGCCTTTGACTGTCCATTAAAGGAGGACCTGCGCATGACTCAGCCCTGATTAGCTATGAATGGTGGGGAAGGAGATTCTCGGGAGACACAGGGTTAATGATGGGCTCCTCAAAAGACCAGATTAGGTAAGTGGAAATTTGTGTGTCAGCCAGTATCTAATGTTACCGTAGTGACCTCTCCCTTTCAGCTTTGAGCCTTCTTCCATCACATGAAAGCTATCCTTGGCAAATATCTGTTAAGCTTGTATATTCATTGTTAAAATCACAGAATCGAAAAGCATTCTCCTGTCACCAAATTTGTTACATCATTGCATGCACTCTCCCAGGCTATATATAACAGGTGCTGTGCCAAATCCTTAAATAGGGTTCATCAGGATCCTTTCAAGTAGGCTGGTCTTGCTTCATTTGAAGTTGATAGTATTTCTATCAAATCCTTCACCTGTGAATGATGGAAGCAGTCTGTTGCCCTATTAAAGATTTTTGAAAGATTCTAATTGCAATCTAAATCAGTTTTCTCTCCGCTTGGAGAAAGAGCAATAGGGGATAATCATTTGGTTGTAATTTGTCTGGGGCAGTCTGGGGTTTCACTCTGAATTACTGAATTGGGGAAACAGCCTTTACACCGAGGTTTTTACCACGTTGTGCCTTTACGACACATTTAAGGTAAGTTGAGGGGTGTGGGTGGTCTCCCCTCACAATTAAATGTTTTTATATATATATATATATATATATATATATATATATATATTATCTACTGGCGGTCGCCAGTAGATAGTTATAGTTAAAACCTATTATCCATAGGAAATCCGCGACATTCTATTTGAAATAACGTTGGCGCCGGTTGACGAATCTTCGCGAAAGTTTCCAACTTGTTGGGGCGCTCCGGTCTGCTCCTATCCTGAAAGTCTCGGGGTGATACGTCAAGCGGGGGCCGAGAAAAAGGGGGGTCCCAAAACGCGTTTTCCCATTCATTTTTCCATAGGAACCTTTAGTCGCAGCTACAGCCCGAACTGCTGAACGGAATTACACCAAATTTGGCAAAGAGGTAGCCCTTGGTTCAGTGTCGTGCCTTTTGCTTAAATGGTGTAAATCCGTTCAGTAGTTCCTGAGAAAATCAAAAGTAAAGTCACATATATATCTGGGCGGAGCCTAACCACACATGTCATCGTGAGATCTGATTGGCTGTCAGCACTTCATCCTGGAATTGCTGGCAGCCATCTTGGGACCAATATAAATGATAGTACCTCATTGAAATGCATTGTAGTGAATAGAAGATTTTGAGGGTCACCAAAAGGAGAACTATAAAGGGTGATAACAGATTTTAGTTACATTAGAATTTATTTGTTGATGGTACCATACTAATTTTAGGAATTGTGGTGTATTCTAAGGTGATTTTACCATGTGAAAAACCTTCTGCTGGGATATCATGAATCATGTTTGAGAGAACACTATTTTCTCATGCTTGTCCCATGGAGGTTTGGAAGGTGCTCCAGAAGCTAAAATGAGAGCATATTTTCTGTAAATTCACATTATCTTTCTCAGTCATGTTAGAATGAAGTCTGACATTCTCAGTAAAACATGTACATCCAACAAGGGCAGAGACTGTCAGTTGATTCCTTTGTGTTCTACTGCAGCTTCCCAGAGTGTTCTAAAGAACAACTAGAGTGCTAACAGCCTTACTTATGACAAAAGTATGGCACACCTGAAGCCATCTTGATTGGAATAAACCGGTAACACTTAAAACATTTAATTTAAAAAGGAACAAAATGAGGGGTTCTTTTTGAAATAGAAATTATGGTTAGTGCTGCAGACAGAAAAATTAGGGCATGTTTTAAGTGAGATCTCAAATCCTCTTCTATTTCATTAGAAAATTCTGACATGCAGACTGAAACAATCACTTTAAATACCAGCAGCAGACTACCAGTTAACTCCCTGGTGAGCAGTA